>OX327017.1:11523485-13923485 GCA_946800695.1 Geum urbanum | reverse complement strand
GACACATGACTATCACTTTATGCTGCAACGTCTGATTCCAGTGATAATTCGACCATATTTACCTAGTGACGTCGTAGAACCAATAGTGGCATTGTGCAGATGGTGGCAGAGGTTATGTGCCAAAGAATTAAAGAATTCAGATGTGGTGAAACTGCAACAACAAATTGTGCACATCATTTGCAAACTAGAGAGGATTTTCCCCCCTGCTTTCTTTGACATCATGATTCACCTAATGATCCACCTGCCTGAGCAGGTGCTCATTTCTGGTCCGTTCTAGTACACTTGGATATATCGTCAAGAAAGGTATGTACAACTATATTAATTATACAGATGATTCGATTCATAATTTGTTCCACTGGAGATTACTAGCTATATGTACTTATTCTTATTGTACGTTTGATTTTGTGGATAGCTTGGACAGTATAAAGGATTCGTCAAAAACAGGTCGGCCCCGGATGGCTCCATAGCTGAGACATACCTAATGCACGAGTGTGTTACTTACTGCAACAGGTACCTCAAAGATCCACCACCTCCCACTACCTCCGATCCTAATGCCCGCATCAATCTTTTTGTCATCACCAATGTCGTCCAACCGTGTAGAGGAGTATTAAAGGAATCGTTAACACATGAAGAACTTATTGAGGCACATTGGGTAGTGTTGCGAGACTATGACGAAGTTGAGACGTACATGATGTCATACAGGGAGAGGCTTCAGGCGTTAAATCCAGACAAGTGTTCAGCATGGATTGAGAAAATGGTTAAGAAAAAGTTCCCTGATTATTTCTTCCAATGGGTACGTACGTACGTCTCGGTATTTAGTAATTTATATACATATCGATCATGTTTGTAGAAAGTAAACCCTTTAATTTTCCCATTTTCGCAAATGATTGATCTACAAAAATCTGAAAACCACGGGGGGTGGTGGTCCTGGCCAAAGCACTTGCTAGCAGGGAAGCCGATTAAACACTATATTTATCCTGGATGTTTTGTGAACGGTGTAAAGTTCCATTCATTGGCCCGAGATGAAGGAAGAAGAACACAAAACAGTGGGATAACTGTTGGGAAAGACAATGATCTATATTACGAGGCTATTGTATATGTGGTTCAGCTATGTTACGGAAATGATGTCAACGTTTTCCTATTCAAGTGCAGATGGTTCAAGCATACAAAGGAAGAACTGAGACTTTTATTAGTCGATACAAACTCAAGCTGGTATAAGGATGAGCCTTTCGCTCTCGCCACCTTAGTTAGGCAGGTGTTTAATCTTGACTATCCGAAAGCTAGTGAAGGGTGGAAAATAGTGAACCATATCTCTCATCGAGGAATATGGAATACAGAGACAATTGAAGGGACACCGACGACTGAAGATGCTGCTGAACTAGAAAGAGACATTCCTGCCTATAAAGAGCCTAATATTTCCGTCATCCGCTCTGATATAATGGACCTGGTTCAAGATGGTGAACGGTTACTCATGCCTGATGGTTGTACAGATCTAACTGAAGATGAGATTATTGAGTCAATTAATGAGGTAGATGAAGAAGACGTGCAGGATGAGGACGAGGACGAAGATTCAGGTTATTCGTCGGACGATGTTGAGTATGATGAGGAGGATGAGCAATCGGATAACGGGGATGAGGATGATGACGATTATGACGAAGAGTACAATTATAGGACGAGGATTATTAATTGGTAATTAATTATTGTAATTATTGTAATATATGATGCATCATCGATCAAAATTTAATATAAGGAGGAGTACGTATGTACGTATGTAAAACTATTATTTTTGTACTTAATTAATTAATTACACGCGTCCATGCTCGGATCGGATCGACCGACGTACGTAAATTAAATTAATTAATTAATTAATAGATCCAGATCGGATCGGATCGAATCGAATCGGATCGATCGAGGAGCGGATCGGATCGGAGCAGATCGGATCGATGATTTTTTCAATTATCGAATTGAATCAGAAGAATTGAACGGAGACACTTGGACGACGAAGAATGAGTTTTCCGTCGTCCAAGTGAGTACCTGGACGACGGAGAATCTCATTCGCGTCGTCCAAGTGAAGCAAAACCCTAAACCCTAAACAGTTAGGCCCTAACCCCTAAATTCCGGGTTTTGTACTTGGACGACGTAAATGAGATTCTCAGTCGTCCAGGTACTCACTTGGACGACGGAAAACTCATTCTCTATCGTTCAGGTACTCACTTGGGCGACGGAGAAGCTAATTTGCGTCGTCCAAGTTTAGAATTCGTAATTTTATCTAAGACAACGACCATCTAGACCATCTCCCAATGCATATTCTTTCGTCAAGACTATAGAGTAAAAAATTCTTGGTGTGTGAGCTTCAACGGTTCCAAGATTGGAGTTACGAAATGTCTTGTATCCACGTTTTCGGTTTGTCAAAACCTCGGTTTTGCAGTTGACTGTGCCGATGAAACCCTTCACGAACTTATTATTTTCTGAAAATTATCCAACGGTTGTTTTGTCCAAATTCAATTTCGTTAATATCGATATGCAAATGAGCCTATACTTAATAACACTTAAGTCATAAAGATTAGTAGATACTTAACAAGTTTAAAGACGTAAAATTATTCGTTGTTTCAAATTCAATTGTTTATATATACAATGCGTTAATCGATATTTTATGACTATTTCATTCGAATGACAGATCGGCAAATTCCTTGCGAATTAATTTTAAAAAACTTTTTAACGTAAATTCAACTTGGACCACGGAGATAGCCTTTCTCCATCGTCCTGGTGCACACCTAGACGACGGAGATTGTCTTCTCCGTCGTCCAGTTTCAAAACCCTTGGCGGTTGAATGTACCGCCTTAATTTTCGGCACCGTTTCGAAATTTGACTTAGACGACGGAGATTGTCTTCTCCGTCGTCTAAGTCAACATTTGGAACGGCGCCGAAATTTAACGTGGTTGAAACCGTCCCGTCGATTAATTGGGCACCGTTTCAAAAATTTGAAACGGTTGACTTAGACGACGGAAACGACCTTTTCCGTCGTCTAAGTACACTTAGACTACGGAAAATGATGCTCCGTCGTCTAAGTGAACCTGTATATAAAGGCAGTGGCTGATCCTCTTTTCCTCATCCCATCTCATTTCCTCCTCTCCTCTCCTCTCCTCTCCTCTCACTCTCTCACAAAACCCCCGGCTTTCCTCCTCCGGCAACCAAAATTCCGGCGACTTTCCTTATCTCCGGCGACTCTTTACTCCGGCGACATTCCGGCGACTTTCCGGCGAGGTAATAATTATATTTGTTAATTAACATTATTATTATTTAAGTAATTATTTAATTTGTAAATTGGTTAATTAATTAGTAATTAATGTATTAGTAATAATAATTATTAGTAAAAATTTATTATTAGTAATAATTATTATTGGTAATAATAATTATTAGTTAAAATTGATTAATAGTAATAATTATTATTGTTAATAATAATTAATTATATTGGTAAATAAATAATTATTATTAAATGCATGATAAATAATAATTAATTATTGTAATTATTTATTGTTTTAATTAATAGTATAATTGGTGATTATTATTGCATGTAATTAAAAATAATTAATTGATAATTATGGGAATTTTGTAGTAAATTGGTAGTCTTTGATTTAAATTTAGTACATAAGTTTGGTTTATTAAGTTGCACTCTTTGGAATAGATGGTGCCTCATTTCCTAGCTTATCTCCTTAACCCCTCGTGATGTGTGGATTTCATCACCGCATACCATAACCTAAGTGAAATTATGCACACGAGGTTGATGGCGGAGTTTGCAAAGGACTTGAAGGAGTGTAAATTTTTGAAAGATTGGCTGAATGTCGGACATGGTGTCTAGAAACGGGTTATGACTGGTGACAGGTTTTGGATCTAAAAATGATGACACCAATAGAGTATATACCATTGATTTGGTTAGCCTCGGGGTGTTTTGTCGAAATTAGTCATGCCTCTCGCGTTATCTCTATTCCTAACTGGCCATGTTTTTCGATTGAACCAAGGCTGATAAATTGAAAGTTTACACTTTATCGCGCGGGTCGCACGTCCATTAAACGACCCAAATACCAAGCTAGTGTACTCTATTTAAATCTTAGACGCACTCAATACTAAGGTGTAATTACCGTAAATTTTTTTATATAATTATTATGGTAATCATGTATTTTAACAACATACTCCTAGGTTTAAATGGCTCTGTCGGGAAAGAAAAAGGCCCAACAGGAGGCCGAAGATGCTATGCTCCGACGCTTGGCGGAGCAAGTCGGTTGGGAATTACAGTAGGCCAACGACGCGCTCTCTCCGGACCCTTCAGCTCGTCCGTCGACAGCGCCCACTGGGGAAATTCCCGCTGCCCCAGCTATCTCGACCGGTGATGACGACGCCTATTCCAATCCGACGCCCGGTTCAGCAGGAAGTACTCAGGCGTCCTCGACCTCTAAATCTATCCTCTATAGCGCCCGGCGCAAGCTCAAGAGGGCCCCGACTGACCCGGAACCAAAAAGGACTCGCGGTCTCGTAAAAGGCGAAAAATCAGTGAAAATTTTAAAGACGACCGGGAAAAAGATCGACTTGCCGTACGACGAATTCACCGGTGCCCGTCCCACAGCTCAGCTAGCTAATCTCTCGGCTCATAGCATAGGGTCAATCCTTTGTAGCCGGGTTCGTATGACTGCCCCTACTTGGAAGGAGTTGCCGGATGAAGAGAAGGCGAAACTGTTTAAAGAACTTTTGGTACGTAATACGTACAATCTTCAATTTATTTTCTAATAATCAATAAAAATTATAATTTCATAATATATACGATTATAATTTTCTATTTATTTCTGATGGGAACAATATGAGGTGGATCCCACACCAGCAACGCTTAGGCATATCAACCAAACCGCCAACTCCATCTACGGTTATTGGAAGTACAAGCTTCATATGTACTTCGACAATATCGGCCCCGTAGAGCTGCGTGGGGATATGGAAGATGAGTGGAAGTGGTTGTGACCACTGCCAAGATGAAGAGTATAAGGTGTTTAATTTTTTTATTTAAATTAAGAGAATTGAATTATTTTTATTTTAGTTACTCATTAATTATTTAATGATTTATGTTGTCCAATAGAAATTCTCCGAAATCAACAAAACCAACCTGGGGAAGAAGGACAAACACCATACCTCCGGCGCCAAGCAAGTTATTCAAATATCCAAGGAGCACAGGGATAAGGGCTCCAAACACCCTTATCTCGATGCTAGCATAAGCGCGTACGTTGTGTCTGGAGTCGAGAATGAAGCGAGTCAATACGGCGTAAGTGATATATATATATATGTGCTATTAATTATAGTAGTTATTATTTAATTATTATTTAATTATAATTTTTTTAATTATTATGTTTTAGGCAAGGTTGGTAGAACGTGCGCAGGAGGAATTGGCCAACACTCAGCTTGAATACCCAGATTTGTCGCCCGAAGACCTGCCTCCTCTATCGATGGAGAGCCAAATTGCAATCGCCGATGAGGTATACGGTCGTAGAGCTGGAAGGGAGGTTAGGGGGATGGGACCTAAGGTGATTCGAGATTTCTCGACCTCCAACTCATCATCTACGGGAGGTTCGACGAGGAAAAGTACTCAGGCTGCGGCCGTCCAAGCAGCCATTCAAGAGGCTCGACTCGCACGGGAGGAAAATCTATCTATGCGTCAAAGGCTTGATCAGCAAGAAGCGCAGATAGCCCAACTCGTCACCCTCATGGAAAATCAAGTTCGACGACAATGTCAACCTCCTCCGAACCCATACCCCGACGACGACGACCCGGTTGGAGGCGGGGGACTCGGCGGTGCATCTGCTCCTCCAATATTTTAGTAGTTAATTTGTGTAGTTTATTATATCGTTTTTTTCCCGAACAATATTTTAATTTCATGTATGTACAAATTAATTTTTATTATTTAATTAAGTAATTACAAATTTATTTTATTTAAATAATTTTAACATTTTTAATTATTTAAATGAGATTGGAGTTTTTTAATTAAATTATTAATATTTTACAACAATTTTAATTTTAATTTTAAAAAAACTTAAATAACCACTTAGACCATGGAGAATTGATTTCCGTGGTCCAAATGAGAACTTAGACCGCGGAGTTGTTGGGCTTTCTCCCCGGTCTAGGTGCCCACTTAGACCACGGAGAATTGATTTCCGTGGTCCAAGTGAAAACTTAGATCGCGGAGAAAGCCCAAAAACTCCGTGGTCTAAGTTTTCACTTGGACCATGGAAATCAATTCTCCGTGGTCTAAGTGGGCACCTAGACCGCGGAGAAAGCCCAAAAACTCCGCAGTCCAAGTAAGCACTAGGACGACAGATAATGGTTCTCCGTCGTCCAAGTGCTTACTTGGACCACGGACAATCTCCGTCGTCCGGGTTTCACTTGGACCGCGGATTTCTTCTTCTCCGTCGTCCAAGTGCTTGGACGACAGCACTTGGAGCATGGAACTTGGAGGACGGAGGTTCCGTCGTCTAAGTACTTAGATGACGAAAAAACGCACCTAGACGACGGAAACACTCCACGTTCTAGGTGCGTTTTTCTTGTAGTGTTGCCGTTTAAGGTAGCAAAAGAAATGTCAAAACTTAATTAGACGACATACAAGTGTAATTTAATTTAACGCATATTTCAAAACCATCAAAATTTTAGATGCCCACTATTAAAATCTGCAAATTTTGGATGCTCGACCACAGAGACAGTTTAGGTGGCACTACCACATAACTTCTCATAGCAGACGACTTAGAGAAACAAAGGCCGACGATTTTTAAAGTCGCCGGCTATAGTGTACTATAGCCGACGACAACACCAAAAATCGTCGGCCTTTGTTTCTCTAAGTGGTCGACTATGAGAAGTTATGTGGTAGTGTGGAAAATTTACCCCTCGGATTGTGTTGTAACTAAGATGACACACGACCATCGTTTCATCAAAGAACTTAATCTAGTGAGGTCTTTTGGAGAATTTCCTACAACTCCTCATTTGTTTGAATTGGCAGAAAAAAAAATTACAAAATTTTTGGCAAATATCACACGACAGTTGAATGACAAATGATTGAAGAACTCATTGCACTGATTACTCAAATGACGGATGATTGTCGTTTGACTTTAACAGTATTGCATGACAACCAAACTTTGAGATGGTCGTCCTTGAAAATATCAACTTAATGATTCACAACATTTGTGCTAAATATTTAGACGACGGACATCTGAGGTACCTGTCCTTTAAAACATCAAATTTCGGATGCTCACCATTCAAAAATAAAAATTATCATCATTTTAAGCTGCATGACACCACATACATTTTTGAAATGTCGTATCTCTCTCTCTCTCTCTCTCTCTCTTTTATAAATTCAGTCAGACGAAAGACATTTCAACTATGTTGTCTGAGGCGCATCGTATGATGCTATTTTCGTACTAGTGAATGTTTGATTGTGCAACTAAAGTGGATAAAAGAATCCGAGGCAGAACGCATATCGGCTAAACCAGTACTCGACATCCTTTTCAAAATTTTCTCTAAAAATCTCTTCAATCATCTCAGAGACAAAGATGTGGTCTGATAGACTAAGCAACTTACCTGTAGAGTTGAGAATTCTGTATTGATTTTTGGAATTCTTTATTTAGTTAAGAAATTCGGATGAGCATCGGTGGCTCACGGTATAGGCTGAGAATTGTGCTATTACAGTGTATTTGGACACTTTGTGTGATAACCCGTACCTAATTTTAACTTTTTTACGAATCAAGTAAAGTTTAGTCGAGTGTGGTGAATAGTTTTTACCACGGGTAATTAGTGAATGTTATGTAATCAAACTTCGTTTGAGTTTAGTAGCTCGAGAAATCTTCTTAATGTAGTCATGGAGCTCATTGATATGAGTTTGTGGACTCGTGAAACTTTGAAATTATAGTTAGACGAAGAAGTTTTGGTCAAAAGAAGTTTGTCGAAAACTTACGTTTTGATAACTCTGCAAGTATAAATAGAAACTTTCTGATTGTGGAAAGTCACTAGTTACATTTTTTAGGCACACTTTCTCTCTCTCTCTTTTTGTCACTTTCTCTCTCCTCTCCCGATTCATCTCACCTCCCTCTTAATGTCGTCGGCGGTCTACCACCAGCCGGCCACCAAATCGAACAATCAACGTGTTAAAATATTCCTCTTGCTCTCCTCTATCATCTCCAATACACCCACGAACCTCTTACTCATTGCTTAAGCCAGGAATCGAAGAAAATCGATCAAAAATCCAAGAACCCTAGAGTTTGGGGGTTTTTGATTTCGAGCTCAAATCGGTCAAGGAGACCCTTTTTTGTAGTCCTTGTTACTACGAAGCTAACCATACCTTTTTTGCTTCTCAATTCCATCGAAGGTCAAAAAATCGACGATAGTTATTGGAAGTTTTGAGTTCTAAGGTAAACTTGGAAGATTTATCTTGTGAATTGGATATTGTGGCTTTGGAATGAATTGTTGCTTGCAAGATTCTAGCAAAGTTTTTTTTTCTGGTAGAAGTTTTATATCACTTTGTTCGTATTAATGTAATGATTGTATTGAAGAGGTTTACGAATCGATTTGTTATACATTAATAGATTGAAAGTGGACATAATCAGATTGTAGTGGGTTTATCAAGTTGAAAGTCAATTAAATGGAAAGTTACTTATTGTTTGGGAACGTATGGAGATTTTGAAGTACGTTAAGGATATTTGACATATTCTTAGTTTTAGACACTCGTTGGGAATTCAGGAATCACGTAATTCGAGAATGTTATATTCTCGACAGGAATACTCGCTGAGTGAATGTGTTAATATTTTGATATTGTTTTTGACGAATAGTTATTAAATAATGTCCGTTGTTTTAGGGCAACGCGCTGAATCAGCTGCGGCGGAGAATTCAGCTGGCCAGGGGACTGAAGTTTGTGAGTGGACTTTATTTTCACTGGAAATATGCATGCAATTATATGTGTATATTTTGATTAAAGTTTTATGCTTTATTTTGCATAACTCAGCAAGTTAGTCTTAGTCAGATTCAGTTATAGTTTCAGCTTCTGAGTCGAGTCAGTCAGTTAATTCTCCACTCGGTCGATACGATATTCTCTAGTGATTGCTATATTATATTATTATATGTATACATACATCATGTCACTCGGCTTGACCTCCAAGTGTCTTCCCCGATCGATTAACAATCAGGAATTGATCATTATGATGCCACTCTAGATAATGTATTATTTTATAGTGTTGTTTCAGCGGTGACTGATGCACAGGCATCCCTTTGTCACTGGTCCCTTCTCTGGTTATACGTTGGTAGCTATTGCCAATCCACTGCATGCTAGATTTTAAATGTCAGGAATTTCTAGAAGTGCATATTTAGTAATCATTTAAATTCCAGTTTATTTATTTTTTCCACTAACTCTAATGTTTTTAAACTGCATTTCCTGCGCTTTTCGGTTTATGTTACCCAGATCGCATATTAGACGGCTAAAGGTGTGTCCAACCAGTTGACGAGGCTTAGTATCTCCACTGCTTCCGTTTTTCTCGGAGTAGGCGATCTCATAAACTACTTGTGTATTATATTTCCCTTCAGTTTGTCTCGACACTCCGATTATTGATTTTGTGTAAATTTTGTCGTTTAGTTGTAAACTCTACAGTATACCATTTCTATTTTGTAAATTTAACAATCAAGTACTTAATCTTGAGACTGGTGTTTCATTAAGTAGTAGTAAAGTCAATTTCTCTCTCAGTTCAAGTTACGGGTAAGTCATGTTTGGTTGGCCGCTGTATTTAAGGTGTAAGCTAGCCTGATGTGGGTCCCACAGGGCTTGTCTCGGGTGACCTCAGGTATCTGGGATAGGTCTTGTCACTTTGCAGTTTTTGGGTTTCCTAATTATCACTACCACATTTTAACCCATTGCCGGCGATTTTTAAATCGCCGGCAATGTTTTTTATCATTACCGGCGATTTTTCCCCCAAAAATCGCCGGCAATGTCTTTTTTTTTTTTTTTTTTTAACATTACCGGCGACTTAAATGTAAGTCGCCGGCAATGTTCCGCCGGTAATTAAAAAAAAATACATTGCCGGCGAATTACATTTAAGTCGCCGGTAATGTTAAAAAAAAAAAAGACATTGCCGGCGACTTAAATGTAAGTCGCCGGCAATGTCTTTTTTTTTTTAATTACCGGCAGAACATTGCCGGCGATTTGCCAGAAAAATCGCCGGCAATGATTATAAAAAAAAAAAAGACAGTACCGGCGATTTTTGGGGAAAAAATCGCCAGTAATGATAAAAAACATTGCCGGCGATTTAAAAATCGCCGGCAATGGGTTATAATGTGGTAGTGTATAGGGGAAACTCTGCAAGCTTTGATTTATAATTTTGAGGGCGAAATTATTTTATCGGGGGGTAGATTGTGATATCCCGAATTTTCCATATGATTATTTGTATTTAGCATTATTTCTATTTCGATTTACCAAATGCGGTAAATTATATTTACCGATAGTTAAGGGAGAACTATGGTTCACTTTTTAAAGAATTGACCATGTCAGTTGACTTCAGATGTAAGTTGTAGCATTTGTTGAGATGAGTTCGTTGACTCGCGAAATACCATAATCAGAGTTACAACGTAAAAGATGATTAATGAAAGTTTGCCGTAAATTACAGAAACGAAAGTACGAGACTATAAATATAGATTACCCGATTTAGTAAGGGAGACTTTCCATTTCTGGCCATTGACCCGTTGACCCGTGTTGACCAAGCTCTGGCGATGAAAAACTCCACCGAGTTTAGCTCCAGTGAGGCTTTGCCATCCGACCAACATCCCGGACGATCTTGGTACTGAAATGACCAGCTTGCTTCTCTCTTCCTTTTCCCTAAGGTTTTTACCCCCAATTTGATCAGAGGTAGCCGAAATTTCAAGAGGAAGTGCCAAGAAAACCTAGGTTTCGGGCCAATTGGTTACCGACTTATTTGGTCGCCGATATTGGTATGGTTTAGCTCCTTTCTTTCTCCTTTATGTTTTGTTGTGTTTTGTGCTGTGAATTTCATGTTTGTAGGTGCGATTCAAGGAGATCAATCGATCTCCGTCGAATAGGAATTGGGCGCAGCCGTGGTCGACGATCTTGGTGGTTTTGGCCAGCGAGGGTTGGGGCCCACCTCGAGCCCTGCGGTGGCTTAGTTGTGGAGCTACGTCGTCATTTTTGGTTTTTGGTCGATTATGTTTCAGGGTCGATTTCTGCCAAATGAGTCAAAATCAAGTATAGGTCATTTGACAAAAGCTATTGGGGCTCTTCGAGAGCTTTCATTTAATGAGTCAACCTCTATAGCCGACTGTGGTCGCTGGTGGTGGCACATGGTTGCACGCGCTTCCATCTGTGGTGGTGCGTCTGGCCGAAAAAGTTGTCTAGAATTAGTCAAGTTATATAATGTTAGAATCGTAACGATGTCACTAGTATAGTCGTGAGGTTTAATTTGTGTATTGACGTTGTTGATCTAGTTGGTGGGCGGTGGTGACACGTGAGGACACATTTCAATTCCAGTAGCGGTGCGGTATACAAAATAATTTGGCGTGTTTTGTATCATTGTGATCGTATTGTCGTAACGGGTTAGTGGAAAAGGTTGTTGACTCGATTGACAAAATTTAATCCGGGTCAATTATTTACTGGATTTATGTAATGGATAATTAAATTTCTAATAGGGTGGGGATGTTACAGAATTTTTTAACCAGAGGCCCCATTTCCCTTGCATATATCCCCGTCTCCAAATTATAAAAGTTATTCAGATCTCGAAGGTCAAGGACGAAGAAGATTTCATTTGATTTCTGCTTACAAAATCACCGGTGATTCACACTATGACACTTGAAGGCTATTGGGATTGTTGTTGTCATCTTTATCGTAGTTTGTCATGATACCTTCTTCCAAATTTGGCAAAGATTTTGAACTTGGATCGCTGCATTAAAGGGGATCTCATATTTTGAATAAGAGGTTCCACTTCCTTTGAACAATCGTGCATATATTTAATTTGGAATTTAAATCTGTCATGTTTTATTTTGCGTTATCTAGTCAATTGGGCTTATACCGAATTGGATTTGGGTTAGAAGCCCATCGCCATAATATTACATAGCCTTCCATATTTAATACATATAGAAAGTGCATGGCTGGTAACACATAGATGCCACCGAATACAAAAACCATCTTTGTTGTTGTTGCTCGTCCGACGGCCCTGGGCCTCGTCGGTGCCCTAAGGTGCAGTCGGACGGGGTTTGTCCCCGACTCGGTGAGGGGTTACGATGGACATTTGAGCGAGTCATGTAGTGGGGCGATGTTGAGCCTGGGTTCACTTGGTTTTTGTAGCGGCAGTCAGGAAGAAAGATGATTGTTTAGCGATGTACCTACCAGGTCGGGCATCTCCCAGTTGGTGCGAGTCTCATCCACTGGTCAGACGTTGAAATGTGTTTCCTCATGGCTGCGTGTTGGTCGAATAATGGCTTTGATTAATCTGCTTTGGGTTCGCGATGTGCTAATTGGTTTGGTTGACCGTGGGATGAAGGTTGTTCTGATGGAGGCGCAATTGTGGCTTGTGCTGACTGGTGGAGCACGACTAACTGATGGCGGCGCCGATGGGTTTAGACGGGATGCGAGTGATTGGTTTGCTACAAAGACTGGAATGAAATTAGGTTGGGCTTCTTCTTCACTACTTGGGCTCTGGTACTAGGCCGAGGGTATAACCCGAGCCCTATGCTTTAATTATTGTAATTTGTTAAAGTTTAAGTTAATTTTCATTGTTTTAGTATTTTTCGTTAAAATAAGCCTATACCTATATGAGGTAGGCAGAAGTGGGCTTTGTCCAGAGTTGTGCACCTTTGGTGTTTTGTTTGTCCTAGTTCAGGACGTTTGGTGGTTCGTTGCATGAACGCTCCCTCCTAGTAACAGGATGAAATGTTGTGTCGACGGAAGTTCCGTTCGGCAGCATAGTGAAAAAATTTATCAAAGTGAATCAATGCATCGTCATAGGCGTGTTATCTTTCTGCGACTATGTCGCCTTATTTGTAAAGTAAATGTAATAGGCAATATTGCACTCTTTGCTAAATAATACAGTTCTGAATACAATGTAATTGAGTCGCTTAATAATATTTCAAGTTTTTTTTTCTTTGTATGAGATTTAAGTTTTATGTTCCCCTTGTATTTGACCATTTCACTGATCGATTTTAAGGGTGCATGGCCATTAACCATTACTTCAACAAAAAAAAAACATAGATGCCACTTAATTGCAAACCGTAAAGCGCGCAATGAAAATGGCAGGGTTACTTATTTGACCATTACACTATATGAAATAAGCACACCTACCCATATTTACTATATAACAATCGGCAAACATCCTGTAGATTTGACTGTAGATTTCCCTGTTCATAGGGGCATTTCGGTCAACAAAATACAAGCATGCAAAGCATGCGAGGGCTGGTGAAGAGCTCCTCCATGTGATCTCCCTCCCTACCCATCTCACTCTCATCACGCAATAACCCAAAACATATTCAATCTCCGTTGAGCTCCTCCATGTGATCTCCCTCCCTGCCAATCTCGCTCTCATCACGCAATAACCCAAAACATATTCAATCTCCCTTGCAAATCGAAACAGAGAACACAACCCAGAAATCGACAATATTCAATCTCCCTTGCAAATCGAAACACAAAAAACAACTCAGAAATTGAGTTTGAGATTTCTGTGCCTGCCGATTCCAATCTCTGTCGATCCTCATCTGTTTTCGTTCCTTGATACGTGTACAGCTTATCTCGAACTCGCCGTTTTTGCTCTCATCTCCGGCGAAGGTACCCGTTTCGCGAACGCTTATTCTTCTATGTGTGTGTGAATGAATGAAACTGATGTATGTTGATTGGGTTCCTCTTCTATTTGTATTTTCTAGGGTCAATCTGCTCGGTCCCTCGATTTGTTTTTGTTTTGTGTGGGTATGTTTGATTTCTATTGTGATGTCAATTTTTTTTTCTTCTTTCTAATACGTGTGCTGCTTTGATTCATCATATAGTATTAGTGGTGATATATTTATCGGGGATTGCTATCGATTGATAAACTACATAACATTGGTATTTCAATTAACAAATTGTGTTAATTTTCCCAATTTCTCAAACTGGATTTCTGGGTTGTCTTCTCAAACTATATTTGAATATGTTTTGGGTTATTGTTGTGTGTGTGTGATGAGATTGATATTTTCAATGTTTACACCCTTTCACAGGTCTGGAACTTGAACCAAAAGTTTGCAGCCTTCAATATTTGTACTGTTAAGGTAGACACTCTATCATATTTGTGGGTTTTTTACATAGCACAGGGGAACATATGTTTTGGGTTGTGGTTGTGTATGTCTGACTGAGTTTTAGAATTGTTGGTGCAGGGATTTGAAATAGTATATGGACTATATATATATATATTGGCCTTTTGCCAATTCTATCAATTGAAGTAATGAGCCTGTTTATCAATGATTTTGTGGGACATAGGAGAAGACCGATCTGCTTATATTCTAAATGTTTTTTTTACCTTGGGTGAGTTCCTTGGTGTTTGTTCCCTGAAGTCATTTACTTATATATTCAGTAGGAATGAATATGTGGTGGGACTTTTTATATGCTAATGAACAATGAATTTGACAGTTGTGGAAGAAATTGTCAGTTTTGTGTGATGTGG
Source organism: Geum urbanum (assembly GCA_946800695.1). Taxonomy (NCBI): domain Eukaryota; kingdom Viridiplantae; phylum Streptophyta; class Magnoliopsida; order Rosales; family Rosaceae; genus Geum; species Geum urbanum. The sequence continues at coordinate 13,908,789 of OX327017.1, read as the reverse complement.
AGACAGTGGTATGATATTTTATATAATGGTTTTGGTCTGTTGGTGGAAATGAATCTTAATTTCTTCTATTCAATAAAAAGTCCAGAGTTTAAAACCCAAATTTCATCTGCATTTTGATGTGCATCTGCCATGTCTTGGGATATGCTGAAATATGTGTTATGCTTTATTGGAAGTGGTTACTTTCAAATATGTGAATATTTTTGTGTGCTAATTATGTTTATAATGATGGAAGTGGTTGAATTAATGGACCAGACTTTGATTTCTTTGGTCTAGGCCCTGTTTTGATCTTACTAATTGGTTTTCTATATTTGAGTTTTATTTAAATTTTTATGTTCGATTTTTTTGATTTAATGTCTCATTTATGCTTAGGATTTTAGGCACAGTTATGTGGCAATTGATGTTGAGAGAGTCCTCGACTGGAGTAGAGAAGCCAAAACTGTTTTTCATCATTTTGAAGCGTTGGGGTGCCTTAGCGTTTCTAGGTTTAGTCTGGATCTGCTCCTTTTTTGTTGGAACATACATCTGACTTTTTGCTAAGTGCATTAATTAATTTCATTTTAATATAATTTGTTGTTTGATGCTACATTGTTTACCTTCAAAATATCATATTAGTATGGGGGGCTATGAGATTGACAGAACACTGATCCCCTTATATTTGCTGCTTTTTTACTTTTGGTAAGTTTTTTTGTGTCTTTGTTCTTTGGATTTGTTTGGGAATTCGTATATTCGATGTGAGGGAATATATAGCAAAACCTTTTATATGCTAATGTGATGTTGATATCAACAGTGAATTTGACAGTTTTTGTGAGGTAGTTTTAGAAAAAAAACTAAGTTTTTTTTATGTTTATTTCTGTTGTAATCATGCTGGATATGATAATCTGGGACAGTGATCATATATTTTTTCTATGGGTTTTGTGAATAATAGATACATAAATCTGGGGAATCTTGCTTGATCCACGAATAAATTGTTTTTTGTGGGTTCTAGTGGTTTTCTCCTATTTTTATATTGGCTGTTTCACATTTCATTGTTTATTATGTACGAAACTTCTATTTTTTTTTCTGCTGGAGTTTAATTTTTGACCAGAATTTAAGAAAACCTGGAATGAATTTTGAGGTCATGAGTCTTTGTTTTGATGTGGAATGATGTGTTGTACGTACAAGGCAAAGTTCATTCACATTGTAGGAGATCAAGTGCATTTTATTTGTGATGTGGATATACACCATGTAGAATTCACCTTTGTTATGAGAATGGGTTTATGAGATTAACGCAGATTTGGGTTATGAATTTGATAGGTATGGGAACTTTGGGTCAGTGAAATTTAGATAGGTAATTGTAGGATCCAAATTTGGTCTTCTTTTGTTCTAGCTTACTGTACTCTTGGTCATATGTTTTATTGTGGTGTTGTGAGATTCCAATGGGTTTGTCTCTTATAAACCTTACTGTGAATTCATGAAGCTTATATCTGGTGGTTTGCAAATTGCAGGAACCTTATTGTTGATCAAAGCTAGCGAGCTTGCTCACAGATTGGTATGATACTTAACCCATTGATTTAATCTTCAATGGTGTTTATTATTTGGTTGGTTTTGTGCTTAGATCTATTATATTTGTGATCCGTGTATAGTTCCAATCAGAAAAAGCCCGTCATAGGTTGCTTTGTTTGAGAGGATGAAGACGTTGTTGAAAACATATTTGAGCACATCCCGTTACGCATGTGACTGAATTATATTTTAGGTGGAATCATGGATTAAGCTTATTTTATTTAGATAAATATTTTGGTTGACAGTAGATAAATTGCATTTTTTTTGGTAAAAATGGGGTCTTGAAGTCCAGAATCTGCGGTACTTTAGTTAGGTGGCTCTCATAATCGTATTGTTTTGCTTTTGTTCTCTTCCATTTACGTGTGATGAGGTGTTGGGTTTCTTTTTGGCTTCAGTCTCGTTTTTTTTTGCTAATTTATCTTTCATTTTGATTTTATTTTTGTTTACATTTTATGTCATTTGATTTGCATTTTTGTCTGTGTATGTCTTATAATTTAGTTTTTTTAACGTCTTTATTTTCTATCTTTTTTTTGCAGGTTCTATTCTGTTTATTAGAACCATATTGTACATGTGAAGGTATATCTATATATATATATATATATATATATGAAAATTGCATTGGTTGCTGGAAAGTATATATGTTGTGTATCCATATGTATTAGTCTGCTGTATATGCAGAAATATATATTGCCAATATATACCTAGCTCAGACTTTGGTTTATTGTATATATTACCATTATACAGCAACCTTAAACTTTAAGGTAATGTACAGTAGCCATCTATATTGGTTTGCTATATGCATTAGATTTTTAGTCTGATGTACAGTTATCATATACATTGGGTCATGGGTTTGATTTTTTTTGCGAGATATGAGCAAGTGTGTTTTGCAAAGATTTGGGTGAATATAGCCCGGTTATACTCATAATTAGTAAAAAAAATTTGATTGTGTGAGTGGTAATTGTTGTTTTTCAATTTTGATACATGCATGTTATAAATTGGTTTTGTTGATTGTATGTAGTGTGGCTACTATAGTGGTATGCTGATTTTCCACCCGTTTTTAAAAAGTCAGCTTCCTTTAAGAATCCAAATTAAATACAACCTGTTTAAATGGTCATTTAAAAAAGTCAGGTTCCTTTCAGAACAACTTTTATGTTGGAAAATAGACTGTCAAGTTCATCTTCTTTTAGTGTGAGTATTATATGGTGTATTAACATGTGGATTTTATTAACTTTAGGGTTGCAAAGCTCCAGAAAAAGAAGTTGAGAGAAGAGTTGGTTGTTGATTAATATAATTATGGTCGAAACCTATGGCTTTCAAATTCATTTATATGTTGTTGTGTAAGGTTAATGAATTAAATGGCTATCAGGTGTCGAAGGAATTATTTTAATTTGTTGCGTTGTATTTAAATGTGTTATGGTTCAATCTGTGACTGAATTACATTTTCTTCATTTTGGATGCTTTGTGGAATTTTGTCGGTAGTGCTGATGCAAAATATGTTGAATTAACTTTTGTTTGTATTGTTTGATTAATTTATGTTATTTGGTTTATTACAGTATTTGTCATCGTTTATTATAGTTCTTAATTTATTTGTTGTATTGTGTAGGATCTAAAGGTTGTATGCAAAAAAAACTCCGTTGTATCGCCTTGGTGCTGCTTCTTTGGCAATTGTCATATTTTGTTTTGGTTTCTCCGCGACATTCAGGTCTGTATTTAAATCGACTTATGGTGTCCAATAGTGTGGTATTGGAAAAATCGAGTTTCTGATTTTAATTGCATTAGCTAAAAACGCTGTTGCGGTGTTCTTAATTTTTTGTTTTAGTTATGCCGGATAAACTCGGAATCATTTAGTGTTGGCGAATAATTGAATGTGTTTTGAGAATTAACTAATTATTTTCTCTGGATATAAATGATATTGTTGTCTATGCTACATATGCCATGTTTTATGATTGTCTTATGTTAAATTTAGTTGTGGACACGCCTTTCTTTTTCTTCTTTGTTGCAATAATTGTCCATACTTTGTATGTCATATTTTTTTACATGGAAATGATTATGTTTTAATATGTTTGTTAATGGTGCACATAGTTTGTGTTCATTACTTATATGCGCTTTGTTGCTTAAATTGGTTGTGTGGGTATGGGGCCAAAAAGAAATGTAAACTTTTTGAACAAAGCTGCGAAATGAAGCACGTCGTTGTTGGACTATCCTCATTCAAACGAAAGTTCCTTGATGAGTTTTGATTTAGACCAAGGCTCTTTGACTAAGAGACAACGTCTATTATCTACCACTTCTCAAGAATCCTCTGTGTGCCATGAGATAGCAGCATCGTTGGATTGTGTTGAATTGGACCAGAGATTTTTCTGTGACGACCCGGACCAGAATCAGCAGTATGATCAGCTGTATACGTAAGTTATCGCATAGTCGCAGATTGCCGACAGTTGATTAAATCGCCAGGTTTGTTAACGACTTAATTATTGGCCAAAAATTGGAGCTGGGTCTCTTCTCGAGAGTCGTTGTACGTGTGATTTCGAGTTTGTGGGCTGTTCCGGATAGTTATTTGGACGACCGAGGAATTAATTATGAATATTTGAAGTTCGGATTTAAATGGTGGCATTCTTAGCGACTAAATTACCGGACGAGAATTTGGTTTCGACTTCTTCACGATAGTTGTTCAGAATTTAATTTCGAGCTCGTGGGAACTTCTGGAGCATTTTTCTGAGTTACGGAGATTAAGTTGTGATTATTTCCGATTGTTGGTTATTTAGTCGATTAAGTGTGTGTTTTGGTGAACAGTTGAATTTTTATCCGATTGACCGATGTGTTTGACTTCGGGTGATTATTGAAGAATATGTCGAGACGAGTTTGTGGCCGCGAGAATTATCAGAATCAGAATTACGACGAGAAAGTTACGGATATTCAAAGTTCGTCGAAAAGGATAAATACGAAGTTTCCAAAAATGGAAGGCCTATAAATAGAAGTTTCAATATTGGGCAAGTCAAACCTTGCCATTATGGGAGTTGACCGAGTTGACCGAGTCAACTCGGTGGAGGGTGAGGATGGCGACGGGTTTCACGACGGCTCACGGTGGCGCGACGTTTCCGGCCACCCCAAGGCTCGGCCTTGGTCCCATTCGGTGCGCCTCGGTCCCCTCTACCTATCCCCGGTCACCGTCGACGGCGAGGCTGGCCGGAAAGAGAAGAAAAACCGGCCAAAGTTTGGAAGATTTTGAGTGATTTCGGGTTCCATGATTTTGGCCGAATTGAGCTACAACTTTGAGTGGGCTTTGAAGCTCTCATCCCCTTGATGCTACCCTGTAAGTTTGGTGATTCAATTCGATGTGTACATGGAGAATTTTGGATTTGAAATTTGTGTACCAATTCGGTTTTGCATGAAATTGAGCTAGTTAGAGGTTGAATTGGCCTTTGTTGCAGTTGACAAAGTTGCTCAGTGGGTGATTTTGCATGGAATGGTGGGTGCCCCGCCGGAAAATTTTCTGTTTGACGGCGGCGCCACCGTTGACAGCGGTCAACGGCGGCGGTCAACGGTCAACGGCGGTCAACTTTGACTTTTTGGAGTTTTCGACAAGTTGCATGTCATTTCACTCGAAATCGCGCCCCGATCGCAGTGGGGAGGTTCGTTTTTCGAGTTGAGCGTCTGAAAGTATAGCGAGGTATTGAGGTGTGAATATCGGATTTTCGACGATTCGTCGACATTGAATTATATGTTTCCGAGAACTGTGGTTTCTCGTGATTTATCTTGTATTGTCGAGTTATGATATTGAGAAATGGATTTTGTGAATATTCAGGGGTTCGTGATCGTTTGTTTGGCGAGGGACTTTCCGCCGGATCACGGGTTAACGCATATCGCGTTACGCTAGTCCCGAGTGGACAATTTCTTTTCACGGAATTCTTGCGAGTCTTTTATATGATTTATGAACTCGAGCATGCGTATTGAGATTACGGATTACATGAACATATGTTTTACGATTATACTTATACGAATATACGTATACGAGTATACATACACTTATATGCTGTTTCATGCATTTGCATCAAACTGTTTATGATTTGGTTTACACAGAGTACAGTCTTGGTTACGTTGTTGTATCGATACACTTGCCTCTCGGCTGATCCCCGATGGTAGGCCATACCAGGAGGGGCGTATCCCCGACTGACCGGTGAGGGGCGTTTCCCCGGATCCGAGGCCATTTCTGGCTAGAATCACTTGGAAGTCAGGGACTCCGTGGTTCTGACTGTACTAGCACGGGTGTGTCCATGAGTGACCTCGTGGGATTTTCACTTGCATGCTCAGTACGCTGGAGGATTATGGTTTTACCTCGTGTACTACGTTGTTTTTATTTACCTGGACTCGCATATGTTATTTTAAACATATATATTAACTGGTGAAAGACATTTATTTTCGTCCACTCACTCTAACGTGTTTCATGTCTTTCCCCTGGGCTTTTCGGTTTCCGTGCCCAGTTTGCAGTTCAGGCTCTGGTGTCGCACGTCGTGGTCGGAGGCATAATGCTCGAGCTACCTTGTTTCTTCCAGTAGCTTTATTGTTCTACCTACTGTGGTATACTTATATGTTTATACATTAGAGGTCGCTCTGAGAAATCTGTTGTTTACGTTGTACGATTTTACACCGGATTTCAGTAAAGTATAGATATACTTATTGTTTTACTTTACTGTTGTTATATTGAGAAATCCGGATGGGATTGGTGCCCACGGTTTGATTTTTGTGGCATAGGATGAAGTGTATTTTCCGCGTGCAGGTAAAGGTAATTCCATGTTAGTAACGAAACTCTGCCGAAATTTCTACGGTTTTTGTTGGTTCGTGTTTTTGAAAGGGTTTAATTCGGATTTAGGGAGCTAAATCGGGGTTGGGTCCTTTCATTTTCACTGAGAAACGACGTTTGCTTTGATCTACTATTCGGGAATCCTCGGTTGGTTATAAGAGAACGTCATAGTTGAACTATCCTCAAGTAAGTACTGCATGTGAAGATAGTAGCAACGATAGCGACACTGAAGATGTTATATTAGGTATTAGAAAACATTGTACTTTTATTTGCTGGATCCTGAAATTTTTTCCATATATCCTTATCATCAAATATTGAGTTAAACTTGATCGCTTTAGGTTGGGGAAAATTAGGCATACCACTGTAATTCACTGAACCCTACTAACACATAACAATATAAATTATTCCAGTAAAAAAATTGTCTCAAGGGTTTTCTTGAAAACATGTACTGGAAAAGCTCAGGGAGCTACATAAAATAACAGTCTGATGCTTATGATAATGTTGATATCAGTGCTTTTGTAGGTACACATTGTATGCTGGAACTACAGTAGACTTCATAAATATTGAATGTCATAGTAAAATAATGGTAATATTTTACTGATAAATTGGCAAATATATGCAGAGTATAGCCACAATGATAATACAGACTTAAGTGATAGAAGTACTGATGTTTTTGTTGTTAGTTACTGATTCGTTTAGTCGAAGCGTTGTTTCGTTCTTTGAATGAATCTAAAACAACAGAAATTACTTTTTCGTTGTTGTTAGTTCTTTGTTTTAGTTATATATTTTTGGCTGCACAAATTTAATATGATTGCTGCAACTTAATATAGTCACTTTGTTACAAATGTAGTTTAGAGCCATAAATTGCGAGGAATGTTTGTTAAGATGTGTTTTAATATGTAGTCAATTTCTGGTATGACGTTGGCATGGTGAAGGATGTGTTAATTTAGCAGATATTTTCAATTTTAGATTCTTTTTGTATGTATGATAGCTTTTTTTGCATCTATAAGTGTTGGTGCATTATTGATGAATGTTATGATGAAGAGTTGATGGGTATGCACCAATTGGTGAGGACAGTTGATACCATGGGTATTATGAGATTTTCAGGGTTCAAATTTCCATAATTGATGTAGAATCAATTGTCCTCATCAATTACGATGTATCATAACATATGGTAGTGTTTTGCCCATGAGTATTGTTTGTTAGGATTCAATTACATGTATTATCGCTTCTCAAATTTCTGAGTTTTGCATTTGTCTTATAAGCTGATAATTTTCTCCATCTAATGTAGGTCTTCAAAGGACTATTTTTGGGCAGGCATCATATCAGAAAAGCCGGAGGTGAGGAATACTATTTTCAATTATTAATCATATCAATTATTCATCTATTACATCTTCATAATTAGTTGTCAAGAATCTAACACAGATCTTGATAATTGCAATTGTAGGTCGCATTGTGTGTTATAATGATGCCGGCGATGATGCTCACACATGCAGCCATTGCACTGCTTTATTTTTGAAAGGACCCAATCCCGATTCAGTTACCTAAACCAGAATCGAACCCCTTCTGAAAACACGAACCAACAAAAAATCTTTTCAAAATTTCGGCAGAGTTTCGTTACTAACGTGGAATTGCATAAACCTGCACCCTGAAAATAACACTTTGTCCTATGCCACAAAAGCCAAACCGTGGGCACCAATCCCATCCGGATTTCTCAACATCAAAATATAAACAATAAACAGTAAACGTACTATACTATATATAATATATCCGAGAAAATCCGTATAAACAAGTATCAGAATGTATCAGAGCGACCTCTAGTATAAACATATACAATATACACATCAGTAGGCGAAACAAGAACCTACTGGAAAACACAGGTAGCTCAGATCACTAGTCTCCAACCGCGACGTGAAACACTTGAATCCAAACTGCAAACTGGGCACGGAAACCGAAAAGCCCAGGGGAAAGGCAAATAAAAACGTTAGAGTGAGTCGACGAAAATAAACATATGCCTTTCACCAGTTTATATACATACTCAATGTAAAACAGTGCGAGTTCGGAACACAACACATATGTATATGGAGGTTGTCGGGCGAATCTCTCAAGCCCATCGTCAGGTGAATCGCTCAACCCGACGGTGATAGGCCAGGGGAATCTCTCAACCCCGGCGGCACTCAGGGGAATCTCTCAACCCTGCTTCAGAGGAATCTCTCAACTCTGGGCCAGAGGAATCTCTCAACTCTGGTAGCATCGATGCAATAAATGCCATCACCAATAAACATATAATAACACCTCCGAAAATAACATATATCTCAATCATCGTATAAAGTAAACACCAAAATCATAAAATCCACGAACTCGCAAATCAACTGTGAAAATAGAAACTTGTCCACTCATAGATCTGCTAGCGCGAACTCGCGCTAATCTCGTGGTCTAGCGGAAAATCCCTCGCCTGAAGCACGATCACGATCTCGATCTTGATCTCCTGAACATTCATAAACATAACTGATCAAAAACATAATCCATAACTCTGAACTCAACCTCGAAAACCAACCGTTCCCAGAAACATATTAAACTGTACAAAATAACTGACTGAATTTCCGAAATCTCCACTCGAAACCTCGACTGAAAATCCACTACCCAAATCGATCCGAAAACCTCTGGACGATAATCAGGGCGCGATTACGAGAAAAATGACATTAAAAACACCGAAATCTGAAAAGTCAACCCCTCGCCAGAGCTCCGCCGTTGATTGCCGCCGCCGGCGGCGGCGCGCCGTCAACGGTGACATTTTCCGGCGAGGAAGCTCCAGAAATGAAGCTCTCCTCCAACCCAACATTTTCTTCAACTACCACAAAGTTCAATTCAACCTCCAACACCTCCAATTTCACTCACACCCAAATCAGAATTTCCTTCTGGTACCCTAATCGGGTTCACCATTAACCACCACCTCGTCCCAAACCAACAACCCAGAGAGCATCACCAAGTTGTGGGGAGCAAAAACCCCAACAACCCCACCTCCAAAACTCACCGAAATCCTACCAACCGTCACCGGCGACAAACCAACATCGGCCTCGATTCGAACTCAAAGCAAACACAACCAATTTCAACAAACTCAAGCATAAAACGAAAGAGGAACTCAAGGGGATTCGAACTGTACCCTCAGCCTGGCCGGAGGTGGCCGAAAAAATTGGGTCGGCCGACGAGCCCAAACGGGTCGTACGCTTCCTTCACGGGTCAACGACAACTTTCCAAATTTGGAAAGTCAACAGGTGGTCAACGTCAGTCAAAGCCCAAATTGAGATTTTCGACTAATTCTCGACTATTTCCGAGATTTATACTCGCGCCTCGGGTCGATCGACGATTCGAAATGGATAACCATCACGATTCGGATAAACACGAAACAATCGGATAAACTCGTCGAAACTGAAACTTCAAATAATCATATTGTATTCCTCGGTTATCGAAAAAATCTTCCGGAACCGTCCTCGAGCTCGAAATCACGTACTCTACAACTTCCGTGAAGACACTCAACTCAAATTCTCGGCCGAAAACATAGTCGTGAATAGAATCGACAAACCACCCATTTATCGTAAAACTGCGACTAAGCATAATCTTGTGAAATCGTGCCGAATATTCTACTGATTCTGGTTCGGGTCTTCACAAATCTACCCCCCTTAAAAAAATTTCGACCTCGAAATTTACGTACCTGTCAAGTGAACAGATGAGGATACTACTCCCGCATACGTTGCTCAATCTCCTAGGTGGCCTCCTCAACTGAGTGGTTCTGCCACAAGACCTTCACTAGCGGGATCACACGGTGCCTCAACTTCTGCTCACGACGATCAAGAATCTGCACTGGCTCCTCCACATACGTCAAATCCTCTCCGATCGGTAACTGCTGTGGGGCTAACACATGTGAAGGATCTGAGATGTACTTCCGCAAAATCGAAACATGGAAGACATCATGAACACGAGCCATCTCAGCTGGTAACTCAAGTCTGTAAGCAACAGCTTCAACCCTCTCCGTAATCTCATACGGACCAATGTATCGTGGTCGAAGCTTGCCACGCTTCCCGAAATGCACAACTCCCCTCCACGGAGATAGTTTCAGGAAGACCCAATCACTAACCTCGAACTCTAAACTCTTCCTCCTCACATCCGCATAACTCTTCTGCTGATCCTGGGCGATCTTCAATTGATCCCGGATAACCTGTATGTCCACCATCGTACTCTTCACTAAATCAGGACCAACAAGCCAACGCTCGCCCACCTCACTCCAACACAATGGAGTGCGACACTGCTTCCCGTACAGGGCCTCGTACGGTGCCATCTCAATACTGGCCTGATAACTGTTGTTGTAGGCGAACTCTATCAAATGTAACAGCTGATCCCAGTTTCCGCAAAACTGTAACACACATGATCTCAGCATATCCTCAAGAGTCTGAATGGTCCGCTCAGACTGCCCGTCAGTCTGAGGATGAAAAGCTGTACTAAATCGCAACCTCGTGCCCAATGCTCGCTGCAACGCCTACCAGAACTCAGAAGTGAACTGACTATCTCGGTCAGAAACAATGGACACAGGCACCCCATGCAAGCGAACAATCTCTGATAAGTACAACTTGGCCAATCTGCCAACTGATATCTTCCCCGGAAGTGCACGAAAGTGAGCGGATTTTGTCAATCGGTCAACCCAAATGCCAATGTTGCCAGCCGAAGTACACGGCAACTGATAGACGAAATCCATCGTAATATGCTCCCACTTCCAAACCGGAATCTCGAGTGGCTGTAGTTTCCCCGCAGGTTTCTGCCTCTCCGCCTTAACCTGCTGGCAAATCAAACATCGACTCACGTACGCGGCAATCTCTCGCTTTATGTTGCGCCACCAATAGTATGCTCGAAGTGTACGAAACATCTTCGTACCTCCGGGATGCATCGCATATGCTGAACTATGGGCCTCGTCCAGAATCTTCTTCTTCAGGCTCTCGTCTCTGGGTACACATAACTTGCCTCTGAACGACAACGTACCGTCGTCGCTCAATCGGAACTCTGTAGGCACACCATTCTGTATCATGGTCTTCTTGCCCAACAGGTAAGAATCTGAATCCTGAGCCTCTCGTACCTGATCAACCAATACGGGTCGAACCTGAAAACTGGCCAACAAAGCTCCCTCGTCATCATACCCGAACTCAGTACCCGTAGCTCGAAGCTCAACTAACATCGATACTCTGGCCACACACATGTGAAACAACGAGGCTCCAGATTTCCGGCTAAGTGCATCAGCTACAACATTGGCCTTCCCTGGATGGTACTCAAAAGTGTAATCATAATCGTTGATCAACTCCATCCATCGGCGCTGCCTCATGTTCAGATCCGATTGCGTCCGCAAGTAGGTGAGACTCTTGTGATCAGTGTAAATCTTACACTGAGCACCATACCAGTTCAGCAAGGCCTCGATCTTGTCAGGATCAACACTGACTCCCTCGACCGAAATCACGTGGCCCAGAAACTTCACACTATCCAACCAGAACTCGCACTTGCTAAACTTCACGAACAACTGATGGTCCCGCAAAGTCCGCAACACTGCTCGCAAATGTTTCTTGTGCTGGCCCACACTCCTGGAATAAATCAAAATATCGTCAATGAATACAATCACGAACTTGTCCAGGAACCGTTTGAACACCCGATTCATCAAGTCCATGAAAGCTGCAGGGGCATTGGTCAACCCAAACGGCATAACTAAAAACTCATAGTGCCCATACCGCGTCCTGAATGCCGTCCTGGCAACATCAGAGTTACGGATCCTCAACTGGTGATATCCGGATCGAAGGTCAATCTTCGAAAAGACTGATGCAACGGATACTTGTTCCTCACTGTAACCTGATTCAGCTTCCTGTAGTCGATGCACAAATGCATGGACCCATCCTTCTTCCGCATAAACAACACCGGAGCACCCCACGGAGAAACACTCGGTCGAATGAAACCCTTCTCTAACAACTCCTGGAGCTGAATCTGCAACTCCTTCAACTCCGCAGGCGCCATACGATACGGTGTCTAGGAAATCGGTCCTGTACCCGGCAACAACTCAATAGTAAAATCAATCTCCCGCACAGGGGGTATACCAGGTAAATCCGCTGGAAACACATCCGGAAACTCAGAAACAACCTCAATACTACCAAGATCTGGCACTGCAACTGTAGTGTCCACAACATGGGCTAAATAAGCAACACAACCCTTCTTTATCAACCGATCCGCCCTCATCGCGGAAATCAAACACGGTAGTGAAGTGTTCTTCTTGCCACGGAACAGTATCTCGGGTAACCCTGGTCGTCGCAATGCGACCTCCTTTTTGTGACAATCAAACATGGCCCAGTGTGTCTCCAAGAAATCCATACCCAAGATCAAATCAAAATCCCCAATATCAAGAAATAACAGATCAGCGGCTAAACCATGGCCATCAATAAACACCTCACAGTCTCTGTACACCCAACTGATGCTCACAACCTCACCTGACAGATACAACACTCTCCACAACCCCGGAAGTGGAGATGCAGGTACCGTAGCTAATGATGACAGTCTATATGATATGAATGAATGTGTGGCACCTAGATCTAACAATGCAAGTACTTTAATACCAAAGACATGTAACGTACCGATAACGACCTCCGGTGAAGCTCTACCCTCACGTAGAGTCATAGCATGAACCCTCGCCTGTCCGGCTGGTCGTCCTCGCTGGGGCTGTCCCTGCTGTCTGCCCTGGCCTACAAACTGTGCTGGTCGAGCTCCCGAAGTGGCACCTCGCCCTCCTCCGGATCTCTGGGTCCCCTGTCCACAAGTAACATCATACTGATAACATTCCCTCGCATAGTGACCCACCTGGCCACAGCGGAAATAAGTGACATTTTGAAAGGACCCAATCCCGATTCAGATACCTAAACCGAAATCAAACCCTTTCGAAAATACGAACCAACAAAATTTTTTCAAAATTTCGACAGAGTTTCGTTACTAGCGTAGAATTACCATAACCTGCACCCAGAAATTAACACTTCGTCCGATGCCACAAAAAGCAAACCGTGGGCACCAATCCCATCCGGATTTCTCAACATCAATATAATCAACAACAGTAAATAAACTGTACTATGTATATATGTATATCCATGAAAATCCGCACAATATATATCACAATGTATCAGAGCGACCACTAGAGTAAAACATATACAATATGTACATCAGTAGGCGAAACAAGAACCTACTGGAAAAACACAGGTGACTCTGATCACTAGCCTCCAAACCGCGACGTGAAACACCAAAACTGAACTGCAAACTGGGCACGGAAACCGAAAAGCCCAGGGGAAAGACAATAAACACGTTAGAGTGAGTGGACAAAAATAAATGTCTTTCACCAAGTATATATGTTATAAAAACATATGCGAGTTGAAAGTATAAACAATCAAATGGTACACGAGGGAGACTCTAACTCCTCACGTATACGTACACGAGGGAGACTCTAACTCCTCACGCGTACAGAGCATGTGTATACATCACACGGGGCCACACGTGGACACATAACAACGTATACATAATAATCACGTAACACATACTCAATATAAACATAATCTCGTACGAAAACTCATATTCGTAAAACCATAATCATACTACATATTCAAGCTCATAAAACGTATATAAAGGACTCGCAATAATTTCGTGAAAATAAACTGTCCACTCACAGACTCGCGTAACGCGCACTCGCGCTAATCTCGTGGTCCGGCGGAAGATCCCTCGCCTGAAGCACGACTACGATCCAGATCTCGATCTCGACCTCCTGAATATATTCACAAAACATAACTGATCAATATCGTAACCCACAACACTGTACAAAATACAACCGTTCCCGGAAATACGAAATACAGTACAAAATGAATTACGAAAATGCCGAAACCCCAACTCGAAACCTCAACTGAAAATCGGCTAACCAAATCAACCCGAAAACCTCCGTACAATAACCAGGGTGTAATTACGAGAAAAATGACATTAAAATTGTCGAAATCTGAAAAGTTGACTTTTTCCTCGCCGTTGACCGCCGCTGCCGCCGCCGCTGCGCCGTCAACGATGGAATCACGCGGCGAAACTCTCCAGACCAGACCATCTCAACCAAGCGAACCTCTTTTCCTTCTATCACTAAGCATAATTCACAAAGGAACCACCTCAATTTCTCAAAACCAAATCGAAAATCCCAAACTGAATCCCTAATCGGGTTCATCCCAAAACTTCATCAACTCTAAAACAAATCATGTGGGAAGCTTCACAAGGTTAAGGGGAGTCAAACCCCTCTAACCTCCACCCTCAAAACCCACCGGAACCACCGTCACCAATACCGGCGACGTAGCTCAACTCGGACCAAATCGGGTTCATACATAATCGCATCAATTCCTTCCAAAACTCACACCATCATACTCGAAATTAAGAGAGGAGACGAACCATACCTGTCCCGTGGCCGATGGTGGCTGGAATCCAGTCGCCGGAAGTGCAAGACCGAAACGGAAACTCTCCTCCCACGGTCAACCAGTCAAACTTTCCAAAACGGGAAAGTCAATGATGGTCAATGCAAATTCGTGTTTTTGCGACTATTTCTCGACTATTTTTTGACTTTTCGATATTTATACTCGTCCCTCGGGTCGATCAACGGTCCGGAATGAATATACAATGTGATTCGGATAAGCTCGAAACAATCGGATAAACTCGTCGGAACCCGAAACTTCAAATAATCATAAAATATTCCTCGGTTATCGGAAAAATCTTCCAAAACAGCCCACGAGCTCGAAATCACGTACTCTACAACTTCCATGAAGACACTCAACCCAAATTCTCGACCGAAAACAAAGTCGCGAATCGAATCGGCAAACCACCTAATATCGCAAAACTGCGACTATAACCAAATCTCGAGAATCGTGCCAAACACACATCTGATTCTGGTTCGGGTCGTCACAAATCTACCCCCTTTAAAGAAATTTTGACCTCGAAATTTACGTACCTGTCATGTGAACAGATGAGGATACTGCTCCCGCATACGCTGCTCGGTCTCCCAGGTGGCCTCCTCCACTGAATGATTCTGCCACAAGACCTTCACCAGCGGAATCACACGGTGCCTCAACTCCTGCTCACATCGATCGAGAATCTGCACTGGCTCCTCAACATACGATAAATCCTCTCTGATCGGCAACTGCTGTGGGGCTAACACATGTGACGGATCTGAGATGTACTTCCGCAACATCGAAACATGGAAGACATCATGTACACGAGCCATCTCTGTCGGTAAATCAAGTCTGTAAGCAACAGCTCCAACCCTCTCTGTAATCTCGTACGGACCAATGTATCGCGGTCGAAGCTTGCCACGCTTCCCGAAACGCACAACTCCCCTCCACGGAGATAGTTTCAGGAAGACCCAATCACCAACCTCGAACTCTAAACTCTTCCTTCTTACATCCGCGTAACTCTTCTGCCGATCCTAGGCGATCTTCAGGCGATCTCGAATAACCTGAATGTCTTCCATCGTGGTTTTCACCAAATCAGGACCAATGAGCCAACGCTCGCCCACCTCACTCCAACACAATGGAGTGCGACACTGCTTCCCGTATAGGGCCTCGTACGGTGCCATCTCAATACTGGCCTGATAGCTGTTGTTGTAGGCGAACTCGATCAAGTGTAACTGCTGATCCCAGTTTCTGCGAAACTGCAACACACACGATCTCAGCATATCCTCAAGTGTTTGAATAGTTCGCTCGGACTGCCCGTCAGTCTGAGGATGAAAAGCTGTACTAAACCGCAACCTCGTGCCCAAAGCTCGCTGTAAAGCCTGCCAAAACTCAGAAGTGAACTGACTATCTCGATCGGAAACAATCGACACAGGCACACCATGCAAGCGAACAATCTCGGATAAGTACAACTTAGCCAGTCTGCCCACTGAAATCTTCCCTGGAAGTGCAAGAAAGTGTGCGGATTTCGTCAGTCGGTCAACAATAACCCAAATGCCAGTGTTGCCTGCCGAAGTACGCGGCAACTGATAGACGAAATCCATCGTGATATGCTCCCACTTCCAAACCGGAATCTCAAGTGGCTGTAGCTTCCCTGCAGGTTTCTGCCTCTCCGCCTTCACCTGCTGACAAATCAAACACCGACTCACGTACGCGGCAATCTCCCGCTTCATGTTGCGCCACCAATAGTACGCTCGAAGTGTACGAAACATCTTCGTACCTCCAGGATGCATCGCATACGCTGAACTGTGGGCCTCGTCCAGAATCTCCTTCTTCAAGTCCTCGTCCCTGGGTACACATAACCTGCCCCTGAACAACAACGTACCGTCGTCGCTCAAACGGAACTCTGTAGGCACACCATTCCGAATCATGGTCTTCTTGCCCAGCAAGTAAGGATCTGAATCCTGTGCCTCCCGTACCTGATCAACCAACACTGGTCGAACCTGGAAACTGGCCAACAAAGCTCCATCATCATCATACCCAAACACAGCACCCGTAGCTCGTAGCTCAGCTAACATCGATACTCTGGCCACACACATGTCAAACAACGAAGCTCCAGGTTTCCGGCTAAGTGCATCTGCCACAACATTGGCCTTCCCCGGATGGTACTCAAACGTCCAATCGTAATCGTTAATCAACTCCATCCATCGGCGCTGCCTCATATTCAGATCCGGCTGCGTCCGCAAGTAGGTGAGACTCTTGTGATCAGTGAAAATCTTGCACTGAGCACCATACAGGTAATGTCTCCAACTCTTAAACGCTAATACAATAGCGGCTAACTCCAAATCATGCGTTGGATAGTTGACCTCGTGCGGTTTCAGCTGTCTGGAACCATATGCCACGACTCTACCATGCTGCATCAACACACAAGCAAGGCCCAACTTCGACGCATCGCTGTACACAACAAACTCACCACTATCGTCTGGCAATGTCAGAACCGGTGCGGTAGTCAATCTCTCCTTCAGGAGCAAATAACTCTCCTCGCACGCATCAGACCACTCAAACTTGACGCCCTTCTTCGTCAATCTGGTTAGTGGTGTACCTATCCGGGAGAAATCCTGTACAAACCATCGATAATAGCCTGCTAAACCCAAGAAACTCCGAATCTCCGGCACAGTAGTGAGTCTACTCCAATTCAGCACGGCCTCAATCTTGTCAGGATCAACACTAACTCCCTCGGCCGAAATCACGTGGCCCAGAAACTTCACACTAACTAACCAGAACTCACACTTGCTAAATTTCGCGAACAGCTGATGTTCCCGCAACATCGCTCGCAAGTGTTTCTTGTGCTGGCCCACACTCCTCGAGTATATCAAAATATCATCAATGAATACTATCACGAACTTGTCCAGGAATCGCCTGAACACCCGATTCATCAAGTCCATGAAAGCTGCGGGGGCGTTGGTCAACCCAAACGGCATAACCAGAAACGCATAGTGCCCATACCGCGTCCTGAATGCTGTCTTGGCCACATCTGAATCCCGGATCCTCAACTGGTGATATCCGGATCGAAGATCAATCTTCGAAAAGACTGCTGCTCCCTTCAGCTGATCGAACAAGTCATCAATCCGTGGCAACAGATACTTGTTCCTCACTGTAATCTGATTCAGCTTCCGATAGTCGATGCACAAATGCATGGACCCGTCCTTCTTCCGCACGAACAACACTGGAGCACCCCACGGAGAAACATTCGGTCGAATGAATCCCTTCTCTAACAACTCCTGAAGCTGAATCTGCAACTCCTTCAACTCTGCAGGCGCCATCCGGTACGGTGTCTGGGAAATCGGTCCAGTACCCGTGAAAGGACCCAACCCCGATTTAGCTTCCTAAATCGGAATCAAACCCCTTCGAAAACACGAATCAACAAAAACTTTTCGAAATTTGGGCAGAGTTTCGTTACTAGCGTGGAATTACCATTACCTGCACGCTGAAAATACACTACATCCTATGCCACAAAAAGCAAACCGTGGGCACCAATCCCATCCGGATTTCTCAATATCTCAACAGTAAAGTAAACAATACAAAATATAGTACTTTACTGAAATCCGGGTTTAAAACCGTATAACATATACAACAGGAAAACTCAGAGCGACTTCTAATACATAACCATATATGTATACCACAGTAGGTAGAATAATAAACCTACTGGAAGAAACAAAGTAGCTCGAGCACTATGCCTCCGACCACGACGTGCGACACCAGAGTCCGAACTGCAAACTGGGCACGGAAACCGAAAAGCCCAGGGGAAAGGCAAATAAAACGTTAGAGTGAGTGGACGAAAATAACATATGCCTTTCACCAATTTATACACATACTCAATATAAAACAGTGCGAGTTCGGAAAACACAACAACACAACACATATATATATGGAGGTTGTCGGGCGAATCTCTCAAGCCCGACGTCAGGTGAATCGCTCAAACCTGACGGTGAAAGCCAGGGGAATCTCTCAACCCCGGCGGCACTCAGGGGAATCTCTCAACCCTGCTTCAGAGGAATCTCTCAACTCTGGGCCAGAGGAATCTCTCAACTCTGGTAGCATCGATGCAATAAATGCCAATCACCAATAACACATAATAACATACCTCCGAAAATAACATATATCACAATCATCGTATAATTAAATACGGAAATCAATAAATCCACGAACTCGCAAAATCAACAGTGAAAATAGATCTTGTCCACTCACACGCTTGCGTAACGCAGTTCGCGTTAACCCGTGATCCGGCGGAAAGTCCCTCGCCAAAACAACGATCACGAACACCTGAATATTCACAAAATCCATATTCAAAATCATAATCCGACAATACAAATCAAACCACGAGAAACCACCATTCTCGGAAACACATAATCCGATCACAACAAACTGTCGGAAATCCGGAAATCATACCACAATACCTCGCTGTAATTTCGGACGCTCAACTCGAAAAACAAACCTCCCCACAGCGATCGGGGCGCGATTTCGAGTAAAATGACATGCAACTCGTCGAAAACTCCGAAAAAGTCAAAGTTGACCGCCGTTGACCGCCGCGTTGACCGCCGCCCACGGCGGCGCCACCGCCGACCGGAGAATTTCAAGGAGGAGCCACCCCTATTCCACTCCAAATCGTCCACTGAGCAACTTTGTCAACTGCACCGAAGTCCAATTCTCACTCTAACTAGGTCAATTTCAAGCAAAACCGAATTGGTTCACAAATTTCAATCCCAAAATTCTCAATCCACAAATCGAATTAGAACACCATGTTTATATGGTTAGAATCACAATGAAGAGGGCTACAAAACCCAGTATCTTTTGAAGTTCAACTCGGTCTAATTTGAGGAACCCGAATTCACCAAAAATACCTTCATTTCAAGTCGAAATAACTTCCTCCACCGTAAGCCACACCGTGCGTGGTGGCCGGAGGGAAGCTCGGGAGGTCGGGGCGAGCAGAACGAAGCAAGCCCCAAGCCACGGGGTCGCCGGAATCACGTCGTCGCCGGCATGCCGTGAGCCACCGTCGAGCACTCTCTCTCTCTTGCCAAAACAGGTCGGTCAACGCCATTAACCCCCAAGTTTGACTTTCCCAAAAGGGAAGGTCACAATAAATAGTCATTTAAAACTTCCCAATACGGAAACTTATAATTATCCATTTCGGCAAACTTCAAACGCACATAACTTCCTCGTCGTAACTCCGATTCCGATAATTCTCGTGGCCACAAACTCGTCTCGACATATTCTTCAATAATCACTCGAAGTCAAACACATCGGCCAATCGGATAAAAAGTCAACCCTTCGAACCAACACATAATTAAATTAACCAAACAATCAACAATCGGCAAAATTCGCAACTAATTCCTCGTAACTCCAAATCATGCTCCGGAAGTTCCCACGAACTCGAAATTAAATTCTGAGCAACTTCCGTGAAGAAGCCGAAACCAAATTCCCGTCCGATAATTTAGTCGCGAGCAAACCTGCCAGTTAAATCCGTTTCCGTCGAAACTTCAAATATTCATAACTAATTCCTCGGTCGTCCAAACAACGATCCGGAACCGCCCACGAACTCGTAATCACACGTACTACGACTCTCGAGAAGAGACACAGCTCCAATTCTCGGCCAATAATTAAGTCGTTAGCAAGCTCGACAATTCCGAACAACCGTCGGATACCAGTGACTACCCGGTAACTCACGTACATAGCTGGTCATACTGCTGATTCTGGTTCGGGTCGTCACAAATCCACCCCCCTTAGAAAAATTTCGACCTCGAAATTTCCAAGTCTGCCGACAAAAGTAGGAGCACTGCCTCTGCATACTGTTCAACTGCCTAGTGGCTACATCAACTGAACAACTTCGGCAACTGACTCCACAATAGGAGATAGCTCTATGCTGGAATTTCTGTACTCACAAATCACAAATCTGAACTGGCTCCACACAATAGCCAAGTGTTCCTGCATAAGGAACAGGTAGGGTACACAACATGTAGCAACCCTGAAACACAGTTCTGCCACGCGGAACACAACACACAAAGCCAACACTATAGGCGATGCCAAACCATACGGCATAACACAAACTCGCCTATGGCCACACATGGATCAAAACATCAAGGCAAATCACAACACAACCTGCTCATACCAACGAAACTCAAGCATCGAACTCAAACAATTATCAACCCATTTCCGCTAATCTGACAGTCTGTGGTAGCACATTCCACAAAATCGGAAACAAACATCAACTCAAATTCAAACCAAACTCACTCAAACACAATTGAGTACAACAACATACCTCAACTTAACATCAAACAACCTCAAAACCATAATGGTCCATAAGCTGGTACTGCAAGCAAACTCAAATCGCCGAAACTGCTGGTTCCGAATCCTCCGGAACGGTAATACCAAGGTCCACAGCATGCCCTCCAAGGCCTGAATAGTCCTCAAAGATCGCTCGTCAATCCGAGGACAAGGACCTGCACTAGCTCGTAATTTGGTCTCCAATGCTCGCTGCAAAGCTCACCAACACTTAGTCGTAGCTGATCACCTCAATCGGCGAACTGGGACACAGGTACACCACGTAGATGGACAACCTCCATCAAACACAGCTATACCAGCCAACCACTGGAATCATCTCCGAAAGTACAAGGAACTGTACTGAGTTCGTCAAATGATCCACAAAGGCCCGGCAACTGGTATCACAACCAAAGTGTACACATACACACACAATCACAGCAGCAACCGTCACGTCTAACCGGAAATCTCAAATGGCTAACACATCTCGGCAAGTTTCTGCCTCCTAGCCATCGCCAGTCGACGAATGTGGCATCAGCACACACAAGCTGCTACATTGCTCTTCATGTAGCATCACGAGTAGTAAACTCGGAATATCTGATACATTTCCGCACCACTAGCACCAAACACGCGCAAAACAATGAGCTTCAACGTCATCACACTCGAACTCAGCTTCCGAAGCTCGCACTCGGCTAACACGGAAATTCGAGCCACATATACACACATGTAATACTGAAGCTCCCAACTCTCGACTGAATGCATCAACAACAACATCATCCCAAACGGATGGTCAGGATGCAGCTGCTAGCCTTTCTCGAACAAGCTCAAAGGTGCAGCTATAGTCGATAGTCGACTCCCTCCATCTACACTGCCTCAAGCCCAAATCTGGCCGAGAATGCAAGTGGATGAAACTCAGTAGTCAGTGTACATCCTACACCGCGCTGCACGCCATAGTAGTAGCGTCACGAACTCACTGATACTAACACAAAGACAGCTACACCCAAATCATACATAGGATATGTAGCTGCACACAAAGTTCCACTGCCTGGAATCATGAGCCACCGCTCTACTACTCAGCATCAAAGCACAACCAAATCCAAACCTCAATGCATCGCCATAACCCACGAACTCGTCGTAGTCGTCAGGTAAGGTCAAACCGCAGTAACGGTCAACCATCCGACAGGAGTAAGTAACTCTCCTCGCGTGCATCAAACCACTCGACTTGACGCCTTCTTCATTAATTTGAAAAGTATAGTGGCAATCCGGAAAAATCCTGCACAAGCCGTCGGTAATAGCCTGCCAAACCCAAGAGAAACTCCGAATCTCTGGTACAATGGTAGGGCAAACTCCAAATCGACACGGCTTCTAACTGGTCAGGATCCACGCCAACTCACTCGGACAACATCACACAGTCCAACATCTTCACGCCAATCGACCAAAACTCACACTAGCTGAACCTCGCAAACACCTGGTCGTCTCGCAAAGTCCGCGAAACCGCTCGCAACTGCCTCAGGTGCTGGTCTTCGCTCCCGAAATACATCAGGACATTGCCAACGAACATGACCACAACTCGTCCAGAAACTGTCTGAACACCTGGTCCATCAAGTCCACACGATCCACGGGGCATTGGTCAACCAAACAGCGTGACCAAGAACTCCTGATGTCCGCACCGCGATCCGTAAACTGTCCAAACCACAACTAACACATCGATCCTCAACTGATGGTATCCGGACCCGAAATCAATCTTCAACAAGACTGAAGCTCTCGTGAGCTGATCAAATCAATCGTCAATCCGAAGCGGAGGATACTTACTCTTCTCTGAAGCGAATCAGGCTTCGGTAGTCAATACACCATCTCGTCGAACCAACCAACGTCCGTACACACAATGCAAGAGCACACCACGCAAATACGCGGGGTCGCATGAAATCTCCTGAAACCTTCTCCAGCAACTCCTGGAGTCGAATCTGTAGCTCCATCAGCTCCGCTGGCTCCGAACGACAAGATGCCGGTAAAATGAGTCCAGCGCCTGGTACAAGCTCAACGGTGTAGTCAGTCTCCCGAACTGGAGAAACACCTGGTAACTCCTCCGGAATACTCCTGGTAACTCGGGAACCACCTCAATGTCACCGCAGCAACCATAGTATCCACAACATGAGCTAAGCAAGCAACACAACTCGTCTCCATCATCCGCTCGACCATCACCGCGAAACAGCATCTCGGGGAAATCTGGTCATCAAAACACAACCTCCTTCTCGAGGTAATCAAACACCGCCAAAATGCATCATCAGTAAGTTCATATTCACGATCACATCACAACCACAATGTCCGGCTATAACAGATCCGCGGCTAAACCATATCCTCCAACAAGGACCTCGCAACCTCCGAATGGATGCAATACTCTCCAAAACCTCGGAAATGGAGATGCAAGTACAATAGCCATGGATATCAAACAACAGTAACCTCGGAGAAAAGTCTATCCTCAAACAAGGTCCTGGCACGAACCCCAACATGCCCAACTAGTCGCCCACGTCACACGCGACTTACTGAATAACTCGTCAAAAGGGTACATTGGCCAGACTACAGGAACAACATGAGGGTCTCCTCGTAACTCTGATCTGTCGAACCGATACAACAGCTCGCTGAGGCGCTCCCTCCCAACATGACCCTCCTGGCCACCGAAACAATAACTAAAAGTGCTCCTCGAACACAAATCACCGCAACACCTGCTGCGTGAAAGGATCACCAATGATCGCCCAAACTCATGCTACAGGAGCAAGTCCGCTACTCTGTGATCTCCGCCATCGCCAAATGGATCAGCAGAGGATCCTCAACATAATCGAAAAGACCACAGCCTGATGAAGTCACTGATCCCGAAGTGTCGGAACTCAACCTCATCAAAATCTCAACTAAATCCACTTTCCTCGAATCATTGCATCGAAAACCACATACATCTTTCTTTCACAATAGCCTCGCCACTGAGTGCAGCACACTAAGCTCCTCACGGCAATCTCGAGGCACATCAATCAGACTCTCTCTGATGCTCAGGTTCAAACTCATCTCGAACCTCATGCACTGCTTCCTCTGAAGCCACATAACACGTGCAAACAGGAACAAACATATGAACAATGCATCTCTGCCTCAGGTGGGTAAACACTCCACATTCGATCGCTGGATAGCCTGATAAAACCATTACCGTGAATACAACACCCTGAATGTAGGCCATGGAGTCGCAACCGGAACTCACACATTAACAGCCCACCAAACACAATGATCTGACTCAGCAAACATCAACTGTCAAAATTCTCAGCTCTGAGGCAACATGTAGACGCCCATATACACACAACCAGGCAAACCGTGCCACACAATTCACTGAACTCTGAATACTCATCCAAATCCACAATTCACTGGCAAATCACGCGTCGATTGATCCTCAACAGGATTCACAACCGTACCGACACGGAAAGCACGTCAGGAGGCATCCTAATGAATAAAACATCGTTCACAACAAGTGGAACGTAATCATGAAACCGCAGATATTTGAGGACACACAACACCCGAAGTATTGATGAGTACCGCTGGCCAGTCGGGTCATCACTCCAGTCATGCTGTATCAACTCAAATACCCTAAGTAAACACAACTACAGAAGTCTACAGAATCTGAAAACCTAATGCTCTGATACCAAGCTGAAAGGACCCAACCCCGATTTAGCTTCCTAAATCGGAATCAAACCCCTTCGAAAACACGAATCAACAAAAACTTTTCGAAATTTGGGCAGAGTTTCGTTACTAGCGTGGAATTACCATTACCTGCACGCTGAAAATACACTACATCCTATGCCACAAAAAGCAAACCGTGGGCACCAATCCCATCCGGATTTCTCAATATCTCAACAGTAAAGTAAACAATACAAAATATAGTACTTTACTGAAATCCGGGTTTAAAACCGTATAACATATACAACAGGAAAACTCAGAGCGACTTCTAATACATAACCATATATGTATACCACAGTAGGTAGAATAATAAACCTACTGGAAGAAACAAAGTAGCTCGAGCACTATGCCTCCGACCACGACGTGCGACACCAGAGTCCGAACTGCAAACTGGGCACGGAAACCGAAAAGCCCAGGGGAAAGGCAAATAAAACGTTAGAGTGAGTGGACGAAAATAACATATGCCTTTCACCAATTTATACACATACTCAATATAAAACAGTGCGAGTTCGGAAAACACAACAACACAACACATATATATATGGAGGTTGTCGGGCGAATCTCTCAAGCCCGACGTCAGGTGAATCGCTCAAACCTGACGGTGAAAGCCAGGGGAATCTCTCAACCCCGGCGGCACTCAGGGGAATCTCTCAACCCTGCTTCAGAGGAATCTCTCAACTCTGGGCCAGAGGAATCTCTCAACTCTGGTAGCATCGATGCAATAAATGCCAATCACCAATAACACATAATAACATACCTCCGAAAATAACATATATCACAATCATCGTATAATTAAATACGGAAATCAATAAATCCACGAACTCGCAAAATCAACAGTGAAAATAGATCTTGTCCACTCACACGCTTGCGTAACGCAGTTCGCGTTAACCCGTGATCCGGCGGAAAGTCCCTCGCCAAAACAACGATCACGAACACCTGAATATTCACAAAATCCATATTCAAAATCATAATCCGACAATACAAATCAAACCACGAGAAACCACCATTCTCGGAAACACATAATCCGATCACAACAAACTGTCGGAAATCCGGAAATCATACCACAATACCTCGCTGTAATTTCGGACGCTCAACTCGAAAAACAAACCTCCCCACAGCGATCGGGGCGCGATTTCGAGTAAAATGACATGCAACTCGTCGAAAACTCCGAAAAAGTCAAAGTTGACCGCCGTTGACCGTTGACCGCCGCGTTGACCGCCGCCCACGGCGGCGCCACCGCCGACCGGAGAATTTCAAGGAGGAGCCACCCCTATTCCACTCCAAATCGTCCACTGAGCAACTTTGTCAACTGCACCGAAGTCCAATTCTCACTCTAACTAGGTCAATTTCAAGCAAAACCGAATTGGTTCACAAATTTCAATCCCAAAATTCTCAATCCACAAATCGAATTAGAACACCATGTTTATATGGTTAGAATCACAATGAAGAGGGCTACAAAACCCAGTATCTTTTGAAGTTCAACTCGGTCTAATTTGAGGAACCCGAATTCACCAAAAATACCTTCATTTCAAGTCGAAATAACTTCCTCCACCGTGAGCCACACCGTGCGTGGTGGCCGGAGGGAAGCTCGGGAGGTCGGGGCGAGCAGAACGAAGCAAGCCCCAAGCCACGGGGTCGCCGGAATCACGTCGTCGCCGGCATGCCGTGAGCCACCGTCGAGCACTCTCTCTCTCTTGCCAAAACAGGTCGGTCAACGCCATTAACCCCCAAGTTTGACTTTCCCAAAAGGGAAGGTCACAATAAATAGTCATTTAAAACTTCCCAATACGGAAACTTATAATTATCCATTTCGGCAAACTTCAAACGCACATAACTTCCTCGTCGTAACTCCGATTCCGATAATTCTCGTGGCCACAAACTCGTCTCGACATATTCTTCAATAATCACTCGAAGTCAAACACATCGGCCAATCGGATAAAAAGTCAACCCTTCGAACCAACACATAATTAAATTAACCAAACAATCAACAATCGGCAAAATTCGCAACTAATTCCTCGTAACTCCAAATCATGCTCCGGAAGTTCCCACGAACTCGAAATTAAATTCTGAGCAACTTCCGTGAAGAAGCCGAAACCAAATTCCCGTCCGATAATTTAGTCGCGAGCAAACCTGCCAGTTAAATCCGTTTCCGTCGAAACTTCAAATATTCATAACTAATTCCTCGGTCGTCCAAACAACGATCCGGAACCGCCCACGAACTCGTAATCACACGTACTACGACTCTCGAGAAGAGACACAGCTCCAATTCTCGGCCAATAATTAAGTCGTTAGCAAGCTCGACAATTCCGAACAACCGTCGGATACCAGTGACTACCCGGTAACTCACGTACATAGCTGGTCATACTGCTGATTCTGGTTCGGGTCGTCACAACCCGGCAATAACTCAATGGTAAAATCAATCTCCCGCACAGGGGGTATACCAGGTAACTCTGCTGGAAACACATCCGGAAACTCAGACACAACCTCAATTCTGCCAAGATCCGGCACTGCAGCTGTAGTGTCCACAACATGGGCTAAGTACGCAACACAACCCTTCTTCATCAACCGATCCACCCTCATTGCGGAAATCAAACACGGTAGGGAAGTGTTCTTCTCGCCACGAAACAGTATCTCAGGCAACCCGGGTCGTCGGAACGCGACCTCCTTCCTGTGGCAATCAAACATGGCCCAGTGCGACTCCAAAAAGTCCATACCCAATATCAAATCAAAATCCATAATATCAAGCAACAACAGATCAGCGGCTAAACCATGGCCATCAACAAACACCTCACAATCTTGGTAAATCCAACCGATGCTCACAACCTCACCTGACGGATACAACACTCTCCACAACCCCGGAAGTGGAGATGCAGGTATCGTAGCTAATGATGACAGTCTAAATGATATGAATGAATGTGTGGCAGCTGGATCTAACAATGCAACTACTGGAATACCAAAAACATGTAACGTACCGATAACGACCTCCGGTGATGCTCTGCCCTCACATAGAGTCATAGCATGAACCTTCGCCTGTCCGGCTGGTCGTCCTCGCTGGCCCTGTCCCTGCTGCCTGCCCTGGCCTGCAAACTGTGCTGGTCGAGTTCCCGTAGTGGCACCTCGCTCAACTCCGGAACTCTGAGCTGCCTGATCACCAGCATACAACTGAGGACACTCCCTCGAAAAGTGGCCCACCTGGCCACAATAATAACAAGCACCAGGACCCCGCTGACATGGGCTCAAATGATACCTATTGCAGAGGTTGCACAAAGGGTAGTCTCTCAGAACTGAAAATGTACCACCAGTACGCCGAGGATAACTAGAGCCGCTGGAACCTCCACTATCTTGTGGCCGCTGCGGTCGATCTCTCCTCCATCCTGGCCTCCGTCTAGGTACACCAGCTGGTGGTCGATATGACCCACCGCCTGAAGATGAAGCTGAACCTGAAGTATCAGAACTCTGCTTCTTTGAAGGCCCCTGACTCGGTCCACCTTCCTCAAATCGCCTCGGCTGGTACCTCTGCTGTCTCTCCTGCTCAATATCCTCGCCTCGGAGAGCTGCGCTGACAAACTCACCAAAGTTGTTCCTCGGCATCGTAGTCAATGTCGCCTTAATACTCAGATTCAATCCCAGCTCAAACCTGCGACACTTGGCTTCCTCTGTAGCCACCATATCCCGCGCAAAATGAGACAAACCAGTAAACCGATCCCGATACTCAAGTACAGACAAACTGCCCTGCCTCAAGTTCGTGAACTCCTCATACTTGCGCTGCTGGGTAGCCTGATTGAAATACCTCCGCATAAACAGATCACGAAACAATGTCCACGGAGTATCCACAGGAACTCTGTCAGTGCTGACCCACCAAAAGTATGCATCACCCTCAAGTAAACCAACTGCGGCTACTGTCATCTGCTCAGGTGTAAACTGCAGACGCTCACAAACACGCTCAATCTGAACCAACCATGCCTCGCATATCTCTGGATCAACTGAACCCGAAAACACAGTAGCACCCGCAGTGCGAGCCTTGACCACAGGGTCAAAACGCTCTTCCAAACGCAGCACTCGCATCAGCAAGTCGCGCGTTCGGCGATCCTCATCAGGATCATCATCCCGGTCAACACGGGGACCACGTCGAGGAGGCATCCTACTGATACAAGACAAGCATTAGGTACAAGCAGAAAGAACGTAATCATGAAACCGCAGATATTTGAGGACATACAAT
Organism: Geum urbanum; assembly: GCA_946800695.1. NCBI lineage: Eukaryota > Viridiplantae > Streptophyta > Magnoliopsida > Rosales > Rosaceae > Geum > Geum urbanum. The sequence goes on along the minus strand of OX327017.1, from coordinate 13,879,727 downwards.
ACCCGAAGTATTGATGAGTACCGCTGGCCAGTCGGGTCATCACTCCAGTCATGCTGTATCAACTCAAATACCCTAAGCGTCACAACTACAAGAGTCTACAGAATCTGACAACCTAATGCTCTGATACCAAGCTGAAAGGACCCAATCCCGATTCAGATATCTAAACCGGAATCAAACCCTTTCGAAAATACGAACCAACAAAAATTTTGCAAAATTTCGACAGAGTTTCGTTACTAGCGTAGAATTACCATAACCTGCACCCAGAAATTAACACTTCGTCCTATGCCACAAAAAGCAAACCGTGGGCACCAATTCCATCCGGATTTCTCAACATCAATATAATCAACAACAGTAAATAAACTGTACTATGTATATATGTATATCCGTGAAAATCCGCACAACATATATCAGAATGTATCAGAGCGACCACTAGAGTAAAACATATACAATATGTACATCAGTAGGCGAAACAAGAACCTACTGGAAAAACACAGGTGACTCTGATCACTAGCCTCCAAACTGCGACGTGAAACACCAAAACTGAACTGCAAACTGGGCACGGAAACCGAAAAGCCCAGGGGAAAGACAATAAACACGTTAGAGTGAGTGGACGAAAATAAATGTCTTTCACCAAGTATATATGTTATAAAAACATATGCGAGTCGAATGTATAAACAATCAAATGGTACACGAGGGAGACTCTAACTCCTCACGCGTACAGAGCATGTGTATACATCACACGGGGCCACACGTGGACACATAACAACGTATACATAATAATCACGTAACACATTCTCAATATAAACATAATCTCGTACGAAACTCATATTCGTAAAATCATAATCATACTACATATTCAAGCTCATAAAACGTATATAAAGGACTCGCAATAATTTCGTGAAAATAAACTGTCCACTCACAGAATCGCGTAACGCGCACTCGCGCTAATCTCGTGGTCCGGTGGAAGATCCATCGCCTGAAGCACAACTACGATCCAGATATCGATCTCGACCTCTTGAATATATTCACAAAACATAACTGATCAATATCGTAACCCACAACACTGTACTGATGCACGGAAACCAACCGTTCCCGGAAATACGAAATACAGTACAAAATGAATTACGAAAATCACGAAACCCCAACTCGAAACCTCAACTGAAAATCGGCTAACCAAATCAACCTGAAAACCTCCGTACAATAACCAGGGCGTAATTACGAGAAAAATGACATTAAAATTGTTGAAATCTGAAAAGTTGACTTTTTCCTCGCCGTTGACCGCCGCCATCAACGATGGAATCACGCGACGAAACTCTCCAGACCAGACCATCTCAACCATGCAAACCTCTTTCCCTTCTATCACTAAGCCCAATTCACAAAGGAACCACCTCAATTTCTCAAAACCAAATCGAAAATCCCAAACCGAATCCCTAATCGGGTTCATCCCAAAACTTCATCAACTCTAAAACAAATCATGTGGGAAGCTTCACAAGGTTAAGGGGAGTCAAACCCCTCTAACCTCCACCCTCAAAACCCACCGGAACCACCGTCACCAATACCGGCGACGTAGCTCAACTCGGACCAAATCGGGTTCATACATAATCGCATCAATTCCTTCCAAAACTCACACCATCATACTCGAAATTAAGAGAGGAGTCAAACCATACCTGTCCCGTGGCCGATGGTGGCCGGAATCCGGTCGCCGGAAGTGCAAGACCGAAACGGAAACTCTCCTCCCACGGTCAACTAGTCAAACTTTCCAAAACGGGAAAGTCAACGATGGTCAATGCAAATTCGTGTTTTTGCGACTATTTTTCGACTTTTCGATATTTATACTCGTCCCTCGGGTCGATCAACGGTCCGGAATGAATATACAATGTGATTCGGATAAGCTCGAAACAATCGGATAAACTCGTCGGAACCCGAAACTTCAAATAATCATAAAATATTCCTCGGTTATCGGAAAAATCTTCCGAAACAGCCCACGAGCTCGAAATCACGTACTCTACAACTGCCGTGAAGACACTCAACCCAAATTCTCTACCGAAAACAAAGTCGTGAATCGAATCGGTAAACCACCTAATATCGCAAAACTGCGACTATAACCAAATCTCGAGAATCGTACCAAACACACATCTTATTCTGGTTCGGGTCGTCACAAGGATCCCGCTGACATGGACCCACATGATGTCGGCTGCAGAGACTACACAACGGGTACTCCCTCGGTACAGCAAAAGTACCACCAGTACGCCGAGGATAACTGGAACCACTGGAACCTCCACTAGCCTGTGGTCGTTGCGGTCGATCTCTCCTTCATCTCGATCTCTGCCTCGGTGCACTAACTGGTGAGCGATAAGATCCACCGCCCGAGGATGAAGCTTAACCGGAAGTATCAGAACTCTTCCACTTTGAAGGCCCCTGACTCGGTCCGCCCTCCTTAAATCGTCTCGGCTGGTACCTCTGCTGTCTCTCCTGCTCAATATCCTCGCCTCGGAGTGCTGCACTAACAAACTCATCAAAGTTATTCCGAGGCATCGTAGTTAGAGTCACCTTGATATTCAGATTCAATCCCAGCTCAAACCTACGACAAACGGGTAAATCGATCCCGGTACTCAAGTAGCCACCGTATCCCGCGCAAAACGAGACAAACGGGTAAACCGATCCCGGTACTCAAGTACAGACAAATTGCCCTGCCTTAAGTTTGTAAACTCCTCATACTTGCGCTGCTGGGTAGCCTGATTAAAGTACCTCCGCATAAACAGATCACGGAATAAAGTCCCCGGTGTATCAGCTGGAACTCTGTCGGTGCTAACCCACCAAAAGTATGCATCACCCTCAAGTAACCCAACTGCAGCCACTGTCATATGCTCAGGAGTAAACTGTAGATGCTCACAAACACGTTCAATCTGAACCAACCATGCCTCGCATATCTCTGGATCAACTGAACCCGAAAACACAGTAGCACCAGCTGTACGAGCTTTGACCACAGGGTCAAAACGCTCTTCCAAACGCAGCACTCGCATAAGCAAGTCGCGAGTTCGGCGATCCTCATCAGGATCCCCATCCTGATCAACACGGGGACCACGTCGAGGAGGCATCCTACTGATACAAGACAACCATTAGGTACAAGCAGAAAGAACGTAATCATGAAACCGCAGATATTTGAGAACACACAACACCCGAAGTATTGATGAGTACCGCTGGCCAGTCGGGTCATCACTCCAGTCATGCTGTACAAACTCAAATACCCTAAGCGTCACAACTACAAGAGTCTACAAAATTTAACAACCTAATGCTCTGATACCAAGCTGAAAGGACCCAATCCCGATTTAGTTACCTAAACCGGAATCGAACCCCTTCTTAAAACACGAACCAACAAAAAATCTTTTCAAAATTTCGGCAGAGTTTCGTTACTAACATGGAATTGCATAAACCTGCATCCTGAAAATAACACTTCGTCCTATGCCACAAAAGCCAAACCGTGGGCACCAATCCCATCCGGATTTCTCAACATCAAAATATAAACAATAAACAGTAAACGTACTGTACTATATATAATATATTCGAGAAAATCCGTATAAACAAGTATCAGAATGTATCAGAGCAACCTCTAGTATAAACATATACAATATACACATCAGTAGGTGAAACAAGAACCTACTGGAAAACACAGGTAGCTCAGATCACTAGCCTCCAACCGCGACGTGAACACCTGAATCCGAACTGCAAACTGGGCACGGAAACCGAAAAGCCCAGGGGAAAGGCAAATAAAAACGTTAGAATGAGTGGACGAAAATAAACATATGCCTTTCACCAGTTTATATACATACTCAATGTAAAACAGTGCGAGTTCGGAACACAACACACATATATATGGAGGTTGTCGGGTGAATCTCTCAAGCCCGACGTCAGGTGAATCGCTCAACCCGACAGTGATAGGCCAGTGGAATCTCTCAACCCCGGCGGCACTCAGGGGAATCTCTCAACCCTGCTTCAGAGGAATCTCTCAACTCTGGGCCAGAGGAATCTCTCAACTCTGGTAGCATCGATGCAATAAATGCCATCACCAATAAACATATAATAACACCTCCGAAAATAACATATATCTCAATAATCGTATAAAGTAAACACCAAAATCATAAAATCCACGAACTCGCAAATCAACTGTGAAAATAGAAACTTGTCCACTCACAGATCTGCTAGCGCAAACTCGCGCTAATCTCGTGGTCTAGCAGAAGATCCTTCGCCTGAAGAACGATCACAATCTCGATCTCGATCTCCTGAACATTCATAAACATAACTGATCAAAAACATAATCCATAACTCTGAACTCAACCTCGGAAACCAACCGTTCCCGGAAACATATTAAACTGTACAAAATAACTGACTGAATTTCCGAAATCTCCACTCGAAACCTCGACTGAAAATCCACTACCCAAATCGATCCGAAAACCTCTGGACGATAATTAGGGTGCGATTATGAGCAAAATGACATTAAAAACACCGAAATCTGAAAAGTCAACCCCTCGCCGGAGCTCCGCCGTTGACCGCCGCCGGCGCGCCGTCAACGGTGACATTTTCCGGCGAGGAAGCTCCAGAAATGAAGCTCTCCTCCAACCCAACATTTTCTTCAACTACCACAAAGTTCAATTCAACCTCCAACACCTCCGATTTCACTCACACCCAAATCGGAATTTCCTTCCGGTACCCTAATCGGGTTCACCATTAACCACCACCTCGTCCCAAACCAACAACCCAGAGAACATCACCAAGGTGTGGGAAGCAAAAACCCCAACAACCCCACCTCCAAAACTCACCGGAATCCTACCAACCGTCACCGGCGACAAACCAACATCGGCCTCGATTCGAACTCAAAGCAAACACAACCAATTTCAACAAACTCAAGCATAAAACAAAAGAGGAACTCAAGGGGATTCGAACTGTACCCTTAGCCTGGCCGGAGGTGGCCGGAAAAATCGGGTCGGCCGACGAGCCCAAACGGGTCGTACGCTTCCTTCACGTGTCAACAGCAACTTTCCAAATTTGGAAAGTCAACAGGTGGTCAACGTCAGTCAAAGCCCAAATTGAGATTTTTGACTAATTCTCGACTATTTCCGATATTTATACTCATGCCTCGGGTCGATCGACGATTCGAAATGGATAACCATCACGATTCGGATAAACACGAAACAATCGGATAAACTCGTCGAAACTGAAACTTCAAATAATCATATTATATTCCTCGGTTATCGGAAAAATCTTCCGGAACCGTCCTCGAGCTCGAAATCACGTACTCTACAACTTCCGTGAAGACACTCAACTCAAATTCTCGGCCGAAAACATAGTCGCGAATAGAATCGACAAACCACCCATTTATCGTAAAACTGCGACTAAGTATAATCTTGTGAATCGTGCCGAATATTCTACTGATTCTGGTTTGGGTCGTCACAAATTTGGTCAGCTGAAGCATTGAAAAGAAAATAAAAAAATCAATTCATATATACTCATTGTTGTGAAAAAGGCAAAGTTGAACTTCCAATGTCATATCCAACTCCTGTATTTCTTGATGAATTGTTAAATCCAAATAATGGTCGAAAAAGTATATCATTTCGTGATAATATTAGGATTTATAATTCTATGTTTGCTTTTTCTTCTATGGGGGCTAAAATTGAGCATACCATTAATAATGGAGGAGCTCCTTATGTTTTTAAAATATGTGGACAAGTTCATCACTTAATGGGTTCTGTTTTACCTTCAGAAGGAGAATCTCCTAAATATGCTCAGTTATATGTATATGATACTGAAAATGAGATTTCAAACCGAATAATCGCTATTGATCCAAATAAGGCAAATAACAAGATTGATTTTGATATTGTTAAAGAATTGGTGGAATTGTTAGATTAATATAATGAATTAACCAAAGTGTATCGATCTGTGAGAGATGATTTTGAGAATCAATCATTGCCCAATTTTGATGTGACTATACTTAATCGTGAAAAAACTGATAGGAAACAATATGAATTACCTTCTGCTTCTGAAATTGGTGGATTAATTGTGGGTGATATAGTTGAATTTAATTCTAACAGAGATATAATTATTCGATCGAATGAAGGGACGCTTAAACGAATATCTAAAATTCATCCCAAGTTAATGTCATTACAGTATCCATTTCTTTTTCCATTTGGAGAGGATGGATTTAAAATTAACATGAAATTAAAACCAATTGCAAGCAAAAGTGATGATAAAAATAGAAAATTAACAATGAATAAATTTATACGTTATCAGATTCACGACAGAATAAACCAATCGAGTACTTTGTTGAAAGGTGGAAGATTATTTCAACAATATTTAGTCGATTCATATGCAACTGTTGAAGAAAATCGTTTGGAATATATAAGACATCATCAACCAGAACTGAGGTGTGAAACATGGAATAATATATCTACATTTGTTTTGAGTGGAATTATCCAGGGTTCTGATGTCGGAAAAAGAGCATTTCTTCCTGGTTCTCACATTGGAAGTCCAAGATATATGATAAGTAATTATCAAGATACAATGGCAATTAGTAGAGAATACGGTAATCCTAATTTGTTTATCACTTTCACGTGCAATGTGAAATGGCCAGAAATTTTGGGATTTTTCGGAAAAAAACCGGGCTACAAACCTGAAGATCGTCCTGATATTGTTTGTCAAATTTTTAAAATAAAAATGGATGATATGATTGCTTATATTAGAGATAGAGAACCTTTTGGAGAAGTCCACGCTCATGTATGTACAATTGAATTCCAAAAAAGAGGGTTACCGCATACTCATTTATTATTTTGGCTCAAAAATAAATACAAATGTTATACTACAGTTGATGTAGATTCTATAATTTCAGCAGAATTGCCCGATAAAAATATTAATCCAGAATTGTTTGAAATAGTTAGTCAATTTATGATTCATGGTCCTTGCGGTCAACTTAATCCATCTTCTCCATATATGCAAGATAGATAATGTACAAAATATTTTCCAAAACCATTTATTTCTAACACAATTTTGCAAGCAATAAAGTCTCCTCAATATAGACGCCGTGATGATTATTCACGTTTTGTGATTAAAAAAGAAGTTCAGGTTGGTAATAATTATGTTGTACCATATAATGCTAATTTGTTATTAAGATATAATGCTCATATAAACGTTGAATCATGTTCTCAATCTATGTTGATAAAATATTTATTCAAATACATAAATAAAGGAGCTGATAGAGCTCGTGTATTGGTCCATGATAATATAAATGATGAAATCTAAAATTATGTCAATTGTCGATATTTAACTCCTCATGAGTCCGTTTGGCGTTTGTTTGAATTTTCCATTCATTCTAAATATCCTGCGGTTCAGTATTTGAAAATTCATTTACCCAATGAACAAAATATTTGTTTTCATCAAGCTAATTCTCTTGAAAATGTATTACAAAATCCAAGTATAGAAACTACAATGCTGACTGCTTGGTTTGCAGCTAATATGACTTATAAGAAGGCAAAGAAATTAACATATACTCAATTTCCTACAAAATTTGTGTGGAATGATGATAAAAAAATTATGGACCCAGAGGAAAAAATATTGTGTTATCGGTAGAATAGCATATGTGCCACCAAGTGTGGGTGAATTGTACTATCTTAGAATGCTTTTGAATGTTCAAAAAGGATGTATCAATTTTGAGGCAATAAGAACAGTCAATCAGATAACATACTCAACTTATCAAGAGGCATGTCGAGCTTTGGGATTGCTAGGAGATGATAAAGAATGGCTTGAAGTATTGTTGGAATCTACTTTTACTGCCACTTCTGCTCAAATTCGTTATTTATTTGTTACGATTATTCTGTTTTGTGATGTTTCGGATCCCCAAGCTTTGTTTAATGCATATTGGATTAACATGTCCGATGACATATCATACAAAATTAAATTAAATTTTAAAATGCCAAATCTTACCATACCTGACGATGAATTAAAGAATGTTGTTCTACATGAGCTTGAAAAATTGTTTAATTTATCGTCGAGCAGTTTAAAAAACCATCAATTACCAATGCCAAACACACAAGAAATACATGAACTTGACAATAGGTTTATTAGAGAAGAATTAGATTTTGATTGTGAAGCATTGAAATTGCAACATTCTGGCATGATTACCAAACTAAATAATGATCAAAAAATTATATATTATGAGGTGATCAAAGCCATAGAACAGAAAAACCCACGAGTATTTTTTGTTCATGGTAGCGGAGGCACAGGCAAAACTTTTTTGTGGAATACTATAATTTCAAAATTGAGATCTGAAGGCAAGATTGTTTTGGCTGTTGCTTCCTCAGGTGTTGCTTCATTATTACTTCCGATAGGCAGAACAGCTCATTCCCGTTTCAAAATTAAACCGATTATAGATAAAGATTCAAGTTGTAATATAAATAAACAAAGCAATCATTCTAATTTAATTGAAAAAGCTAAATTAATAGTATGGGATGAAGCTCCTATGTGCAATAAATGGTGTATTGAATCGATGGATAGAACACTGCGTGATATTTTGTCAAAAAAAGAAGAGTCATTTGGAGGAAAGACAATTTTATTCGGTGGAGATTTTAGACAAACATTGCCCGTCATACAAGGTGGCAGTAAAGAACAAGTCATTGAAGCATCGTTTAATAATTCATATTTGTGTCCTAATGTCGCAGTATTTCATCTAACTGAAAATATGAGATTGTCAACAATTGGTTTAACTACTGTTGAAAAAAATGGAATTAAACATTTTGCTGAATGGATACGGATGATAGGTGAAGGTCGATTGGAATCTAAATTGCCCATGGATGATCCAGATGTGAGTTGGATTCATATACCAAAAGATTTGTTAGTTGATTCTATGGTTGAACCCATAAAATCAATTTTTGAAGCAACTTATCCCAATTTTGATACCAAATACAATGATACAGATTATTTAAGAGAGCGTGCTATTGTAACTCCCAAAAATGTAATTGTTCATGAAATCAATAATTATGCAATTAAATTACTACCTGGGAATAACAAATCATATTTTAGTTCAGATTCTATTTCATATAATTCAGGTAACAGCGATAATATTAATGTTTTATATCCTGTGGAATTTTTGGATAAGCTTGACTTTAGTGGTTTGCCAACACATGAACTCATATTGAAAATTGGTATGCCTGTTATGTTATTAAGAAATTTAGATCAAATACGAGGTTTGTGTAATGACACTAGATTAATTGTGACAAAATTGTTTGAGAGATTGATAGAGGCAAAAAATACTTACTGGAAGTAATGTCGTGTGACGACCCGGACCAGAATCAACAGTATGATCAACTGTATACATGAGTTACTGCATAGTCGCAGAGTTGCGACAATTGTTTTAATCGCCGACGCTTCTTAACGACTAAATTATTGGCCGAGAATTGGAGCTGGGTCTCTTCTCGAGAGTCGTTGTACGTGTGATTACGAGTTCATGGGCGGTTTCGGATCGTTATTTGGACGACTGAGGAATTAGTTATGAATATTTGAAGTTTCGACGGAAACGGATTTAAATGGCAGGTTTGTTCGCGACTAAATTACCGGACTAGAATTTGGTTTCGGCTTCTTCACGGAAGTTGTTCAGAATTTAATTTCGAGTTTGTGGGAACTTCCGGAGCATGATTTTGACTTACGAAGATTTAGTTGTGATTATTTCCGTTTGTGGATTGTTTAGTCGAATTAATATGTGTTGGTTTGAATGGTTGACTTTTTATCCATTTGGTCGATGTGTTTGACTTTGGGTGATATTGGAAGAATATGTGGAGACGAGTTTGTAGCCGCGAGAATTATCGGAATCGGATAAACGACGAGAAAGTTACGCGCGTTTGAAGTTTATCGAAATGGATAAGTTTGAGTTTCCATTTTGGGAAAGGCTATAAATAGAAACTTTCTGTTTTGGGGGAAGTCAAACCTTACTATTTATGTCTTTGACTGGTGAGTTGACCGAGTCAACTCGGCCTTGGAGGAGAATCACGACGGTGGTGTACGATGGCGACAGCGACTTACCGATCGGCCGTCTCCGGCCACGGGGGAGGTGGCAGTCGGTGCGCCTCGGCCTCCCGAGTCCTTCTCCGACCTCCCTCCACGTCGTGGCTTGCCGGAGGAGCTCGATTTTCGGCCAAAGTTTTGAAGTTTTGGGGTTTAATGGTGGTTTATGATTTCGGCCGAGTTGAACTCAATCATGGACTGGGTTTTGTAGCTCTCCACTCAAGGATTCTAACCATGTAAGTATGAAGTTCTAATTTGATTTGTGGAAGGAGAATTTTGGATTTGAAATTTGTGTTTCAATTCGGGTTTTCATGAAATTGACCTAGTTAGAGTGAGAATTGGACTTCGGTGCAGTTATGGAAGTTGCTCAGTGGGTGATTTTGAGTGGAATAGGGGTTGCTCCGCCGTGAAATTCTTCGATCGGCGGCGGCGCCGCCGTGGACGGCGGTCAACGGTCAACAGGTTTGACTTTTTGACTTTCGACAAGTTGCATGTCATTTGACTCGAAATCGCGCTCCGATCACAGTGGGGAGGTTCGTTTCTCGATTTGAGCATCCGAACGTAAAGCGAGGTATTGTGGTGTACATATACGGATTTTCGACGATTCGTCGACATTGAATTGTGAATTTCCGAGAACGGTGGTTTCTCGTGGTTTGATTTGTATTGTCGAGATATGACTTTGAATAATGGACTTTGTGAATAATCAGGGGTTCGTGATCGTTTGTTTGGCAAGGGACATTCCGCCGGATCAGGGGTTAACGCGATACGCGTTACGCCAGTCTGTGAGTGGACATTTATTTTCATGGATTGTTTGCGAGTCTTTTATTTATGATTTACGAACTTGAGCATGCAGATTGATTATGAGTTTACGAGCATGTGTTTTACGATTATGCATATACGAATATACGTATAGGAGTATATATGTATATTTATTATGTTTTAAGCATGTGCATAGAAAAGATTTACGATTTAGTTTACACAGAGTACAGTCTCAGTATATGTTGTTGTATCGATACACCTTGGCTTCTCGGCTGATCCCCGAGTACGCTCCGGGGGGGACAGATATCCTGACCCGAGGCCTTTCTGGCTAGGAATCACGTGTGGGTCTGGGATCCCGTGATTCAGACTGTGCTATCGCGTGGTAGTCCATGAGTGATTCCACGATTTTATATTGCATGCTCTGTACGCGTGAGGAGTTGGAGTCTCTCTCGTGTACCCGGACGCGTGAGGAGTTGGAGTCTCCCTCGTGTACCATTTCTTACTTATGAATTTGGACTCGCATATGTTTTATATTATATATATATATTCGGTGAAAGACATTTATTTTCGTCCACTCACTCTAACGTGTTTCATGTCTTTCCCCTGGGCTTTTCGGTTTCCGTGCCCAGTTTGCAGTTCAGGCTCTGGTGTCGCACGTCGTGGTTGGAGACATAGTGCTCGAGCAATCTTGTTTCATCCAGTAGGTTTATTGTTCTGCCTACTGTGGTATGCGTATATGATTATGTATTAGAAGTCGCTCTGAGTTTCCTATTGAATATGTTATACGATTTTACTCCGGATTTCAGTAAAGTATGTATATATTTATTGTTTTACTTTACTGTTGAGATATTGAGAAATCCGGTTGGGATTGGTGCCCACAGTTTGCTTTTTGTGGCATAGGATGAAGTGTATTTTCCGCGTGCAGGTAATGGTAATTTCACGCTAGTAACGAAACTCTGCCCAAATTTCGAAAAAATTTTGTTGGTTCGTGTTTTCGGAAGGGTTTGATTCCGATTTAGGAAGCTAAATCGGGGTTGGGTCCTTTCATGTCGGACAAAAAGTACATATTTCAAGAATAGCATTGATAGCAACTGAAACTAAATGGCCATTTACATTTAAAAGATGTCAGTTTCCTATTAGACCATGTTATGCAATGACAATTAATAAAAGTCAAGGTCAATCATTAAATCAAGTTGGAATATATTTGTCAGAACCGGATTTTACTCACGGACAATTATATGTGGCATTATCGAGAGTGACGTCCAGAAAAGGTCTTAAAATAATGATAAAAAATGGTAATGATTTGCCTAATGACTGTACAAAAAATATAGTTTATAAAGATGTATTACAAAATATATAGTATACATATAACAAATACACATTACACATATGTATACAACACACAATATAAAACCATGTTACATTTGTAACAAATAGATGTTGAAGACGGAACAAACAATATGAAATTTATATGTGGCCTCCTAAAATAACAAAGATTAATGTTATACAAAAGAAACAAAAGAAGATCATCGTGATTAATTAAAGGGATAATAGATCATTGTTTATACATGTTCTGTTTTAACAATCATCAAACAACAATCCATGGTAGATTGATTGCTTAAAAAAATTTGGGAATTTGCATTTTTATTTTAAGCTAAATTCTCATTCATCCATACAATAAATGCTATAATAGTTGCCAAATCATGATAAAACGCATAAACTTGAGGCACCACCAGATACGTGGGGAATGGAGACATGTATATTAGCTTTAGAGTTCTCTCAAGAGTTTTCATTACGTGATCTACAAATTATGAAAAAAAGTCATCGTATATCCTGTTACATGTACATTTTCTGACACTGATTCGTGGCAGAATTCGTGGCTAAATTTTTGCCACTGAATTTTTTTATTATTTGCAGCACATGGGTTAGATATTGGCTAACTATGCTGACGCCATGTCGTCTCTTTCCATCAACATTGTTTTCTTACCCAATATTTTCCCCCTATTTGATTAAGACAGCGGCCTGAAAATCTTGGATTTTTTCAACTGCTTTTCTCCACTCTCAATCTATTCCTGAGTAGGTCAATTATGTATCAGATTGATAGCCATATTTTTTCTCACCTAATCACTGCAATCGTCCTTTTCCCAGCCATTGGAATCCATTTCATATTGATTTTGTGTCCTGTCTAACGACGTGCAATCTTTGAAATCGTGATATACAATACACGATTTGCTTAGAAACATGGCGACGTGGTATCTCATTTCACTGCTCATTGAAGCCAGTGACGTTTGCTTCATTGGCTCACCATCAGTACAGATCCAAGGCATCGACAACGCTATAAAATGATATTTTTGCGCAATTGTCCTTTTCTTTTCTTTTCTGGTGCCAACGAGAAAAACTATCGCTTCAGTCAACAAGGTCTGTTATCGTACTCCGTAAGTGGATCCTTTTTTTCTTTGTTGTATCTTCGTCATACAGATAGTATGAATATGCGTTGATTTATTTTTTTGTTTGTTTTTGTTTTGTTTTCAGGTTGTGTGTTGTTTTTGGTGAATCGCTTGCCTAAAAGGTATTTCTTTTTCTCTACTTTCCATTTGCCAGCTGCTATTTCTTAATCTATCTGTGGTTGATTGGCTAGTTCGAAGGATTACATCATAAATAGTGTGTTCATGGTGAACTCAAAATCCATTCTTCAAACTATTCTATCATATGTATGATGTTTGTTAGCTTTGTGTTCATGTTGAATACGTATGGAAAAATAAATTCAATTTTGTGGATTTGATTGATTCATTTAGTGGTATTTCTCATTCATCCCTATGTTTTTTTTGTTCGATTCATTGATCGAACTCAAACCTTGGAGTGAGGTCTCTCTTGATTACTAATGTGTTTTCTTCTTTTGGGTGTCGCTTATCATTTTTTATAATATTGTTTTGTCTTCAAAATGTTATTCATCTAAGGCTGTGATTTTGGTTATGCAAACTGTGGCAACCTAATTTTTGGTAACATGTTTCCCGTTTGTTTTCTTCTCTGTTACTCATAATTTCTATTGTTCTTGGTAGCCCAGTTGAAAATGAAAAAGTTGATCACTCAGATTAAGCCATATTCTGCCATCGGTATCATTATCAGAGTGAAAGGACCCAATGAAAGGACCCAACCCCGATTTAGTTTCCTAAACTAGAATCAAACCCCTTCTGAAAACACGAACCAACAAAAACCATCAAAATTTCGGCAGAGTAACGCTACTAACGCGGAATCACCATTACCTACTAACGCTACTAACGCGGAATTACCATTACCATTACCTACGCGGAATTATATGCCACAAAAATCAAACCGTGGGCACCAATCCCATCCGGATTTCTCAATATATCAACAGTAATGTAAAGTAATAAATATAACTATACTTTACAGAAATCCAGGGAAAACCGTATGAAAATATATCATCAGAATTTTCAGAGCGACCTCTAGTGTATAATTATATAAATATACCACAGCAGGCAGAACAAGTAACCTACTGAGAGAAACAAAGTAGATCGAACACTATGCCTCCGACCACGACGTGCGACACCAGAGTCCGAACTGCAAACTGGCCACGGAAACCCAAAAGCCCAGGGGAAAGGCAAATAAAAACTTTTGAGTGAGTGGACGAAAATAAACACATGCCTTTCACCAGTTTATATACATAATCAATGTAAATCAATGCGAGTTCAGAAAGTATATATGGAGGTTGCCAGGCGAATCTCTCAAGCCTGACGGTCAGGTGAATCGCTCAAACCCGACGATGATAGGCCAGGGGAATCTCTCAACCCCGGCGGCATACAGGGGAATCTCTCAACCCTGCCCAGAGGAATCTCTCAACTCTGGTCCAGAGGAATCTCTCAACTCTGGTCCAGAGAAATCTCTCAACTCTGGCGGACTACCGGTGATCAGCCGAGTAGCCGAAGCATCGATGCAGTAATGCCATCACCAATAAATATAAAATAATACCTCCGAAAATAACATATATCTCAACATCGTATAAAGTAAATACGGAAAATCACGATAAATCACGAACTCGCAAACAACTGTGAAAATATAAAAATGTCCACTCACAGACTAGTGTAACGCAGTTCGCGTTAATCCCGTGATCCGGCGGAAAATCCCTCACCAAACGAACGATCACGAACCCCTGAATAATCATAAAATCCATTTCTCAAAATCATAACTCGAATCCTCAAATCAAATCACGAGAAACAACTGTTATCGGAAACACATAATCCAATAACGACAAATTGTCGAAAATCCAATAATCACACCTCAATACCTCGCTATAATTTCGGACGCTCAATTCGAAAAACAAACCTCACCACTGCGATCGGGGCGCGATTTCGAGTGAAATGACATATAACCCGTCGAAAACCACGCCGGGTGAAAAGTCGCCGCCGCTGCCTCCGGCCACCGGAAAATCCAACCTGCCCAGAAAATTTCATGCTACACATGGTTTTGAAGATCTCGACGATTCTAACAACTTTCCAGTTATAAGTTAAGGCCAATTTAGATCGGAAAACCTCCAAAAATCAACCCAAAGTTCCAAACCCTTACCGGAATTTCACATCGCCGGATCTCTCTCCTCCGGCTACGGCAGCCCTCAAGACCACTTGGAAAAGCTTCCTCTCATTGAGGCTAACAAAACCCCTCAAGGTAGAGCCACCATCTCGGCCGGAATCATCTCTTCCGATCACCATCGATTTGCCAGAATTTTGCCAAACTTTGCCGCCGCGAAACTTCCTCGTCCGACCACCTCTCAGGACGATTCAACTCCCAAACTGGAGAACAATACGAGCCCAACAAAAACCGTGAAGGGACCCCGGCCAATCATGGCCGGAATCGGTCTCCACGGCAGCGTGAAGTTCACGGTCCAAATCGCCCAAAACGGGTCGACCCACCCGGTCAACCCAGTCAACTCAGCTTTCCCAATATGGCAGGTTTCCAAAAACGGCAAGTATCATTTCCGTATTTATACCGTACGCGTATCGAACCCCAATCGGATAAATACGACAATATTCGACGGACGAAAATATTCATAACTTATTCCTCGTAACTCGGAAAAATTATCCGGAAGTTCGCACGAGCTCAAAATTAAATTCTCTACAACTTCCACGAAGGATCCCAAATCAAATTCTCGCCCGATAATCTAGTCGCTAACGACGCCGCCATATTAGTAGATTATGTCGAAATCACAACAAATCGCGAAACTCGCAAATCAAGTCGATAATCATTACATTTACGGTTCGGGTCGATGAACGGTCTAAAACGGATCAAAATCACGATTCGGATAGACTCGAACATGAACGGATAAACTCGACAATATACCGAAATTTCAAATATTCATATAATATTCTTCGGTCGCCCAAATAATGATCCGGAACCGCCCACGAACTTGAAATCACGCGTACAACAATGCTCAAGAAGAGACTCAACTCAAATTCTCGTCCAATAATTAAGTCGTGATCAAGTCTGGCGATTCAATTATCTGTCTGAAATCTGCGATTACGCATAACCTCATGGATTAAGCTGATTACGCTTCTGATTCTGTTTTGGGTCGTCACAAATCCACCCCCCTTAAAAAATTTCGACCACGAAATTTCGAAGTCTGTCGACTAAAAAGTAGAAGCACTGCCTTTGCATACAGCTCAACTCTCCAGTGGCTACGTCAACGGAACAACTCTGTCAATGGAAAATATCTCTGTACCCCCAAATCACGAATCTGAACTGGTTCCTCTCAATTGCCTAGTCTTCCTGCATAAGGAACTGATAGGGTCCAAAACACGCAACAAATCTAAAATGTAGTTCCACCACATGGAACATAACACACATAAAAGCCCACGTTATAGGCAATGCCGAACAATACGGCACAAAACAAACTCGCATATGATCACATATGGATCAAAACAACGTGGCAATTCACAACTCAGCTTACTCACATCAACATAACTCAAACATCGAACTCGGGCAATTATTAAGCTGTTTCCGCTAATTCGAAAGTCTGTGGTAGCACATTCCACTAAATCAGGATCCAACGTCAGCTCACACCAAACTCGCTCCAGCACAATGGAGTACAACATCGTTCCTCAAAATGACATCAAGCAATGTCGTAATCATAGTGGTCAACAAACTGGTACTGCAATCAATTTCAAACAGTTGAAATTGCTGGTCCCAAGTTCCTCGGAACTGCAATACACAAGACCATAACATGCCCTCCAAAGACTGAATAGTCCTCAAAGATCGTCCACCAGTCCGAGGATAAGAAATTGTACTAAGCTATAATCTGGTCCCCAATGTCCACTGCAACACTTGCCAACACTCTGTTGTAACTGATTATCTCGATCAGCAATCTGGAACACAGGTATACCATGAAAATGGACAACCTCCGCCAAACATAGCTATGTCAGTCTGCCACTGAAATCTTTTCCGGAAGTACCAGGAAAAGAACTAGGTTCATCAAATGGTCCACAAAGACCCGACAACTGGTACCACAAACCGAAGTGTGTACTGGCACACAGAATCTACAGTGACAAGCTCTAACTTTTAATTGAAAATCTCCAATAGCTGTAACTTTTCGGCAAGTCTCTGCCTCTTAGCCATCGCCAGCCGACATATGTGGTATCTGCACACACAAGCTGCTACATTCTTCTACGGGTTGCGTCACGAGTAGTAAGCTCGAAGTATCAGATACAACTCCGTACCAATAGTGCATATCGCACGCAAAAAAATGAGCTTCAACATCATCTCACTCGAGCTCAGCTCCAGTAACTCGTAACTCGGCTAACACAGAAACTCGAGTCACACACATGAAACACTGAAGCTCCAGACTTCCGACTGAATGCATCAGCAACAACATCTCAGATGGATAGTCAAGGTACAACGTCTAGCCTTTCTCGAACAAGCTCAAAGGTGCAGCCATAGTCGTTATTTGACCCCATCCATCTACGTCGCCTCAAGCTCAAATCTGGCTGAAAATGCAAGTAGATGAAACTCAAATGATCAGTGTACATCCTACACTGTGCTGCACGTCGTAGCCGTACTGTCTCGAACTCTTTGATGCTAACATAAAGATAGCTACTCCCAAAACATACATAGGATACGTAGCTCCATAAAGTTTCCACTGCCTGAACCCATGAGTTACCGCTCTGCAATGCTGCATCAAGCATAACCAAATCCAAATCTCGATGCATCGTCATAACCCACGAACTCACCACGATCGTCAGGTAAGGTCAAAACTGAAGCAACAGTCAACCATCCTTCAGGAGTAAGTAACTCTCCTCGCGTGCATTGAACCATTCGAACTTGACGCTTTTCTCCGTCAATCCAGAAAGTGGAATGGTAATCCGGGAAAATCCTGCACAAAGTACCGATAGTAGCCTGCTAAACCCAAGAGACTCCCGATCTCTGGTACAATGGTAGGGCAATCCCCAAATCAACACGGCTTCTATCTGGTCAGGATCCACGCCGACTCCCTCGGATAACATCACACGGCCCAAAATCTTCACGCTAATCGATCAAAATTCACACTGACTGAACTTCACAAACAACTAATCATCTCGCGAAGTCCGCAAAACTGCTCGCAATTACTTCAGGTGCTGGCCCACACTCCTAGAGTAAATCAGGATGTTGCCAACGAACACGACCGCAACCTTGTCCAGAAACCGTCTAAACACCTAGTCCATCAAGTCCGCAAAAAAATGCGGGGGCATTGGTCAACCAAACGGCGTGACCAAGAACTCCTGATGCCCACACCATGATCTGAAAGTCGTCCTAGCCACATCTGACTCCCTGATCCTCTACTGATGGTATCCGAACCCGAAATCAATCTTCGAAAAGACTGAAGCTCTCGCGAGCTGATCAAACCAATCGTCAATCCGAAGCGGAGGATACTCGCTCTCCTCTGAAGCCTGATTCAGCTTCAAGTAGTCAATGCACCACCTCGTCGAACCATCCAACATTCGTACAAATAATGCAAGAGCACACCACAGTGATACACTGGGTCGCATGAAATCTCCTCCAGCAGCTTACGAAGCTGAACCTGTAGCTCCATCAGCTCCGCTGGCACCGAACGACAAATTGCCGGTGATACGAGTCCAGGGCCCGGTAAAAGCTCAATGGTGTAGTCGGTTTCCCGAACTGGAGGAATACCTAGCAATTCCTCCGGAGCACACCTGGAAACTCGGGAACCACCTCAATGTCGCCAATGTCGGGCATAGCAATCATAGTATCCACAACATGAGCTAAGCAACAACACAACCCGTTTCCACCATCCACTCGACCATCACCGCGAAACAGTATCTCGGGGAAACCTGGTCGTCGAAACACAACCTCCTTCTCGAGACACTCGAACACAGCCAAATGTGTCGCCAAAAGTCCATACTCACAATCACACCAAAATCAACGATATCAAGCTATAACAGATCCGCGGCTAAGCCATATCCTCCACAAGGATCTCGCAACCTCTGGATGGATGTAACACTCTCCAAAACCTCGGAAGTGGAGATGCAGGTATAATAGCCATGGATGTCAAGCAACAGCAGCCCCAAAGGAACTCCGTCCTCATACAAGGTCGTGGCACGAACTCTGGCATGCCCAACTAACCGTCTACGTCGATTGTGACTTGCTGATTAACTCGTCCAGAAGGCTGCGTTGGTCAACTCCAGAAATAGCATCATGACCTCCTCCTGAACTCTGAGCTGCCGAACCGCTAAAACAGCTGGCTGAGGGTGCTCCCTCGTAATGTGACCCTCCTGGCCACCACTATAGCAACCAAAAGTGCTCCACGAACACAAGTCACAGCGACACCTACTGCGAGAAAGGATTACCAACGATCACCCAAACTCATGCCACATGAGCAAGTCCGCTACTATCACCAAACGGATCCTCTGCTTTGATCTGATCACTCCCAACATAATCAAAAAGGCCACAGCCTGATGAAGTCACTGATTCCGAGGTGCCTGAACTCAACCTCATCAAATATCTCAACTAAGTCCACTTCCTCAAACCAACACATCGGAAACCGCATAAGCCTTTCCTTCTCGATAGCCTCGCCTCTGAGCGTAGCACATAGAGCACCTCACGGTTGTCTCGAGGCATAACAGTCAAAATCCCTCTAATGCTCAGGCTCATACTCATCTCAAACCTCGTGCACCGCTTCTTCTGAAGCCACATAACTCGTGCAAACAGGGATAAACATGTGAAAAATACATCTCTGCCTCAGGTGGGTAAACACTCCTCATTCGAATGCTGGGTAGCCTGATTAAACCATTACCGTATAAACAATACCCTGGAAGTAGGCCATGGAGTCACAACAGGAACTCACACAATACCAGCCCACCAAATGCAATGATCTGACTCAGGCAAAACATAACCTGCCATAATTCTCTGCTCTGAGGCAACATGTAGACGCTCATACATGCACAACCAGGCAAACTGTGCCACACAATTCTCTGAACTCAGAATGCTCATCCAAACCCACAATTCACTGGCAAATCGCGCGTCGATCGATCCTCAATAGGATCCACAACCGTACCGACATGGAAAGCACGTCAAGGAGGCATCCTAATGAATAATATATCGTTCGAAACAAGTAGAACGTAATCATGGAACTTTAAATATTTGAAAGCATACAACACCCGGAGTATTGATGAGTATCCGCCGGCCGGTCGAGTCACCACTCCAGACATGTTGTACATTCTCAAATATCCTTAGTAAACATGACTACAGAAGTCTACAGAACCTATAACCTAATGCTCTGATACCAAGTTGAAAGGACCCAACCCCGATTTAGTTTCCTAAACCGGAATCAAACCCATTCTGAAAACACGAACCAACAAAAACCATCAAAATTTCGGCAGAGTAACGCTACTAACGTGGAATTACCATTAGCTGCACCCGGAAAATACACTTCATCCTATGCCACAAAAAACAAACTGTGGGCACCAATCCCATCCGGATTTCTCAATATAACAACAGTAATGTAAAGTAATAAATATAACTATACTTTAAAGAAATCCGGGGAAAACCGTACGAAAATATATCATCAGAATGTTCAGAGCGACCTCTAGTGTATAATTATATAAATATACCACAACAAGCAGAACAAGTAACCTACTGGGAGAAACAAGGTAACTCGAACACTATGCCTCCAACCACGACGTGCGACACCAGAGTCCGAACTGTAAACTGGGCACGGAAACCGAAAAGCCCAGGGGAAAGGCAAATAAAAACATTAGAGTGAGTGAATGAAAATAAACACATGCCTTTCACCAGTTTATATACATAATCAATGTAAATCAATGCAGGTTCGGAAAGTATATATGGAGGTTACCAGGTGAATCTCTCAAGCCCGACGGTCCGGTGAATCGCTCAAACCCGACGGTGATAGGCCAGGGGAATTTCTCAACCCCGGCGGCATACAGGGGAATCTCTCAACCCTGCCCAGAGGAATCTCTCAACTCTGGTCCAGAGGAATATCTCAACTCTCGCGGACTACCGGTGATCAGCCGAGTAGCCGAAGCAGCGATACAGTAATGCCATCACCAATAAATATAAAAAAATACCTCCGAAAATAACATATATCTCAACATCGTATAAAGTAAATACGGAAAATCACGATAAAACACGAACTCGCAAACAACTGTGAAAATATAAAAATGTCCACTCACAGACTAGTGTAACGTAGTTCGCGTTAATCCCGTGATCCGGCGGAAAATCCCTCGCCAAATGAACGATCATGAACCCCTGAATAATCATAAAATCCATTTCTCAAAATCATAACTCGAATCCTCAAATCAAATCACGAGAAACAACTGTTATCGGAAACACATAATCCAATAACGACGAATTGTCGAAAATCCAATAATCACACCTCAATACCTCGCTATAATTTCGGACGCTCAATTCGAAAAACAAACTTCACCACAGCGATTGGGGCGCGATTTCGAGTGAAACGACATATAAGTCGTCGAAAACCACACCGGGTGAAAAGTCGCCGCCGCCGTCGCCGCTGCCTCCGGCCACCGGAAAATCCAACCTGCCCAGAAAATTTCATGCTATACATGGTTTTGAAGATCTCGACGATTCCAACAACTTTCCAGTTATAAGTTAAGGCCAATTTTGACCGGAAAACCTCCAAAAATCAACCCAAAGTTCCAAACCCTTACCGGAATTTCACATCGCCGGATCTCTCTCCTCCAGCCACGGAAGCCCTCAAGACCACTTGGAAAAGCTTCCTCTCATTGAGGCTAACAAAACCCCTCAAGGTAGAGCCACCATCTCGGCCGGAATCATCTCCTCCGACCACCACCGATTTGCCAGAATTTTGCCAAACTTTGCCGCCGCGAAACTTCCTCCTCCGACCAACTGGAGAACAATACGAGCCCAACAAAAACCGTGAAGGGACCCCGGCCAATCGTGGCCGGAATCGGTCTCCACGGCGGCGTGAAGTTCACGGTCCAAATCGCCCAAAACGGGTCGACCCACCCGGTCAACCCAGTCAACTCAGCTTTCCCAATATGGCAGGTTTCAAAAACGGCAAGTATCATTTCCGTATTTATACCGTACGCGTATCGAACCCCAATCGGATAAATACGACAATATTCGGCGGACGAAAATATTCATAACTTATTCCTCGTAACTCAGAAAAATTATCCGGAAGTTCCCACGAGCTCGAAATTAAATTCTCTACAACTTCCACGAAGGATCCCAAATCAAATTCTCGCTCGATAATCTAGTCGCTAAGGACGCCACCATATTAGCAAATTATGTCGAAATCACAACAAGTCGCGAAACTCGCAAATCAAGTCGATAATCATTACATTTACAGTTCGGGTCGATGAACGGTCCAAAACGGATCAAAATCACGATTCGGATAGACTCGAACACGAACGAATAAACTCGACAATATACCGAAATTTCAAATATTCATATAATATTCTTTGGTCACCCAAATAATGATCTGGAACCGCCCACAAACTCGAAATCATGCGTACAACAACTCTCGAGAAGAGACTCAACTCAAATTCTCGGCCAATAATTAAGTCGTGATCAAGTCTGGCGATTCAATTATCTGTCGGAAATCTGCGATTACGCATAACCTCATGGATTAAGCTGATTACGCTTCTGATTCTATTCTGGGTCGTCACACCCAACCCCGATTTAGTTTCCTAAACCGGAATCAAACCTCTTCTGAAAACGTGAACAACCAAAAACCATTAAAATTTCGGCAGAGTTACGCTACTGACGTGGAATTGCCAATACCTGCACCCTGAAAACAACACTTCATCCTATGCCACAAAAGCCAAACCGTGGGCACCAATCCCATCCGGATTTCTCAAATATCATATCATAATCATACTGTAATATATATAATATATCCGAGAAAAATCCGTATAAAACATGTATCAGAATGTATCAGAGCGACCTCTAATGTAAATATATACAATATATACATCAGTAGGCGAAACAAGAACCTACTGGAAAACATAGGTAGCTCGAATCACTAGCCTCCAACCGCGACGTGAGACACCAGAATCCGAACTGCAAACTGGGCACGAAAACTGAAAAGCCAAGAGGAAAGGTAAATAAAAACGTTAGAGTGAGTGGACGAAAATAAACATATGCCTTTCGCCAGCTATATACATAATCAATGTAAAACAGTGCGAGTTCGGAAAGTATATATATGGAGGTTGTCAGGCGAATCTCTCAAGCCCGACGTCAGGTGAATCGCTCAAACCCAACGGTGATAGGCCAGGGGAATCTCTCAACCCCGGCGGCATACAGGGGAATCTCTCAACCCTGCCCAGAGGAATCTCTCAACTCTGGCGGACTACCGGTGATCAGCCGAGTTGCTGAAGCAACGATGCAGTAATGCCATCACCAATAAATATAAAATAATACCTCTGAAAATAACACATATCTCAACATCGTATAAAGTAAATACGGAAAATCACGATAAATCACGAACTCGCAAACAATTGTGAAAATATAAAATTGTCCACTCACAGATCAGCAAGCGCGCACTTGCGCTAATCTCGTGGCCCGGCGGAAGATCCCTCGCCCGAAGCACGATCTCGATCTCGATCCCCTGAATAATCATAAAACACATCAGATCAAAATCATAGCCCACAACTCTGTACTTAACCACGGAAACCACCCGTTCCCGAAAACATATTAAACTGTATAAAATAATCGACTGAATTTCCGAAATCTCCACTCGAAACCTTCGACTGAAAATCCGATACCCAAATCAATATGAAAACCTCAAGATGATAATCAGGGCGCGATTACGAGAAAAATGATATTAAAATCATCGAAATCTGAAAAGTCATCCTCTCACCGGAGCGCCGCCGTTGACCGCCGCCGCCGGCAGCGGCGCGCCTTCAACGGAGAGTTCCTCCGACGAGGAAGCTCCAGATTTCAAGATCACATCAAGCCTAACCTTTTCCTCAACTACCATACAACCCAATTCTCAACGGAATCACCGCAAAACAAATCGAAACCCAAACGGAGCTAAACTCCGGCAACCATATCGGGTTCACCAAAAACCTCATCCTCAGCCCAAATTAAACAACTTGAAAAATGTAAATATTGAACCTGAAATTCCTAATGAACCTGAACCGAAAGTCATTCCTAGGAGGTCAAAAAGAGTTAGAAAGTCTGATATTCCAGACTATATGAAACAGTGTTTGATATTGAACAAGAAAAGATGTCAAGAGATGATAATGACCCATTTTCTTTTAAACATGTTGTTTAATGTGAAAATGTTGATAAATGGAATGAAAATGATTGTAGAACTAAAATCTATATCTGATAAGCAGGTTTGGGACTTAGTCAATAGATCAAAAAATTTGTGACGACCCGAACCAGAGTTAGTTGTGTATTCGGCAAGATTCACGAGATTGGGCAAAGTCGCAGTTTTACGTTATGTGTGTGGTTTGTCGATTCTATTTGCGACTTGATTTTTGGCCAAGAATTTGAATTGAGTTTCTTCACGGAAGTTGTAGAGTACGTGATTCCGAGCTCGTGGGTGATTCCGGATGATTTTTCCGATAACCGAGGAATATAATGTGATTATTTGAAGTTTCAGTGTTCGACGAGTTTATCCGATTGTTTCGTATTTATCCGAATCGTGATGGTTATCCATTTCGAATTGTCGATCGACCCGAGGCGCGAGTATAAATATCAGAAATAGTCGAGAAATAGTCGTAAAACACTGTTTGACGTTGACCAGATCGTTGACTTTCCAAAATTGGAAACTTGACCGTTGACCCGAAGTGGAAAGCTTTCCGTTTTGGTTTCGCCGTCCGACCTGCCTATTCCGGCCACCTCTGGCCACGTGAAGGGTAAGGATAGCTTCCTCTCATGATTTTGAATTGTTTGGTATGTGGTTTTGTGGAAATTGATGCGGTTATGGTGGAACCCGAATCGGGTCGGTTTTGAGTTTGTCGCCGGTGTTAGTTGGCCATGCTCCGGCGAGATTTGGAGGTGGGGAGGTTAGGGTTTCACCTCCCCACACCTGGGTGATGTTTTCCCTGTACTTGTTTTGGGTTGAGATCGAGTTTTGAGAGCAACCCGATTAGGTCACCGGAGGGAAAAATTCCGTTCAGTTTTGGATGAAATTGAGGTGGTTCCTGTCTGATTTGGGTCTTGTGTTAGTGGAAGGAAATGTTGGGCTTATGATGAGCGTGATTTCTGGAGAATCTCCCCGTGGAATTCCACTGTTGATGGCGCGCCGCCGCTGGCGACGGCGGTGAACGGCTCAGCTTCGGCGAGGAGTTGACTTTTTGGTTTTCGACGTTTTTAATGTCGTTTTTCTCGTAATCGCGCCCTGATTATCGTCCAGAGGTTTTCGTACTGATTTGGGTGTTAGATTTTCAGTCGAAGGTTTCGAGTGGAGATTTCGGGAATTCCGTTAATCATTTTGGTACTGCATTGTATATTTTCGGGAACGGTTGGTTTTCGTGGTTAAGTACAGAGTTATAGGTTATGTTGTTGATCAGTTATGTTTACAAATGTTCAGGAGATCGAGATCGAGATCGTGCTTCAGGCAAGGGATCTTCCGTCGGGCCACGAGAATAGCACGAGTGCGCGTTTTGCTCACCTGTGAGTGGACAATTTCTTTTCACGGATTGTTTGCGAGTCTTTATACACGTTTTACGAACTTGAGTATGCATATGAGATTTCGATTTACATGAGCATGTGTTATACGATTATGTCTATATCAGTATATATTACGTATATACACTTATATATTGTTTCATGCATTTGCATTCAACTATTTACTATTTGGTTTACACAAAGTACAGTCTTTGTATATGTTGTTGTATCGATACACTCGCATCCCGGCTGATCCCCGAGGTTGCCTACCTACCAGGGGGGACTGTTTCTTATGCCAATGTAGTTCCGGGTGGAAACAGATACTCTGACCTGAGGCCTTTCTGGCTAGAATCACGTGTGGGTCTGAGATCCCGTGATTCGGACTGTACTAGCACGGATGTGTCCACGAGCGACCCCGTGGGATTTTATGCATGCTCTGTATGCGTGAGGAGTTAGAGTCTCCCTTGTGTACCATTTAATTTTTATACATTCGACTCGCATATGTTTTTTTATAACGTATATATTATTCGGTGAAAGACATTTATTTTCGTCTACTCACTCTAACAGTTTTCATGTCTTTCCCCTGGGTTTTTCGGTTTCCGTGTCCAGTTGCAGTTCAAGTTCTGGTGTTTCACGTCGCGGTTGGAGGCTAGTGATCCGAGCTACCTGTGTTTTCTAGTAGGTTCTTGTTTCGCCTACTGATGTGTATATTGTATATATTTACACTAGAGGTCGCTCTGATACATTCTGATACATATTTTATACGGATTTTCTCGGATATATATATATATATACTACAGTATGTTTACTGTTTATTGATTATGATATGATGTTGAGAAATCCGGATGGGATCGGTGCCCACGGTTTGGCTTTTGTGGCATAGGACGAAGTGTTATTTTCAGGGTGCAGGTTATGCAATTCCACGTTAGTAACGAAACTCTGCCGAAATTTTGAATGGTTTTTGTTGGTTCGTGTTTTCAGAAGGGGTTCGATTTCGGTTTAGGTAACTGAATAGGGGTTGGGTCCTTTCAGCTTGGTATCAGAGCATTAGGTTGTCAGATTCTGTAGACTCTTGTAGTTGTGACGCTTAGGGTATTTGAGTTTGTCTAGCATGACTGGAGTGATGACCCGACTGGCCAGCGGTACTCATCAATACTTCGGGTGTTGTGTGTTCTCAAATATCTGTGGTTTCATGATTACGTTCTTTCTGCTTCTGCCTAATGCTTGTCTTGTATCAGTAGGATGCCTCCTCGACGTGGTCCCCGTGTTGATCGGGAAGTGGATCCTGATGAGGATCGCCAGACGCGCGACTTGCTGATGCGAGTGCTGCGTTTGGAAGAGCGTTTTGACCCTGTGGTCAACGCTCGTACTGCTGGTGCTACTGTGTTTTCGGGTTCAGTTGATCCAGAGATATGCGAGACATGGTTGGTTCAGGTTGAACGTGTATGTGAGCGTCTGCAGTTTACTCCTGAGCAGATGACAGTGGCAGCAGTCGGATTACTCGAGGGTGATGCATACTTTTGGTGGGTTAGCACCGACAGAGTTCCAGTTGATACTCCGTGGACTTTGTTCCGTGATTTGTTTATGTGGAGGTACTTCAATCAGGCTACCCAGCAACGCAAATATAAGGAGTTTACGAACTTGAGGCAGGGTAGTTTGTCTATGCTTGAGTACCGGGACAGGTTCACCCGTTTCTCTCGATTTGCGCGTGATATGGTGGCTACTGAAGAAGCCAAGTGTCGTAGGTTTGAGCTGGGATTGAATCTGAATATCAAGGCGACTCTGACTACGATGCCTCGGAACAACTTTGATGAATTTGTCAGTGCAGCACTCCGAGGTGAAGACATAGAGAAGGAGAGGCAGCAGAGGTACCAGCCGAGACGGTTTGAGGAAGGTGGACCGAGTCAGGGGCCTTCAAAGAGGCAGAGTTCTGATACTTCCGGTTCAGCTTCATCCTCGGGTAGTGGACCTTATCGACCACCAGCTAGTGCATCGAGACAGAGGCAGAGGTGGAGGAGAGATCGACCGCAGCGACCACAGGCTAGTGGGAGTTCCAGCGGTTCTAGTTATCCTCGGCGTACCGGTGGCACATTTCCTGTTCCGAGAGACTATCCATTGTGCAGCCTCAACAGATATCACTTTGGTTCATGTCAACGAGGCCCTGTCACTTGTTATCATTGTGGCCAGGTGGGTCACTATTCGAGGGAGTGCCCCTAGTTGTTTGGTACCGACGGACAGGCGGCCCAGAGTTCCGGAGGAGAGCGAGGTGCCACTTCAGGAGCTCGACCAGCACCGTTTGCGGGCCAGGGTAGACAGCAGGGACAGCCTCAGCAAGGAAGACCAGCTGGGCAGGCGAGGGTTCATGCCATGCCATGACTCTACGAGAGGGCAGAGCTTCACCGGAGGTCGTTATCGGTACGTTACATGTCTTTGGTATTCCAATACTTGCATTGTTAGATCCAGGTGCCACACATTCATTCATCTCATATAGACTGTCATCATTAGCTACGGTCCTGCATCTCCACTTCCGGGGTTGTGGAGAGTGTTGTATCCGTCAGGGGAGATTATGAGTATCGGTTGGGTATACAAAGACTGTGAGGTGTTTATTGGAGGCCATGGTTTAGCTGCAGATCTGTTATTGCTTGATATTGTGGATTTTGATCTGATCTTGGGTATGGACTTCTTGGAGACACACTGGGCCATGTTCGACTGTCACAAGATGGAGGTCGCGTTTCGACGACCAGGGTTACCCGAGATACTGTTCCGTGGCGAGAAGAACACTTCACTACCGTGTTTGATTTCCGCGATGAGGGCAGATCGGTTGATGAAGAAAGGTTGTGTTGCTTATTTAGCTCATGTTGTGGACACTTCAGTAGCTGTACCAGATCTTGGCAGTATTGAGGTTGTTTTCGAGTTTCCGGATGTGTTTCCAACGGAGTTACCTGGTATACCCCCTTTTCGGGAGATTGACTTTACTATTGAGTTGTTACCAGGCACGGGACCGATTTCCCAGACACCGTATCGTATGGCGCCAGCGAAGTTGAAGGAGTTGCAGATTCAGCTCCAGGAGTTGCTAGAGAAGGGTTTCATTCAACCGAGTGTTTCTCCGTGGGGTGCTCCGGTGTTGTTTGTGCGGAAGAAGGATGGATCCATGCGTTTGTGTATCGACTACCGGAAGCTGAATTAGGTGACGGTGAAGAACAAGTATCCGTTACCGCGGATTGATGATTTGTTCGATCAGCTCAAAGGAGCAGCAGTCTTTTCGAATATTGACCTTCGGTCCGGATATCACCAGTTGAGGATCCGAGACTCTGATGTAGCCAGGACAGTATTCAGGACGCGGTATGGGCACTATGAGTTTTTGGTTATGCCGTTTGGGTTGACCAACGCCCCCGCAGCTTTCATGGACTTGATGAATCAGGTGTTCAGATGGTTTCTGGACAAGTTCGTGATTGTATTCATTGACGATATTCTGATCTATTCTAGGAGTGTGGGCCAGCACAAGAAGCATTTGCGAGCAGTGTTGCGGACTTTGCGGGACCATCAGTTGTTCGCGAAGTTTAGCAAGTGCGAGTTCTGGTTGGATAGTGTGAAGTTTCTGGGCCATGTGATCTCGGCCGAGGGAGTCAGTGTTAATCCTGACAAGATCGAGGCCGTGCTAAACTGGAGTAGACCTACTACTGTGCCGGAGATCCGGAGTTTCTTGGGGTTAGCAGGCTATTACCGGTGGTTTGTACAGGATTTCTCCCGGATTGCTACACCACTGACCAGATTGACTAAGAAGGGCGTCAAGTTTGAGTGGTCTGATGCGTGCGAGGAGAGTTATTTTCTCCTGAAGGAGAGATTGACTACCGCACCGGTTCTGACATTGCCAGACGACAGTGGTGAGTTTGTAGTGTACAACGATGCGTCGAAGTTGGGGCTTGGCTGTGTGTTGATGCAGCATGGTAGAGTTGTAGCCTATGGTTCCAGATAGCTGAAACCACATGAGGTCAACTATCCGACGCATGATTTGGAGTTAGCCGCTATTATGTTAGCGTTGAAGAGTTGGAGACATTACTTGTATGGAGCTCGGTGT
This sequence comes from Geum urbanum, assembly GCA_946800695.1. Taxonomy (NCBI): domain Eukaryota; kingdom Viridiplantae; phylum Streptophyta; class Magnoliopsida; order Rosales; family Rosaceae; genus Geum; species Geum urbanum. The sequence continues at coordinate 13,849,723 of OX327017.1, read as the reverse complement.
AAGATCTACACTGATCACAAGAGTCTCACTTACTTGCAGACGCAGCCGAATCTGAACATGAGGCAACGCTGGTGGATGGAGTTGATCAACGACTACGATTGCACGTTTGAGTACCATCCAGGGAAGGCCAATGTTGTAGCTGATGCACTTAGCCGGAAATCTGGAGCCTCGTTGTTTCACATGTGTGTGGCCAGAGTATCGATGTTAGCCGAGCTTCGAGCTACAGGTGCCAAGTTTGAGTATGAGGACGAGGGAGCTTTGTTGGCCAGTTTTCAAGTTCGACCCGTATTGGTTGATCAGGTACGAGAGGCTCAGGATTCAGATTCCCATTTGTTGGGCAAGAAGACCATGATACGGAATGGTGTGCCGACAGAGTTCCGATTGAGCGACGACGGTACGTTGTTGTTCAGAGGCAGGTTATGTGTGCCCAGAGATGAGAGCTTGAAGAAGGAGATTCTGGATGAGGTCCACAGTTCAGCGTATGCGATGCATCCCAGAGGTACGAAGATGTTTCGTACACTTCGAGCGTATTATTGGTGGCGCAACATGAAGCGGGAGATTGCCGCGTACGTGAGTCGATGTTTGATTTGTCAGCAGGTTAAGGCGGAGAGGCAGAAACCTGAAGGGAAACTACAGCCACTTGAGATTCCAGTTTGGAAGTGGGAGCACATTCCGATGGATTTCGTCTATCAGTTGCCGAGTACTTCGGCTGGCAACACTGGTATTTGGGTTATTGTTGATCGACTAACGAAATCCGCTCACTTTCTTGCACTTCCGGGGAAGATATCAGTGGGCAGATTGGCCAAGTTGTACTTATCAGAGATTGTTCGCTTGCATGGTGTGCCTGTGTCTATTGTTTCTGACCGAGATAGTCAGTTCACCTCTGAGTTTTGGCAGGCATTGCAGCGAGCTTTGGGCACGAGGTTGCGATTTAGCACAGCTTTTCATCCTCAGACCGACGGGCAGTCCGAGCGGACCATTCAGACTCTTGAGGATATGTTGCGATCATGTGTGTTGCAGTTTCGCGAAAACTGGGATCAGCAGTTACATTTGATAGAGTTCGCCTACAACAACAGCTATCAGGCTAGTATCGAGGTGGCACCGTACGAGGCCCTATACTGGAAGCAGTGTCGCACTCCGTTGTGTTGGAGTGAGGTGGGCGAGCGTTGGCTTATTGGCCCTGATCTGGTGAAGAGCACTATGGAGGATTTCCAGATTATCCGGGATAGATTGAAGATCGCCCAGGATCGTCAGAAGAGTTATGCGGACGTGAGGAGGAAGAGTTTAGAGTTCGAGGTTGGTGATTGGGTCTTCCTGAAACTATCTCCGTAAAGGGGAATTGTGCATTTTGGGAAGCGTGGCAAGCTTCGACCACGATACATTGGTCCGTATGAGATTACAGAGAGGATTGGAGCTGTTGCTTACAGACTTGAGTTACCAGCTGAGATGGCTCATGTTCATGATGTCTTCCATGTTTCGATGTAGCGGAAGTACATCTCAGATCCTTCACATGTGTTAGCCCCACAGTAGTTGCCGATCAGAGAGGATTTGACATACGTGGAGGAGCCTGTACAGATTCTCGATCGTCGTGAGCAGGAGTTGAGGCACCGTGTGATCCCGCTAGTGAAGGTCTTGTGGTAGAACCACTCAGTTGAGGAGGCCACCTGGGAGACTGAGCAGCGTATGCGGGAACAGTATCCTCATCTGTTCACTTGACAGGTACGTAAATTTCAAGGTCGAAATTTTTTTAAGGGGGGGTAGATTTGTGACGACCCGAACCAGAGTTAGTTGTTTATTCGGCACGATTCACGAGATTAGGCATAGTCGCAGTTTTACGTTATGTGTGTGGTTTGTCGATTCTATTTGCAACTTGATTTTCGGCCGAGAATTTGAATTGAGTTTCTTCAAGGAAGTTGTAGAGTACGTGATTCTGAGCTCGTGGTCGATTCCGGATGATTTTTCTGATAACCGAGGAATATAATATGATTATTTGAAGTTTCAGTGTTCGACGAGTTTATCCGATTGTTTCGTATTTATCCGAATCGTGATGGTTATCCATTTCGAATCGTCGATCGACCCAAGGCGCGAGTATAAATATCAGAAATAGTCAAGAAATAGTCGTAAAACACTGTTTGATGTTGACCAGACCGTTGACTTTCCAAAATTGGAAACTTGACCGTTGACCCGAAGTGGAAAGCTTTCCGTTTTGGTTTCGCCGTCCGACCTGCTTATTCCGGCCACCTCCGGCCACGTGAAGGGTAAGGATAGCTTCCTCTCATGATTTTGAATTGTTTGGTATTTGGTTTTGTGGAAATTGATGGGGTTATGGTGGAACCCGAATCGGGTCGGTTTTGAGTTTGTCGCCGGTGTTGGTTGGCCGTGCTCCGACGAGATTTGGAGGTGGGGAGGTTGGGGTTTCACCTCCCCACACCTGGGTGATGTTTTCCCTGTACTTGTTTTGGGTTGAGATCGAGTTTTGAGGGCAACCCGATTAGGTCACCAGAGGGAAAAATTCCGTTCAGTTTTGGATGAAATTGAGGTGGTTCCTGTCTGATTTGGGTCTTGTGTTAGTGGAAGGAAATGTTGGGTTTGTGATGAGCGTCATTTCTGGAGAATCTCGCCGTGGAATTCCATCGTTGATGGCGCGCCGCCGCTGGCGGCGGCGGTCAACGGCGGAGCTCCGGCGAGGAGTTGACTTTTTGGTTTTCGACGTTTTTAATGTCATTTTTCTCGTAATCGCGCCCTGATTATCGTCTAGAGGTTTTCGTACTGGTTTGGGTGTTAGATTTTCAGTCGAAGGTTTCGAGTAGAGATTTCGAGAATTCCATTAATCATTTTTGTACTTGTGACGACCCGGACCAGAATCAGCAGTATGATCAGCTTGATTGATGTGCTTGCACGTAGTCGCAGATTTGCGACAGTCGTTTTAATCGCCGAAGCTTGTTAACGACTTGATTATTGGCCGAGAATTGGAGCTGGGTCTCTTCTCGAGAGTCGTTGTACGTGTGATTACGAGTTTGTGGGCGGTTTCGGATCGTTATTTGGATGACCGAGGAATTAGTTATGAATATTTGAAGTTCAGATTTATATGGTGAGCTACTTAACGACTAAATTACCGGACGAGAATTTGGTTTCGGCTTCTTCACGGAAGTTGTTCGGAATTTAATTTCAAGTTTGTGGGAACTTCCGGAGCATGATTTGGAGTTACGAGGAGTTGGTTACGAATTTTGCCGTTTGTTGATTATTTAGTCGATTTAATGTGTGTTGCTTTGAAGGGTTGACTTTTTATCCGTTTGGCCGATGTGTTTGACTTTGGGTGATTATTGAAGATCATGTTGAGTCAAGTTTGTGGCCGCGAGATTTATCGGAATCGGATATACGACGAGGAAGTTACGCGCGTTTGAAGTTCGACGAAAAGGATAAGTATGAAGTTTCCTAATTGGGAAAGCTATAAATAGTGACTTGCCCCTTTGGGAAAGTCAAAGACTGATTTATTATGGTTGACCTTGGTCAACTCGGTTTGACCGAGTTGGGAGAGTGAGTCACGACGGTGGCGTCGGCCTCCACTCCGGCGACCGGATTCCGGCGACTTCCGGGCTCGGCCCGTGGTCCATTCAACTCGCCCCGATGCTCTTTACCCATTTCCGGTCTCACTTTCCGGCAAGCTTCATGGTGGAGAGAGAAAACTTGAAGCAAAGTTCAAGGTTTTTGGGTTTAATGGTGACTTTTGATTCGGGCCGAGTTGAGCTCAAACAAGGACTGGGTTTTGTAGCCCTCTTTAAGGTGATTCTAACCATATAAAGATGGTGTTCTAATTCGATTTGAGCATGGAGAATTTTGGGTTTGAATTTTGTGTTTCATTTCGGTTTATCATGAAATTGGATGTGTTAGAGTGAGAATTGGACTTTGGTGCAGTTATGGAAGTTGCTCAGTGGACGATTTTGAGTGGAATTGGTGAAGCTCCGCCGTGAAATTTTCCGGTCAACAGTGGCGCCGCCGTGGACGGCGGTCAACGGCGGTCAACGGTCAACGGGTTGACTTTTTGACTTTCGGCAAGTCGCATGTCATTTGACTCGAAATCGCGCCCCGATCGCAGTGGGGAGGTTCGTTTTTCGAGTTGAGTGTCCGAACGTAAAGCGAGGTATTTGAGGTGGTATATATGGATTTTCGACGATTCGTCGTATTCGAATTGTGTATTTCCGAGAACGGTGGTTTCTCGTGATTTGATTTGAATTGTCGGATTATGACTTTGAGTATTGGACATTGTGAATATTCAGGGGTTCGTGATCGTTTGTTTAGCGAGGGGCATTCCGCCGGATCACGGGTTAACGCGATACGCGTTACGCCAGTCTGTGAGTGGACAATTTCTTTTCACGGAAATGATTGCGAGTCTTTTATATGATTTACGAACTTGAGCATGCATATTGATATTACGGATTACATGAGCATGAGTTTTACGATTATACTTATACGAATATACGTATACGAGTATACATACACTTATATGCTGTTTCATGCATTTGCATCGAAATGTTATGATTTGGTTTACACAGAGTACAGTCTTGGTTACGTTGTTGTATCGATACACTTAGCCTCTCGGCTGATCCCCGATGGTAGGCATCCCAGGCGGGGCGTTACCCCGACCTGACCGGCGAGGGGCGTATCCCCGGAACCGAGGCCTTTCTGGCTTAGAATCACGTGTGGGTCTGGGATCCCGTGATTCGGACTGTACTAGCACGGTGTGTGTCCATGAGTGACCCCGTGGGATTTTTACTTGCATGCTCAGTACACTGGAGGAGTATGAGTTTTACCTCGTGTACTATGTTGTTTTTATTTACTTGGACTCGCATATGTTTTTATAACATATATAACTGGTGAAAGACATTTATTTTCGTCCACTCACTCTAACGTGTTTATTGTCTTTCACCTGGGCTTTTCGGTTTCTGTGCCCAGTTTGCAGTTCAGGCTCTGGTGTCGCACGTCGTGGTCGGAGGCATAGTGCTCGAGCTACTTTGTTTCTTCTAGTAGGTTTATTGTTCTACCTACTGTGGTTTGAGTATACGATTATGTATTAGATGTCGCTCTGAGCTTCCTATTGAATATGTTATACGATTTTACACTGGATTTCAGTAAAGTGTATATATATTTACTACTTTACGTTATTGTTGATATATTGAGAAATCCGGATGGGGTTGGTGCCCACGGTTTGCTTTTTGTGGCATAGGATGAAGTGTATTTTACGCGTGCAGGTAATGGTAATTCCACGCTAGTAACGAAACTCTGCCCAAATTTTGAAAAGTTTTTGTTGGTTCGTGTTTTCGAAGGGGTTTGATTCCGATTTAGGGAGCTAAATCGGGGTTGGGTCCTTTCAGCTTGGTATCAGAGCATTAGGTCATAGGTTCTGTAGACTTCTGTAGTCGTGTTTACTAAGGGTATTTGAGAATGTACAGCATGTCTGGAATGGTGACCCGACCGGCCGGCGGATAATCATCAAATTCCGGGTGTTGTATGCTTTCAAATATTTGAAGTTCCATGATTACGTTCCACTTGTTGTGAACGATATTGTATTCATTAGGATGCCTCCTGACGTGCTTTCCGTGTCGTTTCGGTTGTGGATCCTGTTGAGGATCATACGACGCGTGATTTGCTAGTGAACAGTGGATTCGGATGAATATTCAGAGTTCAGAGAATGTGTGGCATTGTTTGCCTGGGGATGTGTATATGAGCATCTATGTGTTGCCTCAGAGCTGAGATTTATGGCAGGGATGTGTGCCTGATTCAGTTTGTTGAAATTTGTGGGCTGATATTGTGTGAGTTTCGGTTGCGACTCTACGGCCTACATTCAGAGTGTTGTGTAAACAGTGATGGTGTTATCAGGCTACTCAGCAATTGATGTGGAGTGTTTACCCACCGGGGGCAGAGATGCATTGTTCACATGTTAGTTTTGGTTTGTACGAGTTATGTGGCTTCAGAGGAAGCAGTGTACGAGGTTCGAGATGAGTTTGAACCTGAGTATCAGAGAGATTCTGATTGATGTGCCTCGAGATATCCGTGAGGAGCTTAGTGTGCTGCACTCAGTGGCGAGGCTAGTGTAAGGGAAAGATGTACACGGTTTTCGATGTGACGGTTTGAGGAAAGTGGATTCAGTAGTGAGAGATTGAGTTCCGACACCTTGGGATCAGTGACTTCATCAGGTTATGGTCTCTTTGATATTGTTGAGGGTCTTCAGATCAGGATCCGTTTGACGATGGCGGAGATCACAGTGTAGCGGACTTGCTCCTGTGGCATGAGTTTGGGCGATCATTGGTGACCCTTTCACGCAGCAGGTGTTGCGGTGATATGTGTTCGAGGAGCACTTTTAGTTGCTGTTTCGGTGGCCAGGAGGGTCACGTTGCGAGGGAGCGCCTCAGCCAGCTGTTGTAGCGGTTTGACGGCTTAGAGTTTACAGGGAGATCCTCATGTTGTTCCTGTAGTCTGGCCAATGTACCCTTTTGACGAGTTATTCAGCAAGTCGCATGTGACGTGGGCGACTAGTTGGGCATGTTGGAGTTCGTGCCATGACCTTGTTTGAGGACAGACTTTTCTTCGAGGTTATTGTTGCTTAATATCCATGGCGATTATACCTGCATCTCACTTCCGAGGCTTTGGAGAGTGTTGTATCCATCCGGAGGTTGCGAGATTCTTGTTGGAGGTTATGACTTAGCCGTGGATTTGTTGTAGCCGGACATTGTGGTTGTGATGTGATCGTGAATATGAACTTACTGATGATGCATTTTGGCGGTGTTTGATTACCTCGAGAAGGAGGTTGTGTTTTGACGACCAGATTTCCCCGAAATGCTGTTTCGTGGTGATGGTCGAGCGGATGGTGGAGACGAGTTGTGTTGTTTGCTTAGCTCATGTTGTGGATACTACGGTTGCTGTGCCCGATGTTGAAGACATTGAGGTGGTTCCCGAGTTTTCCAGGTGTATACCGGAGGAGTTACCAGGTATTCCTCCAGTTCGGGAGACTGACTGCACAATCGAGCTCGTACCAGGCGCTAGACCCATTTTACCGATGTTTTGTCGTTCGGAGCCAGCGGAGCTGATGGAGCTACAGTTTTGACTCCAGGAGTTGCTGGAGGAGGTTTCAGGAGATTTCATGCGATCCCGCGTGTTTGCGTAGTGTGCTCATGCATTGTGTGTACGGATGATGGATTGATCGTCGCGATGGTGCACTGACTACCGGAAGCTTGATTCGCTTCAGAGAAGAGTGAGTATCCTCCGCTTCGAATTGACGATTGGGTTGTTCAGCTCGTGAGAGCTCCAGTCTTGTCGGAGATTGATTTCGGGACCGGATACCATCAGTTGTGGTTCGGTGAGTCAGATGTGGCTTTGTTGGCTTACGGATCTCAGTGCGGGCATCAGGAGTTTTGGTCACGCTGTTTGGTTGACCAGTGCCCCCGTAGATCGTGTGGACGTGATGGACCATGTGTTCAGACGGTTTCTGGATGAGTTGCGGTCATGTTCGTTGGCAACGTCCTGATGTACTTCAGGAGTGTTGGCCAGCACCTGAAGCAAATGTGAACGATTTTGCGGACTTCGCGAGATGATCAGTTGTTTGCGAAGTTCAGCCAGGGTGAGTTTTGCACGATTAGCGTGAAGATTTTGGGATGTGTGATGCTATCCGAGGGAGTTGGTGTGGATCCTGACCAGATTAAAGCCGTGATGATTCGGAGTTTGCCCTACCATTGCACCAGAGATCGGGAGTCTCTTGAGTTTGGTAGGCTATTACCGACGGCTTGTGCAGGATTTTCCTGGATTGCCACTCTATTTTCCAAATTGACAAGAAGGTATCACGTTCGAGTGGTTCGATGCACGCAAGGAGAGTTACTGACTCTTGCGGGATGATCGATCGTTGCATCGGTTTTGACCCTACCTGATGACTGCGACGATTTCGTGGGTTATGGCGATGCATCGAGGTTTACAGATGGTTGTGTTTGGATGCTATGTAGCAGAGTAGTGGCTTGTGGTTACGGGCAATGGAGACATTATGTAGCTACATATCCTGTGTATGATTTGGGTGTAGCTTTCCTTGTGTTAGCACCAGAGAGTTGGAGATTTTATAGCTACGGCGTGCAGCATGGTGTAGGATGTACACCGACCATTGAGTTTCATCCACTTGCATTTTCGGCCAGATTTGGGCTTGAGGCAGTGTCGATGGATGGAGTCGACTGACGACTATGGCTGTACATTAGAGTTTGTTCGAGGAAGGCTAATGGTTGCACTTTGACCATCCGTTTGGGATGATGTTGCTGTTGAAGCATTCAGTTGAGAGTTAGGAGCTTCGGTATTGCATGCGTGTATGTATGGCTCGAGTTTCCGTATTAGCCGAGTTATGGGCTACGAGAGCTGAATTTGAGTATGATGATGTTGAGGTTTGTGATTTTGCGCGTGTTTGGCGCTAGTGAGGCGGAGAAATGTCAGATACTTCAAGTTTACTACTCGTGACGCAACATGAAGAGCGATATAGCAGCTTGTGCGAGCGCAGCATGTGTGTACTGATGCCACATTCGTCGACTGGCGATGGCTAGGAGGCAGAGACGTGCCGAGATGTGTTAGCCATTTGAGATTTCCGGTTAGACGTGGCGGTTACTGTTGTGATCTCGTGTGTGTTTATACGCAGTTTGGTTTGTGATACCGGTTGTTGGGTCTTTGTGGACCTCGGTATTGCAGTTCCGGAGGATTTGGGACCAGCAGTTTCACTTGTTTAAGATTACATGTAGTACCAATTTGTGGACCACTATGGTTTTGACATTGCATGATGTCGTTTTGAGGACGAGGTTGTACTCCATTGTGCTAGAGCGAGTTTGGTTTGAGTTTGAGTTGATGTTTGATTCTGATTTTGAGGAATGTATTACCACAGATTGTCAGATTAGCGGAAATGGGTTGATTATTGCTCGAGTTCGATGTTTGAACTATGCTGATATGAGTGTCTGAGTTATGTTGATGTGTGAACTGAGTTGTGATTTGCCTTGATGTTTTGATCCATATGTGGTCATAGGCGAGTTTGTGTTATGCCGTATGGTTCGGCATCGCCTATAGTGTTGGCTTTGTGTGTTGTGTTCCGCGTGGCGGAACTATGTTTCAAGTTTGCTATGTGTTGTGTACCCTGTTTGTTCCTTATGTAGGAACACTTGGCGCTTGTGTGGAGCCAGTTCAGATTTGTGATTTGTGGGTACAGAGATTTCAGCACAGAGCTATCTCCTATTGTGGAGTCAGTTGCTAGAGTTATTCAGTTGATGTAGCCACTGGGCAGTTGAGCTGTATACAGAGGCAGTGCTCCTACCTTTGAGTTGGCAGACTTGGAAATTTCGAGGTCGAAATTTTTCTAAGGGGGGTGGATTTGTGACGACCCGGACCAGAATCAGCAGTATGATCAGCTTGATTGATGTGCTTGCACGTAGTCGCAGATTTGCGACAGTCGTTTTAATCGCCGAAGCTTGTTAACGACTTGATTATTGGCCGAGAATTGGAGCTGGGTCTCTTCTCGAGAGTCGTTGTACGTGTGATTACGAGTTTGTGGGCGGTTTCGGATCGTTATTTGGATGACCGAGGAATTAGTTATGAATATTTGAAGTTCAGATTTATATGGTGAGCTACTTAACGACTAAATTACCGGACGAGAATTTGGTTTCGGCTTCTTCACGGAAGTTGTTCGGAATTTAATTTCAAGTTTGTGGGAACTTCCGGAGCATGATTTGGAGTTACGAGGAGTTGGTTACGAATTTTGCCGTTTGTTGATTATTTAGTCGATTTAATGTGTGTTGCTTTGAAGGGTTGACTTTTTATCCGTTTGGCCGATGTGTTTGACTTTGGGTGATTATTGAAGATCATGTTGAGTCAAGTTTGTGGCCGCGAGATTTATCGGAATCGGATATACGACGAGGAAGTTACGCGCGTTTGAAGTTCGACGAAAAGGATAAGTATGAAGTTTCCTAATTGGGAAAGCTATAAATAGTGACTTGCCCCTTTGGGAAAGTCAAAGACTGATTTATTATGGTTGACCTTGGTCAACTCGGTTTGACCGAGTTGGGAGAGTGAGTCACGACGGTGGCGTCGGCCTCCACTCCAGCGACCGGATTCCGGCGACTTCCGGGCTCGGCCCGTGGTCCATTCAACTCGCCCCGATGCTCTTTACCCATTTCCGGTCTCACTTTCCGGCAAGCTTCATGGTGGAGAGAGAAAACTTGAAGCAAAGTTCAAGGTTTTTGGGTTTAATGGTGACTTTTGATTCGGGCCGAGTTGAGCTCAAACAAGGACTGGGTTTTGTAGCCCTCTTTAAGGTGATTCTAACCATATAAAGATGGTGTTCTAATTCGATTTGAGCATGGAGAATTTTGGGTTTGAATTTTGTGTTTCATTTCGGTTTATCATGAAATTGGATGTGTTAGAGTGAGAATTGGACTTTGGTGCAGTTATGGAAGTTGCTCAGTGGACGATTTTGAGTGGAATTGGTGAAGCTCCGCCGTGAAATTTTCTGGTCAACAGTGGCGCCGCCGTGGACGGCGGTCAACGGCGGTCAACGGTCAACGGGTTGACTTTTTGACTTTCGGCAAGTCGCATGTCATTTGACTCGAAATCGCGCCTCGATCGCAGTGGGGAGGTTCGTTTTTCGAGTTGAGTGTCCGAACGTAAAGCGAGGTATTTGAGGTGGTATATATGGATTTTCGACGATTCGTCGTATTCGAATTGTGTATTTCCGAGAACGGTGGTTTCTCGTGATTTGATTTGAATTGTCGGATTATGACTTTGAGTATTGGACATTGTGAATATTCAGGGGTTCGTGATCGTTTGTTTAGCGAGGGGCATTCCGCCGGATCACGGGTTAACGCGATACGCGTTACGCCAGTCTGTGAGTGGACAATTTCTTTTCACGGAAATGATTGCGAGTCTTTTATATGATTTACGAACTTGAGCATGCATATTGATATTACGGATTACATGAGCATGAGTTTTACGATTATACTTATACGAATATACGTATACGAGTATACATACACTTATATGCTGTTTCATGCATTTGCATCGAAATGTTATGATTTGGTTTACACAGAGTACAGTCTTGGTTACGTTGTTGTATCGATACACTTAGCCTCTCGGCTGATCCCCGATGGTAGGCATCCCAGGCGGGGCGTTACCCCGACCTGACCGGCGAGGGGCGTATCCCCGGAACCGAGGCCTTTCTGGCTTAGAATCACGTGTGGGTCTGGGATCCCGTGATTCGGACTGTACTAGCACGGTGTGTGTCCATGAGTGACCCCGTGGGATTTTTACTTGCATGCTCAGTACACTGGAGGAGTATGAGTTTTACCTCGTGTACTATGTTGTTTTTATTTACTTGGACTCGCATATGTTTTTATAACATATATAACTGGTGAAAGACATTTATTTTCGTCCACTCACTCTAACGTGTTTATTGTCTTTCACCTGGGCTTTTCGGTTTCTGTGTCCAGTTTGCAGTTCAGGCTCTGGTGTCGCACGTCGTGGTCGGAGGCATAGTGCTCGAGCTACTTTGTTTCTTCTAGTAGGTTTATTGTTCTACCTACTGTGGTTTGAGTATACGATTATGTATTAGATGTCGCTCTGAGCTTCCTATTGAATATGTTATACGATTTTACACTGGATTTCAGTAAAGTGTATATATATTTACTACTTTACGTTATTGTTGATATATTGAGAAATCCGGATGGGGTTGGTGCCCACGGTTTGCTTTTTGTGGCATAGGATGAAGTGTATTTTACGCGTGCAGGTAATGGTAATTCCACGCTAGTAACGAAACTCTGCCCAAATTTTGAAAAGTTTTTGTTGGTTCGTGTTTTCGAAGGGGTTTGATTCCGATTTAGGGAGCTAAATCGGGGTTGGGTCCTTTCAGTACTGCATTGTATATTTCCGGGAACGGTTGGTTTCCGTGGTTAAGTACAGAGTTACAGGTTATGTTGTTGATCAGTTATGTTTACGTATGTTCAGGAGATCGAGATCGAGATCGTGCTTCAGGCGAGGGATCTTCCGCCGGGCCACAAGATTAGCGCGAGTGCGCGTTTTGCTCACCTTTGAGTGGACAATTTCTTTTCACGGATTGTTTGCGAGTCTTTATAAACGTTTTACGAACTTGAGCATGCATATGAGATTTCAATTTACATGAGCACGTGTTATACGATTATGTCTATATCAGTATATATTACGTATATACAGTTATATATTGTTTCATGCATTTGCATTGAACTATTTACGATTTGGTTTACGCAGAGTACAGTCTTAGTATATGTTGTTGTATCGATACACTCGCATCCCGGCTAATCCCCGAGGGTGCCTACCTACCAGGGGGGACTGTTTCTTATGCCGATGTAGTTCCGGGTGGAAACAGATACCCTGACCTGAGGCCTTTCTGGCTAGAATCACGTGTGGGTCTGAGATCCCGTGATTCGGACTGTACAAGCACGGATGTGTCCACGAGCGACCCCGTGGGATTTTATGCATGCTCTGTATCCGTGAGGAGTTAGAGTCTCCCTCGTGTACCCGGACGCGTGAGGAGTTAGAGTCTCCCTCGTGTACCATTTAATTTTTATACATTCAACTCGCATATGTTTTTTTATAACGTATATATTATTCGGTGAAAGACATTTATTTTCGTCCACTCATTCTAACAGTTTTCATGTCTTTCCCCTGGGCTTTTCGGTTTTCGTGCCCAGTTGCAATTCAGGTTCTGGTGTTTCACGTCGCGGTTAGAGGCTAGTGATCTGAGCTACCTGTGTTTTCCAGTAGGTTCTTTTTTCGCCTACTGATGTGTATATTGTATATATTTACACTAGAGGTCGCTCTGATACATTCTGATACATATTTTATACGGATTTTCTCGGATATATATATATATATATATATACTACAGTATGTTTACTGTTTATTGATTATGATATGATGTTGAGAAATCCGCATGGGATCGGTGCCCACGGTTTGGCTTTTGTGGCATAGGACGAAGTGTTATTTTCAGGGTGCAGGTTATGCAATTCCACGTTAGTAACGAAACTCTGCCGAAATTTTGAATGGTTTTTGTTAGTTCGTGTTTTCAGAAGGGGTTCGATTCCGGTTTAGGTAACTGAATCGGGGTTGGGTCCTTTCAGGATTTTAAACCTATAAGGTGTAAGTCGGTATTTAAAACTAAAAGAGATTTTTCACAAGGAAAAATTGAGAGAGTATAAGGCTAGTCTTGTGCGTAAAGGATTTACTTATAAAGAAGGAATAGATTATAATGAAACATTTTCGCTTTTGTCAACTAAAGACTCTTTTAAGGTATTAATGGCCTTAGTAGCTCACTTTGATTTAGAACTTCACCAAATGGATGTTAAAACAACGTTTTTCAATGGAGAATAAATTTAGGAAATCTACATGATTCCACTTGAGGGGTTTGTGACAGATGGTAATGAAAAAAAATCGAGATAATCATTATGAATGGTCTTACACAAGCCTCTAGACAGTGTTACTTAAAATTTGATTTAGTATTTAGCTCTCATGATTCTTCTGAAAATAAAATTGATGAATGCATATACATGAAAATCAGTGGGAGTAAATTTATTTTTTGGGAAAAATTCAGTTTGCATACCTGTGATTTGGTCCGATCATCATTTCAGTACATATACTTTCACTTTCAGCATTTCAGTACATGTAATCTCAAAACTTAATTACTTTGGATGGTATGTTAAGTTTTGCCGTTAAGTGTCCACGTTGATGCTTATGTGGACATTTCACGTTGGCGCTTAAGTGTCCATGTTGACGCTTATGTGGACATTCCATGAATAACTTCGAGACCTAATAAATTATTCCTTTAGCGATGTTATTATTTTTATAGATAAACAAAAATTTATTAATTTATCGATAAATTAATAAATTATTAACTTATTGAGATTATATGCATTAGAAAAATGGAACTTAAAGGATGTAAGGGAACTAGTAAAAAGAAGCTATTATCTTATACATTTAACGAGGTTGCTAGTAGTATGATTTGGTCCGAAGTCGTGACTGGGAAAAACTATTACTTAAGCGAAGTTATTAATTTATAGAATTTTTATTTATTGAGGTTTTACGGTATTCTTCATTTGGCTTTTGAAATGCAAAATTATCTATGTTTGTGTTGGATGTGAATGAAGAAATTTTGAAAAAAAAAATGTCTACATTCACATCCAACACAAACATAGATAATTTTGCACTTCAATAAGATATAACTATAGGTTTAGAGTTGTTTAAAATATTTTTTTGTTCACAATTTGATAGGACAAAGATATTTCGGATATTTCTCACACATTAGGCCCACATGGAGTTAATTATCCATTACGGAATATCCAAATAAGCGCCAATATAGACATTTAACGCAAAATTTAACGAACCGTCCAAAGTGATTAACTTTTCAGAGTACAAGTACTGAAGTGAAGACACTAAAAAGTATAGGTATTGAAATGATGATTGGACCAAACCATAGGTATGTAATGAAATGACCCAACCCTGATTTAGTTTCCTAAACTGGAATCAAACCCCTTCTGAAAACACGAACCAACAAAAACCATCAAAATTTCGGCAGAGTAACGCTACTAACGCGGAATTGCCATTACCTGCACCCGGAAAAATACACTTCATCCTATGCCACAAAAGCCAAACTGTGGGCACCAATCCCATCCGGATTTCTCTATATATCAACAGTAATGTAAAGTAATAAATATAACTATACTTTACCGAAATCCGGGGAAAATCGTATAAAAATATACATCAGAATACTCAGAGCGACTTCTAGTATATATATACAAATAGTAGGCCAAACTAAGAACCTACCATAAAAGAAACATCGCTCGAATACTATGCCTCCGACCACGACGTGCGACACCAGAATCTGAACTGCAAACTGGGCACGAAAACCGAAAAGTCCAGGGGAAAGACATGAAAATTGTTCGAGTGAGTGGATGAAAATAAATGTCTTTCGCCGAATAATATATGTTATAAAAACATATGCGAGTCAAATGTATAAAAATCAAATGGTACACGAGGGAGACTCTAACTCCTCACGTGTACAGAGCATGCATGGAAAATCTCACGGGGTTGCTCGTAGACACATCCGTGCTAGTACAGTCCGAATCACGGGATCCCAGACCCACACGTGATTCTAGCCAGAAAGGCTTCAGGTCAGAGGTCTGCCTCCCCCCGGTAAAGGCCTCGGGTCAGGAGTCACAGCCTCCCCCTGTAAACATCCTCGGGGATCAGCCGGGATGCAAGTGTATCGATACAACAACATATACTGAGATTGTACTCTGTGTAAACCAAATCATAAATAGTTCGATGCAAATGCATAAAGCAATATTTAAATGTATATACGTAATGTATAATGGTATAAGCATAATCGTATAACACATGCTCATATAAAACATAATCTCGTATGCATGCTCATGCTAGTAAAATGTGTATAAAGACTCGCGATTATCAGTGAAAAGAAATTGTCCACTCACAGACTAGCGTAACGCAGTTCACGTTAATCCCGTGATCCGGCGGAAAATCCCTCGTCAAACGAAAGATCACGAACCCCTGAATAATCATAAAGTCCATTTCTCAAAATCATAACTCGAATCCCCAAATCAAATCACGAGAAACAACTGTTCCCGGAAGCATATAATTCAATAACGACGAATTGTTGAAAATCCAACAATCACACCTCAAAACCTCGCTACAATTTCCGATGCTCAAATCGAAAAACAAACCTCACCACTGTGATCGGGGCGCGATTCCGAGCGAAACGACATGCAACTTGTCGAACCCCGAAAAGTCAACCTTGACCGTCGTTGACCGCCGGCGGCGGCGGCGGCACCATCCAACCATGAAATTTCCCGGCGGACCAAAGCCTATTCTACTCAAAATCATCCAACAAACAACTTCCATAACTACACCAAAGATCAATTCAAACTCTAACTTGCTCAATTTCAAGCAAAACCGAAATCACTCACAAACTTTAATCCAACAATTCTCCATGTACAAATCGAATTGGAACTCCATACCTATATGGTTAGATTCATGGTGATGAGAGCTTCAAAGCCCAATGCTTCTTGTAGCTCAATTCAGCTGGAAAAGGAATCAATCAAAACCCCCAAATTTTCCAAACTTTGGCCGGAAATAACTCATTCCACCGGCAACCTCGCCGTGAAAGGTGGCCGGAAAAGGGACAAGGACGCTGAGGCGCACCGGAAGGATCCATCCCCGAGCCCTGGGGTGGTCGGATGGCGAGCCACCGCCGGCGAGCCGTGGTGCTCGTCGCACCTCCTCCTCCTCCCACGTTGACCGGTCAACCAACTTAAATGCACAAGTTTGACTTTCCTGAAATAGAAGCCCATTTAAATACTTGTTATTTTAGGAAACTCCCACAATTAAATTTATGACAAACTTCGAATACCCGTAACTTTCACGTCACAATTCCGATTTCAATAATTCTCACGGCAACAAACTCAACACGACATGTTCTTCAATTACCACCCGAAATCAAACACATCGGCCAATCCGATAAAAAGTCAACGGTTCAAACCATCACAACTTATCCGATTAAATAATCAACGGTCGAAAATATTCGTAACTTAATCCTCGTAACTCGGAAAAATTCTCCGGAAGTTCCCACAAGCTTGAAATTAAATTCTCTACAACTTTCACGAAGGATCCCAAATCAAATTCTCGTCCGGTAATTTAGTCGCTAACAAGGCCGCCATATTAGCAGATTATGTCGAAATCACGACAAATCGCGAAACTCGCAAATTAAGTCAATAATAATTCCATCTACTGTTCGGGTCGATCAACGGTCCAAAACGGATCACAATCATGATTCGGATAGACTCGAATACGAGCAGATAAACTCGACAATATACCGAAATTTCAAATATTCATATAATATTCTTTGGTCGTCCAAATAATAATCCGGAACCGCCCACGAACTCGAAATCATGCGTACAACAACTCTCGAGAAGAGACTCAACTCAAATTCTCGGCCAATAATTAAGTCATGATCAAGTCTGGCGATTCAATCAACTATCGGAAAAATCTACGATTACGCATAACTTCATGGCTTAAGCTGATTAACACTACTGATTCTGTTCCGGGTCATCACATGTAAACTGAAATTTGCCCTTATTTTTTTTTCCATCTTATATGTTTATGATATTTTGTTGGCCAACAGTGATTTAAATCTCTTGAGAGACACTGAAGTTTTCCTTTTAAAGAATTTTCAAATGAAAGATATGGGAGATGCTAGCTATGTGTTAGGTATTGAGATTAAGAGAGACAGAGAGAAATACATGCTAGGCTTATCTCAGATATACTATATTAGAAAGTATTAAGTAGGTTTTCTATGGAAGGTTGTAAAAGTAGTAGGGCTGGGACTGGTTCCACGAAGAACCGGAGAACCGAATCGAATTAAACCGGAACCATTAGGTTCAGTTTGGTTCTTTGAATTTTGCAAAGTAATATTGATGGTTCGGTTCCAAGTGCAAATGTTTCAGTTTCGGTTCCGGTTCCTAAGTTACAAAATTTTAAGGAACCGAAAAGAACTGGTTATATGAAAATAACACATGTCAATATATTATTGGTAGTCTTGTAAAGTCTATATTATGTACTATAGACATGGGTATAGAAGCTCATTCATTTCTAACTATAAAATATATGAAAAAAAACCCTCTCAAAACGCTAAATCTAGTTATCTACCTAGTCAATAACCCTCACACTCTCACCAAAAAACCCTCAAGCTTAAAAAAAATGTGGATGATGCAAGGGCAACAAAAGTTACCAAAAATTAGTTTGTTAAATAGAATGCAACTTTGAGGTACATATGTAGTACTTGGTTCAGAAGTTTTTGTGGACTATAGTTGTTGCATTTAGTTGTTCTATTCAACAAGAAATTCAAAGACTTATTTGACGTAACTTATTTTAGCTTGCAATTTGTAATATTTGACCTAAAAGGACTCGATGATTGTTGGATGCTTGCGGATCAAGTGATTTGTGGATGTATTTAATTTTCTATTTTGTAGTTTTTTTCGTACTTTTTCTTCCAAATTAGGCTATTTATTGATTTTTCTTTATATATTTAGGAACCGTTAGAACCGTAAAACCGAACCGGTTTGTTGCGGTTCGGTTCCATACAGGTTTCTCCTAAAAAATACAAGGAACCAAACCGTATGTATATTGAACGGTTCCGATTCCGGTTCCTAAATAATGGATGGAACTGAACCGGTTCCAGCCCTAAAAAGTAGTGTGTCACCTATGTCCGAAGGAGTTACATTTTACGGAGATTAGTGTCCTAAAAATGTGTTGGAAAAGGCTGAAATGGATAAGAAACCTTATGCAAGATTAATTGGTAGATTAATATATATTCTCAGGTTTGTACCTAATGTACGTAATTCATTGCCTTCAGTTTGAAGCTTATGGTGGTTATTGGTGGTTATTGGCTGAATTATGGTGGGTTTTCTCACCATTATTGGCCGGATTTATGTTGCATGGTTAATGAGTGATAACTCACAACCTTTTGGTGGGTCATTCTCCATCTCCTCCATGTATAAATAAAGGCTCCATCCTCCCTCATTCTTCATCCCATCAAAAAGCAATTTCCTCTTCTGATCACTTCTCTCCCTCTCTCAACTCAGAGCAAATCCGGTGATAGAGTAAGGTATTCTTCAGTTCGAAGAGAAGTTCTAGTGCTGCGGTACAAAATTTTGAAGTTGTTTTATCCTGGGAGAACAACGCCATACTAGCCTGTGGGCGGCGTAAAAGTTTTTAAGGAAAGCGTGTGATACACGTGACTCAACTTAGTTCATCTTCTTACCCAGAATTTGTTCTTCGTTCATATGTTTACATTTTACTAATTATTTAATTAGTATTTGTTATATTATATTTAATTTAATATCACTTATTTTTCCTACATTAATTAGTTAATTACTTGATGTATAACCGATGGTGTACTTGAATATATTTTGGTTAACCAAGTCCTTATTGGATATGGTTTATACTTTCTTTTCTTGGTCTTTCGTTCCGTCATATTCCTAATAACTTATGCAATTACAACATATTAACCACTAATGTACCTTTCTTTGATCTAATCTCTGGGACATGATCTAATCATGAGGGTAGTATTTTATCATAGTGCTGGATCCCAAGATTTTATGGATTCCTTCTTAACTGGGTCGCAAAGCAAAGAGGGGAATATATAATTCTCATAGTATATGGTTTAGAAATACAATTCTCATAGTATAAGGTTTATGTCTTTATGGGATTTAAACTTTATGTGCTCTATATAAAGGTTTTGGTCCTTACTCTAGCTATTATCTAACGTTACATTCGGCACCATAGTATAGTTGTTAATCTAGGATAGCTAGAGGAGAAGACCATTCAACTATGTTTTCTTCAACTAGTTTTGAAATGAGTATGTAATCTTCTCTTATTTGCTATGCCTAACTCATGTGATTTGTGTTCTGGCATTGATATAGAATAATTCGATTTTTACAGGCCAGGCAAGGTGGTGTAACGAAGACGATGCGATCTTGTCCAGATCCGATAGAGCTCGACTGAGATGCAGGTCGGTGGAGATGAAACTCGGTGAGGGGCATGAAGCCGAGGCTAGTTGATACAGTTGCATGAGGATGAGCCGCAATGGAGAGAAGGCGCCGACATTGTCGCGAGGTGGCGGTGAATTTGGGATTAACATTGCTGTGTTTTCTCTCATTGGAGAGAGGGGAGGAGAGAGAGAGAGATTGAAAAATAAATAAAATGCATTAGTCTTTTGCTTTTTATTTTTTATTTTAAAAATGTCATGTTCGCAAATTTAACTGGCTATATATGTCTCATATTTGTACAATTTTAAAATTCTATGTATCTTATTGATACGTTTTTAAAGTTGTCTCATTGATGAGTTTGGATACTGTGGTGAATTTTTTGTAAGAAGAAAAGAAGAAATAATGAAACTCAACTAACATAGCAATTAACAAGTGACTCGAGAGCCGTAATTCGTAATTGCAGAGAGTGACGTAGTAAGATAACTATAGACCTTTTTCTTTTTTGCTTTATTTATTTTTCCTTTTATCTTTATTTTCAAAAACAATATATAAGGTCTTGTTCCAAGTTCTCTACTCTATTTTCTCCGCCGCGTGCCACATTTGAGAAACAGTCCATCTCTTCCACGGCAATGGCCGAAAACACTGAAATTGTAAGCAAAGAAGAAGGCCCCAACAAACCCATCAACCTTTTCTCCCTGTTTTCCAATTTGAAGCTTCAATTTCCATTCTGGAAGCACCCAGAACCAAACGCAGGAGCTTCTTCTGCTGTTGAAGATGACACTAGTAGTACACAGAAACCCGGCATTGTGAGATTCCCGAGAGCCCAACCAGTGCTTTCTCCTGTGGCTGCTGAGACTGAAGAACCCATGACTAGGACTTCAAATCCTATTCTAATCTGGCAGGTATAGATTTTTAACTTCTTTGCTTCTCTCTGTATGTGTATGCCATGATGACATGATGTTTGTTTTTGATTTCCTTGCATCCTGTTGTTTTGAATTTGAACGTAAGTTTCACTGTGAATAGTTAACTGAACCAAAAATAAAAAAATAACTAGGGTCATTTTCCACTTATTCCTTTGGTGTTTGTTTCATTTTGTCTTTAAAAAGACCAAAGTTGATTGGTTAATTGATAAATGGTAACCCTTCTTCGTTGGATGCATTGTTAATTTGCAATAAAAGCTAGATTTCATATTGTTCCTTGTTTGTCCTCGAGGCACCCCAACATAGTTACGTCTGAAGAAGTAGTCATTGACTTGGTGATGGTTTCATGATACGTTTAGGCTATAACTGGCTAACTGTAGGGGTCTGTATATAGATGGTTGGGTTGTTAAGAAGGCAAATGTATCAAATGTCAAAGGAGGGTTTCTGGCGCAAGGGTTGGAAGAATATTACACTAAAGCGGCGAATAGAACTTGTAGCCTTTATCATATGGTAGCTCCAAAAGGATTCAATTATAGAGATCAATATTGTTGGATGGATTCTTGTCCTTGAAATGTACATTTATATTTATGGCTGGATGCATGCAGGCTTATATGGATCGCTTCATGTGACCAGACAGTTCATGGTCAGTTTACTGAATCTGATAAGATGGCCATTAGAAGGAGTGTTTTTATTCTTTTATTAGTGATCAAGTTTTTGGTCCATTAATAGTTAGTGGAGTTTGGTACCAAGACTAAATCACAATTAATGTCTGGCTAGATTGCTTATAAGGTTGAGAGTGAAACCTTTATTTTGTACACACAACGTTCTATTTTCCTGTTAAGTTAGAGATGATGTAAGAAAAAAGAGGTGAAGCGAAATAAAATGGGTCATCAAAGTATTCAGCAAGTACTAGTATTAGTTTTTTTTGGTTCTAATTATATGTATAATTTGTTACTGCTCCCCTCAACAATCTTTTACTTCTCTCATGAGCTTTCCTCTGTTATAGAAATACAGAAATAAAATTAAAAGGAGTGAAACTTGGCAAGAGAGTTTCTATTTATATGAGTGTTCTGTATCTTGTGTGATTCCTAGATAAACTTAAGAGCTTAACTTATGGATTTTTATTTTTATGTCCATAAGGATTAGGAGCCATACTACATACTAAACTAAGGAAAACACACAAGAAACTTAGAGTAGTGACAGTTGATTAGGTTGTGGAATATGACTCAGTTGTCCAGCTGTCTCTTTGATGTTTCCATGCGTGGAATAAAACTATAAAAGTTGCATGGATTTTCTCATTCTTTAATGAACTATTGTAAAGTGTTTGTAGATTAACTCGTGTTTCTTTTGACACAATTTCTTTGAAAAAATGTATACAATAATTGTTCTAAAAGATCAAGGTGAAGAATCATTTGGCGTGCAAATGTATTGTAAATTTGAAATTATTGGAGTTGGCTAAAAGTTTCTTGGCATTCCGTTCAGAGTCACTACTAATATAAAGAAGCTATTGGTTGTCCACTTGTTCTTAAATGTCGTATGCAATTATTCAGTGAATTTTTTATAAACCATTCTCTGATTCTTTTTTCTTTTCGTTCATTATTTTCTCTGTGTTTCATATGTATTAGTCGGCAAAAGTTTATTGTCAGAGTTTCGGCATCATATCAAGTCAAATTTTGCAACTTGCAATGATAAGGAAATGGATGCAGTGCGTAGGTGTATAGTATGTAATAGTTGGTCTCGGATAGTAATATTATATAGGTCCACACTATGTAGTACTTGGATTCAGATAGTATATGTAGATAGGTGCATACTATGTATTTGTTTGATTTATTTAGTATCTATATATTAAATGTTAAGTCAAGTTGAATTATGTAAAATAAGAGGGGGTATGGGTGGCCCATGGAATCCATAGTGCCTATAATTGTTTCAGTCTAAATCCGGGCGGGATATCGACGAAACAAGAGATGATATGATAGTTGCCCCGTACTGAGGCAGTTCTCAGCTTGTTCATGATCTGACAGCTAAGAAGGAAAGTACAGCGTTAGATGTGAAGACGGGATGACCCGTCTAACACACTCCGATGCCCAAGTATGAGCTTTGTGGGTAAAACGAATCGAAATGAAATGATGAATGAGATTTAGATAGGATCTCTCTTCCCCCTTTTGATGCAATAGTAATTAACTACCTTTATACTTACTCCTAAGGATGTTACCTTCTCATCTTTCGATGTGGGATTCGGTGTCCTTATGTTCAAAACTTTTCTACGCGTTTCTTTGTAGTCAAGTGTGTACGAAGCGGTAAGCTCCAGCGCTTATGCTAACAATAATAATGTTCTCTTTATTCTATTGGTCCGTGGATGGCTACAGACTATACCATAGTTGATCTCAGTAGTTGTCAGAGATAGGATTTGCTTGTGGGTTCTTTTGCAGAATGATTGAATTCCTTTCAATTTGTCAACTATGAAATCTTATGAATGTTATTTAGATTAAAGTGAGTTAAACTGTTATTTATCCCTTTTATGAATGCACTTTCAGGTTTATGCTCTTGGGGGGTTTCTGATTGCAAAGTGGATATGGGCAAGATGGCAGGAAAGAAACGAACAAAAGGAGGATGAAAAGGAAGGGTCTTCTGATGATGAACAATCTTCTGTTGATGAGTAGGTCTTTAGTATGCAGTAGTGATCTCTTTCAAGTTAAAATGGCACATTAAACTCATGGCTTGTAAAAGAAGTGTCTAATTTCCGGCCTTCGTTTCTGATATCACTGATTATGTAGATTAATATGAATGACATTGGAACACATAATGTGTAAATCAATGAGTACATTTCAGTTATTTAACTCTATCTCAGAAGCTGGTGAACTAAAAAAGCTGCATTGTAACAGCATAAGTATACACAGGCTCTAATGTATTTAGCTGCAGTATAACAAGCTCTTCCTTCTCAAAACAAGGTGCTATCCAAATTAAGGAGTTCCACACGTCACAGGGAATATTTCTCCCATCTTGTGTTGGAGGATTGGGCATGGTCAGTGAAAAAGATCGGTCAGGTGCAGAAGCAGCGGGTAAGTGAAGGTCTTTTTGAAATCTTCTGCAAACAGTAGAGTTCGAAACTTTTGGAAAATCAATTTGCTTTAGAAACTTTCTCAGTTTTGCCAAATAGTTCCAGGTGAATGTGACCAATGGTTGGTCCCAAATTTCCTTGAGCACGACTGTGGCTGGATCTAAATTTGGGGCCCCGAGAGAAACTTTCGATTTCATGAGGCAACCTAAATTTGGGGCCCCGAGAGAAACTTTCGATTTCATGAGGCAACCATAGAAGTAAAAGATGTAGAGATCTGGGGTGTCAGTGGTGGCCTCCATACTGTCATGGTCATGGCATCCTTTTAGAGAAAAAATTTGGGTCCAAATTCAATTGGATGTCAAAGTCCAAATTACTCCAATTCATACAAATTTTGGTTTGTGATTTTATAATTGAAACTATGTAACATATAATTTATAGAAGTAATTTGGACCTTGGCATCCCATTGAGTTTGGCCTTGGGCATGGATGAGTTGAGTTTGGCTTGATTTCCCCAACAGGTGAGTTGGGAGTCATTGGGGAATCACAAACTGTCTCTTTTATGTTGCGTGCTTGGTGTGCCACTGCCGAATGTAGAATGTTGATGCGCGTAGCGTTGTTGATCTTGTTTCTTTACAAGCGATTGGAACAAGGAGAGCACAAACTTCGCTCGATGAGTTCTTTTTGTCTAAGTGTTTTAAGACTTTGGTTTTGTGTCTCGCTACTGAGCAACGAAAATCGATACTTTGTATACTCTATCCGGTACAAACCAGAACAAATTTCCTAGCGAGTGTTGAGAACACTGGTATGTGGTGACTTTGTAAACCGCCAAAACCTCCACACCTTATCCGGTGAATTTTCCTTCGATCGCCATCATCTGACAAGAGTAAACTGTCGAATTTGTCATGCCCAATCTGGTGAAATTTCTAAATTTTCCGTTGTCGATTGTTTCTCGCGAGAAAATGCTTGTTTATTGAGAGCAAATTTGCGTATGAGTTGAAAGGTCCCGATTCATCCTGAATCCTTCTATTTATAATATTTAGTGATCGCTTCTTCATACCATGAATCGGGCAGGAATCTAAATCCTGGAAGAAATCTAGATATGAGATTCAATAGATCTTGCTTTCGTTATTCTACGAGGATTCTCGTTAACTCTAAGATTTCCTTCTCGAACCAAGAAGAAGAATCTGGCCACAGGAGTCGGCCCGTATTATTCTCAGCCCATTACCAAATAAATGTTGAGCTCATTTAGGGCCGAAGCATTGCCCCCTAGACTTCGAGATAAAACCCAGGTGCAATCGATGAGGTTTTAGTTGATGTGATGTGTCGCTCTGTCGCCAAACGGTAACACTAACCTCGCTTAAGCTTTTCACGTACTCCTCTAAAAAGTTGCGCGTTTCTTCTGTGCCATTACTTAATACCCAACCAAAGAGCTTTGCTTCTCATCTACTAACTCTCTGACTGTATCATCTGAGAATTTTTTAATCGCTTCACAAACCCTCGATTACCTAAAATATTCAAACTTTCGACTCAAAAACCACAAATGGCTCTTCGCAAAAATAAGGATTGTCATACAAGCCTTTCGGCCACAAGTATTGGTCGCTATGGTGTTGGTTGCCCCCTAGTTTTGCTAGATGAACAAAATAAGAACTGAGCCTTAAGAATATCCTGTCTTGTGAACATAGTAAAACTAAACCTCTGGATCCGGAGGATTCATACTCCCACACAGGCTGAATGTAGTTCTTAAGGAAACAACCATTAATTGGATTGTGGTGAACCGTGCCATCAATATCCCTTAAGTGAAAAGCTCCCTTGTCCAGAATCTTGTCTGTGACATATGGTCCTTCCCATTTGGCTGCCCACTTGCCTCGATCATCTTTCTTCTCGCCAAGAGACGAAACTGTCTTCCATACTAATTCTTCTTCAGCATAGCTTTTACCCCGCATATGTTTGTTATACAGATGAGACACTTGCTTCTTCTCAGCGAGCAAACTGTTGAGAGCCTCCAGTCGCTGTTCATCTAAGTTTTCATGCTCTTGCCACATCGCTTGGACATAATCCTCTCCAATAAATTTATGTTGATCCATTACCCGCAACAATTGTACCTTTATTTCCAAAGGAAGGATAGCATCGTGCCCAAACATGACGGCATACGAGATAGTAGCAGTCAGACTTCTCTTTGATGTTCTATATGCCCACATCTTGATAAAAATTTCATCATGCCAGAGTCTAGGATCATCAGGGAGCATCTGCTTCGAAATGTGCAAGATGAGTTTATTGCTTGCCTCCGCCTGTCTGTTGGATTGGGCATAGTAAGGTGAAGAATGTAAGAATTGGATATCAAAATCTCTCATTAGCTCCTCAACCTCTCCGGACATAAACATTGCCTCCCTGTCTGAGACAAAGCACTACGGAATCCTAAACCTGCAAATGATATCCTCGTAAAGGAGCTGTCTAATAGCCGCAGCTGAAGCCATTTTCAATGGTTTGGCTTCAACCCATATGGTAAAGAAATCTGTTGCCACTATGATGAACTTGTGATTCATCGAGGAATGAGGATGGATCATTCCAATAAGATCCAATGTCCATCCACGAACTAACCATGGTTTGATAATCGACTGCATTGGAATATTTGGAATATGACTTAATGGTACATGGGCTTGGAAATCCTCGCATTGGAATATTTGGAATATGACTTAGTGAACGAGATGTAGTCCTTGAGATTAGTTGGCCAGTAATATCCTACGAGATGTCTTCATAGTAACCAATGCATCTTGGGCCCGGATTGATGAGCCCTGCAGACGCCTATGATAATGCGCAAAACATGCCTTAAATGTTAACACAAAGTAGACACTAAACACATAGTTCACAAGTAAGCAATTTAAAACCCTTCTTTTGTGGATGTAGTATTGGTGAGTAGGGATCGTTCTATCCGGGGAATTAGAGGGTGCATGCATGCTTTCGTTTTTGAACAGAAATTTAAAGGTATGGGGGGATTGGAAGTTGGGTTGATTAATCTACGAAATTAAGGTACAAAACATGCAAACACAACAAGAACTCCTAGACTTCTAACATGTTTTACCCATAGACAAGTTTAACAATCAAGAAACCTTAAATTCTAATTATGCTTACGAAAAATAAGAAGCTAAATTACCAATTACAAGTGATCAACTTATTTCATTCACCTAGCCTACTTTAATGCTTCTACCTTATTTATCATCTACGAAATCCTTAATTTTAGTCGAGACACATACACATGCTTTCCTTGAATAAGAATGCTATGACGCATAACACCTTAAAACAATTGCTACTTTGCCGAAATCATTGAGATATATTTTAGGAAGATTGGTGACACACCCTATCCTAAAGCATACTCAAAGCATTAAGAACTTAAAGCTAGCACATGCATCCAAACTAATAAAATTAAGAACACATGGAATAATCGAAATAAGAGAAGAACATAAAGAAATTCTTTCATTACATAACCGAAATTATTACAAAGACGAAGATGGAGTTTAGAGAACATGGTTACACTTTTAGAGAGGTGACACACCAAACTACGAGTGGTGATTCTCAAGAACACGAATGACGCACTCTTAGTTCTTGATCTGGAGGTGGTGGAGAGCTTCGACTTTGGAAGAACCTTGGTGAAGTATGGAAGAGAGGTGAAGTGTTTAGAGCTTTGGCAAGTGAAATGAGTGATGCCTTGTGTTATGGTCGGCCTCCTTGTATTTATAGGCAAGAGATTGCCTCTTGCCTCTTCCTTCCAACTTGCCTAAGCATTTAATGCTCCCTTAGTCACCTACTTAGTCACACCCTTAGTCATCCCCTTTAATCATCAAAAGCTAAGAGTCACCTACCTTAGTCACCAAGCTTAGTCACCATTTGTGAGTCACCAAGCTTAGTCACACCCTTAGTCATCCCTTTTAATCATCAAAAACTAAGAGTCACCTACCCTAGTCATAAGCTTGCCAATCTTGACTTTTTCTCTTCAGCCTAAATGAACCTCTCGCAACAACCACTTAGCTTCCCTGTCGTATATATAGAGCTAATCAACTCCATCACCTTCCCGTCTAAGCAACTCATAGTTTTTTAGCACGTAGTTGAGAGCCAATTAAGAAATGAGTCCATTTATCTGTAGTTTTACGAGGATCCTTTAATTATCAGTGACTGTCTCCAATCCTTATCAATATGATCTAAGGCAACTACATACCATTCATCTTTTTTCACTATACGGACTATGAATGACGGTAAAGTACGACACTCAACCTTTAGGATGCGTTCTCTAACTCTACCCCTCAGGCTAATTAAGGATAACTGAGCTAATTCATTTGCGATGTGGTTATATTCTATGTGGATGTGCTCTAAAGAGACCTCTGGGAATATGTCTAATAACTCGCTAGCGAGTCTCACGTACGGCTCCAAGATCACCCCTGTTTTAAATGTGGCTTCCAACTGTTAAATAGTCAATAGAGAATCACCTTTGATGTGCACGTGGGTCACTTCTAAGTCTAGTAACAACTCTAAGCCGATGATCAAAGCTTCATATTCTGCGACATTGTTAGTGCAATGAAAGTCTAAGCAAAAAGAATAGGAAAATGTTTCACCCTCGGGGTTGATTAGGGTGATGCCTGCTCGTGCGTGCGTGCTGGTATTGGAACCATCAAACTATAACTGCCACAGGGCTACCGAAACTCCAGCGAGATCTAACTCTTTGAACTCTAGTATTTCAAGCATTGGGTGATGCGCCAAAAATTCGGGCATTTCTTGGCCCTTAGCTGCCTTTTTGCGGTACATACTGCAACGAAAATTCTGACAAAGCGAATATCCATTTACCAATACGTCTTTTAAGAATAGGTTGAGAAAGCATGTATCAAACTAGATCTATTTGAGCGATGACATACGTTGTGAAAGAAAGGATGTAATGTCTATTCTTACACCCTAAAAAGTACAGAGCCTGACAAAGCTTATCCACGGGTGAGTATCTAGTCTCGCAGTATGTTACCGTATGGCTGAGGTAAAAGATCGCTCGATCCACCTTGGCATCATCATCCTATTCTAGTAGGCTGCCGATTGAAGTGTCTGTTGCTGATATGTAGAGCTTGAGGGGCACTCCAGGTCTTGGAGGTACCAAGACTGGTGGGTTAGCAAGAAACTGCTTAATTACATTGAAAGCCTTTTGGTGAATAGGCTCCCATACAAACTCTTTCTGACTTTGCAATTTAAGAAGCAGCGAAAAAAGTTGAGATTTTCTTGAAGCGTTGGCAATAAACCGGAGTAAAAAATTGACCTTGCCCAGCAACCGCTGAAGCTCCTTCTTGTTATTTGGTGGTGAAGCGTTGATCACTGCTTCTTTTTTGTCATCTGGAACTTCTATCCCTCCCTGATGAACTAGGAAACCCAAAAAGTCTCCAGCTTGAACTTCAACAATACATTTGGCTGGATTCATCTTAAGTTAATGCTTTTTCATCCGTTCGAATACTTGGCAAAGGTCTTGGACATGATCTGCTCTCCTTTGGGACTTAACTTTTACATCATCGATGTAAACTTCCATGGACTTACCCAAAAGGTCATGAAAAATGAAGTGTATGGCTCTCTGGTAAGTTGCTCCGACATTCTTTAATTCGAACGACATATCTACGTACTCAAACACCCCCACAAAGCTTGGGCACCGAAAATATATTTTATGTCTATCTTCCTTAGCCATGGAGATTTGGTGATACCCTGATGTGTCATCCATGAACGAAAGCATTTCATGTCAACCCATTGAATCCATAAGCCGATTCGCTCCTGGCATGGGATATGCATCTTTCAGAGTTGCATTTTTTACGTCTTTATAGTCAACGCAAACCCTTATCTTACCATTCTTCTTTCAAACCGGTATTATGTTAGATAGCCACTCTTGTATGTGGCCACACGAATGATGCTTGACTTAAGCATCTTTTATACTTCCTCTTTCACGAGTATCGTTGTCTCAGTGTTCATCCTCCGCGTCTCCTCTTGTACTGGTCTTTTTCCTAGAAAAATTGGCAACTCGTGACAAACCAAGTCTGGTGAAAACCCTAGCATGTCTTCGTACTTCTCAGCGAAACAGTCTTTGTACTCATGTAATAGGTCAATAAGCCTCTTTCTTTCCATAGGCTCCAAGAAGGTGCTATTAGGCACATTCTTTGGCTCTTCCACTGTTTCCAAATGAACTTTCTCAATGGGATCATTATCTTTAGGTGGAACATCATCCAGGGCCGCTGGAGCTAACCGGATAACCTCCTCCTATTCTATTTCTTGCAGCACATCTTCGTTTATGCACTCCGCCGCTGCAATGGTAGGGATGTGTTCATAGGCTTGCTTCTCTAAGAGATAGATCTGCAATCACTCGTAAAGAGAAGCACAAGCCTATGCTACTGATTCTTTAGAAGATCGTATCATTGATGAAGAGTTGGTGCTAACTCAAGTGAGTAAGGGCGAATCCTATCATCTTGGGATTGTACGATTCCCCATTGAACTAGTCCAGAGGATGTTACTCCCACAGGTCGGCCCTTGTCATTGACGTCACACACTTCCAATGGTTTAAAGGTCCAATTGTAGTAATTAGCATTTGAAGTATTAGCAGACACAGAGTAAGGTTTGGAATCAGCGTTCACTGTTTCAGCTTCTCATGTCTCCATGTTCCATAGTAACAACTGCTGGTGAAGCGATGATGGGGCTTAATAGGTATGGTGTATCCAATCCTATCCCAGAATCACACTGTAAGGAGAATTGCAATCAAGAACAAAGAAAGTGTGAGTCCACGCTACAAAGAAAGTGTGAGTCCACGCTACAAACCCTACTTGAACCTGAATGAACATAAAACCCAAAGTACTAGATGTCTATCTTGTAAAATTCTTGATAGCCATCATTGTTGCCTGGATAAAAGACTTTGGGATGTCCAGCAAAGCCATAGCTTTGGTGGTGAGGATTTTGATTGCTGCGCCGGTGTCAACCATTACCTTGCTAATCTGCATGCCCCCCCCCCCCCCCATGTGTATTTCCATCGTCATTGTAGGTTTGTAGAACATCGTGAAGATTTCTTGATTGTTGGATCTATCACCGGTGATGGCCCTTCATTATTCTTAGGCTCACTCAGTATAATGCCTTTCACGACTTTGGAGAGAGACGCTACTTCATCCAACAACATGGCGGGTTTGGCAAATTTGGCAGGGGGTATGTAAACCATGTTCATTGCAGCATCCTGTTTATAGATGTGTTCAATGTTATTCTCATCATCATAGCCCAAGAGTTGCTCTTCCTCATTCAAGTCATCATCCATCCATGTCGATGATAAGTCCTCGGTCATCTCTTGATTAACCGATCCCGTCGCTTCTCCTGGGGATCTTCCTCCATTATGGGAACCTCAGGGGTAGGTACTGATGTGGCTATAATTTCCATTACTTGCTCTACTTCTATTACCTCTACTGATGCTGGTGTCGTCAATGCAGCTTCCCGAGCCATGAGGCTTGCAGTGGAGGCATTAACGAGCTTCTTCTTCTCCTTAACCACTAATAGCTTTGGATGCCACCAGAGGAATTTGTTTTCCTTAGCCTTGACATGGATTATCTCTCCTTTTGGACTGCTTATCAATCTCTGCAGGGCCAAAGGCGTTGTTTTCTTTTCAGACCCGTTTCCCCTCTGAGGCTTCTTTGAAGCCTTTTGAACCTCCGGTGTAGGTTTTAGTTTACTGATTCGGGAGAACACACTTTTTTGACCTTAGGTCTGGTGGAATTTCTATCTAAAGTTATCATCGGGTTATCGGATAGCCTATTCATCCTTCACTAGATCAGTTCCGAGGTTTCAACAAGTTGGTCAGGAGTAATTAAGCCTCTATCCAATGCTTCTAAAGTCCTTTTCGGTGCACCGTATTGTCTCTGCATCTTTTTTTTCCTGGTTAAGGTTATTTCTACTGTCATGCCCCCTTCCTTGATATACCATACATCTTCTTTAATGACGGACCTAGATGTCGATAGTATGCAAGGTGTGGTAAGTTGCTCGGATGTTCCTACCTTGCTCGCAACTGGCTTCATGTGCTTCTCCATTGCTCTCATCCTTTTGAAGATGTTAGAATCTCTTAGCGGAGGACATCTCTATTGGGTTGGAGGGCTGGTAGTTTTTTGGAGGTGAGATGACTCTTGGAGCAGCTTTTATCACCTCTATGAATTCGTCGTATGTCATCTTTAAACTGCACTCAGCCCATAAGTACGGAAAAATCCATCGCCTCTATGGCTGGTAGTACAACTGGTGCTGCTTGTGGTAACTTGTTGGGAAAAATTTGCCCCTTCCACTTTATAAACTATTACCTAGCCCATAAGTGCAAAGAATTCTTCCACCCGCAAGTATATGAGGTTAAGTTATAGTATTTGTAAAGAACTCGAGTGTCCATTTAAACTCCTTACCTTGACTCGATTAGCACTTTAACTAGACACAAGACTTGACACTAAAACTAAAGCAAGATGTGGAAGTGTATCTCACAAGACTAAGTCCTTTGGAGACTTAGCATTGCAAGGGATGGTTGAACTAGAATGAGTGGTTAAACGAAAGGTTGATTGCTTGTTTACTACTAACTAAATTAAGTAAAAACATAAAGTAAGAGAAAAACAAAATGTAAATATTTGGTCGGCTAAAGATGTCGCCACTAGCCAACTCAATGTACCAACAATGCTCAAGTTATGAATTTAGTCCGATTCACACGTGTTTGTTCTATTCGTGATCCTTTCGAGTCACCATTGTTTGTGAATTGAATCTCCTAGGCCATTAGGGCACTTGAAGTGTTTCAGTCAAACATTTAAATATAAAGCAAACCAAAACTAGAATGTAAGTCAATTACGAATCGTATCCTAATCATACCACATGTTTCATGAGTTTAATATGTGTTTAATTATGATGAATGTGAATGGCGTTCTTTCCTAAGTCCCCATTAGAGGACATGAAAGTAGGATCTAATGACTTTCCTAATCCACACATTTTAGAACATGAATTAGAAGAAGTAACAATTAGCTGCAAAGCCCCTTCGAGTCAATGTAAGCATGACCGAAGCTTCTTGAGTCATTTAGACTTCAAGAAGGCTTCGGCCCATGCTCAAGTCTAATGATAACCAAACCTTAAGCTTATCCTTTAAAGTTTAGACCTAAGTCATGTTTACATTCTTATCTTCCTTAAGTGAGTGACTAGTTCACTTAGGTTCATTTTTAGCTTCCTTAAATATATCTAAACTTAGTCATGGCTAAGATATGAGTATGAAAACATTGAATCAAGCTCAACATGCAAACATACCACAATCATATCACAAGCTATCAAACTCATTCACAACATGTACTATACCATATCAAATTCAATTCCATAACTCAAAACATAGTTGTATGTACATCAAATTGGCTAGGACTTAATTGGCCTTAGCCTTCCAAAAGGCAATTACTTACTAAGCATACTGTAAAGAAATTTTAGATATATAATTGCAGAGATAGAGAGATGTAGGGATAACTCAAGAACTCCCAAGCAAGCTAAGTCATCCTTAGTCTTCAAGCTCCATCTTCTAGGCTCCAAAATGCATCCAACTTGAGGTAGAGGTGAGATAAGAGGGGAAAAAACATAATTGCACAAAGGAGGGTGTACAATGAAGTGGGGAGAAAGAGGAAATGGAGAGGAACCTTAAGGGAAGCAAGATAGCTTTACCTTAAAAGGCTGATTTGGTGGTGATGAAGATGGTGTTTAAGGTGGAGGAGAGAGCTAAAGGGATAGGAAAATGTTGGAAGCTATAGAGAGAGACTAAAAGTATGGAAAAGTGAGAAATAAGGTGAGATGTATGTGTGGGATGAGGGGAGCTCAACCCTATAGGAAACATGGAGATATTTTTGGTCTATGAAATTCAATATTAGATTCTTAGACATGATCCTAAACTTTAGGCTTTTAGGTGGTCTAAATGTGTGACTCACCCCAAGTCATGTGACTTGCATGTGCATACATCTCTCAAAATATCTCCATGCATGTTTAGACTCTTGAGGCCTTAGTCCAAACTTGACTTGACCTTGCCATTGATCGGTGATGACTGGCCGGAGTTGACCGTTGACCGACGTTGACTTTTCATCCTTTTCCTGCTTTTGCTCTATCTTCTCTAAGAGCCTCGGAAAAGTGCTCGGCTTCTCCATAAAATGATTAATTTCCATATTTTATAGTGTTTATGCGCCAAATCCCACTTTCCTTGTATAACAAGAAAATATTATAAAAATGATGATTTATTGATAAAAGACAAGCAATAAACATGTGGTTAGGATCATAATTAACACATAACTATGGGACTAGCGAACTACCTCACACTTAGACTTTGCTAGTCCTCAAGCAAACAAAAAAGAAAAGAAAAGAAAAGAAGCTAAACTAGACTCAAAGCACAAAAGAAAACACAAGATCACACATAAACATGTAAGTGTCCCGAAGTGATGATTGATTTCCCTAAAAGAATCATGGCTAGATGGATTGAATTTCTTTTGAGCAACACTTTTATAACACGAAATCAATGCATATGTAATATGCCAAAACGGCCATGCTATATGCCAAGCCAAATGCATCACAATGAGATGTATTCAAACCAACATGTCTCATAACCATCAAAGTCACAAGATATCACTCAATGCACAAAAGTGTTTGAGGATTAGTGTTTGCACTCAAAAATTGCATTAATCACATATTCTCCATGAACTTGATTTTCAACCAAATACTCCAACAATTTACAAACACAACCATTTCAAATTAAGAGGACTTTTATTTAGGTTGTAACGAGGCTTAGGGGCTTAATGAAAAAATGGTATAGGGATTCAAGCACCAAGCAATCTAGCAAGCAATTCACATGTTGAAATTCCTTAAAAAATATTTAGGTGCCATTAACTTCCTTTTTTCACACAAAGCTACTTCCCAAAACACTTATTCCTTATGTGCAACTCATACTCTTTTTGTGAAACTCTATTCTACTTTCTATTCTTCTCTTTTCTTTTCTTTGATACTCTTTTCCCAATATTTTTTTTGTTTCTTTTCTTTATGAACAAAAATACAACTTAATTGAACATCACAACAACCTCCTCCACCTCACATTTAACCTTTGACATTCTTCGCAACAAACACACACTATAAGTACATCCTAATAGGAATACATTATCCCTTGCTAGTTTGCCGAGTTAGGTGTAGGATAAGTATTTAAGCTAGGTAGAATTTTGTGGTGCTTACGAAATAAAAGGCTAAATAATATAAGGCCCAAATTGGCTTACTAAAAGATATATGTATCATAGGTTCAATAAGAATTTTGGCCATGGTGGTAATCTTAATGTTTCTATCACTTCAAAATAACTCATGATTTAGAAAACGCTATGCATGGTTTCAAGCAAGTTCCAGATTACACAATGATTAATCGATGTTACACATGAAAGAAAATTTGCATAATGTAGCTATGCATACACAATTAGGCTCAAAATCTCACACGGGGCATTGATAGCTTCGAAAACATGTCAATCATTCTATTTCTCAAGTAAAAGTATATTGAATGGCATAATGTCACAGCCCGCCTATTTTCCAACCGTTTCTTTGAGCCTTTGCAAGGCAAGCATAGCTCAAGGAAGGTTTCAGAGCATTCCGTAAGCATTCGGAATGTCATAGAAGCCCGCGGAACAATACGGAAGGTCGCGGGAGTCTCCGGAAGGTTTGGGAGGCAGGCGGACAACTCGAGAACTTTCTAGAATCCTAGAGAGGTTCAAGGCTCAAGAGCACTCCGGAAGTCCCTAGAACCATCAAGGTAGTACTTAGACTTGTATAGATTTCTCTAGGACTTTCTATACATGTACATACCTAGAATAGTCTAGAACACTTAAGCATGGAGGAGGACGCTATAAATAGGGAACCACCCCTCCCATTTGAGGCATTTAGGCGGCAAGCATTCAAGCACCCTTGTAAAGCTTTCTTTCAGCAATACAAGTTCTTACTTTCAAAGTTCTTCTCCCTTTGTTGTTTCGATCGTTCTAGGGAAGCATTCGCAAGAGAGAGGCTGACTTAGCATAAGGGGAGTGCTAAGGCCGCACGAGTGTTAGTCAAAAAATAAGCTCGTGACAATAAGCTCTTTTCAAACCGATTAAACATGCATTATTTTCTCTTTTCAAAACATACTCAAAATCATGTAATCTACTAGCCATTAGTTCAATCTCATCATCAGGAATGGTTATTGGAACACAAACACACTAAAATACACATATTTTGGCCGCTTACTTAACACTTTAGAATCAAATTGTCCTCAATTTCCATCAAGCCACATAGTAAATGTAAGTGTATTAAAGATAGCATAAGCATCATCATTTCACATTTTATTCTCCTAACACATTGTCTCCTAGGCATAACAACTAGTATGCATTCACACTTAAAGGGCCTATAGTCTCTAAGAAGTGATGAACCTATTAGAGTCCTATCAACCACAATGGAGGCATGCATACTAATCACATTTCAAAGGAAAACCACATTGTAATCTAGCATATATATAACATGAGGGGACCTTATAATGACTAAAACATGCATTAAATAAACACTCAACACATAATTCAATCATACAATTTAAAACCCTATAGATATAGTATTTTTAGCAAGTAGGGATCGTTCTAACTGTGGATTGAAGGGTGCATACAATTATTGTGTATAAAAGGGGGGGGGGGGTAAAAAGAGTTTATTTTAATTCCTAAATTACTACCTAAAATGCCAATCATATAGCAAGTAATTCCTTGGACCGTAACATGCATTGACTCATAGACAAGCAAACACACAAAAAGAACCCTAACCCTTACCATTTTTTCGACAAAAATAAAGACTTAACTAATTACTTACAAGTGATCATCCCAACCCACATTCTTTGCAATTACACTTGTAATCTCATTTAATTATCTACGAAATTTACAAGTCCTAATTCCGGATTACATTCCATGACTTTTGAATTAAAGTGCAACTAAGCGTCTAAACACCCTAATTTCGACTTCATTGATTTAAGATAAAAAGCGATTGACTAAGTGTTTCATCTTTAGACCCAACCAAAGCATTAAGAATCACACACAACATGCAATCAAACTCAAAATTCATAAACACATGGAAGATATATTAAACTCGAAAATAGCATAAAATCTAAACAAACATTTATTCTTCACAAACAAAGCAAAACAAATACAAGGAGAGTTACAGAGTAAAGGGTCCATGTTTACACTTTTTGATTTCTGATAAGCCCTGCAAAATCTCGAGTGGATGAAGCCTTAGTTGGAAGCTACACATCTTCTAAAGGGACTAGGCGTATTTAGAAGGAATGTGATGGAAATTTGGGGTGGTGGTGGTATAACTCGACCTTGGTACTTGGAGAACCTTGTGGTGGAGCGTCTTCATGTATTGTGGCTGCAAGAGGACGTAGAATAGGTGATGATCTGAATTAGGGATGTGTCTCTTGTATTTATAGGCCTTTAAAAAATAGTTTTCCTAGTAAACAAGGTTTCCTAGCTCCACCGGAGTAGAATTGATAGCTTGTAAAGAATCGCACTTTCCCGGAGTTGTAGACTTCCAAAAATTATAATTTTAGTGTTTTTAGAAAGAAGACTCAAAGAGATTTCTAACGATAGGTAACTGTCTAACGCCTCCTGAGCTGTTCCCAGTTGTCGTTTAAAGTTGGCCAATCTATACAAACAGATTCTTCTTTCCTTATTTTTCATGATTTCCTTCTCCTACTCAACTTGAGAATCCTTTTCTTGCCATAACTTGTTCTCCAAGAAATTTGTTGTCTTGTTCTTCAAGTTTGGACTTTTCAAATGGTCTTCTAATTAATTTGGTCTATTTTCATTTGTTCTTCTTCAAGATCCTTCCGGAAGCTTCCAAATCCTAGTCAACATAGGAAAGGTTTTCCTAGCCAACAAATGATTTCTTTTTCTCTTCAATTTTCTTCTTCCTTCTTTTTGCCAAATTTCTTTTGCCAAAATTTCTCCATCTTCTTTTCCATTTAACTTCATGATTTGCTTGCTTATAGGCTCCTTTACTTCGTCTCTTTTGGTCAACACCTGAAAATAACATAATACATTAAAACTAATAATACTAAGTAATTAACAAGGTAAAAATGTAGAGAATAACATATTAATAAATACGGCTAAAATGCGTAGATCAGGACCTCACACTTAGAACTTGAACACCTTGGCATGGAAAGATAGGAAACTTATAAAGGAATTTAGTTCATAGTAACAAGTATCACAACATGTATCACGCCAAGACTACCACATGCTAACATGACTCAAACTATACATTAATGGGACTTAAGCATAATTTTTTCAATAAACATGTCATGCTAAGAAGTAAAGATACTAGGGACAAAGAGGATGCAAACACTTCAAAGACTCCTCCTAGCTCCATATGCATAAATATGTAAACCAACAAAAGCCCAAGTTAGGCCTTGCCATCCAAAGATTGCATAGGCTTGATCATGTTCCTCAAACGGTGTTGTTGGACTTGTCTTGGCCTCAAGGGATTATCTATGTTCCATGCCTCAAAGTCTTAAGCTCTTAGTCTTCAAAATAGTTTTGAAAAGCTTGAAATGGGAAAAGACCTTCGATGGATTGAAGGAATGCTTTAATCCATCGAGGCTGGGCCTCGTATGCAAAACTGCAGGTAACCTTTGATGCATTAGTGAAATAGGCTTCGATAGATTGAATGAGTGCCTCAGGTTTGCACTACTTCAGCATTTTTAGAAATCTTGCCCTTCTTCAAGTTGTTAACTTCCATGACCATTCCACAATGGTCTATACTCCTTCAACCTCACAGTTATTCTCGATCATATTCAATGGTGTCTAACCATCCTGGATGGTAGTTTAAGGATGTAAAATGGTTTATGAATGGATGAGTAGGTCAAGCCATCTTGGTTGGTGAAATGACCCAACCCCGGTTTAGCTGCCTAAACTGGAATCAAACCCCTTCGAAAACACGAACCAACAAAAACCGTAGAAATTTTGGCAGAGTTTCGTTACTAACGTGGAATTACCATTACCTGCACGCGGAAAATACACTTCATCCTATGCCACAAAAATTAAACCGTGGGCACTAATCCCATCCGGATTTCTCAATATATCAACAGTAAAGTCAAACAATAAATATATCTATACCTTACTGAAATCCGGTGTAAAATCGTATAATATATACAACAGAATACTCAGAGCGACCTCTAATGTATAATCATGTAAGTATACCACAGTAGGTAGAACAATAAACCTACTGGAAGAAACAAGGTAGCTCGAGCACTATGCCTCCGACCACGACGTGCGACACCAGAGTCCGAACTACAAACTGGGCACGGAAACCGAAAAGCTCAGGGGAAAGACATGAAAACCGTTAGAGTGAGTGGACGAAAATAAATGTCTTTCACCAAGTAATATACATTATAAAAATATATGCGAGTCTAAATGCAAATGCATAAATAAAGGAAATGGTACATGAGGGAGACTCTAACTCCTCACGCGTCCGGGTACACGAGGGAGACTCTAACTCCTCACGCGTACAGAGCATGCATCGTAAATACATCGCGGAGTCTCTCATGAACTACCACGCGATAACACAGTCTGAACCACGGGATCCCAGACCCACACGTGATTTCTAGCCAGAAAGGCCTCGGGTCAGGATATCTATCCCCCCCGGAGCGTACTCGGGGATCAGCCGAGAAGCCAGTGTGTATCGATACAACAACGTAACCGAGACTGTACTCTGTGTAAACCAAATCATAAATCCTTTTCATGCACATGCATAAAACATAGTATATATGTATGTATACTCGTATACGCATATCCGTATATATATAATCATAAAACACATGCTCATAAAACCATAATCAAACTGCATGCTCAAGTTCGTCAATCATAAATAAAATACTCGCAATCAATCCGTGAAAAGAAATTGTCCACTCACAGACTAGCGTAACGCAGTTCGCGTTAACTCGTGATCCGGCGGAAAGTCCCTCGCCAAAAGATCGATCACGAACCCCTGAATATTCATAAAGTTCATTTCTCAAAATCATAACTCGACAATTCAAGACAAATCACGAGAAACCACCGTTCTCGGAAACACGTAATCCG
This sequence comes from Geum urbanum, assembly GCA_946800695.1. Lineage (NCBI taxonomy): Eukaryota > Viridiplantae > Streptophyta > Magnoliopsida > Rosales > Rosaceae > Geum > Geum urbanum. The sequence continues at coordinate 13,810,015 of OX327017.1, read as the reverse complement.
ATTACGACAAACTGTCGAAAATCCGAAAATCACACCTCAATACCTCGCTGTACTTTCGGATGCTCAAATCGAGAAACGAACCTCCCCACTGCGATCGGGGCGCGATTTTGAGTGAAATGACATGCAACTTGTCGAAAATCCCAAAAAGTCAAACTTTGACCGCCGTTGACCACCGCCCACGGCGGCGCCGCCACCTAACTGAAATTTTCTCGGCGGAGCAGCCACCATTCCATGCAAAATCACCCACTGAGCAACTTTGTCAACTACAACAAAGGCCAATTCAAACTCTAACTAGCTCAATTTCAAGCAAAACCGAATTGGTACACAAATTTCAAATCCAAAATTCTCCATGTACAAGATGAATTGGATCACCAAACTTACATGGTAGCTTCCTAGTGATGAGAGCTTCAAAGCCCACTCCAAATTGCAGCTCAAATCGGCCGGAAAATCAAAACCCGAATTCACCAAAAACCCTTGAACTTTGGCTGGAAAATTCATGCACTTCCGGCGAGCCACGCCGTGGAGAGAGGCTGGAAATGAACTCGGGAAGCTGAGACGAAGCAAAGGGAACCAATCCCGTGGCCTAGGGTGGCCGGACGACGAGCCACCGCCGTGGCCGCCGGTCACCGTCGTGACCTTCACCTCCCCTTCGGTCAAACCAAGTCAACATGGTCAACATCATAATTTTAGTCTTTGACTTTCCCTTTATGGCAACTCTCATTTATAGCTTTCCCAATTAGGAAACTTCGTAATTATCCTTTTCGACGAACTTCAAACACACGTAACTTTCTCGTCGTAATTCCGATATCGATAATTCTCGCGGCCACAAACTCGACTCGACATGTTCTTCAATTATCACCCAAAGTCAAACACATCGACTGATCGGATAAAAAGTCAACGGTTCAAACCAATACATATTTAATCGACTAAATAATCAACAAACGGAAATAATCCCAACATAATCCTCGTAACTCGGAATAATGCTTTGGAAGTTCCCACGAGCTCGAAATCACACGTACAATGACTCTCGAGAAGAGACCCAGCTCCAATTCTCGGCCAATGATTTAGTCGTTAACAAGCCTGATGATTCAATCATCAATCGGAAATCTGCGATTACGCAGTAACTCACGAATCAAGCTGATTATACTTCTGATTCTGTTCTGGGTCGTCACAGTTGGGTCTATAAAGTGATAGACCTTTGTACTCCACTTTGTGTTTGGCTCAAAAGCCTCAATTTGTGTCTCATGGAGCTTGAAAGTTCTCCATTTTTCAAATTCATCAAATGGACGACTCCTTGAGGTCATAGCTCAAACAACTTGTAATTAGCACTTCTCAAGGGATTAAGGCTCTTCAAGGTGACTTTGCTACCAACTACCAATGTCGGTTTCTAAAGCTTGTCCGGCATCAATTTTTTCTTTTTTTAGTGGTGCTTGCTCCTATCTGGTGCCTTGACTTCTTCAACATCATTGGCATTGCTTCCCATAACATCAACACTATAGACTTGTAGTGCTGGAATTGAAGGAGCTTCATTGAATAACTTGAAGGATTTTGTGTGACAACTAATGATAGCTTGTGTCCTTCCTTTAGCATTTGGCTTGAGGAAAAGGTAAGAACTTAAGTTCATCCAGGTTCACCTTAGTCTCGGCTTGGATCTTGATACCCTCATGCTTTCGCTTTACTTCATTATAAATTTTGGAGGTATGCTAGGTGCACCCGATGTGTCTAGGCCCTCCTCATCATCACTTTCACATCAATTTTTACCAAGGGAGCATCACCATAATCATCATATCTTCTTTCGGTAGCCAACAACGCATTGACCACTTGACCTTGATGCTTTTGGTCCTTTTTGGTACAAGACAAGAATTCATTGGTCCTTCCGCTTTGTTGAACTCGGTGTGCTTTTGAAAATTGACTTAATTGTTCCTCCATCTTCCAGAGTGCATAGTGGTTCTCCTTCTGAATCTCCTTGTTCTCTTCCATTAAGCTCTTGAAGATATATAAGTACATCTTCTTGTCCTCCACTCATTGAGCTTCTAATTTTCCTTGAAGAACATTTCATATTGTGAAAATAGATTTGTCATCAACTCCTCCAAGTTAGACTTTGACAATTCCCCTCGAGGTGGAGATGCTTGTTGTATTAGAGCTTGTTGTTGTATTGGAGAGAAATATGCTTGTGGTTGGCAAGAGTTGCCTCCTATAGAATTAACATACTTTCTACTAGCCCTTGTAACTTCGGTAGCTCCAAGGTTTGATGGCTCATGGGACGCCAATCCTGCGACAGTACCTCTTCCTCGGGTATCGCCGAGTCCTAGATGCATTTAAGGGGCATATATCCTCTCAGGCACGTTTGCAGCTGGTATAATAGATTTTTTCATTTGTGCAGTGTCTGCAAATGTATCAGGGAGTTTATTCGTGAGCATTTGTAGATCAACAATGCGGCGAACTTCAGCTTCGAACTCTAAAGTTCTAGGATCGTGATGAGATAGAGTAGGTATCGTCATTCCTTTAGAACTTTGTTCGACTTTAGAAGTTCTAGATCAACAACGGTGGGAAGTCTGCCTCATCAAAGTGATAGTCAGAAAATCTTGCTTTATAGACATGGCCTGTAGAGGGTTTGATATAGCGGATGATATCTGGCATTCCAAAGACAACATACACACCCATTCGGCGTTGAGGTCCCATTTTATTACAGATTTGCGGAGCAATGGGTACGTGGCATACACATCTGAATGTTCTAAGATGAAAAATGTTTAGTTCCGCTCCAATGGTTAACTGTAACGGTGTGAACATTTGTGTGACTACTGGCCTTAAGCGAATAAGCGAGCATGCATGCAATATTACATGGCCCCAAGCAGTGGTGGGGAGGTCAGAATGCATAAGGAGCGTTTTAGCAATCATCTTTAATCATTTGATACAAACTTCTGCTAGACCATTTTACGTGTGGACATGAAGAACAGGGTGTTCAACTTCAATGCCTAACGCGGTGCAATAATCATCAAAAAGTTTTGATATAAACTCTACAGCATTATCAAGTCGAATAGATTGAATCTGATAGTCAGTGTAACGAGCCCTTAAGATAATTATTTGAGCTGAGAGTTTAGCAAAGGCTGAGTTTCTTGTGGACAACATCGCGACGTTTGACCAACTTGTTGATGCACCAACCAGAACCATAAAGTATCTAAATGCTTCGCTTTCTAGATGAATAGGTCCACAGATATCTACTTGAATATGTTAAAGATAAGAATATGTTTCATTCTCAAATCTTCCATAGGCTGGGTGTGTTCCAAGTTTCCATAAAGAATACGCTTTGTAGAGAGATTTGCCAACTCGTCCATTTTGATCTGCGGTATCTGAGGAAAGGTGCAGATTCTTAGGGTCAGCTCTTTCAACTGTCATGACTTCTATGGAAGCCATGTCGAAGTGTGCAGAGATATCTGGCGCATAAGCACTTGACGTCTCTATCGTCTGCACCTCAGATCTTTTTGATCTTCTAATAATTCGATGGAAGGCATGGCCATGTGTAATCTTAAGGATTTGCACCATTAATTAATGACCTGGATGTCCAAGATGGTCATGCCATATCTTGTAAGTTCTGATGTTGAAGTCATGAGATCTATGCATAACGAATAATTGACTTCAATTGCTCAATTCGTCATTGAGTATAAGCTCATCTTGACTCGAGGACACTTTTCTAGGATGCGTTTGAATCTCCTCTCGTAGAAGTGATGCAAAGAAACTTTTCATCTTTATCAACATGAAAGGATCGAACCCCGATTTAGTTTCCTAAACCGGAATCGAACCCCTTCTGAAAACACGAACTTGAAAAAACCAAAGAAATTTCGGCAGAGTTTCACTATATCGCGGAATTATCATTAACCTGCACCCGAAAACACACTTCATCCTATGCCACATAAGCCAAGCCGTGGGCACCAATCCCATTCGGATTTCTCAATATCATAACACAATGTAAAGTAATAAACAAAAGTTGTAACTTTACAGAAATCCGGGAAAATCATATGAAAAATATGAACATCAGAGTATTCAGAGCGACCTCTAGTATACATATACATAAATACACCACAGTAGGCTAAACAAGAAACCTACTGGAACAGAAAAGTAGCTCGAATACTAAGCCTCCGACTGCGACGTGTGACACCAGAATCTGAACTGCAAACTGGGCATTGAAAACAAGGAGCCCAGGGAAAGACATAAACCATTAGAGTGAGTGGACGAAAATAAATGTCTTTCGCCGAATAATATATGTTATTAAAACATATGCGAGACTAAATGAATGAAAATGATATGGTACACGAGGGACTCTCTAACTCCTCACGCGTACAGAGCATGCATCATAAAATCCCACGGGGTCACTAATGGACATGTCCGCACTAGTACAGTCCGAATCACAAGATCCCAGACCCACACGTGATTCTAGCCAGAAAGGCCTCAGGTCAGAGGTCTGCACCGCCCCGATAAAGACCTCGGGTCAGAAGTCACAGCCTCCCCCGGTAAAAATCCTCGGGGATCAGCCGGGATGCAGGTGTATCGATACAAAAATATATATAGTGACTGTACTCTGTGTAAAACAATCATAAATAGTTCATGCAATGTATTGAGCATAATATAAATGCGTATTCATAATATATAACTATATAAGCATATTCGTCGATGCATAATCGTAAAACACATGCTCGAATAAATCATAATTGCATATGCATGCTCATGCTCGTAAAACGTGTAATAAGGACTCGCAACTAATCAGTGAAAAGAAATGTGTCCACTCACAGAAAAGTACAGCGCACAAACGCGCTAATCCCGAGATCCGGCGGAAGATCCCTCGCCCAATGTACGATCTCGATCCCCTGAATAATCACAAAATATAACTGATCAAAATCACAATTCATTACCCTGTACCACACCTCGGAAACCAACCATTTCCGGAAACATATAACTCGAGTACAAAATAATCGTCGAAAACCCCCAAATTCTCCATATAAAACCTCGACTTAAAATCCGATATCCAAATCAACGCGAAAACCTCAAGGCGATGATCGGGGCGCGATTACGAGCAAAACAGCATAAAGCTTGTCAAATTCTAAAAAGTCAACCTTTCGCCAGAGCTCCGCCTTTGACCGCCGCCGCCAGCAGCGTCAACCATGACGGATTCCGGCAAAACTTTCCAGATCACAAGTATTCCTCAAACCCAACACATCTCTCTTCTACACCAAGACCCAATTCCAGGCTCACCGGCCAGAATCGAGCCCGAAACCTCACGGAATCCATTGATTCCGATGAGATTCCGGCGAGCTTCAAACCTCAACCAATTACAAAATTGCTTCACCCAAAAGCATCACAAGGATGAGGGGAACCTTTCCCCCCACATCCCCGACCCCAAATGTCACTGGAGCACCGCCCCCGATGACGGCGAAATCCACGGAATTCACCGAGTTCGTTCTCCACCTATACCTCACCAAATCACACAAATCCAAGTCCTAAACCATAGGAAATCAAGAGGAGAAGCTAACCATACACAAATTGTAGCCAGAGGTGGTCGGAAATAGAAAGTCTTCGGCGAGTCAACCGGCGGTACTCTTCCTCCTCGATCAACGCGGGTCAACGGTCAATTTTTGGTCAAATGACGGTCAAACTTCCAAAACAGTGATTTTCGACAATTTTTCGACTATTCTGATATTTATACTCGCGGCTCAATACGATCGACTGTTCAAATCGAATCACATCCACGTTTCGGATAACTCAAATTCAAATATTCATAACATATTCCTCGATTATTGAAACAATTATCCAAAACCGCCCACTAACTCAAAATCACGCATACTACAATTCTCGTGAAAAGACTCATCTCAAATTCTCGCCCGATAATTTAGTCGTGAGTAGGTCGCTAAAACTGCTCAATTACGACAAACAATGATTACTCGTAACTCGCGGATTAAGCTGATTAACGTACTAATTCTGATTCGGGTCGTCACAAATCTATCCCCCTTAGAAAAAATTTCGACCTCGAAATTTACGTACCTGCTAAGTGAACAGATGAGGATACTGCTCCCGTATATGCTGCTCGGTCTCCCAAGTGGCTTCCTTAACTGAATTATTTTGCCATAAGACTTTCACAAGCGGTATGACTTTGTGCCTCAACTCTTGCTCACACCATTAGTAAAGCTGAAGTTAACGAGGGCACGACAGTGAAAAAATTAAAACCCCCAGCTCGATCGAGAATCTGTACTGGCTCTTCCACATATGACAAATCTTCTCGGATAAGAAGCTGATTGATATGGTGTTAACACATGTGATGGATCTGGAATATATTTCCGCAACATCGAGACATGGAAAACATCGTGTACTCGAGCCATCTCGGAAGGTAACTCCAATCTGTAAGCCACGACACCAACCCTCTCGGTAATCTTGTATGGACCAATATACCGTGGTCAAATCTTGCCACGCTTCCCGAAACGTACAACTCCCCTCCAAGGAGACAGTTTCAGGAAGACCCAATCGACCACCTCAAACTCGAGACTCTTTCTTCGCACATCTGCATAACTCTTTTGGTGATCCTGGGCAATCTTCAATCTGTCTCGGATAATCTAAATGTCCTATGTGGTGCTCTTTACCAGATCAGGTCTAATAAGCCATCGCTCGCCTACCTCACTCTAATATAATGGAGTACGACACTGCCTCGCGTATAGAGCCTCATACAGTGCCATATCAATACTGGCTTGATAACTGTTGTTGTAAGAAAACTCAATCAAATGCAGTTGCTAGTTCCAATTTCCTCTAAACTGTAATACGCAGGACCACAACATATCCTCGAGGGTCTGAATAGTCCTCTCAGACTGCCCATCAGTCTGAGGATGGAAAGTTGTACTGAAATGCAATCTGATACCTAAAGCTCGCTGCAATGCCTGCCAAAACTCTGAGATGAACTGATTGTCTCGGTCAGAAACAATAGATACAGGCACACCATGCAAACGAATGATCTCCGCCAAATACAGCTTTGCTAACCTGCCCACAGTGTAACGATCCGAATCAAAATTAGCACGTTAATCGGCATAATCCGCGAGTTTTTGAGTAATCACATTTTATCGTAATTAATTAAATTGGCAGTTTGGTTCACGACTTAATTATCGGACGAGAATTTGAGTTGAGTCTGTTCACGAGAATTGTAGTATGATTGATTTCGAGTTCATGGGCGGTTTCGGATAATTGTTTCAATAACCGAGGAATATGTTATGAATATTTGAAATCGCGTAATTTCGTCGTGTTTATCCGTTTGAGTTTGAGTTATCCGAAACGTGGATGTGATTTGATTTGGACCGTCGATCGTATCAAGCCGCGAGTATAAATACCAGAATAGTCGAAAAATTGTCGAAAATCACTATTTCGGGAAGTTTGACCGTCGTTGACCAAAAATGGGCCATTGACCCGCGTTGATCAAGGAGGAGGAGCACTACCGTTTGACTCGCCGGCGACTTTCCGTTTCTGGCTACCTCCGGCTACAATTTTGGTATGGTTAGAATCCTCTCTTGATTTCCTATGGTTTAGAACTTGGAATTGTGTGAATTGATGAAGTTTTGAGGGAGAACGAGCTCAAGGAAAATCGAGGGTTTCGCCGGATTCAGGTTGGGTGTTTCGGTGACGGTTGGAGTCGGGGTTGTGGGGGAAAGGTTCCCCTCAACCTCTAGATGCTTTTGGGTGAAGCAATTTGGTAATTGGCTGAGGTTTGGGAGCGCGCCGGAAACTCACCGGAATCCATGGATTCCGTGGGTTTCGGGCTCAATTTTGGCAGTGGGCTTGGAATTGGAGCTTGGTGTAGAAGAGAAATGTTTTGGGCTTGAAGAATACTTGTGATCTGGAGATTTTGGTCGAAATCCGTCTCTGTTGACATCACCGGTCAATGGTGGCGCTCCGGCAGAGAGTTGACTTTTTGGATTTTGACAAATTTTATGCCGTTTTGCTCGTAATCGCGCTCTAATAATCACCTTGAGGTTTTCGGGATGATTTGGATACTGGATTTTATGTCGAGGGTTTATGTGGAGAATTTGGGGGTTTTCGTCGATTAGTTTGTATCCGAGTTATATGTTTCCGGAAATGGTTGGTTTCCGAGGTGTGGTACAGAGTAATGAATTGTGATTTTGATCAGTTATATTTTGTGATTATTCAGGGGATCGAGATCGTACGCTGGGCGAGGGATCTTCCACCGGATCTTTTGATTAGCGCGTTTGCGCGCTGTGCTTGTCTGTAAGTGGACACATTTCTCTTCATTGATTAGTTGCTAGTCCTTATTACACGTTTTACGAGCATGAGCATGCATATGAGATTATGATTTATACGAGCACGTGTTTTACGATTATACATTTGCGAATACGCATCGACGAATATGCTTATACAATTATATATTACGTATATGCATTTACATTATGCTTTATACACTTGCATAGAACTATTTATGATTTGGTTTACACAGAGTACAATCACAGTATATATTGTTGTATCGATACACTTGCATCCCGGCTGATCCCCGAGGATGTTTACCGGGGGAGGCTGTGACCCCTGACCTGAGGCCTTTACTAGGGGAGCAGACCTTTGACCTGAGGCCTTTCTGGCTAGAATCACGTGTGGGTCTAGGATCCCGTGATTCGGACTGTACTAGTGCGGATGTGTCCATGAGTGACCCCGCAGAGTTTTACGATGCATGCTCTGTACGCGTGAGGAGTTAGAGTCCCCCTCGTGTACTGTATCATATTCATTCATTTAGACTCCCATATGTTTTTATAACCTATGTATTATTCGGCGAAAGACATTTATTTTCGTCCACTCACTCTAACTGTTTATATGTCTTTCCCTGGGCTTTTTGGTTTCCGTGCCCAGTTTGCAGTTCGGATTCTGGTGTCTCACGTCGCAGTCAGAGGCTTAGTGTTTGAGCTACCTTTCTTTTCCAGTAGGTTTCTTGTTTCTTGTTTAGCCTACTGTTGTGTATTTATGTATATATATACTAGAGGTCACTCTGAATACTCTGATGTTATATTTTCACATGATTTTCCCCGGATTTCTTTAAAGTTACAGCTTTTGGTTTATCACTTTATATTATGTTATGATATTGAGAAATCTAGATGGGATTGGTGCCCACGGTTTGGCTTTTGTGGCATAGGACGAAGTGTGTTTTCGGGTGCAGGTTAATGGTAATTCCACGTGATAGTGAAACTCTGCGAAAATTTCTATGGTTTTTGCAAGTTCGTGTTTTCAGGTGGGGTTTAATTCTGGTTTAGGAAACTAAATTGAGGTTGGGTCTTTTCAAAATCTTCCCTGGAAGTGCAAGGAAATGAGCGGATTTTGTCAATCGGTCAACAATAACCCAAATACCAGTATTACCAGCTGATGTACGCGACAACTGATACACGAAATCTATGGTGATGTGCTCCCACTTCCAAACCGGAATCTCCAAGGGCTGTAGCTTTCCCGCAGGCTTCTGTCTCTCAGCTTTAACCTGCTGACAAATAAGACATCTGCTCACATATGCAGCAATCTCCCTCTTCATATTTCGCCACCAGTAATGAGCTTCGTCTAAAATCTCTTTCTTCAAACCCTCGTCCCTGGGTACACATAATCTGCCTCTGAATAGCAATGTACCATCATCACTCAACCGGAACTCTATTGGCACACCATTTCGAATCATGGTCTTCCTGTCCAACAGATAGGAATCCGCATCTTGAGCTTCCCGAACCTGATCAACCAATATCGGTCGAACCTGGAAGTTAGCCAACAAGGCTCCATCATCATCCCACTCAAACTCAGCTCCCGTAGCCCGTAACTCTGCTAACATGGATACTCTGGCTACTCACACATGAAACAATGAAGCTCCAGATTTCCGACTGAGTGCATTAGCAACGACATTAGCCTTCTCTGGATGATACTTAAAGGTGCAATCATAATCATTGATCAACTCTATCCATCTGCGCTGTCTCATATTCAAGTCTGGCTGCGTGCGCAAATAGGTGAGACTCTTGTGATCTGTCACTACCACATAACTTTTCATAGCCGACGACTTAGAGAAACAAAGGCCGACGATTTTTGAAGTCGTCGGCTATAGTGTACTATAGCCGACGACAACACCAAAAATTGTCGGCTATAGTACTCTTGCTGACGATTTTTGCAACAAAATCGTCGGCTATACTCTATAGCCAACGCTTTATAGCCTACAAGGGTTTTATACTATAGCCGACGACTTCATAAAGAACGTCGGCTATAGTCATGTAGGCTATAATGCGTTGGCAATGAGTATAGCCGATGATTTTGTTGCAAAAATCGTCGGCAATAGTACTACAGTCGACGATTTTTGGTGTTGTCTTCGGCTATAGTACACTATAGCCGACGACTTCAAAAATCGTCGGCCTTTGTTTCTCTTAGTCGTCGGCTATGAGAAGTTATGTGGTAGTGTGTATATATCTTGCATTGAGCTCCGTACAAGTAGTGCCTCCAACTCTTCAAGGCTAATACAATGGCAGCTAACTCCAAATCGTGTGTAGGATAGTTGACTTCATGTGGCTTCAACTGCCTGGAACCGTAAGCCACCACTCTACCATGCTGCATCAAAACACAACCAAGTCCCAAATTCGATGCATCACTGTAAACCACAAACTCTCCACTGTCGTCAGGTAAAGTCAGAACCGGTGCAGTAGTCAACTTCTCCTTCAAGAGCAAGTAACTTTCCTCACATGCATCGGACCACTCGAACTTGACTCCTTTCTTCGTCAATCTGGTAAGTGGAGTGGCAATCCGTGAAAAATCCTGCACAAAGCGCCGATAATAACCTGCCAAACCCAAGAAACTCCTGATCTCTAGTACGGTGGTAGGTCTACTCCAATTCAACAAGGCTTCAATCTTGTCCTGATCCACGCTGACTCCTTCAGCTGATATCACGTGACCCAAAAACTCCACGTTATTCAACCAAAACTCACACTTGCTGAACTTCGCAAACAGCTGATTATCTCGCAAAGTTCGTAAAATAGCTCGCAAATGTTTCTTGTGCTGGCCCACACTCCTGGAGTAAATCAGGATGTCGTCGATGAACACGATCACAAACTTGTCCAGAAACCGCCTGAAAACCCGATTCATCAAGTCCATGAAAGCTGCGGAGGCATTGGTCAATCAAAACGGCATAACCAAAAACTCATAATGCCCATAACGTGATCTGAAAGCTGTCTTGGCCACATTTGAACCTATGATCCTTAACTGATGGTATCCCGACCTGAGATCAATCTTCGAAAAGACTGAAGCTCCCTTGAGTTGATCAAACAAGTCATCAATCCACGGCAACGGATACTTGTTCTTCACAGTGACTTGATTCAGCTTCCGATAATCAATACACAACTGCATGGAACCATCCTTCTTCCGCACAAATAGTACAGGAGCACCCCACGGTGATACACTAGGTCGTATGAAACCTTTCTCCAACAACTCTTGAAGTTGAATCTGTAGCTCCTTCAACTCCGCTGGCGCCATACGACACGGTGCATGTGATATGGGTCCAATGCATGGTAAAAGCTCAATGGTGAAATCGATTTCTGAAACTGGAGGAGCACCTGGTAATTCCTCCGAAAACACATCTGGAAACTCAGAAACCACCTTAATATGACCAATGCCTGGTACAGCAGCCGTAATATCCACCACATGAGCCAAATATGCAACACAACCCTTCTTCATCATCCGCTCGGCCTTCATCGCTGAAATCACACATGGCAATGAAGTATTCTTCTCACCGCGAAACAGTATCTCTGGAAAACCTGGGCGTCGAAACACAACTTCCTTCTTGTGACAATCAAACATAGCCAAATGTGTCTCCAAGAAGTTCATACATAAAATCACATCAAAATCGACGATATCCAGCAATAACAAATCTGCGGCTAACCCATAACCTTTAACAAAGATCTCACAATCCCTATACACCAAACCAATACTCACAACCTCTCCGAAAGGATACAACACTCTCCACAACCCCGTAAGTGGAGATGCAGGCATAGTAGCTAAAGATGACAATCTATATGATATGAATGAATGCGTAGCACCTGGATCTAGCAAAGTAAGTACTGGATAGCCAAAAACATGCAACGTACCAATAACAACCTCCGGTGAAGCTCTGCCCTCACGCAATGACATAGCATGAACCCTGGCTTATCCGGCTGGTCGTCCACGCTGAGGGTGACTCTGCTGTCCGCCCTGGCCAGAAGATTGTACTGGTTGAGCCCCAGAAGTGGTACCTCGCTCTCCTCCTGAACTCTGAGCTGCCTGACCACCAACACCAGCAGGCTGAAGACATTCCCTCGCGTAGTGACCTTCCTGTTCACATCGATAGCAACTGGTAGTGCCTCGTTGACAAGGACCATAATGATGCCTGTTGCAGAAGTTGCACAATGGATACTCCCTCGGTATAGCAAAAGTACCACCGGTACGTCGAGGATAGCTGGATCCGCTAGAACCCCCACTGGACTGTGGTCTCTGTAGTCGATCCCTCCTCCATCTCTATCTCTGTCTAGCTATACTACCTGATGGTCTATATGGTCCACTGCCAGAGGATGATGCCAATCCTGATGTGCCTGAACTCAGCCTCTTGGAAGGTCCCTGATTCGGTCCACCCTCCTCAAATCGTCGAGACTAGAATCTCATCTGTCTTTCCTTCTCGATATCCTCGCCTCGAAATGCAGCACTCACAAACTCATCAAAGTTGTTCCGAGGCATCGTAGTCAGTGTCCCCTTGATGTTCAGGTTCAAGCCCAACTCAAATCTCCGGCACTTGGCCTCCTCTGTAGCCACCATGTCACGAGCAAATCGGGATAAGCGAGTAAATCTGTCCTGGTACTCAAGTACTGACATGTTAACCTGTCTCAAGTTGGTGAACTCTTCATACTTTCGCTGCTGTGTAGCCTGGTTGAAGTACCTCTGCATAAACAAATCCCTGAACAATGTCCATAGAGTATCAACCGGAACTCTATCGGTGCTAACCCACCAGAAGTATGCATCAGACTCAAGTAAACCAACTGCTGCCACTGTCATCTGCTCAAGAGTGAAACGTAGACGCTCACAAACTCGTTCAACCTGAACCAACCATGCCTCACACATCTCTGGATCAGCTGAACCCAACAAAACAGTCACTCCAGCAGTTCGAGCTTTGACCACAGGGTCAAAACGCTCCTCCAAACGCAATACTCGCATAAGCAAGTCATGCGTCTGGCGATCCTCATCAGGATCCACATCCCTATTAACACGAGAACCACGTCTAGGAGGCATCCTAATGATAAGAGAAAAACATTAGTCACAAGCACAAGGAACGTAATCATGAAACTTCAGACATTTGAGAACGCACAACACCCGAAGCATTGATGAGTAACCGCTGGCCAGTCGGATCATCGCTCCAGACATGCTGTACATACTCAAATATCCTTAGTATCACAAATACAGAAGTCTACAGAACCTGAAACCTAATGCTTTGATACCAAGCTAAAAGGACCCAACCCCGATTTAGTTTCCTAAACCGAAATCGAACCCCTTCTGAAAACACGAACTTGAAAAAACCACAGAAATTTCGGCAGAGTTTCACTATATCGCGGAATTACCATTAACCTGCACCGGAAAACACACTTCATCATATGCCACATAAGCCAAACCGTGGGCACCAATCCCATCCGGATTTCTCAATATCATAACACAATGTAAAGTAATAAACAAAAGTTGTAACTTTACAGAAATCCGGGAAAATCATATGAAAAATATGAACATCAGAGTATTCAGAGCGACCTCTAGTATAAATATACATAAATACACCACAGTAGGCTAAACAAGAAACCTACTGGAACAGAAAAGTAGCTCGAATACTAAGCCTCCGACTGCGACGTGTGACACCAGAATCTGAACTGCAAACTGGGCATTGAAAACAAAGAGCCCAGGGAAAGACATATAAACCGTTAGAGTGAGTGGACGAAAATAAATGTCTTTCGCCGAATAATATATGTTATTAAAACATATGCGAGACTAAATGAATGAAAATGATATGGTACACGAGAGAGACTCTAACTCCTCACGCGTACAGAGCATGCATCATAAAATCCCACGGGGTCACTCATGGACATGTCTGCGCTAGTACAGTCCGAATCACGGGATCCGAGACCCACACGTAATTCTAGCCGGAAATGCCTCAGATCAGAGGTCTACACCCCCCCCCCCCCCCCGTAAAGACCTCGGGTCAGGGGTGACATCCTCCCCCGGTAAAAATCCTCGGGGATCAGCCGGGATGCAGGTGTATCGATACAACAATATATACAGTGACTGTACTCTGTGTAAAACAATCATAAATAGTTCATGCAATGTATTGAGCATAATATAAATGCGTATTCATAATATATAACTATATAAGCATATTCGTCGATGCATAATCGTAAAACACATGCTCGAATAAATCATAATTGCATATGCATGCTCATGCTCGTAAAACGTGTAATAAGGACTCGCAACTAATCAGTGAAAAGAAATGTGTCCACTCACAGACAAGTACAGCGCGCAAACGCGCTAATCCCGAGATCCAGCGGAAGATCCCTCGCCCAATATACGATCTCGATCCCTTGAATAATCACAAAATGTAACTGATCAAAATCACAAGTCATTGCTCTATACCACACCTCTGAAACCAACCATTTCCGGAAACATATAACTCGAATACAAAATAATCGTCGAAAATCCCCAAATTCTCCACATAAACCCTCGACTTAAAATCCGATATCCAAATCAATTTGAAAACCTCAAGGCGATGATCGGGGCACGATTACGAGAAAAACGGCATAAAGCTTGTCAAAGCCGAAAAAGTCAACCCTTCGCCGAAGCTCTGCCGTTGACCGCCGCCGCCGCCGCCGGAGCGGCGTCAACCATGACGGATTCCGGCCAAACTTTCCAGATCACAAGTATTCCTCAAGCCCAACACATCTCTCTTCTACACCAAGACCCAATTCCAAGCCCACCGGCCGGAATCGAGCCCGAAACCTCACAGAATCCATTGATTCCGGCGAGCTTCAAACCTCAACCAATTACAAAATTGCTTCACCCAAAAGCAGCACAAGGATGAGGGGAACCTTTCCCCCCACATCCCCGACCCTAAATGTTGCCGGAGCACCGCCCCCGACGACGGCGAAATCCACGGAATTCACTGAGTTCGTTCTCCACCTATACCTCACCAAATCACACAAATCCAAGTCCTAAACCATAGGAAATCAAGAGGAGAAGCTAACCATACCCAAATTATAGCCGGAGGTGGCCAGAAATGGAAAGTCTTCGGCGAGTCCTCCTCGGTCAACGCGGGTCAACGGTCATTTTTGGTCAAACAACGATCAAACTTCCAAAACTGTGATTTTCGACAATTTTCCGACTATTTCGATATTTATACTCGCGGCTCGATACGATTGACGGTCCAAATCAAATCATATCCACGTTTCGCATAACTCAAACTCAAACGGATAAACACGACTAAATTATGCTATTTCAAATATTCATAACATATTCCTCAGTTATCGAAACAATTATCCGAAACCGCCCACGAACTCGAAATCACGCATACTACAATTCTCGTGAAAAGACTCATCTCAAATTCTCGCCCGATAATTTAATCGTGAGTAAGGCCGCTAAAACTGCTCAATTACGACAAACAGTGATTACTCGTAAACTCGCGGATTAAGCCGATTAACGTACTAATTCTGATCCGGGTCGTCACACAACATGCATTTCAAGATGGAATCATTGGCTCTAAACCTTTATCAACATGCATTTCAACATTCCTAAAGCATAAGAGGGTCCTAAAACCTTTAGGTGCATAAAGGGCATCAGGGATGGCGATCACGATGTCATTTGGCAATGACACAATGGCGTGTCTGTGTCCTTCTATTATGTTCGAAGGTCCATCTAAGGTAGTCATGGATGATTTTACAAGAGTCAAATTAGTGAACAAAGATCTGTGTTTGAACACAGAGTATGTCATACCACTGTCGACAATGCATTGAACTTCATCATTGTCCATGCCTACAAAAAGTAAAGTTTGGAGTGAGAAATTTTTTAATCTCAACAATAGTTTCTTTACTAATTAGCCAATGTATTTACATCTCCGTTTTACAGAATTGGTTGTACACTTTACACATTTTTGAGATTGAATAAATTTCGTGTCGTCTATAAATCGTTTGTGTAGCTCTTTTTTCTTATGACCAGGCTGAGAAATCAATGTAGATGGGGATGAACCCTCTTAAGTGCACTTTATTGAAAGTCTCTTTCTAGACATCATAAATTACTAAGGTGAGCCGTACTAGATAGTAGAATTGAAAAACAATCTCTTTATTAAGAATTGATGTCTAAGTATATTACAAAAGCATCTAGTGCACTGAATCTAAGAACAAAAACTAGATTGAAGAGGGGGAACTTGAGAATCACTTTTGTAAACGATGAAACACATTACGAGGGCTCTAGTTTGCAGATCCTCTTCATTTCACACTGTTTAATCCCTTAACTCGTTTCAAAGCCTCTTTCTTCGGGCGGAGGGTTCCTGTGGATGCCCATTGGGGATGTGCCGGTGGCGGTACACGTGGATAATCGGCAACAGTGGTTGTTTGGTCGGTCTCACGGTGATGTTTTGTGGTGACACCATTGGTGTTGCATTCCTCATATCAAACTGGTAGCTTAACGCTTCCTCAATGTAGAATGATGCATTAGATGAAGCAATCACTGGTGTGGCGACCCAGAACAGAATCAGTAGAGTAATCAGCTTAATTCACCAGTTAGCGCGTAATTACTGTTTTCCGATAATTGTTTGATTTGTCGATTTCGATCACGACTTAATTATCGGCTTAGAATTTGAGTTGAGTCTCTTCTCGAGAGTTGTTGAATACGTGATTTCAAGTTTGTGGGTGGTTTCGGATGATTATTTCGACGACCGAGGAATATAATATGAATATTTGAAGTTTCGGAATATCGTCGAGTTTATCCGTTCGTATCAAGTTTATCCGAATTGTAATGGTTATCCGTTTTGGACCGTCGATCGTCCCGAGGCACGAGTATAAATATCGGAAATAGTCGAAAAATTGTCGAAAACACTGTTCGAGAAGTTTGACAGTCGTTTGACCAAGGGTTGACCGTTGACTCTCGTTGAACGGAGCTCCACCGCCGCTGTGCCGAACTGCCATCATCGGAATTTGTGATTCCGGCCACCTTAGACCTTGAGACCGGTATGGTTAGCTTCCTCTCTTTATTTCCTATGGATTGGTGATACACGTCTTTGCAACCATTAAATTAACACTTAACAATCAACAAAAACGCATAAACAATTAGAACCTTTTTGTGTAGATGTAGCATTGATAAATAGGGATCGTTCTTAACCGGGGATTGAGGGTACATGCATATTTACGCTATGTTTTGAAAGGGGGGTTTGTAAAGGTTGTTTATTATCTACGAAAATAAAGACAAAAATATGGCATGGCAAACACATCGTTGGCTTCTAAGTTCTAACATGCTTAAACTCATAGACAAGCAAAACAAACAAGAACATAGAATCCTAAACATGCTTACTAAAACCGAAAATAAAGTTTAATTACATATATACACGTTGATCAACTCATCATACTCACCTCATTCCTTTATAACCTAATCATATTTTATGCAACCTATTAAAACTCTAAGCCTTTACTATGTTGTTCATGTATTTCTCGAATGACAATGTTTTCGAACCAAGATCGCTCGCATTGTAGACACATCATAACATAAACCAAGATCGCTCGCATTTAAGTTAAGCATTAAGCATAGAAAATACATGCATAGCAAAGAACTCAGATTCGAAACAAGTTACAAAAACATGCTAGAATTATATAACCACAAACTCTTATTTAAACTCTTCCTTAAAAATCAATCGTTCATACAAAAAGAGAGTATAAGGTAACATGTTACACATTTTGGTCGTGAACGCAGTTGCAAAACATGTAGATGGCCTTCTAGTGGATGGAGAGAAACCTTCGGATTGCCTAAGTTGCTCTTATGGAGGATGTCGATTGTTGGAGTGTGGGGAGCTTCGGCTTCTTGATGAATTTTCGATTTTGGAGGAGACAAAGTGTTGTGGACAAGAGCTCGGCTTGTATGATGAGAGATATTTTAGAATGAGACCGACCCCTCTTATTTATAGGTGAAGAAGTCCAACTTTCCTCTCCAAACTAGGAATCCTAGTTTACCCGGGTAGAAATGCCAGCTTTTGACAGCCTGTCTTGAAACGTCTTTTCCGGGAGTTCTAGAGCTCAGAAAATTAAGATTTTGGACTCGTTGGAAAGCTTATTCAGAAAGCTATAAAATCCATATAAGGAACGCCATATTTGGAATTGAATTGCGACTTTGGTGGCCTCTTGAAGTTACAGGTCTGTTCTGAAATCTTCTTTCCTTATTCCACTCTAGATATTTCTTTCTTGATCTCCAAGGAATATACTTCTTGCCGAATTTCTTTAAGATATTCAAGATATTTGGTCTTCAAATAGGGCAAGTATAATCTCAATATTTCGGCCATGACTTCTTTCCAAAAATGCATGCCGACTTGATCTTCCTGGTCCACGTAGGAGAAATGCATTCGTTCTTCATTTGGGAAACCATTTGTGCGTACCATTTTAGTAACTTTTACGAATACCATTTCTCAACCATTTTGCGCGTCTCGGACATTTTGCCACGTCATTCCTAGTTGATTTAGGAAACTTCATTTTTCAGCTCCGCGAAACTTTCCGAGTTGTCGAACCATTTGCATTCCTAACCCGAGTAGGAATCCTAGTCAAAGTAGGAAATACCACTTTTCCTAAGCGAATTAGGAAACCTCCAATTGCTGCGTTTTAAGCTTCATTTCACCTCTTTTATTGTACTCCTTTATTCAAAACCTAAAAACAACAAAGTAAGTAAGAAATGATAGTACTAAGGTCAAAACAAAGCTAAATATAAAGAGAAAGACGTTAAGAATCAAGCATAAAATGCATAGATCAAATTCCCCCACACTTAGACTTTGCTAGTCCCTAGCAAATACTAAATAAAAGAAAGACTAAAAATATAAAACCAACGTTAGAGCTAGCCTCCTTGTTGAACAAATTCCATGGACTCAAATAAATAAAAGCAACTTCTAAGCCCTTAGCACAATTTGTCTCAGAAATTTTCTTACGTATATGGCGATGGAGTCACAAGATTTCATAGTGAAAAGTTCAACAATTTTCGAGAGATAAGAAAAATATGATTATGTCATGAACAAGTAGGACTTGGAGAAAACAATGGTGAAGTTAAAGCTATGCATGTTTCGAAAAAGTCTAAATCAATCTCACATGGATGCTCTCATCATATTTTCACTTATGAAAAGAGGTTTACTCAAAATGTATATGTATTGCATCGAAATACCTCATAATTACTTGCACAAATGAACCAAACCATATGCTTACTCATGTAACTTACTCAACCAATTGAAGGCTACTCATTTTAAGGATCATAAAGGACTTTAGAAAGGTTGTAATGAGGCTAAGGCTAAGGCATTCGAAATTTAGATAAGTGGTGGTTAAAACACGTTCCAAAGACTTAGTCTAGCACTTAAAACTTCTTGAATTCGTGGCTCATCCTTTCTACACTTCTTTATGTGTCAAACTCTAGAATCGGAGGCCAATTTTCATCTTTTTGGGCCCTAACTTCATTCTCAACTTCCTTTGAGCTTTATGAACGGGACAAAGGCCATATTTCTTCACTTTTGGGCCTTCAATTCGTAGTAATCTCCAAATTCATAAGTATAGGGGACATTAATCCAAACTTATACAATCTAAATACAATGCCTCGAGATCTTTATACATTTTTCTTCTTTTTCTTTTTTTTTATCTCGAAAATTTTGGCATTCAAATACAAAATTTGTTGGACAAGTCTATCCCTATACACACATCTTTTCATCATCTTCACGCCACTTTCATTGTGCTAGCTTTGAAATTCTTCACCAAGTCCTTAGAACGAGGGTAGGAACTCTACACTAGGCTAAGTGTTTAGATATGTATGTGGTGAATGAAAGAAAAGGCTAAACGTGGGTTCAAAGGGGTAAATCTAGGGGTGTCGCAACTCGTGCGCACAAAAGGATACAAGGCCATTTGGTTTAAGTGGTGGTAACCTAATTTGCCTTTAATCATATCCAAAATCAGAGCATATATCAACTTAAAAGCGTTGTAAATCTACATGAGTAAGTTCTAGTAATCTCTAGTTTATTAAAATCTATGGCAAGTAATTAGATGAAGCATGTATTATTTTTGAGACATGATGCACGAAAATCCACTCTAAAATGAAGTAATGTAGGCTCAAAAACTCACTTTTAGGTTTGTATGATTTAAAACTTATTCTAACATGCGAATTCTATACCATGTTTAATCAAACCATATCCACTACATGTTATGACAAAAATATCTCACTTATCATAAGAAAACAGTTTAGTGCTTATTCACCTCCATATGTATTCTTTTTCCGTCCATTTTCATCATAGACTAACTAAGGGCATCCTAAAAATGAAAAAGACTCTTTAAAAATCCCAAGTTAAATAGAAAGACATAAAATAATTTTTTTTAGGGCATCATCCGCCGGAAAGTTCCATTGTCCGCCCGGTTTTAACAATTTATGACTTCAAATAAGGTTGTAAACCCCTCCCCCACACTTAAACTCTACATTGTCCTCAATGTATTTAAGGGAATCATAGAATTTCGTATGAAGGGAGAGACCCACGAAAATTTTAGCTAAGGAAAGTAAATAAACAACGAAATTAAAAAGATAAGGGAGGAGAGAACAAAGCCTTGGCGATTTCCTCCATTGGGTTGCCTCCCAACAAGCGCTTGTTTTTTAACGTCTTACAGCCTAGACTTGAGAGTTATTCATTCATTTGATGTGGCTGGTTCAAATAGAGATTCTTCCTCCACTACTTCCATCATTGGTGGATGGAGTCTTCTTTGAGCTTCTCTCGAAGGTTTAGCCCAATCTTCGAGTAGAATTCGATGCACGCAAGTGGCTTGATGCCTTTGATGTCGGCAAGGGTCCATCCAATTGCTGTTTTATGACGTTTGAGCATGTTGATGAGTTTGCCCTCTTGTTCTTCCTCCAATGATGATGAAATGATAACCGTCAAAGTGTCATTCTCTCCCAAGTAAGCATACTTCAAATGAGCCGGTAACACTTTGAGTTCTAACTCCGGTGCCTTAATCACGGATGGAACAAGCTTGTTTTCTCCATAGGCCAACGGAATTAGAGGTGGCCTATTTGCAATCTGTGGAGCCTCATTGAGTGCCATAGCCATCTCGAGGATCTTAGGCTCCAAAATCTCGATAAGTGCATCAAAAAGGGCTTCATCCCCGAGTCGAGTCAGCCCCGCTCCTTCTTGTATAGCAATGTCGAGCACATCATCTCCAATGGTGTCTAAGTGTTGTTGAGCTGCCTCTTCTACCATATCCATCGAAAATATGGCATTGACACCTGCCGTGGGAACCGTCATGGCATCTAATATGTTGAATTCAATCTTTTCTCCGTCAATCTCCATGGAAAACGTTCCCTCAAAAACATCAATCTTCGTTCTTGCAGTCCTCATGAAAGGTCGTCCAAGAAGCAATGGCGTTGTATTCAAAGGACTCTCCTCCATGTCAACAATGTAAAAATCCGCTGGAAAAATCAGGTTGTTGACTTGCACAAGAACATCTTCAACGTATCCCCTAGGATACTTATGCGAACGGTCGGCTAGTTGAATGATGACGTTGTCTTGTTTGAGCTCGCCTAAATCCATGGATGCATATAGGTAATATGGCATTACGTTAATGGATGCACCAAGATCTAGCATAACATCTTCGAATTTGTTGTCACCAATCACGCAAGGAACAGAAAAGCTCCCCGGATCCTTCAATTTGGGGGGTAACCGACGCTGTAAAACCGCTGAAACGGTTGCATTCACCTTCACAACCTCCTTCGCTCTCGTTTGCCTCCTTTGGGTGCATAACTCTTTGAGAAATTTCGCATAGATAGGCACTTGCTTTATGCACTCGATCAAGGGTAGATTTACTTGCACCTTCCGAAAGATGTCCAAGATGTCTTCGTATTGATCATCTTTCTTAGATTTCGTCAACCTATGGGGGAATGGTGCACGAGCAAACGAAGCATTAGTATTGACCAAACTTGAAGGGATAGAGTTAATACCATTGTTTGGGGCAGATTGTGATGATGAGGGTTGTGCCTTAGTGGCGTGAGGAGCCACATTCTTCTTCTTCTCGGCATCTCTAGTAGCCGGATCTTTTTCTAAGTCCTCCTCCTCAAAATAGTGTTAGTATCAAAAGAATATACAAGTAATGCAAGACACTAACCAAAAACGTTGAAAATTAAAAGAAAGCAATAAAAACACACAAAATCACACCAAAACAAATCACACGAAGAAAAAAAACAAACCAAAAACACACCAAAAACACTAAGTTAAGACACTTCAAGAATTGTAAACGTGAATGCAAGGCTTTAGACTCCCTAAAATGAATGCAAAGTTGATAGAATAAGTTAAGACTCAATTTACACGTTTTCTGCAAAATTAGGCATATTTACAATGCAAAGATTTAGAAACATATATATATACAAGTAGAGTAATGCAAGCACACCATGTTTCATTCAAATTCATGCTCAAAACAATTAAATCGTTATTCAAATGCATCAAACAAGAACCTAAGTGAAATATGAAGTGAATGCATAAGAGAAAATGTTAGAACCTGCAGAAAACACACAAAGTTACGTGCTAAATACATGATGCAACGTGACCATACGTTTGGCCTCATGCCCCTAACTTCACTTAGGTTTAGGGTACCCGGTGATGAAATCCGAGCATCACAAAGCCGCCGGCAGGTTATGCAAGCTATATGCAACGTGGTTAATTCTTTACAAGTTAAAATGCACACGAAATTTACAAGTAATATGCACAAGTATTTTGTTCATTGAGTTTCGCCTTCAATTTAAAGAGAATACGTTCATTTAGCCTTTAGGTCTTTCATTGGACGTGCGACCCGCGCGATAAAATGTACATTCTCAATCAATCGGCCTTGGTTCAATCGAAAAACATGGCCAGTTGGGGATAGAGATAACGCGAGAGGCAGGACTAATTTCGACGATGCATCCCGAGGCTTACCGATCATGGAAAGTAGATTTAGTCCTTGTCTTCTTTGGGCAACTTTAATAAGCTTGGCCAGTTGGCAAGAGAGACCACGAGAGGTAGGACTGATTTGAGATCTCGGATCCAAAACCCGTCATAGAAACCGTCACCTTCTAGACACCAAGTTACCAAAGATTTCTTACTCAAAGACAAGTATTCATCGACTTACCGGATCATTGGTATATACTCCATTGATGCAAGTCTTTCTTAGATCCAGAACCTGTCACCAGTCATAACTCGTTTCTAGACACCATGTCCGACATTCAGCCAAAATTTCGAGAAAGACATTCCCTCAAGTCCTTGTAGACTCCGCCCTCAACCTCATGTCCATAACTTCACTTAGGTTATGGTGTGCGGTGATGAAATCCACACATCACGAGGGGTTAAGGAGATAAACAAGAAAAAGAGGCGCCATCTATTCCAATGAGTGAGACTTAATCGCCCAAACTAGCGTACTCAATGTAAATCGAAGACTTCCTTTAATATGTACCTATTTACATGGCTGCAAAAACAAAACGTTAGAATGGAACGTATTATGAACATGTATAAAAAATTTCGACACTTTATATATATATATACACTTATTTACATGATTTCACATATTTACCAGCATAAACACACAATTCTTTACAATCCCCGGCAACGGCGCCAAAATTGATACACGTCTTTGCAACCATTAAATTAACACTTAACAATCAACAAAAACGCATAAACAATTAAAACCCTTTTGTGTAGATGTAGCATTGATAAATAGGGATCGTTCTTAACCGGGGATTGAGGGTACATGCATATTTACGCTATGTTTTGAAAGGGGGGTTTGTAAAGGTTGTTTATTATCTACGAAAATAAAGACAAAAATATGGCATGGCAAACACATCGTTGGCTTCTAAGTTCTAACATGCTTAAACTCATAGACAAGCAAAACAAACAAGAACATAGAATCCTAAGCATGCTTACTAAAACCGAAAATAATGTTTAATTACATATATACACGTTGATCAACTCATCATACTCACCTCATTCCTTTATAACCTAATCATATTTTATGCAACCTATTAAAACTCTAAGCCTTTACTATGTTGTTCATGTATTTCTCGAATGACAATGTTTTCGAACCAAGATCGCTCGCATTCTAGACACATCATAACATAAACCAAGATCGCTCGCATTTAAGTTAAGCATTAAGCATAGAAAATACATGCATAGCAAAGAACTCAGATTCGAAACAAGTTACAAAAACATGCTAGAATTATATAACCACAAACTCTTATTTAAACTCTTCCTTAAAAATCAATCGTTCATACAAAAAGAGAGTAGAAGGTAACATGTTACACATTTTGGTCGTGAACGCAGTTGCAAAACATGTAGATGGCCTTCTAGTGGATGGAGAGAAACCTTCGGATTGCCTAAGTTGCTCTTATGGAGGATGTCGATTGTTGGAGTGTGGGGAGCTTCGGCTTTTTGATGAATTTTCGATTTTGGAGGAGACAAAGTGTTGTGGACAAGAGCTCGGCTTGTATGATGAGAGATATTTTAGAATGAGACCGACCCCTCTTATTTATAGGTGAAGAAGTCCAACTTTCCTCTCCAAATTAGGGATTCCTAGTTTACCCGGGTAGAAATGCCAGCTTTTGACAGCCTGTCTTGAAACGTCTTTTCCGGGAGTTCTAGAGCTCAGAAAATTAAGATTTTGGACTCGTTGGAAAGCTTATTCAGAGAGCTATAAAATCCATATAAGGAACGCCATATTTGGAGTTGAATTGCAACTTCGGTGGCCTCTTGAAGTTACAGGTCTGTTCTGAAATCTTCTTTCCTTATTCCACTCTAGATATTTCTTTCTTGATCTCCAAGGAATATACTTCTTGCCGAATTTCTTTAAGATATTCAAGATATTTGGTCTTCAAATAGGGCAAGTATGATCTCAATATTTCGGCCATGACTTCTTTCCAAAAATGCATGCCGACTTGATCTTCCTGGTCCACGTAGGAGAAATGCATTCGTTCTTCATTTGGGAAACCATTTGTGCGTACCATTTTAGTAACTTTTACGAATACCATTTCTCAACCATTTTGCGCGTCTCGGACATTTCGCCACGTCATTCCTAGTTGATTTAGGAAACTTCATTTTTCAGCTCCGCGAAACTTTCCGAGTTGTCGAACCATTTGCATTCCTAACCCGAGTAGGAATCCTAGTCAAAGTAGGAAATACCACTTTTCCTAAGCGAATTAGGAAACCTCCAATTGCTGCATTTTAAGCTTCATTTCACCTCTTTTATTGTACTCCTTTATTCAAAACCTAAAAACAACAAAGTAAGTAAGAAATGATAGTACTAAGGTCAAAACAAAGCTAAATATAAAGAGAAAGACGTTAAGAATCAAGCATAAAATGCGTAGATCAATTGGAAC
Source organism: Geum urbanum (assembly GCA_946800695.1). Classification (NCBI taxonomy): domain Eukaryota; kingdom Viridiplantae; phylum Streptophyta; class Magnoliopsida; order Rosales; family Rosaceae; genus Geum; species Geum urbanum. The sequence goes on along the minus strand of OX327017.1, from coordinate 13,784,377 downwards.
TTGATTTCACTTGAATTGATGCCATTTTGGGGTAGTTCGAACTCGGGAAAGTTTTGGATTTTTGCTGGTTTCGGGTGGCCGGCTCCGATCACTTTTGAAGTCGGGTGTTTGGGGGGAAAGGTTCCCCTCAACCTCTAGATGCTTTGGGTAGAAGGAATTGAAGGATGGTTGCCGTTTTGAAGCTCGCCGGAAAGTCACCGGAATCCATGGATTCCGTGACTTTCGAGGCATTTTTCGGCCACTGTGGTGGTTGGATGGTGGTGGTCCTTTGAGGGAAGTTGTAGGGCTGGTTGTGATGAGCATTTCTGGAAAGTTTGGCCGAGTTTGGACGTCGTCGCCACCGCGCCGCCGTCGCTGGCGGTGCTCCGGCGAGGTCCGGTTTTTCGAGGTTTTTATGTGTTTTCAACTCGTTTTCGCGCTCCGAACGTAGTCATGATGTTTTCGAGTTGATTTAGGTATCGAATTTTCAGTCGAGGGTTTTGAGTGGAGATTTCAGGAATTTCGTCGATTATTTTTGTATCAATTATATGTTTCCGGGAACGGTTGATTTCCGAGGTGTGGTACAGTGTTGTGAATTGTGATTTTGATCAGATTTATTTTACCATTATTCAGGGGATTGAGATCGTGCTTCGGGCGAGAGATCTTCCGTCGGACCCCGTGATTAGCGCGAGTGCGCGTTTTGCTCACCTGTGAGTGGACAATTTCTTTTCACTGATTAGTCGCGAGTCTTTAATACACGTTTTACGAGCTTGAGCATGCATATGAGATTATGATTTATATGAGCATGTGTTATATGATTATTCTTATACAATTATACATTACGTATATGCATTTACATATTGCTTTATACATTTGCATATAACTGTTTATGATTTGCTTTACACAGAGTACAATCATAGTATATGTTGTTGTATTGATACACTTGCATCCCGGCTGATCCCCGATGATGTTTACCGGGGGAGGCTGTGACCCCTGACCCGAGGCATTTACCCGGGGGGGGGGGGGAGACCTCTGACCTGAGGCCTTTCTGGCTAGAATCACGTGTGGGTCTGGGATCCCGTGATTCGGACTGTACTAGCGCGGACGTGTCCATGAGTGACCCCGCAGAGTTTTACGCTGCATGCTCCGTAAGCGTGAGGAATTTGAGTCTCCTTCGTGTACGATGTCATATTCATTTATTTAGACTCGCATATATTTGTATAACATATATTATTCGGCGAAAGACATTTATTTTTGTCCACTCACTCAAACTGTTTTCATGTCTTTCCCCTGGGCTTTTCGGTTTTCGTGCCCAGTTTGCAGTTCAGATTCTGGTGTCTCACGTCGTGGTCGACGACTAGTCGTTCGAGCTACCTTTCTTTTCCAGTAGGTTTCTTGTTTTGCCTACAGTTGTATATTTATATATATACACTAGATGTCACTCTGATACGATTCTGATACATGTTTTATGTGTTTTTTTTTCCCGGACTTTCTATATTATACAGTTTTGTTTATCGTTTATTATTATTGTTATGATATTGAGAAATCCGGATGGGATTGGTGTCCACGGTTTGGCTTTTGTGGCTTAGGTTGAAGTGTATTTTCTGGGTGCAGGTTAATGGCAATTCCGCGTTAGTAGCGTTACTCTGCCGAAATTTTAATGGTTTTTGTTGGTTCGTGTTTTCAGAAGGGGTTTGATTCCGGTTTAGGAAACTAAATCGGGGTTGGGTCCTTTCAGCTTGGTATCAGAGCATTAGGTTGTCAGATTCTGTAGACTCTTGTAATTGTGATGCTTAGGGTATTTGAGTTCGTACAACATGTCTGGAGCGATGACCCGACTGGCTAGCGGTACTCATCAATGCTTTGGGTGTTGTGTGTTCTCAAATATCTGAGGTCTCATGATTACGTTCCTTCTGCTTGTACCTAATGCTTGTCTTGTATCAGTAGGATGTCTCCTCGACGTGGTCCCCGTGTTGATCGGGAAGTAGATCCTGATGAGGATAGCTAGACGCACGACTTGCTGATGCGAGTGTTGCGTTTGGAGAAGCATTTTGACCCTGTGGTCAAAGCTCGTACTGCTGGTGCAACTGTCTTTTCGGTTTCAGCTGATCCAGAGATTTATGAGGCATAGTTGGATCAGGTTGAACGAGTTTGTGAGTGTCAGCGTTTTACCCCTGAGCAGATGACAGTGGCAGCAGTTGGATTACTTGAGTCAGATGCATACTTCTGGTGGGTTAGCACCGATCGAGATTGTTTATGCGGAGATACTTCAACCAAGCTACCCAGCAGCGGAAGTATGAGGAGTTTACGAACTTGAGACAGGGCAGTATGTCTGTGCTTGAGTACCGGGATAGGTTTACCCGCTTATCTCGGTTTGCGCGTGACATGGTGGCTACTGAGGAAGCCAAGTGCCGCAGATTTGAGCTGGGTTTAAACTTGAACATCAATGGGACTCTGACTACGATGCCTCAGAACAACTTCGATGAGTTTGTTAGTGCAGCACTCCGAGGTGAGGATATTGAGAAGGAGAGGCAGATGAGATACCAGCCTAGATGGTTTGAGGAGGGCGGACTGAGTCAGAAGCCTTCCAAGAGGCTGAGTTTTGATATTTTCGGATCTGCTTCATCCTCGGGCAGTGGACCATATCGACCACCAGCTAGTGCACCGAGACAGAGATAGAGATGGAGGAGAGATCGACCGCAGCGACCACAGGCTAGTGGGGTTCTAGCGGTTCCAGTTATCCTCGGCGTACCGGAGGCACGTTTGCTGTACCGAGGGAGTATTCACTATGCAACTTCTGCAATAGTCTTTCTTTTTCTGTTTAGCTCTCGAATTTTTTTTTCTTTCTATTCTCAGTAATTTACACACATATTTAAGTTATTTGAATAAGTCTATCCTTATACACACATCTTTTCCTTCAAAATCATCATCTTCACGCCATTTCCATGTTGCTAGCTTTGAATTTCGTCACCATGTCATTAAAACAAGGATAGGAAACTCTATACTAGGCTTAAGTGTTTAGATATATATGGCAATGAAAGAAAGGCTCAATGTAGGCTCAATAGGGTTATCTAGGGGTGTCGCAACTTGTGCGCACAAAAGGGACACATGACTATTTGGTTTAAGTGGTGAAAACCTAATTTGCCTTTAATCATATCCAAAATCAAAGCATTTATCAACTTAAAAGCTTTATAAATCTACATGAGTAAATTGTAGTAATCTCTGGTTCATTTAAATCTATGGTAAGCAATTAGATGAAGCATGTTTTATATTTGAAACCATTATGCATGAAATTCACTCTCAAAAGAATAATGTAGGCTCAAAAACTCACTTTTATGGTTTGTATGATTTAAAACTCATTCTAGCATGCAAAATCCATACCATGTTTATGCATACCATATCCATTACATGTTATGACAATCAAAATATTTCACTTAGCTCAAGAAATCAATTTAGTGTCTTTCCAACGCCAATTTATGTTATTTTTCGGTCCATTTTCATCATAGACTAACTAAGGGCATCCTAAAAATGAAAAATACTCTCAAACAAGTGTACATTTAGTTCTTGTCTTCGTTGGGAAACCTTATGAAATGGCCAGTTGGCAAGAGAGACCCAGAGAGGTAGGAGTGATTTTCGAGCTTGTCTTTTTTCACATCCAAAACCCGTCTTAGAAACCGTCCCCTTCTAGACACCAATCCATGAGGATTTCTTACTAAAGAATAAGTGTTAATCCACTACACTAAATTAGACTCTAGAAATACACTAATTAAAACCAAAAGATTTTTTTATTTTTTTTAGGGTATCATCCACCGGATAGTTCCATTGTCCGGCCCGTTTTATGATTTTGACTCAAATAAAGTTGTAAACCCCTCCCCCACACTTAACTTTACATTGTTCTCAATGTAATAAAGTAAAGGATAGAATTAAGTAAGAAGGCTTGGATTTACGAAAATGCTACCTAAGGAATTTAAAATGCACGAAAATAAAAAATAAGGGAAGAGAGAGAGCAAATCTGATTTGTAGACTCCTCCATTGGGTTGCCTCCTAACAAGTGCTTATTTTTTGTAACATCTTATAGCCTAGACGTAATGTTCTTCATGTTGTGTTTGATGTGATGGGATCCACGAGTACCTCCTCTTCTGCATTATACTCTTAAAATTTCTCGTAGTAAGGCTTCAAACGTTGTCCATTAACCATGAAAATCTTTCTGGTCTCTAGTGATTGAATCTCCATGGCTCCATGGGAACCTTTGATACACGCAAAACATGCATTCACGTTAACTTAAAAACACAGATTACGCGCATTGCAATTTAAACCCTTCTTTTGTCATTTGTAATATTGGCGAGTAGGGATCGTTCTTTATCCGGGGAATTAAGGGCGCATGCATGGTTTCGTTAATAGGCGGAAATGTAAATGTTTGGGGGGATTGGAAGTTGGTTGTTTAATCTACGAAATTAAAGTACATAACATGCAAACACAACTAAAACTCTTAGGCATCTAACATGTTTTACTCATAGACAAGTTTCAACAATCAAGAAACTTAAAGTCTAATTATGCTTGCTAAAAATAAGAAGTTACACTACTAATTACATGTGATCATCTCATCTTATTAACCTACCCTTTTCATGCATCAAACCTTTTTGTAAGTTACGAAATTCATAACTTCTAACTAAATACACATGCTTAATAATTGAGTAGGAATGCAACTTAGCGTATAAACATCCTAAACAACATACGATCATCGAAACATGCGAAAGAGAGGGACTTAGCGTATTTTCTAACACATGCATTCGAAGCTTTAAGATTGTATCAAACATGCATAAAAGGCTAGAAATCATAAACACATGCATATTACAAATCGGTTTAAGAGCATAAAACACAAATCTAAACTTGTTCTTCATTTGATACATAAATGTATTCCAATACATCAAGAGGTTCAAATACAAAACAAAAGAAATGAAAGTGAAGATCATGGTTACACTTTTTGTCTTGAATGCTAGATGATCTACGGTGGAGATGACTTTCCTTCACAAGGGACTTAGCGTATTGTGAAGGATGGAGGATGCTTTGCTTCGGCTTGGATGAAGGAGAACCCTAGAACCTTGCTTCGGCTTGGAATGGAGGAGATGTGCTTCGGCTTGTAAGAGAACCTTCAAGTGTTTATGGTGGAAGAGTATTTGTGTAGAGCTTTGGCTAATAAATTGAGTGATGGTTTAATTATGTTCAGCCTCCTTGGTATTTATAGGCAAGGAATGCTTGCCTTCTTTCTTCCACCTTGCCTCCCTCCATTTAATGCAAGCAAGAGTCACCATGGCAAGTCACCATTTGTGATCATCATTTGTGAACCCTAAGCAAGAGTCACCATGGCAAGTCACCATTTGTGATCATCATTTGTGAACCCTAAGCAAGAGTCACCATAATGAGTCACAAAGCTTGATATTGTTGACTTTTCTTCTTCAAAGGTTGCAAAACAAGACTTTTCCTCTTCACCAAAAGTCTTCCATGTCGAATTGATTGTGTTTGGGCTTGATAATGGGCCGAAACAAGAGTTGAGAATTCGGCCCATAATTTGCTTTTTGGGCCGGCCCATTTTCGGAGGTCCAAAATCGCAAAAATCGCAAAATCGCCGAAATTCCTCCGAATTGCGTCGTTATTAATCTCCACCGTAAAGATCTTCAAAATAACAATTTAAATAAGGAAAACGTAAAAACTAAGATAATAACATAGCTAAACGTAAAGGGAAATGCGTTAAGAAACGAGCATAAAATGCGTATATCAAATTCCCCCACACTTAGACTTTGCTAGTCCCTTAGCAAGCACTAAGTTAAACTAAGACTCTTCTACGAATTTAAAACAAAGGAAAGAACATAACTAAGCCCTTAGCTAAAATTTGTCTCAGAATTTTCATAAGTATATGGCGATGGCTCACATGAATTTCAACTTGTATGCTCAATGAATTCAAGAGATAATTGCGATATAATTATGTAATGAACAAGTAAGACATAGAGAAAACAATGGTTATGTTATAGCTGTGCATGCTTTGAATAAAGGTTTAATCAACTCACAAGGATGCACTCATCATATTTTTCACTCATGAAAATGGTTCACTTAAAGTGTATATGAATTGAAATGAAAACCACATGAATAAAGTTTGATTGCTTGCACAAATGAACCAAAACCATAAGCTTACTCATGCAACTTACTCTACTAATTGAAAGCTACTCATTTTAAGGATCATAAAGGACTTTTAGTGAGGTTGTAATGGGGTTAAGGCTAAGGCATTCAAAATTTAGATATGTGGTGATAAAAACGTTCCAATGACTTAGTCTAGCACCATATTAGTCCTCCATCTCCATTTGTATGTTACCATGTATACTTCAATCTAAGCTACCCTTTTAGCTTTTCGGACAGGACAAAGGCCATATTTTGTTCTATTTTTAGGCCTTCAATTTATCGTAAACTCCAAATCCGTAAATAAGGGGGACGTTAATCCAAATGGTTATTCTTAGAACACAACATATTGCCATGAGAGATAATAATTTTTTTTTCTTTTCATTCTCTCAAATATAATTTTTTTCTTTTCTTTTTGGCAATCACATACTTTTTTAGCTATTTGGACAAGTCTTTCCCCTTACTCACATTAACTCTTTCAATCTTTCCTACCAAACCATAATCTTATGTGCTAGTTTCGAAAAATTCTCACCAATTTTCCGGAACAAAGGTAAGGATATTCTAAACTAGGATAAGTGTTTAGGTATATATGGTGATGAAAGAAAAGCTTAACGTGGGCTCAATTGGTTTATCTAGGGGTGTCGCAACTTGTGCGTACAAATGGGATACATGGATATATGGCAATGTGGTGGAAAATCCTAAATGCCTTTAATCATTTCCAAAATCAAAGTATGTATCAACTTAAAAGCTTTGCAAATTGACATGAGTAAGTTCTAGTATTCTCTAGTTCATTAAAATCTATGGTAAGCAGTCAAATGAGGCATATATAAAGCTATAAACTACGAAATGATATGGATTGATCAGATCACTCAAGGAATAAAGAACAGATAGCTCAAAAGCTCACATAGGGTTCATATGATTGAAAACTTATTCAAGCATGCGATTTCTGTACCATGTTTTGCAATTTATATCTACTACATGTTAAAAACATAAAGAATATCTCAATTAGCACAAGAATTCGATGCATGTGATTCATACGCCATATGTGTTCGTATCGATCAAATTTCATCATCGACTAGTTAAGGGCGTCCTAAAGACTCTGAAAAACACTAATTTAGACACAATTAATTTGTAAACCCTTCCCCCACACTTAAACTCTACATTGCCCTCAATGTACTAAAGTAGAAGTATAGAATAAAAATGGAGTATAGGATCTACGAAAATTTTAATCTAATACGAAAAAAACCATTAAATTAATTAAAAGGGGAGAAGAAAACAAATCTGTTGTCTCCCTATTGGGTTGCCTCCCAATGAGCGCTTGTTTTACGTCGTTAGCTTTGGACGTGATGCATCATTTTGTTTTTGAAATGGCCGGTTCTTGGAGTTGCATCTCCTCCACGGTGTGCTCCGCAAATGCCTCAAAATAGGGTTTCAAGCGATGGCCATTTACTTTGAACTCACTACCTTTGTCGATAGATCGAATGAGAACTGCTCCATGAGGTAGAACTTGAGAAACTATGAATGGCCCCATCCATCGAGAGCGAAGCTTTCCCGGAAAGAGCTTAAGTCTTGAATTGAAAAGCAATACTTTCTGCCCAGGTTCAAAACTCTTCCCGCGAATCATCTGATCGTGGATCTTTTTCGTCTTCTCTTTGTAAATCCACGCATTGTCGAAAGCATCATTTCTGATTTCTTCTAGTTCACATAGTTGTAGCTTCCGATGCAAGCCTGCGGCATCTCGATCGATGTTGAATTTCTTCACGGCCCACCATGCCTTGTGCTCCAATTCAACCGGAAGATGGCACGCCTTCCCATAAATTAATCGGAAAGGTGACATACCAATGGGGGTCTTGTAGGCAGTCCTGTAAGCCCATAATGCATCGTCTAAGCATTGACTCCAATCTTTCCGGTTTGGGCGGACGGTTCGCTCCAAAATCTTCTTGATCTCACGGTTGGAAACTTCAGCCATTCCATTAGTTTGAGGGTGGTATGGTGTGGAAACCTTGTGTTTTACGCCATACTTCCTCATTAGTGCTTCCACCGTGCGGTTGCAAAAGTGACTTCCTCCATCGCTGATTAGAACGCGTGGCATTCCAAATCTACTGAAAATGTTAGTTCGTAGGAAATCTGCAACAACTCGCGAATCATTAGTACGGGTGGCCTTTGCCTCCACCCATTTAGAAACATAATCTACTGCGAGTAAGATATAAGTACAACCATTGGAGGGAGGAAATGGTCCCATAAAATCAATACCCCACACATCAAAAATTTCAACATTAAATATGTAGTGTTGTGGCATTTGATCTCTAGGGCCTAAATTACCGAATCTCTGGCACTTATCACATGCAGCGCAATATGCATGAGCATCGCGAAATAAACTAAGCCAAAAGAAACCGCAATCTAAAATCTTAAGGGCTGTCCTCTTTGAACCAAAGTGTCCCCCACATGCTTCATTGTGACAAAAGTCTAGAATGGGCTTAAACTCACTATCCGGGATACATCTCCTAATTACTAAATCGGAGCATTGTTTCCATAAATAAGGCTCATCCCAGATAAAGGTTCTAGAATTATGCTTAAGTTTGTCACGTTGAAATTTATGCATGGTAGACGGAAACTCACCCGTAACTAAGTAATTTACGATATCTGCATACCATGGAGTTTCCGAAATAGTTACCTCAATTCGGAAGAGTTTTTCATCCGGAAAAGTTTCTTCAATCTCGACAGGCTCATGGTCACCTATCAAACGTGATAGGTGGTCAGCGACGACGTTTTCTACTCCCTTCTTGTCCTTGATTTCGATGTTGAATTCTTGGAGTAGAAGTATCCATCTGATAAGTCGTGGTTTTGCGTCCTTCTTGAGCATTAGATACTTCAAAGCTGCATGATCGGTAAACACAGTTACTTTAGTTTGAAGTAAATAAGATCGAAATTTATCTAAAGCAAAAACCACGGCAAGAAACTCCTTCTCGGTGGTAGTATAATTTCTTTGCGCTTCATCAAGCGTCTGAGAGGCGTAATAGATTACGCAAGGCTTCTTGTCCTTCCGCTGACCCAAGACGGCTCCTACGGCATAATCCGAGGCGTCGCACATGAGTTCGAATGGCAGAGACCAATCAGGGCTGCATAAAATAGGAGCGCTCGTGAGAAGCTCCTTCAACTTGTTGAAGGCAGCGTTGCATTCTTCATCAAAGACGAACAGGGTCTCCTTTTGCAGCAATTTACACAACGGGCGCGAGATGTGGGAAAAGTCTTTGATAAACCTACGATAAAATCCTGCGTGTCCAAGAAATGAACGAATCTCTCTAACCGGAGTTGGAGAGGGTAAGTGACGCACAAGATCTACTTTAGATTTATCAACTTCTAACCATTTTTCCGAAATAATATGACCTAACACTATCCCTTGCGTAACCATGAAATGGCACTTCTCCCAATTAAGCACCAAGTTCGTTTCAACGCATCTTTGTAAAATTGTTTCTAAATTGTTTAAGCATGCATCAAAATCACTCCCAAATACACTAAAGTCGTCCATGAATACTTCAATAATTTTTTCAATGTACTCGGAGAAAATTGAGAGCATGCAACGTTGAAATGTACCTGGTGCGTTACACAGTCCAAATGGCATGCGGCGATAGGCAAACGTTCCGAACGGGCACGTGAACGTTGTCTTTTCTTGATCTTCCTCCGCAATGCTAATTTGGTTGTAGCCGGAATATCCGTCGAGAAAACAATAAAATGCATGGCCGGCTAATCTTTCCAGCATTTGGTCGATGAATGGTAAGGAAAAATGATCCTTGCGGGTTGCAGCGTTTAGCTTCCGGTAATCAATGCACACTCGGTGTCCAGTGATCGTCCGTTGTGGCACAAGTTCATTTTCCAGATTCTCGACGACGGTAATTCCCGATTTCTTTGGTACTACCTGCACTGGGGAAACCCAACGGCTATCAGAAATAGGGTAAATATCTCCACAGTCCATGAGTTTAATTACCTCCTTTTTTACCACCTCCATCATCGGAGGGTGGAGACGACGTTGCGCTTCCCGCGTAGGCTTGGTGCCTTCTTCAAGGAAAATCCTATGCACACATGTTGCTGGATTTATTCCCTTGATGTCCGCAAGTGTCCAGCCTATTGCGGGTTTGTACCGTTTGAGCACACTCACGAGCTTCTCCTCCTGCTCCTCTTCTAGCGCGGACGAAATAATGACGGGTAAAGTGTCATTCTCGCCCAAGTATGCATACTTCAGATGGTCCGGTAGTAGCTTGAGTTCTAAAACTGGAGCTTCTACGATGGAAGGAACTATTTTATTAGTACCAAAAGTAATTGGTAAAGGAGGAGAAAAGCTTACTTTTCGTGGTGCCGCATTTAGGGCCATGGCCATGTCTTGAATACGAGGTTCGAGCTCTAGTAAGGCCTCGAGAAGGCCGTCATGCCCAAGTTGAATGGCCATGTCGAGTTCATCCTCATTGATGGTGTCGAGGTAGCCTTGTGCTAAGGTATCCACAGGATCGTATGTCGAAATGGCAGCTACGCTCGATATTGGAAACTTCATCCCGTCCAGGATGTTGAACTCGATTCTTTCTCCATCAATCTCCATGGAGAAAGTGCCTTGAAACACATCAATCTTCGTTCTCGCAGTCCGCATGAAAGGTCGCCCAAGCAGCAGTGGCGTGGTGTTCAGTGGACTCTCTTCCATGTCAACTATATAGAAATCGGCTGGGAATATCAAGTTGTTGACTTGCACGAGAACGTCTTCTACGTATCCCCTCGGATACTTGTGGGTGCGATCGGCTAACTGGATGACAACACCATCTTGCTTGAGATCTCCAAGCTTCATCGATTCGAAAAGATAGTAAGGCATGACGTTGATGGAAGCTCCTAGATCAAGCATTACGTCTTCGAAGTGGGTGTCACCGATTACGCAAGGAACTGCAAAGCTCCCTGGGTCCTTCAGTTTTGGGGGTAGCCGACGCTGCAAAACCGCCGAAACGGTTGCGTTCACCTTCACAACCTCCTTCTCTCGAGTTTGCCTCCTCTGTGTGCATAATTCTTTGAGAAACTTCGCGTATATCGGCACCTGTTTTATGCACTCGATCAAGGGCAAATTCACTTGCACCTTTCGGAAGATGTCCAAAATATCTTCATATTGGGCATCCTTCTTCTTTGATTTTGACAATCTGCTAGGGAAAGGTGCAACATCAAATGGAGAATTAGTAATAACCGTATTTGAAGGAATATTGTTTTTACCTTTGATTGGGGTAGGATGTGGAGGTGATTGTGCCTTGGTGACATTAGGCGTTACCTTCTTTTTCTCGGCCTCTTGAATTGCCGGATCGATCTCATCTTCTTCTTCGTTGGTGATGTCCTCAATGGTGACTTCATCAAGATGAGATCGCTTGGTCTTTGGTTCCTCAAGTATCTTCCCACTCCTTGTGACAATAGCATTCACGTTTCTTTGATTAGGAGTGGTTTGAGGTGGAAGCCGACCGGTTTCTTTGATTTGGCCCATGAAATCAACAAGTTGGCCGAGTTGCTTCTTCACTTCAGTGATGTCGCGGCCATGTGAGTCAAGTGTTTCCTTTGTCTTCGATTGTCCGTCGAGGAGAACTTGAGTGGAGGTCGAAAGTTGCGACAACATCTTGTCGTAATCCGGATTGGTGAAGGTTTGAGATGACGAACCATGCTGCATCGGTGGCCTTGGTTGAAATGGAGGGCGTTGGTAGCTTTGTTGAGGTGCTGGAGGGTTCAAAGTTCCCTCGTTGCTGCTCCATCTAAAACCCGGATGATCACGGTTGACATAGTTGTTGTAATTGTTATACCGTTGTCCTCCCTGATATCCGCCGATGGCGTTAGCGTGCTCCGGCTCGCTAGCTTGCTCCGGCACCTGAGGGCATTGGTCATTGTGGTGACCTTGTGATTGACATATGCCGCAAACAGGCCGTTGAGTTGCCCTGGCTCTTGTCGTCTCGAGATCTAAAACCTTCTCTAGCATATGAGCTAGTTTGTTGTATTTTTCGTCCGCGTCGGGTTTAGAACTCGCTTCACCGACTGCTCGTCTGTTTGACATTCCGTATTGTGCATCATTATTCGCCCGATTTTCAAGGAGAGTTCTGGCTTCGATTTCGGTTAAGTCCATGAATGCACCTGTAGCTGCTGCATCTAGCAATTCCCTATCGATCGGCTTGAGACCATCGTAAAAGTAATTCATGAGATTGGTCTCGGAAAATCCATGCGATGGGAAAGTGGCACACAAAACTTTGAATCGGTCGTAATATTGGCCGAAGGTCTCATCCGGTTTCTGTGTGATGCCAGTGATTTGCTTTCTCAAGACGGTGATTTTTGAGGCCGGGAAGTACTTCGCTAGGAACATGTCCGCAAGTTGCTTCCATGAAGTGATATGGTTCGGCGGTAGTTCCATAAGCCAAGACTCGGCCCTGTCGACTAGGGTGAATGGAAATGCCTTCAGCTTGAAGAGCTCCGTATCAGCATCAGCTGGCTTCATGCTGTTACAAACAAATTGGAATTGTTTGAGATGCTTGTTTGGATCTTCGTTGGAAAGTCCGTGAAAAATGGGTAGTCGGTGGAGGAAACCACTCTTCAGCTCGACTTCTTTCATGTTTTCCCCCGGTGGTGGAAAAGCAATGCTCGAAGGTCCGCTGCTCCATTCGGTTGAGCAGGTGCGTTGACGAAGAGATTGTCCTGCATTGGCCATGTTGATTTGCTGTGCTTCTACTTCTGAATTGTGGTCGGTTGATGAGGCTAAAGTATGGTCGGTTGATGAATGTGAAGACTCGGAAACTTCCTCGATGATGGGATGATCCAGGATGTCAGTTTGAGCTTTAAGTCTCGCTATTCTCTCTGCGATCTCCTCAAAGTTCGTTCTAGATGGTTCAGGATTCCGATCGGACATTCATTAGCCTGAGCATCCACCAAAGACCAAGTGTTAGTATCAACAAAGAATTTGAGATGAATATAGGAATACTAACCAAAATCGTAAGACATATTTAGAAAACAAAGCAATAACAAATAGTAAAACTATTAAAGCATACTATAAATACTCACAAATACTTAAAAACTACTAATAACACACAAAAGTTTATAATACTTAAGACACTAAATGTAATTTACTAAGTAATGCAAATGATTTAATCAATTTTATGGGCTATGCAAAAGAATGTAATAAACTAAGACACATGTTTTCTGCAAATTAACACTATATAATGCTAAACCCAAGAATTTAGTTAGAACATATATAAACAAAGTTCAAATACAAGCAAACAATAATTCACATCGAATTTATGCACCACACTTTTTTTTTCAATAAAATGCATTAAACAACAATCCTACGTGAAAGATGGAGTGCATGCATAAGAGAAAACGTTAGAACCTGCAGAAAACACACGAGTTACGTGCTAAAAAAAATGAATGCAAAGAATGACCTCTTCTTCGATCTTATGTCCCTAACTTCACTTAGGTTAGGGTACTCGGTAGTGAAATCCGAGTATCATAAAGCCTAAAAAGAGGTTATGCAAGCTAAGTAACGGTTGTTAGTCCTTTACAGTTTTTAATGCACATATAAACACAAAAATTTGACTAAGTTTTATTTATTTCCTTTGGCCCCGATGGTACGTGGTGCAGAGGCTCTCGACTGTGCAATGGGTCTCGTTCATCCGAAGATGAAGTCTGATTCCAGGAGGTCTAAGCATGCATAATCCGATATACCATCTATTTAAAGGATTATGTCGTATTTATCAAGTTCGTATTTATCCGTATTCGTATGCACTTATGATTTACAGAGAGTACGCGAAATGATCATTCGGTAAATTTCTTGGACGTGCGGCCCGCGCGAAAATATATACCGACTACAATTCAGCTTAGTTACGTTTAGAAATGGTTAGTAGGAATAGAGATAACGCGAGAGGTAAGGACTAATATTTAGAACAACCCGAGGCTTACTCGTAAGAGTATATACTCCAATGTTGTTCCTAGAGACACCCCGAGGCTAACCAGTTACGGTATATACTCCAATGGTGTTCTATTGCTTAGATCCGAAACCCGGCACCAATCATAAACCCATTCACCATATCCAACAATCAGCCAAATTTGTGAGATAGTATATAATCTCAAGTTCTTAGTAAACTCCGCCCACAACCTCGTGCCCATAACTTCACTTAGGTTATGGCGTGTGGTGATAAAATCCACACATCACGAGGGGTTAAGGAGATAAACCAGAAAAAGAGGCACCACCTATTCCAAAGAACGAAACCTTATAACCAATACTCGTGCACAATGTAAATAAATTTAAGTACGTCTACGTTTTGATTGCGCCTATGATTTAAAAGGAATACACGACTTAGTTATTGAATAAATCTCTTGTCCGTGCGGCCCGCGCGAAAATGTATACCAACTATCGTTAATCCTCGTAATTGTTGGAAATGACCAGTTGGGATAGATGTAACGCGAGAGGTGAGAACTAATTTCTGGGAACAACCTGAGGCTTATTCGTAAGAGTATATACTCCATTGTTGTTCTTAGAAACACCCCGAGGCTTACTCGTAAGAGTATATACTCCAATGGTGTTCTGTTTTCTTAGTTCAAAACCCGTTACCATTCATAACCCTTCTAGACATCATAACCAACTCTTACTCGAATTCACAAGATAGTATACAATCTCAAGTGTTTGTAAACTCCGCCCACAACCTCGTGCCCATAACTTCACTTAGGTTATGGCGTGTGGTGATGAAATCCACACATCACGAAGGGTTAAGGAGATAGACAAACAAAAGAGGCACCACCTATTCCATAGAGATTTATTTAATAACTAAGTGCTAGTACTCAAATTAAATCAAAGACTATCCTTTAACATGAAAATAAATTATGCAAGTGTAAAAACTAAGTATAAATAAATTCGTCTAAGTAAAAGTATGCATTGTAAACATGTATGTAAATTTCTTTAAGTATAAACAAGAATGAACAAGTATGTACTTCGAAAATTTAGAGATGCTTTTAATTACAAATGTACAACGAAATCATACAAAAACATTCTAATTCCCCGGCAACGGCGCCAAAAATTGATACACGCAAAACATGCATTCACGTTAACTTAAAAACACAGATTACGCGCATTGCAATTTAAACCCTTCTTTTGTCATTTGT
Organism: Geum urbanum; assembly: GCA_946800695.1. Classification (NCBI taxonomy): domain Eukaryota; kingdom Viridiplantae; phylum Streptophyta; class Magnoliopsida; order Rosales; family Rosaceae; genus Geum; species Geum urbanum. The sequence continues at coordinate 13,769,077 of OX327017.1, read as the reverse complement.
AATATTGGCGAGTAGGGATCGTTCTTTATCCGGGGAATTAAGGGCGCATGCATGGTTTCGTTAATAGGCGGAAATGTAAATGTTTGGGGGGATTGGAAGTTGGTTGTTTAATCTACGAAATTAAAGTACATAACATGCAAACACAACTAAAACTCTTAGGCATCTAACATGTTTTACTCATAGACAAGTTTCAACAATCAAGAAACTTAAAGTCTAATTATGCTTGCTAAAAATAAGAAGTTACACTACTAATTACATGTGATCATCTCATCTTATTAACCTACCCTTTTCATGCATCAAACCTTTTTGTAAGTTACGAAATTCATAACTTCTAACTAAATACACATGCTTAATAATTGAGTAGGAATGCAACTTAGCGTATAAACATCCTAAACAACATACGATCATCGAAACATGCGAAAGAGAGGGACTTAGCGTATTTTCTAACACATGCATTCGAAGCTTTAAGATTGTATCAAACATGCATAAAAGGCTAGAAATCATAAACACATGCATATTACAAATCGGTTTAAGAGCATAAAACACAAATCTAAACTTGTTCTTCATTTGATACATAAATGTATTCCAATACATCAAGAGGTTCAAATACAAAACAAAAGAAATGAAAGTGAAGATCATGGTTACACTTTTTGTCTTGAATGCTAGATGATCTACGGTGGAGATGGCTTTCCTTCACAAGGGACTTAGCGTATTGTGAAGGATGGAGGATGCTTTGCTTCGGCTTGGATGAAGGAGAACCCTAGAACCTTGCTTCGGCTTGGAATGGAGGAGATGTGCTTCGGCTTGTAAGAGAACCTTCAAGTGTTTATGGTGGAAGAGTATTTGTGTAGAGCTTTGGCTAATAAATTGAGTGATGGTTTAATTATGTTCAGCCTCCTTGGTATTTATAGGCAAGGAATGCTTGCCTTCTCTCTTCCACCTTGCCTCCCTCCATTTAATGCAAGCAAGAGTCACCATGGCAAGTCACCATTTGTGATCATCATTTGTGAACCCTAAGCAAGAGTCACCATGGCAAGTCACCATTTGTGATCATCATTTGTGAACCCTAAGCAAGAGTCACCATAATGAGTCACAAAGCTTGATATTGTTGACTTTTCTTCTTCAAAGGTTGCAAAACAAGACTTTTCCTCTTCACCAAAAGTCTTCCATGTCGAATTGATTGTGTTTGGGCTTGATAATGGGCCGAAACAAGAGTTGAGAATTCGGCCCATAATTTGCTTTTTGGGCCGGCCCATTTTCGGAGGTCCAAAATCGCAAAAATCGCAAAATCGCCGAAATTCCTCCGAATTGCGTCGTTATTAATCTCCACCGTAAAGATCTTCAAAATAACAATTTAAATAAGGAAAACGTAAAAACTAAGATAATAACATAGCTAAACGTAAAGGGAAATGCGTTAAGAAACGAGCATAAAATGCGTATATCAACCTTCATGGCATCTAAGATTTTGAATTCAATATTCTCTCCATCAATCACCATGGAATAGGTTCCCTCAAATACATCGATCATTGTTCTTGCAGTTCGCACGAAAGGGCATCCCAAGAAGCAATGACGTGGTGTTCAAAGGACTCTCCTCCATGTCAACTATGTAAAAATCAGCGGGAAAGATCAAGTTGTTCACTTGCATACGAACATCTTCAACGTATCCTCTTGGATACTTATGAGAATGGTCGGCTAGTTGAATGATAACACTATCTTGTTTGAGCTCGCCAAGATCCATGGATGCATATAAGTAATAAGGCATGAGATTGATAGATGCACCAAGGTCTAGCTTGACATCTTCAAATTTGTTGTCACCAATCACACAAATCTGTATTGATCATCTTTATTTGATTTTGACAATTTGTGAGGGAATGGAGCATGAGGAAACGATGCATCAGTGTTAACCGTACTTGAAGGAATATGGTCAACACTTTTATTTGTGATAGGTTGTGATGATGATGGTACCTTAGTGGCATGAGAAGCCACATTCTTCTTCTTCTTGGCCTCTTGAGTTACCAGATCTTCTTCTAAGTCCACCTCCTTAAAAAAGGCGTGAGGAGGTGTCTTGCTTGTCTTTGGTAGTGGATCTTTTAGTTCCTTCCCACTCCTTGTTATCATTGCACTCACATTCCAGTTTGGTGGTTGTGGTTGAGGTGGAAGGTGGCCAGAATCTCTAAATTAGCCCATGAAGTCTACGAGTTGGCCCATTTGCTTTTTTATTTCGGTGATTTCTCGGCCATGGGTTTCCAACGCCTGCTTTTGCTTTGTTTGTCCCTCAAAGAGAACTTGTGTTGAAGCAGATAATTGAGTGAACATCTTGTCATAGTCTGGATTTGTAAATTGTTGGACTAGAGGAGATTGTTGCATCGTTGGAATTGGAGCTTGAAGCATTGGATGCCTAGTTTGAAATGGAACAAGTTGGTAGCCTTGTTGAGGTGCCGGAGGGTTTCAACATCCCTCATTTCTGCTCCACTTGAAACCTAGATGCTCTCAGTTGTCAAAATTGTTGTTTTTATAGTTGTTGTAACATTGGCCCCCTTGATATCCACTAATGGCATTAACTTTCTCTGATTCTCCACTTTGTTCCACCATCATAGGGCATTGATCATTATGATGCCCTTACATGTGACATACTCCACAAATTGGTCCTTGAGTTGCCTTGGCTCTCTTAGTCTCGAGTTCAAGCACTTGCTCTAGCATAGATGCTAGCTTGTCATACTTCTCATCTGTCACTTGCTTTGAACTTACTTTGGCAATTGTTTTCCTTCGAGCCATCCCATATTGAGAATCATTGTTTGTTCGATTTTCCAGCAATGTACGAGCTTCCGTTTCATCCAAGTCTATAAAGGCTCCATTTGTAGCAGCATCAAGAAGCTCTCTATCAATCAGTTTCAAACCATCATAAAAGTAATTCATGAGGTTTGTCTCGGAAAAACCGTGGGAAGGGAAGGTGGCACATAAGACTTTGAATCGATGATAATATTGGACAAAGGATTCATCCGGTGTTTGTGCAATTCCCGTGATCTTCTTCCTCAAAACAGGGATCTTTAAGGCCAGAAAGTACTTAGCCAAGAACAGGTCCGCAAGTTGCCTCCACGTTGTAATGTAATTTGGCGGGAGTTCCAATAGCCAAGTTTGAGCTTTATCCATTAAGGTGAAGGGAAAAGCTTTGAGCTTGAAGAGTTCTTCATCAACATCTGAGGGCTTCATGCTCATGCAAATGAACAAAAATTGCTTGAGATGCATGTTAGGATCTTCATTTTAAAGCCCATGGAAGAGTGGCAAATGATGGAGGAAGCTACTCTTCAACTCAATGTCCTTCTTATCCACTTGGGGTTCCAGAAATGAAATGCATGAAGGACCACTACTCCACTTGGTAGAGCAAGTACATTGGTGAAGGGATCGCCTCTCATTGTTGTTGGCGTTGAGAGGATTAAGTGGATTAGCACAGGCCATTTCTTGCTCTTCTTTTTCGGTGGAGTGATGGGATGAGTGTGGAGAGTCAAAACCTTCCTCAATGAGAGGCTAGTCGAGTTCTTGTTCACTTGGTGCTGCTTGAGACTTCAAATGAGCTAAACGGATCGTGAGTGCTTGGATATCAATCTTAGGAGTTGGATGCGAGCTGGACATTCATAAAAATCTAATCATCCATCAAACATCAAGTGTTAGTATCAAAAGAATACACACGAAATGCAAGATACTAACCAAAAACGTTGAAAACAAGAAAAACTAACTAAAACATAAAAACAAATCACACGAAGAGAAACAAGCCAAAAACACACCAAAATCACTTAAAAGCTCTAAAACACTCCAAAACACTAAGTTATGACATTTAGACACTTAAAGGAATTTAAACGTGAATGCAAGGCTCTAGACTTCCTAAAATGAATGCAAAGTTGTTAAACAATCTAAAACAAGTTGAGACGCAATATACTATATTTTCTGCAAAATTAAGTGTATATACAATGCAAAGACTTTAGAAACACATATAGACATATTAAAAATGCAAGCACACCACATTACTCGAATTCATGCATGAAACACTCAAATCATCATCCAAATGCATCAAACAAGAACCTAAGTGAAGTATGAAGTGAATGCATAAGAGAAAGCATTCTATCAGCAGAACACACACAAGTTACGTGCTAAATACATGAATGCAACGTGACCTTTCTTTTGGCCTCATGCCCCTAACTTCACTTAGGTTACGATGTGTGGTGATGAAATCCATACATCACAAAGATGTCAGAAGGTTAATGTAAGCTAAAAATGCAATGTGATTAGTCCTTTACAAGTTTATAAGTATCTAACAAAGAAAACACACGAAATTGTATAAGTATTATGCACAAGTATTTTGTATATTGGTTTTTTTTTTCCGTCTCTCCTTAAAGAAAATGTACAAGTTTGATCTTCCGGTCGTTCAATGGACATGCGACCCGCGCGATAAAGTATAAATTCTCAATCAATCAGCATTGGTTCAATTGAAAAACATAGCCAATTAGGGATAGTGATAATGCAAAAGGTATGACTAATTTTGACATAACACCCTGAGGCTAACCGGGCTAATGGTATATACTCTATTGGTGTTAATCTTTCTTAGATCCAAAACCTATCACCAGTCATAACCCGTTTCTAGACACCATGTCCGACATTCAGCTAATCTTTCGAAAATTTACACTTCCTCAAGTCCTTAGCAAACTCTGCCATCAACCTCATGTCCATAACTTCACTTAGGTTATGGTGTTCGATGATGAAATCCACATATTATGAGGGATTAAGGAAATAATCATGGAAAAGAGGTGCAATTTATTCCAAAGAGTGCGACCTAGTAAACCCAACCGATTGATTCCTTCCATTTGAGACTTCTTTAACGTTCTTATTATCTACATGGCTGCAAAACAAAATCGTTAGTATGTACACGTTTGGATTATAAACACGTATGTAAAAATTTCGACTATAGACATGCTTTCTATTTACACAATTTCACAAATTCACAAAGAACACATGCAAATTCCAGAACCGCGTAAAATTGAACACAGTTGCGTGTCAAATTTTTCCAGAATTATTGGCTAGTCCGAATGTAATGAAATTTAATAGAAACAAACAAGACACAAAACCAAACACTTTTGAAAACTTTAAGATTTTTAGGAGACCTCTAGCTATGTCAAATAATATACAAAAAGACAAGACAGTGCCTAGTTCCGAAAACAGAAAATAAATATATATTTACACAAACGAAATCACACAATTCTTTACAATCTCCGGCAACAACGCCAAAATTGATACACGCTAAAACTAACTCCTAAATAAATACTTAGAAATCAATCAAAACGTGCATGCAATTAAAATCCTTTTTGTAAGATATAGCATTGGTAAGTAGGGTATCGTTCTTAACCAGAGATTGAAGGCGCATACATGACTACGCTAGGTTTAGGGGGGAATTTATAGTTGGTTTACTAAGTTCCTACTAAATTAAAGACAAAAATAGGTTACAAACAAATCAAGATCCTAGACTTCTAACATGTTTAACTCATAGACAAGCAAACAATCAAGAAACCTAGATTCTAACATATTTGAACCGAAAATAAAACACTAGACTAATATATACAACTGATCTACACATCTAGTTACCTAGCCGGTTTCATGCTTCTTCATACTTAATATCTACAAAATTCACAAGTTTCAACCAAAAAGACATACACATGCTTGATAGAACGTAAACGAAGAGCGCAACATCCTATTTATCTAAAGTTCATACAAAACGTGCTAGAGATGAACGAAGAGCGTATCATCTTAATACATTAAGAAGCTTTAAGCACATAAGCATGCATATGAATTAAAGATTAGAAACTAAGAACACATGGAAGATATTGAAGGCAAATCTGAAACATACAGCCTTTGATCAAATCAAACTTTAATCATAAATAAACAAAAAGAAACAATACAAAGGTGAAGATGGAGAAAGTAAGTCATGGTTACACTTTGAGAGTTTGTGAAGAGCATTACAACGCTAAAAGTGATGGTTCTCAAGAACAAAAATGAAGAGCGCCTTGCACTTGATCCGTGGGGGTGGAAGCTTCGGCCTTGGAGAGTTTTTCTTGCTAAGTATGAAAGGAGAGTGATTTGAGGCAGGGATTCGGCTCTATGGTGTGTGATCCTGGCTGTTGGTCGAACTTCACCTTATATAGGGATAGAGAAACCCTAGTACATCCCAATTAGGAATGAATTAACTCCACCCGGATAAGTTGACATTTAGTCACTAAATCAGTGATTTTCGGAGATTTATATGTCCGAATTGAGTGATTCTTTATGCGCTAGAAAGTTAACTTCTAGAGAGTTCGAGGGACATTATTCGTATCCTAATTTGTTTTGAATTATTTTCGGTGGCCCATTGAAGTGTGCTCATCTACATAGGCAGATTTCCTGATTTCAAGCTTCTAATCCATCTTCTTCTTTTAGGCTTCTCTGTGGCCGAATCTTGGCATGATCTTGGACAATCTTTGACACATGAACATGGTCTTAACCTATCTTAATGATCTTTGATCTATTCTTTGTAAATCGTGGCCTATTCTTTTTCATCTTTTCTCCTCATAATAGAAAATTCCTCCTTAGCATGTTTTAGCACATTTATGCCTCATTTACTACATCTTCTTTATTTATGACCTAAAAATAACAAAAATAAGTTAGAAATAAGAATACTAAGCTCATAACTAAGCTAAATGTAGAGAGAAATACATTAAGAATCAAGTATAAAATGCGTAGATCAAACTCCTCCAGCCATCGATCATAAACGTAATTATAACCGGCTCAGGTACGTGCGGTGATCTGTTCGGTGTAACTCGGGGATTAGTTGAACGGATGCATCGATGCACAACATAGACATAGCCTGTGGAAAATATAAAACCATATCATAGAGCCTCTCTGCCTAAACATAAATATATCCATAAGTCATAACATAAACCTTTACGAAAATAAATTCATAAACATATTCTTAGACTCGCCCAATCAGTGAAATTCAAATTTGTTCACTCACTTGGCTAGCTGAAACGTAATTAGTCGATTACCAAACTTATAGATCTTAGTTGATGTTCCTAAGATAAATCGAAATATAAATCAATTACTAAAGTGTTTCGATCGTGTAACTAAAATATATAAAGGAATCCGAGACAAGAAATCAATCGAAAAAGTTACCTTTACCCCAATATTTGTTAATCGCTACACATATTCTCCCCTCAAAGTCAACAGAACATGTCTTCATCCAAATCACAGTGCTGTACCATTTAATAGAGTTAGTCTAGACTTGACATGTGACAATCGACAATGTCGAAGGTCGAGTCACCCTGAAATCTATGCATAAAATGAAACGTTATGAAAATTGATCAAATTCTACATGGCTACATCACAAATCATCACAAATCGGATAAGAAAACTTATCGTAAAGAAAATGGAGTTCTGGTCGTCAGAGCTTCGCTGCGTACGACCCACGCACCACCACAAGCAGCAGTCAAAATCCAACCCGCTCCAAAATACTTGACCTGCATATCAAATTGAAGATCACAGTAAGCCCAATAACTTTTAGTACAACTCGAATCCAAAAAGTAACTGGAAAACATCAAATTTTACCGTTGAAGTTCAAAACTCTCGCCAAATTTTGGGGTCGATCGTCCAGCCTCATCAACCAATGACCTGGCCCAAAATTGGTCACGTTCAACTCCAGGATCTTGTTGACCAACTCCAGCCAAAGATTCGCCACCATCGATAATAGATGTCAGCCAAACCCAAAACTTCTCGACTTAATTTTTCTCTCTCCACCGAGCACCAACGATGTCACTAAGGGCAGGGAAGAGAAGATGGAAACATGAGCTTCAAAACCCGACCGAAATCTTGACCAGAGGTCGCGTGTTGGGGAAAGAATGAACCGGCGATGTTTCCGTCGCAGTTATCCCCGATGAGAAGAAAGAGAAAGGTTGAGGTGTTTTTACCTCACTGTGTGGATTTGCTCAAGGTAAAAACCATAAAATTTTTGGCTAAGATAAATCCAATGAATATCTAACGGTCCAAACAATTTAACCAATGGTAGATCTCCCATATAATTAGTTTTTTTCTATAAACTTCTAAAATTCGTAGAATTAGGTCAAACCTCTGAAAAATAAAACTAAAGAATCCACATACTCGAAATAATTTCTTCTACAACTTTCTTGAAGAGAGCGAGTCAAAAATTATAATTTATAAAAAGTCATTTTTTAGTCACGACAAATCACGATAAACGTGATGTATAATGCCTAGCTCATTATCTAGCACGACTAACGATGATTAAGTCACTAGTTTAGATCTGGGTCATTATAGCTGAGGTACCATACCTTAATGGTATTGGAGTTTTGTTGTATTTAGCTCGATGCATGCATCCAGACATTGCATTGTCTGTGAATTTGTTAACTCGGTTTAGTTTTGTAGTAACACAATGTCATTGGAATGATGTAAAGTACATCTTCAGGTACTTGAAGGGTTCCATTGACTTGGGCTTGTTCTTCCCTTACAAAGAAAATAGAGAGAAGCTTGAAATTCCTGAAAAAGAGATGGTTGAATCGTAGCATTCAGATTATGGGATTTTCGACCCGTTGAGTGGATCTATCGACCCGTTGAGAGAAACCTTCAACCCGTCGATCAGAACATTTCTCTCGACTCGTCAAGAGAAACCTTAGACCTATCGAAGGATGTTCCGGCTGCATGCATTTTACCTCAATTCAGTGAGGTCCCCTACTCAAAGACATCATGTGATATCTTGGTTGTTTAGCTGATGTCGGATATCTCTCTAGCCCACGTAAAGGATGTTGTCAAACAGGTTATGTATTCACCATGGGGAGCACAATGATTTAAGATCAACAAAGTAAACTCTGGTTGCTACTTCCTCGAATCATTCTGAGATTTTTGCTTCGCATGAAGCAGTTAAGGAGTATGTCTGGCTTAGGTCAGTTATACACCACATTCGAGGGTCTAGTGGATTGTCATCTCCTACGACAGTACCAACTTCCATATTTGAGGATTATACGACTTGCATTTAACAAATGAAGTTGGGATACATCAAGGGTGATCCTACAAAACATATTTTGCTGAAGTACTTTTTAAATTAGAAACAGCAACAGTTACTGAATATCCATGTGAGCCAAATTTGTTAGTGACTTGTTCACCAAGTCTTTACCAAAATCTATATTTGTGAAACATGTGAGGTGCATTAGAATGCGAAGATTGTCTGAACTCCAAGATTGAGTTACTGATCATAGCCGAGGAGTTCGTTTTGTAGACATCAAGGGGAATCTACATCACATGTGGTTGTTTTTGTAGTTTGATGCGTTGTACTCTTTTACTTTCGACCAAGTTTATAGTGAGGCAACATGTTATGCATCTTATATTAGGATCGCGACACAAGGGGATAGTGTTCCAAGAGAAATATTCTTGGTACCTCGGTGTATGTCTTATCCTAGTTAGAGTAGAAGTAGATATTCTCTCAATCCCGGATTTATAGGAATATTGATTGTAACAAATTGTAATGCATATATTTAAGGTCATGTATCAATAAATTAAGTATCTATTTACTTTTCTCATTTAACTGAAGTTACCTTTAACTTTTACCTAGAGCATCTCCAAGAATTAAGTTAAATGTTATAATTATATTTGCTAAAAAGCTATATCTAGTTTTTCTTATTTTAACTTTCTATTTAGCAGTAGTACTTATCTTAAAGTCATTTTAAACGTATATTCTTTGAAGTTGAAACTAAAACTGAAAATTTGGAACGTTAAAACAGAAATTGGAATATTTAGAGTGTTTAACTTTAAACTATTTTCTCTCTCCTTAATAGTTAAAAGCAAGTACAGATTTTTTTAGGAAAACTAAATTTAACTTAACTATAGGGTAGCTGTTGGAAGCCTTTTTAGTCAAAAATGTGTCAAGTTTCAAAAAAAAAAATATAACTTTGGAATATCTATTAGGGATGCCCTAAAAATTTAACACTACCTAAACCCTTGAAATCGTAACCAAGCCTTTCACATTAAGAGCCCTCAAACTAAGAGTACAAACATTGTGCAGAACCCACAAGGTTTAAGAAGCAAAGCTTTAATTCATCATCTCTCCACACTCCATATGCCTTAAATGTGTGCCTACTGCATGCCTCAGCTACGCAACCCACCTTCTCCAACTTCGACATTAGAGAGAGGGACAATTTGGAGGCAAGCTCACTAGCTCCAGAAGCTCTTTATAGGGGTGGGACATTATAACCGAAAATTGGAATAAAACTTGAATTGTGGCCGAAAAAAACTGAACTCGATATAAACCAAATCAAAAAAGACCAAAACTGAAAAAAAAAACCGAGATATTTGGTTGGGTTTGGATTTTATATTTTTAAAAATTGAACCAAACCGAAAAACTAAAGTATGCAAAACATAACATCATTTTGGGTATTTGTGATATATTATATAAATATATACAAAATAAAAACATTAAAATCTTAATTTCTTTAAGCATAATCCTAGAGACAATTCAAAATATTTGGCGACTCAAAAAATGGTTTTTTATAGACAACTTTTTAGTTAGTTTTTTTAAAAAGTTAGTTTTTACGTATTATAGTAAAAATCAAAAGATGCCGAGAAAAATCTGAACCAAAGCGAACAAAATAGTTGTGGTTTTTCTTTCAAAAATATAAAGTCAAACCGAACTGAAAAATAATTTCTATTATGGTTTGAGTTTTTACTAAAAACTGAACCGTTCGGCTAGAATACCACTCCTACTTCCTTATACACAAGATAGTGCCAACACTTTACTGAATCTAGACATGGTTTAGATTGTTAAGGATGTAACTAGAGCGTTTAATTCATAAGGCAGCAAATGCCCAACTTCACTTGCCTTTGAGGGGAAGAATGCCATGGTAACGTATACCACATTCCACTGGTCAGAATCAGTAACTGATGCAAGTCTATTTTTTTCATTTGCAAATTCCAATTTTTCTTCTCCTGTTTTATTCTTTATTGCACCAAGAGGTGGACAAAACCCAAACTCTCTTTTGTAATACTTGGCAAACATGCACATAAGGTAAATGTTGACCAGATTAATTGATTTTTCTAATTTCCCACTTGAGGCTTATTGCCCAAGACTACTTTCCATTATTACAATGGGCTTAATATTTCAAGAATGATAATTTTTATTTTTATTTTTGAATGGTGTGGTTTAATTTTTTTAATATATTTTTTGCTAACTTTAATTTTTGAAGACTTGCACAAGGTTTAATGTAGCTGACACATATTTCTTTTTTTTTTAATTGGGATGGGTTAGCAGTTATCCCGTCTATTATTTTTATTAGTCAAAGGAACTTGCGGCGGAGGGGACAGTCAACCTTCACTCTGGACTACATACTTTATATTACAACCTCAAAGAGAACATTCTGGATAATCACAGGTATCTTCTCACTCCAAAACTCGTCTAAATTAAAATAACTAACAAAGTTTCTATGGTCTCCTTCTCATAGGTAACTGACACATATTTCTATGGTATTGAAAAAATGAGAACTATGATTAGACCAATCAGGTAGTGACTTACATGAATATATTTATGGTTGAATTAAAAGTAAAAATGATAATAGTTATTACAAATCAAAATAATTAATAAAATTATTAGAAAGATAGAAGTAAATATTACCCCTTCCAAAAAAAATAAGAAGAAGAAGAAGAAAACATGATTAGTTTTATATTTCCAGTATTTTAATTTTCCATATACCTACTTCAAAAATAAATAAAAAATATCTATATCTTTTTATTTGCACTAATGTGAGATTAGAAATACAATTGGACACTCACTTTTTTAGTTTGAAAATAATTTAAACGAAATAATTCTAACAAACTAATATTAGTTTGAAAATAGTTTAAACGAAATAATTGTAACTAATAAACACAATCTAATAATACAACATAATTTGTGCTTGTTTAAGGAGATTTATTTTCTATAATTCCCGGTGTGTGTCTTGTCCTTATTAGATACGGATTAGATTAGATAGATATTAGAGAATCTCTGCATTATAGGGATAGTTATTGTAACAGATTGTATGAGTCTATATATAAGGCATGTTATCAATGAGAAAAGATACAGTTTTCAGTTATCATATTATTCTCATGCAACACATTATCAACAGCTCTCTGGGTTGATAGCCATCACAACTAAAGAAAAAAACCCTAACTTTCACAAAAGACCTCCACCGCTAGCAGACCTAGTCACAGCCGACCACCACCGACGGCCTCTCTCTCTTCCGACACTCCTCACACAAGCACGAGCCCCTCAGATCAAATCTTCATATGTCATCAAGATTGCTCAACTTCCGAAGTACAGTTTCAGACGAGCTTCAACTTCAAATCGATCAACAAGTGTACCGCTCATATCGAGCACAATACCCATCGAGGTAAACTTTTCTAAACCCTAAATCTATAGATCTATGATCAAACTTAATTTTTGCAAAACCCTAGATCTAAGTTAATGATAATTGTGATATGAGTTGTTCTATATTACATGTTTACCCTAGTTACTATAGACTTATATCCATAGAGTATAAGTGACAGTTCTAGGGGAGTCACGGTTTAGAAAAGAAAAGAAAAGAGAAATTGATGTTATGTGACGATTAGTCACGGTAGCTGGATGTGGTTTTTGCCACCGTTTATAATCAATTTTGTGACCATATATCATGGATCATGTTCTTATTCATTAAAACTTGAAGTTTTGTGATTGTAGTTTTTCGATTGTTACTGATAAAATATCATTGTATGTGTTTTGTAGATGAGTTCGAATGAGCCAGCTAGGCCAGAATTTGACATTCTTGACCTTCAAGGCAAGGAGTATCACTGTTGCGTCTCAGATGTGGAAAATACATTTATCGGAAAGAGACTGACTAACACTATCAAACCCTCTGGGCCTAGACAAGTTCTTATTCCACCCACAGAAGAATCAAAAGCTCAAGCCCTCATATTTTTGAGGCGTCACATTCATCCAACTCTAAAAAAGCATTATTTAAACTTGACAGATCTCATGGAATTGTGGGACGTTCTGAAGCAGCGCTTCAATAATGTGCATGATGCACAACTTCTTGAGTTGACTGCAAGATGGGAAAACACCAGACTTCTGCATTTCCCAAAGATCTAAGATTATAATCAAGTAATGCTGGATCTGCAGTTGGAGTTGAGTTTCTATGGGGTGCAGAAGACCAAGCAAGATATGATTGAACAGTCGTTGAACATCTTCCCTACATCCATGAGCATCTTTGATCATTAGTACCAGATTGAGTACGAACAAAGAAGGATTACCACCTTCAGTGATCTCATCAATAGCCTTGTGAAAAAAGAGAGGCGTGATGAGATCAAACTATATAATAACTCAAGTTTGGCTGGTACTAAGAAGCCTGAGAGTTACCAAACTAGAGGAAAAACCCATAAAAAAATAAGGTTACTCGTTCAGAACCATATGCTTGTAGAGGACATGCTCCACGTGGGGGTAGAGGAGGGTGTGGACGTGGCCAAGGTCGCGGCCAAAATCTGACTTGGCATAGAGATGAGAACGCTAACTCCAACAAGGACCAGTCTGCTTCAGTTCTTGATGGTCAACAGTCTTAATATTCTGGAAGATACATTTATTTCAAATTTGGTTCAACTAAGCATATGCATAAACAGTTCGTGCGAGTAGAGAAATCCAGAACATCTACAAGAGGCATAAGCAGTATTTGGCTCAAAAGTCGAATTATGCTAGAGATTTAGAGATGGAGGTTGACACCAATCTCGTTCTTGCAGAAGACAAGGGGAAAGATTTTGCTACCCTGAATTTTGATTAAGCCTATGTAAAAGGCGTTGTCTCTGTAATTTTTTAAGTTTTGGTTTTGTTTTTGGCTTATTTTTCGGTTAAACTTACAAAGACGCTTGTCTTGTTTTTGATTAAGAACATCTATGATGTATTTTTGTTGGAAGTAATGAATTGAAAGGACCCAATCCCGATTCAGTTACCTAAACCGGAATCAAACCCTTTCGAAAACACGAACCAACAAATTTTTTTTTTTAAATTTGGGCAGAGTTTCGTTACTAGCGTTGAATTACCATAACCTGCACCCAGAAATTAACACTTCGTCCTATGCCACAAAAAGCAAACCGTGGGCACCAATCCCATCCGGATTTCTCAACATCAATATAATCAACAACAGTAAATAAACTGTACTATGTATATATGTATATCCGTGAAAATCCGCACAACATGTATCAGAATGTATCAGAGCGACCTCTAAAGTAAAACATATACAATATGTACATCAGTAGGCGAAACAAGAACCTACTGGAAAACACAGGTGACTCTGATCACTAGCCTCCAAACCGCGACGTGAAACATCAAACCTGAACTGCAAACTGGGCACGGAAACCGAAAAGCCCAGGGGAAAGACAATAAACACGTTAGAGTGAGTGGACGAAAATAAATGTCTTTCACCGAGTATATATGTTATAAAAACATATGCGAGTCGAAATATAAATAAATCAAATCAAATAGTTTACGAGGAGATGCTGACTCCAACTCGTAAACAGAGCATGCATAGAAAGTATCACGGGGTCACTCATGGACACGTCCGTGCTAGTACAGTCAGAATCACGGATTCCTTGACTACCACGTGATTCATAGCCAGAAAGGCCTCGGTTCCGGGGTACTGCCCCTCGCCGGTCAGGTAGGGATACTGCCCCTCCTGGTGGCCTACCATCGGGGATCAGCTGAGAGGCAAGTGTATCGATACAACAACGTAACCACGACTGTACTCTGTGTAAACCAAATCATAAACATTTCGATGCAAATGCATGAAATAGCATATAAGTGTATGTATATTCATATACGTATATCCGTATATATATATATAATCGTATAATCGTAACACATGCTCATATTAAACATAATCTCGTAAGAAATCTCATGCCAGTAAAACCATAATCATGCTGCATGCTCAAGTTCATAAAATGTATATAAAAGACTCGCAATCATTCCGTGAAAATAAAATGTCCACTCACAGAGTCTCGAAACGCGCACACGCGCTACACTCGTGGTCCGGCGGAAGATCCCTCGCCTAAAGCACGATCCAGATCTCGATCTCGATCTCCTGAATATTCATAAAAACATAACTGATCAAAATCGTAGTTTACAACACTGTACTGATACACGGAAACCAACCGTTCCCGAAAATACGAAATGCAGTACAAAATGAATTACGGAAATTCCGAAATCCCCACTCGAAATCTCGACTGAAAACCGGCTAACCAAATCAACCCGAAAACCTCCGTACGATAACCAGGGCGTGATTACGAGAAAAATGACACTAATTACATCGAAATCTGAAAAGTTGACTTTTTCCTCGCCGTTGATCGCCGTTGACCGCCACCGCCGGCGGCGGCGCGCCATCAACGGTGAAATCACACGGCGGGAAGCTCCAGATCACATCCTCACAACCATGCGAACCTTTTCCTCTTCTAACACTAAGACCAATTCAGCCCCTAACCCCTTCAATTTCATCGAAATTCAAATCGGAAAAACCCAATCGGATCCAAATCGGAGCTTCCTAAAAACACCATCTCAGATCGAACTAAATACATCACGAGATTTAGAGGAGCAAGGGGAGTCTTTCCCCCCTAACCACCACCTCCAATCCTCGCCGGAAAATGGCCAACCATTAACGGCGACGACACCGAAACGGAACCAATTCGGGTTCCACAAAAATCTCATCAATTCACATCAAAACATACACCAATCATTTCGAAACTACTCAAGGGTTCTAACCATACCTTCCTCGAAGTCTAAGGTGGCCGGAATACGATGGTCGGACGGGCAACCAAATCGGGAAACTCTTCCCCTCGAGTCAACGCAGTCAAACTTTCCAAAATGGGAAAGTCAACGCAAGTCAATGCAAATTCGTGTTTTTACGACTATTTTCCGACTTTTCGATATTTATACTCGTCCCACGGGTCGATCAACGATCCGGAATGAATATACGATGTGATTCGGATAAGATCGAAACAATCGGATAAACTCGTCGAAACCCAAAACTTCAAATAATCATAAAATATTCCTTGGTTATCGGAAAAATCTTCCGGAACCGTCCTCGAGCTCGAAATCACGTACTCTACAACTTTCGTGAAGACACTCAACTCAAATTCTCGACCGAAAACAAAGTCGCGAATCGAATCGGCAAACCACATAATATCGGAAAACTGCAACTATAACCAAATCTCGAGAATCGTGCCAAACACACATCTGATTCTGGTTCGGGTCGTCAGATGAATATTTCTCTATTTTTTGGTATATGAAAGTGTTGAGAATGTTCTATTTTCATACAATTCTTTTGTATGGTTTGATATTTACAATGTATGTGGCATAATGACAGAATTTTACAGTAAGGATGAGACACGAAAAAGTGGTTATTTTGATCTTAGGACATTTTTGACCCGTCGAGATTTTCCTCGACCTGTCGAATGTTCCACTCTAGATCGGTTTTTAACATTTTTCGACCCGTCGAGTTTTTCCTCGACCCATCGAATGTTTGCTTCTGTCTTAGACTATGTCCAATTTAAACCCGTCAAAAATTGAGCTTGACCCGTCGAAAATAGATATCAAAAAATCGATATCGATTTTAGGTTTTCTTCGACTCCTCAAAAATTAGCTAGACCCGACGAATGTATGCCTTTAGACAACATTTTTGACCCATCGAAAATCGGTATCGAAAAATCAATTCAACTTTTATTTTTGGTTTTCTTCGACCCGTCGAAGATGTTACCGGGATATGGTGTTTTTAGATGTATTATTATATATGAATTAGATTAGACAGATATTGGAGAATCCATATTTTATAGGGACAATTTGAAAGGACCCAATCCCGATTCAGTTACCTAAACCGGAATCAAACCTTTTCGAAAATACGAACCAACAAAAAATTTTCAAAATTTCGGCAAAGTTTTGTTACTAGCGTGGAATTACCATAACCTGCACGCGGAAAACACACTTCATCCTATGCCACAAAAAGCAAACCGTGGGCACCAATCCCATCCGGATTTCTCAATATCAATATATGAATCATAAACAGTAAACAGTACTGTACTATATATATATCCTTGAAAATCCGCATAAACACGTATCAAAATGTATCAGAGCGACCTCTAGAGTAAAACATATACAATATGTACATCAGTAGGCGAAACAAGAACCTACTGGAAAACACAGGTGACTCTGATCGCTAGCCTCCAAACCGTGACGTAAAACACCAAACCTGAACTGCAAACTGGGCACGGAAACCGAAAAGCCCAGGGGAAAGACAATAAACACGTTAGAGTGACTGGACGAAAATAAATGTCTTTCACCAGTTATTATATATGTTTAAAATAACATATGCGAGTCCAGGTAAATAAACATAGTATAGTACGCGAGGTAAACTCACACTCCTCCAGCGTACAGAGCATGCAAGTAAAAGTCCCACGGGGTCACTCATCGACACCTCCGTGCTAGTACAGTCCGAATCACGGGATTCCAGACCCACACGTGACTCTAGCCAGAAAGGCCTCAGGTCAGAGGTCTGCCTCCCCCCGATAAAGACCTCGGGTCAGGAGTCACAGCCTCCCCTGGCATACATCCTCGGGGATCAGCCGGGATGTAAGTGTATCGATACAACATCATGTATAAACTGTACTCTGTGTAAACCAAATCATGAACAGTTCGATGCAAATGCAATAAATAGCATATAAGTGCATATACGTAATATATAATGATATAAGCATTATCAGCTAACACATGCTCGTATAACTCGTAATCTCGTACGCATGCTCAAGTTCGAAAATCGTATAAAAAGACTCGCAAACAATCCGTGAAAAGAAATTGTCCACTCACAGGTGAGCAAAAAGTACACACGCTCTAATCTCGAGGACCAGCGGAAGATCCCTCGCCAGAAGCACGATCTCGGTCCCGATCTCGATCTCGATCCCCTGAATATATTCATAAAACACAACTGATCAACATCGTAATCCACAACACTGTACTGACGCACGGAAACCAACCGTTCCCGGAAATACGAAATGCAGTACAAAATGAATTACGGAAATCCCGAAATCCCCACTCGAAACCTCGACTAAAAATCGGCTAACCAAATCAACCCGAAAACCTCTGGACGACGATCAGAGCGTGATTACGAGAAAAATGACATTAAAATTATCGAAATCTGAAAAGTTGACTTTTTCCTCGCCGTTGACCGCCGCCACCGCCGGCGGTGCGCCGTCAACGGTGGAATCACACGGCCAAAATCTCCAGATTTAAAGCTCATCATAGCCCGAGTCTCTTCCTTAACTACACCCAACCTCAATTCGAAGTCCAACTATGTCAATTCCGTCCAAAACCACATCGGAGCTCCACCTCAAAACCCAATCGGGTTCGACCTCAAACTCAACCTCGTTCTCAACTATTAACCTAGGGAGTATCACTGAGGGGTGGGGAACGAAAACCCCAACAACCTAACCCCAGAAACTCGCCGGAACCTTACCACCCATCACCGTCGACCAAAACAAATCGGCCCTTAATCGAACTCACTAAAAACACAATCAATTCTAATAAACTCAAGTGTAGAATGAAAGAGGAGCTCAAGATGATTCGAATGATACCCTTAGCCTGGTCGGAGGTGGCCAGAAAAGTCGGGTCACCGACGAACCGAACAGGGTCATTCGCTCACCGTACGGGTCAACGGTCAGATTTCCTTTTTAGGAAAGTCAACATCCGGTCAACATCAGTCAATGCTCAAAATGAATTCCTCGACTATTTCTCGACTATTTTTCGACTTTTCGATATTTATACTCGTCCCTCGGGTCGATCGACGATTCGAAATGGATAACCATCACGATTCGGATAAACTCGAAACAAACGGATAAACTCGTCGGAACCCGAAACTTCAAATAATCGTAAAATATTCCTCGGTTATCGAAAAAATCTTCCGGAACCGCCCACGAGCTCGAAATCACGTACTCAACAATTTCCGTGAAGACACCCAACTCAAATTCTCGACTGAAAACATAGTCGCGAATCGAATCGACAAACCACACAATATCGTAAAACTGCGACCATAACCAAATCTCGAGAATCGTGCCAAACACAAATCTGATTCTGGTTCGGGTCGTCACAAATATACCCCCTTAAAGAAATTTCGACCTCGAAATTACGTACCTGTCATGTGAACAAATGAGGATACTGCTCCCGCATACGCTGCTCGGTTTCCCAGGTGGCCTCCTCAACCGAATGGTTCTGCCACAAGACCTTCACCAGCGGAATCACACGGTGCCTCAACTCCTGCTCACGTCGATCGAGAATCTGCACTGGCTCCTCAATATACGATAAATCCTCTCTGATCGGCAACTGCTGTGGGGCTATCACATGTGAAGGATCTGAGATGTACTTCCGCAACATCGAAACATGGAAGACATCATGCACACGAGCCATCTCTGCCGGTAACTCGAGTCTGTAAGCAATAGCTCCAACCCTCTCCGTAATCTCATACGGACCAATGTACCGTGGTCGAAGCTTGCCACGCTTCCCGAAATGCACAACTCCTCTCCACGGGGATAGTTTCAGGAAGACCCAATCACCAACCTCAAACTCTAAACTCTTTCTTCTCACATCTGCGTAGCTCTTCTGCCGATCCTGGGCGACCTTCAATTGATCCCGGATAACCTGTATGTCCTTCATCGTGGTTTTCACCAAATCAGGACCAATAAGCCAACGCTCGCCCACCTCACTCCAACACAATGGAGTGCGACACTGCCTCCCGTATACGGCCTCATACGGTGCCATCTCAATACTAGCCTGATAGCTGTTGTTGTAGGCGAACTCAATCAAGTGCAACTGCTGATTCCAGTTTCCACGAAACTGCAACACATACGATCTCAGCATATCCTCAAGAGTCTGAATGGTCCGCTCGGACTGCCCATCAGTCTGAGGATGAAAAGCTGTACTAAATCGTAACCTCGTACCCAACGCTCGCTGTAAAGCCTGCCAAAACTCAGAAGTGAACTGACTATCTCGATCAGAAACAATCGACACATGCACACCATGCAAGCGAACAATCTCTGATAAGTACAACTTGGCCAATCTGCCCACTGAAATCTTCCCTGGAAGTGCAAGAAAGTGTGCGGATTTCGTCAATCGGTCAACAATAACCCAAATGCCTGTGTTGCCCGCAGAATTACGCGGCAACAGATAGACGAAATCCATTGTGATATGCTCCCACTTCCAAACTGGAATCTCAAGTGGCTGTAGTTTTCCTGCAGGTTTCTGCCTCTCTGCCTTCACCTGCTGACAGATCAAACATCGACTCACGTACGCGGCAATCTCCCGCTTCATGTTGCGCCACCAATAGTACGCTCGAAGTGTACGAAACATCTTCGTACCTCTGGGATGCATCGCATACGCTGAACTGTGGGCCTCGTCCAGAATCTCCTTCTTCAAATCCTCATCCCTGGGTACACATAGCCTGCCTCTGAACAACAACGTACCGTCGTCGCTCAATCGGAACTCTGTAGGTACACCATTCTGTATCATGGTTTTCTTGCCCAGCAAGTAAAGATCTGAATCCTGTGCCTCTCGTACCTGATCAACTAGTACGGGTCGAACCTGAGAACTGGCCAACAAAGCTCCATCATCATCATACCCAAACACAGCACCTGTAGCCCGAAGCTCGGCTAACATCGATACTCTGGCCACACACATGTGAAACAACGAGGCTCCAGATTTCCGACTAAGTGCATCTGCTACAACGTTAGCCTTCCCTGGATGGTACTCAAATGTGCAATCGTAGTCGTTGATCAACTCCACCCATCGGCGCTGCCTCATGTTCAAATCCGGCTGCGTCCGCAAGTAGGTGAGACTCTTGTGATCAGTGAAAATCTTACACTGAGCACCGTACAGGTAATGTCTCCAACTCTTCAATGCTAATACGATAGCGGCTAACTCCAAATCATGCGTCGGATAGTTGACCTCATGCGGTTTCAGCTGTCTGGAACCATATGCCACGACTCTACCATGCTACATCAACACACAGCCAAGGCCCAACTTCGATGCATCACTGTACACAACAAACTTACCACTGTCGTCTGGCAATGTCAGAACCGGTGCGGTAGTCAATTTCTCCTTCAGGAGCAAATAACTCTCCTCGCACGCATCAGACCACTCAAACTTGACGCCCTTCTTCATCAATCTGGTCAGTGGTGTAGCAATCCGGGAGAAATCCTGTACAAACCGTTGGTAATAGCCTGCTAACCCCAAGAAACTCCGGATCTCCGGCACAGTAGTGGGTCGACTCCAGTTCATCACAGCCTCGATCTTGTCAGGATCAACACTGACTCCCTCAGCCGAAATCACGTGGCCCAGAAACTTCACACTATCCAACCAGAACTCACACTTGCTAAACTTCGCAAACAGCTGATGGTCCCGCAAAGTCCGCAACACCGCACGCAAGTGCTTCTTGTGCTGGCCCACACTCCTCGAATAAATCAAGATATCGTCTATGAATACAATCACGAACTTATCCAGGAATCGTCGAAACACCCGATTCATCAAGTCCATGAAAGCTGCGGGGGCGTTGGTCAACCCAAATGGCATAACCAGAAACTCATAGTGCCCATACCGCGTCCTGAATGCTGTCCTCGCTACATCGGAATCTCGGATCCTCAACTGGTGATATCTGGATCGAAGGTCAATCTTCGAAAAGACTGCTGCTCCCTTCAGCTGATCGAACAAGTCATCAATCCGTGGCAACAGATACTTGTTCCTCACCGTAACCTGATTCAGCTTCCGATAGTCGATGCACAACCGCATGGACCCATCTTTCTTCCGAACAAACAACACTGGAGCACCCCACGGAGAAACACTCGGTCGAATGAATCCCTTCTCTAACAACTCCTGAAGCTGAATCTGCAACTCCTTCAATTCCGCAGGAGCCATCCGGTACGGTGTCTGGGAAATCGGTCCAGTACCCGGCAACAACTCAATGGTAAAATCAATCTCCCGTATAGGGGGTATACCAGGTAACTCTGCTGGAAACACATCCGGAAACTCAGACACAACCTCAATACTACCAAGATCCGGCACTGCAGCTGTAGTGTCCACAACATGAGCTAAGTACGCAACATAACCCTTCTTCATCAACCGATCCGCCCTCATCGCGGAAATCAAACACAGTAGGGAAGTGTTCTTCTCGCCACGAAACAGTATCTCGGGCAACCCTGGTCGCCGAAATGTGACCTCCTTCCTGTGGCAATCAAACATGGCCCAGTGCGACTCCAAAAAGTCCATACCCAATATCAAATCAAAATCCACGATATCAAGCAGTAACAGATCTGCGGCTAAACCATGGCCATCAATAAACACCTCACAATCTCTGTAAACCCAACCGATGCTCACAACCTCACCTGACGGATACAACACTCTCCATAACCCCGGAAGTGGAGATGCAGGTACCGTGGCTAATGATGACAGTCTAAATGATATGAATGAATGTGTGGCACCTGGATCTAACAATGCAACTACTGGAATACCAAAAACATGTAACGTATCGATAACGACCTCCGGTGATGCTCTGCCCTCACGTAGAGTCATAGCATGAACCCTCGCCTGTCCGGCTGGTCGTCCTCGCTGGGGTTGTCCCTGCTGCCTGCCCTGACCTGCAAATTATGCTGGTCGCGCTCCAGAAGTGACACCTCGCTCAGCTCCAGAACTCTGGGCCGCTTGTCCGTCACCGCCATACAACTGAGGACACTCCCTCGCATAATGACCCACCTGGCCACAACGAAAGCAAGTAACATGGCCTCGCTGACACGGTCCAAGGTGATGCCTGTTGCAGAAACTACACAATGGGTACTCCCGCGGTACAGCAAATGTGCCACCAGTACGTCGCGGATAACTAGAACCGCTGGAACTCCCACTAGCCTGTGGTCGATCTCTCCACCTTCTCAAACCCTGCCTCGACATACCAACTGGTGGGGCGATAAGATCTACCGCCTGAGGATAAAGCTGAACCGGAAGTATCAAAACTCAACCTCTTTGAAGGCCCCTGACTCGGTCCACCTTCCTCAAATCGTCTCGGCTGATATCTCTGCTGTCTCTCCTGCTCAATATCCTCGCCTCGGAGAGCTGCACTAACAAACTCATCAAAGTTATTCCTCGGCATCGTAGTCAATGTCGCCTTGATATTCAGATTCAATCCCAGCTCAAACCTGCGACACTTGGCTTCCTCTGTAGCCACCATATCCCGCGCAAAACAAGACAAACGAGTAAACCGATCCCGATACTCAAGTACAGACAAACTGCCATGCCTCAAGTTCGTAAACTCCTCATACTTGCGCTGCTGGGTAGCCTGATTAAAATACCTCTGCATAAAAAAATCACGAAAAAATGTCCACGGGGTATCCACAGGAACTCTGTCGGTGCTGACCCACCAAAAGTATGCATCACCCTCAAGTAAACCAACTGCGGCTACTGACATCTACTCAGGTGTAAACTGCAGACGCTCACAAACACGCTCAATCTGAACCAACCATGCCTCGCATATCTCTGGATCAACTGAACCCGAAAACACAGTAGCACCCGCAGTGCGAGCCTTGACCACAGGGTTAAAACGCTCTTCCAAACGCAGCACTCGCATCAGCAAGTCGCGCGTTCGGCGATCCTCATCAGGATCATCTTCCCGATCAACACGGGGACCACGTCGAGGAGGCATCCTACTGATACAAGACAAGCATTAGGTACAAGCAGAAAGAACATAATCATGAAACCGCAGATATTTGAGGACACACAACACCCGAAGTATTGATGAGTACCGCTGGCCAGTCGGGTCATCACTCCAGTCATGCTGTATCAACTCAAATACCCTAAGCGTCACAACTACAAGAGTCTACAGAATCTGACAACCTAATGCTCTGATACCAAGCTGAAAGGACCCAATCCCGATTCAGTTACCTAAACCGGAATCAAACCCTTTCGAAAATACGAACCAACAAAAAATTTTCAAAATTTCGGCAGAGTTTTGTTACTAGCGTGGAATTACCATAACCTGCACGCGGAAAACACACTTCATCCTATGCCACAAAAAGCAAACCATGGGCACCAATCCCATCCGGATTTCTCAATATCAATATATGAATCATAAACAGTAAACAGTACTGTACTATATATATCTGTCAAAATCCGCATAAACACGTATCAAAATGTATCAAAGCGACCTCTAGAGTAAAACATATACAATATGTACATCAGTAGGCGAAACAAGAACCTACTGGAAAACACAGGTGACTCTGATCACTATCCTCCAAACCGCGACGTGAAACACCAAACCTGAACTGCAAACTGGGCACGAAAACCGAAAAGCCAAGGGGAAAGACAATAAACACGTTAGAGTGAGTGGACGAAAATAAATGTCTTTCACCAGTTATTAAATATGTTTAAAATAACATATGCGAGTCCAGGTAAATAAACATAGTATAGTACGCGAGGTAAACTTACACTCCTCCAGCGTACAGAGCATGCAAGTAAAAATCCCACGGGGTCACTCATCGACACCTCCGTGCTAGTACAGTCCGAATCACGGGATCCCAGACCTACACGTGACTCTATCTAGAAAGGCCTCAGGTCAGAGGTCTGCCTCCCCCCGGTAAAGACCTCGGGTCAGGAGTCACAGCCTCCCCTGGCATACATCCTCGGGGATCAGCCGGGATGCAAGTGTATCGATACAACATCATGTATAAACTGTACTCTGTGTAAACCAAATCATGAACAGTTCGATGCAAATGCAATAAATAGCATATAAGTGCATATACGTAATATATAATGATATAAGCATAATCAACTAACACATGCTCGTATAACTCGTAATCTCGTACGCATGCTCAAGTTCGAAAATCGTATAAAAAGATTCGCAAACAATCCGTGAAAAGAAATTGTCCACTCACAGGTGAGCAAAAAGCACACACGCTCTAATCTCGAGGACCAGCGGAAGATCCTTCGCCAGAAGCACGATCTCGGTCCCGGGTCTCGATCTCGATCCCCTGAATATATTCATAAAACACAACTGATCAACATCGTAATCCACAACACTGTACTGACGCACGGAAACCAACCGTTCCCAGAAATACGAAATGCAGTACAAAATGAATTACGGAAATCCCGAAATCCCCACTCGAAACCTCGACTGAAAATCGGCTAACCAAATCAACCCGAAAACCTCTGGACGACGATCAGGGCGTGATTACGAGAAAAATGACATTAAAATTATCGAAATCTGAAAAGTTAACTTTTTCCTCGTCGTTGACCGCCACCGCCGGCGGCGGTGCGCCGTCAACGGTGGAATCACACGGCCAAAATCTCCAGATTTAAAGCTCATCATAACCCGAGTCTCTTCCTTAACTACACCCAACCTCAATTCGAAGTCCAACTATGTCAATTCCGTCCAAAACCACATCGGAGCTCCAACACAAAACCCAATCGGGTTCGACCTCAAACTCAACCTCGTTCTCAACTATTAACCTAGGGAGTATCACCGAGGGGTGGGGAACGAAACCCCCAACAACCCAACCCCAGAAACTCGCCGGAACCTTACCACCCATCACCGTCGACCAAAACAAATCGGCCCTTAATCGAACTCACAAAAAACACAATCAATTCCAATAAACTCAAGTGTAGAATGAAAGAGGAGCTCAAGAGGATTCGAATGATACCCTTAGTCTGGTCGGAGGTGGCCGTAAAAGTCGGGTCGCAGACGAACCGAACCGGTTCGTTCGCTCACCGTACGGGTCAACGGTCAGATTTCCTTTTTAGGAAAGTCAACATCCGGTCAACATCAGTCAATGCTCAAAATGAATTCCTCGACTATTTCTCGACTATTTTTCGAATTTTCGATATTTATACTCGTCCCTCGGGTCGATCGACGATTCGAAATGGATAACCATCATGATTCGGATAAACTCGAAACAAACGGATAAACTCGTCGGAACCCGAAACTTCAAATAATCGTAAAATATTCCTCGGTTATCGGAAAAATCTTCCGGAACCGGCCACGAGCTCGAAATCACGTACTCAACAATTTCCGTGAAGACGCCCAACTCAAATTCTCGACTGAAAACATAGTCGCGAATCGAATCGTCAAACCACACAATATCGTAAAACTACGACCATAACCAAATCTCGAGAATCGTGCCAAACACACATCTGATTCTGGTTCGGGTCGTCACACAATTATTGTAACAGATTGTATGAGCCTATATATAAGGCATGTTATCAATGAGAAAAGATACAGTTTTCAATTATCATATTATTCTCCTGTAATAGGTCTATATTTTCAAATGTTTGACTATTCACTCTGGTTTACAACACATAACTACACTAGGTGTGAACCCCGTTTTTCAGCGCAGGTTGATAGAAGTGGCCAAGAGTAAGGATAATTGCTGAATAAAGTAGTGAAAAGAAAGAGGGGCGGGTCTCCGAAGATTATTTCAACATATAAATAATATAGAGCAAGGTTATCCAGCATTTAAAATGCACTTCTCATTTGACGAAATCCAAGAGCTGCATTTGTCAAACAGTTGTTTGGATACCTCTCATGAACATAGGAGTTGTTTGCTTTTTTGATATTAATTAGTAACATTTGGGGTGCTCTTCATCATAAGCAACTGGCCATAGAGAAATATGTTGTACAAAGAAAACACAAATTTGTGCAGAGCATGTAGCTCTTCAATAGTACTTTAAGAACATTGCAACACATAAATTTTCAAGATTCTGAAGTTCAACTACAGATCAAATATGAAATACGAAATATTTTCATTCTTGAATTGGTATTCTGTCTGATCACATGTCTACCTATCATTCAAATTCATACCCCATCTCAGGCTCCTCTTCAGTGTTTGCACCCGTCTCTGAATTCAAGCTAAGTAGCAGCAAAGGCAAGAGAGTGAATAACACGCCTCCAAAAATAAACTTAATTGCCAAGCATTTAAAACATTTAAGGAAGGATGTTGATGATCTGAAAGAGATTATGGAACTTAACGTTGAACAAAATATTCAGCAATTGAAGATGTTAAACATGATACTTTCTCATCTACCTCCACCTACACCAGCGGTGAAACAATTGTGTGTGGTGGTAGCGAAAATGGTAGCAAAAATAGCAGTGTTTAAGAATCTTTATCTTTATAATCTATGTATTTATATTATTATGTTGTAGTATGTTTAATCATGTCAGTAGTGTTGTTTTAGTATTATTAATATTATTGTGCTTTAGATTATTGGTCTGATGTTGTTTAAACTTTATTTAATCTGGTGGTTATAATTTCAATTCATGGTGTGCTTACTTGATTGGTATATTGATCGGATAAACCACTGGTTCCTTTTCATGAAAATATATGAAAGTAACAATATTTACGGTGACATATGGTAGTAGCAAAAATGTGGAGGAGAGACAAAAAGAAGCATATATCAGCTACTAAATCTGCTGACTTTTTAATTTTGATCAAATAACCTATTCATATTTTGTGTTATATTCATCTTTATAATTGTATACAGTATAAGCTTCTTCAACTTGATGTATGGTAAATTCAATCCATCATGTTTTTACTTGATTTACATGTTGTTTTTTTGGATGAAAGATTCTTGTTGTTTTAGCTTGATTTATTATCATCTTATCTAGAAATCATACATGATTCATATAATTGAAAAGCAAGTAGAAGCCCTGTATTTACTTGATACATTAGCACACCTTCTGATGAGAGGATTAGTTATTTTTGAAGCTTCTCCTTCCCAATTCAGCGAAAACAGCTTCGACATGCAAAAATTTTGTAGTAACATCAGAATGAAGCAATACTCTTGGCAAATACAAAGCTTCTAACTCTCAAAGCAATGTTCCAGCCCAGAAGTTGAACAGTTGTGGAGTTTCTCTATAATTTTGTAGGAAAAATAAGTGATATTAAATTAAATATAATATAAAAAATACTAATTAAATAATTAGTAAAATGTAAACATATGAATGAAGAACAAATTCTGGGTAAGAAGATGAACTAAGTTGAGTCACGTGTATCACACACTTTTCTTAAGAACTTTTACGTCGCCCGCAAGCTTGTATGGCGTTGTTCTCCTAAGATAAAATAACTTCAAAGTTTTGTACAACAGCACAAGAACCTTTCGTCGAACTGAAAAATACCTTACTCTATCACCTGGGCCTGACCCAAATCAGAACGACATTCATGTCCGCAGGACGCGGGTAGACACAAGTCCATATCGCATACTCATTTAACCCAAGATTTGCACCCCCCCCTGCGCGGGTGAGAGAGAGCCTCTCTACTCACTTACTCAAAGTATACTAAGGTTCAATCATATATAAAGACTTCCACATTTATAATTTCTCCCATGTGGGATCACATTCCTCCCTTTTGTTTCAAGTAGCCATCTTTGGGTGACAATTTCTCATTCACCCCTTAACCAATTTAAACAAAGGAATACATAATCTTTATGTATTCTTGTAGGAAAACACAAATCCATGTTTTCCTCACACTACCACATTAAGAGACATTGCCGGCGACTTTAAGTCGCCGGCCTTGTTTTTTTTATGGCCGGAATTGTCATTACCGGCGACAAGTCGCCGGCAATGCCGTCGCCAGAAATTTCCCGCCGGAGATAGCATTGCCGGCGACGGGAAACGCCGTCGCCGGTAATGTCGTAGACATCACCGGCGTATTGAGTCGCCGGCAATGGCAGCGCCGCCGTGGCCGGAATGTGAGACATTGCCGGCGACTGAGGTCCATGTCGCCGGCAATGTCTGGAAAAATTTTGAAAAAAAAACGCGGTTCTGGATTGGGCCCAATTCCAGAACCTGCATTGAAAGACATAAACCGTACAATCATACAAGTTCAACAGTACACATAAATGTCCAACGTACAAATAGCAACGACGATACGAAAATTAACTACAACTACACGTCAGGGTCGAGGAACTTGCGGGTCAGGGTCGAAGTAATCCATGTACTCATTTGAATTCCGGTGGCTACCCTGGTCTTGCTCTGGCGTTGACTGGTGCGGTGGTGGTGGTGGTGGATAACTAGGGAACACAGGGAACTGGTGCGGTAGTGGTGGTGGTGGAGGTGTGGCTAACTGTTGTCCGATAGTCTGAGCCTCGTACATCTTCCGCATCCATGTGAACATCTGTGCCTGACTCTGGACCAGGTTTTGGTACTCGGCATCTCTAATTGCCTGCTGCCGGACCAAGTTTTGGTACTCGGCATCTCTGATTGCCTGCTGCTCGGCTGCTTGCCTCTT
Organism: Geum urbanum; assembly: GCA_946800695.1. NCBI lineage: Eukaryota > Viridiplantae > Streptophyta > Magnoliopsida > Rosales > Rosaceae > Geum > Geum urbanum. The sequence continues at coordinate 13,739,713 of OX327017.1, read as the reverse complement.
TTGGTCCTCCAACTCCCTCCGCGTCCTCTGAAGCTCCGCTACGACGTTACGACTAGAAGTTGAACTTCTTGACCCGGTAGAGTATTCTGAAGTGTTTTTCAATACTCCTTCGCCCGCCGAGCCCATTCCCCTACAGTAGTAGGTATTCTTTCCAGTCCCGCACGCTTTTGCCATGATCTAAGCCGCTATCGGGCGATCAAGCGGATCGATCTGAGAGGCATATTGGGTGACTTCTTGCTCGGAGCAGTCAGGATGGTTAGACCGAGCTATACTCATGGCCACTTCTGCGGTCGCGTCCTCCACTCTCGCCTAATTGAAAAGCGAAAATGAATAACGTATTAGCTAACAAAATCTATTAATATCGAAAAATAGTTTTATTAACACATGGAGAGGCGAAAGACTTACCACTTCTTCAGGGCACTGCGGATAGAACTTCTGATGAATATACACCAACGGGTTCACATCTTGTTGTTGCTGCGCCTTAGTCGACCAACCCATGTAGTTGAGTGAACCTGCATGATGGGCCCTGGTGTTTTTCAATCTATTCGCCCGGTTCGTCTTCGAAATCGCCTTGTTTGATAAACATATGAAAAAAAATTAGTAACTAACTATTTCAATCTGATACGATACATTAGGCTTGTAAGATATATTCAGGATGCATACCTTTGCTTTGGGGTGCTCGAAGTGGGCTATCAGCCACAGCCACTCGTACTCCCTAAACCGGAATTCGCTAGGGGTAGAACCTCGGCCTAGCTCCTTGTATACAGTGTAATGGGAAGAAAGCTCGTTCTTCCACTCTTTATACCTATATTAAAACAAGGAAAAAAAGTTAGAGATATTAAAACACTTAATAAACAAAAATTTAACTCGATATATATTCAAATAAATCGAAGCACATCACCTCATATGTAGTTGACGCTCTACCCACGTGTGAATAAGAACTTCATCCATGTCAAACCACACCTGCAATATGAATATATAAAAGGTAAAATTATATATTTATTCGGACTTAATTAATAAATGTAAAATTTACGTAATGAAAATACGATTTTACTCACACTGAGTGCATTATGCACTTGCATCTTCACGTAGATAGGCACAGATTCCCAATCTGGCCAAAGCATTGGGACCTTGTCCCGCACGATCGCACCGGCCATGCTGACATATTTGCGCGTGGTGTCGAATGCCTCGATCACCTCGCCATCCTTATTGGCCCTTATGGGCGTTTTCCTTCCCCCGGTGGCCTGCTCAAGTCTCTTCCCGGTGCAGGTGCCTCTAGCCCCTTTCCGTTTTCCAGTCCCATCGTAATAATACAATGTCAACAAATTGATATCATTAATTGAACCTATCGTAAATCTTAAGTAATAATTAAGTCATCAATCTGATGTTAAATAAAATTTACCTGCATCGTCCGTTTGTTGGTTGGTGCACCAAAGATACACGGGGTCGAACGGGATGAAGTTGTACGCTTCCTCCACGCTCAGGAACTCCGGCCGTCCTTCAACATAAATAGGCATCCCCCTATCATCGAATTCAGGGATCACAGGAATCTCGTCGGATAGGAAGAGACCAGACGGCGGAGATAGACGAGGCCTCGACGATGAGGCGCCAGCACCACCATGTGCCTCAGATGATTCCCGTGAAACGGGAGTAGGCACCGGGCGAATATGGGCCATTCGGATTGAGGGAGTTTCTGATGCCCCCGTTGACTGTCGCTCATCTGAGGCTCTGCCACCGGAGGGACGTCTACTGATTGAGCGTCTGCTGACTGAGGCTCGAGGAGGCTCCACTTCCGGTTGCACGGCTGCGAATCGTGCAGCTTCCTCCTCAGCTCACGCCTCTAGCAAGGCTCTCGTGCGAGCACTCATCATTGGCCCACTGGGCGTGTTGCTAACTGCAGGTGAGGAGGAAGCTTGACTACTGCTCCCTCCACTATTTAGGGAACCTCTCCGAACCCAATTTGCCGCAAAACCTCCTAGACACCGTAATAGTCATAACGATTCGGTTCTATAACAAATTGGAACCGGAACGGTTTGGAACCGGAACCGTTTGAACCTGGAACTGTTTGGAACTAGAACCGTTATGTTACAAACGGTTCCGGTTACAAACAGTTCAGGTTCCAAACGGTTCCGGTTCCAAACCGTTCCGGTTCCAAACCGATTCGGTTCTATAACAAATCGGAACCGGAACGGTTTGGAACCGGAACCGTTTGAACCTGGAACCGTTTGGAACTGTAACCGTTCGGTTTCAAACGGTTACGGTTACAAACAGTTCCGGTTCCATCCAGGTTCCGGTTCCAAACCGTTCCGGTTTAAAACCGTTCTGGTTCTAAACCGTTCCGATCCTGATTTCCACCTTAATTTATACGATTAATTAACAACTATATCATCTAAATTAACACATATACATTTTCGATGTATATATATATACATCATGCATCTTAATTAAATTTAATTTTCACATATTCATCCAAATCACACACCCTAATTAATTTTCCACATTTTTCACACATATATATACTTCATGCATCTTAATTAGGTTTAATTTTCACATATATATACATCACATATTCATCCAAACCACATATATACATAATTTTCACATATATATACATCACTTAATTTTCACATACCTATATATATATACATCACATATATATACATTGCATATAAATTCACAACTTATCACCCTAATTTCCAACTTAGCACCCTAATTAATTTACACATACACATACACATACACATACACATACACATACACATACACATACACATACACATACACATACAAAAAAATAATTAAAAATTGAGAGAGAGAGAGAGAGGATCGGACCTGCCATGGTGGAGTCCGTTCTGCTTTGCCCTAATTAATTTACACATACACATACACATACACATACACAAAAATAATTAAAAATTGAGAGAGAGAGAGAGGGAGAGAGAGAGGATCGGACCTGCCATGGTGGAGTCCGTTCTGCTTTGCCGGCGACGGAGGTGAGGGGAGGAGAGGAGATGAGAATCGGTGGAGAGGAGAGTGCTCTGTATATATAGCAATAATGATCTATTTATAGTCTGAATGAAAGACTCAAAGCTGTAGCTAAGTGATATGGTGATCATAACAAATGTTCAATTCCCATCAATATATTGCATCAAGAATGATAGAATAAAACAAATGTTTAGAACTCTTTAGATAGTATCAAAATATGTAGATCAATAGTAGATGAATTGTGATGACCCGGACCAGAATCAGAAGTATAATCAGCTTGATTCGTGAGTTACAGCGCAGTCGCGGATTTTCAACAGATATTGGAATCGCCAGAGTTCTTAACGACTAAATTATTGGCCGAGAATTGGAGCTGGGTCTCTTCTCGAGAGTCGTTGTATGTGTGATTACGAGTTCTTGGGCGGTTCCGAATCGTTATTTGGACGACCGAAGAATTAGTTATGAATATTTGAAGTTCAGATTTAAATGGTGGGCTACTTAACGACTAAATTACCGGTCGAGAATTTGGTTTCGGCTTCTTCACGGAAGTTGCTCAGAATTTAATTTCGAGTTCGTGGGAACTTCCGGAGCATGATTTCGAGTTACGAGGAATTAGTTGCGAATTTTGCCGATTGTTGATTGTTTGGTTAATTTAATTATGTGTTGGTTCGAAGGGTTGACTTTTTATCTGATTGGCCGATGTGTTTGACTTTGAGTGATTATTGAAGAATATGTCGAGACGAGTTTGTGGCCGCGAGAATTATCGGAATCGGAATTACGACGAGAAAGTTACGCGCGTTTGAAGTTCGTCGAAGTGGATAAACATGAAGTTTCCGTTTTGGGAAAGGCTATATATAGTAACCTGCTATTTTGGGCAAGGGGAAGACTTTCCAGATTGGGAGTTGACCTGGTCAACTCGGGTTGACCAGTGGTGGAGGAGAAGAGTTTGACGCCGTACGGTGCTCACCGGCGGTGGAATTTTTCCGGCCACCCCACGGCCTATACCATACACCAATCAACTCGCCTAGCTTCCCTTATCTTGTTCCCGGCCTCACTTTCCGGCAAGCTTCATGGTGGAGAGAGATATTTGGAACCCAAGTTCAAGGTTTTTGGTGTTAATGGTGACTTTCGTTTCGGGCCGAGTTGAACCTCAAGAGGTACTGGGTTTTGTAGCCCTCTTCATTGTGATTCTAACCATATAAACATGGTGTTCTAATTCGATTTGAGTGTGGAGAATTTTGAGATTGAAATTTGTGGAACAATTCGGTTTTTCATGAAATTGAGCTAGATAGAGTGAGAATTGGCCTTAACCTATAACTGGAAAGTTGTTGGGCTCGTCGAGATCTTTGAAACCATGTATGCCATGTATTTTTCTGGGCAGATTGGAGTTTTCCGGCGACTGTGGCAGCGGCAACTTTTCGCCCGGCATGGTTTTCGATGAATTGCATGTCATTTGACTCGAAATCGCGCCCCGATCGCAGTGGGGAGGTTCGTTTTTCGAGTTGAGCGTCCGAACGTAAAGCGAGGTATTGAGGTGGTATATATGGATTTTCGACGATTCGTCGTATTCGAATTGTGTGTTTCCGAGAACGGTGGTTTCTCGTGATTTGATTTGAATTGTCGGATTATGACTTTGAGTATTGGACATTGTGATTGTTCAGGTGTTCGTGATCGTTTGATTGGCGAGGGACATTCCGCCGAATCACGGGTTAACGCGATACGCGTTACGCCAGTCTGTGAGTGGACAATTTCTTTTCACGGAAACGATTGCGAGTCTTTTATATGATTTATGAACTTGAGCATGCGTATTGAGATTACGGATTACATAAGCATGTGTTTTTACGATTATACGATTATATTTAAACGGATATACGTATACGAATATGCATACACTATATGTTGTTTCATGCATTTGCATCGAACAGTTTATGATTTGGTTTTCACAGAGTACAGTCTTGGTTACGTTGTTGTATCGATACACTTGCCTCTCGGTTGATCCCCGATGGTAGGCCATCCAGGAGGGACGTCGTCATCCCGACCTGACCGGTGAGGGGCGTTTCCCCGGAACCGAGGCCATTTCTGGCTTAGAATCACGGGGACCAAGGACCTCGTGATTCGGACTGTACTAGCACGGTGTGTGTCCATGAGTGACCCCGTGGGATTTATACTTGCATGCTCAGTACACTGGAGGAGTATGAATTTTACCTCGTGTACTATGTTATGTTTTTATTTACCTGGACTCGCATATGTTTTTATAACATATATATTAACTGGTGAAAGACATTTATTTTCGTCCACTCACTCTAACGTGTTTATTGTCTTTCCCCTGGGTTTTTCGGTTTCCGTGCCCAGTTTGCAGTACAGGCTCTGGTGTCGCACGTTGTGGTCGGAGGCATAGTGTTCGAGCTACTTTGTTTCTTCCAGTAGGTTTATTGTTCTACCTACTGTGGTATACGTATATGATTATGTATTAGAAGTCGCTCTGAGCTTCCTGTTGAATATGCTATACGATTTTACACCGGATTTCAGTAAAGTGCATATATATTTACTACTTTACTTTACTGTTGATATATTGAGAAATCCGGATGGGGTTGGTGCCCACGGTTTGCTTTTTGTGGCATAGGATGAAGTGTATTTTCCGCGTGCAGGTTAAGGTAATTCCACGTTAGTAACGAAACTCTGCCCAAATTTCGAAAAGTTTTTGTTGGTTCGTGTTTTCGGAGGGGTTCGATTCCGGTTTAGGGAGCTAAATCAGGGTTGGGTCCTTTCATGAATATTAATAGTTAAAGTGCAGATTAACTTTATCATTGATAAAAACTGTAACTTAAATCAAACATGTTATTTATGCAATCATACAACGTTACTATGAGATGCATATGAGGTATGTGAGAGGCATACTTATAACCACCTCATATGAGAGACATACTTATTACCACGCTCAAATATGAACTTGTAGTTGGATTTCTGCAAATATGTGATTTAGTAACATATAACACAGAATCTGATAGAGTGGCATTGCCGTTTGAAAATAATTGGGGCAACAATTCCAATACTGGTTCAACATAATACAACTTCAAGTTTGACAATACTTGAGATGGAGGAAAGGACATTGCCTCAACTACCATAGAATATAACAAATTATTAGCATTTTTTACACATTTTTCATATATATAGATTAACAGTAGGTCAATATTAATTAACTGGATTGATCAGTAAATTGTAATTTAGTGAAATGCATATGAACGATAGATAGAGTTAGTTATCAACAACATAACCTTACATAGGACATACCTTGCTATTAGTGATGCTGATTTATCCATTGGATTGGATTTTTACATTCATACTTGTAATTTGATTTGCAGTTAATATAGAACATATGCTGAAAGTATGGACAACGTTGTGAGTGAAGTGTTATATATTATGTACTTGTTGATATCAAATGTGCGTAAAGGAAGAAACTTCTATGGAATATGTTTCTCATTAAGAGCATTGTTTTGAGAGTAACTGACTTGTCCATAGAGTTTTAAAGCATTACATTTCTAGTTTGTGATAATTTATTTTGATAGTAATGACTCTTTAATACTTCCCGGGAAGAACATAATTTCTTTTTGAACTCTCAGATAATGGTGCTTACCTATACATGAAGTGATGGTTTCAATTCATGCCTAAATGATATGCGCAAAACATGCATCAAATATTAACGCAAAGTAGACACTCAACACATATCTCACACATATACAATTTAAAACCCTTTTTTGTAGATGTAACATTGGTAAATAGGGTATCGTTCTTAACCGGGGATTGAGGGTGCATGCATGACTATGCTAAAGTTTAGGGGGGAGTTTATAGGTAGGTTTTTATTATCTACGAAAATTGAAATCAAAACATGGTAAACAAACACATAGAGGAATCCTAGCTAGAATTCTAACATGCTTAGCTCATAGACAAGTAAACAATCAAGAACCCTAAAATTACTAAACATGCTTATATACCGAAAATAAAACACTAAAAATATATACAAGTGATCGACCCGTCTAATTAACCTAGCTGATTTCATGTTTGAAGACTTTAGTAGATAACGAAATTCATAACTCTAAATCTAACTACACATGCTTGTTTATTGTATAGAAGTGCGACTCAGCATCTTGACGTTGTTGCTGGGGATAGAACCCGGGCCGCCCGTGTGACCAGCGGGAATACTTTCCACTATACTACAACTTAGCATCTAAACACCCTAAACAATTTCATCTTAACTAAGTTCATCGAAACCTGCAATTGAAAGGGACTTAGTGTATCATCTTGAACATGGCATCGAAGCATTAGACTTAAAACTAACATATGTAAAAGACTTAGAATTATAAACACATGGAAGCTACAAAAAGAAATCAAACATATAGCTAAAAACCAAACTTTATTCTTCATCAAATAACCGAAACAATCCAATACAAGGCAAAAGAAAGAAAATAGAAATTTATTGTTACACTTTTAATCCGTGAACAGCACTACAATCTCAAGTGCTTCAATGCCTTGTAGGAAGATGGATCACACTCAGAAGGGACTTCGCGTATTGTGAGTGATTGGAGACTTGTGGAGGATGGAGTACTTCGGCCTTGGAGAGGTGGACGGCTACTTTGTGGATGACAGGTTTTTTTCCAGAGCTTTAGCTTCTAAGATGGGTGATCATTGACAATGAGGCCGAGCTCTTCTATTTATAGGTGAAGGATTGCATCTTTCCTCTCTAAACAAGGTATTCCTAGTATACCCAAGTAAATCTTTCGTAGAGTTTATCCGTTCGTATTGGAGTTATCCGAAACGTGGATGTGATCCATTTTGGACCGTCAATCGTTCCGAGCCGCGAGTATAAATATCGGAAATAGTCGAAAAATTGTCAAAAACACTGTTCGGGAAGTTTGACCGGAGTTGACCAGTCTTGGGTGCGTTGACCCGCGTTGACCAGAGGAGAAAATCTTCACCGCCGTTTAACTCGCCGGGGACCTTCTGTTTCCGGCCACCTCTGGCTTGGACTTTGGTATATTTCGATTCCTCTCATGATTTGCTACTGTTTAGCACTTGGAATTGTTTGAATTGATGTTGAATTGAGGGAGAAATTGTATGTTGAAATTTGGGATTTTCAGGCCGAATTCGGGGTGATTGGACAGTGGCGCTCTGGCCACGGGGGTGACCGGGGATTAAGGGGGTTCGACCCGTGGGGCCATGGCGGAGCCTATGGGAGTGGCCTCGAGGGCCGCCATGCGCCGTGGACGAAGATCGATGAAGATCAGGGCCTGCCGGCGGTGGAAGATTCTGGGATTTTCGAGCTGTTTTCTGGCCAATCACGGCGGAATTGGGTGTTGACTCAGTTGAGAGATGTGTTGGGCTCGAGGAGGAGAAGCTTCGGTGAGCTGGGCCGCCGGAAAATCTCTCTGGTTGACGGCGCACCGGCGGCGGTCAACGACGGAGCTTCGGCGACCCGTTGACTTTTTGAAATTTGTCGAGTTATATGTCGTTTTGCTCGTATTCGCGCCCTGATCATCGCTTTGAGGTTTTCGAGTTGATTTGGGTACCAGATTTTTAGTCGAGGGTTTATGTGGAGATTTCGGGAGTTTACGTCGATTATTTTGTACCCAATTATATGCTTCCGGAAATTGTTGGTTTCCGAGGTGTGGTACAGTGTGATGAACTATGATTTTGATCAGTTATAATTTATGATTATTCAGGGGATCGAGATCGTACGTTAGATGAGGGATCTTCCGCCTTATCTCGTGATTAGCGCATGTGCGCGCTGTGCCCACCTGTTTGTGGACTTTCTATTTTCACTGTCGTAGCGAGTTCGTGATTTCCATATTTATTTATATACGATGTTGAGATTATTTATTGCTTTTGGAGGTATTGTTTTATATTTTATTTGGTGATGGCATTTATTTAGCATCGATGCATTGGCTACTCGGCTGATCACCGGTAGTCAGATCCAGGGTTGAGAGATTCCCCTGATGTGCCCGCTAGGCTTGAGAGATTCGCCTAGCCTATCACCGTCGGGTTTGAGAGATTCGCCTGGCACCTCCATTTATTTTCCGAACTCGCTTTGCTTGATTTTATGATATATGTAAATGGTGAAAGGCATATGTTTATTTTTGTCCACTCACTCTAACGATTTTATTGCCTTTCCCCTGGGCTTTTCAGTTTCCGTGCCCAGTTTGCAGTTTGGATTCTGGTGTCTCACGTCGCGGTTGGAGGGTTAGCGTTCGAGCTACCTTTCTTTTCCAGTAGGTTTCTTGTTTTGCCTACTGTTGTATAATTTTGTATATATACACTAGATGTCGCTCTGATACGCTACTGATATGTTTTCTTATGATTTTCCCCGGATTTCTGTAAAGTACAGTTTTGATTACTGCTTTACTTTATTGTTATGATATTGAGAAATCCGGATGGGATTGGTGCCCACGGTTTGCCTTTTGTGGCATAAGATGAAGTGTGTTTTCTGGGTGCAGGTTAATGGCAATTCCGTGTTAGTAACGAAACTCTGCCGAAATTTTTGTTGTTTTTACAAGTTCGTGTTTTCAGAAGGGGTTTGATTCCGGTTTAGGAAACTAAATCGGGGTTGGGTCCTTTCAGCTTGGTATCAGAGCATTAGGTGTCAGATTCTGTGGACTCTTGTAGTTGTGACACTTAGGGTATTTGAGTATGTACAGCATGTCTGGAGCGACGACCCGACTGGCCAGCGGTTACTCATCATTGCTTCGGGTGTTGTATATATTCAAATATCTGAGGTCTCATAATTACGTTCCTCGTACTTGTGATTAATGCTTGTCATGTATCAGTAGGATGCCTCCTCGACGTGGTCCCCGTGTTGATCTGGATGTGGATCCTAATGCGAGTGTTGCGTTTGGAGGAGTGTTTTGACCCTATGGTCAAAGCTCGTACTGCTGGTGCGACTGTCTTTTCGGGTTCAGCTGATCCAGAGATTTGTGAGGCATGGTTGGTTAAGGTTGAATGCGTATGTGAACGTCTGTGTTTTACGCCTGAGAAGATAACAGTGGCAACAGTCGGTTTACTTGAGGTAGATGCATACTTCTGGTGGGTTAGCACCGATAGAGTTCCAGTTGATACTCCATGGACATTGTTCAGAGATTTGTTTATGCAGAGGTACTTCAACCAGGCTACACAGCTGCAGAAGTATGAGGAGTTCACCAACTTGAGACGGGGTAACATGTCAGTACTTGAGTACCGGGACAGATTTACTCGCTTATCTCGATTTGCTCGTGACATGGCGGCTACAGAGGAAGCCAAGTGCCGTAGATTTGAGTTGGGTTTGAACTTGAGCATCAAAGGGACTCTGACTACGATGCCTCGGAACAACTTTGATGAGTTTGTGAGTGCAGCACTTCGAGGTGAGGATATCGAGAAGGAAAGGTAGATGAGATACCAGTCTCGACGGTTTGAGGAGGGTAGACCGAGTCAGGGACCTTGCAAGAGGCTGAGTTCTGATACTTCCGGATCGGCATCATCCTCGGGCAGTGGACCATATAGACCACCAGCTAGTGCACCGAGACAGAGACAGAGATGGAGGAAAGATCGACCGCAGTGACCACAGTCTAGTGGGGTTCTAGCGGTTCCAGTTATCCTCGGCGTACTGGTGGCACTTTTGCCGTATCGAGGGAGTACCCATTGTGTAGTCTCTGCAGCAGGCATCATGTTGGTCCATGTCAGTATGGTCCTGTCATTTGTTATCATTGTGGCCAAGAGGGTCACTATGCGAGAGAATGTTTCTAGCTTTGTGGTGCTGATGGATAGGTGACTCAGAGTTCCAGAGGAGAGCGAGGTACCACTTCTAGGGCTCAACTAGTACAGTCTTCTGGCCAGGGCGGACAGCAGAGACACCCTCAGCGTGGACGACCAGCGGAGCAGGCCAGGGTTTATGCCATGACGTTGCGCGAGGGCAGAGCTTCACCGGAGGTTGTTATCGGTACGTTGCATGTCTTTGGTTATCCAGTACTTACATTGCTAGATCCAGGTGCTACGCATTCATTCATGTCATATAGACTATCATCTTTAGCTTGCATCTCCACTTCCAGGGTTGTGGAGAGTGTTGTATCCGTCCGGTGAGGTTGTGAGTATTAGCTGGGTGTATAAAGACTGTGAGATGTTTATTGGAGGACAAGGTTTACCCGCGGATTTGTTATTACTGGATATCGTCTACTTTGATGTGATTTTGGGTATGGACTTCTTAGAGGCACATTGGGCTATGTTCGATTGTCACAAGAAGGAGGTTGCGTTTCGACAACCAAGTTTCCCCGAGATTTTGTTTCGCGGTGAGAAGAATACTTCATTGCCATGTGTGATTTCAGCGATGAAAGCTGATCGGATGATGAAGAAGGGCTGTGTTTCTTACTTAGATCATGTTGTGGATACTACAGCTGCTAAACCAGATATTGGTGATATTGAGGTTGTTTCCGAGTTTACTGATGTATTTCCGGAGGAGTTACTGGGCATTCCTCCAGTTCGAGAGATCGATTTCACCATTGAACTATTACCGGGCACTGGACCCATATCACAGGCACCTTATCGTATGGCGCCAGCGGAGTTGAAAGAGTTACATATTCAACTTCAGGAGTTACTGGAGAAGGGATTCATACAACCCAGTGTATCGCCGTGGGGTGCTCCTGTACTGTTTGTGTGGAAGAAGGATGCTTCCATGCGGTTGTGCATTGATTACCGGAAGCTGAATCAGGTCACTGTGAAGAACAAGTATCCGTTGCCGTGGATTGACGACTTGTTTGACCAGCTCAAGGGAGCTTCAGTCTTTTCGAAGATTGATCTCAGGTCCGGATATCATCAGTCGAGGATCCGAGAGTCAGATGTGGCCAGAACAGCTTTCAGATCACGGTACGGGCATTACGAGTTTTTGGTTATGCCGTTTGGGTTGACAATGCCCCCGCAGCTTTTATGGACTTGATGAATCGGGTGTTTAGACGGTTTCTAGACAAATTTGTGATCGTGTTCATCGATGACATCCTGATTTACTCCAGGAGTGTGGGCCAGCACAAGAAGCATTTACGAGCGGTTTTATGGACTTTGCGGGACAATCAGTTGTTTGCGAAGTTCAGCAAGTGCGAGTTTTGGTTGGACAACGTGAAGTTTTGGGTCACGTGATATCAGCTGAGGGAGTCAGCGTGGATCCTGACAAGATTGAGGCCGTGTTGAATTGGAGTAGACCTACCATCGTACCAGAGATTAGGAGTTTCTTGGGTTTGGCAGGCTACTATCAGCGCTTTGTGCAGGATTTTTCTCGGATTGCTACTCCACTCACCAGATTGACGAAGAAAGGCGCCAAGTTCGAGTGATCTGATGCGCGCATGTGAGGAGAGTTACTTGCTCCTGAAGGAAAAGTTGACTACTGCACCGGTTCTGACTTTACCTGACGACAGCGGTGAGTTCGTGGTTTATAGCGATGTATTGAAGTTGGGACTTGGTTGTGTTCTGATGCAGCATGGCAGAGTTGTGGCCTACGGTTCCAGGCAGCTGAAACCACATGAAGTCAACTATCCGACACATGATTTGGAGTTGGCTGCTATTATTTTAGCGTTGAAGAGTTGGAGAAACTACTTGTATGGAGCTCAGTGCAAGATATATACCGATCACAAGAGTCTCACTTACTTACGCACGCATCCAGATTTGAACATGAGGCAGCGCAGATAGATGGAGGTTATCAACGACTACGATTGGACTTTTGAGTACCATCCAGGGAAGGCTAATGTCGTTACTGATGCACTCAGTCGGAAATCTGGAGCTTCGTTGTTTCATGTGTGTGTGGCCATGGTTTCTATGTTAGCCGAGCTTCGGGCTACTAGAGCTGAGTTCGAGTGGGACGATGATGGAGCTTTGTTGGCTAGCTTCTAGGTTCGACCGGTGTTGGTTGATCAGGTTCGGGAAGCTGAGGATGCGGATTCCTACCTGTTGGAAAAGAAGACCATGATTCAGAATGGTGTGCCAACAGAGTTTCGGATGAGTGATGATAGTACGTTGCTATTCAGAGGCAGATTGTGCGTGCTCAGAGACGAGAGTCTGAAGGAAGAGATTTTAGACGACGCTTATTGTTCGGTGTATGCGATGCATCTCGGTGGTACGAAGATGTTTCGTACACTTCGAGCTTATTACTGGTGGCACAATATCAAGCGGGAGATTGCCGCATATGTGAGCAGATGTTTGATTTGTCAGCAGGTTAGAGAGGAGAGGCAGAAGCCTGCGGGAAAGTTGCAGCCTTTGGAAATTTCGGTTTGGAAGTGGGAGCACATTACCATGGATTTCGTGTATCAGTTGCCGCGTACTTGGGCCGGTAATACTGGTATTTGGGTTATCGTGGATCGATTGACGAAATCCGCTCATTTTCTTGCACTTCCGGGGAAGATTTCAGTGGGCAGATTGGCAAAGCTGTATTTGTCGGAGATCGTTCGACTACACGGTGTGCCTGTATCTATTGTTTCTGACCGAGACAGTCAGTTTACTTCAGAGTTCAGGCAGGCATTGCAGTGAGCCATGGGTACTCGATTGCATTTCAGTACAGCGCGCCACTACAACATTTTTACCCATTGCCGGCGACTTTTATGTCGCCGGCAATGTTTTTGACATTACCGGCGATTTTTGCCGGAAAAATCGCCGGTAATGTCTTTTTTTTTTTTTTTTTTTTACATTACCGGCGATTTTTGTCGCCGGTAATGTCCGTCGCCGGCAATGCCTCGATGGTAATGTAAAAAAAAAAAAAAAGACATTACCGGCGACATAATTAATGTCGCCGGTAATGTCTTTTTTTTTTTTTTTTTTTTTACATTACCGGCGACATAAATGTATGTCGCCGGTAATGTCGTTTTTTTTTTTTTTTTTTTACATTACCATCGAGGCATTGCCGACGACGGACATTACCGGCGATTTTTTGTCGCCGGTAATGTAAAAAAAAAAAAAAAAAAGACATTACCGGCGATTTTTCCGGCAAAAATCGCCGGTAATGTCCAAAAACATTGCCGGCGACTTAAAAGTCGCCGGCAATGGGTAAAAATGTTGTAGTCTAGCTTTTCATCCTCAAACTGATGGACAGTCCCGACAGTCTGAGCGAACTATTTAGACTCTCGAGGATATGTTGCGGTCTTGTGTTTTGTAATTTCGAGGAAATTGGGACCAGCAACTGCATTTGATTGAGTTTGCTTACAACAACAGCTATCAGGCCAGTATTGAGATGGCACCGTATGAGGCTCTCTACGAGAGGCAGTGTCGCACTCCATTGTGTTGGAGTAAGGTAGCCGAGCGATGGCTTATTGGCCCTGATCTGGTGAAGAACACCATGGAGGACATTCAGATTATCCGAGATAGATTGAAGATTGCCCAGGATTGCCAGAAGAGTTATGCGGACGTGAGAAGAAAGAGTCTCGAGTTCGAGGTGGGCGATTGGGTCTTCCTGAAACTATCTCCGTGGAGGAGAGTTGTGCGTTTCGGGAAGCGTGGCAAGCTTCGACCACGGTACATTGGTCCGTACGAGATTACCGAGAAGGTTGGTGCCATGGCTTACAGACTTGAGTTGTCGTCCGAGATGGCTCATGTACACGATGTTTTCCATATTTCGATGTTACGGAAGTATATTCCAGATCTATCACATGTGTTAGCGCCACATCAACTACTTATTCGAAAAGATTTGACTTATGTGGAGGAGCCGGTACAGATTCTCGATCAGCGTGAGCAGGAGTTTAGGCACCGTGTTATACCGCTGGTGAAGGTCTTATGGCAGAATCACTCGGTTGAGGAGGCCACCTGGGAGACTGAGCAGTGTATGCGGGAGCAGTATCCTCATCTGTTCACCTGACAGGTACGTAAATTTTGAGGTCGAATTTTTTTTTAAGGGGGATAGATTTGTGACGACCCGAAACAGAATCAGTACAGTAATCGGCTTAATTCACGAGTTTATGCGTAATCGCAGTTTTCCGTAAATTGATTAAATTGTCGGTTTTGATCACGACTTAATTATCGGGCGAGAATTTGAATCAAGTCTCTTCTCGAGAGTTGTAGTTCGCGTGATTTCAAGTTCGAGGGCGGTTCCGGATAATTATTTCGACGATCGAGGAATATATTATGAATATTTGAAATCGCGGAATTTCGTCGAGTTTATCAGTTCGTATTAGAGTTATCTGAAACGTGGATGTTGATACGCGCAAAACATGCATTTAACGTTAACACAAAGTAGACCCTAAAAACACAGCTCACACGTAAAGCAATTTAAAACCCTTATTTTGTCCTTATAATATTGGCGAGTAGGGATCGTTCTATCCGGGGAATTAAAGGGCGCATGCATGGTTTCGTTAAAGCAGAAATCTAAAGGTTTGGGGGGGGATTGGAAATTGGTTAATTAATCTACGAAATTAAAGTACAAAAACATGCAAACATAACAAGAACTCCTAGACTTCTAACATGTTTTACTCATAGACAAGTTTAACAATCAAGAACCCTTAAAGTCTAATTATGCTTACTAAAAATAAGAAGTTACACTACTAATTACAAGTGATCATCTCATCTTATTAACCTTACTCTTTTTCATGCCTAAATACTCTAAGTAAGCTGCGAAATTTATAACTTCCAACTAAATATACATGCTTGATATTTGAGTAGGAATGCAACTTAGCGTCTAAACACCCTAAACAAAGTACGATCATCGAAACATGCGAAAGAGAGGGACTTAGCGTATTATCTAACACATGCTTTCGAAGCTTTAAGATTGTATCAGACATGCATAAAAGGCTTGAAATTATAAACACATGCAATTTACGAAAAGACTTAAGAACATATAACTCAAATCCAAACTTGTTCTTCATTAAATACATCAAAGTGATCCAATACAAAGAAAAAGACAAGAGATTGAAGATCATGGTTACACTTTTTGTCTTGAATGCTTGATGACTTCTTGAAGGTGGTTCTCATTCACAAGGGACTTAGCGTATTGTGAATGATCCGATGGCTTCGGAGGCTGGAATGCTTCGGCTTGGAGAGGATCCTTGAAGTGTTTATGGAGGAGGTATTTGTGTAGAGGTTTGGCTTGTAAAATGGGAGATGATTTGGTTTATGGCTGGCCTCCTTGGTCTTATATAGGCAAGGGAAATGCTCACTCTCTCTTCCACCTTGCCTCTTTCATTAAATGCTAGCAATAATCACAAGGGCAAGTCACTCCCCTAGTCACCACTTGTGATCATTACAAGTAAGAGTCACCAATGCTTGTCACCATTTGTGATGATCAAAAGCAAGAGTCACCAAGCCGTGTCACCCTTTGTAATGATCACAAAGCAAGAGTCACCAAGCCTAGTCACAAAGCTTGACAACTTTGACTTTTCCTCTTCCCCAAGTGGCTTCCTTGCCGAAATTAATGGGCTTGGGCTGGTTTTTGGGCCGAAACAAACTTTGAGAAATGGGCCCACAAAATGCTTTTTGGGCCGGCCCATTCCCGGTGGTCCAAAATCGCAAAAATCGCAAAATCGCCGAAATTCCTCCGAATTGCGCCGTTATTCATCTCCACCGTAAATAACCCAAAAATAACAAATTAAATAAAAAAAAACATAAAAACTAAGATTATAACATAGCTAAACGTAAAGGGAAATGCGTTAAGAATCAAGCATAAAATGCGTATATCAGATGTGATCCATTTTGGACCGTCAATCGTTCCAAGCTACAAGTATAAATATCGGAAAAAGTCGAAAAATTGTCAAAAACACTGTTCGGGAAGTTTGACCGGCGTTGACCAGTCTTGGGTGCGTTGACCCGCGTTGACCAGAGGAGAAAAAATCTTCACCGCCGTTTGACTCACCGGCGACCTTCTGTTTCCGGCCACCTCCGGCTTGGACTTTGGTATATTTCAATTCCTCTCATGATTTGCTGCTGTTTAGCACTTGGAATTGTTTGAATTGATGTTGAATTGAGGGAGAAATTGTATGTTGAAATTTGGGATTTTCCGGCCGAATTCGGGGTGATTGGACAGTGGCGCTCTGGCCACGGGGGTGACCGGGGATTAAGGGGGTTCGACCCGTGGGGCCATGGCGGAGCCTATGGGAGTGGCCTCGAGGGCCGCCGTGCGCCGTGAACGAAGATCGACGGAGATCAGGGGCTGCCGGCGGTGGAAGATTCTGGGATTTTCGAGCTATTTTCTGGCCAATCGCGGCGGAATTGGGTGTTGACTCAGTTGAGAGATGTGTTGGGCTCAAGGAGGAGAAGCTTCAGTGAGCTGGACCACCGGAAAATCTCTCCGGTTGACGGCGTGTCGCTACCGGCGGAGCTCCAGCGACCCTTTGACTATTTGAAATTTATCGAGTTATATGTTGTATTGCTCGTATTCGCGCCCCAATCATCGCCTTGAGGTTTTCGAGTTGATTTGGGTACCAGATTTTTAGTCGAGGGTTTATGTGGAGATTTCGGGAGTTTACGTCGATTATTTTGTACCGAGTTATATGTTTCCGGAAATGGTTGGTTTCCGAGGTGTGGTACAGTGTGATGAACTATGATTTTGATCAGTTATATTTTGTGATTATTCAGGGGATCGAGATCGTACGTTGGGCGAGGGATCTTCCGCCGGATCACGTGATTAGCGCGTGTGCGCGCTGTGCTCACCTGTGAGTGGACTTTCTATTTTCACTGTCGTAGCGAGTTCGTGATTTCCATATTTATTTATATACGATGTTGAGATTATTTATTGCTTTTGGAGGTATTGTTTTATATTTTATTTGGTGATGGCATTTATTTAGCATCGATGCATTGGCTACTCGGCTGATTACCGGTAGTCAGATCCAGGGTTGAGAGATTCCCCTGATGTGCCCGCTAGGCTTAAGAGATTCGCCTAGCCTATCACCGTCGGGTTTGAGAGATTCGCCTGGCACCTCCATTTATTTTCCGAACTCGCTTTGCTTGATTTTATGATATATGTAAATGGTGAAAGACATATGTTTATTTTTGTCCACTCACTTTAACGATTTTATTGCCTTTCCCCTGAGCTTTTCAGTTTCCGTGCCCAGTTTGCAGTTCGGATTCTGGTGTCTCACGTCGCGGTTGGAGGCTTAGCGTTCGAGCTACCTTTGTTTTCCAGTAGGTTTCTTGTTTTGCCTACTGTTGTATATTTTTGTATATATACACTAGATGTTGCTCTGATACGCTACTGATATGTTTTCTTATGATTTTCCCCGGATTTCTGTAAAGTACAGTTTTGATTACTGCTTTACTCTATTGTTATGATATTGAGAAATCCGGATGGGATTGGTGCCCACAGTTTGCCTTTTGTGGCATAAGATGAAGTGTGTTTTCCGGGTGCAGGTTAATGGTAATTCCGCGTTAGTAACGAAACTCTGCCTAAATTTTTGTGGTTTTTGCAAGTTCGTGTTTTCAGAATGGGTTTGATTTCAGTTTAGGAAACTAAATTGGGGTTGGGTCCTTTCATTTGGAGTTCAATTGCAGATTCTGTGATCCGTTGAAGATTGAAGAGCTGGCAGACATATCTTCCTCTTCCTACTGGGAGTAGGGAAATCTTGATCTTTCCATATTTTATATTTCTTGAGCTCCACGTCATTTTGCCCGAACCTATCATATATTGTAGAATATTTTTATATTCAAAGAAGACACTTTTGAGATATACTTGATATTCTTTGATACTCCTTAAATCTTCGGCAAATATGCTTGCTTGATTCCTTCATCTTCTTGCCGAATTACTTGATATTCTTGATACACTTGATCTCCTTGATATTCTTCTCATACTTTCATATCCAAATGCATTATAATTCAGCCATCATCTTGATCTTGTGCCGCCACCATTCCTAGTTGATTTAGGAAACCTTCATTTGCTGCGTTTTGAGCTCATTTCTGCCTCCTTTATTCATTTATCTTTATTTTAGATCTAAAACAATAAAGTAAGTTATAAATAAGAATACTAAGGTCATAGCTTAGCCAAAAGTAGAGAGAAATACATTAATAATCGAGCATAAAATGCGTAGATCACTAAATTATGCTAATCTTTGCTTGGAATACTGAACATGTTTTAACTTCTTAAGGCAGTTATTACCTCTTTGGAGACAGTAAGCTCTCGATATAATCATGTGAATAGAATATAATACATACTATGTGTCTCACTTATTAATAAATTAATCTATAGATGTTATAAATTAATAAAATATACAGATGTTATAAATTAATAGGATATAAATTAATAGAATATAATAGATACTATGTGCCTCACTTATTAATAGAATGTACAGATGTTATAAATTAATAATGAATTAAAACAAACTTATTATATACGTTTGTCATACTTCTATGTGCCTCACTCTGATATTTTAAGTACACACAAATTGATAAGGAGTAAAAATTTAAAACAAACCATCTTATGTGCACATTTATAAACCCTATCCTAATTACAAATGATCGAAGTCAATCATATCACACATAATGTTCTTTTTCAGTTTCAAGCATTTGAGACAAAGATAGCTCAACAATTGTTTGAGCTTATTGATGTGGTTATGATGATAAATATGTATAAGCAAGTCTATATACCAAAGTGTCCTAAAATTGAAATATTGTCAGTACAATAACATTAGGTTTAATATTCAGTTCTTCTTTGTCAAACCCAATATTTCAGTACAATAACATTCCAACATAAACATTTCAATACAATAACATTACTCCAACATTGTCAGTATAATAACATTACTCTAACATAAACATTTCAAACCCAATATTTTTAATAACGTTAAAAGCATAGATAAGTGATTACTGCAAATGATAAATATGAGACCACAATCTTCTTAAACTTTCTTTTCCTATTGCTATCGTGATTTACGCTGGAGCTTAATTTTCAATATGTTAGTTGATGTGCAATGTATCCAACTAAAGCTAAGGCAACACAAAGCACAATTATATCTACCATCAACCAGTAACATAGATGTTTTCAAGCTTAAACTAAGTAATCTTCAATTTCGACACAAAATCTGTTAAGTCAAGTAAACAACATCATTAGACTAATCACGAAAGAGAGGTGGAGCTGTATTAAAATCGAGAGATGGTACAGATTTATTCCATTATCTATTAGTATTTTAAAGCTATGCTTATCTTGCTACGTATCATTATTGTCTTGTTCTTTGCTGTAATAATCATAGATCTTGTCGACTCAGGACACAACTTATCAACTCTAAATGGTCTGAAAGAAGAAAAGGAAAGGTACTTTTGAGAAAGGATTGCTAGGAGCTATATAGATACATTATTGCTAACATATACCTTATTACAGATATTCGTTACTTGCCTTCGAATTAGAATCAATGTTGACTGACCATATTCTTTCTTTTATAGTACCTACATAATTGTTGTAATAGTATAGAAAGATCTGTACTACAAAAAGTTGTCAATGAAATCATAATGGTAGAACTAAACTACAATCTATACATTCTACTAGGTAATTGACGTTGAATGTTGGCCATTATTACAATCATATATCAAACACAAAGAAACATATTTACAGCTTACAAAAGATCCAAAGGGAGGATGAACAAACACAAAAAATTAGCTAAAATCCTTGTAAATATGTTTGATGCGAACCCATTCTCAGTTCTGTAGGAGAGTTTATGAATATAAATTTGGATATCTCTTGGACTCGATATAAACTACCATAATCTAATAATACAATAAAGTTACGAAAATCAATGATATATAAGCTACCCTGCCATCATACTCTCTTCGAGAAAGAGATAAGCTGGAGTTCCCACAGTTGACTTTGGTCTTGAATGCAGCAAGGATGACTATAAAAACAAAGCCATAGCACTTTATTTAACCTTGAAACACCAATCTCTTTAGTAACTATGTTCAATGTTTAGTTACACCTTAGAATAACCAAATCACAAATTTTGACGCGGGGAGCTGGGCTCCCATCCAGCAAAGTATTCTCCATCTTCAAATCGCGATGGCATATTTGCTGCAAAACAAAGATATAGAAGATTTAGGATCATAGCTGTCAGGGCGAAACAATGTTTCAGAAGAAATTCATAACTCGTCATTTCCTTACCAGAGAGGCATCCTATATACATTTGATCGAATAGCAAGGGCATCCTATCTAATTTTGATCATGCACTAAATTAAACTAGAATGCATAAATCTTTTAGTATTACATAGCTACGGACATGCATAGAAGAGTGTGATAGCCCTCAGGAGATCGAGGAGGAACTTTTCGTAAGGTGCAAGTAAATCTCATCGAAAAATTAAAAACAATGGTCCCTTTCATAGAAAGAAGAAATGAATGAACAAATCTAATTCCTAGCTAGCTAGCTACATGCTTAGAACTTTAGAAGGAAATACAACTAATTAATCTCTTACAAAACGAAGAGACAGATAACTAGCTAGCCAACCATGCAACATGCTCTACTAACGATCAAAACTGAGCTCTCTTAACTGTGTGTATTATGTTATATACATTATTTCTAAATGGTCAATAGTTGTACATTAAACTCCTGACAGTTTGTCCTCATCTCTCCCTCATCTTTGGTGAGAACATTCGTTCTCCCCAACTTGATCATTGCTTCTAGATACTTCCTAGTCCAAGATTTGAAGTGAGCCACCATTTTCTACACAATCGCTTCGGTGGTCAAATCATCAGCTAGTGCTTGATTCGATCGAAGCAAGCATTTCTTGTTCATGAGGTTCTTATAGACTGAACATCTAGCTCAAGTGGTGTCACAGGATCAAAGTCCACCAATGCGCGTCCTGCTTGCTCTGCAGGCATATTTTGTGGGCACTTTGCGGCTAGATCATTTGCATATGTTGGGTCCAACGAAGGGTCACGCTGCACAGTTTCGCAATATTTTTATAGCCTGTCATTGAATTGGACGCAATGTGATTCACCAATGGAGTGTGAACTAGTCAAGATGACCATCTCTTCTACTGTCAACCCTTTTCTTATGATATGTCTATGATATCTTTTAAAGGCATTGCAAGTGTAGGGAGATTGACGTTGACGTTGACGTTGAAAGCACATGACGTCCAACTGTCATGTTAGCCGCCAGGCACTTCATGGCGTGGTAGGCGGGCAAGAAATACGGCTTCCCGAGCAACAAATGTTAATATATCAACGCAAGATACAGTGCTTGGGCACTCCTTCTCCACCATTGCCTTTTATCTCATCAATAAGCTCAAGACCTTTGATTGTTTGGGATCACAATCCATTTTTTTCCAAGATCAGTACACAATTCTCAACTAAAATTTGAACAGCCTTATGTTTAGGAATAAACTTGCTCAATTTCATATTCCTATCAATAGTGTGGCTTGATTGAAAATAATGCATGTATGGCTTGAGTTTAATGCTGTGACACGCTCTATAAAATGTGACACACCTGGGAAAATGAATATTACTTAACAAAAGTACAACTTCAAAAAGTCCAAATTTAAAAATTAAGAGGTTCAGATTTAGAATATAGAAGCACGGTTTCTAGTGAATCTCATCTACAGATATTCGATAATAGAAGAAGCTGGTCCCTTTTAGAAAGGAAAAACAAATGCTCTTATCAAACTACTGTAAAACTGGACATGTAGGTGTACACCTTCCACACGCAGTCATCCCACTCACATGTAGGCATATTCACTCACATATATGATTTATTTGAGATGCAAGTTCCCCATTAAATGTTTTTCTTATATACCTAGTTACCCACAGACCATAGCAAAGAGGAAGTCATCAAGTGATTATTTACTCTCTATCTCTATTAATAATTACATAGACATTCCTAACCAGCTACAAGTAACTTTCTTGGAGGCAGTATATTGGCTATGAACCTCAAAGATCTACCATCACAATCTCAGATCTAGCTAGCTAGCTTAAAGTTTTCACAATATGTAGATTCAACAAAATTTTACAAATGTTTGAACATGAAAACTACACTAAAATGCACAAAATGAAAACTCAAAGAATTAAAAGAAAAAAGAAGCAGGCTTTCTTTAATGCTGAGAAGAACAGGGAAAAAAAAAGATTGAAACTTTGAAATTTTCTACATTCATTTCAATTTCCATGTGACTTATTGGTATTATTTTTTTCTTAAGCTATAATGAAGTTTTAATATCATTTGATTGATATCGCATCAAATTATATCAATACAGTGCACTCTCCTATTTAATTGGCTGGTATGATATGCTATAAAGTATTCAACCATTAGTTCCTTAGTGACAACAACTGTTATAAGAAATTTTCATACTAAACTAACTCATAAGAAATATGTGGCATTACTCATAACTCAAGAACTCATACTAAAACAGAACTGAAACCACACAACATACCGAAACAAGCACGAACTGAATGAGATACCCAATATTACAACTCAATCCCGGTGAGAGAGAGAGATTGCACTAATTGCCAATTGCCAAAAAAATCATTACCCAACAAAATGCAGTGAGAGATAAAGATCGGTATTAGTGAGAGAGATTGCACTACCTAGTCGAAATTGGTGAGGATCGGTTGTCCCAGTGAGAACCCAGCCTAAGTAAAGAGCAGACAAAATCAATAGACCAAAACAAAATCCACATCTTAGATACATCTTTAAAACCCATCGAAAATTGAGAGAGAGTGGCATAGAGATCAGTATTCATGAGAGAGATTGCACTACTTAGTCGAAATCGGCGAGAATCGGTCGTCCCGGTGAGAGCCCAGCCTAAACAAATAGCAGACGGTGGTGGAGAACAAAGCAGGAGAGAGAGAGAGAGAGAGAGAGAGAGAGAGAGAGAGAGAGAGAGAGAGAGAGAGAAGTGTATCGAGTGGAGAGGTTGAGAGCAATCGATGCAAGTCAGTCCAGAAAAGCTGGAGATCGATGTTACTGAGGAACTTCCGGTGATCGATTTCGACGGAGAGGAAGATTTCAGGAGATCGAGAGAGCAAAGACAGTAAAAAAAATGGAGATCGATGTTGGTGACTGCTGTGGAACTGGCGATGAAAAGCGAACCCTTTAGTGAGATCAAGAGGTGAGATCGAGAGATCGAGATTGGATGAGACTTTGATCGGAGGAGAGAAGAGACTGGTGACATCGATGGTGCGAGTGGCCAAGGCTTTGATCAACATGAGAGAGAAACTTCGCACACCTCGCACGCGGATGAATAATATCCACAGTGTCTTATGAATAGTGGTTCCACGAATGTTATATAGGGAATAAGATAGTCGAAAGTAGTAAGGACAGCAAAATACTACAAAATGGTGACAGTATAATAGGGAGAGAATGAGAGAAATTAAAGAAAATGAAAAATATAGAGACAAATCAAAGAAATAAATTTTGAGAAAACAGTTTCTTGTAAACTAAGGTATTCGCATCATTTCTTCGACACCAATCAAAGAAACCCCTATCTCTCTTCCCTCTCTCTCTACACAGCTTTACCCACCAAAAGCAACACCAACGCCTCCATAGCCAAAGAGCTCCAGAAAACCCAAGACAACGCTACTGTGTGAATCGAATTGGGCTCATCCATCACCCATCATCATGGGTCACGAGTCAGTCCCATCCACAACAACGCCGCCAGTCTCAAAACCCCGAGCCGCCGCCCCAACAGCTCTAGCCCCAGGCTTCCGATTCCACCCCACCGACGAAGAACTCGTCATTTACTACCTCAAGCGTAAGGTCTGCCGTAAGCCCTTCAAGTTCAATGCGATCTCCGACGTCGATATCTACAAGAGCGAGCCTTGGGACCTTGCCTGTCAGTCTCTCTCACTCTTTTCAAAAAAATTGGGCCTTTTTTATATCAATCATTTCTGGGTTCTCTGTTATTTCTACTGTCTTTGCTTTATTCTGTTTCTGGGTTTTTAGGTTGCTTACCTTTTCGGCCAAGACAATGCTCTCTAATTTTTAAATTTTGATTTTTGATTTTGATTTTTGTTCTTTTTGTTGGAATGTAGTGTTTTGGGCTGGAGTTTGATTTGTTAGTTGAAATATGGAATTGAATTTTGTTTTTCAGGTAAGTCGAGCTTGAAGAGTAGGGATCAGGAGTATTATTTCTTCAGTGCATTGGACAAGAAGTATGGGAATGGGGCAAGGATGAATAGAGCTACGAATCTCGGGTACTGGAAGGCTACAGGGAATGATCGACCAGTTAAGCACAACGATAAGACTGTGGGGATGAAGAAAACGTTGGTTTTCCATAGTGGCAGAGCTCCGGACGGCAAAAGGACTAATTGGGTTATGCATGAGTATAGGCTTGTGGATACAGAAATGGAGAAACCTGGAAGTTGTGTTCCTCAGGTGAGGCCTCGGCCTAAGTTTCGACACAGTGTGTTTATGTTGGTTCGTTTATAAGAACGTTCATGTCTATGTTGTTTTTAGTTTATGGGTAAAAAAAAATAGACTTGGAATTTGAGTGAGAGCAGTGATTTTGATGATCCGGTGAACTTGGATATAACTGTTATTGATATGTGCTGATGTGAAGAAGCCTGCTTATATTTTGTTCAAACAATATCTTTTGGAGATTGATTGATTGATTTATTGTCCTTGGGGTTTTGCAGGATGCATATGTGCTGTGTAGGGTATTTCATAAAAGTAATATCGGACCACCAAATGGGCACCGATATGCGCCTTTTGTTGAGGAGGAATGGGATGATGAGAAGTTAACCTTTGTTCCTGGAGAAGAGGCTAGGGATGACACAATATCTGTTCGTGATTCAGTTGTAGAAAATCGGGGCGATGTAGTTATGGTAGGAAATGATTACGACTCGCTTGTCGGAGGAAATCATCGTGATGTTGTGTTAGGAAATGGTCATGGTTCAGTTCCACAAGAAAATTGTCGTGATGTAGTTGTGGTAAGAAACGGTCATAGTTCAGTTGTAGAAGGAGCTATTCGTGATGCACTTGTTATACCAAATGGTCATGATGCGCTTGCCATAGGAAATGGGCGCGATGCACTTGGAAACGGTCATGATGCACTTGCTCCAGGAAATTGTTGTGATGCAGCTGTTGGAGAAAATGGGCATGCTGCCGTTGATGCACAAAATGATCACGCTGCTGTAGGTATTGAAAGAAAAAATTATACTGCTACGGGTATTCAACAAAAGCATGTAGCTGCTGGTAGTCAACAAAAATATGGTGGTGCTGCGACTATTGAACAAATAGATAATGCCGGTGCAAGTATTCTACGAAATGATAATGCCGGTGTAAGTATTCCACCAAGGGTTAATGCTGCTGTTAGTATGCAACAAAACAATGATGCTGCCACAAATATAGAAGAAAAAAATCATGCTGCCTTTTATGGAGGAAATAGTCATGGCCCTTCAGTTGATGGACATGGTCAGGTCACTATGATGGAAGTCGATGGTCATGGAGCTGCTGAGGAAGGAAATCTGAGTAAAAGCACTGAAAAAAATGGTCATGATGGGCGTTGTGCAGGGAACCATTTTGTGCAGGTTTGTGCTTTTCACTCTAGTTCCTTGTCTTGCCAAATCTCTTCCCATAAAGTACTGTTTTTTATTATAGTGGCTAAAGTGCGCTTTATTATAGAAATTAATCATTTAGAACTTTATATATATATATATCATATAGCAAGATTAGAGAGATTTGATAACGAAGCAAACTTCTAATGGTGTAATCCAATCAAAGCATTTAAACACACATGGAGAGCATGCAACCTTAATTTTGGTGTAAGGTCCTTTCTTGTCTGGGGATATATGATACTTGAGTTCTATGTTTTACTAGAAATTTGAATGTTTGACATAAATTTATTAAAGTAAAACCTTATATTCCTGTCCTGTCAGTGCTCTCAGAAACATGATCAATTAGTGCTAAGTAGACAAGAACTAAGTCAATCACAACTTAATTGATTGGAGTGGAAGGACCTGGCTTTAGGGAAGGGTATAGAGGGAAAGTAGAAGTGCGGACGGTAGGCTGGTTGTAGATCAGAAGATCCTTGGAAGTGCGGCTGTATAGATGTCAGGCAGTTTTGTTTCGCCTGTCAAAACTCATTTTACTGAACTAAGGTGACCACCGCAGCAAGGGAAGAGAGGCTAGTTCCATGTTAGCAGTGCATCTTTTTATTTTAACCTTCCAGTCTAACAAAATGTTCAGGTCTTTGACACTGATATTTTAGAGCCACAAAGGTAACTAGAATCAGAATCTTTCTTTATTCGAAACAATTGCCCAGAATTTAGTTGATGACATTTTGAAGGACTGTTGAGTTATGCCGAGTGTAAGGAGACAGTAACTTCTGTGACTTTCGGTTGGGACAAAATAAATTGTTTGTTTGAAGATCCTGTGACTATGTAGTATTGAATTTTTAACTCTTTTCGTCTAGGGTTTAGTAAACTTGTTTAGGGAGGGGCCATTTTCTTATGTTTAAAGGAGAAGTTGTTTGGAGTTAATTGGGCAAGTCCAAGAGGGATAATTGACTTGTTATGCAAAAAGTGTTTTGCTTCATGTTTTGGTAAAGGAAACCCAAAGTCCTTCAACCCTTGGGGTTGAGTGTGTGGCTGTGATATGGTACTATTGGTTTTGATTTGGAGAGTTTCTGGGCCTCTTATTCTGGAATCTAAGGTTGATACTATCTTAATTAAAAAATATGAAAAAAAAATTGGTTCTATTTCCTATATTGTCTTCGATTTGAGAGCAGCCATAAATTAGGCTGGGATGCTGTGTGACTAGACAACCATTGATTCACACCGCTGCTTTCCTGCCTTTAACTTGTACCTGTTATCTCCCGCCTCTTTTTGGATTCCGGTATATCACGGTGACTAAAGAGGTTTATGATTGATTAAAAAACATTTTATTACCTCGAGTCTATTATCTCAGGGAAATAGGTTGTGATTCTTTGTACCGTTATGGTGTAAGTAGGAGAGTGCTACACCCTGAACAAAATGTTGATACAGTGACCCATAGAATAATGTGCTGAACTACTTAAGTGATGGTTAGGGTTCCACTTTGTAGTTTTTCTTGAACTATCAAATCCATAGAACAATGTGCTACAACCTTTATAAATATTCTATTGCTTTATGCTGAGGTATGGCTGTTCCGCTATTGGTCTGTTAATCCTTTTGTAGTTTTTCCCGAACTGGCTAATCCATAAAACAATGCGCTCCACCCTTTATAAGGGTATGTATGGCTGTGTCACTAATTAGATTGGTCTGTTACTATGTAGGATCTTAATAATCTGAAGAAAACTATTTTTTGTTGTGTGATATGTTTTTTACATTTTACTAATATCATTTGTTATTTTTGGTGATGTATAAGTTATTTATAAGTGAAATATATGCCAGAAGAGTAGTGACAATGTGAATTCACATGGATCATTTTCCATAGCACTGTTGTTCATAGTGTGCAGTAGTTCTGGGTCATAGCTCATATATGTGTTCAGATTGTTGGTCGGCAATTCTGTTGTTATACCTTTGATTGTTTATCATTGACCTTTGGTATTTGCTTTTATGCTGACAACTGTATATATCCCTAACTTATCTATCGTGGTTGCTCACTTCAGGATACTCAGACTATCAGCCATGCTCTTCTTAGTGCCACTGAACTTCCAAAAGAAGATAAAAATGTTTTACTGCCATGCAAGACAGAGAGAGTGGATGATGATCCGATGACATGTGTGATTAATCGAGAACAGAGATTGGATGATTACCCTTCACTGCTGGCAGAGGATCCACTGCCCCTGCTATCACTGTTTAATCAGCAGCCTGGGATATTACGCCAATATAAGAGGAGGAGGTATAATGAATCACATTCCAATCGTTCCAATGTGTCCGAGATTTCAAGTGGGTTGACTCATGATCCTTGCTCGTCTACAACAACCACAGCGTCCACAGAGACATCTGTGACTGCAACAACAAAAAGAAATTTTCTGTCTGCACTGGTGGAGTTTCAACTGTTAGAATCCATTGAACCCAAAGATAAGACTCCGGTAGCTCCACCTGAATTTAATGCTGCCATGCATAGTTTGTCTGTGCCATCGAGCTGCTTGAAGTTCATAGAGAGTTTGCAAAATGAGATCCACAAAATATCGATTGAGAAGGAGACACTGAAATTTGAGATGCTTAGTGCCCAAGCTGTGATTAACATTCTACAATCTCGGATCGATCTCCTGAACAAGGAGAATGAGGAACTGAAGAGGAATGCTCAAGAGGCCGGGTGATTGGCAGTGCATTTATGTACTCCTGTTGTTCCTCTTTGTATGAATTACGGAGCCCCTTATGGGCTCTGTTGAGTTACCTAAAAGCCGGTAATGTTTTATCATCTGTTTATCAGGGAGCTGCTTTGTCAGTTGTTAATTGAACAATGTTGTAACTGTAGCAAAGCTTGTTGCAATGGTAACAAGCTGAACAATGTTGTATGTCTATGCACTTAAATCAGCTCTTATCAAAATCAAAAGCTTATTACTTGGACGTTTTTCAGTTTGATGTTGGTAGATTCATGCCTGTTTAATACCGAATCCTTTAAAATCCATCAGCTAGGAGAAAAGAATGGACTCAATTTGGTCTGAAATCCCAATTCTGTAAGAATTACAGAGATTCCAATTTCTACATATTATTTGTTGGCTTTAGGTTGGGTCGGATTACAGCTTGCCTTTTGATCGTTCTTCAGAAAAATCTATGTTTGATCGTTGTATAATACTAGGTAGTGACACCCGCGTTGAAGTGCGGTTTGACAAAAGGGTCCGCGACGAAAGTGAAATATGTTGTTAGAGATATCATTTGTCATCGAAAAGTGTTTGGATTCATTTTTTATAATTTAGAAGTTCATCAAAGATAACAATGTCATTAGTTTGTAATGATATTATAAATAATGTTTGAAAGATGTACGACTGTATAATAGATAATGTGTAAAGTTTTTTGAAATTACTATGTTTACATCTTTGTATTTTGAGTTTCATGAAACTAATTTTCTTAAACATGGAAATAGAAATGAGAGAACGAAAATTTATAAAACTGTAGAAATTTTACATTACATAGTTGCAAAAACGATGTTTGTTTTTAGTATCATGCAATTAATCTGCTTAAACATGGAAATATAAATTAATTAGACAATAAAAATTCATAGATCCATAGACATTTTACATAATATAGTGACAAGATAAACATCAGTGATGTTTTTCTTTTTTTGGTTAGAAGAAATGATTCATTAAACTGGAAGCATAACAACTACGAAGTACAAACACAGAAGCTACAAAGTACAACCAAAGACAACTGCAACTAAACCTGACTAGCAAGAAAACTTAAGCAAATAAAGACTAGCAAGAGCCAAAACAAGAAACTAAAATATGGCAACCAGTCACTAGTAACACTAGCAGCTGCCGAAGCCAGAACAATCCTGGCAAGGAAGACCATCGTTGTTGAGAACATTAACCAAAGAGATTGGAGGGACTTGGTGAAAGGACCCGATCTCGATTTAGTTGCCTAAACCGAAATTAGGCCCTAACAACACCATAACTTACAAAAAAATTTGCCAGAGTTTACTTTATAAAACGTACAAACCAAAAACCTGCAAGAAGATTACACTTCACAGATAAATTTTCAGACACACCGTGGACCTCTAATGTCCATCCAGATTTCTCAAAATCCATATATATAATTAAGCATAACATTGACAAGAAATCCAGAAAATATTCAGGAGTATAACTCAAATTGAACAACACTACACAAGTATTCAGAGCGACTTCTAATTACAAAATATACAAGACTAGCATGTTACATCAGGAACCTACTAAAATGAAAGAGTGATTTAAACTTTAAGCCTCCTGCGATGATGTGCAACCACGGGAAAGATACTGCAATCTGGGTAGCGAAAACCGAAAATCCCAGAGAAAAGCATATAAATAATAAAACCATTAGAGTGAGTGGACGTAAATCATAATATGCCGTATAAATAAATCCAACATGTTTTTTACAATAAATGCACATAAAATCATGCAAGTCAAACAAAGACGTAACTCTCCTGGGTACTGTGTGTGTGGAGGCAGTAACTTGAGTACATTTTCCTCAAAGTTACAACACGCCCGGGTCAAGTGCTCATAAAGACGTAACTCTCCCGAGTACTGTGAATCACGGGTCAGGTGCTCATATAGACGTAACCCTCCCGGAGCATTTCGGGGATTAGCCGATCGAGAGGCCATAGCATCGATGCATCATATATCCATACTCAGTGTAAAAACAAATCACATGTGCCTCCAAATCAATGTATGCTCATAAAATGCATAATCATAAATGCATACTCGTAAATGCATAATCGTAAAGGATACTCATAGACTCGCAAATCCACTGTGGAAATCAAAGTATGAAAGTCAACGTGGGATAAAATGTCCACTCACAGATAACAGCTAGCCCTGAGGCCCGGCGGAAGATCCTTCACCAAACACTCAATCACGATCACCTGAATAACAGGGATACGATCAATACATATTCGATTTCAACATACGGAGCAAATACGTTAACAACCCCGCGTTCTCGAAAAGCGTATCGCTCGAAATATCGACGAGGATAACAAAATTCCTAAAATACAACCAAACAACCTTCGTCCCAAATTAGCACACTCAATTCAACTCGAAAACCTCACGGCTACGATCGGGGCACGATTACGAGCAAAACGACATAAAAATCTCTGAAAACCTCAAAAGTCAACCCCTCGCCGGAGCTCTGCCGTGGACCACTGTTGCCGCCGCCGGTGCGGCACCAACACTCACATTCCCCAGCGAGCCATACATCAAACTCTTCCTCTTTCAAGCCCAACCAAACCCCCAAAACCACATCTCCATCCAACAGCCACCGTGGCCGGAATTTCCCTTGAAATTCAAAGGCCGAAACCTATTCCGGCAACCCCTACGGGCTACCCCAAAACCTCCTCCTTGTCCCAAATTAACAACCCAGAAAGCTTCAAGGGGTTGAGGCCAAACCCCTCTCACCGGTGACGCCAAATCTCGCCGGAAACTGCCACCCGATTACGGCGAAAATCCCAAAGTTCACCAAGTTCGAACTCACTCCAAACTCAACCAATTCTCACAAATGAATACATGAATCAATAAGAAATCACAAGAGCTTTCTAACCATACCAAGAACACGGCCGGAGGTGATCGGAATCGTCGGGTCCGACGGCGAACTCAAACCGGGTCAGTGGAGTTCAAACGGGTCAACGGGTCAACTCAGTCAACTCGGTCCAAATGTTTGATTTTCCGATTTTTACGACTATTCGATATTTATACGTCGCAAACCGACCAAACCAACGGCTCAGATAACTTCAACACAATCGGATAAGTACGACTAACTCGACGACAATTTCAAATATTCATTTTATATTCTCCGATTAACCGAAAAATCCTCCGAAACCTCCTACGAGCTCAAAATCAAATCCTCTACAATTTCCGCGAAGGAACTCAAACCAAATTCTTGCCTGATAATTTAGTCGTTAACAAACCACATATGTACAATCAACTCGTGATAATCACATGTCGTGCCGATAATCATATACTCAAAGTTTGGGTTGTTCCAAATCTACCCCCTAAAAAAAATTTTGTCCTCGAAATTTATATACCTGCTAACTGAAGAGGTAGGGATACTGCTCTCGCATGTGCTGCTCGGTCTCCCATGTAGCCTCTTCCACCGAATGGTTCCGCCATAAAAATTTCACAATAGGAATAGTTCTGTGCCGCAACTCCTGGACCTTCCAATCGAGAATCTAGATTGGTTCTTCCACATAAGTCAAATCCTCCCGAATAGGAAGCTGATACGGTGCTAACACATGAGATGGATCAGAAATGTATTTCCGCAACATAGACACATGGAACACATCATGTACCCTGGCCATCTTAGAAGGTAATGCCAACTTGTACGCCACAGCACCAACTCGCTCAATGATCTCATATGGGCCAATATAACGTGGACGAAGTTTACCACGCTTCCCGAAACGAACAATACCCTTCCAAGGAGAAAGTTTCAGGAAAACCCAATCACCAACCTCAAACTCAAGATCTTTCCGTCTCACATAAGCATAACTTTTCTGTCGATCCTGTGCAGCCTTCAATCTGTCCCGAAAAACTTGAACATCTTCCTTGGTGCTTTTCACTAAATCAAGACCACTAAGCCATTTCTCTCCAACTTCACTCCAACGTAATGGAGTTCGACACTGTTTGCCATACAAAGCTTCATAAGGTGCCATACCAATGCTAGCATGATAGCTGTTATTGTACGGAAACTCAATTAAATGAAATTGTTGATCCCAATTACCTTTGAACTGCAATACACAAGATCGTAACATCTCTTCCAAAGTCTAAATAGTCCTCTCTGGCTGACCATCTGTTTGAGGATGAAAAATTGTGTTGAAGTGTAGTCTATTCCCCAATGCTCTCTGTAATGCCTGCCAAAATTCTGAAGTAAACTGACTATCCCGATCAGAAACTATAGACACAGGCACACCATGTAACCTCACAACCTCTCTCAGGTATAGCTTCGCCAATCTACTCATAGAAAGCTTCCCTGGAAGTGCAAGGAAATGAGCTGACTTCGTAAGGCGATCCACGATCACCCAAATACCTGTATTACCACTAGTTGTACGAGGTAACTGATACACAAAATCCATAGTGATATGCTTCCACTTCCACACTGGATTCTCCAAAGGTTGTAGTTTACCGGCAGGCTTCTGACGTTCTTCCTTCACTTGCTGACAAATCAGGCATCTGCTCACATACATTGCTATTTCCTGCTTCATGTTACGCCACCAATAATGAGCTTTAAGTGTCCGAAACATCTTCGTACTACCAGGATGCATACCATATGCGGAACAATGAGCTTCATCAAGTATTTCCTTCTTTAAATCATCATCTCTTGGCATACATAATCTTCCTCTGAACATCAAAGTGCCATCACTCTTTATCCGAAACTCTGTTGGTACACTATTCTGAATAAAATTCTTCTTGCTCAGTAGATAGGCATCCGAATCTTGAGCTTCACGAACTTGATCAAGTAATATCGGACGAACTTGAAAACTGGCTAACAATGCTCCATCTTTATTCCATTCCAACTCTGCTCCCGTTGCACGCAATTCAGTCAAAAGTGACATTCTTGCAATACGTACATGGAAAAGACAAGCACCATACTTCCGACTAAGGGCATCAGCAACCACATTAGCTTTTCCTGGATGATACTCAAAAGTGCAGTCATAATCATTAATCTACTCCATGAAAACACGAACCAACAAAAACCATAAAAATTTCGGTAGAGTAACGCTACTAACGCGGAATTGCCATTAACCTGCACCCGGAAAATACACTTCATCCTATGCCACAAAAGCCAAACCGTGGGCACCAATCCCATCCAGATTTCTCAATATCATAACAATAATAATAAACAGTAAACATAACTGTATAATATAGAAAATCCGGGAAAAACCACATAAAACATGTATCAGTATCGTATCAGAGCGACCTCTAGTGTATATATAGAAAATATACAATAGTAGGCGAAACAAAGGATCTACTGGAAAAGGCAGGTAGCTCGAACAACTAGCCTCCGACCGCGACGTGAGACACCAGAATCCAAACTGCAAACTGGGCACGGAAACCGAAAAGTCCAGGGGAAATGCAATAAAACGTTAGAGTGAGTGGACGAAAATAAATATATGCCTTTCACCAATTTCATATACATAATCAATGTAAAACAATGCGAGTTCAGAAAATATATATGGAGGTGCCAGGCGAATCTCTCAGGCCCGACAGTCAGGCGAATCTCTCAAGCCCAACAGTGATAGGCTAGGGGAATCTCTCAACCTCAGCGGCATAACAGGGGAATCTCTCAACCCTGCCTAGAGGAATCTCTCAACTCTGATCCAGAGGAATCTCTCAACTCTGGTCAGACTACTGATGATTAGCCGAGTAGCCGAAGCATCGATGCAAGTATGCCATCACCATAAAACATAAAATAATATCTCCGAAAATAATAAATAAACTCAACATTGTATATAAACAAATACGGAAAATCACGAACTCGCAACGACTGTGAAAATATAAAAGTGTCCACTCATAAGTGAGCAAAGCGCGCACTCGCGCTAATCACGTGGTCCGGCGGAAGATCCCTCGCCCGAAGAACAATCTCGATCCCCTGAATAATCACAAAATATATCTGATCAAAATCATAGTTCACAACACTGTACCACACCTCGAAAACCAATCGTTCCTGGAAACGTATAACTGATACAAAAATAATTAACGAAATTCCCGAAATCTCCACTCAAACCCTCGACTGAAAATTCGGTACCCAAATCAACTCGAAAACCTCAAGGCGACGATCGGGGTGCGAATACAAGCGGAACGACATATAACTTGACACATTTCCAAAAAAAAATCAACGGTCACCGGAGCTCCGCCGGCGGCGCGCCGTCAACCGGAGAGATTTTCCGGCGGCTAAGCTCACCGAAGCTTCATCTCAACGAGCCCAACACATCTCTCTTCTATGGATAAGATCAATTACGGCCACACACGCCGGAAAACAGCTCGAAAGTCCAAAATCCCTAACCGGCCGGAAAAAGCTCCTCCGCTGAAATCCGTCGCCGTGAGGCCATCTCGGCCTCCCAACCTCAAGGGTCCACCTTCCTACCTCAAACCCAAAAATTTCCAACACAAACCCCCCTCGGAAAGTCGCCAGAACATCCTCCACCGTCGAAGCCGATTTTGGCAAGTTTTCCCCAAAATTTGAACTCGATCGTTCTCTCTCAATTTCAACTCAAATTCTAAAATTCCAAGTTCCATTCAATAGAAAATCAAGAAAGCATTCAGAATATACCAACAATAGGGCCGGAGGTGGCCGGAAACGGAGAGTCGCAGGCGAGTCAGCGGCGGTGGAGTTTTCTCTCTCTGGTCAACGCGGGTCAACGCTCCCAAAGTCAGTCAACGCCGGTCAAACTTCCCGAAACAGTATTTTCGACAATTTTTTGACTATTTCCAATATTTATACTCGCGTCTCGGAACGATCGACGGTCCAAAACGGATAACCCTTACGATTCCGATAAACTCGATACGAACGGATAAACTCGACGAAATTCCGAAACTTCAAATATTCATAAGATATTCCTCGGTCGTCGAAATAATAATCCGAAACAGCCCACGAACTCGAAATCATGTATAAAACAACTCTCGAGAAGAGACTCAACTCAAATTCTCTGCCGATAATTAAGTCGTGATTAAAACCGGCAAATCAAACAATTATCGAAAACAATAATTACGCGCTAACTCGTGAATTAAGCTGATTACTCTACTGATTCTGTTTCGGGTCGTCACAAATCTACCCCCCTTAAAATAATTTCGACCTCAAAATTTACGTACTTGTCAAGTGAACAAATGAGGATACTGCTCCCGCATACGCTGCTCAGTCTCCCAAGTGGCCTCCTCAACCGAGTGATTCTACCACAAGACCTTCACCAGTGGTATAACACGGTGCCTCAACTCCTGCTCACGCCGATCGAGAATCTGTATTGGCTCCTCCACATACGTCAAATCCTCTCAGATCGGTAGCTACTGTGGCGCTAACACATGCAATGGATCTGGAATATACTTCCGCAATATCGAAACGTGGAAAACATCATGAACACGAGCCATCTCAGCTGGCAACTCAAGTCTGTAAGCCACGACACCAACTCTCTCGGTGATCTCGTATGGACCAACGTACCATGGTCGAAGCTTGCCATGCTTCCCAAAATGCACAACTCCCCTCCACGGAGATAGTTTCAGGAAGACCCAATCGCCCACATCGAACTCGAGACTCTTTCTCCTCACGTCCGCATAACTCTTCTGGCGATCCTGGGCAATCTTCAATCTATCTCGGATAATCTGGACGCCCTCCATGGTGCTCTTCACCAGATCAGGGCCAATAAGTCATCGCTCGCCCACCTCACTCCGACACAAAGAAGTACGACACTGCCTCCTGTATAGGGCCTCGTACGGTGCCATCTCGATACTTGCCTGATAACTGTTGTTGTAGGCGAACTGTATCAAATGCAGTTGCTGGTCCCAATTTCCTCGAAACTGTAAAACGCAAGACCGCAACATATCCTCAAGAGTCTGTATAGTCCGCTCAGACTGCTCGTCAGTCTGAGGATGAAAAGCTGTACTGAAATGCAACCTCGTGCCCATGGCTCGCTGTAATGCCTGCCAGAACTCGGAAGTAAACTTACTGTCTCGGTCAGGAAAAA
This sequence comes from Geum urbanum, assembly GCA_946800695.1. NCBI lineage: Eukaryota > Viridiplantae > Streptophyta > Magnoliopsida > Rosales > Rosaceae > Geum > Geum urbanum. Next base: position 13,702,565 of record OX327017.1, on the reverse strand, counting down.
TAGATACAGGCACACCGTGCAGTCGAACAATCTCTGATAAATACAGCTTGGCCAATCTGCCTACTGATATCTTCCTCGGAAGTGCGAGAAAATGAGCGGATTTTGTCAATCGATCCACGATAACCCATATACCAGTGTTGCCAGCCGAAGTACGCGGCAACTGATAGACGAAATCCATGGTAATGTGCTCCCACTTCCAAACCGGAATCTCTAGTGGCTGTAACTTTCCCGCAGGCTTCTGCCTCTCCGCTTTAACCTACTGACAGATCAAACATCGGCTCACATCTTCGTACCATCGGGATGCATCGCATACGCCGAATAATGGGCCTCATCTAGAATCTCCTTCTTCAGACTCTCGTCTCTGGGTATGCACAACTGCCTCTGAAAAGCAACGTACTATCATCACTCAACCTAAACTCTGTTGGCACACCATTTTGTATCATGGTCTTCTTGTCCAACAGGTAGGAATCTGAATCCTGAGCTTCCCGAACCTGATCAACCAACATTGGTCGAACCTGAAAACTGGCTAACAAAGCTCCCTCGTCATCCCACTCGAACTCGGCACCTGTAGCCCGAAACTCGGCTAACATAGACACTCTGGCCACAAACACATGGAATAACGAAGCTCCGAATTTTCGACTGAGTGCATCGGCAACAACATTGGCCTTTCCTGGATGGTACTCGAAAGTGCAATCGTAGTCGTTGATCAACTCCATCCACCTGCGTTGCCTCATGTTCAAGTCTGGTTGCGTCCGTAAGTAAGTGAGACTCTTGTGATCGGTGTAAATCTTGCACTGGGCTCCGTACAAGTAGTGTCTCCAACTTTTCAACGCTAACACAATAGCAGCAAACTCCAAATCATGGGTCGGATAACTGACTTCGTGTGGTTTCAGCTGCATGGAACCGTAGGCTACAACTCTGCAATGCTGCATCAGCACACAACCAAGTCCTAACTTCGACGCATCACTATAAACCACGAACTCACTACTGTCATCTAGTAAAGTCAGAACCGGTGCAGTAGTCAACTTTTCCTTCAGGAGCAAGTAACTTTCCTCACATGCATTGGACCACTCGAACTTGACGCCTTTCTTCGTCAGTCTGGTCAGTGGAGTAGCAATCTAAGAAAAATCCTGCACAAAACGGTGACTCCCTCAGCTGGTAGTAGCCTGCCAAACCCAAGAAACTCCGAATCTCCGGTACGGTGGTAGGTCTACTCCAATTCAGCACGGCCTCGATCTTGTCAGGATCAACGCTGACTCCCTCAGCCGATATCACGTGGCCCAGAAACTTCACGTTGTCCAACCAAAACTCGCACTTACTGAACTTCGTGAACAACTGATTATCCCGCAAAGTCCGCAAAATCGCTCGCAAATGCTTTTTATGCTGGCCCACACTCCTGGAATAGATCAGGATGTCATCGATGAACACAATTATGAACTTGTCCAGAAACCATCTGAACACCCGGTTCATCAAGTCCATAAAAGCTGCGGGGGCGTTGGTCAACCCAAACGGCATAACCAAGAACTCGTAGTGCCCATACCGCGATCTGAAAGCAGTCCTTGCCACATCAGACTCTCGAATCCTCAAATGATGATATCCGGACCTGAGATCAATCTTCGAAAAGACTGAAGCTCCCTTGAGCTGATCAAACAAATCGTCAATCCGCGGCAACAGATACTTGTTCTTCACAGTGACCTGATTCAGCTTCCGGTAATCGATGCACAACCGCATGGATCCATACTTCTTCCGCACAAACAAAACCGGGGCACCCCACGGCGAAACACTGGGTCGTATAAAACCCTTCTCCAGCAACTCCTGGAGTTGAATCTGTAGCTATTTCAACTCCGCTGGCGCCATACGATACAGTGCCTGATATATGGGTCATGTACCCGGTAATAGCTCAATAGTGAAATCAATACCCCGAACTGGAGGTATACCCGGTAACTCCTCCGGAAACACATCCGGAAACTCGGAAACGACCTCGATATCACCGATGTCTGGCACAGCAGCCGTAGTGTCCACAACATGTGCTAAATAAGCAACACAGCCCTTCTTCATTATCTGATCCGCCTTCATCGTGGAAATCATACATGACAATGAAGTGTTCTTCTCACCGCGAAACAATACCTCCGGAAAGCCTGGTCGTCAAAACGCAACCTCCTTCTTGTGACAATCAAACATGGCCCAATGTGTCTCCAAGAAGTCCATACCCAAAATCAGATCAAAGTCGGCGATATCAAGCAACAATAAATCCGCGGCTAAGCCATGGCCTCCAATAAAAATCTCACAATCTCGGTATAACCAACCAATACTCACAATCTCACCAGAAGGATACAATACTCTCCACAACCCCGGAAGTGGAGACGCAGGTACAGTAGCTAAAGATGATAGTCTATACGACATAAATGAATGCGTAGCACCTGGATCTAATAATGTAAGTACTGGATAACCGAAAACATGCAACGTACCGATAACGACCTCTGCTCTCACGCAAAATCATGGCATGAACCCTAGCATGCCCGGCTGGTCGTCCACGCTGAGGTTGTCCCTGCTGTCTGCCCTGGCCCGCAAACTGTATTGGTTGAGCCCCCGAAGTGGCACCTCGCTCTCCTCCGGAACTCTGGGCGGCCTGTCCACCAGCACCATCAAGCTGGAAACACTCTCTCGCATAGTGACCCACCTGACCACAACGAAAACAAGTGACAGGGCCTCGCTGACACGGACCAACATGGTGCCTGCTGCAGAGACTACACAATGGGTACTCCCGCGGTACGGCAAAAGAGCCACCGGTACGCCGAGGATAACTGGAACCGCTAAAACCCCCACTAGATTGTGGTCGCTGTGGTCGATCTCTCCTCCGTCTCTGCCTCTGTCTCGGTGTACTAAATGGTGGTCGATATGGTCCATTGCCCGAGGATGAAGCCGAACCAGAAGTATCAGAACTCTGCCTCTTGGATGGGCTTGACTCGGTCCGCCCTCCTCAAACTGTCTAGGCTGGTACCTCATCTACCTTTCCTTCTTGATATCCTCACCTCGGAGTGCTACACTGATAAACTCGTCGAAGTTATTCCGAGGCATCGTAGTCAGAGTCCCCTTGATGTTCAAGTTCAAACCCAGCTCAAATCTGCGGCACTTGGCTTCCTCAGTAGCCACCATATCACGCGCAAAACGAGATAAGCGGGTAAACCTGTCCCGGTACTCAAGCACAGACAAACTGCCCTGCCTCAAAATCGTGAACTCTTCATACTTACGATGCTGGGTAGCCTGATTGAAGTATCTCAGCATGAAAAAATCTCGAAACAAAGACCACGGAGTATCAACCGGTACTCGGTCGGTGCTAACCCACCAGAAGTATGCATCTGACTCAAGTAATCCGACTGCTGCCACTGTCATCTGCTCAATGGTGAAACGCAGACGGTCATAAACTCGTTCAACCTGAACCAACCATGCCTCACACATCTCTGGATCAGCTGAACCCGAAAAGATAGTCGCACCAGTAGTATGAGCTTTGACCACAGGGTCAAAACGCTCCTCCAAACACAACACTCGCATCAGCAAGTCGTGCGTCTGGCAATCCTCATCAGGATCCACTTCCCGATCAACACGGGGACCACATCGAGGAGGCATCCTACTGATACAAGACAAGCATTAGGTACAAGCAGAAGGAACGTAATCATGAGACCTCAGATATTTGAGAACACACAAACCAATGTAAAACATAATCATTCGGAAAATATATATGGAGGTGCCAGGTGAATCTCTCAAACCCGACAGTCAGGCGAATCACTCAAGCCCGACGGTGATATGCCAGGGGAATCTCTCAACCCCAGCGGCATAACAGGGGAATCTCTCAACCCTGCCCAGAGGAATCTCTCAACTCTGGTCAGACTACCGGTGATTAGCCGAGTAGCCGAAGCATCGATGCAAGTATGACATTACCATAAAACATAAAATAATACCTCCAAAAATAATAAATAAGCTCAACATCGTATATAAACAAATACGGAAAATCACAAACTCGCAACGACTGAGAAAATATAAAAGTGTCCACTCACAGGTGAGCAAAGCGCGCACTCGCGCTAATCACGTGGTCCGACGGAAGATCCCTCGCCCGAAGCACGATCTTGATCCCCTGAATAATCACAAAATATATCTGATTAAAATCACAGTTCACAACACTGTACCACTCCTCGGAAACCAACCGTTCCCGGAAACGTATAACTAATACAAAAATAATTAACGAAATTCCCGAAATCTCCACTCAAACCCTCGACTGAAAAATCGGTACCCAAATCAACTCGAAAACCTCAAGGCGACAATCGGGGCGCGAATACGAGCGGAACGACATATAACTCGACACATTTCTAAAAAAATTCAACGGTCGCCGGAGCACCATTGTTGACCGCTGCCGCCGCCGCCGGCGTGCCATCAACCAGAGAGCTTTTCCCGCCGGCGGCGGCGTGCCGTCAACCGGAGAGATTTTCCGACTGCCAAGCTCACCGAAGCTTCATCTCAACGAGCCTAACACATCTCTCTTCTATGGCTAAGATCAATTACGGCCACACGCCGAAAAACAGCTAGAAAGTCCAAAATCCCTAACCGGCCGGAAAAAGATCCTCCGTCGAAATCCGTCGCCGTGAGGCCATCTTGGCCTCCCAACCTCAAAGGTCCACCTACCTACCTCAAGCCCAACAATTTATAACACAACCCCCCCCCCCCCCCCCCGGAAAGTCGCCGGAACACCATCCACCGTCGAAGCCGATTCCGGCAAGTTTTCCCCAAAATTTCAACTCGATCGTTCTCTCTCAATTTCAACTCAAATTCTAAAATTCCAAGTTCCATTCAATAGCAAATCAAGAGAGGATTCAGAATATACCAAAAATAGGGCCGAAGGTGGCCAGAAACGAAGAGTCGCCGGTGAGTCAGCGGCGGTGGAGTTTTCTCTCTCTGGTCAACACGGGTCAATGCTCCCAAAGTCAGTCAACGCCGGTCAAACTTCCCGAAACAGTATTTCCGACAATTTTTCAACTATTTCCGATATTTATACTCGCGTCTCGGGATGATTGACGGTCCGAAACGGATAACCATTACGATTATGAAAAACTCGATACGAACGGATAAACTCGACGAAATTCCAAAACTTCAAATATTCATAAGTTGTTCCTCGGTCATCGAAATAATAATCTGGAACCGCCCACGAACTCGAAATTATGTGTACAAAAACTCTCGAGAAGAGACTCAACTCAAATTCTCGGCCGATAATTAAGTCGTGATTAAAACCGGCAAATCAAACAATTATCGAAAACAGTAATTACACACTAACTTGTGAATTAAGCTGATTACTCTACTGATTCTGTTCCGGGTCGTCACACTCCATCCATCTCCGCTATCTCATATTCAAATCTGGCTGCGTACACAAGTAGGTAAGACTATTGTGATCGGTGTAAATCTTACAGTGCGCCCCATACAAGTAGTGTCTCCAACTCTTCAATACGAACATAATGGCTGCTAACTCTAGATCATGAGTAGGATAGTTAACTTCATGAGGTTTCAACTATCTGGAACCATATACCACCACCTTACCATGCTTCATCAAAACACAACCCAGACCTAACTTCGAAGCATCACTGTACACAACATACTGACCACTATAGTCAGGTAAATTCAACATTGGTGCAGTAGTCAACCTTTCCTTCAAAGTCAAGAAACTTTCCTCATAAGCATCAGACCACTCAAACTTGACTCTTTTCTTCGTCAAACGGGTAAGCGGTGTCGCAATTTGTGATAAATGTTGCACAAATCGGCAATAGTAACTTGCTAAACACAAGAAACTTCGTATCTCTATCACATTTGTAGGTCTGGTCCAATTCAACACTGCTTCAATCTTATCTGGATCCATGCTGACTCCCTCAGCTGATATCACGTGACCCAAAAATTTCACATTGTTCAACTAAAACTCACAATTGTTAAACTTGGCATACAACTAAGCGTCTCGCAAAGTCTGCAAAATGGCATGCAAATGCTTCTTGTGTTGCCCCACACTTCTGGAATATATCAAGATATCGTTGATGAATACAATAACAAACTTGTCCAAATAACGCCTAAAAATTCGATTCATCAAGTCCATGAAAGCAGCTGGCACATTGGTCAACCCAAAAGGCATAACAGGGAACTCATAATGCCCATAACGTGACCGAAACGCCGTCTTAGCAACATCAGACTCTTGAATCCGTAGCTGATGGTACCCAGACCTGAGATCAATCTTCGAAAAGACTGAAGCTCCCTTCAACTGATCGAACAAATCATCGATCCGTGGAAACCGATACTTGTTCTTCACTGTGACCTGATTCAATTTCCGATAGTCAATGCATAGTCTCATCGAACCATCCTTCTTCCTCACAAACAACACTGGAGCACCCCAAGGTGAAACACTAGATCGAATTAAGCCTTTTCCCATCAATTCTTGAAGTTGAATCTGCAACTCCCTCAACTCTGCTGGTGCCATACGATAGGGTGTCTGCGAAATAGGTCCAGTACTTGGAAGTAACTCAATAGTGAAGTCAATCTCCCTAACTGGAGGAATACCAGGTAAATCCTCATGAAATACATCCGAATACTTACAAACCACCGATATATGCCCAATGTCTGGTACACGAACCTCTGTATCAATCACATGTGCTAGATATGCCCCACAACCCTTTTTCAACATCTGCTCAGCCTTCATTGTCGAAATCAGACAAGGTAAAGAAGTATTATATTCACCACGAAATAAAATTTTCGATACGCCAAGACTCTTGAAAACAACCTCTTTCTTGTGACAGTCAAAAACATCCCAATGGCTCTCCAAGAAATCCATGCCCAAAATCACATCAAAATCCACAATATCCAGTAGCATCAAATCCGCGGCTGACCCATAACCTCCTATAAAAATCTCACAATCCTGATACACCCACTCGACACACACTACCTCGCCGGATGGATACAACACTCGCCACAAACTAGGGAGTAGGGATGCAAGTACAGTAGCCAATGATGCTAATCTATATGACATGAATGAATGCATAGCTCCTGGATTTAGTAAAGTAAGAACTGGATGACCAAAAATGTACAACATACCGATGATAACCTCAGGGGAAGCTATGCCCTCTCCCAGAGACATGGCATGAACTCGAGTTTGTCCAGTTGGTCGTCCACGCTGACTACGGTTCTATTAACCATCATGTCCAGAAGACTGTGTTACTCGATCACCATAAGCAGTACCCTGACCATGACCGCTGCCCAGAGCTGCAGCACCCCTAAAGGTACCACCCTGCGGACATTCCCACGCAAAGTGACCCTCATGGCCACAACGGTAACAACTGGTAGTGCCTCGAAAATACGAACAATAATGCCACATATTACAAATGTTGCACAATGGATAGTCTCTGGGTGCAACTGGTATATCATATGCACATTGTGAATAACTCGATCCACTGGAACTCCCACTCTGGGGTTGCCTCAGAGGTCGATTCCTCCATCTCTGACTCCCACTCTGGCCCGATGAACCACGTGCATATCTGAAAGTGCTACCATTTGAAGAAGATGCTGAACTCGAAGTGCCAGAACTCATCCTCTTGGAGGGACCCTAGTTGGGTCCACCCTCTTCAAAGAGGCGAAACTGAAACCGCATCTGCCTCTCTTTCTCAATGTCCTCGTCCCTGAGTGCAGCACTAACAAAGTCATCAAAATTTTCTCGAGGCATAGTGGTCAAGGTTCCCTTGATATTCAAATTCAGACCCAACTCAAACGTTCTACACTTTGCTTCCTCAGATGCCACCATATCACGTGCAAAACGAGACAAACGGGTAAACTTATCCCGATACTCAAGCACTGACATATTCCCCTGCCTCAGATTGGTAAACTCTTCATATTTCCTATGCTGGGTGGCCTGGTTGAAATATCGACGCATAAACAAATATCTGAATGTAGGCCATGGAGTATCAATAGGAACTCTCTCGGTGCTAACCCACCAGAAATAAGCATCTGAGTCTAGTAACCCAACAATAGCCACAGTCCTCTGCTCAAGAGTAAAATGTAGGCGTTCACAAACACGTTCCATTTGGACTAACCAAGCCTCACATATTTCAGGATCAGAGGAGCCAGAAAAGGCAGTTGCTCCAGCTGTCCTACCATTAACCACAAGGTCAAAACACTCCTCCAAACGCAAAACTCGCATTAGCAAGTCGTGTGTATGCTGATCCTCAATAGGATCCCCATCCCTGTTAGCACAGGTTCAACGTCGGGGAGGCATCCTAAGAATGAAAGGACATTAGTCACACAACACAAGGAACGTAATCATAAAACTTCAGACATTTGAAAGCATACAACACTCTAGAGCATTGATGATTGTCCGCTAGCCAGTCGGGTCATCACTCCTGGTATGCTAAACATTCTCAAATACCTTTAGTAACAAAACTACAAGAGTCTACAGAAACTCAAACCTAATGCTCTGATACCAACTGAAAGGACCCAATCTCGATTTAGTTGTCTAAACCGAAATTAGGCCCTAACGACACCATAACTTACAAATTTTTTTGCCAAAGTTTACTTTATAAAACGTACAAACCAAAAACCTGCAAAAAGATTACATTTCACACATAAAATGAACAACACTACACAAGTATTCAGAGTGACATCTAATTACAAAATATACAAGATTAGCAAGTTACATCAGGAACCTACTAAAATGAAAGAGTGATTTGAACTCTAAGCCTCCTGTGATGACGTGCAACCACGGGAAAGATACTGGAATCTGGGTAGCGAAAACCAAAAAGCCCAGAGAAAAGCATATAAATAATAAAATTGTTAGAGTGAGTGGACGCAAATCATAATATGCCTCATAAATAAATCCAACATGCTTTTCACAATAAATGCACATAAAATCATGCGAGTAAAAAAAACAAGCCCAGGTCAAGTGCTCATAAAGACGTAACTCTCCTGGGTACTGTATGTGTGGAGGCAGTAACTTGAGTACATTTTCCTCAAAGTTACAACACGCCCGGGTCAAGTGCTCATAAAAATGTAACTCACCCGGGTACTGTGAATCAAGGGTCAGGTGTTCATATAGACATAACCCTCTCGGAGCATCTCGGGGATCAGCCGAGAGGCCATAGCATCGATGCATCCACTACAAGAAAAGAGGACTTAGACGACGGAACAGTATTAGTTCCGTCGTCTAAGTGTTACTTAGACCTCGGAGATTTCTCCGTGGTCCAAGTAACACTTAGACGACGGAGATGTAATTCTCCGTCGTCTAAGTGTTACTTGGACCACGGAGAAATCTCCGAGGTCTAAGTAACACTTAGACGACGGATGTGAAGTTTCTCCGTCGTCTAGGTAAGCACCTGGACCTCGGAGACTTCTCCGTGGTCCAGGTTATCACCTGGACGACGGAGAATTACATCTCCGTCGTCTAAGTGTTACTTGGACCTCGGAGAAATCTCCGTGGTCCAAGTAACACTTAGACGACGGAGAATTACATATCCATCGTCTAAGTGTGACTTGGACCACGGAGAAGTGATCACCTGGACAACGGACCGACACGTCGTGGTGTAAGTTCCACTTAAACGACGTACCGACACCTCCGTCGTCTAAGTGAAGCATTATATATATAGGCCATGCCAAACTCTCTTAGCTTCGATCATTCCATTATATTTTCTCCCGTGGGGAATTTTTGAGATCGAAGGAGAAGGAGAAGGCCGGATTAGGCTAGGCCGGGGCTAGAAATTAATTAAAGGATCGGATCTCCGGTGTTCGATCACTAGCTAGCTTAATTAACTGCAGATATCGAGAAGGCCAGCAGGTACGTACGTAGGCAGTTAAAATTTGCATGATTAAATATATATATATTTAGGGAAACCGTACGTGCGTACATACATGCATGAATGTTAATTAGCTATATATACAGATTAAATTACGTACGTAATTTGATGGATCGATGTAGATCGAGTACGTATAATTAATGGTAAATTAATGGACTAATATATATATATGTAATAATTATTTAATTATAATATTTTGTAGCAGTATGGACAAGAGTTGGATGAAGTTAAAGAATAGATGTGATGTCCGGTATATGGATGGAATTAGCGAATTTGTGAATTTTGCGATAGAACATGGTCATGGAAAGAAGCGTTTCAGGTGTCCGTGCCAGAAATGTCTTAATTGTCAGTATGCGGAGGTTAATGTTATGGTGCAACACCTGTACGAAAATGGTATGATGTGGAGTTACACTACATGGAGCGAGCATGGTGAAGCAGTAGAGTTCAGCGCAGCAGACTTCAGCTCAGGGTACAGTTACCATGGTGCCTCATCCAGCGGCAGTGGTGCCGGACCCCCAGCTTGCAATCCAACTGTAGATTTGGTCCATGATGCGTTTCCGGGATTTAGTCATAGTGGACACCAACACCAAGACGGAGGTTACAGTACCACTCATGAGCATGATGACACATTCCCCGCTGCTAGCTTGGCCACTGACACCAGTGAGATGGATAAGTACAACCGGATGCTACTTGAAGCGCAGACCCCGGTGTTCCCTGGATGTCGAGAGAATGTGTTGCAATATGTGATGGAGCAAATGAAGATAAAAGTGAAGCACAAAATGTCAGTCAGTGCTTTTGACGAAATTCAGGAGCAAATATGTAAGTTGCTTCCTGATGATCACAATCTTCCTAAATCTCATTATAAGGTTAGAAATATCTTGAGCAGCCTCGGCCTAAAGTACAGGATAATTGACGCATGTCCGAATGATTGTGTGCTATTTTACAAAGAGTATAAAGATTTGGACTATTGTCCCGTATGTGGCCAGTGCAGATTCCAGGTGAATAGGAAGAGTTCGAAAAAGAGAATTCCTGTGAAAGTTGTTCGATATTTTCCCTTGATTCCCAGATTGCAGCGCCTGTACATGTCTCTACACACAGCAGAGGCGATGCGATGGTACGCAGAAAAGCGAATAGATGACGATGTCCTGCGACACGCCGCGGATGGGGAGGGTTTCAAACATTTCGACAGAGAATTCGGAAAATTTGCTGCAGAGGTTAGAAATGTTAGACTCGGCCTATCTACAGACGGATTCAATCCTTGGGGAAGTAATAGCTCCGCCGTAAGCACTTGGCCAGTAATTCTGATGCCGTACAACCTGCCTCCGTGGATGTGCATGAACAAGGAATTTAATTTCCTTACTGTACTAATTCCAGGTCCTAAATCTCCAGGGAAGTGCTTAGATGTCTACCTCAGACCTTTGATCGACGAGCTGAAACTGTTGTGGGAAAATGGAGTCCCAACTTATGACAAATTCACTGACACGATGTTCACGATGAGGGCTGCCGTAATGTGGACGATCAGCGATTTTCCAGCGTATGGGATGTTGGCAGCGTGCAGGACAAAAGGATATAATGGATGTCCTATATGTTTGGACGACGTGAACTCTAGTTGGCACGCAGGGAAGGTGTGTTACTTGGGTCACCGTAGATGGCTCCCTCACGACCACCCTTGGCGACAGGATGAAGCTCATTTCGACGGGACGGTAGAGAACAATCCTAAACCCCGTAGTTGGTCGGGCGAAGAGATTTTAGAGAGGTTGAGCTATTTCGACTTTGGTGTGTTGACTAACGACGCGGATGTAAAGAAATGCAATCCAATTCCTCCACATGATCTGAGCTATTGGGATCACAAGAGTATATTCTTTGAACTCCCTTACTGGTCGAAGTTGAAGCTGAGGAACAACTTGGACGCGATGCACATAGAAAAGAATGTGTGCGACAGCGTGGTGGGAACAATTCTCGGTATTAAGTTCAAGACTAAAGATACTCCCAAAGCGCGCAAAGATTTGGAATCAATGAATCTACGTCGTCCCTTGTGGTTGAGGAGGGATAGGAAAGGAGTGTACAACAAGATGCCAGCTGCACCGTACACAGTGAAGCCGACACTTAGACGTTCTGTATTTCACTGGTTTAAGGGCGTTCGTTATCCGGCCACGTATGCAGCTACTATAACTGGAGCAGTGGACGAGGTGCAACACAAGTTTGTTGGTCTAAAGACACATGACTATCACGTTATGCTGCAACGTCTGATTCCAGTGGTAATTCGACCATATTTGCCTCGCGACGTCGTAGAACCAATAGTGGCATTGTGCAGATGGTGGCAGAGGTTATGCGCCAGAGAATTAAAGAAGTCAGATGTCGTGGAATTGCAACAACAAATTGTGCACATCATTTGCAAACTAGAGAGGATTTTTCCTCCTGCTTTCTTCGACATAATGATTCACCTAATGATCCACCTGCCCGAGCAGGTTCTCATTTCTGGTCCGGTCCAGTACACTTGGATGTATCCTCAAGAAAGGTACGTACAACTAATTAATTATACAGGTTTTTCGATTCATAATTTGTTCCACTGGAGATTACTAGCTAGCTATATGCATGTACTTATTTTTATTGTACGTTTGATTAATTTTGTAGACAGCTTGGACAATATAAGTCATTCGTCAAAAACAGGTCGGCTCCGGATGGCTCCATAGCAGAGACATACCTAATGCATGAGTGCGTTACTTACTGCAACAGGTACCTCAAAGATCCACCACCTCCAACTGCCTCCGATCCCAGTGCCCGCATCAATCTTTCTGTCGTCACCAATGTCGTCCGACCGTTTAGAGGAGTATTAAAGGAAACGTTAACACAGGAAGAACTTATTGAGGCACATTGGGTAGTGTTACGAGACTGTGACGAAGTTGAGCCGTACATGATGTCATACAGGGAGAGGCTTCAGGCGTTATATCCAGACAAGAGTTCGGCGTGGATTGAGAAAATGGTTAAGAAAAAGTTCCCCGATTATTTCTTCCAATGGGTACGTATTTAGTGATTTATATACATATTGAGATCATGCATGTTTAATTTGTAGAAAGTAAACCCTTACATTTTTCCATTTTCGCAGATGATTGATCTGCAAAAATCCGAAAACCACGGGGGGTGGTGGTCTTGGCCAAAGCACTTGCTAGCAGGGAAGCCGATTAAACACTATATTTATCCGGGATGTTTTGTGAACGGTGTGAAGTTCCATTCATTGGCGCGAGATGAAGGAAGAAGAACACAAAACAGTGGGATAGCGGTTGGGAAAGACCCTGATCTATATTACGGAATGATCGTATATGTGGTTCAGCTATGTTACGGGAATGATGTCAACGTTTTCCTATTCAAGTGCAGATGGTTCAAGCGTACAAAGGAAGACCTGGGACTTTTATCAGTCGATACAAACTCAAGCTGGTATGAGGATGAGCCTTTCGCTCTCGCCACCTTAGTTAGGCAGGTGTTCTATCTCGACGATCCGAAAGCTGGTGACGGGTGGAAAATAGTGAACCAGATCTCTCATCGAGGAGTTTGGAATACAGAGACAATTGAAGGGACACCGGCGACGACTGAAGATGCTGCTGAACCAGACAGAGACATTCCTGCCTATCAAGAGCCTAATATTTCTGTCATCCGCTCCGACATAATGGACCTGGTTCAAGACGGTGAACGGTTACCCATGCCTGATGGTTGTACAGATCTAACTGAAGAAGAGATCATTGAGGTAGATGAAGAAGACGTGCAGGATGAGGACGATGACGACGACTCTGGTTATTCCTCGGACGATGTTGAGTACGATGAGGAGGATGAGCAATCGGATAACGGTGATGATGATGATGACGATTATGACGAAGAGTACGGTCACACGACGAGGATCATTACTTGGTAAACCCTAATTTATTATTGTAATATATATATATATGATCGATCGATGCATCGTAAAAAGGTGAAAGATTTCTATTATGTCGAGACTTTAAGATTCCTCGTCCAGCTTTGGTTGGTTTTATTGTTTTTAAATACTATATATATGATCGATCTCCGCCAGCTTAACTTCCTCAGATTTTAATTAAGTCGACTTCTCTCTGTTTCAATTGAATGTCTTTGGACTGTTTTTCTAGTCCCGGCCCCTCTCTTTGCTTTCAACTTCATCGGTGTATTCTCTGATCTTATTAAAAGTAAGCTGAAATTGCTCTACATTTCGCTCACGCAGCCCTTCAAACCCTAAATCCTAGACCCTAAATGTAGCAGATCGGATCGATCGATCATTTTTTTAGTTATATTCTTGAATGAGAATAATTGAACGAACATACAAATGACCGGGGACGACCTAAACCCTAAACCATACGGCCCTAACCCCTGAATTCAGGGTTTTTACACTTGGACGACGGAGACAGTCATTCTCCGTCGTCTAGGTACACACTAGGACGACGGAGAATGTCGTCTCCGTCGTCCAGATGACAAACCCGATACCCTAAACCCTAAGGACCCCTAACCCCTGAATTCAGGGTATATATATTCACCTGGACGACGGAGACAGTCGTATACCCTAAACCTAAGGACCCCTAACCCCTGAATTCAGGGTATATTCACCCTAAACCCTATACCCTAAACCTAAGGACCCCTAACCGAGAACGGAGAAATTAATTGCAGATTCACCTTTGGCGCCAAATCTCAATCTCATATAAAACCCTAGCTAAATCTTGGACCCTAAATCTAGCAGTTCGGATCGATCGATCAATTTTTTAATTATATTTTTGAATCAGAATAATTGAACGCACACACAAATGACCGGGGACGACCTAAACCGTAAACCCTAAGGCCCTAACCCCTGAATTCGGGGTTTTTAAACTTGGACGACGGAGACAGGCATTATCCGTCGTCTAGGTACACACTTGGACGACGGAGACAGTCATTCTCCGTCGTCCAAGTGTAAAACCATATACCCTAAACCCTAAGGACCCCTAACCCCTGAATTCAGGGTATATTCACCTGGACGACGGATACTATATTCTCCGTCGTCCAAGTACACACCTGGACGACGGATATTAGCGTCTCCGTCGTCCAAGTGTCTACTTGGACGACGGAGAATGTCGTATCCGTCGTCCAGGTGTAAATTTCGTAATTTTTTCTAAGACAACGACCATCTAGACCATCTTCGAATGCGTATTCTTTTCGTCAAGACTTTAGAGTAGTATATTCTTGGTGTGTGAGCTTCGACGGTTCGAAAATCGGAGTTGCGAAATGTCCTGTATCCACGTTTCCGGTTTGTGAAATTCTCGGTTTTGCGGTTGACTGTGCCGATGAAACCCTTCCCGAACTTATTATTTCCTGGTCCTTTATAGTAATTATATATTATGTTACGACGAACATATCCAACGGTTGTTTTGTCCAAATTCAATTTCGTTAGCACTCTGCTGCAAATCAGCAACTACTCATGAACACTAAAGTCTTAAAGATTAGTCGATACTTAACAACTTTCAAAACGTAAAATTATTCGGCGGTTCAAATTTAACTGTTTATATATACGATGCGTTCATCGATATTGTACGACTATTTCACTCGAATGACAAATCGCTAAATTCCTAGCGAATTAATTTAAAATTTTTTTTTGGCATAATTTGAACCTAGACGACGGATACTGTCAGTTTCCGTCGTCCAAGTGTTCACCTGGACGACGGAATTAACCGTATCCGTCGTCTAGGTTCAAATTACCATGGCGGTTCAATTTTTTATTTTTTTTCGATGTAAATATCGACTTGGACGACGGATATGTAGGTTTCCGTCGTCCAAGTGAAAACTTGGACGACGGAAACCTACATATCCGTCGTCCAAGTCGATATTTACATGGCGGTTCAATTTGCCGCTTCAATTTTCGGCACCGCTTGAAATTCCACTTAGACGACGGAAAACACTGTCTCCGTCGTCTAAGTCAACATTTATGGCGGTGAAACGGCCCGCCCATTTATTTGGCGCCGGTTCGAAAAAATTTGACCCTTCACTTAGACGACGGAAAACACTGTTTCCGTCGTCTAAGTGCACTTAGACGACGGAGAATAGTGCTCCGTCGTCTAAGTGAAACTGTATATAAGGAGGAGCACCCCCCCTCATTTTCTCATCATTCCATCTCCTCCTCTATACTCTCCTCTCCTCTCTCTCTCACTCCGGCGATCCTCCTCCGGCGACGCCCCGACGACCAATTTTCCGGCGTGGTTCCCCCTCTCCGACGACTCTACTCTTCCAATATTCCGGCGAAATTCCGACGAGGTAATAATTCGAAATTTTAACTCTTTAACAATTTTTTTATTTGTTTAATTATTTAATTTCTAAATACTTTTAATTTATTAGTTTTAAATAATAAATAGTTGTAATTATAATAATTATTTTCTTGTTATTATTATTATTTAGTAATCATTATTAGTTGTTAATTATTTGGTAAAGAATAATTATTAGTTAAAATTAAATAATAGTAATAATAATAATTGATTATATTGGTAAATGAATAATTATTATTAAATGCATGATAAATAATAATTAATTGATAATTATATGTATTTTCTAGTAAATTGCATGGTAGTACGTGTTCGATTTAAATTTAGTACATAGGCTTGGTGTAATTAAGTCGCACTCTTTGGAATAGATGGCGCCTCTTTTCCTTGCTTATCTCCTTAACCCCTCGTGATGTGTGAATTTCATCACCGCACACCATAACCTAAGTGAAGTTATGGACACGAGGTTGAGGGCGGAGTTTGCAAAGGACTTGAGGGAGTGTAAATTTTCGAAAAATTGGCCGAATGTCGGACATGGTGTCTAGAAACGGGTTATGACTGGTGACAGGATTTGGACTAAGAAAGACTTTTGTCGAAATTAGTCCTGCCTCTCGCGTTATCTCTATCCCTAACTGGCCATGTTTTTCGATTTAACCAAGGCTGATTAATTGAAAATTTACACTTTATCGCGCGGGTCGCACGTCCATTGAACGACCGAAAATGCCAAGCTAGTGTACTCTATTTAAATCTTAAACGTACTTAATTAATTAGCGTAAATTCTCCGTCGTTGTAATTATTATGGTAAGTAGGTATTTTAACACCGTACGTACTCTTAGGTTTAAATGGCTCCGCCAAAGATCACATCCGGGAAGAAGAAAGCCCAACAGGAGTCAGAAGATGAGATGCTCCAAATGTTGGCGGCCCAAGTCGGTTGGGTTCAACCGCAGGTAGACGCCCTCAATCCGGGGCCTTCTGGGGAAATTCCCTCTGCCCCATTTCTCTCAAGCGGTGATGACGTCGACCCCTTTTCAACTCCGACGCCCGGTACCGCTTCAACGGGAAGTACTCAGGCGTCTTCGACGGCCGAGTCTATCATGTACAGCGCCCGCCGTAAGCAAAGGAGGGCCCCCACTGACCCCCAACCGAAAAAGACTCGGGGTCTCGTTAAAGGTGGAAAGGCGGAGAAAATTTGCAAGGCGACCGGGAGCAAGATCGCCTTGCCTTACGACGAATTCACCGGTGGCCCTCCCACACCTCAGCTAGCAAGTCTCTCGGCTCATAGCATTGGGTCGATTGTTCGTAACCGGGTTCGTATCACTGCCCCTACTTGGAGGGATGTGCCGGATTCGGAGAAGGCGAAAGTCTTTAAGGATCTTTCGGTACGTAATACGTACAATTTTAGTTATTATATACTATTTTTAATATTAGTTATATATAATTTTATAATATATACGATTATAATTTTCAATTTATTTCTGATAGGAACAATTTGCGGTGGATCCGGATCCGGCGATGTTGAGGCATATCAACCAAACCGCCAACAACATCTTCAAAGATTGGAAGTACAGGCTCCATCAGTACTTCCGAACTAACGGTCCCGTGCCTCCCCCCGAAGAGCTGCGTGGGGATAGAGAAGATGAGTGGGAGTGGTTGTGTAACCACTTTGCCGATGAGCAATTTCAGGTGTTAATTTACTTTTTTTATTTCAATTAAGATAATTGAATACTCTAAATTTTAGTTACTTATAAATTTTTTAATGATTTCATTATGTTGTCTAACAGAAATTCTCCGGTGTCAACAAAGCCAACCGGGGGAAGAAGGACAAGCACCATACTTCCGGCGCCAAGCAACTCATTCAAATTGCCAAGGAGCACAGGGATAAGGGCTCCAAACACCCTTATCTCGATGCAAGCGTAAGCGCGTACGTGACGCCTGGGCTCGATAATGAAGCGAGTCAACGCGGCGTAAGTCATATATATATATATATATATGTGTGCGCTAATAATTATAGTAATTATTATTTAAATATTATTTCATTATAATAAATTTATTATTCTTTTGTAGGCAAGAGTGATAGAGCGTGCGCAGGAAGAATTGGCTAACACTCAGCTTGCGTTCCCAGATGTGCCGCTAGAAGACCTGCCTCCTCTATCTGTGGAGAGCCAAATAGCAATTGCGGATGAGGTCTACGGTCGTAGAGCTGGCAAGGAGGTTAGGCACTTCGGGCCTAAGGTGGTTCGAGATTTGTCGACCTCTGAGTCATCATCTACGGGAGGTTCGGGGCGGCGGAGAAGTTCTCAAGCTGCGGCAGCCTATGAAGAGGCTCGAATCGCACGGGAGGAGAATATTGCCATGCGCCAAAGAATGGACCAGCAAGACGAGCGAATAGCCCAACTCATCGCCCTTATGCAACAAGCTCAAAGACAATGTCAACCTCCTCCGAACCCATTCCCCGACGACGACGACCCGGCTGGAGGCGGAGGACGAGGCGGCGCATCTGCTCCTCCAGTGTTTTAGCTAGCTAGTAGTTCATTATTTCGTTTCTTAATTTCCGCATTACGAACAATATTTTCATTTTTAATTATGGGTTTTTTCGATTATGTATGTACAAATTAATTTTAATTATTTTATTAATTTAGTGTATTTAATTAATTTAATTAATTTTTTTTCAATTAATATTAATAATATTTTTGAATTTAATTTTTTTTTTTAAATTAATTTTTCACTTAGACGACGGAGACATTAATCTCCGTCGTCTAAGTCCCTACATGGGCCACGGACGTTGTTAGCTTCTCCGTGGCCCAGGTGGTGACTTAGACGACGGAGATTAATGTCTCCGTCGTCTAGGTTACGACCTGGGCCACGGAGATTGTTAGCTTCTCCGTGGCCCAGGTCGTAACCTAGACGACGGAGACATTAATCTCCGTCGTCTAAGTCACCACCTGGGCCACGGAGAAGCTAACAACGTCCGTGGCCCATGTAGGGACTTAGACGACGGAGACATTAATCTCCGTCGTCTAAGTCCCCACATGGGCCACGGACGTTCTCCGTGGTCCAAGTGAACTTGGACGACGGAGATTAAATTCTCCGTCGTCTAAGTACTTAGACGACAGCACTTGGAGCACGTACCTTGGACGACGGATTTTCCGTCGTCCAAGTACTTAGACGACGGAGATAGGCACTTAGACGACGGAAATTCTCCGTCGTCTAAGTCACTTTTTCTTGTAGTGATCATATATCCATACTCAGTGTAAAAACAAATCACATGTGCCTCCAAATCAATGTATGCTCATAAAATGCATAATCGTAAAGCATACTCATAGACTCACAAATCCACTGTGGAAATCAAAGTATGAAAATCAACATGGGATAAAATGTCCACTTACAGATAACAGTTAACCCTGAAGCCCGGGGGAAGATCTCTCGCCAAACACTCGATCACGATCACCTGAACAACAGGGATACGTCAATACATATTCGATTTCAACATACGGAGCAAATACGACAAGAACCCCGCGTTCTCAAAAAGCGTATCACTCGAAATATCGACGAGGATAACAAAATTCTCAAAATAGACCCAAACAACCCTGGTCCTAAATTAACACACTCAACTTAATTAAACTCGAAAACCTAATGGCTGCGATCGGGGCGCGATTACGAGCAAAATGACGAAAAATCTCTAAAAACCTCAAAAGTCAACCCCTCGCCGGAGCTCCACCTTGGACCACCACCGCCGCTGTCGTCGCGGCGCCAATAGTGACATTCCCCGGCGAGCCATACATCAAACTCTTCTTCTCCTCAAGCCCAACCAAACCCCCAAAACCACATCCCCATCCAACCACCACCAATGTTTCTACCAAACTCCGCGAGGATTTCTAGTAGAAGTACGGGTGGGGCTATTTCGGGTGATCTGAGCTATAGTGCGTATATCGTCCTTTATCTACTGTTAAGAGTAATACACCAAACGGGCGTTAGGAGTCTTGACGGGGTGTTACCGCCTTCGACTCTCCGACGCTCTAGTTAGTGTATGAAGTGTAACAATAGTATTAGTAGAGTAACGGGCGTACCTTGTATCTATCATAAATGTGTTGCTTATATTGGTGGTTGAGTATGGACTCTTTTGTTGCTCTTCAATGTGGGATCCTGTCTTTTGCACATAACCAGTCCTGGTATCTTCTGTTTGTCGCACCGAACGCGTGGAATTTCAGATGGTGTAGTTTTCTTGTTTATAGGTGGAGCCTGTGTTGCTGTCTTGTGTTTGGTTTGAGCTGTGTTGACCCGTTTGTTTAGTGACTAAGTATGCGATAATTGTGTATTACGGGATCACACACTAACAACCGTGGCAGGAATTTCCCTCGAAATTCCAAGGCCGAAACCTATTTCGGCAACCCCTACGGGCTACCCCAAAACCTCCTCCTTGTCCCAAATTAACAACCCAGAAAGCTTCGAGGGGTTGAGGGGAACCAAACCCCCCTCACCCATGACGCCAAATCTCACCGAAAACCACCACCTGATTCCGGCGAAAATCCCAAACTTCATCGAGTTGGAACTCACTCCAAACTCAACCAATTCTCACAAATGAGTACATGAATCAATAGGAAATCGCAAGAACTTTCTAACCATACCAACAACACGGCCGGAGGTGGCCGGAATCGTCGAGTCCAATGGTTAACTCAAACCGGGTTGGTGGAGTTCAAACGGGTCAACGGGTCAACTCGGTCCAAATGTGTGTTTTTTCGATTTTTACGACTATTCGATATTTACACGTCGCGAACAGACCAAACCAACGATTCGGATAACTCCAACACAATCGGATAAGTACGACTAACTCGACGACAATTTCAAATATTCATTTTATATTCTCCAATTAACCAAAAATCCTCTGAATCCTCCTACGAGCTGAAAATCAAATCCTCTACAATTTTCGCAAAGGAACTCAAACCAAATTCTTGCCTGATAATTTAGTCGTTAACAAACCACATATGTACAATCAACTCGCGATAATCACATATCGTGCCGATAATAATATACTAAAAGTTTGGGTCGTTACACTTGGCCCATTCCGAAGAACCCAATCTCGACTTTGTTAGCTTTGCGGCTGCATCGGCAGCGCGATTAGCTTCTCTCGTCACCCAATCCCATGAAATTGAGTTAAATGAGTTTTTCCACTTATGGAATTCTTGAAGAAAGGCATAGATCCTCTAATTTGATCTATCAACCTCTTTTCCAAAGTCAGCAACTAAGTTTGTTGAATCTGACTCAATGGAAATATCCTTAATGTCCAGAGAGATTGCAAGTTTGATCTCTGAGATCAGAGTTAAATTTTCGGCTTCCAGAGCAGAGCCAGTCTTCGAGTGAGCTGCTGAACCCACAACAAATTCCCCTATAGAATTCCTCAAAATAACCCCAAGCCCTGCCACCGTTGAATATTTACACCAAGCTCCATCTATGTTCAATTTGATAACACCATCACTAGGTCTCATCCAATGAGAACAACCAGACTCACTGTTGATATTACTAGACGTAGTAATGGCCTCCCTTTTTGCACTATACAAATCATTAACTTGCTCCATTGCACTCTTTACAATGGATAGAGGATCAAGGATCTTACCTTGATAAACCACTCTGCATCTTTCTTTCCATATTCCCCAAAGGAGGGCTGCGATGATAGACATGCATTCCCTTCCCATCTCATCATTAGAAACAACATTATATGTGCTCTATATCCAATCTGCAAAGCAGGTAATCTTTTTCTTTTGAATCTTCAAACCAAGGGGACTACCGAACCATACTAAATCAGTCCACGGACAAAGAAGTAGACAATGTTCTACGCTTTCTTTCATAGCTCCACACAAAGGGCAAAGAGGATTACATATCAGTTTCCTCTTGAAGAGAGAGGTATACACTGTCAAAAAATCATTACAGGTAGACCAAAGAAAATGGTTAACCTTTGGTAGCATGTG
Organism: Geum urbanum; assembly: GCA_946800695.1. NCBI lineage: Eukaryota > Viridiplantae > Streptophyta > Magnoliopsida > Rosales > Rosaceae > Geum > Geum urbanum. The sequence continues at coordinate 13,680,458 of OX327017.1, read as the reverse complement.
TTCCAATCTTAGTTTTCTCAATAGCAGCAACTTCAGCAACAGAAAGGAAAAGCTTCAAATGCTCAATATTCCACTTCTTTTGGCTTCTATCAATTATATCACAAGCAAGGAGAGGTGTGAATCTACAACCAAAAGTCCTTGGGTGTAGCATCCCATCAGCCACCGACACTAACCATTTGTCCTTCCACACACTTACACTTTTCCCATCATTCACAAGCCATCTAGAGTGAAGATTGATGGTTTGACGACCCGCCAAGATACTACTTCAAATCCATGACGCCCTTGAGCCTTGTTTTGCCTAAAAAAATCCAACCATATCAAAATATCTAGCCTTAAGGACCATTGCCCATAAGGCATCAGAATTCTTGATTAATCTCCTACGAAGTTTGGCCAAAAGGGCGATATTGAAGCTCTCAAAATCTCTAAATCCCATGCTACCCATCTCCTTACTCTTACAGAGCTTCTACCATGATTGCCAATGGACTCGATTCTCCCCTTCCCTGTTACTCCACCAAAAAGCCGCAACGTCTACTTTAATAGCTCTAACAAAACTCACTGGCATCTTAAAGCATGCCATCGGATACAAAGGAGAGGTGGTAGCAATAGCTTTGATGAGAACTTCCTTCCCGGCTCTAGACAACACATTTACCAACCAACACTCAATCTTGTCTTTTACTCTTTCCTGAACATAAGCCAAAGCCCCTTCTTGGATCTACCCCAGTGGGTATGTAAACGAAGGTAAGCACCTGGAGTATGGGAAGATTTGATTTCTAGGATTTGAGCAATTTCCTCCCTAACACTCAACGTAGTGTTACTCGAGAAAAAAAGTGAAGATTTGGAATAATTAACTTCCTGACGAGATGCAGTAGAATATCTATTGAGGATGTCCATCATGGTAGTACAATTGTTCGAGGAAGCTTTTAAAAAGAAGAGGGAGTCGTCTGCAAAAAAGACATGTGAGATTACCGAGCAATTTTGGCTAAGCTTAATTCCCTCAAGTCTCTTATCCAGGATAACTTGTCTCAAATTGAGTGACATCACTTCACTAACTAACAAGAAGAGACAGGGGGACAAGGGATCACCCTGCCTGAGTCCTTTAGATGGTCTGAAAGCCTTGCCGAGCCTCCCATTGACTAGAACCGAGAATGAGACCGAAGTGATAAGCTTCATCACCAAATTGACCCATCTCTCATCAAAACCAAACTCCACGAGAGTAGCCTCAAGGAAATCTCATTCTACTCGATCATAGGCCTTGCTCTTGTCAATCTTTAAGCTTAGCTCATACTTCATAGTCTTCTTCAACCTCAAATAATGAAAGGCTTCATGGGCGATGATCACATTGTCTTGGATTTGTTATAAATAGCGTGGATAGAGTTGATTTGCGATGTATAAATAGCCAAATAGTCGTAAAGTCATTGAAAAATTTGAAAATGAGCTGTTTTAACCGAGTTGACCAGAGCTGGGCCGAGTTGACCCAGTCAACCGGGTTGACACAGTGAGTCACGACTCACCATTATTGTGGTTGCCGGAATACGGCGCGGTTGCCGGAGTTTAAGGTATGGTTTTGAAGCTTAGGATCTAAGCTTTCGATTGATACATGTGGTTTGATTTGGTGACGATTTGGTTGGAGATTTTTGAGGCGAAAAGTGGCCAAAATTGGGTTTGATGGAGGGTGGCACTCCGACGTGTTTCCGGTGGGTTCTTGGGTTGGAACAGGTTGGGCTCGAGCCAAGGGTTAAAACCCTCTTGGTTTGAGACGTTTTGGTGTCGTAACGGTGCCAGAATCGGCCGGGAAAGTTTTCCGACGATTCTTGGTTGTGCAGGTTTCGCGGAGGTTTTGCAAGTGTTGCCGGCAGAATTGGAGGTTGAGGTAGTGGAGAGAAGTGAGGTAGTGGAGAGAAGTTTCGGGCTTGAGGAGGAAAAGAAATTTGGGCTTTGGTGAACGGCGGAGCTCCGACGAGGCGTTGACTTTTTGAATTTTGACAAGTTTTATGCCGTTTTGCTCGTAATCGCGCCCCGATCGTCGCCTTTAGGTTTTCGAGTTGATTTGGATGCCGGATTTTGGGTCGAGGGTTTATATGGAGTATTTTGGGATTTTCGGAGATTATTTTGTTATCCGAGTTATATGTTTCCGAAAATTGTTGGTTTCTGAGGTGTGGTTCACAATAATGAATTGTGATTTTGATCAGTGATATTTTGTGATTATTCAGGGGATCGAGATCGTACGCTTGGCGAGGGATCTTCCGCCGGATCTCGGGATTAGCGCGTTTGCGTGCTGCGCTTGTCTGTGAGTGGACACCTTTCTTTTCACTGATTGGTTGCGAGTCTTATTTATACGTTTTACGAGCACGAGCATGCATATGAGATTATGATTTATACGAGCATGTGTTTTACGATTATTCATATACGAATATGCATCGACGAATATGCATCGACGAATATGCTTATATAATTATGTATTATGAATATGCATTTACATTGTGCTTTAAACCTTTGCATGAAACGATTTATGAATTGGTTTACACAGAGTACAGTCACAATATATATTGTTGTATCGATACACTTGCATCCCGGCTGATCCCTGATGATGTTTACCGGGGGAGGCTGTGACCCCTGACCTGAGGCCTTTACCGCAGGGTGGGGGGGTGCAGATCTCTGACCTGAGGCCTTTCTTGATCGTATAACGTATGGGTGTGGGATCCCGTGATTTAGACTGTACTAGTGCGGATGTGTCCATGAGTGACCCCACGGAATTTTACGACGCATGCTCTGTACGCGTGAGGAGTTAAAGTCTCCCTCGTGTACTATATCATTTTCATTCATTTAGACTCGCATATGTTTTTATAACATATATTATTCGGCGAATGACATTTATTTTCGTCCACTCACTCTAACCGTTTATATGTCTTTCCCTGGACTCTTTGTTTTCAATGCTCAGTCTGCAGTTCAGATTCTGGTGTCGTACGTCGCAGTCGGATGCTTAGTATTCCAGCTACTTTTCTTTTTCAGTAGGTTTCTTATTTAGCATACTGTTGTGTATTTATGTATATATATATATATATATATATTAGAGGTCACTCTGAATACTCTAATGTTTATATCTTCATATGATTTTCTCGAATTTCTGTAAAGTTACAGTTTTTGCTTATTACTTTATATTATAATGATATGATTTTGAGAAATTCGGATGGGATTGGTGCCCATGGTTTGGATTTTGTGGCATAGGATGAAGTGTGTATTCGGGTGCAAGTTAATGATAATTCCGCGATATAGTGAAACTCTGCCGAAATTTCTATGATTTTTGCAAGTTCGTGTTTTCAGAAGGGGTTTGATTCCGGTTTAGGAAACTAAATCGGGGTTGGGTCCTTTCAGCTTGGTATCAGAGCATTAGGTTTTAGGTTTTGTAGACTTCTGTAGTTGTGATACTAAGGGTATTTGAGATTATATAGCATGTCTAGAGCGATGACCCGACTGGCCAGCAGTAACTCATCAATGCTTCGGGTGGTATGTTTTCAAATGACTGAAGTTTCATGATTACGTTCCTTGTGCTTTGTGAGTAATGCTTTTCTCTTATCATTAGGATGTCTCCTAGACGTGGTCCCCGTGTCAATAGGGATGTGGATCCTGATGAGGATCGCCATACGCATGACTTGCTTATGCGAGTATTACGTTTGGAGGAGCGTTTTGACACTGTGGTCAAAGCTCGAACTGCTGGAGCAACTGTTTTCTCGGGCTCAACTGATCCAGAGATATGTGAGGCTTGGTTGGTTCAGGTTGAACGAGTTTGTGAGCTTCTGTGTTTCACTCCTGAGCAGATGACAGTGGCAGCAGTTGGTTTACTTTAGTCTGATGCATACTTCTGGTGGGTTAGTACTGATAGAGTTCCGGTTGATACTCCATGGACTTTGTTCATGGATTTGTTTATGCGGAGATATTTCAACCAGGCTACACAGCAGCAAAAGTATGAGGAGTTCACCAACTTGAGACAGGGTAGTATGTCAGTACTTGAGTACCGGGACAGATTAATTTGCTCGCTTATCTCGGTTTGCTCGTGACATGGTGGCCTCAGAGGAAGCCAAATGCCGGAGATTTGAGTTGGGCTTGAACCTGAACATCAAGGGGACATTGACTACGATGCCTTGGAAACTTTGATGAGCTTGTGAGTGCTGTACTTCGAGGCGAGGACATAGAGAAGGAAAGGCAGATGAGAGTCCAGTCTTGACGATTCGAGAAGGGTGGACCGAGTCAGGGACCTTCCAAGAGGATGAGTTCATGCACGTCCGGATCGGCATCATCATCTGGTAGTGGACCATTTAGACCATCAGTTGGTACGCCTAGACAGAGACAGAGATGAAGGAGGGATCGGCCACAGAGACCACAGTCCAGTGGGAGTTCTAGCGGATCCAGCTATCCTCGACGTACCGGTGGCACTTTTGTTGTACCAAGGGAGTATCCATTGTGCAACTTCTGCAACAGGCATCATTATGGTCCTTGTGTGCGAGGCACTACAATATGTTATCGTTGTGGCCAGGAGGGTCACTTTACGAGGGAATGTTTCCAGCCTGTTGGTGTTGGTGGACAGACAGCTCAGAGTTCAGGAGGAGATCGGGGTACCACTTGTGCAGCTCAACCAGTACAGTCTTCTAGTCAGGGTGGACAGCAAAGTCACCACCAGCGTGGACGACCAGCTAGGCAGGCCAGGGTTCATGCTATGTCATTGCGCGAGGGCAGAGCTTCACCGGAGGTTGTTATTGGTACGTTGCATATTTTTGGCTATCCAGTACTTCCTTTGCTAGATCCAGGTGCTACACATTCATTCATATCATATAGATTGTCATCTTTAGCTACTATGCTTGCATCTCCACTTCCGGGGTTATGGAGGGTATTGTATCCATCTGGTGAGGTTGTGAGTATCGGTTGGGTGTATAGGGATTGTGAGATCTTTGTTGGAGGTTATGGATTAGCCGTGGATTTGTTATTGCTGGATATTGTCGATTTTGATGTGATTTTGGGTATGGACTTCTTGGAGACACATTGGGCTATGTTTGATTGTCATAAGAAGGAGGTAGTATTTCGACGTCCAGGTTTTGCAGAAATATTATTTCGCGGTGTGAAGAATACTTCATTGTCATGCGTGATTTCAGCGATGAAAGCCGAGCGGATGATGAAGAAGGGTTGTGTTGCATATTTAGCTCATGTTGTGGATACAACGGCTACTGTACCAGACATTGGTGACATTGAGGTTGTTTCTGAGTTTCCAGATGTATTTCCTGAGGAGTTAACAGGTATTCCTCCTGTTCAAGAAATCAATTTTACCATTGAGCTTTTACCAGGCACTGGACCTATATCTCAATCACCTTATCGTATGGCGCCAGCGGAGTTGAAAGAGTTACAGATTCAACTTCAAGAGTTACTAGAGAAAGGTTTCATACGACCCAGTGTATCACCGTGAGGTGCTCCTGTACTGTTTGTGAGAAAGAATGATGGTTCCATACGGTTGTGTATTGATTACCGGAAGCTGAATCAGGTCACCGTGAAGAACAAGTATCCGTTGCCGCGGATTGATGATTTGTTTGATCAGCTCAAGGGAGCTTCAGTCTTTTTGAAGATTGATCTCAGGTCTGGATACCATCAGTTGAGGATCAGAGAGTCAGATGTGGCCAGGACAGCTTTCAGGTCACGGTATGGGCATTATGAGTTCATGGTTATGCCGTTTGGGTTGACCAATGCCCCTGCAGCTTTCATGGACTTGATGAACAGAGTGTTCAGACGATTCCTGGACAAGTTTGTGATCGTGTTTATCGACGATATTTTGATTTACTCCAGGAGTGTGAGCCAACACAAGAAACATTTGCGAGCTATTTTGCCGACTTTGTGAGATAATCAGCTGTTTGCGAAGTTCAGCAAGTGTGAGTTTTGGATGAATAGCGTGAAGTTTTTGGGTCACGTGATATCTGCAGAGGGAGTCAACGTGGATCCTGTCAAGATTGAAGCCGTGTTGAATTGAAGTAGACCTACCACCGTACCAGAGATCAGGAGTTTCTTGGGTTTGGCAGGTTACTATCGGCGTTTTGTGCAGGATTTTTCACGGATTGCTGCTCCACTTACCAGATTAATGAAGAAAGGCGTCAAGTTTGAGTGGTCTGATGCATGTGAGGAGAGTTACTTGCTCTTGAAGGAGAAGTTGGCTACTGCACCGGTTCTGACTCTGCCTGACAATAGTGGAGAGTTTGTGGTTTACAGCGATGCATCGAAATTGGGACTTGGTTGTGTTTTGATGCAGCATGGCAGAGTGGTGGCTTACGATTCCAGACAGTTAAAACCACATGAAATCAATTATGCTACGCATGATTTGGAGTTAGGTGCTATTGTTTTAGCCTTGAAGAGTTGGAGACACTATTTGTACGGAGCTCAGTGCAAGATATATACAGATCATAAGAGTCTCACCTATTTGCGCACGCAGCCAGATTTTAATATGAGACAGCGCATGTGGATGGAGTTGATCAATGACTATGATTGCACCTTTGAGTACCATCCAAAGAAGGCTAATGTTGTAGCTGATGCACTCAGTCGGAAATCTGGAGCCTCATTGTGTCATATGTGTGTGGCCAGAGTTTCCATGTTAGCAGAGTTACGAGCTACGGGAGCTGAGTTAGAGTGGGATGATGATGGAGCCTTGTTGGCTAGCTTCCAAGTTCGACCGGTACTGGTTGATCAGGTTCGGGAAGCTCAGGATGCGGATTCCTATCTGTTGGACAAGAAGACCATGATTCGGAATGGTGTGCCAACAGAGTTTCGGTTGAGTGATGATGGTACATTGCTATTCAGAGGCAGATTATGTGTACCCAGAGACGAGAGTTTAAAGAAGGAGATCTTAGACGAGGCTCATTGTTCTGCTTATGCTATGCATCCCGGCGGTACGAAGATGTTTCGTACACTCAAAGCCTATTACTGGTGGCGAAATATGAAGAGGGAGATTGCAGCATATGTGAGCAGATGTCTTATTTGTCAGTAGGTTAAAGAAGAGAGATAGAAGCCTGGCAAGCTGTTACAGCCCTTGGAGATTCCGGTTTGGAAGTAGGAGCACATCACCATGGATTTCGTGTATCAGTTACCGCGTACTTCTGCTGGTAATATTGGTATTTGGGTTATTGTTAACCGATTGACGAAATCCGCTCATTTCCTTGCACTTCCAGGGAAGATTTCAGTGGGCAGATTGGCAAAGCTGTATTTGGCGGAGATCGTTCGTTTGCATGGCGTGCCTGTATCTATTGTTTCTAACCGATACAGTCAGTTCACCTCAGAGTTTTGGCAGGCATTACAGCGAGTTTTGGGTACCAGATTGCATTTCAGTACAGCTTTCCGTCCCCAGACTGATGGGCAGTCTGAGCGGACTATTCAGACCCTCGAGGATATGTTGCAATCATGTGTATTGCAGTTTAGAGGAAATTGGGACCAACAACTGCATTTGATCGAGTTTTCTTACAACAACAGTTATCAGGCAGTATTGATATGGCATCGTATGAGGCTCTATACGGGAGGCAGTTTCGCACTCCATTGTGTTGAAGTGAGGTGGGCGAGCGATGGCTTATTGGTCCTGATTTGGTAAAGAACACCACAGAGGATATTCAGATTATCAGAGACAGATTGAAGGTTGCCCAGGATCGCCAAAAGAGTTATGCTGATGTGAGAAGAAAGACTCTCGAGTTCGAAGTGGGCGATTGGGTCCTCCTGAAATTGTCTCCTTGGCGAGGAGTTATTCGTTTAGGAAGCGTGGCAAGCTTCGACCATGGTATATTGGTCCGTACGAGATCATAGAGAGAGTTGGTGCCGTGGCTTACAGGTTAGAGTTGCCTTCCAAGATGGCTCGAGTACACGATGTTTTTCATGTGTCGATGTTGCGGAAATACATTCCAGATTCATCACATGTTTTAACGCCATATCAGCTTCCTATTCAGGACGATTTGACATATGTGGAGGAGCCAGTATAAATTCTCGATCGGCGTGAGCAGGAGTTGAGACATAGAGTCATACTGCTTGTGAAGGTCTTATGGTAGAATCTTTTGGTTGAGGAAGCCACTTGGGAGACCGAGTAGCGTATGCGGGAGCAGTATCCTCATCTGTTCACTTGGCAAGTACGTAAATATCGAGGTCGAAATTTTTCTAAGGCGGGTACATTTGTGACGACCCGTAGGAGCTTTCCGAGGATTTTTTGGATAATCGAGGAATATAAAATGAATATTTGAAATTATCGTCGAGTTAGTCGTGTTTATCCGGATTGTGGATAGAGTTGATTCGCGACGTATAAATAGCAGAATAGTCGTAAAGTTATCGAAAAATTTGAAAATGAGCTGTTTTAACCGAGTTAACCAGAGCTGGGCCGAGTTAACCGAGTCAACCGGGTTGACTCAGTGAGTCACGACTCGCCGTCGTGGTGGCTGCTGGAATACAGCGCGTTTTCCAGAGTTTAAGGTATGGTTTTGAAGCTTAGGATCTAAGCTTTCGATTGATATATATGTGGTTTGATTTGGTGGAGATTTGGTAGGAGATTTTTGAGGAGAAAAGTGGCCGGAATTGGGTTTGATAGAGGGTGGCACTCCGGCGTGTTTCCGGTGGGTTCTTGGGTTGGAACAGGTTGGGCTCGAGCCAAGGGTAAAAACCCCCTTGGTTTGAGACGTTTTGGTGCCGTAACGTTGCCGGAATCGGCCTGGAAAGTTTTCCGGCGATTCTTGGCCGTGGAGGTTTCGAGGAGGCTTTAGAGGTGTTGCCGGCGGAATTGGACGTTGAGGTAGTGGAGAGAAGTGTTGGGCTCGAGGAGGAGAAGAAATCTGGGCTTTCCTCGCCTGAAAATCTCTCTGGTGACAGCGCACCGGCGGCGCCGGCGGTCAACGCTGAAGCTCTGGCGAGGCGTTGACTTTTTGAATTTTGACAAGTTTTATGCTGTTTTGCTCGTAATCGCACCCCGATCGTTGCCTTGAGGTTTTCGAGTTGATTTGGATGCCGGATTTTGGGTCGAGCGTTTATATGGAGTATTTTGGAATTTTCAGAGATTATTTTGTTATCCGAGTTATATGTTTCCGGAAATGGTTGGTTTCCGAGGTGTGATTCAGAGTAATGAATTGTGATTTTGATCAGTGGTATTTTGTGATTATTCAGGGGATCGAGATCATACGCTTGGCGAGGGATCTTCCGCCGGATCTCGGGATCAGCCCGTTTGCGCGCTGCGCTTGTCTGTGAGTGGACACCTTTCTTTTCACTGATTGGTTGCGAGTCTTATTTATACGTTTTACGAGCATGAGCATGCATATGAGATTATGATTTATACGAGCATGTGTTTTGCGATTATTCATATACGAATATGCATCGACGAATATGCATCGACGAATATGCTTATATAATTATGTAATACGAATATGCATTTACATTGTGCTTTAAACCTTTGCATGAAACGATTTGTGATTTGGTTTACACAGAGTACAGTCACAGTATATATTGTTGTATCGATACACTTGCATCCCGGCTGATCCCCGAGGATGTTTACCGGGGGAGGCTGTGACCCCTGACCCGAGGCCTTTACCAAGGGGGGCAGACCTCTGACCTGAGGCCTTTCTGGCTTGAATTACGTGTGTGTCTGGGATCCCGTGATTCGGACTGTACTAGCGCGGATGTGTCCATGAGTGACCCCGCAGGATTTTACGACGCATGCTCTGTACGCGTGAGGAGCTAGAGTCTCCCTCGTGTACTATATCAGTTTTATTCATTTAGACTCGCATATGTTTTTATAACATATATTATTCGGCGAAAGACATTTATTTTCGTCCACTCACTCTAATAGTTTATATGTCCTTCCCAGGGCTCTTTGTTTTCAATGCCCAGTTTGCAGTTCGAATTCTGGTGTCGCACGTCGTAGTCGAAGGCTTAGTATTCGAGCTACTTTTCTTTTTCAGTTGGTTTCTTGTTTAGCCTACTCTAACAGGAAGCTGTTGTGTATTTATATATATTTATATATTAGAGGTTGCTCTGAATACTGTAATGGTTATATCTTAATATGATTTTCTCGAATTTCTGTAAAGTTACAGTTTTTGCTTATTACTTTATATTATAATGATATGATTTTGAGAAATCCGGATGAGATTGGTGCCCACGGTTTGGCTTTTGTGGCATAAGATGAAGTGTGTTTTCGGGTGCAAGTTAATGATAATTCCGCGATATAGTGAAACTCTGCCGAAATTTCTATGGTTTTTGCAAGTTCGTGTTTTCAGAAGGGATTTGATTCCGATTTAAGAAACTAAATCGGGGTTGGGTCCTTTCAGTCTGCATTAATAGCTCTAACAAAAGTCACTAGCATCTTAAAACATGCCATCGGATACAAAGGAGAGGTGGTAGCAATAGCTTTGATGAGAACTTCCTTCCCGGCTCTAGACAACACATTTACCAACCAACACTCAATCTTGTCTTTTACTCTTTCCCGAACATAAGCCAAAGCCCCTTCTTGGATCTACCCCAGTGGGTATGTAAACCAAGGTAAGCACCCGGAGCATGAGAAGATTCGATTCCCAGGATTTGAGCAATTTCCTCCCTAACACTCAACGTAGTGTTACTCGAGAAAAAAAGTGAAGATTTGGAATAATTAACTTCCTGACCTGATACAGCAGAATATCTATTGAGGAGGTCCATCATGGTAGTACAATTGTTCGAGGAAGCTTTTAAAAAGAAGAGGGAGTCGTCTGCAAAAAAGACATGTGAGATTACAGAGCAATTTTGGTTAAGCTTAATTCCCTCAAGTCTCTTATCCAGGATAACTTCTCTCAAATTGAGTGACATCACTTCACTAACTAACAAGAAGAGATAGGGGACAAGGGATCACCCTGCCTGAGTCCTTTAGATGGTCTGAAAGCCTTGCTGAGCCTCCCATTGACTTGAACCGAGAATGAGACTGAAGTGATAAGCTTCATCACCAAATTGACCCATCTCTCATCAAAACCAAACTCCAGGAGAGTAGCCTCGAGGAAATCTCATTCTACTCGATCATAGGCCTTGCTCTTGTCAATCTTTAAGCCTAGCTCATACTTCCTAGTCTTCTTCAACCTCAAATAATGAAAGGCTTCATGGGGGATGATCACACTGTCTTGGATTTGTTATCACGGAACAAAAGCGTTTTAAGCCTCAGATATGATAGAAGGAAGAAGAGCTTTGAGTATGTTGGCCATTAACTTAGCAAGGATCTTATAATAGGAGTTGCATAAGCTAATGTGACGAAACTGAGAAACCGAGGTGGGGTTCAGAGCCTTTAGAATCAGAGTTATGTTTGTTTGGTTGATACCATGAAGGGGTGTGGTCATATTTTGGAAGGAGAAGTATCCATCTCGACAGACTCTAAGATCATATTATAAAACTTGTGAGAAAAGATTCCTTGAAATTCATCGGGTCTTGAAGCTATCCTTGTACCCAACTGTTTCAGAACCTTCCTAATCTCGTCATTACTGAATGGAGCAGTCAATACAGAATTATAGGAAGATGAGACTTTACCATCAATTCCATCCAGAATATTGCCCCAGCTCCTTGGTCTAGAATTTTAAAAGAGAGACTTGAAATAAGAATCAAAGTCACTACGAATTGCCTTGTCTCCAGAGATGAAGAGCTCGTTCCGTACAGACAACTTGGTGATTCTATTCCTAATTCTGCGTTGAATAGTAGCAAGATGAAAAAACTTGGAATTTCTATCTCCTTGCAACAACCAGCTTACTCTAGACCTTAATCTCCAGTAGCTCTCCTCAAGAACCCAAACCCGTTCTAATTCTGCCACGAGTCTCCTCTCTTTATGAGTATCAAGGGCAGGAGCAACTTGAACATTCGAGAGCTCTTCATTCAACTCCTTGATAATAGTAAGGTTGTTGTTAAACTTCCTCCTACTCCAGTCCAAAAGGACTTTGCTACATCTGTTAAGATTATCAATCCAGTCCTCTAAAGGACATTGCAACCTGTTAACCAACCAACAATTCTGAACAAGATCATGCATTCCTCATCCTCAAGCCAAAATGCTTCCAATTGAAATCCGTTTTGAATTTGCAATCCTCGAGGATAGTAGACACGAGAATGGGACAATGATCAGAGCCGATTCTAGCAAGGTTCTCCACAGCCGTGTTTGGCCACTCAAGCAACCATTGATTGTTGCCCAAAGATCTGTCCAGTCTCTCTTTGACTAACTCTGTACCTTCTCTATTGTTAGACCAAGTGAAACGATGCCCTCAGCAGCCCATGTCAACAAGAGCGTTATCATCCATTAAGCTTCTAAGGTATAAGTGCTTGTTCCAGTTTAGATCAGATCCCCCCCTTCTTTTCATCACATGATCCTTAGCTCGTTGAAGTCACCAAGACACAGCCACAGAGTCGATTCCGAGAGAGCTAAAGATGATAAAAAGTTCCATAACTCCGCTTTTGTCGCCGCATTCGGAAGACCATAAAACCAAGAAATGCGCACAGAGATTCCCAAAGCTTTAATAACACCATTGTATCAATAGGGAATTTAGACTTAGAAATAACCTGTACATCGACGGTTGAAATGGGTTGGATAGCATCCCCTTAATCACCAATTGGAAGGGGCCCATCATAAACACGCACCAAGGTTGATTCAAATGCAGTGAGATAAGGCCTTGGGTGGTTTTAGGCCACGCCCAAGACCCAAATTGAGATCAACTCAGTCCTGCTCCAAATGATGGACGGAGCTGACATTGGGATCTGCAGTGGTTGACTTCAAGATTTCTGCTTCGCGTGCAGATTTAGCCAGAGTTACAACTTTGGCCACCTCCCCTCTAAACCAATGAGGGTTAGGGTATGGGTTTAAGAAAACAGGGTTCAAGGAAACATGTTTCTCAGGGATCAAACATCCAAATTCATTAAACTAAGGACTCTCTGAAAACTCCACCACATTGGTGCTCTGAAAATAGTCTGATCATCTCCTACTTGTGTCTGTTAGTCTTTATCTTTGTGAGCATTGACTGAGCCCAAGGAACTTTCTGCATGGGAAGAGGAACCTGAGCTATCTCTATCAAGAACAACAACCAATACCCCTTCATTAATGCCTCGCCGACTCAGGTCGGCGTCAAGCTCGTGTTTGTTTCCCCAAGACTCTGAAGCCCTAGAAGGACCAGGTTGCAAAGGAGTATTTACTTTTGGGTCCCTAAGGTTTACACCCTGGAAATCTAAGCTCATCCTTCTCGACCACCACCATATTTTGGCGGACCTGTGAAACGGTGAACCTGAGGTCTTTTGCGTTGATTTCTCAGATTGGTATCCGTTATCATAAAATATTCCTACTCTGACTTTACCGAGAGCCAAGGCCCGAGCCAAACTGCATCGGCATTGGTCATTCCAGGGTTTGCTCAATATATCGGAGTGAACTTCTCCAAAACAAGCCCCAGGTAGCCACATCTACAGAAAAATTTCCCAAGCCCTTCATACATGTACTGAACTTGGCGGCGTTTATATTTAGATAGAGGGAGCCAAAATCCTGTTGGAAGGTAATTTGCAGTAGAAGGTATCCCCTCCTTAACCCCTTCTTAATATTTCCTATGGAGTGAGATCTTTCGTTGCATCAATAAATCCAATTGCCAAGCAGTGGCGGAGGCAGAAAAAAATCTTTATGGGGGCGAATTTTTTTTTCGACCAAGTAAATTTTTTCATGGGGATGATATATGGAGGCTTTACCGCTTTAGTAGAAGAGAAGGCTCGTTGAAATTGCATTCTATACATTATATATGTGTAGGCGTAAGATATTGATACAGAGAATGTGGAAAAGCAACAACTTTACGTACGACTTTGTTCAAAAGTCTCCGTGAAGTTTGTACTCTCTATACATATATCAGTCTATATGTGAGTGATTGTGGCCTTTGTGGGGCGAACAGTAGAACGAGCAGACCAAAACCTATACAATTTGACATCTCAGAGGGGGCGGTCGCCCCCACTGGACCTGAATTGGCTCCGCCAATGTTGCCAAGCCAATCTTCAAGACATTTGCTTTGGTCATCTTTCCTCTAGTTAAACCACTATTTTGAACCCAATATATCACCAGATGAACATGAGCAGAGGTAATAGTCCACTATTGGTCCCAAGGACGAATAGTGAAGTGATGTATCTCGACATGCCAAGGTCCTCCCTCAAGGACTTTCCCCACATTCTGTTGGCTAATCAATATCGAGTACATGTAAGTTGGAGGTGGCAGATCTGCAGTTCACCAAACCCCTTCGAAGCTCTACACAATGAACCTTTGATAGCCCCGATGTTCATGAGTTCATCAGCAATCACCGCAGCGATTAGGAGTACCGGCCTCTCCACTTCATCAAGCACCAATGACTCCTCTAATAGATCTTCAAGCTGGTCCGCAAAGAAGTCGTGTGAACTCCTCGTGTAACAGAGAAAATAGGACTACCACAAAGGTAGGGAAAAGCTGTGAAAGCACATAACAACCTCAATGATTAAGGAGCTACAAACTAGGTACAAGAAAGAGCATACGAGGTAGGTAGATTAAATGCTAAAAAGACATAAATAAATGAGCAAGATTGGAAGTAAGGAGAACAAGAACTACAACGATGGTGGACTAGTAGAATCTTAACTAAAACAAATTCACTGCAGAAGAGCAATAATGGAAGTTTGCATAATTAAATGAGGTTGGGGAGATACGGGAATGGTGAAGAGACTTTGTGGGGAAAAAAGTGCAGGATAGAAAAATAATCCAAAAGGAAGAGAGAAGGTAGACTCTCTCTCTCTAGAAAACCCATTTTTGTTCTGCAAGAGCATCCTCACTATCAAAATTTAGTTACTTGTCCCTTTGAGGATGAACACAGTTGATGTGTAGGATTAAGCTACAACAACAAGAAATTGGGAGACTCTGAAACATCTGTTCGAGACTTTAAAGAAGAAGTAGTGGAGGAAAATTGGCACAAGAAGTTGAATAATAATTGGATCCATTCCAAACATTAGTGATGTTGACTCTTGTCTGTGTGGAATTTAATAATATATATTAAGTTTATGTTCTGGTTCTAAGAATCTGCATTGAAAGAGATGTATTATTGATGAACATAATTTTAATTAATTTGAAGCCACAAAGAAAACATTATATTATGATATCGTGTTCAATTTCACATGATCGAATGCAATTTTGTTACATAGAATGGGACTGTTGATCAAGTGAGATGTTTTTATCAATCAGAAGTAGATGATAAACGAAGTAAATAAGCAATGCAGTAAATGCATACTGCGATGATTAGTCTGTAATGGTCTTGGCATTGTATTATTTTGCAATAAAATATGAACTAACGAAAAGAAAATATGTAATTGATACAAAGAATCTAATTTGACACTAAAATTGAATTGTACCTGGACGGTCAACTATTCTAAAGCTAGTAAAAATAGCAAGGACGGGTGTCGGCATGTTCGCCATATCCATTATATCCATCGATTGTGCAAGTTCACCGAAAAGCATTATTTTCATATTCTATTCTCTATTTACGGACCATAAAAATGTGTTAAATTAGTGTAATTATCATTTATCTCTCTGTCAAGAAATTGATTATATCAATTTATACCTGAGATTTTGAATTGTCATTTTGCACACTATTGTTTGATCTCCGTCATCATTGAATGACTCTTCGTGAGGAAGTTGTACTTTCTTTATGCATCCGTATAGTTCTAAGATTTTAAAATTTATCATTGCTAAAAATTAAAGCATCAAAAACAAATACTTATCTTCATTATTCAAAGTACAAATATTTAAAATTGAAGTTATTTGCCTGGCAGTACGATCCCCATAAATTGGATTTGTTGTGCAGCAATGCTATGTAGCATTTGAAATTCTTTTAAGCCAAAGGAATGCATCGGGAAGTCCCCATAAATTTGTCCTATTATATGATCAAATAGAGTTCAACACCTAGATCGAATGTCTCAATTTGATGCGTGCTAATTTAATCATGTAAACTCGTAAAAAATGGAAGTGAGGCTTGTAAACTCTCATCCAAAACACTTTTTGACCGTTCACGCGACAAAACCAATACAACTAACTAACTTATGAGTAACTATAACAGATTTGATCCATTGATTGTTCAAAGTTCCATAATTTAGTAACACTAAGATTTAATTTGCTAAAATGGATGGACCTAATTAGTTGGTAATAAAATTCCCAAATAAATTTGTCCTATAAAGTTAATTTCTACTTAAACATAAGCAGTGGAAAAAAAATATTTAAGATGACAAACATTGATTCCAAAATGCATATATATTTACATATATTTTGTCCTCAAACAGGAGCATTGTGGCCATAGGCTCTCTTTTCTCTCAAATAATGTTTATGTGTGCTAATGTGAGTAATGTCATTTGGTTGGAAATAAAAAACTGTAATATTGTATATGCCAAATACAACATAAGATATTTAAATCCAAATTTAAGCAATGCACCATTTAGTCTATAAATACAATTTTGTCGAATGACTGAAATAACTAAACTCGAAAATGAAATTCCTGATTCTAAGATAGAATTGTTGTTTGGTGAAGTTAATGAGCCACAAAAATACTGTAAAGTTGGACATATGTCACACTTCAAAAAAATATATGAAAAAATAGAGCATATCACATAACTAAACAGAAATAAAATTCTGAAAAGAAAAAGTAGATTATGGATTGAGTAATCAATTTGCACAAAAGATAAGGCATAAAAAAATAGATCTGTAATCTAATGCACACATACCAGTTTACAGTGCCCCTAACATAACACAGAGTATTACAGCATATCCCACTGAATGAGTGCGAACATAAACAAAAAACTAAAAACCACAATCTCAAATTACGACGAACAATTACAACGAACATTTACCTAATAACAAACATTTACAAATCTGATAAAAAAATGCAGGAACTGTTCTTATATAACCATACAAAAAATCCATAAAGAACTATTACACCTTTATTGTGGCATTCATCTGCTAAGGCAAAACATAGCAATTCAGTACAAAAATGATCATCTGGTTTTAGCCACAATGCCTGCATAAAAGCAAGAACAAAGCAGACCCATCAATACCACATCCAAGCATAAACTCCTATACCAATATGTCAAATTTTCACAACCATGAAAGCATCTGTCATATACAATTTGTCAGCTCCATGACCATTAAAGTTAGTCATACATACACCCAAATAAAGTATAAGAACTGGCCAATTGGTGCAAAAAGCTGCGAATGTTTACACAACAACTGAGCAAATCAATCTAAATAAACATTCATCAAACAAAAAGTTTGAAGATCCTGGACATGGAAGTTACCTTCAAGCTTTTAACATTAGGTATTGATGTTTTCAAAACCTTATTTGAGAGCGATTTGGAGGAGTTGACCGTAACTGAGACTGCCAATGCTGAAGCCCGACATGTCGCTCGCAGTGCTGCACATATAATTTATAAAGCACATTACATTTACAAGTAAAAATAGTTGTGTATCACACCTGTGTATCAGAGGTCCAGAGAGTGAGGTTAGCAAAACTAAGGCTAAAGACAACAAAGTAATCATCGTTTTGCATCAATGCTTCATCTAAGACAGGTTTAAACTAAATCCCACAACTTTGAGAATATTAAAAGCCAACCAGTTCAAAAGAGATATAGTTAATCAACCTCGCCTAATCTGAAAACCCACAAACCCAAATCTGCCATTTTCGTCAAACAATAGAGACTAAAAATTGGGAAGAGAGATTCGGCAAAAGAAAACTCACAAGCTATAAACAACGAATATGAATTGATTCAAAAAGTCTCAATATCTACAGAAGTCATTTACCAAAAACTAAAAACTAACACCAAGAATCTATCGCCTATACACAAAAAGCTACTAAATATACACAAACTTTTGAGCTCATGATTATTCACAAATCCAAACATTTGTTTTGATCCTCTAGAATCTATCGTATGCTCATAGAATTCAGAAAAAAGAGATCAAACAAAGAAGAATCCTCAGAATTTAGAGAAAGGAGATCAAACAAAGAAGGATCACTTACCTCCCTGAGACATTGTTTCTTCCTCAAATTTCAATTCTTGATACTCCAAATTGGGATCAAACTCATCATCGATCTTCCACTTGTCATTTTCCTAACTACCAATAATAAATTGAGAAATCAGTTTTCTATTAACATATCATATTAACATATACAAATAGCACCAACAAATACCAATGCGTATCCCATTTCACTTTTAAGATCACACATTTTAGTTTTTTACAATACTGATCTCATTACTATAAAATTCAGAACAAAAGATGGAAGAATCACTTATTTAAAAATGCCAATCAAGTGATGAATATGTTGAGGAACTCCAAAGTAGAATTAGTCATTTAGTCACAAAAAAAAAGAAGCAAAACATAACCTTTCACACCTTAAGTCGAATTGGAGTTATCAAAAGCGGACACAAAAAACTCTGAAACCGTCACTAAAATGATTGGAGAAAGAGCACCAAAGTGGAATTAGTCGAGTAGTGGAAATATAGCTCAAAAAATTATGCCATCAATCAATCAAAAATTAGCTCAAAATCGAACAAAAACGAAATGACTAATTTCCAGCCTTAACTCTAGCTGAAATATCAATAAAGAAAATTGAATCCGTTGTGGCAAAAAAATGACAAAGCTGAATGATATAATGCCTCATTTTCTCTTGTAAATTTTTGTATGTTGTCAGACCAAAAACCTTTCGAAAATGTAATGGCTATGAATAACAGTAAGTTGATAATTAAAAGAACTTACAACAGGTGGTAGGAGGTCCCCAAAAAGGATGATTCCCTCAATAAGAGAAAATTAAACTGCATAATACTGCTTCAGGTTTGCTTAAGTTTGCAACTAATGAATCCTCCATGTAATTGACAATATGCATAGAGTTTTATCCTTTAAGTATTTGGAAAGATACTGAAACCTTGATTAACTTTAATCGGTCAATATAAAGTCGAATATTCATATAAAACTTAACAAGGGAGGCAAGAATGGGATGAATGATGGAAAGTCCGGAAGTTCATTTTCTTATTTTTCAGTTAACATTCCAAGATCTTTTGTCGTATTCTCATCCTACGAACCTATAGAAATCGAAACTCATTCAGTCAAAACCAAAGACTTTCAAAGAGACATAAATGGTAACTGTGAACAAAATCAAGAAGTAATATGCTAATACTCAAGAAGTGTTAACAATAGAGTGATAGTGTAAGAGATCAGAGAGCTCACCATTGCATATTGAGCAATCAAGGACTGAACTCAGCTGATGGACATTAGCAATAGGAGTAAACTTCCTTACCTACATATAGAATGGTTTTTCAATAAATTATAAATAAGAGACCAAGAGGCTATTTCAAAAATTTACAAAATTATCATGAATCTACTTTCGCATGGTACTTTCTCCTTGTTACCTTCAGTTACAACACATATTGTAAAGCAGACTCTAATTCAAAACGTGTTTAAAAAGGCTAAAGAAACTATACACGACCAATAAGATATCATAGTATTATAAGTGAATGAGTTCTTTTTTGAAGGCAATTGTCTTTAAGATCATGTTATCTGTTTTCCTTCCAGAAAGATATCCCCTTATTGTGATAGATATGTGTTAATCTCGATCATGTAGTCCTAAACAATAACAACAACAACCTGACATAGACTTTATTCAAAGGTTATGGTTCACCCAAATTTGATCCAAAACAGATATATGAGAAAATAAATAGAATCATTACATTGAGATCATCCTCAATCTTTGCAATTTGACCATGAATGCTGTCAATCACCTCCTTCAAAGGAGACATTGTCAGATACTTAACTTCATCCCAAATAAACCTAGCATGACAACAACAACAAAAAAGACCTCTGTGACGACCCGGAACAGAATCAGTAGTGCTAATCAGCTTAATTCGTGAGTTGACGTATAATTGCAGATTTCCGCCAGTTGTTTGAATCGCTGGACTTGATAACGACTAAATCATTGGCCGAGAATTGAAGCTGGGTCTATTCTCGAGAGTCGTTGTACGTGTGATTTCGAGTTCGTGAGTAATTCCGGATCGTTATTTGGACGACCGAGGAATAAGTTATGAATATTTGAAGTTTCGACGTAATCGGGTTTAAATGGTGGATTTCTTAGTGACTAAATTACCGGTCGAGAATTTGGTTTCGGCTTTTTCACAGAAGTTGTTGAGAATTTAATTTCGAATTTGTGGGAACTTCCGGAGCATTATTCCGAGTTATGAAGATTAAGTTATGAATATTTCTGATTGTTGATTATTTAGTCGGTTAAAGTATGTGTTTGGGTTGAACCGTTGACTTTTTATTGGTTTGGTCGATGTGTTTGACTTCGGGTGATAATTGAATAATACGTCGAGTCGAGTTGGTTGCCGCGAGAATTATCGGAATAGGAATTACGACGAGAAAGTTACGGATATTTGAAGTTTATCGAAAAGTGAATTTTGGAGGTTTCCATTTTGGGAAGGTATAAATAGTGAACTTGCCATTTGGGGAAAGTCAAAGCTGGTTCATTAAAGAGGTTGACCGAGTTGACCGAGTCAACTCGGTGGTGGAGGAGACCGACGGGAAGCTTGGAGCTCCACGGTGGCGCGATAGAGTCCGGCCACCCTAGGCCTCGACCTAGGGCTGGTTCTGCTCGGCGTGGTTCCCTCGTGGTGGTGCCGGCCACCGTTCACGGCGTCGCTCACGGTGGAGAGAGAAATTTCGGGTGAAAGTTTGAGATTTTTGGGGTTAATTGTTGGTTTTGATTCCGGCCGAATTGAGCTACAATTTGTAGTGGGCTTTGAAGCTCTCATCACCATGATTCTAACTATGTAAGTGTGGAGTTCTAATTTTGCTTGTGTGTGGAGAATTTTGGATTTGAAATTTTGGTGACAATTCGGTTTATCATGAAATTGACATGGTTAGAGTGAAAATTGGTCTTCGATGCAGTTATGAAAGTTGTTCAGTGGGTGATTTTGAGTGGAATAGGGGTTGCTCCGCGTTAAATTTTCAGTTTGGTGGCGGCGCCGGCGCCGGCGGTCAAACTTTGATTTTTGGGGTTTTCGACAAGTTGCATGTCGTTTCACTCGAAATCGCGCCCCGATCGCAGTGAGGAGGTTCGTTTTTCGTGTTGAGTGTCCGAAAGTACAGCGAGGTATTGAGTTGTGAATATCAGATTTTCGACAGTTCGTTGTAATTGAATTGTGTGTTTCCGAGAACGGTGGTTTCTCGTGATTTGTTTTGAATTGTCGAGTTATGACTTTGAGAAATGAACTTAATTTGTGATTATTCAAGGGTTCTTGATCGTTTGTTTGGTGAGGGACTTTCCGCCGGATCACGGGTTAACGCGAACTGCGTTACGCTAGTCTGTGAGTGGACAATTTCTTTTCACGGAATGATTGCGAGTCTTTATACACGTTTTACGAACTTGAACATGCATACGAAATTATGATTTATTATGAGCATGTGTTATACGATTATATTATGTATATGCATTTATATGTTGTTTATTGCATTTGCATCGAAATATTTATGATTTGGTTTACACAGAGTAAAGTCGTAGTTCATGTTGTTGTATCGATACACACGCATCTCGGCTGATCCCCGAGGGTGCCTACCAGGGGGGAACTGTACCTTGTGCCGATGTATTTCCGGGTGGGTACAGGTTTCTGTTTCTTGTGCCGAGGCATTTCCGGGTGGAAACAGTTACCTTGACCTGAGGCCTTTCTGGCTAGAATCACGTGTGGGTCTGGGATCCCGTGATTCGGACTGTACTAGCACGGACGTGTCCATGAGTGACCCCGTGGGATTTTACTTGCATGCTCAGTACGCTGGAGGAGTATGAGTTTACCTCGCGTATTTTATTATATTTATTCATTTGGACTCGCATATGTTTTTATAACGTATATTACTTGGCGAAAGACATTTATTTTCGTCCACTCACTCTAACAGTTTTCATGTCTTTCCCCTGGGCTTTTTCGGTTTCCGTGTCCAGTATGCAGTTTGGACTCTGGTGTCGCACGTCGTGGTTGGAGGCATAGTGCTCGAGCTACCTTGTTTCTTCCAGTAGGTTTATTGTTCTACCTACTATGGTATACTTATATGATTATACATTAGAGGTCACTCTGAGTATTCTGTTGTATATATTATACGATTTTACTCCGTATTTCAGTAAAGTACAGATATATTTATTATTTTATTTTACTGTTGAGATATTGAGAAATCCGGATGGGATTGGTGCCCACAGTTTGATTTTTGTGGCATAGGATGAAGTGTATTTTCCGGGTGCAGGTTAATGCAATTCCACGTTAGTAGCGAAACTCTGCCAAAATTTTTACGGTTTTTGTTGGTTCGTGTTTTCGAAAGGGTTCGATTCCGGTTTAGGCAACTAAATCGGGGTTGGGTCCTTTCAGCTTGGTATCAGAGCATTAGGTTATAGGTTCTGTAGAATTCTGTAGTCGTGTTTACTAAGGATATTTGAGAATGTACAGCATGTCTGGAATGGTGACCCGACCGGCCGGCGGATACTCATCAATACTCCGGGTGTTGTATACTTTCAAATATTTGAAGTTCCATTATTACGTTCTACTTGTTGTTAACGATGTTTTATTCATTAGGATGCCTCTTTGACGTGCTTTCCGTGTCGGTACGGTTGTGGATCCTATTGAGGATCAATCGACGCGCGATTCACCAGTTAATTATGGGTTTGGATGTGTATTCTGAGTTCAGAGAATTGTGTGGCACGGTTTGCCTGGTTGTATGTATATGAGCGTCTACATGTTGCCTCAGAGCTGAGAATTGTGGTAGTTGGTGTCTTGCCTAAGTCAGATTGTGGTATTTGGTGGGCTGATATTGTGTGAGTTTCTGTTGCGACTCCATGGCCTACATTCAGGGTGTTGTTTAAATGGTAATGGTTTTATCAGGCTACCCAGCAATCGAATGAGGAGTGTTTACCCACCTGAGGCAGAGATGCATTGTTCACATGCTTGTTCCTGTTAGTACGTGTTATGTGGCTTCAGAGGAAGTAATGCACGAGGTTCGAGATGAGTTTGAACCTGAGCATCAGAGAGAGTCTGATTGATATGCCTCGAGACAACCGTGAGGAGCTTAGTGTGCAGCACTCTGAGGCGAGGCTATTGAGATGGAAAGGTTTACGCGGTTTCCGATGTGTTGGTTTGAGGAAAGTGGACTTAGTCGAGATATGTGATGAGGTTGAGTTCAGGCACCTCGGAATCAGTGACTTCATCAGGCTGTGGCCTTTTCGATTATGTTGAGGGTCATCAAATCAAGCAGAGGACCGTTTGACGATAGTGGAGATCATGGAGTAGCGGACTTATTCCTGCGGCATGAGTTTGGGTGATCGTTGGTGATCCTTTCTCGTAGCAGGTGTCGCTGTGACTTGTGTTTGTGGAGCACTCTTAGTTGCTATTGTGATGGCCAGGAGGGTCATGTTACGAGGGAGCGCCCTCAGCCAGCTGTTTTAGCGGTTCAGCAGCACAGAGTTCATGAGGAGGTTATCATGCTATTCCTGGAGTTTGATCAATGTAGCCCTTTTGATGAGTTAATCAGCAAGTCGCAATCAACGTGGGCGGCTAGTTGGGCATGTTGGAGTTCGTGCCATGACCTTGTTTGAGGACAGAATTTTCTCCGAGGTTACTGTTACTTGACATCCATGGCTATTGTACCTGCATCTCCACTTCCGAGGTTTTGGAGAGTGTTGCATCCATCCAGAGGTTGCGAGATCCTTGTTGGAGGTTATGTGGTATATCGTCGATTTTGGTTTGATTGTGAGTATGGACTTTTGGCGACACATCTTGGCTGTGTTCGAGTACCTCGAGAAGGAGGTTGTGTTGCTTTCTTAGCCCATGTTGTGGATACTACGGTTGCTGTGCCCGACATTGGTGACATTGAGGTGGTTCCCGAATTTCCAGGTGTGTTCCGGAGGAGTTGCCGGATATTCCTCCAGTTCGGGAGACTGACTACACCATTGAGCTTATACCGGGCGTTGGACTCATTTTACTGGCATCTTATCGTTCGATACCAGCAGAGCTGATGGAGTTATAGGTTCGACTCCAGGAGTTGCTGGAGGAGATTTCGTACTATCTGGCGTATCATCGTGGTGTACTCTTGCATTGTTTGTGCGGAAGATGGTTGGTTCGATGAAGTGGTGCATTGATTACCGGAAACCTGATTCGCTTCAGAGGAGAGTGAGTATCCTCTGCTTCAGATTGACGAGTGGTTTGATCAGCTCACAAGAGCTTCAGTCTTTGCGAAGATTGATTTCAGGACCGGATACCATCAGTTGAGGTTTGATGAGTCAGATGTGGTTTGGACAGCTTTCGGATCTCGGTGCGGACATCAGGAGTTTTTGGTCACGCTGTTTGGTTGACCAATGCCCCGTAGATCTTGTGGACTTGATGGACCAGGTGTTCAGACGATTCTAGATGAGTTGCGGTCATGTTCGTCGGCAATGTCCTGATTCACTCCAGGAGTGTGAGCCAGTACCTGAAGCAGTTGCAAGCGGTTTTGCGAACTTTGCGAGATAATCTACTGTTTGCGAAGTTCAGCCAGTGTGAGTTTTAGCCGATTAGCGTGAAGATTTTTGGACTATGTGATGTCAGCCGAGGGAGTTGACATGGATCCTGACCAGATAAAAGCCGTGTTGATTTGGAGTTGATCTACCATTGTACCAGAGATTAGGGGTCTCTCGGGTTTGGCAGGCTATTACCGACGGCTTGTGCAGGATTTTCCCGGATTGCCACTCCACTTTCCGGATTGACGAAGAAGGCGTCAAGTTCGAGTGGTTCGATGCACGCGAGAAGAGTTACTTACTCCTGAGGGATGGTTGACCGTTGCTTCGGTTTTGACCTTACCAGACGACCGCGACGAGTTCGTGAGTTATGGCGATGCATCGAGATTTGGATTTGGTTATGTTTTGATGTTGTGTAGCAGAGCGGTGGCTCATGGTTTCAGGCAGTGGAAACTTTATGGGGCTATGTATACTATGTATGATTTGGGTGTAGCTGTTTTTGTGTTAGCATCAGAGAGTTTGAGTCACTACTGCTACAGTGTGCTGCGCAGTGTAGGACATACACTGATTACCTGAGTCTCATCCACTTGCATTTTCGGCCAGATTTGGGCTTGAGGTAGTGTAGATGGATGCGGTCGACTAACGACTATGGCTGCACCTTTGAGCTTGTTCGGGAAAGGCTAGAGATTGTACTTTGACCATCCGTCTGGGATGTTGTTGCTGATGCATTCAGTCGGAAGTCGGAAGCTTTAGTGTTTCATGTGAGTGTGGCTCGAGTTTCCGTGTTAGCCAAGTTGCGAGCCACGGGAACTGAGTTCGAGTGTGATGATGTTGAAGCTCACTGTTTTGCGCGCATTTGGCGTTAGTGGTGCGGAGATGTATCTGATACTTCGAGTTTACTACTCGTGACGCAACATGAAGAGCAATATAGCCGCTTTTGTGTGCAGATGTCACATTTGTCGACTGGCGATGGCTAGGAGGCAGAGACTTGCTGGAGAGTTATAGCCATCGGGGATTTCCGATTAGAAGTTGGAGTTTGTCACTGTGGTTTTTGTGTGCCAGTATGCACTTCGGTTTGTGGTACCAGTTGTCAGGCCATTGTGGACCATTTGATGAACTTGGTACGTTTACTTGTACTTTCCGGAACAGATTTCAGTGGCAGGTTGGCATAGCTATGTTTGGCGGAGGTTGTCCATTTACGTGGTGCGCCTGTGTCCCAGATTGCTGAACGAGGTAATCAGCTACGATGGTGTGTTGGCAAGCTTTACAGCGAGCATTGGGGACCAGATTACAGTTTAGTACAGTTTCTTATCCTCAGATTGGCGAGCAATCTTTGAGGACTATTTAGATCTTGGAGGGCATATTGTGGACCTCGGTATTGCAGTTCTAGAGGATTTGGGACCAGCAGTTTCACTTGTTTGAGATTGCATGAAGTACCAGTTTGTGGACCACTATGGTTTTGATGTTGCATGATGTAGTTTTGAGGATGATGTTGTACTCCATTATGCTGGAGCGAGTTTGGTTTGAATTGACATTTGATTCTGATTTTGTGGAATGTGATACCACAGACTGTCAGATTAGCGAAAACAGGTTGATAATTGCCCGAGTCCGATATTTGAGCTATGTTGTTGTGAGTAGGCTGAGTTGTGATTTGCCATGTTGTTTTGATCCGTATGTGGTCATAGGCGAGTTTGTGTTATGCCGTATAGTTCGGCATCGCCTATAGCGTTGGTTTTTATGTGTGTTGTATTTCGTGTGGTGGAACTACATTTTCGATGTGTTTCGTATTGTGTACACTATCTGTTCCTTATGCAGGAACACTTGGCGATTGTGTAGAGCCAGTTCAGATTCGTGATTTGAGGGTACAAGAATTTCAGCACGGAGCTATCTCCTATTGTGGAGTTTGTTATCAGAGTTGTTCAGTTGACGTTGTTACTGGAGAGTTGAGCTGTATGCAGAGGCAGTGCTCCTACTTTTAGTCGGCAGACTTGGAAATTTCGAGGGTCGAATTTTTTTTAAAGGGGGTGGATTTGTGACGACCCGGAACAGAATCAGTAGTGCTAATCAGCTTAATTCGTGAGTTGACGTATAATTGCAAATTTTCGCCAGTTGTTTGAGTCGCTGGACTTGATAACGACTAAATCATTGGCCGAGAATTAGAGCTGGGTCTCTTCTCGAGAGTCGTTGTACGTGTGATTTTGAGTTCGTGGACGATTTCGGATCTTTATTTGGACACCCGAGGAATAAATTATGAATATTTGAAGTTTCGACGTAATCGGGTTTAAATGGTGGATTTCTTAGCGACTAAATTACCGGTCGAGAATTTGGTTTCGGCTTCTTCACGGAAGTTGTTGAGAATTTAATTTCAAGTTTGTGAGAACTTCCGGAGTATTATTCCGAGTTACGAAGATTAAGTTATGAATATTTCCGATTGTTGATTATTTAGTCGGTTAAAGTATGTGTTTGGGTTGAACCGTTGACTTTTTATCGGTTTGGTCGATGTGTTTGACTTCAGGTGATAATTGAAGAATACGTCGAGTCAAGTTGGTTGTCGCGAGAATTATCGGAATCGAAATTACAACGAGAAAGTTACGGATATTTGAAGTTTATCGAAAAGTGAATTTTGGAGATTTCCATTTTGGGAAGGTATAAATAGTGAACTTGCCATTTGGGGAAAGTCAAAGCTGGTTCATTAAAGAGGTTGACCGAGTTGACCGAGTCAACTCGGTGGTGGAGGAGACCGACGGGAAGCTTGGAGCTCCACGGTGGCGCGATAGATTCCGGCCACCCTAGGCCTCGGCCTAGGGCTGGTTCTACTCGGCGTGGTTCCCTCGTGGTGGTGCCGGCCACCGTTCACGGCGTGGTTCACGGTGGAGAGAGAAATTTCGGGTGAAACTTTGAGATTTTTGGGGTTAATTGTTGGTTTTGATTCCAGCCGAATTGAGCTACAATTTGTAGTGGGCTTTAAAGCTCTCATCACCATGATTCTAACCATGTAAGTATGGAGTTCTAATTTTGCTTGTGTGTGGAGAATTTTGGATTTGAAATTTTGGTGACAATTCGGTTTATCATGAAATTGACATGGTTAGAGTGAGAATTGGCCTTCGATGCAGTTATGAAAGTAGCTCAGTGGGTGATTTTTAGTGGAATAGGGGTTGCTCCGCCGAGGAATGTTCAGTTTGGTGGCAGCGCGCCGCCGCCGGCGGCGGTCAACGGCGGTCAAACTTTGATTTGTGTGTTTGGAGGCATAGTGCTCGAGCTACCTTGTTTCTTCCAGTAGGTTTATTGTTCTACCTACTGTGGTATACTTATATGATTATACATTAGAGGTCGCTCTGAGTATTCTGTTGTATATATTATACGATTTTACTCTGGATTTCAGTAAAGTACAGATATATTTATTATTTTATTTTACTGTTGAGATATTGAGAAATCCGGATGGGATTGGTGCCCACGGTTTGATTTTTGTGGCATAGGATGAAGTGTATTTTCCGGGTGCAGGTTAATGCAATTCCACGTTAGTAGCGAAACTCTGCCAAAATTTTTACGGTTTTTGTTGGTTCGTGTTTTCGAAGGGGTTCGATTCCGGTTTAGGCAACTAAATCGGGGTTGGGTCCTTTCACCTCAATTATTCATCACATACATGATTTGAAAGCCAATGAAATCTAATCCAATCACAAACTGCTAAAATGTGACATCATATACTTTTAATGGTATCATATTACTAACTTAGAGAGGTAGTGAAAGGATCTAACCCCAATTTAGTTTCCTAAACTGAAATCAAACCCCTTCTGAAAACACGAACTTGCAAAAACCGTAGAAATTTCGGCAGAGTTTCACTATAACGTGGAATTATCATTAACCTACACCCGAAAACACACTTCATCCTATGCCACAAAAGCCAAACCGTGGGCACCAATCCCATCCGGATTTCTCAATATCATAACAATAATCTAAAGTAATAAGCAAAACTGTACTTTATAAAAATCTGGGGAAAAATCATATGAAAGTATAACAACAGAGTAATTAGAGCGACTTCTAGTGTATATATACATAAATATACAACAGTAGACTAAACAAGAAACCTACTGGAAAAGAAAGGTAGCTCAAACACTAAGCCTCCGACTGCGACGTGTGACACCAGAATTCGAACTGCAAACTGGGCACGGAAACCGAAAAGCCCAGGGGAAACGCAAATATAATTGTTAGAGTGAGTGGATGAAAATAATCATATGCCTTTCACCATTTATATAATATAAAAACAATACGAGTTCTTAAAATGAATGGAGGTGTCAGGCGAATCTCTCAAGCCCGACGGTGATAGACTAGGCGAATCTCTCAAGCCTAGTGGGCACATCAGGAGAATCTCTCAACCCTGGATCTGGACTACCGGTGATCAGCCAAGTAGCCAATGCATCGATACTAAATAAATGCCATCACCATATAAAATATAAAACAATACCTCCAAAAGCAATAAATAATCTCAATACCGTACTGGAAATAAATACTGAAATCAAGAACTCGCTACGACAGTGTAAATAAAAGTCCACTCACAGATAGCACAGTGCACAAACGCACCAATCCCGAGATCCGGTGGAAGATCCATCGCCCAACGTACAATCTCGATCCCCTGAATAATCACAAAATATAACTAATCAAAATCACAATTCATTACTCTGTACCACACCCCGGAAACCAACCATTTCTAGAAACATATAACTCGGATACAAAATAATCGACGAAAACCTCCAAATTCTCCACATAAACCCTCGACTTAAAATCCGATAACCAAATCAACTCGAAAACCTCAAAGCGATAATCGGGGCGCAATTACGAGAAAAACGGCATAAAATTTGTCAAATTTCAAAAAGTCAACGCCCAGTTTTCAAGTTCTCCTCAAGCCCAACACATCTCTCCACTACACCACCGGCCAATTTGGCCGGGAACCACCCCAAACCAAGCTCGACATCACTCAAGGCCAAAACCGCCGGAAAAGCTCCTCCGACAATTCTGGCGCCAATACTCCACCTCGTCCCTCAAAACCAAAGGGCAAACCATCCTAGAGCAAAACCCAGTTGACTCCACCCAAAAACCTCACCGGAAAACGGCCGGAACACCAACCCTGATTACCCTTAAAATTCCGACCAAAAACCTTAATGGTTGCACCTCAAATCACAACACAAACCCATCAACACATACATGGATAGATAGAGGAAGTCAAGAGCTTCCAAACCATACCTAGAACTTGGCCGGAGGTGGCCAGAAAATGCGGGTCGGCTGGCGAGCTTCAAACAGGTCGGGAGGCTTCGGTCAACTCGGTCAACGGCAGTCAACGGTCCTGTTTTGGTCAACTCGGCCCAAAATCAAACTTTTCAACAATTTTACGACTATCCCATATTTATACTTGCGGCTTGATACGATCGACGGTCCAAAACGAATCACATCCACATTTCGGATAACTCAAATTCAAACGGATAAACACGACGAAATCACGCGATTTCAAATATTCATAACATATTTCTTGGTTGTCGAAACAATTATCCAAAACCGCCTACAAACTCGAAATCACGCATACTACAATTCTCGTGAAGAGACTCAACTCAAATTTGAAAGGACCCAACCCCGATTTAGCTCCCTAAACCGGAATCGAACCCCCTCCGAAAACACGAACCAACAAAAACTTTTCAAAATTTGGGCAGAGTTTCGTTACTAGCATGGAATTACCATTACCTGCACGCGGAAAATACACTTCATCCTATGCCACAAAAAGCAAACCGTGGGCACCAACCCCATCCGGATTTCTCAATATATCAACAGTAAAGTAAAGTAGTAAATATATATGCACTTTACTGAAATCCGGTGTAAAATCGTATAGCATATTCAACAGGAAGCTCAGAGCGACTTCTAATACATAATCATATACGTATACCACAGTAGGTAGAACAATAAACCTACTGGAAGAAACAAATTAGCTCGAGCACTATGCCTCCGACCACGACGTGCGACACCAGAGCCTGAACTGCAAACTGGGCACGGAAACCGAAAAACCCAGGGGAAAGACATGAAACACGTTAGAGTGAGTGGACGAAAATAAATGTCTTTCACCAGTTAATATATATGTTATAAAAACATATGCGAGTCCAGGTAAATAAAAACATAACATAGTACACGAGGTAAAATTCATACTCCTCCAGTGTACTTTGCATGCAAGTATAAATCCCACGGGGTCACTCATGGACACACACCGTGCTAGTACAGTCCGAATCACGAGGTCCTTGGTCCCCGTGATTCTAAGCCAGAAATGGCCTCGGTTCCGGGGAAACGCCCCTCACCGGTCAGGTCGGGATGACGACGTCCCTCCTGGTGGCCTACCATCGGGGATCAGCCGAGAGGCAAAGTGTATCGATACAACAACGTAACCAAGACTGTACTCTGTGAAAACCAAATCATAAACAATTCGATGCAAATGCATGAAACAATATATAAAGTGTATGCATATTCGTATACGTATATCCGTATAAGTATAATCGTATAATTGTAAACACATGCTTATATAATCATAATCTCGTATGAAATCTCATGCCCGTAAATCATCATCATGCTGCATGCTCAAGTTTATAAAATCATATAAAAGACTCGCAAGATTTCTGTGAAAAGAAATGTCCACTCACAGACTGGCGTAACGCGTATCGCGTTAACCCGTGATCCGGCGGAATATCCATCGCCAAACAAATGATCACGAACACCAGATTATTCACAAAATCCAATACTCAATGTCATGATCCGACAATACAAATCAAACCACGAGAAACCACCGTTCTCGGAAATACACAATTCGAATACGACGAATCGTCGAAAATCCATATATACCACCTCAATACCTCGTTTTACATTCGGACGCTCAACTCGAAAAACGAACCTCCCCACAGCGATCGGGGCGCGATTTCGAGTCAAATGACATGCAACTTGTCGAAAACTAGAAAAAGTCAAACTGGACCGCCGTTGACCGCCGCGTTGACCACTGCCCACGGCGGCGCCACCTCTGACCGGAAAATTTCACGGCGGAGATGCACCAATTCCACTCCAAATCGTCCACTGAGCAACTTCCATAACTGCATTGAAAGCCAATTCAATCTCTAACTAGCTCAATTTCATGAAAACCCGAATTGTTCCACAAATTTCAAATCAAGAATTCTCCTTACACACATCAAATTGAAACTCCAAACCAACTTAGTTAGATTCGTGGAGGGAAGAGCTACAAAGCCCAATCCATTTCATAGCTCAATTCATCCAAAATCAATAAACCCGAATTCATCCAAAACCTCACCGTTTCTAACCGGAAAACTCATCACCTACGGCGTCCCACGCCATGAGAGGAGGTCGGAGCCGAGACCCAGAGGCCGAGGCGCACCGGAAGGAGTCGGAACCAAGCCGGGAGGTGGCCGGAACCAACCACCACCGTGGAGTCGCCGCCTTGCCGTCGAACACCTCCTCCCACTCGGTCAAACCGAGTCAACTCACCAAGTCAAGGAAATTAATTCAGCTTTGACTTTCCCAAAGGAGCAAGTCCACTATTTATACTTTCCCAAAAAGGAAATTTCATGTTTATCCATTTCGACGAACTTCAAACGCGCATAACTTTCTCGTCGTAATTCCGATTCCGATAATTCTCGCGGCCACAAACTCGTCTCGACATATTCTTCAATAATCACTCGAAGTCAAACACATCGGCCAATCGGATAAAAAGTCAACCCTTCGAACCAACACATAATTAAATTAACCAAACAATCAACAATCGGCAAAATTCACAAATAAATCCTCGTAACTCCAAATCATGCTCCAGAAGTTCCCACGAACTCGAAATTAAATTCTGAGCAACTTCCGTGCAGAAGCCGAGACCAAATTCCCGTCCGATAATTTAGTCGTTAAGTAGCCCACTATTTAAATCTGAACTTCAAATATTCATAACTAATTCTTCGGTCGTCCAAATAACGATCCAGAACCGCCCACGAACTCGTAATTAGATATAGAACGACTCTCGAGAAGAGACCTAGCTCCAATTCTCGGCCAATAATTTAGTCGTTAAGAACTCTGGCGATTCCAATATCTGTCGAAAATCCGCGACTGCGCTGTAACTCACGAATCAAGCTGATTATACTTCTGATTCTGGTCCGGGTCATCACAAATCCACCCCCCTTAGAAAAATTTCGACCTCGAAATTTCCGAGTCTGCCGACAAAAGTAGGAGCACTGCCTCTGCATACTGTTCAACTGCCCAGTGGCTACATCAACTGAACAACTCCGGCAACTGACTCCACAATAGGAGATAGCTCTGTGCTGGAATTTCTGTACTCACAAATCACAAATCTGAACTGGCTCCACACAATAGCCAAGTGCTCCTACATAAGGAACAGGTAGGGTACACAACATGTAGCAACATTGAAACACAGTTCTGCCACGCGGAACACAACACACAAAGCCAACACTGTAGGCGATGCCAAACCATACGGCATAACACAAACTCGCCTATGGCCACATATGGATCAAAACATCAAGGCAAATCACAACACGATCTGCTCATACCAACGAAACTCAAGCATCGAACTCAAACAATTATCAACCCATTTCCGCTAATCTGACAGTCAGTGGTAGCACATTCCACAAAATCGGAAACAAACATCAACTCAAATTCAAACCAAACTCACTCCAACACAATGGAGTACAACAACATACCTCAACTTAACATCAAACAACCTCAAAACCATAGTGGTCCACAAACTGGTACTGCAAGCAAACTCAAATCGCCGAAACTGTTGGTTCCGAATCCTCCGGAACGGTAATACCAAGGTCCACAGCATGCCCTCCAAGGCCTGAATAGTCCTCAAAGATCGCTCGTCAATCCGAGGACAAGGACCGGTACTAGCTCGTAATTTGGTCTCCAATGCTCGCTGCAAAGCTCACCAACACTTAGTCGTAGCTAATCACCTCGATCGGCGAACTGGGACACAGGTACACCACGTAGATGGACAACCTCCATCAAACACAGCTATACCAGCCAACCACTGGAATCATCTTCGAAAGTACAAGGAACTGTACTGAGTTCGTCAAATGATCCACAAAGGCCCGGCAACTGGTATCACAACTAAAGTGTACACATACACACACAATCACAGCAGCAACCGTCACGTCTAACCGGAAATCTCAAATGGCTAACACATCTCGGCAAGTTTCTGCCTCCTAGCCATCGCCAGTCGACGAATGTGGCATCAGCACACACAAGCTGCTACATTGCTCTTCATGTTGCGTCACGAGTAATAAAATAGAAGTATCTGACACTTCTCAGCGTCACTAACGCCAAACACGCGCAAAATCACGAGCCTCAACACCGTCATACTCAAACTCAGCTCTCGTAGTCCACACTTGGCTAACACGGAAACTCGAGCCACACATACATACATGCAGTACTGAAACTCCCAACTCTCAACTGAATGCATCAGCAACAATATCCCAGACGGATGGTCAAAGTACAACCACTAGCCTTTTCTGAACAAGCTCAAAGGTGCATCCATAGTCGATAGTCGACTCCCTCTATCTACACTGCCTCAAGCCCAAATCTGGCCGAAAATGCAAGTGGATGAAACTCAGTGGTCAATGTACATCCTACACCACGCTGCACGCCATAGCAATAGTATCTCCAACTCTCTGGTGCTAACACAAGGGAAGCTACACCCAAATCATACATAGGATACGTAGCTACACAAAGTTCCACTGCCTGGAATCATGAGCCACCGCTCTGCTACACAGCATCAAACACAACCAAATTCAAACCTCGATGCATCGCCATAACCCACGAACTCGTCGTAGTCGTCAGGTAAGGACAAAACCGAAGCAACGGTCAACCATCCTGCAGGAGTAAGTAACTCTCCTCGCGTGCATCGAACCACTCGAACTTGACACCTTTTCGTCAATCCGGAAAGTAGAGTGGCAATCCGGAAAAATCCTGCACAATCCTTCAGTAATAGCCTGCCAAACCCAAGAGACTCCCGATCTCTGGTACAATAGTAGGGTAATCCCCAAATCGACACGACCTCTAACTGGTCAAGATCCATGCCGACTCCCTCGGCTAGCATCACATAACTCAAAATCTTCACGCTAATCGGCCAACACTCACACTGGCTGAACTTCAAAAACAGCTAACCATCTTGCGAAGTCCGCAAAACCACTCATAATTGTCTCAGGTGCTGGCCCACACTCCTGGAGTACATCAGGAAGTTGCCGACGAACATGGTCGCAACTCGTCCAGAAACTGTCTGAACACATGGTCCATCAAGTCCACACGATCTACAGAGGCATTGGTAAACCAATAAAGTGACCAAGAACTCCAGATGCATACGCCGAGATCCGAAAGCTAACATAGTCACATCTGACTCATCAAACCTCAACTGATGGTATCCGGACCCGAAATCAATCTTCAACAAGACTGAAGCTCTCGCAAGCTGATTCAACCACTCGTCAATCCGAACGGAGGATACTCATTCTCCTCTGAAGCGAATCAGGCTTCGGTAGTCAATGCACCATCTCGTCGAACCAACCAACATCCGTACACACAATGCAAAAGTACACCACGCAAATACACTAGGTCACATGAAATCTCCTGAAACCTCCTCCAGCAACTCCTGGAGTCGAAACTGTAGCTCCATCAGCTCCGCTGGCTCAGAACGACAAGGTGTCGGTAAAATGAGTCCAGCGCCTGGTACAAGCTCAATGGTGTAGTCAGTTTCCCGAACTGGAGGAACATCTGATAACTCCTTCAGAACACGCCAGGAAACTCAGGAACCACCTCAATGTCACCAACATCGGACACAGCAACCGTAGTATCCGCATCATAAGCTAAACAAACCACACAACTTGTCTCCACCATCCGCTCGACCATCACCGTGATACAGCATCTCGGGGAAATCTGGTCGTCGAAACACAACCTCCTTCTCGAGGTACTCGAACACAGCCAAATGCATCGTCAGTAAGTCCGTACTCACAAACACACCAAAATCACAACATCCAGCTACAACAAATCCACGGCTAAACCATATCCTCCAACAGGGATCTCGTAACCTCCGGATGGATGCAACACTCTCCAAAACCTCGGAAGTGGAGATACAGACACAATCGCCATGGACATCAAACAACAGTAACCTCGGAGAAAAATCTGTCCTCAA
Source organism: Geum urbanum (assembly GCA_946800695.1). NCBI lineage: Eukaryota > Viridiplantae > Streptophyta > Magnoliopsida > Rosales > Rosaceae > Geum > Geum urbanum. The sequence continues at coordinate 13,644,719 of OX327017.1, read as the reverse complement.
ACAAGGTCATGGCATGAACTCCAACATGCCCAACTAGTCGCCCACATCAATTGCGACTTGCTGAATAACTCGTCAAAAGGGTACATTGATCAGACGGTAGGAACAACATGAGAGTCTCCTCATAACTCTAAGCCGTCGAACCGCTAACACAGCTGACTGAGGGCACTCCCTCGTAACGTGATCCTCCTGGCCACCACAATGGCAACTGAGAGTGCTCCACGAACACAAGTCACCGCAACACCTGCTGCGCAAAAGGATCACCAACGATCACTCGAACTCATGTCACAGGAACAAGTCCGCTACTCAGTGATCTCCGCCATCGTCAAACAGATTCAGCAGAGGATCCTCAACATAATCGAAACGACCACAGCCTGATGAAATCACTGATCCCGAAGTGTCGGAACTCAACCTCATCAAAATCTCTCAACCAAGTCCACTTTTCCTCAAACCATTACATCGAAAACCATATACAACTTTCCTTCATAATAGCCTCGCCACTGAGTGCAGCACACTATGCTCCTCACGGATGTCTAGAGGCACAACAATCAAACTCTCTCTGATGCTCAGGTTCAAGCTTATATCGAACCTCGTACTCTGCTTCCTCTGAAGCCACATAACTCACGCACATAGGGACAACATGTGAACAATGCATCTCTGCCTCAGGTGGATAAACACTCCACAATACGCTTGCTGGGTAGCTTGATAAAACATTACTGTATACACAACACTCTGAATGTAGGCCATGGAGTCGCAACTGGAACTCACACAACATCAGCCCACCAAATACAACAATCTGACCCAGGCAAACATCTCTGCCACAATTCTCAGCTCTGAAGCAACATATAGACGCCCGTATACACATCCCCAGGCAAACCGTGCCACACAAATCTCTGAACTCTGAATACTCATCCCAATCCACTGTTCTCTGGCAAATCGCGCGTCGATTGATCCTCAATAGGATCCACAACCGAAACGACACGGAAAGCACGTCAGGAGGCATCCTAATGAATAAAACATCGTTCACAACAAGTGGAACGTAATCATGAAACCGCAGATATTTGAGGACACACAACACCCGAAGTATTGATGAGTACCGCTGGCCAGTCGGGTCATCACTCCAGTCATGCTGTATCAACTCAAATACCCTAAGTAAACATGACTACAGAAGTCTACAGAACCTATAACCTAATGCTCTGATACCAAGCTGAAAGGACCCAACCCCGATTTAGCTCCCTAAACCGGAATCGAACCCCCTCCGAAAACACGAACCAACAAAAACTTTTCAAAATTTGGGCAGAGTTTCGTTACTAGCGTGGAATTACCATTACCTGCACGCGGAAAATACACTTCATCCTATGCCACAAAAAGCAAACCGTGGGCACCAACCCCATCCGGATTTCTCAATATATCAACAGTAAAGTAAAGTAGTAAATATATATGCACTTTACTGAAATCCGGTGTAAAATCGTATAGCATATTCAACAGGAAGCTCAGAGCGACTTCTAATACATAATCATATACGTATACCACAGTAGGTAGAACAATAAACCTACTGGAAGAAACAAAGTAGCTCGAGCACTATGCCTCCGACCACGACGTGCGACACCAGAGCCTGAACTGCAAACTGGGCACGGAAACCGAAAAACCCAGGGGAAAGACATGAAACACGTTAGAGTGAGTGGACGAAAATAAATGTCTTTCACCAGTTAATATATATGTTATAAAAACATATGCGAGTCCAGGTAAATAAAAACATAACATAGTACACGAGGTAAAATTCATACTCCTCCAGTGTACTGAGCATGCAAGTATAAATCCCACGGGGTCACTCATGGACACACACCGTGCTAGTACAGTCCGAATCACGAGGTCCTTGGTCCCCGTGATTCTAAGCCAGAAATGGCCTCGGTTCCGGGGAAACGCCCCTCACCGGTCAGGTCGGGATGACGACGTCCCTCCTGGTGGCCTACCATCGGGGATCAGCCGAGAGGCAAAGTGTATCGATACAACAACGTAACCAAGACTGTACTCTGTGAAAACCAAATCATAAACAATTCGATGCAAATGCATGAAACAATATATAAAGTGTATGCATATTCGTATACGTATATCCGTATAAGTATAATCGTATAATTGTAAACACATGCTTATATAATCATAATCTCGTATGAAATCTCATGCCCGTAAATCATCATCATGCTGCATGCTCAAGTTTATAAAATCATATAAAAGACTCGCAAGATTTCTGTGAAAAGAAATGTCCACTCACAGACTGGCGTAACGCGTATCGCGTTAACCCGTGATCCGGCGGAATATCCATCGCCAAACAAATGATCACGAACACCTGATTATTCACAAAATCCAATACTCAATGTCATGATCCGACAATACAAATCAAACCACGAGAAACCACCGTTCTCGGAAATACACAATTCGAATACGACGAATCGTCGAAAATCCATATATACCACCTCAATATCTCGTTTTACATTCGGACGCTCAACTCGAAAAACGAACCTCCCCACAGCGATCGGGGCGCGATTTCGAGTCAAATGACATGCAACTTGTCGAAAACTAGAAAAAGTCAAACTGGACCGCCGTTGACCGCCGCGTTGACCACCGCCCACGGCGGCGCCACCTCTGACAAGAAAATGTCACGGCGGAGATGCACCAATTCCACTCCAAATCGTCCACTGAGCAACTTCCATAACTGCATTGAAAGCCAATTCAATCTCTAACTAGCTCAATTTCATGAAAACCCGAATTGTTCCACAAATTTCAAATCAAGAATTCTCCTTACACACATCAAATTGAAACTCCAAACCAACTTAGTTAGATTCGTGGAGGGAAGAGCTACAAAGCCCAATCCATTTCATAGCTCAATTCATCCAAAATCAATAAACCCAAATTCATCCAAAACCTCACCGTTTCTAACCGGAAAACTCATCACCTACGGCGTCCCACGCCATGAGAGGAGGTCGGAGCCGAGACCCAGAGGCCGAGGCGCACCGGAAGGAGTCGGAACCAAGCCGGGAGGTGGCCGGAACCAACCACCACCGTGGAGTCGCCGCCTTGCCGTCGAACACCTCCTCCCACTCGGTCAAACCGAGTCAACTCACCAAGTCAAGGAAATTAATTCAGCTTTGACTTTCCCAAAGGAGCAAGTCCACTATTTATACTTTCCCAAAAAGGAAATTTCATGTTTATCCATTTCGACGAACTTCAAACGCGCATAACTTTCTCGTCGTAATTCCGATTCCGATAATTCTCGCGGCCACAAACTCGTCTCGACATATTCTTCAATAATCACTCGAAGTCAAACACATCGGCCAATCGGATAAAAAGTCAACCCTTCGAACCAACACATAATTAAATTAACCAAACAATCAACAATCGGCAAAATTCACAAATAAATCCTCGTAACTCCAAATCATGCTCCGGAAGTTCCCACGAACTCGAAATTAAATTCTGAGCAACTTCCGTGCAGAAGCCGAGACCAAATTCCCGTCCGATAATTTAGTCGTTAAGTAGCCCACTATTTAAATCTGAACTTCAAATATTCATAACTAATTCTTCGGTCGTCCAAATAACGATCCAGAACCGCCCACGAACTCGTAATTAGATATAGAACGACTCTCGAGAAGAGACCTAGCTCCAATTCTCGGCCAATAATTTAGTCGTTAAGAACTCTGGCGATTCCAATATCTGTCGAAAATCCGCGACTGCGCTGTAACTCACGAATCAAGCTGATTATACTTCTGATTCTGGTCCGGGTCATCACAAATTGTCGCCCGATAATTAAGTCGTGAACCAAACCGCCAATTCGATTAATTTACGAAAAACTGTGATTACTCGTAAACTCGCAGATTAAGCCGATTAACGTGCTAATTCTAATTCGGGTCGTCACAAGTAGGAATCAACTGGGACTCCATCCACTGAAGAGAGCTGCTATCGACTCCTGAAATCCTCTCCGGGTCCTCGATCTGATGCCTAATCTTATGAGAAACACCTTCCACAAAGTTATTCGATTGCAAATTTCTCAAATTCAAATTGTTAATTCACATATCCAAATCTAACAATAAATCAAAAAACACTATACCACAATTTGCAAAGAGTGAGAATAAATTGAACACTACCTTCAAGAGATCGTCGCTGAGAGAGTTCCAACATGGAGACTGGGAATATTGAGCAACACAGACCAAATTAAAAACTCACATACCAAATCTTTCCCAATGAAAATATGAACAACGCATAGACCAATTAAAAACCCACAAACCAAATTTAAAAACCAATTTCAACATAACTACAATGTTTAACCAAAAAAAATCAGTCAAATAATAATACACATTATACACATTATACATATACACATGATAGTTAATCAGGTTTTAGTCAAATAATAATACATATACACATTATACTAATTTCAGACTCTTGCAACACAGAAAAAGGGCTCAAAACTCAAAGATAAGTAAGGTGGAGGTATCTAGTTAGATTATATCACAGAGATAGTATATATCTATTACTCCATACTTCTGCAGTAAAAACCAAAATGCACCAAATTTTGCATGTGCTTGTACAAAGACTTAATGACTGAAATTAGAATAAATTACCAGTAACTATGTCAGTATCCGGACGTAAATCTGATTCTCAAACGATGCCTTTCCAACTCTCTCGTAATGGCCATACTTATTGTCATCTTTAAGCCACCTGTTATGTAACACTGTACCATCTCCTTTTGATGCGGCCACTACTCCAAATTCTCCTCAAACTACAAATACCCCAATTCACCAAACAATCAAATACTCAAAAACTCATTTCTAATATCACACTCAACCCCTAATATTCACTAACCCAAAAGCTCATGCACATTACTACTAATTTTTCAAACACAAAATACCCAGTTCACCTAAACCATCATATTCTCAAACCCATTTCAAATATCACCCTCAACCTCAAAACTTCAACAAGCCAAAAGATCAAGCACACTATAACTAATTGCTAAAACTAAAAAAACTCAATTTACTTAACAATCAAATACACACACCTTGTTTATATATCACCCTAGAAATTCAAACCCAATACAAAAGATCAAGACTTTAACCGCATGGGTTTTACCAAATCAAAGAAAGAAGGTGAGCAAGTGTTGAAAGAAGAAGAAGAGGAATTAACTAACCTGAATGAAAACGTGAGAGAGAAAGAGAGACCAATTGAGGGCCTCAGGTAGTCGAGGTCTGAGGTTGAGAGAGAGATCGAGAAGTACTGAAGTTTTAGATCGAGGGGGAGGAGGCAACGATGTTTGTGACAGAGAGTAAGAGAATGAGGTCGCGAAGCCGTCTTATGTGATAAAAAGAGAGATCAAAATTTGGAGAATGAACTGGTCGGTGGCTACGAAATTGAGGAGAAAAGTACAGAGAGACCTGCACGCTTCACACGGTGAAAAGGAACAGTAATGGTGTGTTTGGGTATGACTCAAATACCGGGAATTTAAACAAAAGTCAGATTTTAATGATTATTTTCCTTCAAATCAATCGTTTAGCAACAAATTGCACAAAATTAGGGATTGCTGCGGGGGGAAAAACAGGATAATTTGAGATAAAGATTCCCGACTTGAATTTCCTCCGATTTAGGCATTTTTCTTCAATTCTAGGGATGCGGGATTTCTACTTTCTAGAGCAGGAAAACCTTCTGTGATTCGTGGTAAAATTTTACAAGAGACTCTCAAACGCCTACATAAGGCAGTGATGAAGCGTACAACCTTTCAAGCTAGAAGTGCAATTTCATTGCTCTGCTATATTTCAACTAGTTGAGGTTAGTTTTCAGATTCTATCTCTTTATATTTATCAATCTGTGTATGCTTAATTACTGAAGTATATATCGAGTCATATGGGTTCGTTGATATGACATGTAATTTTTATATGCCATTGAGAATAAGTTATGTGAATCTGTTAAGAAATCTGATATATTATGGTTTTATACAATGGAGTATGATTTCTGAAAAAGTTATTTTTTTAGAATCTATGTATAATTGCGTTATGGTATTAGTCTTATATATCAAATCATGTTGCTACTGGTTTGAATACAATCTAATCAATTTTGTTGTTGTGCTATGCTATAGAATAAATCAATAAATTAAGACGTTTCAATTGGGATCTAGCAGTACTTTTCATTTATTTTCAGTAGTTATATCATCAAGCTTTTGGTTTGAATACATAGTAGCCTGAAGTTTTTTGGATGATCAGAATTAATATAGATAAAACATTGATCAAGCATTATTCTTTTCACTTATTTTTCTCTCTAGTGATCTAGAATGCTTGTTGTTTCTTTTTCTTGGAATATCAAATAGGTCAGGTGGTTTCTATTTTGTTGGTGCTACAGGTTTTTCTTTTATGTTGATGCTACAATATAGTTAAGTTGTTATCATAGTGAAGCATATATTATATATAGTTAATCTCTTTTGTTGGTGCTACAGGTTTACTTTTATGTTGGTGACTATCAACTTTTTTCTGATCATCTTGTATTTGTTTATAGAAATGAGTACATCAGGTGTCAATGAAGGTAAGGCTAGAGGAAAAGCAAAAATAAAACCCGAAGAAAAAACCTATTTATAATGGAATATCAACATGGAACGTGCATTGGCTGATGTTCTTCTTGAGGCGAGAAGCTTGGGGCATAAATGGGATGGTGGCTGGAAAGCTGTTGCTTATAATATTGCTGCATCAATTCCATCTGCACAATTTGGCATTCAAGTTACAGCTGATAACATAAAGAATTGGGTGAAGTCATAGAAGAAGTACTATGGAATAGTGAGCGATATATTGAGCCAAAGTGCATTCAGTTGGGATTTAACAACCCAAATGATCAATGTTGATGAGAATAGTGTGTGAAGGTAATATAATAAGTGTTTTGCCTTAATATATCTTTGATGCCCTTTATGCCAAGACTAACATGAATTGAAGAAAGAGTCAGAGGTAAAATGCTAGAGTTTATCCATTTCAGACTCTTGATAGTAATAGTAACAATGTGCAATGACTGATTTTAGGATTTGTCTAGGACTTAAAAGTAGTATGCACCTTCGGATTACACATCTTTTCACTATGCAATCTCACTTTATATAATAGGACATTTGAGAACCAGTATGCAATAACTCATCTTGTCAACACGGTTTCTTGTATTAAACTTTTTCTCATATTAGTTTGTACAATATGTGCTTGGTATAACTTTAATCATTTGTTAACAGTCTCATAGTGATGCTACAAGTTTTCGATATAAAAGGATACCGAATTGGGATGATATTGTTGATCTTTGTCGTAAAGATAGAGTCACAGGAGAAGGTGTTGAAACAGGTGTGGAAGCAACTGATGTAATGACTCTTCCAACTAATGAAGTTGATCATGTCAATTTGGGAGATGATAACCAAGCTTTCAAAAATATTGCGGTTATTGAAGACATTGCATCCAAGTCATCAGGAAATTCACAAAGGAAGATAACTCAAGCAATACCACCTTCTAATGTACCTCCTCCAAAGAAGAGAGTTTCAACAAAAAAAGTCATGAGCACATCAGTTAATAGAATGGCTTCATCCTTTAAAGATCTCATTCGTGCTACTACCCAAAGCCTTGCTGCAAAAGAGGTATAGGCTGAAATAATTGTGATACTAGATGAAAGGACCCGATCTCGATCTAGTTTCCTATACCAGAATCAGACCCCTTCTAAAAACATGAACTTTCATGTGAAATAATACACAAAACGGTAGCTTTACAGAAATCCGGGAAAATCATGTGAAAATATAAACACAATAGTATTCAGAGCGACCTCTAGTATATACATATATACACAACAGTAGGCCAAACTAGAAACCTAATGAGAAAGGAAAAGTGGCTCGAACACTAAGCCTCCAACCTCGACGTGCGACACCTGAGTCCAAACTGCAAACTGGGCATTGAAAACAAAGAGCCCAGGGAAAGACATATAAACTGTAGAGTGAGTGGACGAAAATAAATGTCTTTCGCCAAATACATATATATGTTTATAAAACATATGCGAGTCTAAATGCATAAAAATCATATGGTACACAAGGGAGACTCTAATTCCTCACGCGTACACAACATGCATCGTAAATCCCGCGGAGTCACTCATGGATACATCTGCGCTAGTATAGTCTGAATCACGAGATCCCTGATCCTCACGTGATTCCAGCCAGAAAGGCCTCGGGTCAGGGTATCTGCTCCCCCCCCCCCCAGTAAAGACCTCGGGTCAGGGTAACAGTTCCCCCCGGTAAACATCCTCGGGGATCAGCCGAGATGCTAAGTGTATCGATACAACTACTACTGAGACTGTACTCTGTGTAAACCAAATCATAAAGGTTTCCATGCAAATGCAGAAAGCGTAATGTAAAAGCATACTCGTAATGCATAATTATAAAAGCATATTCATAAATGCATAATCATAAAACACATGCTCATATAATTCATAATCATAACTGCATGCTCATGCTCGTAAAACGTATATAAAAGACTCGCAACCAACAGTGAAAAGAAATGTCCACTCGCAGACAAGCACAACGCTAAACGCGTTATTCCTGTGGTCCGACGAAAAATTTCTCGCCACAAACACGACCACGATCCTCCTAAATAACAAAATAATATCTGATTAATATCATAATTCAATATACTAAACCATGTGGCGAGAACCAAGCATTCCCGGAAAACACAAACCCATATCTCGACGGGAATAACCGAAATCACAATAAACACATTATAAAACCTCGCCATAAATTCCGATCTGCCACCACCGGCCATGGCAGGGTGCAAGACCACTTCTAAAAGCTTCCTCTCCTCAACGGCAACAAAATCCCTATAGGGTCCACCACCAACTCGGCCGCCTCCATCGCCACCGTTGCCGGCGATTCCGGCCGAAAAACCTCCAACTTTGCTTCGCCGTATCTTCTTCATCCCGCAACCAAAATGAACGATCCACCTATCAAATTGAAGAAGAGCACGAGCCCAACAAGTTTTATGAAGACACCACAGCCAACCATGGCCAGAAAATGGCACGTCGATGGCAACAAAGTCTCAGCCCAAAATGGGTCAGTTTTGACCTGTAGTCAACTCGGTCAACGACCCAGGTTTCCCAAAATGGAAACTTTCCAAAATATCATGTATTTATACCGTACAATTATACCGTACATATACAGCCCTAAATCAACGACAACAGTTCAATCTGATCAAGATCGAACGATCACGATTAAATCAACATTTTCGACTATTTCACTAACCAACTTCAAAACTCGATAAAACACTGCTCGCTTATCCGAAACATACCCCAAAAATTCGCATGAGATCGAAATTAAATCCTCTACAACTTTCGCGAAGGAACCCATATCAAATTCATTATTGAAAATTATGTCGTGAACAAACCCGCCATATCGACCAATTACGGCAAAACCACAACTAATCGCGAAACCATCATATATATGAATTATGTATATATGATTTATTTGGTAAAATTGAATGGTTTCTCATCACATAAAAGTTGCTCAAAACTGTCCATTATTTCATACTCAGACGACAATCAAAGCATATAAGTTTGTTGTAACAAGTATACCCAGATGACAAACATTACTTGGTCCGTCGACTAAAGAATATAGAGACGACTGTTGACAGTCGTCTAACTACATGTTATCAAACACAAGAATGCTCACACATGGATGACATCTATAAGCACAATGAATGTCATCCGTTGTCTGAATCCTATGACCATCATCTCTATGATCGGTATACGACAATCATTTCAATATTTTTAGCATAGTCTGAAGACATTTCATCAGATAACGACTAGATAGACGACAAACGAAATATATTTCAGACGACGCACAATGATCATCATGTGAAACGTTTTGTGTAGTAGTGAAAGTTTAGGGCCTCTGATTTTTCTTGTGGCGAACCGAGCTTACAGTGAAATCATGGTCCATAAATACACACTATTGTTTAGTCCCTACCGGCTCAGTTCTCGTTTTCAATTCCATTTCATGATTTCATTCTCACCCTCCTAATTATTGATCACTCACTCAATCCTCATGTCCATAAACTCTATCGATGATGTTGTTTCTCTCCTAACCTAGTGGTCAATTTCTCCCATTAGCACTATCAAGATCAATTTAGATGTGGTGTTTCAGAGAGATCGGTCTACTCATGTGATGGTCACTATGGTCCGAGACTATTGTGGGTTCATGCTGACCGATTTTTCAACATTCGTGTCCTGTCAGAATTTCGTGCATGCATGTTGACCTTCAGGTAGCGACAATCATATTCAAGATAATTGTTTTATTTGAAATTCATCAAAATCTCTTGAGTATGAGGCATGAGACTGGATGGACCTTGTGAAATAGTCTATGATGTTGTGCATGCCAATTGATAAACCTTTTTCAGAGAATATGAGAAAAAGCATACTGGTACAATCCAATAATTTAGAAAAAGACAAGGGAGCATTGCAATATCAATCATTGTGGTCTGTAATGAGTAAAAATGATGATACTGTGACGACCCGGACCAGAATCAACAGTATGATCAGCTTGATTAATGAGTTACTGCATAGTCGCAGTTTGTCGACAGTTATTTGAATCGCCAGACTCGTTAACGACTAAATCATTGGCCGAGAATTGGAGCTGGGTCTCTTCTCGAGAGTCGTTGTACATGTGATTTCGAGTTCGTGGACGGTTCCGGATCATTATTTGGACGACCGAGGAATTAGTTATGAATATTTGAAGTTTCGACGGAAACGGATTTAAATGGCAGGTTTGTTCGCGACTAAATTACCGGACGAGAATTTGGTTTTGGCTTCTTCACGGAAGTTGTTCAGAATTTAATTTTGAGTTTGTGGGAACTTACGGAGCATGATTTTGAGTTACGAAGAATTAGTTGCGAATATTTCCGTTTGTTGTTTGTTTAGTCGATTTAAATGTGTGTTTGGTTGAACAGTTGACTTTTTATCCGTTTGGCAGATGTATTTGACTTTGGGTGACATTGGAAGTATATGTTGAGACGATTTTGTGGCCGCAAGAATTATCGGGATCGGAATCACGACGAGAAAGTTACGTGGGTTTGAAGTTCGTCGAAATGGATAATTATGGGTTTCCATTTTGGGAAAGAGTATAAATAGTATCCTGCCATAAAAGGAAAGCCCATTTAATGAAGTTGACCGAGTTGACTGGGTCAACTCGGTGGAGGAGGAGAGGACTCGCGACGGCTCATGGTGCTTGCCGGCGTCGGATGCTTTTCCGGCCACCCCACGGCGTGCCTCTGGTCCCATTCGAAGCGCCTTGATGTCCTTGACCCCGTGTCGGCCTCCTCTCGTGGTGGAGCTCACGGTGGAGAGAGAAATGTGGAACCAAAGTTTGGGAAATTTTGAGGTATTCGGGTTCTTGGTTTCGGTCCGAATTGAGCTCAATCATGGACTGGGTTTTGTAGCCCTCCTCTCAAGGATTCTAACCATGTAAGTATGAAGTTCTAATTCGATTTGTGGATTGAGAATTTTGGGTTTGAAATTTGTGAACCAATTCGGTTTTACATGAAATTGACCTAGTTAGAGTGAGAATTGGACTTCGGTGCAGTTGACAAAGTTGCTCAGTGCATGATTTTGAGTGGAATAGGTGCAACTCCGCCTTAAAATTCTCCGTCCGGCAGCGGCGCCGCCGTGGATGGCGGTCAACGGCGGCGGTCAACGGTCAAACTTTGACTTTTTGGACTTTTGACAAGTTGCATGTCATTTGACTCGAAATCGCGCCCCGATCGCAGTGGGGAGGTTCGTTTCTCGATTTGAGCATCCGAATGTATAGCGAGGTATTGAGGTGTACACATACGGATTTTCGACGATTCGTCGACTTTGAATTTCGTGTTTCCGAGAACGGTGGTTTCTCGTGGTTTTATTTGTATTGTCGGATTATGACTTTGAATATTGGACATTGTGATTATTCAGGGGTTCGTGATCATTTGTTTGGCGAGGGACATTCCGCCGGATCACGGGTTAACGCGATACGCGTTACGCCAGTCTGTGAGTGGACAATTTCTTTTCACGGAATTCTTGCGATTCTTTTATATGATTTATGAACTTGAGCATGCGTATGAGATTTCGGATTACATGAGCATATGTTTTACGATTATACATATACGGATATACGTATACGAATATACACACACTTATATGTTGTTTCATGCATTTGCATCGAAATGTTTGTGATTTAGTTTACACAGAGTACAGTCGTGGTTACGTTGTTGTATCGATACACTTGCCTCTCGGCTGATCCCCGATGGTAGGCTTTATTCCAGGGGAGGCTGTGACTCCTGACCCGAGGTCTTTACCGGGGGTTGGCAGACCTTTGACCTGAGGCCATTTCCGGCTAGAATCACGTATGGGTCTGGGATCCCGTGATTCTGACTGTACTAGCACGGTGTGTGTCCATGAGTGACCCCATGGGATTTTTACTTGCATGCTTAGTACACTAGAGGAGTGTGAGTTTTACCTCGTGTACTATGATGTCTTTATTTACTTAGACTCGCATATGTTATTTTAAACATATATATTAACTGGTGAAAGACATTTATTTTCGTCCACTCACTCTAACGTGGTTATTGTCTTTCCCCTGCGCTTTTCGGTTTCCGTGCCCAGTTTGCAGTTCAGGCTCTGGTGTCGAACGTCGTGGTCGGAGGCATAGTACTCGAGCTACTTTGTTTCATCCAGTAGGTTTATTGTTCTACCTACTGTGGTATGCGTATATGATTATGTATTAGAAGTCGCTCTGAGTTTCCTATTGAATATGTTATACGATTTTACCCGGATTTCAGTAAAGTATATATTATATGTATTGTTTACTTTACTGTTGATATATTGAGAAATCCGGATGGGATTGGTGCCCACGGTTTGCTTTTTGTGGCATAGGATGAAGTGTATTTTCCGCGTGCAGGTTATGGTAATTCCACGTTAGTAACGAAACTCTGCCCAAATTTTGAAAAGTTTTTGTTGGTTCGTGTTTTCGAAGGGGTTTAACTCCGGTTTAGGGAGCTAAATCGGGGTTGGGTCCTTTCAGATACCATCTTTTCAATAGATATATGTCTTGTATTTTTCAAATGTTTTCTCTCCCGGAGAATAGCACATAACTTTTGATACACATCCAGGTACATATTTTTTCAACTTCTAGAAGCTATGTGGATCTTCATTCAAAGTTTCATGTACATAGTCATGTCCTTTGTGGTAATTACTCGTTGTCTTAGATGACGCTTAATAGGTTGAGACACTATTAGGAAGAATTATTTCTCCTCAATCTTAACTATGACTAGTTAAGTTAAGGTTGTAATTCTCTACCCGCAAATATACGGGTTCAAGTAATAGTATAGATAAGGAAATGTAGTGTCGAACCCACGAGGATTGACCATTTTAATTCCAAATCTTGTATGTTTAAATCCTTAGACTATGTTATAACACAAAAACACAATGCAACGAAAATGAACACAAAATGGTGGTGAATCTTACGCTATTAAACCCTTTAGAGACTCAGCATCGCAAAGGTGGTTTGATTATGATGGATGTGAGTTTACCAATGATTACACTATACTAAGACACTACTAGTTAGACTCAAATAAAAGATAGAAAAATGGTCGGCTAGATGTTGTCACTAGCTAACTCAATGTACAAAGATTGTTCAAGTTTCTGATCATGAGTTTTTTTAGTCCAATTCACATACAATCATGTTCAAATCGTGCCCTCTCAGATCATGTTTTGTTTTGAACCAAAGCTCCCAGGACATTTTAGGACTCTAGAAGACTTATAGCACAACCTGTAAGCATATGGTGAACCGAGATCAAGACCTAAGTCATTTCGGACTCTCGCCATATCCGTATGTCACGTTGAAGGAGTTTGGCAAGTAAATAATGTGATAGATGTGGATGGTTTCCCTTCCCAAGCTCCTATTGGAGAATTTGGGAGTAGGTTCTAAGGGGTTCTCGCAACTCTCACCATTTAGAATATGAATCGGAAGAACCAAACACTAGCTACAAAGTCTCTCGGATCAATGTAAGCTTGACCAAAGCTCTTTGAGTCATTTAGAGCTCAAGAAGGCTTTGGTCCTTGCTTGTGCATAAGGAAACCAAATCTCAAGGCTTAACCTCTTGGTTTCAACCCTATCCTAGTCATGTTTATTTACTCATCTTTACCTAAGTGAGTGGCTAGTTCACCTAAGTGTCATTTTTAGTTCTTTTAGACAAATCCTAACTTAGCCAAAGCCAAAACATGCATAAGTGAAACCTTTATTAAGCACAAACATATAAACATGCCACAAACATATCACATACAAATCAAACTCATCTATAACATTTCATGCCCAAAAAACAAACACAATTTCATAAACCAAAGTACCATTATTATATATGAAGTGGCTAGGGTTCGACCCCTAGTCTTCCATACACAAACTACTCAAAACTTATATATAAAAGAGTGTTTAGATACAAATTTAGAAGCTAAGAGAGTGAGAAATAACTGAAGGGTCCCCAAGCTAAGCTCCACCAAATTAGTGGACTTCACTCATGGCTCTTCAAGCTTCTTGCTCCACTCATTGAGCTCCAAATTGCATGAACACTTGAAGAGGAGGAAAGTGCAACCTCTAGGACTCAAAGAAATCGAGGGGAAGAGAGATCACTTCCCACTTCTTCAAGCTCTAGATAATCACCAAAACGTTGGAGACAAAGATGAGAGGAGGAAATGATGGATAATGGTGAGGGAGAGGAAAGAGGGTCGGCCAAAGCTGGATCTCTTGATTTCTAGAGAGATGGAAGGTAAGAAGAGAGGAAGAGAAGGTGACCTCAAGGCAAGCTAGGTAGTAGCTTGGCCATAAGGTAGCTCTAGGGAAAGAGTGAAGAGATAGGTGTTTTTGAGGATAGAAAATTAGAAAAAGGGAGCTAAGTTATTTTGTTAGCTAAAGGATATATATACAGTGGAGGAGAGTATTGGTGTGGAGAGAAAGTAATCTGAAATGTTAGGCTTTGGAAGAGATATTTTCATATTTGAATTTTGAATTAATGGCTAAAAAACATGATCCACAATTTAAGGCTTTAATGTGGTCCTGAGCTGACTCACCCTTGGTAACTCACCATGGCATGTACTTTTCATATGACTTGCTCTTACCCAAAATATCTCCATGGATGGCTTGAAGACTTGACCCAAAGTTGACCTCCAGAGTTGACTGTGTTGACCATCGGAGTTGACCATCGGTGGTCAGAATCTTAGAATATTTCAGTAAGATTTCGGCGGCCGATTTTCGTCTTTTTCTCAAAGTTTCTCCATCATCTCCCACAGCCTCGAAAACATCCTCATCTTCTCCGAAAAGTACATAATCATCGTCTTTTAGTGCATTTCCGCGTTAATCCTCCATTTCCTAACAAAAAACTAAAAATGTAATAAGAATAATACTTTATTAGTGAAAACAAGCAAAAAAAACGTAAGTTATGAGCATATCAGGCACGAAATTATGGTTCTAACAGACACAACAGTCTCTGTTAGCACAATCATTATTGTTTGAATAACTATCAATAAGAACTTAATTATTTCTTCATTATCATCATCATTTTCCTCTACTTCAAAATGAAGTAATATACTGCATTGTTAAGACAAATTTATCATTTGAAAATTGATGAAATTTTTTTAAAAAATATATATTAACTGTTGTAAATATTACAAATTTGTGGATGTCTATCATATACTCAATAGTTGTGTACTTACCTTGTAAACCCTACCTCTATTATATATAGAGGCCCAATGAGATGAATAATACACGACTCTACACTTTCTCCCCCATCTCATTGTGTTCTACTTTCTCTCTATATCTCTCTTCTCCCCAGTTTAAAACACGTTATCGAAACTTTAACTCTATATTTTCTAACTCGATGATGATCAAAGAGTATTTGGTGCAACATTGATCTTTGTTTTGAACAATACTCTGATCTATGAGTTTGTTTGTTTTAGGTGAAGAGGAGGTATTTTGTTTTTACTAGCATTCATGATCTATGTGATCTAAAGTGAGCCTGAAGTTTCACTTGAATCTCAAATAAGGGATTTGAGTTTGATAGGTATTTGAACTAGAAGTTCATATTCCCAACAATATTAGAACCTGACGTACTGATTTTGAAATCTATAAGTTGAACAATCAAGTACAATTGATCTTTCGCTAGTCCCGTCTATATGCTAAGTTGCATGTGATAAATTATTGACCAAATTTTTGGTTGAAAAAATGATTGTCAACTATAGTGATCCCTCAGGCATAACATAAGACCTTGACGTTAGATTGTTTTGATTCATTACAAAAAGAAAGATTAAATCTATAGCCAGATTTAATTGAGAATCTTTTGGAATGCATTGGAACATGAAATACCTAATTATCAATGGAAAAATCTACACGCGAGGGGATCCAAGTGAAAGGACCCGACTCCGATTTAGTTGCCTAAACCGAAATCAAATCCCTTCGAAAACACGACCTCAAATTTTTTTTTGCCAGAGTTTACTTTGAAAGTATATAAACCATTCTTAGAACCTGCAAAGAAATACACTTCGAGTATTCCACAAAAGCCAAACTGAAAGGACCCAATCCCGATTCAGTTACCTAAATCGGAATCAAACCCTTCCGGAAATACGAACCAACAAAAAATTTTCAAAATTTCGGCAGAGTTTCGTTACTAACGTGGAATTACCATAACCTGCACGCGGAAATTAACACTTCGTCCTATGCCACAAAAAGCAAACCGTGGGCACCAATCCCATCCGGATTTCTCAACATCAATATAATCAATAACAGTAAATAAACTGTACTATGTATATATGTATATCCGTGAAAATCCGCACAACATGTATCAGAATGTATCAGAGTGACCACTAGAGTAAAACATATACAATATGTACATCAGTAGGCGAGACAAGAACCTACTGGAAAACACAAGTGACTCTGATCACTAGCCTCCAAACCGCGACGTGAAACACCAAACCTGAACTGCAAACTGGGCACGGAAACCGAAAAGCCCAGGGGAAAGACAATAAACACGTTAGAGTGAGTGGACAAAAATAAATGTCTTTCACCAGTTAATATATATGTTTAAAATAACATATGCGAGTCCAGGTAAATAAAAACAACATAGTACACGAGGTAAAACTCACACTCCTCCAGTGTACAGAGCATGCAAGTAAAAATCCCACGGGGTCGCTCATGGACACACACCGTGCTAGTACAGTCCGAATCACGGGATCCCAGACCCACACGTGATTCTAAGCCAGAAAGGCCTCGGTTCCGGGGATACGCCCCTCGCCGATCAGGTCGGGGTAACGCCCCGCCTGGGATGCCTACCATCGGGGATCAGCCGAGAGGCTAAGTGTATCGATACAACAACGTAACCAAGACTGTACTCTGTGTAAACCAAATCATAAACATTTCGATGCAAATGCATGAAACAGCATATAAGTGTGTATATATTCGTATACGTATATCCGTATAAGTATAATCGTATAATCGTAAAAACACATGCTCATATAATCCGTAAACTCAATACGCATGCTCAAGTTCGAAAACCATATAAAAGACTCGCAAGATTCCGTGAAAAGAAATGTCCACTCACAGGTGAGCAAAAAGCACACACGCACTAATCTCGAGGACCGGCGGAAGATCCCTCGCCAGAAGCACGATCACGATCTCGATCTCGATCTCCTGAATATCCACAAAAACATAACTGATCAATTACATAGTCCACAACACTGTACTGATGCACGGAAACCAACCGTTCCCGGAAATACGAAATGCAGTGCAAAATGAATTACGGAAATCCCGAAATCCCCACTCGAAACCTCGACTGAAAATCGGCTACTCAAATCAACCCGAAAACCTCCGTACGATAACCAGGGCGTGATTACGAGAAAAATGACACTAATTACATCGAAATCTGAAAAGTTGACTTTTTCTCGCCGGAGCGCCGCCGTTGACCACCGTTAACCGCCGCCGCCGCTGCCGGCGCGCCGTCAACGGCGGAGTTTCACGACGAAAAGCTCCAGTTCCAAAGGTCTCGATCTCACGAATCATATTCCCTTCTACCACGAAGACCAATTCGAAGTCCATCCTAGTCAATTTCAAGTAAAACCACAACGGAGCTCCACCTCAAAACCCAATCGGGTTCGACCTCAACCTCCACCTCGTTCAAATCCAACCACCTAGGGAGCACCACAGAGGGATGGGGAACGAAATCCCCAACAACCCAACCCCGGAAACTCGCCGGAAACACCTCCACCGTCACCGGCGAACTTCACCGGTTCGGCCCAAATCGGGTTCCAATAAACCCACACAATTTCTCACAATTTTCAACACCAAACAACTCGAAATTACTCAGGGGTTCTAACCATACCTTCCTCGAAGTCCAAGGTGGCCGGAATCCAATCGCCGGACGGTGACTTCCAAAAGTGGCAACTTTCCCCTTCGGTCCGATGGCTCACTTTCCAAATATGGAAAGTCAACGAGATTCAAGTCGGTCAAAGCCCAAAATGAAGTTT
The DNA here is from genome assembly GCA_946800695.1 of Geum urbanum. Classification (NCBI taxonomy): domain Eukaryota; kingdom Viridiplantae; phylum Streptophyta; class Magnoliopsida; order Rosales; family Rosaceae; genus Geum; species Geum urbanum. The sequence continues at coordinate 13,626,149 of OX327017.1, read as the reverse complement.
TCGACTAATTCTCGGCTATTTTCGATATTTATACTCGTCCCACGGGTCGATCAACGGTCCGGAATGAATATACGATGTGATTCGGATAAGCTCAAAACAACCGGATAAACTCGTCGAAACCCAAAACTTCAAATAATCATAAAATATTCCTCGGTTATCGGAAAAATCTTCCGGAATCGCCTTCGAGCTCGAAATCACGTACTCTACAATTTCCGTGAAGACACCCAACTCAAATTCTCGACTGAAAACATAATCGCGAATCGAATCGACAAACCACACAATATCGTAAAACTGCGACTATAACCAAATCTCAAGAATCGTGTCAAACACACATCTGATTCTGGTTCGGGTCGTCACAAATCTACCCCCCTTAAAAAAAATTTCGACCTCGAAATTTACGTACCTGTCATGTGAACAGATGAGGATATTGCTCCCGCATACGCTGCTCGGTCTCCCAAGTGGCCTCCTCCACTGAATGATTCTGCCACAAGACCTTCACCAGCGGAATCACACGGTGCCTCAACTCCTGCTCACGACGATCGAGAATCTGCACTGGCTCCTCAACATATGATAAATCCTCTCTGATCGGTAACCGCTGTGGGGCTAATACATGTGAAGGATCAGAGATGTACTTCTGCAACATCGAAACATGGAAGACATCATGCACACGAGCCATCTCAGTCGGTAACTCAAGTCTGTAAGCAATAGCTCCAACCCTCTCCGTATTCTCATACGGATCGATGTACCGCGGTCGAAGCTTGCCACGCTTCCCGAAACGCACAACTCCCCTCCACGGAGATAGTTTCAGGAAAACCCAATCACCAACCTCGAACTCTAAGCTCTACCTCCTCACATCCGCGTAACTCTTCTGCCGATCCTGGGCAATCTTCAGTCGATCCCGAATAACTTGAATGTCCTCCATCGTGGTTTTCACCAAATCTGGACAAATAAGCCAACGCTCGCCCACCTCACTCCAACACAATGGAGTGCGACACTGCTTCCCGTACAGGGCCTCGTATGGTGCCATCTCAATACTGGCCTGATAGCTGTTGTTGTAGGCGAACTCGATCAAGTGCAACTGCTGATCCCAGTTTCCGCGGAACTGCAACACACATGAACTCAGCATATCCTCAAGTGTCTGAATGGTCCGCTCAGACTGCCCGTCAGTCTGAGGATGAAAAGCTGTACTAAATCGTAATCTCGTGCCCAACGCTCGCTGTAAAGCCTGCCAAAACTCAGAGGTGAACTGACTATCACGGTCAGAAACAATCGACACCGGCACACCATGCAAGCGAACAATCTCGGATAAGTACAACTTGGCCAATCTGCCCACTGAAATCTTCCCTGGAAGTGCAAGAAAGTGTGCAGATTTCATCAATCGGTCAACAATAACCCAAATGCCAGTGTTGCCCGCCGAAGTACGCGGCAACCGATAGACGAAATCCATCGTGATATGCTCCCACTTCCAAACTGGAATCTCAAGTGGCTGTAGTTTCCCTGTAGGTTTCTGCCTCTCCGCCTTCACTTGCTGACAAATCAAACACCGACTCACGTACGCGGCAATCTCCCGCTTCATGTTGCGCCACCAATAGTACGCTCGAAGTGTACGAAACATCTTCGTACCTCCGGGATGCATCGCATACGCTGAACTGTGGGCCTCATCCAAAATCTCCTTCTTCAAATCCTCGTCTCGGGGCACACATAGTCTGCCTCTGAACAACAACGTACCGTCGTCGCTCAAACGGAACTCTTTAGGCACACCATTCCGAACCATGGTCTTCTTGCCCAGCAAGTAAGGATCTGAATCCTGTGCCTCCCGCACCTGATCAACCAACACTGGTCGAACTTGAAAACTGGCCAACAATGCGCCATCATCATCATATCCAAACACAGCACCTGTACCCCGAAGCTCGGCTAACATCGATACCCTGGCCACACACATGTGAAACAACGAGGCTCTAGATTTTCGGCTAAGTGCATCCGCTACAACGTTGGCCTTCCCTAGATGGTACTCAAACGTGCAATCGTAGTCGTTGATCAACTCCATCCATCGGCGCTGCCTCATGTTCAGATCCGGTTGTGTCCGCAAGTAAGTGAGACTCTTGTGATCAGTGAAAATCTTACACTGAGCACCATACAGATAATGTCTCCAACTCTTCAACACTAACACGATAGCGGCTAACTCCAAATCATGCGTCGGATAGTTGACCTCGTGCGGTTTCAGCTGTCTGGAACCGTATGCCACAACTCTACCATGCTGCATCAACACACAGCCAAGGCCCAACTTCGACGCGTCACTGTACACAACATATTCACCACCGTCATCTGGCAATGTCAAAACCGGTGCGGTAGTCAATCTCTCCTTCAGGAGTAAATAACTCTCCTCGCACGCATCAGACCACTCAAACTTGACGCCCTTCTTCGTTAATCTGGTCAGTGGTGTAGCAATCCGGGAGAAATCCTGAACAAACCGTCGATAATAGCCTGCTAACCCCAAGAAACTCCGGATCTCCGGTACAGTAGTGGGTCGACTCCAATTCAGCACGGCCTCTATCTTGTCAGGATCAACACTAACTCCCTCAGCCGAAATCACGTGACCCAGAAACTTCACACTATCTAACCAGAACTCACACTTGCTAAACTTCGCGAACAGCTGATGGTCCCGCAAAGTCCGCAACACCGCTCGCAAGTGCCGCCTGTGCTGGCCCACACTCCTCGAGTATATCAAAATATCATCAATGAATACAATCACGAACTTGTCCAGGAATCGTCGAAACACCCGATTCATCAAGTCCATGAAAGCTGCGGGGGCGTTGGTCAACCCAAACGGCATAACCAAAAACTCATAGTGCCCATACCGCATCCTGAATGCTGTCCTGGCTACATCTGAATCCCGGATCCTCAACTGATGATATCCGGATCGAAGATCAATCTTCGAAAAGACTGCTGCTCCCTTCAGCTGATCGAACAAGTCGTCAATCCGCGGCAACGGATACTTGTTCCTCACTGTAATCTAATTCAGCTTTTGATAGTCGATGCACAAACGCATGGACCCGTCCTTCTTCCGCACGAACAACACTGGAGCACCCCACGGAGAAACACTCGGTCGAATGAATCCCATCTCCAACAACTCCTGAAGCTGAATCTGCAACTCTCTCAACTCCGCAGGCGCCATCCGGTACGGTGTCTGGGAAATCGGTCTAGTACCCGGCAATAGCTCAATGGTAAAATCAATTTCCCACACAGGGGGTATACCAGGTAACTCTGCTGGAAATACATCCGGAAACTCAGACACAACCTCAATACTACCATGGTCCGGCACCGCAGCTGTAGTGTCCACAACATGGGCTAAGTATGCAACACAACCCTTCTTCATCAACCGATCTGCTCTCATCACGGAAATCAAACACGGTAGGGAAGTGTTCTTCTCACCACGAAACAGTATCTCAGGCAACCCGGGTCGTCGAAACGCGACCTCCTTCCTGTGGCAATCAAATATGGCCCAGTGCGACTCCAAAAAGTCCATACCCAATATCAGGTCAAAATCCATAATATCCAGCAACAACAGATCAGCGGCTAAACCATGGCCATCAATAATCACCTCACAATCTCGGTAAACCTAACCGATGCTCACCACCTCACCTGACGGATACAATACTCTCCACAACCCCGGAAGTGGAGATGCAGGTACCGTAGCCAATGATGACAGTCTAAATGATATGAATGAATGTGTGGCACCTGGATCTAACAATGCAACTACTGGAATACCAAAAACATGTAACGTACCAATAACGACCTCCGGTGATGCTCTACCCTCACGCATATTCATAGCATGAACTCTCGCCTGTCCGGCTGGTCATCCCCGCTGGGGCTGTCCCTGCTGTCGGCCCTGACCTGCAAATTGTGCTGGTCGCGCTCCAGAAGTGGCACCTCGCTCTCCTCCGGAACTCTGAGCCGCCTGTTCGTCACCGCCATATAACTGAGGACACTCCCTCGCATAGTGACCCACCTGGCCACAGCGGAAACAAGTGACAGGACCTCGTTGACATGAACCCACATGATGTCGACTGCAGAGACTACACAACGGGTACTCCCTCGGTACAGCAAATGTGCCACCAGTACGCCGAGGATAACTAGAACCGCTAGAACCTGCACTAGCCTGTGGTCGCTGTGGTCTATCTCTCCATCTCCTCGGTCTCTGTCTCTGTCTCAGTATACCAGCTGGTGGTCGATATGATCCACCGCCTGAAGATGAAGCTGAGCCGGAAGTATCAGAACTCTGCCTCTTTGAAGGCCCCTGACTAAATCCACCTTCCTCGAATCGCCTCGGCTGGTACCTCTGCTGTCTCTCCTGCTCAATATCCTCGCCTCGAAGAGCTGCACTAACGAACTCATCAAAGTTGTTTCGAGGCATCGTAGTCAGTGTCACTTTGATGTTCAGATTCAGTCCTAGCTCAAACCTACGACACTTGGCTTCCTCTGTAGCCACCATATCCCGCGCAAAACGAGACAAACGGGTAAAACGATCCCGATACTCAAGTACAGACAAACTGCCCTGTCTCAAGTTCGTGAACTCCTCATACTTGCGCTGCTGGGTAGCCTGATTGAAATACCTCCGCATAAACAGATCACGAAACAATGTCCATGGAGTATCCACAGGAACTCTGTCAATGCTGACCCACCAAAAGTATGCATCACCCTCAAGTAAACCAACTGCGGCTACTGTCATCTGCTCAGGTGTAAACTGCAGACGCTCACAAACACGCTCAATCTAAACCAACCATGCCTCGCATATCTCTGGATCAACTGAACCCGAAAACACAGTAGCACCCGCAGTGCGAGCCTTGACCACAGGGTCAAAACGCTCTTCCAAACGCAGCATTCGCATCAGCAAGTCGCGCGTTCGGCGATCCTCATCAGGATCATCATCTCGATCAACATGGGGACCACGTCAAGGAGGCATCCTACTGATACAAGACAAGCATTAGGCACAAGTAGAAAGAACGTAATCATGAAACCGCAGATATTTGAGGACACACAACACCCGAAGTATTGATGAGTACCGCTGGCCAGTCGGGTCATCACTCCAGTCATGCTATATCAACTCAAATACCCCAAGCGTCACAACTACAAGAGTCTACAGAATCTGACAACCAAATTCTCTGATACCAAGCTGAAAGGACCCAATCCCGATTTAGTTACCTAAATCGGAATCAAACCCTTCCGGAAATACGAACCAACAAAAATTTTTCAAAATTTCGGCAGAGTTTCGTTACTAACGTGGAATTACCATAACCTGCACGCGGAAATTAACACTTCGTCCTATGCCACAAAAAGCAAACCGTGGGCACCAATCCCATCCGGATTTCTCAACATCAATATAATCAATAACAGTAAATAAACTGTACTATGTATATATGTATATCCGTGAAAATCCGCACAACATGTATCAGAATGTATCAGAGCGACCACTAGAGTAAAACATATACAATATGTACATCAGTAGGCGAGACAAGAACCTACTGGAAAACACAAGTGACTCTGATCACTAGCCTCCAAACCGCGACGTGAAACACCAAACCTGAACTGCAAACTGGGCACGGAAACCGAAAAGCCCAGGGGAAAGACATTAAACACGTTAGAGTGAGTGGACAAAAATAAATGTCTTTCACCAGTTAATATATATGTTTAAAATAACATATGCGAGTCCAGGTAAATAAAAACAACATAGTACACGAGGTAAAACTCACACTCCTCCAGTGTACAGAGCATGCAAGTAAAAATCCCACGGGGTCGCTCATGGACACACACCGTGCTAGTACAGTCCGAATCACGGAATCCCAGACCCACACGTGATTCTAAGCCAGAAAGGCCTCGGTTCCGGGGATACGCCCCTCGCCGGTCAGGTCGGGGTAACGCCCCGCCTGGGATGCCTACCATCGGGGATCAGCCGAGAGGCTAAGTGTATCGATACAACAACGTAACCAAGACTGTACTCTGTGTAAACCAAATCATAAACATTTCGATGCAAATGCATGAAACAGCATATAAGTGTGTATATATTCGTATACGTATATCCGTATAAGTATAATCGTATAATCGTAAAAACACATGCTCATATAATCCGTAAACTCAATACGCATGCTCAAGTTCGAAAACCATATAAAAAACTCGCAAGATTCCGTGAAAAGAAATGTCCACTCACAGGTGAGCAAAAAGCACACACGCACTAATCTCGAGGACCGGCGGAAGATCCCTCGCCAGAAGCACGATCACGATCTCGATCTCGATCTCCTGAATATCCACAAAAACATAACTGATCAATTACATAGTCCACAACACTGTACTGATGCACGGAAACCAACCGTTCCCGGAAATACGAAATGCAGTGCAAAATGAATTACGGAAATCCCGAAATCCCCACTCGAAACCTCGACTGAAAATCGGCTACTCAAATCAACCCGAAAACCTCCTTACGATAACCAGGGCGTGATTACGAGAAAAATGACACTAATTACATCGAAATCTGAAAAGTTGACTTTTTCTCGCCGGAGCGCCGCCGTTGACCACCGTTAACCGCCGCCGCCGCTGCCGGCGCGCCGTCAACGGCGGAGTTTCACGGCGAAAAGCTCCAGTTCCAAAGGTCTCGATCTCACGAATCATATTCCCTTCTACCACGAAGACCAATTCGAAGTCCATCCTAGTCAATTTCAAGTAAAACCACAACGGAGCTCCACCTCAAAACCCAATCGGGTTCGACCTCAACCTCCACCTCGTTCAAATCCAACCACCTAGGGAGCACCACAGAGGGATGGGGAACGAAATCCCCAACAACCCAACCCCGAAAACTCGCCGGAAACACCTCCACCGTCACCGGCGAACTTCACCGGTTCGGCCCAAATCGGGTTCCAATAAACCCACACAATTTCTCACAATTTTCAACACCAAACAACTCGAAATTACTCAGGGGTTCTAACCATACCTTCCTCGAAGTCCAAGGTGGCCGGAATCCAATCGCCGGACGGTGACTTCCAAAAGTGGCAACTTTCCCCTTCGGTCTGATGGCTCACTTTCCAAATATGGAAAGTCAACGAGATTCAAGTCGGTCAACGCCCAAAATGAAGTTTTCGACTAATTCTCGGCTATTTTCGATATTTATACTCGTCCCACGGGTCGATCAACGGTCCGGAATGAATATACGATGTGATTCGGATAAGCTCAAAACAACCGGATAAACTCGTCGAAACCCGAAACTTCAAATAATCATAAAATATTCCTCGGTTATCGGAAAAATCTTCCGGAATCGCCTTCGAGCTCGAAATCACGTACTCTACAATTTCCGTGAAGACACCCAACTCAAATTCTCGACTGAAAACATAGTCGCGAATCGAATCGACAAACCACACAATATCGTAAAACTGCGACTATAACCAAATCTCAAGAATCGTGTCAAACACACATCTGATTCTGGTTCGGGTCGTCACAAATCTACCCCCCTTAAAAAAAATTTCGACCTCGAAATTTACGTACCTGTCATGTGAACAGATGAGGATATTGCTCCCGCATACGCTGCTCGGTCTCCCAAGTGGCCTCCTCCACTGAATGATTCTGCCACAAGACCTTCACCAGCGGAATCACACGGTGCCTCAACTCCTGCTCACGACGATCGAGAATCTGCACTGGCTCCTCAACATATGATAAATCCTCTCTGATCGGCAACCGCTGTGAGGCTAATACATGTGAAGGATCAGAGATGTACTTCCGCAACATCGAAACATGGAAGACATCATGCACACGAGCCATCTCAGTCGGTAACTCAAGTCTGTAAGCAATAGCTCCAACCCTCTTCGTATTCTCATACGGATCGATGTACCGCGGTCGAAGCTTGCCACGCTTCCCGAAACGCACAACTCCCCTCCACGGAGATAGTTTCAGGAAAACCCAATCACCAACCTCGAACTCTAAGCTCTACCTCCTCACATCCGCGTAACTCTTCTGCCGATCCTGGGCAATCTTCAGTCGATCCCGAATAACTTAAATGTCCTCCATCGTGGTTTTCACCAAATCTGGACCAATAAGCCAACGCTCGCCCACCTCACTCCAACACAATGGAGTGCGACACTGCTTCCCGTACAGGGCCTCGTATGGTGCCATCTCAATACTGGCCTGATAGCTGTTATTGTAGGCGAACTCGATCAAGTGCAACTGCTGATCCCAGTTTCCGCGGAACTGCAACACACATGAACTCAGCATATCCTCAAGTGTCTGAATGGTCCGCTCAGACTGCCCGTCAGTCTGAGGATGAAAAGCTGTACTAAATCGTAATCTCGTGCCCAACGCTCGCTGTAAAGGGAGCACCACAGAGGGATGGGGAACGAAATCCCCAACAACCCAACCCCGGAAACTCGCCGGAAACACCTCCACCGTCACCGGCGAACTTCACCGGTTCGGCCCAAATCGGGTTCCAATAAACCCACACAATTTCTCACAATTTTCAACACCAAACAACTCGAAATTACTCAGGGGTTCTAACCATACCTTCCTCGAAGTCCAAGGTGGCCGGAATCCAATCGCCGGACGGTGACTTCCAAAAGTGGCAACTTTCCCCTTCGGTCCGATGGCTCACTTTCCAAATATGGAAAGTCAACGAGATTCAAGTCGGTCAACGCCCAAAATGAAGTTTTCGACTAATTCTCGGCTATTTTCGATATTTATACTCGTCCCACGGGTCGATCAACGGTCCGGAATGAATATACGATGTGATTCGGATAAGCTCAAAACAACCGGATAAACTCGTCGAAACCCAAAACTTCAAATAATCATAAAATATTCCTCGGTTATCGGAAAAATCTTCCGGAATCGCCCTCGAGCTCGAAATCACGTACTCTACAATTTCCGTGAAGACACCCAACTCTAATTCTCGACTGAAAACATAGTCGCGAATCGAATCGACAAACCACACAATATCGTAAAACTGCGACTATAACCAAATCTCGAGAATCGTGCCAAACACACATCTGATTCTGGTTCGGGTCGTCACACAAACCGTAGGGCTCCATTCCCCATCCAGATTTCTCAACAATGTATATACAATAAACTCAAAGGTTTACAAGAAATCCAGAATCATTCAGGAGTATACTCGACTGAAAACATAACATGAGTACTCAGAGCGACGCCTATATACAATATTTACATCAAGTAGGTCAAACAAGAAACCTACGGAAACTGAAGAGTGATTTGAAGTCTATACCTCCACAGTCGACACACAACACAGGAATCAAACTGCAAACTGGGCAATGAAAACCGAAAAGCCCAGGGGAAAGGCAAATAAAATCGTTAGAGTGAGTGGACAAAAATAAACATACGCCTTTCACAATTTATATAGTTATAAAATAATGCGAGTTCATAAGTACATAAAACTCACCACTCTGGCGGATTTCCCTACCAGAGTAGCAAGTCGGGTGAATCTCTCAAACCCGATGGTGATAAACTAGGCGAATCTCTCAAGCCTAGCCGGCATATCAAGCGAATCTCTCAAGCTTGATAGATGGACTACCGGTGATCAGTCGCATAGCCAATGCATCAATGCTAAATAAATAAATGTCATCACCGATAAAATAAACAATACTTTTCAAACGATAAATAATCTGAACATTGTACTGGAAACAAATACTGAAATCAAGAACTCGCTACAACAGTGTAAATAAATGTCCACTCATAGAGCAAAGCTAGCCCTGAGGTCCGGTGGAAGATCCCTCGCCAAACGCTTGATCTCGATCACCTGAATAAAAGGGATCGATCAATACATAAAGAATCATAACATACGAAACTAATATGTCGAGAACCCCACGTCCTCGAAAGACGTATCGCTCGAAATATCGACGAGGATTACAAAATTCACAAAATATACCCAATTAACCCTCGTCCCAAAATCGAGTATCCAAATCAACACAAAAACCTCAGGACTACGCTCGGGGCGCGATTACGAGCAAAACGGTATAAAACTTCCCAAAAAGTCAACATCGTCGGAGCTCTGTCGTTGACCGCTGCCGCCGCCGGCTGCGCGGCGTCAACGGTGGCCAATTTCGGTGAAAGTTTCTAGATCATATCTACTCCTCAAGACCAACAACTTTTCCTTCTACACCAACCTCCAATTCGAAACCCACCGGCCTGAATCAAGCCCGAAAGTTCCAAACTCCATTGATTCCGGCGAGCTCCAAACGTCATCCAATTCCAAAAATATTTCACCCAAAAGCATCTATGGGTTGAGGGGAGCAAAACCCCCAACCCCATCGACCCCAAAAATGGCCGGAAAAGCTCACCCGATTCCGGCAAAAAATCGAAACTTTACCGAATCGGTTCTCCCTCAAAACTCAACCAAATCAACTCAAACCAAGTTCAAAAAAATAGGAAATCACGAGAGGAAGCTAACCATACCAAACTCGTGGTCTGAACTGGCCGAACACTACCACATATTGACTCATTGCCGACGATTTTTGCCGGAAAAATCGCCGGTAATGTCTTTCTTTTTTTTTAACATTACCGGCGATATAAATGTATGTCGTCGGCAATGTCTCGATGGTAATGTAAAAAAAAAAAAAAAGACATTGCCGGCGACTTAAAAAAAAAAAGTCGCCGGCAATGTCTTTTTTTTTTTTTTTACATTACCATCGAGACATTGCCGGCGACATACATTTATGTCGCCGGTAATGTTAAAAAAAAAAAAAAAGACATTACCGGCGATTTTTCCGGCAAAAATCGCCGGTAATGTCCAAAAACATTGTCGGCGACTTAAAAGTCGCCGGCAATGAGTCAATATGTGGTAGTGGAAATCGGAAGGTCCACAGCGAGTCAACGACGGTGCAAAAATCTCATCGACCAACACGGGTCAACGGCCCAATTTTTGGTCAACGACGGTCAAACTTCCCAAATGTGATTTTTCGACAATTTTACGACTAATCCGATATTTATACGCGCGGCCCTAGATGATTGACGGTCCAAAATAAATCGAAACCATAACGGATAAACACGACTAAATCCAACGATCAGAAATATTCATAATTTATTCATCGGACATCGGAAAACTCCTACGAGATTGAAATCACGTGCACTAAAACTCTCGTGAAGAAACTCAAATCAAATTCTCGCCCGATAATTTAGTCGCAAATAAGGCCGCCAAATCGATTAATTACGATAGATTATACGTGAAACTCGAGAATTAAGCCGATTAACTACCATTTCTGGTTCGGGTTGTCATAAATCTACCCCCCTTACAATAATTTCGACCTCAAAATTACATACTTGCTAACTGAAAAGATGAGGATACTGCTCTCGCATGTGCTGCTCTGTCTCCCAAGTAGCCTCTTCAACATAATGGTTCTGCCACAATACTTTCACAAGAGGAATAGCTCTATGCCTCAACTCCTGTACACGTCGGTCAAGAATCTGCACTGGCTCCTCCACGTAGGTCAAATCCTCCCGAATAGGAAGCTGATATGGTGTCAACACGTGGGAGGGATCGGAAATGTACTTCCGCAACATCGATACATAGAAGACATCATGCACTCTAGCCATCTCTGAAGGTAACTCCTACCTGTATGCCACAGTACCAACTCTCTCTATGATCTCATAAGGACCAATATACCATGGCCGAAGTTTGCCACGCTTCCCGAAACGAACTACTTCTCTCCAAGGAGACAATTTCAGGAAAACCCAATCGCCAACCTCGAATTCAAGACTCTTCCTCCTCACGTCTGCATAGCTCTTCTGTCGATCTTGAGAAATCTTCAGTCTGTCTCTGATGATCTGAATATCCTCAGTAATGCTCTTCACCAAATCAGGACCAATGAGCCAACGCTCACCCACCTCACTCCAACATAATGGAGTATGACACTGCTTCCCGTACAAAGCCTCATAAGGTGCCATATCGATGCTAGCTTGATAACTGTTATTGTAGGCAAACTCGATCAAATGAAGCTGCTGGTCCCAATTCCCTCTAAACTGTAATACACAGGACCGCAACATGTCCTCTAGGGTTTGAATGGTCCTCTCAGACTGCACATCAGTCTGAGGATGGAAAGCTGTACTGAAATGTAGTCTGGTCCCCAAAACTCACTGCAATGCCTGCCAAAACTCTGAAGTGAACTAACTATCTCAGTCAGAAACGATAGACATAGGCACACCATACAAACGAACAATCTCAGCCAAATACAGCTTCGCTAACCTGCCCACTGAAATCTTCCCTGGAAGTGCAAGGAAATGAGGTAATTTCGTTAAACGGTCCACAATGACCCAAATTCTAGTGTTACCATGAAAGGACCCAACCCCGATTTAGCCACCTAAACCGGAATCGAACCCCTTCAAAAACACGAACCAACAAAAATTTTCCGAAATTTGGGCAGAGTTTCGTTACTAACGTTGAATTACCATAACCTGCACGCGGAAAAATAACACTTCGTCCTATGCCACAAAAAGCAAACCGTGGGCACCAATCCCATCCGGATTTCTCAACATCAATATACTCAACAACAGTAAATAAACTGTACTATGTATATATGTATATCCGTGAAAATCCGCATAACATGTATCAGAATGTATCAGAGCGACCTCTAGAGTAAAACATATACAATATGTACATCAGTAGGCGAAACAAGAACCTACTGGAAAACACAGGTAACTCTGATCACTAGCCTCCAAACCGCGACGTGAAAACACCAAACCTGAACTGCAAACTGGGCACGGAAACCGAAAAGCCCAGGGGAAAGACAATAAACACGTTAGAGTGAGTGGACGAAAATAAATGTCTTTCACCAGTTTATATATGTTATAAAAACATATGCGAGTCCAGATAAATAAAAACAACATAGTACATGAGGTAAAACTCACACTCCTCCAGTGTACAGAGCATGCAAGTAAAAATCCCACGGGGTCGCTCATGGACACACACCGTGCTAGTACAGTTTGAATCACGGGATCCCGGACCCACACGTGATTCTAAGCCAGAAAGGCCTCGGTTCCGGGGATACGCCCCTCGCCGGTCAGGTCGGGGTAACGCCCCGCCTGGGATGCCTACCATCGGGGATCAGCCGAGAGGCTAAGTGTATCGATACAACAACGTAACCACGACTGTACTCTGTGTAAACCAAATCATAAACATTTCGATGCAAATGCATGAAACAGCATATAAGTATATATATACTCGTATACGTATATTCGTATAAGTATAATCGTAAAACTCATGCTCATGTAATCCGTAATATCAATACGCATGCTCAAGTTCATAAAACTTATATCAAGACTCGCAAATAATCCGTGAAAAGAAATGTCCACTCACAGATCAGCTAGCACAACTCGCGCTAAACACGTGGTCCGGCGGAAGTACCCTCGCCCGAAGCACGATCACGATCCAAATCTCGATCTCGATCTCCTGAATACATATACACATAACTGATCAATATCGTAATCCACAACACTGTACCGATGCACGGAAACCAACTGTTCCCGGAAATACGAAATGCAGTGCAAAATGAATTACGGAAATCCCGAAATCCCCACTCGAAATCTCGACTGAAAATCGGCTAACCAAATCAACCCGAAAACCTCCGTACGATAATCAGGGCGCGATTACGAGAAAAATGACACTAATTACATCGAAATCTGAAAATTTGACTTTTCCGGCCGTTGACCGCCATTGACCGCCGCCCCCGGCGGCGGCGCGCCGTCAACGGTGGAATTACAAGGCCAAACTCTCCAGATCAGCTCCTCTCAACCATTCGAACATCTTCTCCTTCTAACATGTAGCTCAAATCCTACCGGAAACCCCTCAATTATTCGAAACCAAATCGGGATTCACAAACCGGGTTTCAAATCGGGTTCGACCGAAATCACCATCTTAGATCAATCCAACTACATCACGAGATTCAGAGGAGCAAGGGGAGTCTTTCCCCCCTAACCCCCACCTCCAAACCTCGCCGAAGCCGAGCTCCCCGTCACCGTCGAAATCACCCAATCGGCCTCCAATGGTTCTTCCCCAAAACTCCATCAAATTTCATAAAATCATACTCTAACCAACTCAAAATCACTAGAGGAGACGAACCATACCTGTCCCGTGGTGAATAGTGGCCGGAATCCGGTCGCCGGAAATTGACTTCCCAAAACAGCAACTTTCCTATTCGGTCCGATAGTTCACTTTCCAAATATGGAAAGTCAACCCAATTTCAATTCGGTCAACGCCACAAAATGAAGTTTTCGACTAACTCCCGACTATATTTCGACTTTTCGATATTTATACTCGTCCCTCGGGTCGATCGACGGTCCAAAATGAAAATACGAAATGATTCGGATTAACTCGAAATAAACGGATAAACTCGTCGGAACCCGAAACTTCAAATAACAATCAAATATTCCTCGGTTATCGGAAAAATCTTCCGAAACCACCCACGAACTCGAAATCACGTACTCTACATTTTCCGTGAAGACACTCAACCCAAATTATCGACCCAAAATATCGTCGCGAATCAAATCGGCAAACCACAATATATCGCAAAACTGTAACTAGACTCAAATCTCGAGAATCGTGCCAAACACACCACTGATTCTGGTTCGGGTCGTCACAAATCTACCCCCCTTAAAGAAATTTCGACCTCGAAATTTACGTACCTGTCAGGTGAATAGATGAGGATACTGCTCCCGCATACGCTGCTCGGTCTCCCAGGTGGCCTCCTCAACCGAGTGGTTCTGCCACAAGACCTTCACCAGCGGAATCACGCGGTGCCTCAACTCCTGCTCACGACGATCGAGAATCTGCACTGGCTCCTCAACATACGATAAGTCCTCTATGATCGGCAACTGCTGTGGGGCTATCACATGTGAAGGATCTGAGATGTACTTCCGCAACATCGAAACATGGAAGACATCATGCACACGAGCCATCTCTGTCGGTAACTCAAGTCTGTAAGCAACAGCTCCAACCCTCTCCGTAATCTCATACGGACCAATGTACCGCGGTCGAAGCTTACCACGCTTCCCGAAACGCACTACTCCCCTCCACGGAGACAGTTTCAGGAAGACCTAATCACCGACCTCAAACTCCAAGCTCTTCCTCCTCACATCCGCGTAACTCTTCTGCCGATCCTGGGCGATCTTTAACCGATCCCGAATAACCTGAATGTCCTCCATCGTGGTTTTCACCAAATCCGGACCAGTAAGCCAACGCTCGCCCACCTCACTCCAACACAATGGAGTGCGACACTGCTTCCCGTACAGAGCCTCGTACGGTGCCATCTCAATACTGGCCTGATAACTGTTGTTGTAGGCGAACTCGATCAAGTGTAACTGCTGATCCCAGTTTCCACGAAACTGCAACACACACGATCTCAGCATATCCTCAAGAGTCTGAATGGTCCGCTCGGACTGCCCGTCAGTCTGAGGATGAAAAGCTGTA
This sequence comes from Geum urbanum, assembly GCA_946800695.1. Taxonomy (NCBI): domain Eukaryota; kingdom Viridiplantae; phylum Streptophyta; class Magnoliopsida; order Rosales; family Rosaceae; genus Geum; species Geum urbanum. Next base: position 13,610,707 of record OX327017.1, on the reverse strand, counting down.
CTAAACCGCAACTTCGTACCCAAAGCTCGCTGCAACGCCCGCCAAAACTCAGATGTGAACTGACTATCACGGTCAGAAATAATGGACACAGGCACACCATGCAAGCGAACAATCTCCGATAAGTACAACTTGGCCAATCTGCCCACTGATACCTTCCCTGGAAGTGCAAGAAAGTGTGCGGATTTCGTCAGTCGGTCAACAATAACCCAAATACCAGTGTTGCCCGCCGAAGTACGCGGCAACTGATAGACGAAATCCATCGTGATATGCTCCCATTTCCAAACTGGAATCTCAAGTGGATGTAGTTTCCCTGCAGGTTTCTGCCTCTCCGCCTTCACCTGCTGACAAATCAAACACCGACTCACGTACGCGGCAATCTCCCGCTTCATGTTGCGCCACCAATAGTACGCTCGAAGTGTACGAAACATCTTCGTACCTCCGGGATGCATCGCATACGCAGAACTGTGGGCCTCATCTAAAATCTCCTTCTTCAAGTCCTCGTCCCTGGGTACACATAATCTGCCCCTGAACAACAACGTACCATCGTCGCTCAAACGGAACTCTGTAGGCACACCATTTCGAATCATGGTCTTCTTGCCTAACAGATAAGGATCTAAATCCTGTGCCTCCCGCACCTGATCAACCAACACAGGTCGAACCTGAAAGCTGGCCAACAAGGCTCCATCATCATCATAGTCAAACACAGCACCCGTAGCTCGAAGCTCGGCTAACATCGATACTCTGGCCACACAGATGTGAAACAACGAAGCTCCAGATTTCCGACTAAGTGCGTCCGCTACAACATTAGCCTTCCCCGGATGATACTCAAATGTACAATCATAATCATTGATCAACTCCATCCATCGGCGCTGCCTCATGTTCAGATCCGGCTGTGTCCGCAAGTAAGTGAGACTTTTGTGGTCAGTGAAGATCTTACACTGAGCACCGTACAGGTAATGTCTCCAACTCTTCAACGCTAACACGATAGCGGCTAACTCCAAATCATGCGTCGGATAGTTGACCTCGTGCGGTTTCAACTGTCTGGAACCGTACGCCACAACTCTACCATGCTGCATCAACACACAGCCAAGGCCCAACTTCGACGCGTCGCTGTACACAACATACTCACCACTGTCATCTGGCAACGTCAGAACCGGTGCGGTAGTCAATCTCTCCTTCAGGAGCAAATAACTCTCCTCGCACGCATCAGACCACTCAAATTTGACGCCTTTCTTCGTCAATCTGGTCAGTGGTGTAGCTATCCGGGAGAAATCCTGCACAAATCGTCGGTAGTAGCCCGCTAAACCCAAGAAACTCCGAATCTCTGGCACAGTAGTGGGTCGACTCCAATTCAGCACGGCCTCGATCTTGTCAGGATCAACACTAAGTCCCTCGGCCGAAATCACGTGACCCAGAAACTTCACACTATCCAACCAGAACTCACACTTGCAAAACTTCGCGAACAGCTGATGGTCTAGCAAAGTCCGCAACACCACTCGCAAGTGCTTCTTGTGCTGGCCCATACTCCTCGAATAAATCAGGATATCGTCTATGAATACAATCACGAACTTGTCCAGGAATCGTCGAAATACCCGATTCATCAAGTCCATGAAAGCTGCGGGGGCATTGGTCAACCCAAACGGCATAACCAGAAACTCATAGTGCCCATACCGCGTTCTGAATGCTGTCCTGGCAACATCGGAATCCCGGATCCTCAACTGGTGATATCCGGATCGAAGATCAATCTTCGAAAAGACTGCTGCTCCCTTGAGCTGATCGAACAAGTCGTCAATCCGCGGCAACGGATACTTGTTCCTCACTGTAATCTGATTCAGCTTCCGATAGTCGATGCACAAACGCATGGATCCGTCCTTCTTTCGCACAAACAACACTGGAGCACCCCACGGAGAAACACTCGGTCGAATGAATCCCTTCTCCAACAACTCCTGAAGCTGAATCTGCAACTCCCTCAACTCTGCAGGTGCCATCCGGTACGGTGTCTGAGAAATCGGTCCAGTACCCGGCAATAACTCAATGGTAAAATCAATCTCCCGCACAGGGGGTATACCAGGTAACTCCGCTGGAAACACATCCGGAAACTCAGACACAACCTCAATACTACCAAGCTCTGGCACTGCAGCTGTAGTGTCCACAACATGGGCTAAATATGCAACACAACCCTTCCTCATCAACCGATCCGCCCTCATCGCGGAAATCAAACACGGTAGGGAAGTGTTCTTCTCGCCACGAAACAATATCTCAGGTAACCCTGGTCGTCGAAACGCGACCTCCTTCCAGTGGCAATCAAACATAGCCCAGTGCGACTCCAAAAAGTCCATACCCAATATCAGATCGAAATCCACAATATCAAGTAATAACAGATCCGCGGCTAAACCATGGCTATCAACAAACACCTCACAATCTCGGTAAACCCAACCGATGCTCACAACCTCACCTGACGGATACAACACTCTCCACAACCCCGGAAGTGGAGATGCAGGAACCGTAGCCAATGATGATAGTCTAAATGATATGAATGAATGTGTGGCACCTGGATCTAGCAATGCAACTACAGGAATACCAAAAACATGTAACGTACCGATAACGACCTCCGGTGATGCTCTGCCCTCACGCATAGTCATAGCATGAACTCTCGCCTGTCCGGCTGGTCGTCCCCGCTGGGGCTGTCCCTGTTGTCAGCCCTGACTTGCAAACTGTGCTGGTCGAGCTCCCGAAGTGGCACCTCGCTCTTCTCCGTAACTCTGAACCGCCTGTCCGTCACCGCCATATAACTGAGGACACTCCCTCGCATAGTGACCCACCTGGCCACATCGGAAACAAGTGACAGGACCTCACTGACATGGACCCACATGATGTCGACTGCAGAGACTACACAACGGGTACTCCCTCGGTACAGCAAATGTGCCACCAGCACGCCGAGGATAGCTAGAACCGCTAGAACCTGCACTAGCCTGTGGTCGCTGTGGTCTATCTCTCCATCTCCTCGGTCTCTGTCTCAATACACCAGCTGGTGGTCGATAAGATCCACCACCTGAGGATGAAGCTGAACCAGAAGTATCAGAACTCTGCCTCTTCGAAGGCCCCTGACTCGGTCCACCCTCCTCAAATCGTCTCGGCTGGTACCTCTGCTGTCTCTCCCGCTCTATATCCTCGCCTCGGAGTGCAGCACTAACAAACTCATCGAAGTTGTTCCGAGGCATTGTAGTCAGCGTCGCCTTGATGCTCAAATTCAATCCCAGCTCAAACCTGCGACACTTGGCTTCTTCTGTAGCCACCATATCCCGCGCAAAACGAGACAAACGGGTAAACCGATCCCGATACTCAAGTACAGACAAACTGCCCTGCCTCAAGTTCGTAAACTCCTCGTACTTGCACTGCTGGGTAGCCTGATTGAAGTACCTCCGCATAAACAAATCACGAAACAATGTCCACGGAGTATCCACTGGAACTCTATCAGTACTGACCCACCAAAAGTATGCATCACCCTCAAGTAAACCAACTGCGGCTACTGTCATCTGCTCAGGTGTAAACTGCAGACGCTCACAAACACGCTCAATCTGAACCAACCATGCCTCGCATATCTCTGGATCAACTGAACCCGAAAACACAGTAGCACCCGTAGTGCGAGCCTTGACCACAGGGTCAAAACGCTCTTCCAAACGCAGCACTCGCATAAGCAAGTCGCGCGTTCGGCGATCCTCATCAGGATCATCATCCCGATCAACACGGGGACCACGTCGAGGAGGCATCCTACTGATACAAGACAAGCATTACGCACAAGCAGAAAGAACGTAATCATGAAACCGCAGATATTTGAGGACATACAACACCCGAAGTATTGATGAGTACCGCTGGCCAGTCGGGTCATCACTCCAGTCATGCTGTATCAACTCAAATATCCTAAGCGTCACAACTACAAGAGTCTACAGAATCTGACAACCTAATGCTCTGATACCAAGCTGAAAGGACCCAACCCCGATTTAGCCACCTAAACCGGAATCGAACCCCTTCGAAAACAAGAACCAACAAAAATTTTCCGAAATTTGGGCAGAGTTTCGTTACTAACGTTGAATTACCATAACCTGCACGCGGAAAAATAACACTTCGTCCTATGCCACAAAAAGCAAACCGTGGGCACCAATCCCATCCGGATTTCTCAACATCAATATACTCAACAACAGTAAATAAACTGTGCTATGTATATATGTATATCCGTGAAAATCCGCATAACATGTATCAGAATGTATCAGAGCGACCTCTAGAGTAAAACATATACAATATGTACATCAGTAGGCGAAACAAGAACCTACTGGAAAACACAGGTAACTCTGATCACTAGCCTCCAAACCGCGACGTGAAAACACCAAACCTGAACTGCAAACTGGGCACGGAAACCGAAAAGCCCAGGGGAAAGACAATAAACACATTAGAGTGAGTGGACGAAAATAAATGTCTTTCACCAGTTTATATATGTTATAAAAACATATGCGAGTCCAGATAAATAAAAATAACATAGTACACGAGGTAAAACTCACACTCCTCCAGTGTACAGAGCATGCAAGTAAAAATCCCACGGGGTCGCTCATGGACACACACCGTGCTAGTACAGTCCGAATCACGGGATCCCGGACCCACACGTGATTCTAAGCCAGAAAGGCCTCGGTTCCGGGGATACGCCCCTCGCCGGTCAGGTCGGGGTAACGCCCCGCCTGGGATGCCTACCATCGGGGATCAGCCGAGAGGCTAAGTGTATCGATACAACAACGTAACCACGACTGTACTCTGTGTAAACCAAATCATAAACATTTCGATGCAAATGCATGAAACAGCATATAAGTATATGTATACTCGTATACGTATATTCGTATAAGTATAATCGTAAAACTCATGCTCATGTAATCCGTAATATCAATACGCATGCTCAAGTTCATAAAACTTATATCAAGACTCGCAAATAATCCGTGAAAACAAATGTCCACTCACAGATCAGCTAGCGCAACTCGCGCTAAACACGTGGTCCGGCGGAAGTACCCTCGCCCGAAGCACGATCACGATCCAAATCTCGATCTTGATCTCCTGAATACATATACACATAACAGATCAATATCGTAATCCACAACACTGTACCGATGCACGGAAACCAACTGTTCCCGGAAATACGAAATGCAGTGCAAAATGAATTACGGAAATCCCGAAATCCCCACTCGAAATCTCGACTGAAAATCGGCTAACCAAATCAACCCGAAAACCTCCGTACGATAATCAGGGCGCGATTACGAGAAAAATGACACTAATTACATCGAAATCTGAAAATTTGACTTTTCCGGCCGTTGACCGCCATTGACCGCCGCCGCCGCCGGCGGCGCGCCGTCAACGGTGGAATTACAAGGCCAAACTCTCCAGATCAGCTCCTCTCAACCATTCGAACATCTTCTCCTTCTAACATGTAGCTCAAATCCTACCGGAAACCCCTCAATTATTCGAAACCAAATCGGGATTCACAAACCGGGTTTCAAATCGGGTTCGACCGAAATCACCATCTTAGATCAATCCAACTACATCACGAGATTCAGAGGAGCAAGGGGAGTCTTTCCCCCCTAACCCCCACCTCCAAACCTCGCCGGAGCCGAGCTCCCCGTCACAGTCGAAATCACCCAATCGGCCTCCAATGGTTCTTCCCCAAAACTCCATCAAATTTCATAAAATCATACTCTAACCAACTCAAAATCACTAGAAGAGACGAACCATACCTGTCCCGTGGTGAATAGTGGCCGGAATCCGGTCGCCGGAAATTGACTTCCCAAAACAGCAACTTTCCTATTCGGTCCGATAGTTCACTTTCCAAATATGGAAAGTCAACCCAATTTCAATTCGGTCAACGCCACAAAATGAAGTTTTCGACTAACTCCCGACTATATTTCGACTTTTTGATATTTATACTCGTCCCTCGGGTCGATCGACGGTCCAAAATGAAAATACGAAATGATTCGGATTAACTCGAAATAAACGGATAAACTCGTCGGAACCTGAAACTTCAAATAACCATCAAATATTCCTCGGTTATCGGAAAAATCTTCCGAAACCACCCACGAACTCGAAATCACGTACTCTACATTTTCCGTGAAGACACTCAACCCAAATTCTCGACCCAAAATATCGTCGCGAATCAAATCGGCAAACCACAATATATCGCAAAACTGTAACTAGACTCAAATCTCGAGAATCGTGCCAAACACACCACTGATTCTGGTTCGGGTCGTCACATACCAGCAAAAGTACGCGGTAACTGATATACGAAATCCATAGTGATATGCTCCCACTTCCAAACTGGAATCTCTAAAGGCTGTAGTTTTTCTGCAGGTTTCTGTCTCTCTGCCTTCACTTGCTGACAAATGAGGCATCTGCTCACATACGCTGCAATTTCCCTCTTCATATTTCGCCACCAATAGTAAGCTCAAAGTGTGCGAAACATCTTCGTACTGCCTGGATGCATAGCCTAAGCAGAACAATGGGCTTCATCTAAGATCTCCTTTTTCAAGCCCTCATCTCTGGGTACACAAAGTTTGCCTCTGAATAGCAATGTCCGTCACTACTCAACTGAAACTCTATTGGCACACCATTCTGAATCATGATCTTCTTGTCCAACAGATAGGAATCCGCATCCTGAGCTTCACGGACCTGATCAACCAATACTGGTCAAACCTGGAAGCTAGCCAACAAGGCTTCATCATCATCCCACTCTAACTCAGCACCCGTAGCCCGTAACTCTGTTAACAAGGAAACTCTAGCCACACGCACATGAAACAATGAAGCTCCAAATTTCCGACTGAGTGCTTCAGCAATGACATTAGCCTTCCCTGGATGATACTCAAAGGTACAATCATAGTCATTGATCAACTCCATCCATCTGCGCTGTCTCATATTCAGATATGACTACGTGTGCTAATAAGTGAGACTCTTATGATCTGTATATATCTTGCACTAGTGTCTCCAACTCTTCAAGGCTAATAACAATGGAAACCAACTCTAAATCATACGTAGGATAATTGACTTCATATGGTTTCAACTGCCTGGAACCATAAGCCACCACTCTGCCATGTTGCATCAAAACAAAACCAAGACCCAATTTCGATGCATCGCTGTAAACCACATACTCTCCACTATCGTCAAGTAGAGTCAACATCGGTGCAGTAGTCAACTATTCCTTGAAAGTCAAGTAGCTTTCCTCGCAAGCATCTAACCATTCAAACTTGACCCCTTTCTTCGTCAAACGGGTAAGCGATGTCGCTATCCGTGAAAAGTCCTGCACAAATCTGCGGTAGTAGCCTGCTAAGCCCAAGAAACTCCGTATATCTGCCACGTTAGTAGGTCTGCTCCAATTCAGCACTGCATCAATCTTATCTGGATCCACACTGACTCCCTCAGCTGATATCACGTGGCGCAAAAACTTTACACTGTCCAGCCAAAATTCACATTTACTGAACTTGGTGTACAACTAAGCATCTCGTAAAGTATGCAAGACTGCATGCAAATGCTTCTTGTGCTGCCCCACACTCCTGGAATAGATCAGGATGTCGTCGATAAACATAATGACGAACTTGTCCAGATAACATCTGAAAACCCGATTCGTCAGATCCATGAAAGCAGCTAGCACATTGGTCAACCCAAACGGCATAACAAGGAACTCATAGTGCCCATAATGTGACCAAAACGCCGTTTTGTCCGCATCAGACTCCCGAATCCGCAACTAATGATATCCCGACCTGAAATCAATCTTCGAGAAGACTGAAGCTCCTTTCAGCTGATCGAACAAATCGTCAATCCGAGGAAGTGGATACTTGTTCTTCACCGTAACCTGATTCAACTTTCGATAATCAATGCATAGCCTCATTGAACCATCATTCTTCCTCACAAACAATACTTGAGCACCCGAAGGTGATACACTAGGTCGAATGAAGCCTTTCTCAATCAATTCCTGGGGTTGAATCTGCAATTCTCTCAACTCCGCTGGTGCCATACGGTAAGGTGTCTGCAAAATAGGTCCGGTATCCAGAAGTAACTCGATGGTGAAATCATTCTCCCTGACTGGAGGAACACTGGATAAATCCTAGGGAAACACATGTGCAAGGTAAGTCTCACAACCCTTCCTCATCATCCGATCGGCCTTCATCGTTGAAATCAAACAAGGCAAACTAGTATTCTTTTCACCCCGAAACAAAATTTCCAGCATATCTGGACTCCTGAAAACAACCTCATTCTTGTGACAGTCAAGAACAGCCTAATGGTTCTCCAAGAAATCCATGCCCAAAATCACGTCAAAATCCACGATATCCAGCAGTATCAAGTCCGTGGCTAACCCATAACCTCCGATAAAAATCTCACAATCTCCATATACCCACCCGACACACACTACCTCGCCAGATGGATATAACACTCACCACATACTAGGGAGTGGAGATGCAGGTATAGTAGCCAATGATGCTAATCTACATGACATGAATGAATATGTAGCTCCTGGATCTAGTAATGTAAGAACTGGATGACCAAAAATGTACAACGTACCGATGATAACCTCCGGAGAAGCTCTACCCTCACGTAGAGACATAACATGAACCCGAGCCTGTCCAGCTGGTCGTCCACGCTGGCCACGATTCTGCTGATTACCCTGACCAGAAGACTGTATCGCACGATCACCAGAAGCAGTACCCTGATCACGATCAGCACTCTGATCTGCAACACCACCAAAAGTACCACGCTGAGGACACTCCCTCGCATAGTGGCCCACCTGACCACAACGGTAGCAAGTAGAGAGACCATATTGACACTGACCAAAGTGATGTATGTGGCAGTTGTTGCATAATGGAGTCTCCCTTATAGTCTGAATTCCAGGGTTGTTGACCTCCATCGCCGCAAGTACATTCGCAATTTAATTAATTTACTTTCAATTTTTGACCTTCATCACCGCCATGTGCACTACCACCGTCGTCGTCCAAAACAACCCAAAATCCGCGAAGTTCTCTGCCTCGAATCTCCTTACTCAGCCAACAACATCGGAGATGTTTCCACCAAAAGGTAGAGGAGCCCAAGCCCAACAAAACCTGGCCAATTTCATGGCCAAAGGTGGCAGGAAACAGTCGCGCCATCATCGTCGTCCACGATGGCGAAACTGGGTCGGTCAGCCCGGTCAACGCACGTCAACCCGCTTACCAAAAATAGAAACTTTGTACTTTCCCAAAATAGAAACCTGTATTTATAGCCACAATTTTGCGATAAAACATTTTTCCGATATTTTAGTAAAGTTTCCACTGACCATAACTTCATCGTCATAACTCTGATTTCAACACTTGATGTGGCCACAAACTCGTATCGATAAACTCTACAACTTTATCCAAAGAAATTTCTCAAAAAACATAGTCAATAAAATATCGACGAAATGCCAGCGAAAGTTACCAACTGCTGAAACTAATTACCGTCGACGATTAACGTAATTAATTAGCGCCTAACCACATAAGTTCCGATTATCATATAATGATATTCCGGGTCGTAACAAATGATCCCTTATATAGGAATCAATGATACATAGTCTCGTAAGGATATGGCAAATTATTTGTTGTTAAGCAAGTAAAGTAAATACAAAAAGGAATATAATATCTTTATGATTATAGCATATCCAGATAAGGTAGGAAATATCACACTGAATCTAGACATATCTCAACACTCATCCCTATGATGTCTGTACGTAGCTTGATGCTCCTTTTGGATATTAACCGCTCCATGGCGCCATTTAGTTTTCTCAATTAAAACCTCATCGAGCCAAAAACTTTTGCAGGAAAAAAACTGGATCTCCAATGAAGTAAAATGATGAGCAACATGCCTTGTATGTTGATGAACGACAATAATCCACAATATGAAACTTTTCACATTGAAGTATGACACATATGATATTTCCTCATCAAAACCTTTCCAACAAATAAAAATCCTTCGGGATAAAAATAACCTTGGAAGAAAAAATAGTACAACATGTCCTTCACGTCCATTGGACACGAGGTTACAAACTTCAAGTTCACCTTAATGCGAACGTTTCCCTCTGATTTAGGCAAACCATAGGAGGTCGGATGATGACGCAATTGTAATAAACTCATGATCCAAAAATGTCATGAGAATATGGACATAGGTATGAGTTAGAAAAAACAAACATGCTAAAGTATTTCCATATTTGCACATAATCTTAAACTAATCCACAATATAACGAAACCAATTGTATATTTGTGTAATGCAACCCACAGTCATTAAATTATAAGAATTGGCTTGTTAGCACGTTCAACTACCAAGACACCCTTGGCGAGGGATATTTCCATACTAGCTAATGCAATGATTAGGATTACAAGGATATGAGAGGTATACCCTTATCAGCAAATACATCATCACATATTAAGATAATATATGTGATAGGTGACATTGCCTGGGACGATGTCGGGTCTTGGTGGTAGTCTGAAGCCATCCCCAGATGTAGTTTTTGAGGCTACACTAGTTTTATTTATCTTTACAACTAGTAGGATACTCCCAAATCGATAGTAAGTGTTAAACATCTTCCCTATGATTTCAACAATCAAGTTAATGCATATGACTTAATCTAATACCCAAGTTTGCAAGATACGTAGTCAAGTAAACAACTTAGAATGCATTGGTGTAGTGAACACATCAAGTTGAGTATACTTCTACATAGTCAAACGAAGATGATCCATCAAGATCATGTACAGATGATTTACAAGAACACCACGAACAACGTATCCCTAAGAGAAATATCTCCATCGGTTCAACATTCTAGTTTTATGGTTTAGATAAACCAAGTTCTTTACTGTAACATCATTCATCTTGGATATAAGAATCTCTTAATTATTTCAACATCAATGAAGATGCATGGGATTCTACCCACATATTATTAAGTAATCACTGAGACGGTTATACCACTTCTACTAGGATATCCTCAATCCGTAGAGTGAATACTTCGAGAATCGTGCTCCAAGCGTTGGAGTTACTTTACTTAGAACATTTGTATACCAACAAGCAAAATCACATGATTTCCTCCTTATTGCATCTACATTCTTAAGTAGACCGATAACCATGTCAAGTTTTTTGGAAATACTACAAACTATCAAAAGTTGCTGCAGGATAGAGATTACAATGGGTAAATTCATATCGCATAGCCGATTCAAGGACGTAGTGAGAAGTATTCAGTGACAAGACGAGTTGAGCTTCTTATCCTCACAACATTTCTCCTAACACCTTAGGTGAGAGGATGCCATTGATCACCCTTAATGTTAATGAATACCAAAATTTAACTTGAATCAAATTTCCTTTGTGGCCATTATATCTTCAAAGTTCAATCATTATCAACTAAGCTATATACTTTGTATTATTTTTTTGATCACATTCATGCAAGTTTGTAGTAGGCCGTTGCCATACAATAACCTCACTACTCTTCAATATTGCAATGCACATACGCATGTGAACTAACAATGATATTAACATTCTTATGGATTAGTCTCCAATAGCTTCACGGAAAACATATAAATCATGAACGATTGAATAGAATCTTGAAGTGTTAATCAATGGTTATTTATCAGAGAGAACTAACAATGACAATGTGCACTCTCCCTGATGACTTCATCTTTTTTGATGGACAAGCAGTAGTCGCGACCAAGCCATACCCGTGAGTTTTTGAGACATGATAACACATCTCTAGCTCCAAGTAGATCGGCGTGGGGTGTACGGAAAAGAATGGACATTTTGTAGCTGGTATATAAGATCTAGTCTCTAGTTGAACTCAGTTCAAAATCTATAGTTCTAGGATCAAATGAGGCAGAGTGAGGACAGACCAACGACAATTTCATATCGTTTTCTCCTCTATACATATCTTCTCCTAAATGGCGGAAGAATGTCTCATCATAATGACCAGCCTTATATGGCTAAATCTCACTTTCACAATGTTAAAGATTTTAGTTGATGATGGTGGAAATTTATCTATGTATGGATAATCGTAGAAAACTGAGCACAAATTCTTATGTCGATCTACACCTACGCGGAGGAACCGCGGTGGTCGAAGTCATTACACACACATCACTTGTGGTGATAGTGTGGCCATAACATAGCCTAACTGTCGGGACTGGTGGCCTAGTTCATATGATCAATGACTAAATTCGTGGCCTACAGTTGTGGCATGGTAACAAAACAATAAGAAACAAAGCTAAACCCTTTGCCTACAAAATTTTCGTGGCAAGAGGTTTCTCATGACGAGTTTATCATCATAGAAGGTTTTAACCAAAAACCAATTTCTTTTTGGGCTTAGGCTAATTTGGATTGGGTTCGGCCCTGTTTGACCCGGGTTGACCCATCTGCTTTTGGGTCAGTTACGACCCGTGGTCCACAGAATCATTTTGAATTGGCGCAGTGAGCCACTGAGGAGCGGGGCGGCGGTGCGAACCTTGCGCGAGGAGATCGTCGGACAGTCGAGGTTGCCTCGGTTCTCTTGGTGGTTTTCGGGTTCGATTCGTGCTCGTCGATGACATTCCTGCATCATGCGATGGTGGTGTGGACTTGGTTCACCGTCATGCCAAGGAGGCTGTTGATACGCGCAAAACATGCATTCACGTTAACTTAAAAACACAGATTACGCGCATTGCAATTTAAACCCTTCTTTTGTCATTTGTAATATTGGCGAGTAGGGATCGTTCTTTATCCGGGGAATTAAGGGCGCATGCATGGTTTCGTTAATAAGAGGAAATGTAAATGTTTGGGGGGATTGGAAGTTGGTTGTTTAATCTACGAAATTAAAGTACAAAAACATGCAAACACAACTAAAACTCTTAAGCATCTAACATGTTTTACTCATAGACAAGTTTCAACAATCAAGAAACTTCAAGTCTAATTATGCTTGCTAAAAATAAGAAGTTACACTACTAATTACATGTGATCATCTCATCTTATTAACCATACCCTTTTCATGCATCAAACCTTTTTGTAAGTTACGAAATTCATAACTTCTAACTAAATACACATGCTTAATAATTGAGTAGGAATGCAACTTAGCGTATAAACATCCTAAACAACATACGATCATCGAAACATGCGAAAGAGAGGGACTTAGCGTATTTTCTAACACATGCATTCGAAGCTTTAAGATTGTATCAAACATGCATAAAAGGCTAGAAATCATAAACACATGCATATTACAAATCGGTTTAAGCACATGAAACACAAATCTAAACTTGTTCTTCATTTGATACATAAATGTATTCCAATACATCAAAAGATTCAAATACAAAGAAAAAGCTATGAAAGTGAAGATCATGGTTACACTTTTTGTCTTGAGTGCTTGATGATCTACGGTGGAGATGGATTTCCTTCACAAGGGACTTAGCGTATTGTGTTGGATGGATGGAGAATGCTTCAGCTTTGCAAGGGATGGATGCTTCGGCTTTGTGTGTGAACCTTCAAGTGTTTATGGTGGAGGAGTATTTGTGTAGAGCTTTGGCTTGTAAATTGAGTGATGCCCTTGAATGGTTCGGCCTCCTCCCTTATATAGGCAAGGAATGCTTGCCTTCTCTCTTCCACCTTGCCTTGCTTCATTAAATGCAAGCCTTAGTCACCTAGCAAGTCATCCCCTTAGTCACCAAGTGTGATCATCATTCATGAACCCTAAGCAAGAGTCACCATGCTTAGTCACACCCTTAGTCACCATTGTGATGATCAAAGGCAAGAGTCACCAAGCTTAGTCACCATTTGTGAACCCAAAGTAAGAGTCACCATGGCAAGTCATCTTTTGTGATCATTAGCTTGATAACTTGGACTTTTCAACTTCACCAAAAGGCATCTAGGCCGAATTACATGGGTTTGGGCTTGTTAATGGGCCGAAACAAGAGTTGAGAAATCGGCCCATAATTTGCTTTTTGGGCCGGCCCATTTTTCGTGGTCCGAAATCGCAAAAATCGCAAAATCGCCGAAATTCCTCCGAATTGCGCCGTTATTAATCTCCACCGTAAATATCTTCAAAATAACAATTTAAGTAAGGAAAACATAAAAACTAAGATAATAACATAGCTAAACGAAAAGGGAAATGCGTTAAGAAACGGGCATAAAATGCGTATATCAGCTGTTAGTGATGATCGAGGGCAACGATGGTGCTCGAGCGACGACCCCGACGTTAGTTGGTTTAACTCAATCGCTGATCAATTGAACTCCAGACCGCTCGTCAAATGCTAACACAGTGGCAGCTAACTCCAGATCATGAGTAGGATAGTTAACTTCGTGTGGTTTCAACTGTCTCAGCTGATATCACGTGACTCAAAAACTTTACACTATCTAGCCAAAACTCACACTTGCTAAGTCTGCAAAACTGCATGCAAATGCTTCTTGTGTTGCCCCACACTCCTGGAATAAATCAGGATGTCGTCGATGAACACAATGACGAACTTATCCAGATAACGTTTGAAAATTCGATTCATCAGGTCCATGAAAGTAGCTAGCGCATTGGTCAACCCAAATGGCATAACAAGGAATTTATAGTGACCGAAACGCCGTCTTGTCCACATCGAACGTTTGAATCCATAGTTGATGGTATCCAAACCTGAGATCAATCTTCGAGAAGACTAAAGCTCCTTTCAGCTGATCGAACAAATCATCAATCCGTGGGAGTGGATACTTGTTCTTCACCGTCACCTGATTCAACTTCCGATAGTCAATGCATAGCCTCATTAAACCATCTTTTTTCCTCACAAACAACACTGGAGCACCCGAAGGTGAAACACTAGGTCGAATGAAGCCTTTCTCAATCAATTCCTGAAGTTGAATCTGCAACTCCCTCAACTTTGCTGGTGCCATACGATAGGGTTTCTGCGATATAGGTCCAGTACCTGGGAGTAACTCGATGGTGAAGTCAATCTCCCTGACTGGAGGGACACCAGGTAAGTCCTCTGGAAACACATCTGGATACTCACAAACCACCGCAATATCACCAATGTCTGGTACATGAACACTCGTATCAATCACATGTGCTAGGTAAACCACACAACCCTTCCTGAACATCTGTTCAGCCTTCATTGCTGAAATCAACAAAGGAAGGATGTATTCCCCAAAACAAGATTTCCAGCATACCTAGACCCCTAAAAACAACCTTCTTCTTGTGACAGTCAAGAACAGCCCAATGGTTCTCCAAGAAATCCATACCCAAAATCACATCAAAATCCACAATATTCAACAGCAACAAATCCGCAGCTAACCCATAACCTCCAATAAAAATCTCACAATCTCTATATACCCACCCACCTGACACACACTACCTCGCAAGATGGATACAACATTCAGCACAAACTAGGGAGTGGAGATGCAGGTATAGTAGCCAATGATGCTAATCTATATGGCATAAATGAATGCGTAGCCCCTAGATCTAGTAAAGTAAGAACTAGATGACAAAAAATGTACAACGTATCGATGATAACCTCTGGAGAAGCTCTGCCCTCACGTAGAGACATGGCATGAACTCGAGCCTGTCCAGCTGGTCATTCACGCTGGTTACGATTCTGCTGACCACCCATTCTAGAAGACTGTGTAGCACGATCACCAGAAGCAGTACCCTGATCTCGTCTAGTACTCTGATCAGCAACACCAGCAAAAGTGTCAAGTTGAGGACACTCCCTCGCAAAGTGACCCATTTGGCCACAACAGTAACAAGTAGAGGTGCCATACTGACACTGACCAGAGTGATATTTGTGGCAGTTGTTGCACAATGGATATTCCCTCGATGTAGCTAGTATGCTAAAGATAGGTCGAGGATAACTCGATCCACTGGAACTCTCACTCGACTGCTACCTATGTGGTCAACTCCTCCTCCATCTATGACTCTGCCTAGCAGTGCTAGTAGGATATTTGTAAGGTCCACTACCAGAAGATGATGCTAATCCAGAAGTACCTGAACTCAGCCTCTTCAAAGCACCCTGGCTAGGTATCGATGCGTCTGAAATCGCATCTGTCTCTCCCTCTCGATGTCCTCACCTCTAAGTGCAGCACTAACAAACTCATCAAAGTTATCTCGAGGCATAGTGGTCAAAGTCCCCTTGATATTCAGATTCAAACCCAACTCAAACCTCCTACACTTTGCTTCCTCTGATGCCACCATATCACGTGCAAACCGAGACAAACGGGTAAACTTATCCCGATAGTCAAGCACTGACATATTCCCCTACTTCAAGTTGGTAAACTCCTCATATTTTCGCTGTTGAGTAGCTGTATTGAAATGTCTTCGCATGAACATCTCTTTGAACATCGGCCAAGGAGTATCAATAGGAACTCTGTCTGTACCAACCCACCAGAAGTAGGCATCTGACTCAAGCAAACCCACTGCTGTTACAATTTTCTGTTCAGGAGTAAAATGTAGGCGCTCACAAACATGCTCAACCTGAACCACCCAAGCTTCACACGCCTCAGGATCAGGGGAACTAGAGAAGACAGTTGCTCCCGCTGTCCTAGCCTTAGCTATAGGGTCAATATGTTCCTCCAAACGCAATACTCGCATAAGCAAGTCACGCGTACGTTGATCCTCATCAGGATCCCCCGTTTGTTCAGTAGGGACTCCACGTCCAGGAGGCATCCTAAGGATAAAAGATATTAGTCACAGGACATAAAGGACGTAATCATGAAACTTCAAACGTTTGAAAGCATACAACACTTTGGAGCATTGATGATTATCCGCCGGTCGTTCGGGTCATCGCTCCGAAAATGCGTACATTCTCAAATGTCCTTAGTAACACAACTACAAGAGTCTACAGAACATAAAACCTAGTGCTTTGATACCAACTGAAATGACCCGACTCCGATTTAGTTGCCTAAATCGAAATGAAACCCCTTCGATAACATAACCTTAAAAAAAATTTGCCTGAGTTTACTTTGAAATACATGAGCCAAAATTAGAACCTGCAAAGAGAATCACACTTCGAATATTACACAAAAGCCAAACCGTGGGGCTCCGTTCCCCATCCGGATTTCTCAACATCATATATATAATAAACCACAAGGTTTACAAGAAATCCAGAAAAACATTCATGAGCAAACTCAACTGAAAACAGACGTAAGTATTCAGAGCGACGCCTATACATATCATATACAACCAGTAGGTTGAACAAAGAACCTACTCGAACTGAAGTGTGACCTGAACTCTACGCCTCCATCGTCGACGTGTAACCCAGGAATTCAAACTGCAAACTGGGCAAAGGAAACCGAAAAGCCCAGGGGAAGACAAATAAAATCATTAGAGTGAGTGAAAAAAAATAATAATTTGTCTTTCCCAACATATAAGTATATATGCTTATAAAAGCATAATGCGAGTCAATGCACATGAAAATCCCGACCAGGTACATTTTTCCTGATCCATAAAGATGCACATAAAATCATGCGGGGTCACTCACGGACTCCTCTGCATAGTACAGTCTAATCACGGGATCCCAGACACACACGTGATTATAAATCTGAAAGACTTCGGGTCAGGATATCTGTCCTTCCCGGAGCATCTCGGGGATCGGCCGAGAAGACAAAGAATCGATGCTACCTCTATATCTGAGACTGTACTCTGTGTAAACCAAATTATAAATACTTTTCATGCACATGCATAATCATAAAATGAAATCATAAAATACATACTCGTACGTGCATAATCATAAAGTGCATAATGTAAATGTAATAATCAAGACTCGCAAATCAGCTGTGAAAATAAAATGTCCACTCACAGTACGAAGCTAACTCTGAGGTCCGGCGGAAGATCCTTCGCCAAACACTCGATCACGATCATCTGAATAACAAGGATACGATCAATACATATTGAAACACAATATACGGAGCTAATACGTCAAGAACCCCGCGTTCTCGAAAGACGTATCGCTTGAAATATCGACGAGCATAGCAAAATTCCCAAAATACACCCAAATAACACTCGTCCCTAATTAGAACACTCAAATCAACTCAAAAACCTCACGACTACGATCGGGACGTGATTACGAGGAAAACGGTATAAAAATCTCCAAAAATCCCAAAAAGTCAACCCTCGCCGGAGCTCCGCCATTGACCGCCACGGCGCCAACGGTGACCAACTCCGGCGACCCTTACCTCAAAATCTTCCTCTCCTTAAGCCCAACACATTTCTCTTCTACCACCAAGGCCAACTCAACCCAAACCGGCCGGAATTTTGGATGAAAGTTTCTCCGGATCTTCCTCTCCAGTCACTGCCACAAACCACCCTAAACCTCCACCAATTCCCAAACAAACAACCCATAAATCTTCAAGGGGTTGAGGGGAAGCAAACCCCCCACCAACCCGACACCAAAACTCGCCGGAATCTGCCACCCGATTCCAGCGAAATTCAAGAAATTCAATGAGCTCGAACTCCTTCAATTCTTAACCAATTTCAACAAATGAATACACAAATCAATAGTACAAGTCAAGAGCTTTCCAACCATACCAAAAATGTGGCCGGAGGTGGCCAGAATCGATGGGTCAAACGGTGAACCAAAACTGGTCAAAATCGCCCAACTCGGTCAACGGGTCAACTCGGTCAAACTCGGTCCAAATGTGACGTTTCGACAATTTTACGACTATTCAATATTTATACGTCGCGAACCGACCAAATTCACGATTTGGATAACTCAAACCCAAACGGATAAGTATGACTAACTCGACCATAATTTCAAATATCCATTTTATATTTTCGGATTATCCAAAAAATTCTCCGAAACCTCCTACGGACTCGAAATCAAATCCTCTACAATTTCCGCAAAGGAACTCAAACCAAATTTTTTCCCGATAATTAAGTCATGAACAAACCCACCATATCAACCAATTACAACAAAACCGCGACTAATCGTGAAACGCGCAAATCAAGCCAATTAACATACAATTTCCGGTTCGAGTTGTTACAATTTCGGTGACTATTTCAGTTTTTTGGCAAGTTGGAGGTTTTCCGGTTTGATTTTGATTTTTTGATGTACTACAATGTTGTTAGACTCGTTGAGATGAACATTTTCATGTATAGGTCGAAGTTTTTTGGCCTGGTGGAATTCCGGCGGCCGGCGGCAGCGGCCCCACGCGCCACCGTGCTCGGCGGATCTCTGGCGATGTGGAATTTTCGACAAGTTTTATGTCATTTCGCTCGTTTTCGCGTGCTGAACGCAATGATGAGGTTTATATTGATGAGGTTTATATTCATATTTGAGTTTGTTAAATTTGAGCGAGTATTTAATCAGACAATTATCAGTTTAATTCACAACAATATTAAAGGACTCTTTGATTATCCGTTTATTTGCGAGTCATTTGATATTTGAGATGTGGTTACGACTCTTTAAAGTGAAGAATTTTAGGGAATTGAATTCAGAATTTGGTTGTCAGTAATTAAACAGGAAAATACGTTATTCGAGTATTCGGGATACTCGATGTTCATACTCACCAGATTATGATCTTTGTTATTCAGTATGAATCCGATTATCAGATATTTATTTTAATCGTGGTTTCAGGATGTTGAGTTAGCGGGCGTGTCAGATGAATAATTGTGCTGATCGACAGGGTTTCAACTTTATATTTATCTCGGCAACCTGTGAGTGGACATCTTATCCCACGTTGATTTTCAGACTTTGATTTTCACAATGGATTTGTGAGTCTTGATTTATGCATTTTATGAGTATGCTTTACGATTATGCATTTACGAGTATGCATTTATGATTATGTATTTTATGAGCATACATTGATTTGGAGGCACATGTGATTTGTTTTTACACTGAGTATGGATATATGATGCATCGATGCTATGGCCTCTCGGCTGATCCCTGAGATGTTCCAGGAGGGTTACGTCTATATGAGCACCTGACCCGTGATTCACAGTACCCGGGAGAGTTACTGAGCACTTGACCCGGGCGTGTTGTAACTTTGAGGATAATGTACTCAAGTTACTGCCTCCACACACACAGTACCCAGGAGAGTTACGTCTTTATGAGCACTTGACCTGCGCTTATTTGTTTTGACTCGCATGATTTTATGTGCATTTATTGTGAAAAGCATGTTGGATTTATTTATGCGGCATATTATGATTTACGTCCACTCACTCTAACGGTTTTATTATTTATATTCCTTTTTCTCTGGGCTTTTCAGTTTTCTTTGCCCACATTGCAGTGTGTATCGTGTGGGTGTCGGATGTTGTCGAGGGCGTCGACGACAGTCAATTCCTTCAACTGTAGGTTCTAGCTCACTATCAGTTTGTCTCTTGTGTTATTGAAGTCACTCTAGACACTGGTTTAGTAGTATTTTCTTTGTGAGACTCTTATGAATAGGTTGTCACTCGTATAGTTGTTGAGTTGAGTTTTCTTGTTTGTAATTTAGTGTGTTTGCTGGAGTTATGTTTTCAAATTCTGATTAATGTATCAGTTTTGATTTCCGTTTTATTGTTGAGAAATCTGGATGGACATCGGTGGTCCACGGTATTGTTTGTGGGTTTATCTGCGGAGTGTCAGTTTTCCTTGCAGGTTTTTGGTTGCCTCTTTTATAAGAGAAATTATGTCAAAATTTTCACAGAAACTAGTAGATTAGGGTCAGTCGATTGGGCTTGATTCTAGATTACTAGTTAATCTAGGGTCGGGTCCTTTCACGATCAAAACCTTATAGACGTGGAAAGCATGCTCCACGCTGTGGGATGGGAGGCCATGGCAGATGCCATGGTTGAAACGTACTTAACTTGGCACCACCATCAGGACACTGACCCCAGTGATTCAAACAAGAACCAGTCAAGTTTTGGTTCCAAGCAAGGAGAAAATCCCTCACACTCTGCTCCTTCTGAAAAGTATCAATGTTTTAAATGTGGCTCTACTAAACATATGCATAAGCAATATTTGGCACAAGAGGCTAACTTTTCTAGGGGAGACTATGAGATAGAAGAAGACATGGACGTCAATATCACTGTAGTAGATAACAAGATTGCGAGCATTGAGACTCTGAATTTTGTCTATGTACTAGATTGTTATTACTGCTATGCTTTTTAAGTTTAGTTTTGGGATTATTTATTCATGTTTTTGAGACTTTGCTTTTAGTCATTTTGTAATGAGAACATCCTTGATATAATTTAGTTGACAAGTTATAAAATTTCTCTAAATTTTTCGGTTTATGGAATGGTTGAGAATTTTATTTTCCTTGAGAATGAATGAATGGTTCATGATATACAATACTCCTTGACACTATAACACTAAAAAAAAGGAAGAAAAAAAAGAGGAAAAATCGGTTTCCTTCGGAATCGACCCTTCAAAAGAAACATTGACCCGTCAATCCGGAATCCCTGGAAATGTTTTCGCACTTTTTGGACCCGTCAATAGTAACTCTCTCTCTCTCTCTCTCTCTCTCTCTGTCTGCTGTGTATATATATATATATATATATTATACAATTAGTTGTATTAATTTGTTGAATGATTTTTTTGTTGAATGAATATGTTGGTTAATGAATTATTGAATGAATTCGTTAGATTGAATGAATTTGTTGAATTGTGGATTGTTGATGGAGATTATGGATTGTGGATTGATGAATTTAGGAGTATGTATTGTTGTTGATGGAGAATATGTGGACTTGTTGTTGATGGAGAGATTATATAGATTATATAAAATTGTTGTTGATTATGGAGATTATGTAGAATTGTGTTCCGATTATGGATATTATAAAGATTATAGTGAATATGTTCCGATTATGGAGTTTATGTAGAATTGTTGTTGATGGATCATTTAATTATGTCTTTTGTTGAATGAAAATGGATAAGGCATGAATGAATAAGGAGGTGCACATGATGAGGTTTAAACTGAATATGGATCCTTTAATGTTGTTAATTTCCGATGTCGTAGAGCTTATTTAAGATGCCTAGAGGTAGGAAAAGGCGCACTACATAAGAGAAGGCTGCCGGATTTCAATCCATAGGACGACAGTTGGGTTGGGGTCAAACCTCCGAGGAGACCGTTACGACTTCTCAAGCTCCTGCGGCTCCTAATAGGTCACAGACGATATCGAATGCTCCTAATAAAGTGGCTGCAACCTATACAGTCAACCCATGGATTTCCACTTTTGAGGCATCACAAGGTCCCCAAGAATCCGTCGACGATTCTGTTTGCTATAGCACTCAACGCAAAGTAAACAGAAGGGACCCCTTAGCCCCGGCCCCAAATGCACTTGGGGACTTATGAATGGACCTAAATTCGAGAGGATAGTAAAGTCAACAAGGAAGAATATCGTGTCGTTTGACCAGAGGCCCTTCGACGCTGGAGCTGAGCAGTTTGTTCTGACATAATCAAAACCAGAAACTCGAGCTCGAAATTTAATAGCATAATTACAAAGTACTGGTTCTGAATACAAAAGAAGACAACTCAATGATAATAGAAGAAGTTAACTCGGCTATTTACATAAACACTTTATTTATATGAGTAGTACTGGAGTCAACACATACAAACGGTATTCGGAGCGACTTCTAATAGCATATACCACATATGATATAAACCGACAGTGAGCTGAAACATACTACCGAAGGGATGACTGGTGGACTCAAAGCCTTCGACAATATCAAGCACTCTCGGGATATAAACTGCAGCATGGGCAACAGAAACCGAAAATCCTAAGAAAACAAAATAAAATATAAAATATTAGCGTGAGTGGACAAAAAAAATAGAATTAACGTAAAACGATAAAACTGCCATATCCTACATTTTTGCCGATTTCTGTGAAATATGCAAGCTCAAAAATTAAAAATTGAATACAAATGGAGGCGCTCGCCCAGGCCACCTAACCCGAGTTGGCTAGATGAAAGAAAAATAAATAAATATGACAGGATCGTCCCTAAGCCACCTCACTTGAGCCGATCTGAGTCAGACGAGACCACCTAACTTCCCCTGACTAAACTATCAGGTGATCAGCCGAATAGCTAGAGCATCGATGCAACTAAACAAACTATCACAAATAAACCTCCAAATTTAAAAGCTCTCAAATAAATTGTAGAGCATACTCATAAAAATATGAACTCGCTACGACTGTAAAAATAAAAGGTTCACTCCCAAGTCTGCGACTACTGCTGGGGTCCAGCAGAATTCCCTTGGCTGCTAGGGTCGTGATCACGATGTCCTGTAAATAAGAATCATACGATGTTAGAATATATGTAAAACTATGGAAACCGGCCCTAAAAATAACCCTGAAAGTCCCATCGAATAATCACTCAAACTGCCTTGTTGAAGCTCTGTTGTGGACGGCGGTGCATGGCCTCACGCGCCTCCACAGGTGGTGGCTCGTGGGTCTCACGCACTGAAAGGACCCGACTCCGATTTAGTTGCCTAAACCGAAATCAATCCCCTTCGAAAACATGACCTTAAAATTTTTTTGCCTGAGTTTACTTTGAAATACGTGAGCCAAAATTAGAACCTGCAAAGAGAATCACACTTCGAATATTCCATAAAAGCCAAACCGTGGGGCTCCGTTCCCCATCCGGATTTCTTAACATCATATATATAATAAACTACAAGGTTTACAAGAAATCCAGAAAACATTCAGGAGTAAACTCAACTGAAAACATAACATAAGTATTCAGAGTAACGCCTATACACATTATATACAACCAGTAGGTCGAACAAAGAACCTACTCGAACTGAAGTATGATCTGAACTCTACGCCTCCACCATCGACGTGCAACTCTGGAATTTAAACTGTAAACTGGGCAAAAGAAACTGAAAAGCCCAAGGGAAGACAAATGAAATCGTTAGAGTGAGTGGACGAAAATAATAATATGCCTTTCTCAACATATAAGTAAATATGCTTATAAAAGCATAATGCGAGTCAATGCACATGAAAATTCTGACCAGGTACATTTTTCCTGATCCATAAAGATGCACATAAAATCATGTGGGGTCACTCACGGACTCCTCCGCATAGTACAGTCTAATCACAGGATCTCAAACCTACACGTGATTATAAGTCTGAAAGACCTCGGGTCAGGATATCTGTCCCCCCTGGAGCATTCCGGGGGATGAGCCGAGAAGCCAAAACATCGATGATACCTCTATATTTGAAACTGTACTCTGTGTAAACCAAATCATAAATATTTTTCATCCACATGCATAATCGTAAAATGCATAATCATAAATGCATAACGTAAATGCATAATCATAAATGCATACCCGTAAAATGCATAAATCAAGACTCACAAATCAACTGTAAAAATAAAATGTCCACTCACAGTACGAAGCTAACTCTGAGGTCCGGCGGAAGATCCCTCGCCAAACACTCGATCACAATCACCTGAATAACAGGGATACAATCAATACATATTGAAACACAACATAGGGAGCTAATACGTCAAGAACCCCGCGTTCTTGAAAGACGTATCGCTCGAAATATCGACGAGGATAGCAAAATTCTTAAAATATACCCAAATACACTCGTCCCAAAATAGAATACTCAAATCAACTCAAAAACCTTACGACTACGATAAGGACGCGATTACGAGCAAAACGGTATAAAAATCTCCAAAAATTCCAAAAAGTCAACCTCGCTGGAGCTCCGCCGTTAACTACCGCTAGCGCGGTGCCAACGGTGACCAACTCCAGCGACCCATACCTCAAAATCTTCCTCTATTCAAGCCCAATACCTTTCCTCAAAACCCCAAGTCCAAACCATAGCCCAATCGGCCAGAATTGAGCTCGAAAGCTCACGGCCAAAACCTCCGACGACCACCACCACGGCTCCTCCCAAAACTCATCCTTGTTCAAATTCATCCACCCAGAAAGCATCAAGAGGATGAGGGGAACCTAACCCCTCTCATCCGCGACACCAAAGCTCGCCGGAGCACCGCCCCCCCCCCCCCCCGACGGCGGCGTAAATCAAGGATTTCACCGAGCTCAAACTCACCTAAATCTCAACCAATTTCCACAAAATCAAGCATAAACCAATAGAAAATCACAAGAGGATTCTAGCCATACCAAGATTGTGGTCGAAGGTGGCCGGAAACGGTGGGTTGAACGGCAAACCCGAAACAGGTCGCGGTGGAGCTCCGGTCAACCCAAGTCAACACGGGTCAAAGCAGGTCAAACGGCCCAAATGTGACTTTTCGACAATTCCGCGACTATTTCGATATTTATACGTCGTGAACCGACCAAATTCACGATTTGGATAACTCAAACCCAAACGGATAAGTACAACTAACTCAACGATAATTTTAAATACTCATTTTATTTTCTCCGATTACCCGAAAAATCCTCCGAAACCACCTATGAACTCAAAATCAAATCCTCTAAAATTTCCGCGAAGGAACTCAAACCAAATTCTTACCCGATAATTAAGTCGTGAACAAACCCACGAGTACGATTAATTCACCTCAATGATCTATACTCGCCTGAGCACCGCCGCCCGTCGCCCCCGAAAATCGATGAGATCACCTTGTTGATTCTCACGACACACACCACAAAATTCAACAATAAACACAGGAAAAGAAAGAGGATACCAAGAGCTTCAAAACCATACCAAAATCGCCAGCAACAGTGGCATTTTCCGGTGGGTCAAAATTCGGGTCGTCGCCGGAGGTACGGGTCAAGGCCAAACAGATGTTTTTCCTGATTTTTCTAATTTTTCCCAAAATTTTCCTTAAATACCCCTAAGTACCTTTCCAAATCAACAACTCAGAATCAATCTAATCACAATCGAACGAACGATTGAGAATTAACCGACTAAAAATTATTTCCTTTTTATTTATTTCTCGCACCGACTTCCAATAAACATAAAAACTAGCTCGCTTATCCAAAAAATTCTCCAAAAATTCTTAGAGCTTGAAATTAAATACTCTACAACTTTCATGAAAAAAGTTAAATCTAATTCTCGTCCGGTGAAAAATTTGTTAACAAACTCATTAATGAGACTAATTCGCGATAAAGCTTGATTCATCTCGATAAGTACGTAATCTTAGTTTGGGTTGTCACAAGATGGCTACCAGCATTTACAAGGATTAAAAGTATAACCTGCACAAGCACTACAAGGAACACGGTGCCTCGAGTGTCCCAAAAGAGTTGCAGACGGAAAGGGAAGGCGAGTGGGAATGGTTGGTCGGGCACTTTGAGTCCGAAAAATTTAAGGTTTGTCTTCTTCTTTTTTAATGTAATGAAAAAATGAATCATTTATTACTTTTAAACATTTATTTATTATTGAATTTCCCTTATTGTGAAACAGATAAGGTCGGAGACCAACAAGGCTAATCGTGAAACGAAGACCGAGCACCATAGGTCGGGCTCCAAAAGGATGATCGATATCGCAAAGGCTCACAATGATGCAGGTTCAAAGCATTATTTTCTTGATGCCAGCGTGTCTGCTTATGCCAGGCCCAGGCAAACCGATACTACGAGTGAACGTGGCATAAGTAACCACCCATTTTCTAAAATTGATTGAGCTGAACCTTACCATTGATTGGAAGAAAATTGAATCATGATTAGGAAATTTATTAGGTTGTGTTATTGAAATTTGGTTTAGTTGTCTAAATTAAACATTATTTTGAACATGAGAAATCCGAATCGGATCGGTACCCACGGTTTGTTATTTTGGAATTGATTATTCGAAGTGTTTTCTTTCAAACAAGTTTTTGGTTTTCTCCATTTTTAGGAGAAACTATGTCAAATTTTCTTTAGAAATTAACATTCATAAATTATTCACAATATTAATTTCAGGAGAGCTTGATATAATTGGCTGAGGAGGAATTGGCGTGTGCACATTCGTAGAACCCGGAGATGACGCCTGAAGAGCTACCCCCTCTATTAATGGAGACTCAGATCCATATTGCAGATACATTTTTTGGCCTCCGACCTGGGAAGGAGGTTCGTGGCCTAGCTTGGATGGGCAGTTCAGCGAGATTTGAACCAGTCTTCATTTTTGTCGAGTAGGCATTCGAGTGCGATGGTTGCCGAGGAATGGCTCAGAGCGGCGGAAGAGGAGGCTCTAGTGGCCCCGGAGGAGGCTCGAGTGGCCCCGGAGGAGGCTCGAGCGGCCCAGACTAGGACAGCTACGATACAAATGATATGCGTAAAACATGCATCAAATATTAACACAAAGTACACACTCAACACATAGTTCACACGTATGCAATTTAAAACCCTTCTTTGTAGATGTAACATTGATAAGTAGGGATTGTTCTTAACCGGGGATTGAGAGTACTAAACATGACAACGTTTGTAAAAATAAAATAAAAGGTAAGGTATGGGGGTTTGAAAGTGTGGTTATTAATCTACAAAATATAAAGATAAAACATGGCAGAAAACACATAGAGAAACCCTAAGTTCTATCATGCTTCAACTCATATACAAGCTAAACAAACAAGAACACAGAATCCTAAACATGCTTTCTAAACCGAAGATAAAATCTAAGACTAACATATATACAAGTGATCATCACATGCTAACAACCTAGCATATTTATCCGATTTAATCCTGTGTCAACGAAATCTATAGCTTCAATCAAAACACATACACATGCTTATACTGAACAAGACAGCAACCAAATCGAGCTAACTATCTAATCCAAATTTATCTTTGTTATTAGTTCGTGAAACATGCTCAAAGAAGAACCAAATCGAGTATCTACTAAAAATAGTTTCAAGCATTAAGAACAACAAAGCTAGCACATGCATTCGAATCAAAACTAGAAACACATGGAAGAAACTTAGTAAAAACCAGAAATAAATAGCCTTATATCAAAACTTAGTCTTGTCATACAAAAGTAGAGAAAACTACATAAGACTGAAAACAAATACAAATGGGTCATGTTACACTTTTGATTCCGTGAAATCGCACCACAAATCTTGATGTAGCAGCTCCTTTGATGGATGGAGGACACAAATATCCAGGGCCAAATCGAGCCAAGAACACTTGTGGATGTAGGAAGGTTATTTTGGAGGTGGTGCTTGGTGGTGTTTCAGATTTGGGAGGAGTTCTTCTTCTTTTGGATGCAAAGAGGTGATTTAGGCAGAGCTTTTGCTATTGGAATGTGAGATATTGATGTTCATGGCTGAACTCCCCTTTTATAGGCAAAGGAGATGGCATTTGCCTCTTCCTTCAAGGGAAGGAAACCTCTTCCTCTTATCCTTCCACCTAGTTGCACAGCCTTAGTCACCTCGTTAGTCACCAAGCTAGTCCTTAGTCACCAAAGATATTTCAGCAACTTGCATCACCAAGTTGCTTGCCTGATCATTTTCGACGAAATAATTGACTTAGAGCTTCCTTCTTGGCTGACTTGGACTTTAATAAATGGGCCCAATAAATTGCTTAATGGGTCGGCCCATCTCCGTTGCCCAGAAATGCAAAAATCCACTGAAGTGCATTTTTCACGGTTATTGACATTTTCAGCTCCATTTTGCTCATTTTTTCCATCCTCCTTTATTCTTCTACCTAAAAACATAAAGTAAGTTAGAAACGTATTCACTGAGCTCATAGCATAGAAAAATGTAGAGAGAATTACATTAATAATCAAGCATAAAATGCGTAGATCAACAGACTCAACTGGATTGTATACTCAAGTTCCTCGAAACTAGGCTAGGCATGGATCCTAATTCTGTTTGTCATTCGATTATCACGCCTTGGGATTCTAGACACGATGACAACGATCCGGGCACCGAAGGAATCAGCGGTGTCCCAAACTCCCGCAGATGTTGATATTTCTGTTTAGTTTCGTATGTAGATACGTTTATATTTCGATCTTAATTTAATATTTAATATTTAATTCAATTTATATTTTTGAAATAATTAAAAGAAAAAAATTACAATTCAGGTGACGAAATATTGAATATTTCGTCGTCTAACATGTCCACTTGGACGATGTAATGGCAATAGTTCGTCGTTTAAGTGAACATGTTAGACGACGAAATATTCAATATTTTGTTTTCTAGCAAGAATATTCAGACGACGAAAACTAAATTTTGGCGTCTAAGTGAATTCATTTAGACGATGAAAACAATTTCATTGTCTAAGTTACAACATGTAGACGAAGAAAACGTTTCTTTGTCTAAAGTATTGTGCACGATGAAATTTTTTTCCGTCTTTTACAGAAAAATTTTGTCGTCTAAGATGTAATTTAAGCTACAATTTTTTTTCGTCGTCTAAGTGCTTACACAACGACACTTGGTCAACGAACCTTAGACGACCAAAATTTTGCCGTCTAAGCTTCTTAGGCGAAGAAATTGTTTCATCGCCTAAGTGTATTTTTCCGGTAGTGATGTCTCTCTGACTCTCCCAATTTCCATAACAACAAATTTTCTACTCTAGCTTCCCCAAACTTCGAATCTTGCTAAATTGTGACCACTATTAATCAATTCCAAACCTCTTTGCACTTTTTACCCCTTAATTTCTAAAAGGACCCAACCCCGATTTAGTTTCCTAAACCGGAATCAAACCCCTTCTGAAAACACGAACCAACAAAAACCATAAAAATTTCGGCAGAGTAACGCTACTAACGCGGAATTGCCATTAACCTGCACGCGAAAAATACACTTCATCCTATGCCACAAAAGCCAAACCGTGGGCACCAATCCCATCCGGATTTCTCAATATCATAACAATAATAATAAATAGTAAACATAACTGTATAATATAGAAAATCCAAGAAAAACCACATAAAACATGTATCAGTATCGTATCAGAGCGACCTCTAGTGTATATATACAAAATATACAATAGTAGGCGAAACAAAGGACCTACTGGAAAAGACAGGTAACTCGAACAACTAACCTCTGACCGCGACGTGAGACACCAGAATCCGAACTGCAAACTGGGCAGGGAAACCGAAAAGCCCAGGGGAAAGGCAATAAAAACGTTAGAGTGAGTGGACAAAAATAAACATATGTCTTTCACCAATTTCATATACAATAAACAAGTATAGCGAGTTCAGAAAATATATATGGAGGTGCCAGGAGAATATCTCAAACCCGACGGTGATAGACCAGGAGAATCTCTCAACCCCAGTGGCATAACAGGGGAATCTCTCAACCCTGCCTAGAGGAATCTCTCAACTCTGGTCAGACTACCGGTGATCAGCCGAGTAGCCGAAGCATCGATGCAAGTATGCCATCACCATAAAAATATAAAATAATACCTCCGAAAATAATAAATAAGCTCAACATCGTATATAAAAAAATATGGAAAATCACGAACTCGCAACGACTGTGAAAATATAAAAGTGTTCACTCACAGGTGAGCAAAGGGCGCACTCGCGCTAATCACGTGGTCCAGTGGAAGATCCCTCGCCCGAAGCACGATCTCAATTCCCTGAATAATCACAAAATATATCTGATCAAAATCACAATTCACAACACTGTACCACACCTCGAAAACCAACCATTCCCGGAAACGTATAACTGATACAAAAATAATTAACGAAATTCCTGAATCTCCACTCAAACCCTCGACTGAAAATCTGGTACCCAAATCAACTCGAAAACCTCAAGGCGACGATTGGGGCGCGAATACGAGCGAAACAACATATAACTCGACACATTTTCAAAAAAGTCAACGGTCGCCGGAACTCCGCCATTAACCGCCGCCGCCGTTGGCGGCGCGCCGTCAACCGGAGAGATTTTCCGGCGGCCGAGCTCACCGAATCTTCATCTCAATGAGCTCAACACATCTCTCTTCTTTGGCTAAGATCAATTTCGGCCACACACGCCAGAAAACAGCTCGAAAGTCCAAAATCCCTAACCGGCCGGAAAAAGCTTCTCCGCCGAAATCCGTCGCCGTGAGGCCATCTCGGCCTCCCAACCTCAAAGGTCCACCTACCTACCTCAAGCCCAACAATTTTCAACACAAACCCCCCTTGGAAAGTCGCCGGAATACCCTCCACCGTCGAAGCCGATTCCGGTAAGTTTTCCCCAAAATTTCAACTTGATCGTTCTCCCTCAATTTCAACTCAAATTCTAAAATTCCAAGTTCCATTCAATAGCAAATCAAGAGAGGATTCAGAATATACCAACAATAGGGCCGGAGGTGGCCGGAAACGGAGAGTCGCCGGCGAGTCAGCGGCGGTGGAGTTTTCTCTCTTTGGTCAACGCGGGTCAACGCGTCAGAGTAGGTCAACGCCGGTCAAACTTCCAACAGTGCTTTTTCGACTATTTCCGATATTTATACTCGCGTCTCGGGACGATCGACGGTCCAAAACGGATAACCATTACGATTCAGATAATCTCGATACGAACGGATAAACTCGACGATATTCCAAAACATCAAATATTCATATTATATTCCTCGGTGGTTGAAATAATCATCCGGAACCGCCCACGAACTCGAAATCAAGTGTACAACAACTCTCGAGAAAAGACTCAACTCAAATTCTCGGCCGATAATTAAGTCGTGATTAAAACCGGCAATTCAATCAATTATCAGAAAACTGCGATTACGCGCTAAGTCGAGAATTAAACCGATTACTTTACTGATTCTGTTCCGGGTCATCACAATTTCTCTCTCCGTTGAATCAATTGCACAAATGCATAGAAATGAATCAAATTCTCTTAAAGAACCGTAAATTCGTTTGCAAGTCCAATACCTATTTCAACAATTAATAAATCAAGAAGTTCAATAATAGATGTTTATGGATTAGCTAGATTACAAGTCAATTTGGATATAGAAGTGGTGCGTCGACTAGGAAGAAGGGATCCAATTGAAAGAGTTTTGGCAGAGGCACGAAGGTGATCAAAAATTAAGGTTTGGGTTTAGAGGGTAGGAGATTGGATAGGTAAGAAACCGGCTTATGATGTACCGATGATGAAGATTAAAGCGGTAGAATGAGCTGGGGAAGACTATGAAAGCTGGATATTCCTTGGGTGAAGAAGAAGATTAATGGTGACGAGTTGTAAAGAAAGTGTGTGGTGAAAAAGATAATAGTAAATAAGCAATTTTAACGTCATTTTTTAAAATTAATACCGATTGAATGAAATGTTGAGATTAGAAGTCAAGAATAACCAACGCTATAAAGAGGAGGATCTGGACCCCCCTATTCGTGTATAGCTTCTTCACCAAGAAATTGAATTTTCTCGGAGAAGAAAAAATAACCTAACAAAAAAGAGACTGAAGCAGTTATGTCAAGCAGAAATGGCCTCCCGCCACGTGCCTGCTCTGTTCCTTTGCCACATCATTTATGTCAAGCAGTGACGCAGACATAAAATTACCCGCCAGTGACGCTTAGAAAAATCACCCTCTTCTTCTTCTTCTTAAGCAAAGCTTTATAGGTTGTCGCACACTTCCCACCTAAACCCAACATGTCGTCTCTTCAACACCACCTCGTCTTCTCCTCCCTCTCTGAGTCTGCTTCAACAATCTGAAAACAAAAGACCCTAAATTCCCAAATTTTAATTTATTTATTCCTAATTTCAAACCCTATTTTTTTTCGATTGATCGATTTATTTCATGGGCCGTCAGTCATCACAATCGCTCGCTCCCGGATTCCGATTCCACCCCACCGACGAAGAACTCGTTTGGTACTACCTCAAGCGTAAGGTCGCCGGAAAGTCCTTCCGCTTCGACGCCATCTCCGTCGTCGACATCTACAAGATCGAGCCCTGGGACCTTCCTGGTGAAGATCCTAAGTTTATGTCCTTTCCTAATTTTTTTTTGTTTTTTTAGGGTTCTGGCAATTCAATCTAGGGTTTTAATTATTATTATTATTATTATTATTAGGGAAATCGAAGCTGAAAAGTAGGGACACGGAATGGTACTTCTTCAGTCTTCTGGACAAGAAGTATGGAAATTCGTCAAGGACGAATCGAGCTACAGAGAAAGGCTACTGGAAGACTACTGGGAAGGATCGGCCAGTTAGTCGTAATTCTAGGGCAGTTGGGATGAAAAAGACCCTTGTTTTCCATAGTGGCCGAGCCCCAAAAGGTGCTAGAACCAATTGGGTTATGCACGAGTACCGCCTCGATAACCAGGAACTGGAGAAAGCTGGAATAATAGAGGTTTGTATTATGTTCTCTTAAATAATGTCTTTTGTTTTCATGCTATTGCATGAGACTGATTGGATGATTGTGGTTGTGTTTTGTCCAGAAGGATGCCTATGTTCTCTGTAGGATTTTTCAGAAGAGTGGTACTGGCCCCAAGAACGGGGAACAGTATGGTGCTCCTTTTCTCGAGGAGGAATGGGACGAAGAAGATGAGAGTTATGGACCTGCTGAAGAGATCTCTGCTTTTGAAGTAGCGGTCAGTAGTGGGCCGTATACTGAAGCAAATGAGCTCAGCAACGGGGCATTTGTTGAAGCAATTGACCTTGATCAGGTTGGTTGGTTTGTTTGTTTGTTTTGATTGCTGCAGATAAGACGTGTTATATATTGATGCAACTGGAATATCTCAAAGTACTAAACTATTATGTATCTATTTTTCGGGTAAACTGATTCATGATCTATAAAAACCAAAAGTAGATCAAGAGTTTGGGTATGTGACGTTCTTGAGTATTGATGGGAATGCATTAGTATTCATCTTATAGTGCATGCTGTATTTGACTACAAGAATATTTAAATGTTAGGAGGATGGATACAGATACCTCAGGAAGACTGAATTTTCATGCAAGTATTGTTTCTCTTCCAAGTTATTACCAAGAAATATCTGTAGTTGTTTGGCTTATGTGACTTAGGACTTATCTTTATTTAACACAACCTCTGTATAGTTATGCAAGTACATCCTCATATTGTAGATGCAACAGAAGCTTCATGAGGCTAGAAATACCAGGAGTTAGACTAAACAAATCCCTTAAAGTAAATTGTGTGCTGCTGTGTAACAGCTAAATTGTAATTGATAATAAACAAGAGTAGTTAAGATTATTTCATACTTTAAGAAAAGTAATGTCCTTGAGTAATCGAGGGTCGTATGCTAGTTTGACAAGGATGTCTTTAGAAATTCATTAGCCTTGATGTAGTCATGTCTACTTACTCTAAGCAAAAGTGGAGTGAAAAAAATAGTCTTTGTTGAAGGCTCGCTGCCTTGAATTCTCTTCTCCTATCCCATTTTCTGTCTCCACCCCCTGCTCTCTTCTTTAAAGATCCTGCAGCTAAAGAATTTCTCCCTTCCCAGCTGACCCTTGCTTTGTTCTGCACCAATATGCTAGAGGTGGAGCTTTGGGTATCCTATTTGAACTTGCTGAAATCAAGATTAGTCTTGAACCTGATTTCTTTCTTTAGTCATTTTCATATGTAATTGGTTTTTTTGGGTAAAAATAATTCAAGTAGCAGTGTGAATGATACACATTAGTTCCCCAATGTGTATTTGATGTTATAATATTACAATAGGTATGACAGGTAGTGCTTAAAACTTTTCATGTGACATAGAGAATGCTTCATATAAACATTATATTCTTGCAGTTAGCTATGCACTCTTAATTCTTCAGTTTTGCTAAACATATCATATTTGTTGTGTCTTGGAATATTTGAAGTAATAATTCCTGAAAAGGCCATGTTGGACTGCTACATTAGTACTAGTCCGCTAAAAACTAAACGTGCAATGTGTTCTAGTCTCTGAGGGTGCAACTGACATACATTCTCCATATGGTTTTTATCAAGCAACTCAAGTTGCTTTCAAAGAAAGCGATCATAAGGCTTGACATAATGCAATATTCCATTATCTGGCACAGTTTAAACATCTTGATGGAATTGATTAAGGACTTGACAATGTGGTTGATCATTGAATTTTTATTGGAAAAATTTGAAAAGGATGTGCCCTCTTCCCTTGCCATTTGGTCATGCTTAACATTATATAGTATATTGTAGACACATGGTTTAGTATCAAACATTTTTAAGTGTGCTCCAAATTGTTCCATTATTGGCTAGGGTAAAATCTTTTGACCACTTTCTGTTGGTGCTTTTTATGTGTAACATCATGCTCAATTGAGTCATGTTATTTATAGTTAACAAGATTTCTTCTTTTTTTTTTTCCAGAATCTTGACACAGGTGTTCCTGAAAGTGCCCCTCGTCCATTGAACTTCTATCAAGGGGAGACGAGTAACTGTAATGAGCAATCTGGGGACTTCATTGAAGATACTGCAAAGACTGCAGAAGAGATTGGGGGAACTTTGGAATATTCTGAAGACCAGGAGCACTTTGACATTCCAGAGCATTATGAGATGGTCGCAAATCCAGTGAAAGTTGAATACTTGACTTCTGAATATCAAGACAACCAAAAGTTCTTCAGCTTGCCCGAGTATTATGAGACGGATCCAAAAGCAGTGAAAGATGAATACTTTGTTGAACCAAGCAATAATGTGAATCCTGCGGATGTCAGTTACTCACTCAATGATCCATATTTAAATGCTATTGAAAATCCGCCGTTCGGTGATGGACAGTTCTTAGAAACTAATGACCTTTCAATTCCAGCCATTCCAGTCGAGTCAAATGCTGCAGGTTTTGACATGCTTGATGAGTACCTTACGTACTTCGATGCAGATGATGACATCTCTCAGTATATTGATTTTGATTCTTGTGGAATGATGGGGATTGAAGATAGCCAAAATGCAGTCCCTGGCGAACCTTTGGCTGAGCAAAAGGTAAGCAATCGTCTTTTTCTCTCTATATGTGACTTTTGGGGTACTGTTCATTCAGCTGACTTACTATTTTGCAACAGTCTGTTTCTGGTGCAACTGAACCACTATCCCCAGGAAGCCAACATCTTGCTGATTCTCATGCTATTAATGATGCAAATGCATCAAAGCAAGTGCTGGAGGTTAAAGTTGGATCAGGTATATGTTATATTAATGATATTAGCTCTTTAGGATTCTCTTACATATGAAGACTTGGTTTCCTTACTTTTTGGAATTCGTTTGTCTATGGTGTAGATGGCATGTATCCATTCATGACAAAGACCAGCCACATGTTGGGCAGTATACCTGCTCCTCCTGCATTTGCTTCAGAGTTCCCTCCCAAAGATGCAATCATCCGGTTAAATTCTGAAGCAGCATCTTCAAGTTCTGTTCGTGCTGGCATGATCAGAATAAGAGACATAACTTCCAGTGACAACAGGGTGGAATGGTCAATTGGTAAGGACGGAGTTGTCAACCTCGTGTTTTCTGTTCAGCTGCCTCAAAGTGGTGTCACTTCTGCCAACCTGGTACCAATGGGTGGCTCACTCTCCGGCAAGACAGGATCTGTGGTGATGCGGGGCTGGTTTTTGTTCATGTTCTTCTGGGTCCTATTTCTTTCCATAAGTTTCAAAATTGGAAGCTGTATCTATGCCAAGTGATGATGCCTTTTTACCAGTGTTAGACCTGGGCTATTCATTCGATAGCAAAATTGCTCTAGCGCAAGATGGCTCTATATTAAGAAAAATGATATACTAACTGCCGGACTACTATATTTTTTTTTCCTCTTCCATACTGTAGTTGCAGGACACGACCATCATCGTTTGTTTTACTGAACGTAAAACTGGATTTTGTTCTATGTAATTAGAGATTTAAGTACTTTACATATGTTGGGTCTACAGACTTGCTGGCTTATTTGATGGATTTTGCATAAATAATCTATTTGGAGATGACCTCTTTGGTGTTCCCTATTTACAATGTTAGGTGTGATGTTGGGCATTGCGAATGACACAGCTCAGTTATTTTGGCTGTGTTGTGAGTGGAAGCCGAGCAAACACAATCTGCCAATGGCTTCCCGTCCTCTAAGGTGAGGCAAACTGATGTAGGAGCAATAGGTGAACTGAATCAACTGATTAGTTGAGAAACAGAGACTACGGAGAGCAAAGATAAGTTTTCTTTGCCATCCAGTCTGCCTAATAACTATCACAATCCCTCTATTTATAAAACGACTAGAACAACTCCAATCCCTCTACAAGATACTAGGATAAATGAAAATCTAACCGTATACTTAATTCCAAAGATTCCCAAGTGTGTTATCCTACTGTGAGTTTATGACTATTCTGCATCACAAACATAACTGAAACTACAATCCGTTTCTCTTTTTTCCGAAGTGTAAGATTATTGAAAGTTCTTCGGGTGCTTAAGCAGTTCGCAGAAATGTCATTTAGTTTAGAAAGTATGCTTGCTAGTCCAAAATCTTTTATGTCAGTCTTGTCCAAAAAGGACCCTGCTTGCTTAGAGCACCTGCACCGGTGCTGCTTTTCAGCACGAGCAAGGCGTGGGGCCGTCAAAGTCGTCGGCGACCGCTCGGCACGAGCAGCTACACGAGCAAGAATTGCTTGAGCGAGAGCACGAGCACGGGTGGGGCCACGGAGTGGGTGAGACGAGGAGAGGCGGGGTCGACCAGCGAGCAGCACGAGCTCGGCGTGCAGCGATGCGTGCTGTCGTCGACGACCGCTCGTTGACGAGCTCGGAAGCTGCTGTTCGAGCAGCCACCGGTGCAGGTGCTCTTAGTCTTTAGGATTTGATTGTGTTTCACAATAGCTACAAAGGTAACACAGTCAGCAACATCAATGGCTGTCTTCTAGCCTTCGAAACAAGATCAGATTCTTAGTTCAATGGGAACTCTCATATCCCATGGTATGAGCTGCTGCGCCATCGTCAGGCCAACAGCGACTCAATAAACACTACTTAGCTGAAGACTAGACATTTTTTTATTTTGAACAGGAGGGTATCATATCTGTAATCAGTACATATGTTTGCAACCATTTATATTTATGCCACATGACATCTTACAAACCTACAATCACAAATAGTTGGGTATATGTGGTTCATGCTCTAGCCTGCACCATGTACAGAAACTTATTACAACCTCAAAATTTTAGAAATGACTTGATGTTTTCTCCTCTAATTTATTTCCGTTCTTACTCTGCATAAAGAATCGTTCGCTCCATTTGCTCATTGCGGTAGCTATTTTCAAAAGATTCGTGATATACAGTTATCTGCTTAAGTCTACATCTCTCCAGGAAGCATAGTGTCCTCGGGCAGATCACAGAAAGCAATACCCTGAAAACAATAAGCTTGGAATTTAGTTATTCAGTAGTATCATCATAAGGTACATCAATGTAGGATGAAGTATTTACCTGCCCAATAAGGTGACCAACACATCTTTTCTCAGCTAGTAACTCGGTTTCACTCTGCAAAATTTGCACGCCAATTAAGACAATCCAAATTACTGACTGAAGATACTAGCAGCAGATTGAGTGTTTATGCAAGAGAGAAGAAGAAACAATTTATTTATGCTGCAGAGACTTGCATCAAGTCCTTGAAAGGATGAGCATATGCAATACCTTTGTAATTCTCTTGAGAAGATAATCATCAAACTTTATGTTCTTCACAAGTTCATAATCTCCATCTCCCTGGAGAAAACAGATAATTTATAGGAAGTTCCTATATAAATGAACATAAGACCAGGTGATGAAAGTCTCCAACATATACTCACTTTCGATCTGCAGGGCATACTATATACTATATCCTCTGCTATACCATAGGGGTTTCCGCTGGTGTAAACCTACAAATAGGATAATAACAGGATCATGATATCAAAAGCAACCAAAAAAAATTGATAACTCGCAACTCGATTTGCAATTGTCTGATAATCAAAGAAGCGATGAAAAGAAGTTGTTTTCTTTGTTTTTCAATTACCTTCCCCACATATGTATCCTATTGATCTAAATAAAATTAAAGATGAAAAACAAAATTAATTGCGAAAGACATCCAACAGCACTTGCTTCAGAAAGAGATTGGTATTGGAGTATTCATTTTCTGTCACTTCACAAACACCATCAAAGTGGTTGTTGTGATGAATCTGAATATATGGAATGGTTTGGTTATTGTAGAACACAAAACAGTATATATAAACTTAATGTGCATTATCTTCAAATAAACATGAACTTACTCCAGAAGAAAACCAATCCCCTTCAGGGGTAGGAGTAACCAAGGACTTGATGGCATCTGCAATTGACATGGCAGTAGATGCAGCTGAGGATCTTCCCCACTTTTTTATGAGAGCACCTCCTCTCTGCAAATTGAATCTAAAATTAGTTCTTGATGATGAGGGGCATACATAGTCGTAGAACATTGTTGAAGCATGGAAATTCATAATTGACAGTCTTACCATCTGAACCTTTTGTGTAAATTCTTCCTCTAACCATTTGGTATCCTTGATGACCTCTTTGACAGGCACCCCATCAATTTTAGCATTTAAGAAGTCTGGGACCTGTTAAGAGTTACACAGTTTGTCTTCAACACGAGAGCAAGAGAAAATTATCCATCACTTTACAACAGATTATTTTTCAAATGACCTGAGTGGTAGAGTGATTTCCCCAGATGGTCACGTTTGACACTTTATCATAGAAGACACCAGCTTTGAGGGCCAGCTAATCACACAAAAAAAGGCATATTCAAAAATATTTTCCCTTGTTCATAACATAAATGAATACCATGTATGTTAAAAAAATATTCATGAGCTAGTTTTACCTGACACTTTGCTCTATTTTCATCCAGCCGTGTCAAAGCGTGAAAATTTTTAGCAGGAATATTTGGAGCATTTTTCAAACATATTAGTGCACTACATAACAGACAAATATAATTATTAGTGATGGGCACAATACATTGCATTCATCCACCCTGAAAAGAACTGATATAGAAGGAAGATAAAAACTTACTTTGTGTTACAAGGGTTGCCAACCACTAGCACCTTGACATTTCGAGATGCAACAGCATTGAGAGCTTTCCCCTGTTTTTTTAAATACAAAAATATATTAGCAGATATCACTGAGCCATTTGGGTATCAAACCGAAGCAAATTCTAGTCGCACCTGCTCAGCAAAAATCTGGCCATTTATATCCAACAAATCAGCTCGTTCCATTCCTGGGCCTCTAGGCTTTGCTCCTATTAGCAGAGCCCAGTCTGCATCTTGGAAAACTTCATATGGATCAATACCTATGCTCACCTCCCTCAACAAAGGAAATAAGGAATCCTCCAATTCCATAGCAACTCCTGTAAACATGAACTGCCCTCTTAATCAGCATGGGAATATGCCAATCATAATCTAAAAACTTTATTAGTAGTAGAAAGGACATATAATCAAAAAACAGCTGAATACTCAGTTCATACAAGTAACTTTAAATACTGGTTAACCCTTCCTCCACCATAGTTCAAGCCAATATTTCTATCTGACATCACTAAAGGTCCATATTTATTTATCATTTAAATTTTTCTATACTTAAAACACAGAAAACTGCTCAAGTATATAAACCACATTTGATTCAGTGGCAAGTCTCCCAACAGACTACACACCTTGAACTCTAATATGTAACTAGGGTCTTATTAGTACTCTGATGTATGGAATTCAAAAATTCTGTAGACTGATTTAGATGTTAATATTTGTTAATCTCTTCTGCAGCTTCTTGCAAGGTTGTCTAAGATGTTCAATGGTTTTCTAGAGTTATTAAAACCTACCTATTATTGTACTGGAAAAAATGCAATATTGGCAGAATGATCAATAAGTCGAGAGTATGGGGCACCGTTAAAACAGGTTATAGTGGCGGACAGGAACTCTCGTGGAGCACATAAGTAAGTGACCAGATATTAGCTAAGTTATGCACGTCTCCACCTTATGTAATCAGATCATTAGATGAGATTCAAGTATTCATTCTTAACTTGCCATCTCTTTTTTCTCCGCTCTTTCATTTAATCCTGATTACTTAAATCATGTATACATGTACTTTTCCTCTCAACTACTAGGGTTGCGATGACTTATAAGCAATTGCACAAATAGCTTTATATACTTCTTATATCATGAATCTTAATTTCATGTAGAATTCAGATAATGCACAATAAAACAGATATATGCAATTTCGCAATGCAAATTCATCTAAATGTGTAATCAGATCATGCCTGTGTAAGAACCTTACCTTCGAGAGCCTCGAATGACCTTTCAGATCCCAGTAATTTCAATGCAATAGGTTGGTCTGCCCCAAAAACCTCACCAGAAGCAAGCTGGATCATAAGCAAGCCATATTAAAAATGGTGAATATATTTGATCAAAGAATTGGAATGAGTTCTATTTCAATTATGAGCCTATTCTCAAA
This sequence comes from Geum urbanum, assembly GCA_946800695.1. Taxonomy (NCBI): domain Eukaryota; kingdom Viridiplantae; phylum Streptophyta; class Magnoliopsida; order Rosales; family Rosaceae; genus Geum; species Geum urbanum. The sequence goes on along the minus strand of OX327017.1, from coordinate 13,569,630 downwards.
TATAAGGAAGCATAAATTTTATCCTTTCTTTACGAGAAGATTTGTCTTACGCATTCTAGTCTATCATGCTCAAAACTCTTAACTAAATGTATTATACAAAACATTATTTTTCAAACTAAAGGTAACCATGTGCAGAATGAAGATTACACTCCATGGCCTTTAAAACTCTATTCTGGAGTCTCTACGCAGGGAATGCAAGAAAGTGCCATCATTTAAATTGATGGCAAGTGTCATGCCCGGTTTTATTTTATTTTATTTATTTATGCTATACCATGTCAAGGCTCCATTCTGCTAGATAGTCTCAGTGACTACCTACTCCTTGAGAACGAACTGAACATCCAACATGCAGAGTAGATACTTCATGAAAAGCATGTTATATAATTCTCCTTATGTTCTATTCGTTCAGTTAATAATAGACACCCAAGAAGCAACTAAATTAAAAAGTTTGCAACAGATGCATGGAAACTTCATGCTACATGTTCATCATGTATCTTATCACCATGTTGTATTTTCTAGTCAATAACTTCCATAATGATCACGCATCAGAACATCCAAACAGGAGAAAGAAAATAGTCTGAAGTTTAGTTGCAACAAACACTTACTTTGAAAAGTAGATGATTAGATATCATCCCAGCCGCACCTGACACTGCAATGTTAATTAATTTCTTCCAGGATTTTGTCTCTTCTTCCTGTGATCATTGAGCCGGAGTTGTTATTAACACAAACACATACAGAATGGATGGATCTAGATACTAACTGGATATCAACACAGCCCTATAAATTCACGTGACCAACAACAGTTCACTAAATCTCTTAATTTTGAAACTGCGTTTGGTTCAGTTTAAGAAAATAAACGAGCGCAAGATCAAAAATTTAACAGAGAAACATTAAGGAACTAGATTCCAAAGATATGGAACTGGCCCTCATAGAATAAGAAGTCAGGAAACAGAACAAGTTGGACTAGTTATACTTGTTGCAACTAATATTGAGATACACCATCACTACTTCCAACCCAGAATTGCATACAACAAATAAGCATAAACCCAGATAAGAAAACAAAGAAAGCTCACAGCTTTGAGATCATAGGTGAGGCAAAACACGCCATAACACTCAGGCTTGTTCTTGGAGTCTTCAGTTTGTGCAAGAGCAGGAGCTTGAACTTGACTGAAAGATTAATAAGAAAGACAATAACAGTATTAATCAATCACTAAAAATAGCATAGACAAAGTTAGAAACTAATACTAATTAAAACTTGGGTTGGTTGCCAAGAAAAGAAACATATATAGAAAACAAAAGGTCGTTACTTTGGTGCAAGAGAGCAACAGATTCTGGCATTTTGGGTCCGAGAGATAGAGATAGGTGCAAAAGCAACACGGCGGCGGTGAGGGTGGAGATGATGGGTGGTCGAGAATGAGAGCTCGGATGAGTGAACAAGTCGGTTGTTGGTGTATGAAGGCGTTGAGAGCTCTGCTACTGCTGCCATGGCAGCAAAGAAAAGAATGAAAGAGAGAAGCTTTGTGCAATAAAAAAGAGATGCCAACTTTGAAGAAAAGAGGTTGAATTCAAGAGAGAGAGAGGGAGAGATTTGGACTTTTGGAGGGAGGGAGAAGAGTGGGAGGTGAAGAGAAGATTGAGAGAGAAGGATGGATTTTTTTTTGAATATTTATTTAGTATAAGGCCATGCAAATGACACTTGTCTAAACGTACAGTCACTGCCTCATATCCAATCCATACATCTCCTCTCTCTCTCTTGCTAGCTTCTTCCCTGTCATTCATTCAATCAAGCTTCTGCAAATTTTGGTGGACAGGAGCCACTGACTTTCAGTTGGGCTGGCTATATATGCTCACGCCGTAAGGAAAAGATAATAAAACATGTGACAAAATGCAAACACTATTGCGAATAGGGCGATCTATTTTGTTTATCTAACAATAATTAAGGATAACAATTCAATTAATAACGAGGTTACTGTGCTGGAGCTGGCAATATTAGCTTTGCAGATGGTCATGATATCATGATATGTCTCTAATTCCCATAACTTCGGAGATCTTAAGCATGACGAAATAGCCTCTAAACTAGTCTAAAATATATATGGCAGTACATATGCTTCTTTATTATCGATCAAATTTGATATATCCATATCTGTCTTTCTATTGGAAAGACGGTAAGGAATTTCTGGTGCTAATATTATTATATGTATACATTTTACTCAATCTGCTCCTGTTTTGAGAGAACGTCCGTCACTAGCTACCTGTACTTCAAGCTCACATATACTGACTAGTGTCCGGAGGAGCTTTATATTTTTATTTAAGTTGTTTGTTGAACTTGAACTTGCACTTGCACAGTTGGACTTAGGTTGGGACTGTCCAGTCTTTGATCTGCTCTTACTGCCAATAGCAATCGGTGAAACCTTAACAAGAAGAGGAAAAGGTTTTATATAACAAGAAACCATAACATTATTTTGATTTTATTCCCAAATCCCTAATAGCCAAATGACAAGAATAAGAATTGTGCAGAAGTATTCCAGCACCCAAAGTCCAAGGCTGTGATATGGACACCAGCGAAATATCCAAAGCCTTCTTTTCTCCTTGTCTTGGTCTGAAGGATACTTCTTTTTTCTTGGACGAAAGAAAATTTCATTAAAACATAAGAAAAAATCAAGAACATAATGGGAGCAATGGTGAAACAACCGCCCATCTGACTTGGTCAAAGAACTAAGCCACAAAAAGAACCAAAATGAAACTAAGCATCTCGGCAAGGAAGCCCATCACTACGTAGCACATTCATGAGCAAGGTTAGGGGTTGATTCACCCAAACCGAGGTTGTTAACCTTGCTTTTGCTAGCTTCGCAGCTGCATCAGTAGCACAACTGCTTCTAGATCCTTATTCAGGTTACCAATAAGTAGTTTCGAGTCACTCTCCAAAATGATCCCCTGGTTGTGAAATTGTCTTACCAAAGAAATACCTTCCACAAGAGCAGCTGCTTCAGCTTCTAAAGGAGAATTAACAACAGTATTGGTACAAGATCCACCAACAAAATTGCCACTATAATCTCTTACAATAACTCTCAAACCCGCAACTTTGGAGCTTTGATCCCAAACTACATCCACATTAACCTTCAGGAAGTTTGGAGGTGGGGAACTCCACGAGACATCTCTAGCACTATCACGAGTCTCAGTATGGGTAGAGAAAGTATCAATTGCCATATTGTACTCCCTGATACAGCTAGCAACTCCAATAATCGTGGAACAGGATTTAGGTTTAGGGGTAACAACTTTCCTCTTGAAAAGATTGGCCCTACATGGTAGAGCCCCAGAGGTGGCTTTCCACAAAAACAGTTTAATCTTGGGAATGGCATTCAAATTCCAAATCACATTCCAAGTCATAGGGTCAGTGGCAATGGATGAGGAAGCTTTTACAGCACCCAGGGCCGGCTTATGAACCAAATGGTAACCGGATTTTATAGAAAATGCTCCACTCCTTTCCAAAGGCCAAATTAGTATGTCCTCCTTGCTTGTATTTCCAACCCGAATCCCCTCAATTAAGGCCACTTATTCAGGAGGAATGAAAGGTTTAAGGTGGTCAATTCTCCACTCCCCAATAGCCTCATCAAGAACATTGTTGACTGTCAAGGGGGTGAATCTATTGTTGTCTGAATATGGGTGCATTTTCTCATCACCACAGGGTAACCACCTATCTTTTCAAACACTCACTGACTTCCCGTTATTGATTTTTCATCTAGAATTAGATTTAATAATACTCCTACCCTTAAGTATACTACTCCAGCACCATAAAGCTCTAAATCTTTTTCTTGCTTGAAAGAAGTCACGGTGATGGTAGTAGCGCGCTTTTAACACTCTTACCCAAAGGGCCTTTGGGTTCTTGAGAATTCTCCAACATAATTTGGCCAGAAGTGCAACATTGAAATCAACAAGATCACGAAAGCCGAGTCCACCTGCAAACTTAGATGTAAAGAGGTTGTCCCAAACTCTTCCAGTGAGTACCTCTAGCTTTCTCATTGTTACTCCACCAAAAGGAAGCAAGGACTAAGTTGATGGCTTTGCAAAGTTTCATTGGTAATTTAAACGAAACCATGGGGGTATGTCGGGAAAACAGTGGTCACAGTCTTGATTAAGACTTCTTTGCGTGCTTGAGAAAGAAATTGTACCTACCACCCTTCAATCTTGTTCTTTACTCTCTCTCTCTCTCTCTCATGTACGCCATAGCCTCCACCTTGGACCTTCCCCAGTGAGTCAAGGAAGTCCAAGGCAAAACATTCAAGATTTCAGCAATCTCTCCCCTTACAGCTTCTGGCGTGTTATTTGTAAAAAATAGAGAGGATTTGTCGCAGTTGATCTCCTACCCCGAGGCAACACAAAAGCTTCTAATGATACTCATGAGTTTGGGACAATTGGGAACCAAAGCATTAAGGAAGAAAAGAGAATCATCAACAAAGAAGATATGAGAAATGCCCGGACAATTTGTACTCAACTTGATGCCTCTAAGAGATCCATCAACATTAGCATGATTGAGGTTCCTAGATAAAACCTCACTAACCAGAAGAAACAAATACAGGGAGATTGGATCCCCCTGCCGTAATCCTCTAGTTGGAGCAAAAAGATAGTCGCATTGTCCATTGTATTTAACAGAAAAGGTGACAAATCTCACACAATTCATAACCAAGTCCACCCACTCTCTTGCAAAGCCAAATTTCATAAGGGAAGCTTCGAGAAAGTCTCATTCAACACGGTCATAGGCCTTGCTCATGGCAACTTTGAAACCAAGTTCAAATTTCTTTGTTCTTTTCTTCATCCTTTGATAGTGGAAGACCCCAAAATGTGGACATAAGAATACAAACTTTAAAAAAAAAAAAAAGAATACAAACCTTTATATTCCCTTTGTTTCTGGCAAAGCTGCTCTCTTGGGTAACAAGATTTGTGGACTCGAATGGGATGGTAAAACTCTAACCCTTCATTCATTAAGAAATAGAATGGATGGCTCAGATTAAAAGCCTCGCTTTCTCTCATGCAAAATGGTGTATTGACTATATTCACGTTCGCTGACTGATTTGCCTTCGCCAGTTCACCAAGCCGGAATTGTTCTCTGATCGTTGTGTCACTCTTCACGCAACCCCTCTCCCTCATTGTCGTCATCGACCTCCTCGATGCCGATCTCTTTCACCCTCTTTAGTTAATCCCTCGTCATGTCATTATGGACTGGGAACTTCTGATTTATGTGTACCTTAGTTTTGATTTATGTGTTAGCTACGAGGTTTGGTCTGATTTAAGTGTTAGAAACATTGATTATGGATATGTTATCAAATTTGTCGGCGGATGACAACTGGAAATGGTGGACGATTACCATCAAGGCTGATGACGTTTGCCGGCGATATTAGGAGGCAAATATGTCGCCAATGATTTTGTGTGTGTGAAAGGGGGGAGGGGGGGGGGGGGGGAAATCCTTTTAATCTAAGTCATTCTATTCGTTAATACTGTTTGGGCCTAAATAAAGAATTTTATTTTGGGCTTGGATGGCCGAGGTTTAAGCGAGCGGCCCATTATAATTAGTGGTGCTTGGCGAGGAGTCAAGTTATATAGCGTCTGGCGAGCTTCGCTAGAAGAAGACTTTGAGTTCTATTAGAACTATGTCTTATTAGCTGATTCTATGCGGCTTAGATTCTGTCATAACTAGTTTCGTTTTGTATAAGAACTCTTGGAGGAGTTATGATGGAATTAGAAGATCTATGAGTGATTACGACACGATGCTGGTGTTGGATTCAGACTGTGATTACAAGAGCAGAGGAATTTAACATTGAATGAATGACTGTTATTAAGCGAGTATATAAGGAGAGTGAGGATCTTATAAGAAGCCCCCCCAAAATCAATCAATCAATCTTGCTATACGCAAACAAACCTAGACTAGACGTCTCGTCCTCGAGATTTCTATCTTCTTTGCAGCCAGAAAGTCTAAGTGCTTGTCACCTATCGAGTGAAAGTATTACGACTCCAAGGAAGCACACTACCAGCAGAATAGGTATATCCGACGAGGTCTTCAAAGAACGACCGACGAGAAGGGATCTCGTCGGTTATAGTAAACTATAACCGACGACAGGATAATCTAGTCGGTTATAGTTTTTTGACCGTCGATATTTTCTTGTCGTCGGTTATAGTCGCCGGAAACTCGTCGGTTATAGTTTTCGACTATGTCCGACGATTTTTTTTGACTATTACCAACGATTTTTTCATATCGTCGGTTATAGTTTCTTATTTCAGATCTGGGCAGCAGCTCGATCTGTCATTCAAAAAACTTTCCATTTTTTCTGAAAATGCTCTGAAATCGATCTTTGGGTGATGTCGAGAATGAGTTCGTGATGATTCATGCGCATTAGATATATATATAGGTACGTCGTGCTTAATTAATATATATATGTGTTGTGCATGCATGTATTAATGCTTAATTTGTTGAATATATAGATCGATCGATATTAATTGATTTTGAATATATATATATATATATATTGATCGATCGATCGAGTTAATTAATTGATTCTTGAGTTTGAGTAATTGATCGATGGTTGATTTTGAGTACGTACGTACGCGCGATTGATCGTAAATATATATTAATTGTTGTTAATTTTAATTTGATTATTGTGAATATATATATATAGCAATAACTAGCTAGCTAGCTAGGGTGATTAATTTATTTAATTAATATATTGCATTATATATATTGTGATTATTATATATATAGGATTAAATGTACACTAGCTAGCTAGCTAGTACGTGTACGTACGTGCATGGTTAACGTTATATATATATATTTAGATTTTTGTGATCGATTATATATATATATAGTTAGGGTGTACGTGTGTGTATATATATATATATTAAAATTATGGGAATTAAAATAATAAATATTTATATCTAGCTATGAAATTTGAATTAATAAGATCATGGGTATATATACATGCAGTTATAATTTTCAGGATGGATAAGAGTTGGATATGTCTTCCAAGATGGGATGTAAGATATCACCGTGGAATTAGAAGTTTTGTAGAATATGTGAAGGTTAATTGTGGAGGGATGACAATTCATTATTGTCCGTGTACGAAATGTCAGTGTCGCAGCGAGCGATATCGTTTTCACATCGATAAAGTATTGGAGCACTTGAAGAAAAACGGGTTTTGGGATAAGTACACATATTGGATTTATCACGGTGAGAGCTCAACAGTTGGTTAACATGATCACGGACAATTTTTTGAGAGTGGCAGTACATCCAATGATCCAACAACAAGGTTGATCAACGATATGTTTCCTCATGAGAGCGGTATATTTGCTCAAGCACCGGATATCGATATCCCTCCCGCCGTTGGAGACTTCCCTCATATTGAGCCAGTCCAGCAATTACCTACAGCTGTCAACACTGCTGGTATAGACAAGTACAACAACCTCATTGCCTTCCAACAGACCTCGTTATACAACGGGTGTAATAAGACTGTTCTCGAAAGTGTTATGGGAGTAATGAAGCTCAAAGTGGAGAACAAAATGAGTGTGAAGGCTGTTGATGATTGGCTGAGGTGGTCTGGTTCGTTGTTGCCCCCCGGTCATCGTCTTCCTACCACTCATCGTAAGGTGCGACAGATCCTTAAACATCTTGGTCTTTCCTACATCAAAATCCATGCTTGTAGATATGATTGTGTTCTCCTCTGGGGTGAAGATGCTTATGGGAATGATCTTGAATCCCTTGATGAATGCCCGGTATGTGGTACAGATAGGTATAAGTTGATTCCTGCCGGAAACAAGAAAGCTGTGAAGATACTTCGGTATTAGGTTCGAAATGTTTGGCTGGGGCTTTCATCCACTACAAGAAAACAGCACTTAGACCACGGAAACGTAAATGTTCCGTGGTCTAGGTGACACTTGGACGACGTAGAAGTCTCTGTCGTCCAAGTACCACCTGGACGACGGAGAATACCATCTCCGTCGTCCAGGTGATCACCTGGACAACGGACCGACACGCCGTGGTCCGAGTAATTAACTTCCACTTAGACGACGTACCGACACCTCCGTCGTCTAAGTGAAGCATTATATAAGCCCGATGCCAAACTCTCTAGCTTCGATCGATTCATTCCATCCGATCCTCAATCTCTTCATTCCATTCGAAGAAGAATTGAAGGAGAAGGGAGAAGGAGAAGGAAAGAAGGAGAAGGGAGAAGGCCGAGGGAATGATCAGGATAAGGGATCTCCGCTGACTAGCTAGCTAGCTTAATTAACAGATATCGAGAAGGCCAGCAGGTACGCACGCAGTTAAAATTTGCTTAATTAATATATATATTTAGTGAAAACGTACGTACATACATGCATGCATGTTAGCTATATATACAGATTAAATTACGTATGTACGTAATTGATGGATCGATGTAGATCGAGTACGTATAATTAAGCGTAAATTAATGGACTAATATATATATATGTAATATATAATTAATTAATTATAATATTTTGTAGGAGTATGGACAAGAGTTGGATGAAGTTGAAGAATAGATGTGATGTCCGGTATATGGATGGAATTAGCGAATTTGTGAATTTTGCGATAGAACATGGTCAGGGAAAGAAACGTTTCAGGTGTCCGTGTCAGAAATGTCTTAATTGTCAGTATGCGGAGGTTAATGTTATGGTGCAACACCTGTACGAAAATGGTATGATGTGGAGTTACACTACATGGAGCGAGCATGGTGAAGCAGTAGAGTTCAGCGCAGCAGACTTCAGCTCAGGGTACAGTTACCATGGTGCCTCATCCAGCGGGAGTGGTGCCGGACTCCCAGCTTGCAACCCAACTGCAGATTTGGTCCATGATGCGTTTCCGGGATGTAGTCATGGTGGACACCAACACCAAGACGGAGGTTACAGTACCACTAATGAGCATGATGGCACATTCCCCGCAGCTAGCTTGGCCACTGACACCAGTGAGATGGAAAAGTACAACCGGATGCTACTTGAAGCGCAGACCCCGGTGTTCCCTGGATGTCGAGAGAATGTGTTGCAATATGTGATGGAGCAAATGAAGATAAAAGTGAAGCACAAAATGTCAGTGAGTGCTTTTGACGAAATTCAGGAGCAAATATGTAAGTTGCTTCCTGATGATCACAATCTTCCTAAATCCCATTATAAGGTTAGAAATATCTTGAGCAGCCTCGGCCTAAAGTACAGGATAATTGACGCATGTCCGAATGATTGTGTGCTATTTTACAAAGAGTATAAAGATTTGGACTATTGTCCCGTATGTGGCCAGTGCAGATTCCAGTTGAATAGGAAGAGTTCGAAAAAGAGAATTCCTGTGAAAGTTGTTAGATATTTTCCCTTGATTCCCAGATTGCAGCGCCTGTACATGTCTCTACACACAGCAGAGGCGATGCGATGGTACGCAGAAAAGCGAATAGATGACGATGTCCTGCGACACGCCGCGGATGGGGAGGGTTTCAAACATTTCGACAGAGAATTTGGAGACTTTGCTTCAGAGGTTAGAAATGTTAGACTCGGCCTATCTACAGACGGATTCAATCCTTAGGGAAGTACTAGCTCCGCCGTCAGCACTTGGCCAGTTATTCTGATGCCGTACAACTTGCCTCCGTGGATGTGCATGAACAAGGAATTTAATTTCCTTACCGTACTAATTCCAGGTCCTAAATCTCCATCAAAGTGCTTAGATGTCTACCTCAGACCTTTGATCGACGAGCTGAAACTATTGTGGGAAAATGGAGTCCCAACTTATGACAAATTCACTGACACGATGTTCATGATGAGGGCTGCCGTAATGTGGACGATCAACGATTTTCCAGCTTATGGGATGTTGGCAGCCTGCAGGACAAAAGGATATAATGGATGTCCTATATGTTTGGACGACGTGAACTCTAGTTGGCACGCGGGGAAGGTGTGTTACTTGGGTCACCGTAGATGGCTTCCTCACGACCACCCGTGGTGACAGGATGAAGCTCATTTCGACGGTACGGTAGAGAACAATCCTAAACCCCGTAGTTGGTCGGGCAAAGAGATTTTAGAGAGGTTGAGCTATTTCGACTTTGGTGTGTTGAGCAATGACGCGGATGTAAAGAAATGTAATCCAATTCCTCCACATGATCTGAGCTATTGGGATCACAAGAGTATATTCTTTGAACTCCGTTACTGGTCGAAGTTGAAGCTGAGGAACAACTTGGACGCGATGCACATAGAAAAGAATGTGTGCGACAGCGTAGTGAGAACAATTCTGGGTATTAAGTTCAAGACTAAAGATACTCCCAAAGCGCGCAAAGATTTGGAATCAATGAATCTACGTCGTCCCTTGTGGTTGAGGAGGGATAGGAAAGGAGTGTACAACAAGATGCCAGATGCACCTTACACAGTGAAGCCGACGCTTAGACGTTCTGTATTTCACTGGTTTAAGGGCGTTCGTTATCCGGCTACGTATGCAGCTACTATAACTGGAGCATTGGACGAGGTGCAACACAAGTTTGTTGGTCTAAAGACACATGACTATCACGTTATGCTGCAACGTCTGATTCCAGTGGTAATTCGACCATACTTGCCTCGGGACGTCGTATAACCAATAGTGGCATTGTGCAGGTGGTGGCAGAGGTTATGCGCCAGAGAATTAAAGAAGTCAGATGTGGTGGAATTGCAACAACAAATTGTGCACATCATTTGCAAACTAGAGAGGATTTTTCCCCCTGCTTTCTTTGACATCATGATTCACCTAATGATCCACCTGCCCGAGCAGGTGCTCATTTCTGGTCCGGTCCAGTACACTTGGATGTATCCTCAAGAAAGGTACGTACAACTAATAAATTAATTTGTTCCACTGGAGATTATATATATACTAGCTAGCTATATGTACTTATTCTTATTGTACGTTTGATTTTGTAGACAGCTTGGACAGTATAAGTCATTCGTCAAAAACAGGTCGGCCCCGGATGGCTCCATAGCAGAGACATACCTAATGCATGAGTGTGTTACTTACTGCAACAGGTACCTCAAAGATCCACCCCCTCCCACTGCCTCCGAGAGCACTGCCCGCATCAATTTTTCTGTCGTCACCAATGTCGTCCGACCGTTTAGAGGAGTATTAAAGGAATCGTTAACACGGGAAGAACTTATTGAGGCACATTGGGTAGTGTTGCGAGACTGTGACGAAGTTGAGCCGTACATGATGTCATACAGGGAGAGGCTTCAGGCGTTAAATCAAAACAAGAGTTCGGCGTGGATTGAGAAAATGGTTAAGAAGAAGTTTCCCGATTATTTCTTCCAATGGGTACGTACGTACGTCTCGGGATTAATTATTTAAATACATATCGATCATGTTTGAGAAAGTAAAACCTTATATTAATTTGCCCTTTTTCGCAGATGATTGATCTGCAAAAATCTGAAAACCACGGAAGGTGGTGGTCATGGCCAAAACACTTGCTAGCAGGGAAGCCGATTAAACACTATATTTATCCCGGATGTTTTGTGAACGGTGTAAAGTTCCATTCATTGGCCCGAGACGAAGGAAGAAGAACATAAAACAGTGGGGTCGCGGTTGGGAAAGACAATGATCTATATTACGGGGCTATTGTATATGTGGTTCAGCTATGTTACGGGAATGATGTCAACGTTTTCCTATTCAAGTGCAGATGGTTCAAGTGTACAAAGGAAGACCTGGAACTATTATCAGTCGATACAAACTCTAGCTGGTATGAGGATGAGCCTTTCACTCTCGCCACCTTAGTTCGGCAGGTGTTCTATCTGGACGATCCGAAAGCCGGTGAAGGGTGGAAAATAGTGAACCATATCTCTCACCGAGGAATATGGAATACAGAGACAATTGAAGGGACACCGGCGACGACTGAAGATGCTGCTGAACCAGAAAGAGACATTCCTGCCTATCAAGAGCCTAATATTTCTGTCATCTGCTCCGATATAATGGACCTGGTTCAAGATGGTGAACGGTTACCCATGCCTGATGGTTGTACAGATCTAATTGAAGATGAGATTATCGATGAGGTAGATGAAGAAGACGAGCAGGAAGAGGACGCGGACAAGGACTCAGGTTATTCGTCGGACGATGTTGAGTACGATGACGAGGATGAGCCGTCATCTAACGGGGATGAGGACGATGATGATTATGACGAAGAGTACGGTCATACGACGAGGGAGATTAATTGGTAATTAATTATTGTAATTATTGTAATATATATATGATCGATGCAGGTTTATTTACGGTAATTAATTAATCCGAATTATATATCCTGGACAACGGAGAAATTAATTGCAGGTTGTCGCCTTTGGGTATTTTAGCTATCTCCCTAAATCCTCGACCCTAAATCTAGCAAATCGGATCGATCGATCATTTATTTAATTTTTTTATGGTCATTCAAAATAATTGAACGGACACCTGAATTCCGTCCACGTTTATATTAGGTCCCCCGCCATTTTCACCTTTGGCGCCACGCCAAATCTCAATCTCATATAAAACCCTAAATCCTGGACCCTCTAAATCTAGCAGATCAGATCGATCGATCAATTTTTTAATTATATTTTTGAATCAGAATAATTGAACGGACACACAAATGACCGGGGACGACCTAAACCGTAAACCCTAAGGCCCTAACCCCTGAATTCAAGGTTTAGAACTTGGACGACGGAGAATGGTCATTATCCGTCGTCCAGGTACAAACTAGGATGACGGATATGGTAATTCTCCGTCGTCCAAGTTCACAAACCCTAAACCCTAAACAGTAAGGCCCTAACCCCTGAATTCAAGGTCTATACACTTGGACGACGGAGAACGTCATTCTCCGTCGTCCAGGTGCAGATATCGTAATTTTTTCTAAGACAACGACCATCTAGACCTTCTTCCAATGCATATTCTTTTCATCAAGACTTTAGAGTAAACAATTCTTGGTGTGTGAGCTTCGACGGTTCGAAAATCAGAGTTGCGAAATGCCTTGTATCCACGTTTCCGGTTTGTGAAATTATCGGTTTTGCGGTTGACTGTGCCGATCAAACCCTTCCCGAACTTATTATTTTGTGGTCCTTTGAAGACAATTATATATTATGTTACGACGAACATATCGAACGGTTGTTTTGTCCAAATTCAATTTCGTTAATACTCTGCTGCAAATGAGCCTCTACTCATGAACACTTAAGTCATAAGGATTAGTCGATACTTAACAACTTTCAAAACGAAAAATAATTCGTCGGTTCAAATTTAACTGTTCATATATACGATGTGTTCATCGATATTGGACGACTATTTCACTCGAATGACAGATCGCTAAATTCCTAGCGAATTATTTTTTAAATTTTTTTTAACGTAATTTGAACCTGGACGACGGAGATGGCCCTTCTCCGTCGTCCAGGTTCAAATTACCATGGCGGTTCGAATTTATTTTTTTTTTATTTTTTCCATGTAATTTTCACTTGGACGACGGAGATGGTCATTCTCCGTCGTCCAAGTCCAAAATTATGGCGGTTCAATTTACCGCTTCCATTTTTGGGACCGCTTGAATTTTCACTTAGACGACGGAGAATTCATTCTCCGTCGTCTAAGTCCAAAATCATGGCGGTTCAAAACGTCCCGCCGATTAATTGGCGCCGCTTGAATTTTTTTGAAACCGCCACTTAGACGACGGAAAACACTATTTCCGTCGTCCAAGTGAACTTAGATGACGGAGAATAGTGCTCCGTCGTCTAAGTGCAACTCTATAAATAGAGTTGCACCCCCCCTCCTTTTCTCATCATTCCATCTCCTCCTCTCCTCTCCTCTACTCTCCTCTCCTCCGGCGATCCTCCTCCGGCGACGCTCCGACGACAATTTTTCCGGCGTGGTTCCTCCTCCCCAACGACTCAACTCCGCCTATATTCCCGATTACTCCGGTGAGGTAAATTTCTATTTTTTTCGTTATTAAAATTATTTTCATTTAATTAATTAAATTCTAAATATAATTTATTAATTAGTTTTAAATATTTCATTATTGTAATTATAATAATGAAAAAGTGGTTAATTATTGTAATTAATAATTATTTAAATGCATAATTGTAATTAGTTGATAATTATTTAAATGAATAAATTTATTATTGTAATTATTTATTATTAGTTGATAAATGAATAAATTTATTATTGTAATTAGTTCATAATTAATTAGTTGATAAATAATAATTTATTATTGTTATTATTTATTGTTTTACTTAATTGTTAATTACGTGTGTTTTCTAGTAAATTGCATGGTAGTACGTATTCGATTTAAATTTAGTACATAGGCTTGGTTTATTAAGTCGCACTCTTTGGAATAGATGGCGCCTCTTTTCCTAGCTTATCTCCTTAACCCCTCGTGATGTGTGGATTTCATCACCGCACACCATAACCTAAGTGAAGTTATGGACACGAGGTTGAGGGCGGAGTTTGCAAAGGACTTGAGGGAGTGTAAATTTTCGAAAAATTGGCCGAATGTCGGACATGGTGTCTAGAAACGGTTATGACTGGTGACAGGATTTGGACTAAGAAAGACTTTTGTCGAAATTAGTCCTGCCTCTCGCGTTATGTCTATCCCTAACTGGCCATGTTTTTCGATTTAATCAAGGCTGATTAATTGGAAATTTACACTTTATCGCGCGGGTCGCACGTCCATTGAACGACCGAAAAAGCCAAGCTAGTGTACTCTATTTAAATCTTAAACGTACTTAATTAGTGTAAATTTTTAAGTTGTAATTATTATGGTAAGTAGGTATTTTAACACCGTACTCTTAGGTTTAAATGGCTCCGCCAAAGACGACATTCGGCAAGAAGAAAGCCCAACAGGAGGCAGAAGATGAGATGCTCCGAATGTTGGCGGCCCAAGTCGGTTGGGTTCAACAGGAGGGCAACGACGCTCTCAATCCGGACGGATCATTTGGTCCGTCCGTAGCGCCCTCTGGGGAAATTCCCGCTCCCCCATTCATCTCGAGCGGTGATGACGTCGACCCCTTCCAATCTCCGACGCCCGGTACCGGTTCAACGGGAAGTACTCAGGCGTCCTCGACCGCCGAATCAATCATGTACAGCCCCCGCCGTAGGCAAAGGAGGGCCCCCACTGACCCGGAACCGAAAAGGACTCGGGGTCTCGTTAAAGGGGGCAAAGCGGAGCGTATTTGTAAGGCGACCGGGAAAAAGATCGACTTGCCGTACAACGAATTCAACGGTGGCCCTCCCACAGCTCAGCTAACAAGTCTCTCGGCGCATGGGATAGGGTCAATCATCATTAACCGGGTTCGTATCACTGCCCCTACTTGGAAGGAGGCGCCGGATCATGAGAAGGCGAAAGTCTTCAAAGATCTTTCGGTACGTAATACGTCCAATTTAGTTATTATATAATATTGTTAATATTAGTTAAAATTTCATAATATATATGATTATAATTTTCTATTTATTTTTGATAGGAACAATTTGCGGTGGATCCGACACCGGCCATGTTAAGGCATATCAACCAAACCGCCAACTCCATCTACAAAGATTGGAAGTACAAGCTCCATAAGTACTTCCAAGATGTCGGTCCCGTGCCTCCTCCGGTAGTGCTGCAAGGGGATAGAGAAGATGAGTGGGAGTGGTTGTGTAACCACTTTGCCGATGAACAATTTAAGGTATTAATTTATTTTTTTTATTTCAATTAAGATAATTGAATTATTTAAATTGTAGTTATTCATTTTTTAATGATTTAATTATGTTGTGTAACAGAAATTCTCCGGTGTCAACAAAGCCAACCGGGGGAAGAAGGAGAAACATCATACTACCGGCGCCAAGCAGTTCATTCAAATAGCCAAGGAGCACAAGGATAAGGGCTCCAAACACCCTTATCTTGATGCAAGCGTAAGCGCGTACGTGACGCCTGGGCTCAATAATGAAGCGAGTCAATGCGGCGTAAGTGATATATTAATTATGTGCTTTTAATTATAGTAATTATTATTTAAATATGATTTCATTATAATAAATTAATTATTCTTTTGTAGGCAAGGGTGATAGAGCGTGCGCATGAAGAGTTGGCTAACACTCAGCTTGCGTTCCCAGATGTGCCGCCGGAAGACCTGCCTCCTCTATCCTTAGAGAGCCAAATTGCAATCGCGGATGAGGTCTACGGTCGTAGAGCTGGCAAGGAGGTTAGGCACTTTGGGCCTAGGGTGGTACAAGATTTGTCGACGACCTCCGGCTCATCATCTACGGGAGGTTCGGGGCAGCAGAGAAGGAGTCAGGCAGCGGCCGTCGAAGCAGCCATTCAAGAGGCTCGACTGGCACGAGAGGAGAATCGACGGACACAAGAGCAAAATGAGTCAATGCGGCAAAGACTTGACGAACAACAAGCACAAATAGCCCAACTCATCGCGCTCATGAACCAAAATCGAGAAGTATGTCAACCTCCTCCGAACCCACACCCCGACGACAACGACCCGGCTGGAGGCGGAGGACCCGGCGGCGCATCTGCTCCTCCAGTGTATTAGCTAGCTAGTTAATTATCGCGTTTCTTTATTTCTGAGTTCCGAACAATATTTTATTATTTTTATGGGTTTTTAATTTGGATGTGTACGTATGTACAAATTAATTAATTATTTAATTAATACATTAATTAATATTAAAAATTTAGTTTAATTAATTAATTTCGACTATTTTTCATTATTTAAATTAAATTAATAATAAATTAATTTAATAATATTTAATTTCAATTTTTTTTTAAATTAAATTGTCACTTGGACGACGGAGATTATGTTCTCCGTCGTCCAGGTGCACAAACCCTAAACCTAATCCTAACCCCTAACCCCTAAACCCTAAACCCTGCCATTCTCCGTGGCCCAGGTGTTCACCTAGACGACGGAGAATTAGTGTTTCCGTCGTCCAGGTGAACACCTGGGCCACGGAGAATCTAGCATTCTCCGTGGCCCATGTATGCACCTGGACGACGGAAAGGCTAATTCTCCGTCGTCCAGGTGAACACCTGGGCCACGGAGAAACGAGCAATGTCCGTGGCCCATGTAGTCACCTGGACGACGGAGAATTAGCCTTTCCGTCGTCCAAGTGCATACATGGGCCACGGAGAATGTCCGCGGTCCAAGTTAACTTGGACGACGGAAAGTCTAATTCTCCGTCGTCCAGGTTCTTGGACGACAGCACTTGGAGCACGGACCTTGGACGACGGAGATTCCGTCGTCCAAGTACTTAGACGACGGAAAACTGCACTTAGACGACGAAAATTGTCCGTGGTCTAGGTGCAGTTTTCTTGTAGTGATCTGACGGATTCAACCCTTTTGGCAACATGAGTCTTCAATACAGTATTTGGCCAGTTATTTTGGTACCGTACAACCTTCCTCCATGGATGTGCATGAAGAAAGAATACAATATGCTCACTATGATCATTCCAGGGCCGGGTTATCCAGGGAAGTGTCTCGATGTGTATCTGAGACCCTTGATTGAGGAGCTTAAGTACTTGAGTGAGCATGGTCATCCCACTTATGACAAGTTCAAAAATGAGATGTTCCATATGCATGCCATGCTTGTTGGCACCATTAGCGATTTTCCTGCACGCGGGATGTTGTCGGGCAACGTTACCAGGGGATACAGGGCTTGTCCAGAGTGCATGACGGTTGAGTGTTGCAGACCTCATTGCAGGAAGATTGTACAGATGCGACATCGTTGTTGGCTTCCACATGATCACCCATTTCGGGAGGATATGGAGGCATTTGATGGGACTGTGGAAACAGGTGAGCAGCCGAGGAGATGAACGGGGGATGAAATCTTAGAAGTGCTAAATGAATACGATTTTGGGCAGCTAAGCAATCATCCTGAGATAGTGGCGTCAATACCTGACAAACCCGACAGGTATAAATTCTGGACACACAAAAGTATTTTTTGGGAACTTACTTATTGGTCCAAGTTGTTGATCAGACACTACTTAGATGTCATGCACATAGAGAAAAATGTGTGGGAGAGTGTGGTCGGCACAGTGTTGAATTGGGAGGGAAAAACTAAAGACGGCCCGAAGGCACGCATTGATCTTAAAAGGATGGGACTGCGAAAACATTTGTGGTTGAGAGATGGGAAGAAAAAAATGCCACAAGCTCCTTATACCGTGAAGCCTGCCCAGAAGAGTGAAATTTTTGGCTGGATGGGTAATGTCAGGTATCCTTCAGGCTATGCCGGAAATATAAGTCGATGTGTTAACTTCAAAGACAACAAGATGTACGGACTAAAGAGTCATGACTGTCATATACTGCTCCAACGCCTCTTCCCTGTTTTCATTCGAGGGTACCTGCCCAAAGAGGTGGTGGAGCCGTTAGTGGCTTTGTCAAGATTCTTTCAGAAGTTATGCACGAGAGAAGTGAAGAAATCGGACTTGTTGGAAATGCAACAGGACATCATTTTTATCATGTGAAAATTCGAAAGGATATTTCCTCCAAACTTTTTCGACATCATGCCTCACCTGATGCTCCATCTTCCGGAACAATTGTTGCTTACTGGTCCAGTACACTACACATGGATGTATCCTATGGAAAGGTACGTAATGCATCTCTGAATCTGGGTATATATATGTCGATCTTTAATATTATTTATTCACTTATATATTGTTGCAATAAGCATAACATGCTCGATCTGTAATTACCAATTTACAGACAATTAAGGGACTACAAAGACTATGTGATTTGCACCAAGTTGCACCCGAAGGGTGTATCGCTGAAGCATATATTGCGCATGAGTGCGTAACGTACACCAAGTTGTATTTGGGAGCGTTGGAGGACCCTCCACAACATATGCCAGTAGATGGAGGGCAGTTCAACCTTTCGATCATCTCCGATGATGTTGAATTTTCTGGAAAGTTGCCCAACTCGTACAAGTTGGAACCTTATGAGCTAGTCATTGCCCATTGGTCGGTATTGATTAACTGTCCAGAAGTTCAATATTGGAAAAATTTGCACCTTTACTGCCCTGCTATTTCCGGTGATGTTGAGTACCACAACAAGACGTTCGCAAACTATTTTGGCAACTGGGTAAGTTGATACTTAAATTGACCTGTATATGATCGATGTTAAGTGCATGTCTCGCATCCTATTTATAGTTAAGTTAATAAATGATTATTTTCAGATGAATCATGTACAAGATGATGGTATCCCTCAGTGGTCACACGAATTGAGGCTCTTGGCGCAGAAACCGGTAACTTCCAGAGTTTATCCTATGTGTAAGGTAAATGGCGTGCTATTTATTTGTGAACATAGAGATGTCAGACGAAAAACACAGAATTCTGGGGTAATGGTGCATGGTGGGCAGAATGGAGTTGACTATTACGGTGTTCTCCATTCAGTTGTCGAATTAATATATGGGGAAGGCATGACCGTGCACTTGTTTAAGTGTAGATGGTTTGATACCGACCCTCAGAACACAAGGACCGATCAATACGGGATTTTTTCGGTGAATACTGCCACAAGCTGGTATGAAGATGATCCGTTTGTGTTGGCCACGGCGGTGAAACAATTGTTCTATCTTGATGATCTTGTGCATAAAGGCGCGTGGAAAGTGGTTAACCATGTTCTTCCACGAAACATATACAGTGCCTCAACCCTTGGTGTGACCTCGGATAATGAAGAAGTCAGTGCATACCAAGAGCCGAACGCAATTGGTATTCCTGAAACCTCAACAATTCGCCTTAATAATGTGAGACAGGGCAGTGTGGTACGAATTCCTCAACCGAATCTTCTTGATGTTAATCAAAATGAAGACAATGAAGACTCAAGTGACGAGGACATACACATCTTACCTGAAATTAATTCGGAAACAGAGTCAGACTCAAGCGATGATTCTGATTATGCGCCTTAATTAGTGTATATATATGTATGTTATTTTGACTTAGAACGTGCAATGTAAAATGAATTTTATTCAGATTATCGACTGCCCATTGTGTCGATCGATGAAATTGCTATATCCGGCCCCATCATAAATGAGAGAGCTCGAGAGATCGATCGAAAAAAAAATACACAACCGATCGATTAATAATTATATCGTATTATTAAATAATAATTTAATAATTTGGTATATTAACTATTAATAATTTCGTATTACCTATTAATAAATATATATTAATACAATACATATTTAATTAGTTTACCGGCATAAATGAAAAATAAATAGAAGAACTATATCCGACGACATGCATATGAAATCTCGTCGGATATAGTTGAACCGAAACTATATCCGACGATATGCATATGAAATCTCGTCGGATATAGTTTCGGTTCAACTATATCCGACGATATTACTTATCTCGTCGGATATAGTTTCAGTTTATATCCGGATCTGGGAAGTGTTTTGGGCAGAAACGAAACTGCCCCAAACCTTTACAGTCGCCTCCGATCGATTTTCTCCGCATCCTTCATGTTGGAAGCAAGAAATCGAAGGTCAAGTGCTATTCCATCGATCCTGAAGCCAAATCCCTCGTCAATTTGTTAAAAATCAGGTTTGAAATCCCTAAATTCAAATTTTCGAATTTTTGTAATTTAGGTTAGATTTGACGTTGTGGAATGTGTTGATCGATAATGTGGATGCATGTATGATATAGTTGTGGAATTTGTTAATTTTATGCATGTATTGATATATATTAGAATAATTTTGAAATTTAGGTTAAATTTCGGTTAAATGTATGTTATTTTAGGTTAAATTTAGGTTGAATTCCAATAAATAATATGTATGTTATTTTAGGTTAAATTTCGATTTTTTGGAATTTTATGCATGTATTGATATATATTGGAATATATTGGAATTTTAGTTTAAATTTGGATTTGGTGTCGGATTATTTATATATATATTGGAATTTGGATTTGGAATTTTAGGTTAAATTTGATTAAGTTTTTTGTTAATTGGATTTGGAATTATTGTTGAATTTGGATTATTGGAATTATTGATATATATATAGTTAAATTATTGGATTATATATGTATTGGATTTTATGGAATTATTGTTGATTTTTGTGGAATATTTATATATTGGAATATATATTGGATTATTGATATATATTGGAATATGCATGTGCTCGATTTTTTGGATGAATTAGGAATTATTTTTAATTTTAATAATTTTATAGCAACGATGAATTGGTTTAATTGCGGACCTTCCCGAGGGGCCGGGTCGAGTACTTCGAGGGGGAGGTCCAGAGGGAGAGGGAGATCGGGACGTGGGGATGAGGGCTCGGGAGCTGGGGATCCTGATGGCACAGGAAGTCGGTCCGCATCAGGATCCACCAGCGTCCCCAACACTTGCAGTCTTCCGCAGACCTCTCGACACCGTCGGCTGATGGGCGAGGGACAACCTCAGCAACAGCAGCTCGAGCCGGCTCGATCCTCAGGCGCGAGGAGGGTTCATCAGGTCAGTCGCACGCCGGAAACGGATAGTGCGACTCAATCCTCGGTCCGAATGCCGGACATTCATCGCGAGGACCCTTCCCCCGTCATCCACCAGACAGCTCCTCATTCTTCCGAGGAGGCTGGTGGATCCACTCAGTCCTCGGCGAGGATGCGCCTATGCCCGCCGTCTACATTATTCTTACCGTTAGAAATCCCGACGATACCTCACGTCGATTCCGACGGGATGCCTCTTCCGGGACAGCTAGAGTTCATTACCCCGGAGCAGGCATATGCGTATGTACCATTCCCGGCACCTCTCTGGAGTGTGCGGATTCCGGGATAACGCACCGACGAATCAGGTAAATATTAATTAGTGATATCTTTTTACTCCCTAATATTTAAATTCAATTAGGTGTTGATGTTTAAAAAATCGTCTACATATATATGTGATAGGCGAGATCGTGCCCGGTGCCAAACAGAAGAGAACCAGAGGCCCCGTCGTCGGCAAGTTACTGGACGACACCATTCAGGCTAGCGGTGGTGGCCAGGTTATGATTCCGACCGGGGATAGAGGGCAGGTGATCGAGGGAAAGGTCACTTGAAAGTACGCGGGGATGGCGGGCAGCCTCATACGGGATAGAGTCCCAATGTTGTGGGAAAATTGGAATTCAGTGCCGCAAGTCGTCAAATATCAGCTGCATAATGCGTTGTCGGTGAGTTGAATTGTATATTCATTATGAAAATTTTCAATAATAAATTTTTAATATTATTGATATATATATATATAAATATATGCATTGCAGAGGTGGTTCCGCGTGGATGAAGACATTAGACCCACGTGGACGGATGAAGTGCATGGGAGCAGGTTTGCAGACGGGCATTTGTTTCAATTTTTTCGTTTCTTTTGATTATGTTCATACAGTGTTGTTAGTTACCTAACGCTTGATTTTATGGGTATATATAGGTATAAGGAGTGGAAGGCCGAGCTGAAGAAGCATTGGAAAAAGTACGGGGACGATCGTGAGGGTACCCCTAGCGAGTTTCGTTATATGGAGTACGAGTGGCGATGGCTTGTGGTTCACTTCAACAACCCGAAATTGAAGGTACGCAACCTTCAATCGATTTAATTTTTGTTTTATCGTACTTCCCTAAAATTATTTGGCTAATAAGTGTTTTTTTTATGTTGAATTAATCGCGCAGGCTCTTTCTGAAGTCAACACAAGGAACCGGGCCAAAAACACCAAAAATCATCATGCCGATACCAGATCATACTCGGGTTGGATCGAGGAGGCCGCCAACCACCCAGAAGAGGATCCCCTTGTCTATACGATGCAGCACGCGTATCCGCAGTCCCCCGAATATGCTGTAAGTGTCCTTATAACAAAATAAACTTATTTCTTATTTATTTAGATTGTTTTTTTTAATTAATATTTTATTGTTCTTTGTCAATTAGGCGAGAATTCAGGAGGCGATTCCGGAGGTGTTGACTCAAGTGGCGAGAGAGCTCTATCCCAACACCCCCGATGCGGAACTCCTGATTGATCAGATTGATCGATCTGATCCGATCGTCAGGGCCAGGATTATGTCAACTGCGATCCCTCCAGGGAAGAACACATTCTACTGCAGGGGTTCCGGAAAATAGGGTTAAGGGCTGCTGAAGCAGACCCTTGAATTCTCTCGATGACTAATGAGCTACACAACCAGCTTCATAGGCAATCAATTGAGATGGAAGCTCAACGGCGTCGGATGGAGGAGATGGAGCAAGCGCAAGCTGCAGAGTAGAATCGGTTGGCCGAACAGCAGTAGCAAATGGGGACATGGATGCAGCATTGTTATGCACAGTTGCAAGCATCTGGAATCCAGATAGCTCCCCCGCCCATTTTCGGTGCGCCACAGCCACAGCCACAGCCACAGCCTCAGCCTCAGCCTCAGCCGCAGCCTCAGCCAGACCAGGACCAACCAACTTTCTCCAATCCGTTTGACCACATAGACGTTGGACCAGGACCCCCCTACATTTGAACAATTGTCGGTTTAATTTTTATTTTCATTATTTACTACGCATATGTATACAGATTTGAACGATTTCGTTTTTTATTAATTTATTTATTTACTACGTACTATACTTTCAATGGTTGTTGATTTTCAATTTGAACAATATATAGATAGCGTGATTTTTTGTGAATGCAGGTTTTGGGATAAAACCCAAAACCTGCAAAAAAAAATTAAATATTTTTAACTATAACCGACGATATGTGTCAACATCGTCGGTTATAGTTTTCTCCACAGTCAATCATTTTGACCATGGAGAAAACTATATCCGACGATGACATCGTCGGTTATAGTTTAAACTATGACCGACGATAAACCATCGTTGGCTTTAGTGTCTCTATTTTCCAACGATAACCCTAAATCATCGTCGGATATAGTATTACCGACGGTGTATTACCGACGATACTATATCCGACGATGTGTCGTCGGATATAGGCTATGACCGACGATGAACGGAAACAGACCGACGACACCAAGTCGTCGGTCATAGTAATTCTTCCGGTAGTGGCAATTGCAACAGGAAAGTTGAAGAGTGGCTCACTTGTAAGTTGGGAGCTTGAATACTCAAAGGGAGCGAGTGTTCTCAACACTCTGTTAAGAGATTGCTCTGCTTTGCACGAGAAATGACGTGTGGAGTATCGATTTCAAGACTTAGCGAGAGATTCACATATCAAAGTCCTAGGTTTCTAAGCAAAAAGGACCTATTCGAGCAGGGTTGGTGCTCTCCCTGTTCTAATCGCTTAATATAGAAGTCAGGCGGCTGAGATCAGTCCATATTCCATCAAGAGACGGTGGCACGTCAGCATACGAAGCACATACAGGATAGACCGGCCCACGCGGTTAAAACATCCGAGATAAAAGATACTGCTTCGCGAGAATGATCTCTTCCCGAGAGATATTTTTGCATCGAACATTTTGGCACGCCCAGTGGGAGAATAATAAAAAATATATACTTCGCCCAATTCTCGTGTATCTAAACAAAATACCACTGTTGTGTCAAAATCGAACATTTTGGCACGCCCAGTGGGACAATATCTCTTTGCATCTATAAGCGACAATTGAAGATCCTTATCGAAGGGTCTATCCTCAGTGTCGCAAACATCCACGACCGGTTTACCTTGAACACACATCTACGGAGTGTCGTTCATTAAGTAATCAAGCGGTTGAAGTTATTTTCGCTAACAACTTAGACACCATGTCTTTCCAATTTTTGAGTGAGGCGGAAATAACAGGGCTTACGCTCGAACAATACCTGGCTTATGCAGCCAGGCGAGATATTCACCAGGTTAATCACCATTTGGTACTCGAACAGAAAATCGAGCAACAGGCGGAACTTCTCACCACCCAGGCCCAATTAGTTGACACAGCAAGAGTTGGTTTCCAAGCACTACGGGCAGAGTTAAATCAAGATCGTGAGGAGAGAGAGGCCATGGGGGCCCAGGTGACTAGTTTGGTAGAAGGTTAAGACAGATTACAGATAGATATCCTTCGCCAAATGGAAAAAGGATTGGAGGAATACCGCCGATACGCGGCGACTCTATCACAAAAGGTAGACAATGACATAAGATCTCTGACCAAATCCGTATCCGACTTGGCCAAGAAAACTAGGCAAGCAGAGTCTTTTCCTCTTGCTTGGGAGCAACGGTTAAATAAGTTCTTAGATGATTGTAACATACAACTATCTAAGATGCATGAAACTTACGAGACACCGTTTCCTCCGATGAAAGATGACCCCAACGAGACACCTATTTTACTCTGCAGTTAGGCGAATTTGCCGAAGATGAAGGACTCAAACTAAGAGTGTTTGGTTCATCGCTATCAGGATTAGCCCTTGTGTGGTATACTGGAATAGAGAAGGGTTCGATCAGTGAGTGGAAGGATATGGAGGCCTTGTTTATAGATCACTTTGGAACGGCAAGGCCAGAGACTAGTGTTGGAAAGCTGGCTTCCTTGAGCCAATCGGTGACAGAAAGTCCAATCACCTTCCTACACCGTTTCCGATCAGAGTATAATCTATGTAAGACCCCTCTGAGCAAGGAAGAGGTGGTCGAGATGGCCAAGAATGGTCTGGAGGACACGTTCCATCAGCTATTCTTAAACAGCAAGTATTACTCTCTGAATGAGTTCATCACGACTGTGACTAAAGCTCATAGCAACATGCAAGAAAGAGATAACAGAAGGAATGCGTCCAAAGGGACGTACAGTAGTCGAACCTACGATAGGTTGAAGCCAAAAACAGTGGCTTATATTGAAGGTATAGAAGACCAGGAATCAGACTCTGATGGTGATCATGTGGGTGCTGTTGACTTATCAATAAACAAAGTTATAAAACCCCGCAAGCTCCAAAAGAGTAGAGGTCCAATCAAACTTTCAACAGTGGCTTTCACCAAGCCAGAATTTGAGAAGTACACCTATGACGCCAACATGGCTCATGAAATTTTGGATGAGTTGTTTAGTCTGCGTGTCGTCAAGGCAGACTTTGGACCACTTCCCATAGCTGAACAGTTAAAGGGTAAGAAGTATTGCAAGTTCCATGGAGCATGGAACCACGTTACCAAAGACTGCATTAAGCTTAAAGATCAGATCCAGAAGTGGATCAATGAAGGAAAATTGGAATTGGAAGGATCGTCCAAAACAGCTGCATTAGTGGATTCCGAGCCGTTCCCTACTCCACAGGTGAATATGGTTGAGGTGAATTGGACATCACCTAATAGACTCCTTGAAGATACGGAGGCTTGGAATCAATCTTCCTATTTAGCCTATTCATTCAGATTGGATATGACAGAAGAATATTTCGATAGGCTAAGGGATATGGGGCTGATCTTCTTTTATCCAATCTTCAAACTCAGACACCTACGGTATACAGAGCCAGCCCAGCACTTTTGCAGGTTCCACAATCAATTTGGTCATAGAACAGCAATGTGTTCGACCTTGAGAGATAAAATCCAGGGTTTGATCAATTGGGAGGTGATTGTGATCAACGACGGGGGCGAGATGGATTTTCACCCAAAACATCTTCACAGAACACCATCTCCTCCAGTTACAACTCCTCCTGCCAGTGGCACTTCCTCAGGGGATAGTCAAAATGAACCAACTCATGCGAGGAAGAAGTCCAGGCAAAGAGCTAAGCGAAATATAGCGTTTGTCCGACCTAAGCGGACTCGCATAACATATGACGCGTCTTGGCGAGAGGAGATATTCAATGAGCTATGCCTAGAAGGAATAGCTGTGGTTCCTGACAATTGGGGAGCACCTGACCCACATCCTGAGGATGTTAGGGGTTTGCCTTGTTGTCGATACCACCATAAATAGGGATGTCACACCACAAGTGCTTGTCGAGATCTAAAATTCAAGATACAGCAGTTGATTGACGAGGGAGTGATAGAAATAGAACAAAAGCCCTTGTCAAACCTGACCGCCCCCATGCCCATGGTTGGAATGTTGGAATTGACACATGACAAATCAAATAAAAGAAAACAGTCCAACGACCAACCAACTGCTGGCGAGAATCCATCTTACACACCAAGGAATAAAGGAAAAGAAAAGGTGGATCCAAAGGCAGAATCGCCAGTTGCCCGTTGTGCACATTGTAAACTAAGAAGTGGACTGAAGATCTCTTATGAAGAACTGGCTCAGGCAGCCAAGTCTTTCCCAGAACTATTCTCGAACACAGATCATCAGCCCCCACAAACAAGACAAAGGGATACTCCAGCTCGCGAGCAACGGACAGTTTGGCTAAAACACCTGAGTCTAAAGTTGCAAGTACGCTCGCGAAGCCATATATTCCTCCAGCTTCAAGAAATATTACAAAGGAGGATGTTTGGTACATAAGGGAGAAAGGAAAAACCGTGGAGGTGACTCCGAGCAAGAGGAGAAACCTTCAACAACACTTTGGTAGGGCCAAGAGAGCATTGGATGCTTATGAGGCTGGCCTCATCAAAGAAGAAGACCTGGAGTTTCCTCCAGAAGTGTTGCAAAGGAGATTGAACACCCTTGCAGCAAACCCATTGGTGGTCTTTGGGAAGAAATCTCGCGAGCCTAAGGTGAGAGCCCAAAGACCAGGGGTTTTCGAACGAAACCCAGAGTTATGGCCTAAAGGTAAAGAGCCTGAATCTACTCAGGAGATTCATCGTGAGACTACAAAACGACAGCCAGTAAGGAGACGCCTCACCTTTGAGGAAGATACGATGAAAGCAGTAGGGCTAAAGACACCCCCTAAGGGAACAGGGGGCATGCAGAAACAGGACACTCCAAGCAAGCCTCCAGTCTTGCAATGGAAACCCAGGCCTTTGGTTGTGGAAGAACAAGCGAAGGCCCAAAAATTAATCCCTGCTCCCAAAGAAAAAACTCCACCACCACTACTACCAGCAGTCATTGATCTTATTCCTGAGGATCCAATGCAACAAGTAGCCCATCTTGAGGTAACTACAATGTCTAACGAATATGGACATCTGGCTGAAGGTGATAACTTCGACGACGATGAGCAGTTGGTGGATTACGGTGAGGATGAAGATCTTGAAGCACTTGACTGCATCGAGGAAGACACTTCCACCATTAACATGGTGTATGTCTTATCTTCTAAATATGCTTTGTCCCCGTCAGCAACAAAAAAGGTGAGTCCAAGAACGTCAACAGTGTGGTATTACCAGATGAAGAACCAGAGCTACCAAATGACTCAACACTGGTTGAAGTACTAGAGATGGATTCATCACAAATAAAAGGGCAGATGATGTTCTCCAAGCCTACCATTGACATGGCCATGCACATGCGGCCGTTGTATGTCACAGGACAAGTCCAAGGGATTCAATTGAATAAACTCCTAGTGAACTCAGGGGCAGCGGTTAACATCATCACCGTTAAGGCAATGGCCTTAATAGGTGTTCCCAAGTCTGCTATCCAAGAGACCTCGCTTAGTGTCAGAAACTTTCAGGGTAGCATAACCAAGACCTTGGGAATTGTTTTCTTGCAGGTACACATAGGGCTGGCCTCAAGCACTTACACATTCTTTGTGGTAGAATGCACATCTCCATATAGTGCCATTTTGGGGCATGACTGGATACATCGAAGCTACTGTGTACCATCTTCACTTCATCAGCAGATGTTACTCTGGAACATGGAGTCAGGCGAAGCAGAGCTTGTCAATGCTGACCCTCATCCATATTCTGTTTCTGCTAATGCATTAGAAGCCAGATATTACCACAGTGACCTTAGGCCATTGGAGGTATGTGGCGTCGATGGTAAGGGCCGCCCAGTTGGTGTTACGGCCTCTGAATTAGCTCAGTGGGGTATACTTCAAGCAACCCAAGATAGTAAAAGACCCTACACCATTGAGCTACCATCCAAACGTTCTCCATGATTGGGTCTCTATCAGATATAGAGACCGAGGCTTGTCTTTCTCTACACGAACACTTTCATAATTTTCTACTAGAGAGCCAAGCCTTTGAGAAAGTTCAAATGGTTGCAGCCTTGGAATACGTGGATGAAGACGTTTTGCAAGACTTTGAGGAGGATGACGAGATTAAATTAGCTCCAGCAGCTCTAGATGATTTACCTCCCAAAGTCAAGGATCCCATTGAACACATTAATATTGGGACACATGAAGAGCCAATCTCTATGGCTATTAGTACCTTCTTGGAGCCTGAGGAGAGACTCAAGTTTATTGAATTGCTAAAAGAATATGCAGATTGTTTTGCAGAGAAATACGATGACATGCCTGGTCTGTCGCCAGACTTGGTTTGTCATAATTTGCCCATCATTGAAGGGAAGAAGCCTGTAAAACAGGAGATACGTCGCATGAACACAGAAACAGCAATTCTAGTCAAGGAAGAGGTCGAGAAAATGCTCAAGTCAGGGATTATACATGTACCCAAATATAATGAGTGGCTTTCCAATATAGTCCCAGTTAAGAAAAAGAATGGAAAGATGCGAGTATGCGTCGACTACAGAGACTTGAACAATGCAACCCCAAAAGATGCATACCCTATGCCAGTAGCTGATTTGCTGGTTGACTCAGTTGCCCGCCATGAAATGTTAACATTCATGGATGGCACTGCTAGTTATCATCAAATTCCAGTGGCTGAAGCAGATAGACATAAAACTGCGTTTCGATGCCCTAGCTTTGCAGGTGTTTTTGAGTACGTGGATATGCCATTTGGACTCAAGAATGCAGGGGCAACCTACCAACGAGCTATGAATTTGATCTTTCATGATCTTATTGGTAAGACCATGGAAGTCTATATTGATGATGTGGTAGTTAAAACGAAACACAGAAGTGATCATTTTGAAGACTTAAGGCAAGTGTTTCTCAGAATGAGGCAACATCAACTGAAGATGAACCCAGCCAAATGTGTGTTTGGCGTCCAGGCAGGAGATTTTCTGGGCTTTTTGGTTCATCGGCGTGGGATTGAGATACCGGATGACAAGAAACAAGCGGTTCTCAATGCAGTCCCACCAAAGAGTAAGAAAGAGCTACAACGTTTATTGGGAAAAATCAATTTCTTACGACGGTTTATTGCCAATACTGCTGGGAAAACACAACCATTCTCCACGTTGCTCAAGCTTCAAAATCAAAAAGACTTTGTATGGGAGCCTATACATCAAGAGGCCTTTGAAACCATCAAAGCCTACTTAACAAACCCGTCTGTCTTGGTTCCTCCAAGACCTGGGGTTCCTCTTAAGCTGTATATATCAGCTACTGAACTTTCCATTGGAAGTCTATTAGCTCAGGACGACACAGCAGGAGTTGAACGTGTTATTTTCTATCTGAGTTGTACCTTGAACGATTGTGAGACGAGATACTCTCCAATGGAAAGATTATGCCTAGCCTTATACTTTTCAGGGTGTAAGTTGAGGCACTATATGCTTTCTTTCACTACGTGTGTTATTGCACAAACATATTTAGTGAAGTATATGTTGTCCAGACCGATTCTCTGTGGACGCATTGGCAAGTGGATTCTAGCTTTGTCAGAATTTTCTTTGCAATATGTCCCTCAGAAGGCGGTGAAAGGCCAAGCAGTGGCTGATTTTTTGGCTCATCATCCCATGGAAGAGGTGGTTGAGGGGCCAGAACTGGATCTCGCTCTTATTGACTTGGCCCCTTGGTGTTTATATTTTGATGGGTCCAGTACGAGTACTATGGCTGGGGCAGGGGTAGCTTCGATCTCCCCACGCGGCCAAACTTATTCTTATTCTTTCAGGTTGGACTTCAAGTGCACAAACAATCAAGCAGAGTACGAAGCTTTAATCATTGGATTAGAACTTCTGTTAGATATGGAGATCAATGATGTGCATGTCTTTGGAGATTCCCAACTGGTGATCAAACAACTCGAGACAAAATACAAGGCAGGTCCAATATTAGAGCCTTATGCAAGGAGGGCCTGTGACTTATTAAAGTTGTTTACAGAAGTGGAGTTGAGTCATGTTCCTCGCGAGAAGAACTATGCAGCTAATGAGTTGGCTCAACTAGCAACGGGTATTAGTTTGCAAGAGGGGGTACGCGAACGTATATTAAAGGTTGAAAGAAGAACCCTTCCATCTTTCATTGTACGACAAGAAGATAAAAATGAATGGTACGTTGCTACACTTTATCACATTGACAAGGAGTGGAGACAGGACATCATCTCTTATCTCCAGGATTCTAATAATCCGGTTGACAAGCGGATTCGATTTTTAGCTCCCAATTATGTACTCAAGGACGCTGAGTTATATAGAAGGGGAGAGGAAGGCATACTGTTAAGGTGTGTCTTTAGACGTGACGCCAAGCGGTTAATGAGAGAGGTCCATCTTGGGATTGCAGGGGCACATCAGGCTGGTCCCAAGATGAGATGGTTATTAAGAAGACATGGCTTTTATTGGCCAGGAATGCTTAGAGACTGCATCACGTTCGCCAAAGGTTGTGAAGAATGCCAGAAACATGGTCCAGTGAACCATATGCCCAGAATACCATTACAGCCAATAATCAAGCCTTGGCCAGAATGATTCATCCTCATTCATCTGAAGGGCACAAGTTTATCATCGTGGCTACTGATTTCTTCAAAAAATGGGTTGAAGCTCGATCTCTTAGGGTATCGTCTGCAAAGGCCATCCGCCAGTTCCTATTTGAAGATATTATTTGTAGGTTTGGTATCCCTGAGAGTTTTGTTTCAGACCATGGGGCTGCATTCATGTCTGGAGAAGTAGATACTCTAATGAAGGATCTTGGGATCCATTTTCTTCACTCTTCTCCATACTATGCCCAATCCAATGGTCAAGCTGAAGCGAGCAACAAAATCATCATTCATATCCTAAAACGGATGCTCGCGAGCAATGCCAGACTGTGGAATGAAGAACTTTTTAATACTTTGTGGGATTATAGGACTAGTAAGAGGACACCCACAGGTACAACTCCTTTTGCATTAATGTTCGGGCACGACGCAGTCTTGCCTTTGGAGATTAATGTTCAGTCTTTACGTGTGATGGAACAACACAATTTGATGGTCAGGCTGAAGCGAGCAACAAAATCATCATTCATATCCTAAAACGGATGCTCGCGAGCAATGCCAGACTGTGGAATGAAGAACTTTTTAATACTTTGTGGGATTATAGGACTAGTAAGAGGACACCCACAGGTACAACTCCTTATGCATTAATGTTCGGGCACGACGCAGTCTTGCCTTTGGAGATTAATGTTCAGTCTTTACGCGTGATGGAACAACACAATTTGATCGGTGAAGACTATGTCCAAGCGATGTGGCAGGAGCATGAAGACTTAGATGAGAAACGTATACAAGCTTATGATAGTCTACGTGCTGAGAAACAAAAGGTGGCTCGTGCTTATGACCAACGTACAAGGGGCATGAGTTTTGCAGAAGGAGAACTTGTCTGGCGAGTCATTTTGCCTGTTGGCGAGAAGACTAAAGGACGAGGTAAATGGTCAGAGAAATGGGAAGGACCATACATTATCGATCGACTGTTGGGTAAAGGAGCAATGCGTTTGCGAGATCGAGATGGTACTATACATGCGAACCCAATAAATTGTCGTTACCTAAAGAAATTCATACAACCTGTGTGGGAGTATGATGATCCTCCAACCATAGCTTAATCTAGTTTATTTATGCTCTCGCATAAGTAAACTACAGGAGCAACACATACCGAGGATCATATAAGATAGCCTATTACTGGGGTTAATTGCTAGGGCCTTTACTCGAGGCCAAACTTTTGTAATTTTTTATGTTTTTTCTTCCAAGTCAAAGTTTATATTAGCCAGTTTTTGTGGCCTAAATTTTGAGCAAACTGTATATGAGTTTATCAATACAAAGAACTTTTACACTTCAAATATAAAATTTTACATTCAATACTTGGAAGAATACAAAGGCTTTGCGGCCTCAAGCTCTGATACCATATGGAAAAACAAACCTGAATCAACAACAGAGAAAAAGAAAATAATAGTTTGACAGTTTGTTTTCCACAAGATCCTCTGTGTTGTTTGCCATTCTCTGGGGTCGAATTATCAAATGAAGACCAACACACCAAGTTAAAAAGAGATCGACCTCGGTGAGGGATGGGGAGGATCTGAAAACACAGGAGGTTCTTTGCACCTGCCTTGAAGTTTGTTGCCTTCTTCCCAGGGTGACACCCCATCTTTCCCCATCTATTGCAGGCCACATTGAAGAGGCCTCCCTTCTCCAGTGCATATGGACACCGAACGGGTGCACTGGGGAAAGGTGAGGGAGTCTTCACCTTGGGATGTTGGCTTGTCCCTACCGGATTCCTTTAATCTGGGACGAGCCAAGGCAACGCCTGGGCATAGATATTGTTATCTAGTCCAGGTTTGGGCATGGATATTGCTATCTAAGGAACACAACATGAAAAGATTTATCTAGAGGTTTCTTTAGATGGGAAGACCAGAGCAAAAGAACAATGAAGTAGTTCATTCTCGCGAAAGTGTTGGTTCATAACACGAAGGAAAGGGAAACCTTTTATAGACAGGAGTCACACCGGTTTGGTTCCGTGAGAATAATTACGCGTAAAAATAGAGAATACGTGTCCAAATAAGAGTGGACCTTGAAGACGGTTTATCTGATTGCAAGAAGTGCATGATAAATGAGGAGATCTTTGGGGCAGGTAAAACGTATTTCAAAGATTTTGATCGTTTGACGCGATACGGATTCCAAGTTTAAGAATTCAATTCCATTTATTGTTGAACAATCAATATAGTCAAAATTAATTACAGCCTAAAACGGGGCTGGATCAAAATTAGGAAAAAGGCTTATGAGAGAAGCCCAATTTGGTTTTTGGACCCAATTCAGACTTTGTTGTCAAAAGGATGTGAATACATAAAAAATCTTTTATGTTTGATAACAAATAGAAAAGGCCTACATCAGAGGCCCAAAAATTTTACAACCTAAGGAAGAAACCCTTGATCGAGATTTTAGTCATCTCTGAGGCCACCCAGGCTTGATGAGCTACTAAGCGAGCTTCATTGGCTTCCTCGCGTGCCTCTTGCAGGAGTTGAGCTCGGGTCTCGCCTTCCACCAAAAAGTGATGCATTTCGTCCTGATAACTGGGGATGTCAGTTTCCAATGCATTTACTTCTGCTCTAAGTACAGCGAGATCAGCTTCGAGAGCAATTATCTTGGCACGTTTGGTTGCTAGGGTTTCCTCCTTTGTAATCTTTTCCTTCAGATGCTTCTCGATTCTCTCTGTCTCCTTGTGAGTTTTTTGCTCCAAGGTTTTCGCTGCTTCATTTTTACGCTCAGCCTCGACTGTTAGTTCTTGGAAGACTTCGCTTTGGTGCTGGAATTCAAAGAGACTTTCTTCTAGTTCATCCAAGCGAGGAATAAAGTCTGCTGGGACGTTGGCCTGTAGGGTTTTCACTTGTTTTTGAATGGCTTGGATGTCTTTTAGAGAATCCAGGGGCCCAGAGAGAATTTTGTGAAGCAGAGCTTTAGTGTCTAAAGGAGTGCTTAGTGTACTTAGTTTGCCGACAAGTTCTTGGATCTTGGTGTTTGACTCTTGTACACTGAGCAGTCGAGGATTATCTCCTTGTGATGAAGAGGGGATAGGACTTCCCTTGGCCAGAAATATGGGATTTTCATCATCGACACTTGGAGTACTATCAGGCTGATCTTCAGCAGCTATCACAATTGGCTCGCCTGATGTGCTCACTTGGTTCCTTGGGCTGTCAGGAATGCTCTTGTGAGCGTCCAGGTCCACAGGAACAAGTTTGGACTACAATATGAGAATAACAGGTCATGTCAGGACCAATTTTAAAATCATTAATCTAGAAGTAAGGAGGGGTTCTTACTTGTTGAGGAGACAATGGCTGTGTTTCTTCAAAAGCTTGAACTTGTTGCTCTAGCGAGGAGAGACTCGGTTCTTCGCCTTTTGGGTTATTCTCAACCAGGATTTGTGGTTGGTCAACTATGAGCTCTGGCAAAGGGATAATTTGTTGCTCAGGCTCTGGAATGACTTGTTCATCCTGGGTATTGGGGCCCTCGCCAGAGGAGGAAGGAATAAAACAAGATTGCGCTTCAATCTGCAGACGTCTAAGTAAAACATCAAGTCCTACAGGTTTTTTCTTCTCTTCCTCCTCGAGCTCTGTTCGATGTATTCCAGCTAGAAATTGGGCTATGAAGTCCTTGCAACATTCTTTGTGGCTGTTGTAGACTTCATGATCTGCAGTTTCATCCTCATTGCTGAATATGATGCTGGAATCATCAAACTTCAAAATGAAGGCTTTACAGTGTCCTTCAGAGAGCTTTTCTCCTAGTGAGTCTATTATATAGTACGCTTTGTCTTCAACCTTGAGGACAAAGAAGTGATCATTCCAACTCACTATGTAGACTTGTGGCTTCTGGCTCTTTTGAATTTGTTCCCACAGACTGTCAAAAGAGGGGAAACCATCCAAGGCTGTGAATCTTTCAGGGTCAAAGCACCCTATGAAGGCACCATCAAATGAGAACTGAAGTGGTCTAATGTTTGCCTTCAAGATGGTGTCCAGATCAAAGTGTTGGTCTGGGTACTTGCTCGCAAGGGACTCGTCTTTGCATAATTCATGCCACTCCTTGGAACCTTGAATTAGGAGATCATCAAATTGGGAGAGTGTAGGGGTGCTGTTTGGATTTGCACATAACCAGTGTGCAATGATAAAGGCTACAGTTGAACAAGCACTAGACCCTGAGGCTTTGTTACTCCTTTGATCAAACGAGGCAAGGAAGACTTGAGCAGTAAGGCTTGCTGGTTTATCCCTGCTGGGAACCGTTACTCCCAGCCAAATTCCACTTTCAGGCTCTTGGTTCTTCAATTTGAGCTTCTTGCGCTTTGGAGACTGTCAAGGGATTGGGATTAGTATCAAGATCAGTGGTAGTCAATTTGTTCTGGGAGAATAGCAGTCTAAATACTTACAGGGGATCCAGAACGCTTTGATCTTTTCTTCCTAAAGGACTGTATGGCCACAGTCACGTCCGGTTCAGGGTTGTGCTGTGCAAGGAAGAAAGAAGTGGTCATTTACCATCAAAGAGTTGAAAAGTTGCTAATATATGTGGCAATTTTTTGATGTTGAAACATACCTGTGGCCACCGGGCAGAGCTGGTGCTGGGGTGTGTTTCAGTAAGTGCAGCCAGGTCTTCTTTATGCGAGAATCTGTAGCTGAATTCATGAAAAATTGCAGCAAAGCAGAAGTCTGGTCCCTGGTTTCGTTTCTCTTCCCAGAACTGGGAGCACCATGTGAGATACGAGGGGGTGACCGACTTTGATTTTGACAGTGGCTTTGTAATTGTTGGAAGCGTTACCATTGGAAAGCCAAAGTTCTCATCGCGTGTTTCTGCTGCAACAGGTTTGTTGTTTCCTCGCCAAAGAGTATACTTGTTAACAGAGCAGGCGAGGGGCATAGGAGCATCTTGACTGAGCCCAAACTGTCTACAAAAGTGGTTTGGGGCATAGAGCTCATACCCAGAGCTTACTGAGTCTGGGATTTGTAGGTCCTGGCAAGTGTTGAACTTAATGAATAGGTCCCTCGCGTGAACATGTTGTTCTGGTGAAGGCATGAATCCACTTGCAAGGAGTTCAGGATGACGACGACCCAGAATTCTTTCAACTGCTGTATAAGGGAAGTCCTTATGCGAGCAGAGGTGCTTGAAGCAGTTAAGATAGGACCATTGTCTGGCCCTAGGTGATGTGGAAACCAATGATTGGCCCAGCAGCTTGTGTTCTGCAAAGAGAGGGGCTGCTGAGGAGCGGAAGTATGGGAAGTAGATTTGTAACCAGAGTTCTACCATCCACAGTGGTCCTGGTTGATTCAGATCGAGCTTCGATAAGGTTACTCGCCTGAGGCCATAGTAGATATAGGCGAGGACGGGCTCAACCAAGCTTAGTTGTTCTTTGTTGTAGAGGCGTTCAGCGAGGTTGGTCCATGTCTTGATAACCTTTGCAGAGGTTGAGCAGAACATATACTTGGCTAGCCAATATTCCAGAAAGGCTATTCCTCCCTGTGGTGTATCTTTTTCCTCGCTTGCAAAGTATTTCACCCAGGCAGAGTAGGATGAAGGGCGTTCTGAAGAGGCTTATTTGGGTGTCTGGCGAGAATCTTGGGAAGCCCAAGTGTTTCTAAAGGCAGGAATTCCAAAAATAGTATAGAGATCAAGCATTGTGATGCCCACGTCTCCACAAGGGAGACGGAAACAGTTTGCTGTGCAGTCCCAAAAGCACATGGCTGCAGCAAATGGGGCTCTGTTACCCCCAACCGGAAGAGAGAAGCATAAATCTATAAGTTGGGCAATTCCGGCTGCCTCCCACCTTTCTTTGTCTTGTCCACGGCGGTGCCGGTACCAGGCGAGGTCGTCTTGGCTTGAATGTGGCCACTTCCCAATAAGACAGTGAGTGTCTTTTTGAGTCCATTCCTTTGGGTCTGCTTTGGGGTCTACCTGGAGTATAAGGGATGAACTGCAGATGGGCTTACGGAGGTATGTGAAAAGCTCTGGATTTAATGGAGAGTCCAGAAATGGACCAAGCAGACCTGTGTTTTCTACAGGGTCTACAGTGAGAGTGCAGATGGCGTCTGGGTTGTGTCGTTTAGCGACTGCCTTGAGCTGTTTAGAGAATTTTTTGGCGTCAGGAGTTTCATAAAGGCTGGAAATGTCTTTACGAGGAGGCATTTTTCTGTTCTGGAGGAATAAGGATTGACAGCAGTGAGAAGGAAATGTTTGATCTTTTTGACTGAGAGAGTTAGAAAGTGCAGGGTTTCTGAGCAATTGAAAGGGTTTTTGTTGAAAGATGAAATTTGTGGATATGGACTGGTGCTCTTATAGAGGTGTCAGTCGAGCGTCATACTTTTTTGAAAAGTTGGTTGACGTGGCGTTCGAGTGATGGTGTAGCGTTTCAAAGTCAATGGGCACATTGGTCAAGATATATATTCAAGTCTTTTCGCTTGTTTAGAAAGTTTCCAAGTTCAAGACCTGAGGGGCAATGTTTGGGCCTAAATAAAGAATTTCATTTTAGGCTTGGATGGCCGAGGTTTAAGCGAGCGGCCCATTATAATTAATGGTGCTTGGCGAGGAGTCAAGTTATATAGCGTCTGGCGAGCTTCGCTAGAAGAAGACTTTGAGTTCTATTAGAACTATGTCTTATTAGCTGATTCTATGCGGCTTAGATTCTATCATAACTAGTTTCGCTTTGTATAAGAACTCTTGGAGGAGTTATGATGGAATTAGAAGATCTATGAGTGATTACGACACGTATGCTGGTGTTGGATTCAGACTGTGATTACAAGAGCAGAAGAATTTAACATTGAATGAATGACTGTTATTAAGCGAGTATATAAGGAGAGTGAGGATCTTATGAGAAGCCCCCCCCAAAATCAATCAATCAATCTTGCTATACGCAAACAAACCTAGACCAGACGTCTCGTCCTCGAGATTTCTATCTTCTTTGCAGCCAGAAAGTCTAAGTGCTTGTCACCTATCGAGTGAAAGTATTATGACTCCAAGGAAGCAATTGCAACCGGAAAGTTGAAGAGCGGCTCACTTGTAAGTTGGGAGCTTGAATACTCAAAGGGAGCGAGTGTTCTCAACACTCTGTTAAGAGATTGCTCTGCTTTGCACGAGAAAGGACGTGTGGAGTATCGATTTCAAGACTAGCGAGAGATTCACATATCAAAGTCCTAGGTTTCTAGGCAAAAAGGACATATTCTAGCAGGGTTGGTGCTCTCCCTGTTCTAATCGCTTAATATAGAAGTCAGGCGGCTGAGATCAGTCCATATTCCATCAAGAGACGGTGGCACGTCAGCATACGAAGCACATACAGGATAGACCGGCCCACGCGGTTAAAACATCCGAGATAAAAGAGACTGCTTCGCGAGAAGGATCTCTTCCCGAGAGATATTTTTGCATCGAACAAATACATAAAAGGTTGGCGTTTAGCATCCCATTTGAGTCCACAAATCCTGTTACACAGGTGAGCGGGCTCTGTTGTTTCTCGACATAATTTCATGAACACAAATTGTATTGCCCCAAAATGTATGGGTCTAATAGCTATGTATCACTATCTCCATTTGGGACTCGGGTACCGCCACCAATTGTAGTGCTTCTGTATTCGAACATTTCCCACTGGACCAAGACGAGATTATCACCATATCAGTTTGTATAAAAGTTTCACGGTGGTATTTTTCTTTTCATAGTTTTTTAACAAGGATGTCTTTAGTCAAACTTGAGCAGAAACATCCTGACAAAAGATCCACACATAACAAGAGAAGTAGGAACAAGCTCTCAAAGACTATAAGTCTATCTATTAGTATGAAAAGAGAAACTAGCTGATTTATGAGCCACATTAATTGGTGACGATAAGCATGTGAAAAATAAGAAGCCAGCAAATAAGACAATTGCTGGATAATCACTTTTTAGTTGCGCCTACGAAAAAATTATCAACTGAATGACGAGAGATGTATATCATGGCAATAAAGGCAAGGTTTTCTCTAAGATGTATATTTCACTAGAAAATGAAAACCCTTCTAGCCTGGTATTACTAATATGAGATGAGAGAAGAGTTGGGAATAATGCTCAAATGAAATAAAGATTTAGGTAGAAATTTTTTTATAACAGAATTTAACTAAAAAATGAAACTGTAAAATATGAAAAAATAAAGTTTAGTATAAATTATTAAAAAGTAAAAATTGTTGAAAAGATGCGTGAATGTTAAAAAGTCAAAAGTAAACAATAAAAAGAATTATAATTGTAGAGACTTGCTCTCCTATAGGACACAATATAAGAGATGGAAATGAATGAACACATCCAACAGCTACGATTGAAAGTAATTAATTAACACAACTCCATCATAATTTTTGTGTCTTTAAATTACAATCGTTGGATGTGATCATCCATTTCTATCCCTTACATTATGTCCCTTAAGAGATCAAACTTATATAAATGTAAGTAAAAAACAAAAAGACCAAAAAATAAATAGTGAAAACAGTTTAAAAGATAAGTAAAAAATTGTAAAAAGATATGTGAATGTTAAAAATTAAAAAATGAACGGTTAAAATGTAAGTAAAAAACCAAAAGACCAAAAAGTAAAAAATAAATAGTAAAAACAATTAAAAGTAAATTAAAATGGTGGAAAGACCAAAATACTCGTATAAACAGTAAAATGTACAGTAAATCCTAGATATCTCAAGGTTGTTATATAACTAGAGTTGTCTCCCGCACCGAGGCGCGGTTTATCGTTCGAAGTAAGATCAATAGTTGAAACGGGGGAAACCTATGAATCATAAGTTCTTATGAATCATATTAATCTCTTAAATAATAATCATATTCAAATCAAAAGCATAACCATTGTTTAACCAATCAAACCCAAACTCAACAGTCATCGCATAAAATCTATAATTGAATAGTCCACGCCAAAGGCACGGTATTGCTAATATACGTTAAAAAGAGTCGAAAATAATGCATAAATGAGATTAAGATTTAGGTAAAAAATATACGTTAAAAAGAGTATGAAATGATGCATAAATGAGATTATGATTTAGGTAGAAAATTTTGTTAAAGATGAAACTTGTTAAAACAAAAAAAACTAATGCGGAGAATTAAGGCAAAATCTATATAAATTATTTTTATTGTAAAATTTAAGAAAAAAAAATATATTGTTAAAAAATAATACTGTAAAAATGATGTGTGAATATTAAAAAGTGAAAGTAAAATTAGAACCGTTAAAATGTAAAACACAAAATTGTAAAAAGGTTTGGCAAAAAATTAAAGTAAAAAATTGAACTATAAAAGTAAAAAAGTAAAATATAAAACTGTAAAAAAAATTGATAAAAAATTATAGTAAAAAATTAAAACTGTAAAAGTAAAAAACTAAAACTAAAAACTAAAAAAATGATAAAAGTCAAAGTAAAAAAATAAAACTATAAAGTAAAAAGTAAAATATAGTACTGCAAAAATTGTTAACAAGTAACTATAAAACTAAAAAGTAAAACAATAAAAAGTAAAAGTAAAAAGGGTTCTAATAACTGTAAACAGTGTGCTTCTCTCTCAGGCAAAAGACGGAAGTACTCCGTCATGAACAATGTTCTTAGGAACAGTAAAACGTGTATTTTGATGAAAATCCGAGTTTGTTATATAGGAAATAAATAAATTATATGGATTCTTCCATTTGGCATATACGAATAAAAATTCAGTGATCCAATCAAAAGTGACTGATCATGAACATCCCCAAATTATGGTTCTTCGAGATAGAACTACAACAAATAACCACCGTAGAGATTAACTGATATAACAAAATTTCAAACAAAAGGAGGATACTATGTCAAGGTGTAACTTACAAATAATCAAAGGAATAGACATTAAGATCGCAAACACACGACTGACAGCAGTCTTCTTGATACAAGCATGAAGTGTCGGAGCTCTGCTTTGAGTTGAGCTAAGTTAACTTCCGCCATATCGATGCCTTGGCAGAAGATAAGCTTTTTACTCTTGGAAATACAAAACCTGTCTTGGAAGGGTTTCCGTTGACAAGAGAATTCTCATATATCTCTTTACACTCTTGTACAACCTGTTTGACATATGAAGTGCAACCTCAGTGAGTATTTAATCCACAGAGTATTGTGAAAGAGTTTGTTTGATGTGTAAAAGAAGTGGCACTTCCATTCACAGCTGAGCCAAAAGAAAAATCATTCTTGATGCTTGAAAGAATATACAAATAAAATTCATCAGCTGTGCATACCTCCTTGGCATCCTTTCGCGGTATGCCTTCTCGCAGTGCAACAAGCTTCTCAACAACCTCAGGCTGCAACAAAGAGAGATCAAGTCAAATCAGACTACCTTGGACCATTTTTTGTGCAAGAGAAATTACAGATTTACCAAATCTTAATTTCCCCTGCAACCTCAAAAGCAGATCACTGGAATACAAATCAATATTTTCGGTAACTGATTTAGCTAGTCGACAACTCGACATACACCTATTTTCTGTGGAAAGCTAATATATACTTCTTGTGGAAAATTAAAATAAAACTGAAATTTAAGATAAGCCAGACGATAATGTTTCTAATAATTACCGGACAATCAGGTTGATGTTCAAGAATATTTGTGTAAATCAGTGTAAAGGTATCCAGGCTCTCAGCTGAAGCAAGTTCTCTCAGGTCACCAAGTATTCTGACTCTGCTTTCTACTTTCTGCAGCCAATTTCACAACACAAGGGATAGCTTTAAGACCAATAGTTAACGAATAAATCAAAAATACAATCCCATGAAATGATTGAAGTACAGTATGATAATATTTTCACTATATATAAAAATCGAGGATCAGAACTTACAGAGACACTTAAATACTCCCTAAAAAAATCCATGAGAACCTCTTCATCTAATCTCATCCTTTCAATGGTCTCTTCCTTGATGTAGTTCTTCTGCAAATACAAGCATCACTAATATAATTAAGAAACAGAAGATTGGATGGAGAATTCCATTCTATAAGATGTCCAAAGAAATTTTTTTAAAACCGCAGTTGTCAAAAATAAAACCTGGGTGAGCAGATGATCAACATATACAACCACAGTTTCCTCGAGACAGGCCTCAACAAATCTCCTAAATGATCTTTCTTCTATATACCTGAACACCAAGAAGTACAACCAAAGGCATTTGTCTTTGACATTAATAATCAGAAGATCATGTGTTCGACACTTGTCAATATCAAATCCCCATATAATTATTATCAATGGAAACAGAGGATACCTTTCCATTTATATTAACAAAATTATGTTTACTTATCACTGTGAAAACTAATGACTCTCATATGAGAAAGATCAGAAACATAAAGGGACTGT
The DNA here is from genome assembly GCA_946800695.1 of Geum urbanum. Lineage (NCBI taxonomy): Eukaryota > Viridiplantae > Streptophyta > Magnoliopsida > Rosales > Rosaceae > Geum > Geum urbanum. The sequence continues at coordinate 13,526,913 of OX327017.1, read as the reverse complement.
TAGTCTCAAATTACAAAAGGTCCTTTAGGCAACCTATTCATCTTGGGTTTTATATTTTTAAATTTATGCGTTCTCATTTACTAAAACAAGATCAGGAATCAGAAATTATGCACACCATCTATATCAGCAGTAATATCCAACTACACTTAACATAGAAAAAGCAACAGATTGAAAAATGGACGATAGTTCTCCAGCTCCTTTTTTTTCTGAGAAGAATCTTCTCCAAGAAACGAAAGAATGATTTACCAAACATCTAGCTTCTCATTCAAATCACTAAGAAAAGTACATACAATTCTTTAATTTGTCTCCATGAAAGGAACTTACATCTTTACATCGGTAAAATAGTCACCAAATGTTGCAACAAGATACTCAGTAACCTGTCCCTCCGACCACTCTGAAAATGAAGGAGAAAAATTCAATATGGAAAATCTTAAATGCCTGTAAATGTATATACATTACCAAATAGTACACCTAGATTCATTGACAAGATTCGAAAATGGTAGCTACACAAAGAAAACAGCTAACCTTTTGATAAAAGACTATTCTTTTTCAGGTAAGGAGCATGAAAGAATACATACAACTTAATAATAAATCTTCTCCTGACTTGTAACTGACTTTCTTCAATAAAATCAGAGTACCAAATCAGTGGAAGATGTAAGCAACTGATAATTCAACCTCATAACCTTTTATACATCCCTTAAACTAATTACTTAGCATCATATATTTTTAGCAATACAGTCAACATACTCTTCTACTTGGTGTAGATACACTAGTCTCCTGGACCAAGCTCCTTACAGACTAGTTTCTCTAAATATATGCATAGATATATAAAAATTGCTTCCCACGAAAGAAAATATGATTACTCTTCTTCTTTTCTTTTGTTTCTGAAATGTGTTGCTCATTACCCAATGAGAAGATGTGCTGTTTAAAATGCTTTGTTTGGGAAAATAATGTGCAATTGTTTATAAAAAGACTAATAAAACAATGGAATTCATGGCTATTCAGCCTATTCTCTTTTTGACGAACACGCTATCAAACTCGAGAAACCTAAGCATGATGATATTGGAATTTACAATATCAACGTAGTAGATGCACCGCTTTTCATCACCATTGGCCTCTCTAAATACATAAATAAAAATACATAATTAAATAAAATAATGTGTTCACAGTAGGGATGGAAAGTAGACAGACAGAGCATATAGAAAACTCAATAATTCATGACAACAGCAAGTAAATTACCTTACCCTTCTGATAAAGCTTGACAAGTAAATCCTGCACTCCAGGGTCTTCAAAGATAACACTGACAGTTTGATGCACAGCTTCCTATCATCAAAATTGAATTAGACATCATTATGTATGCTGACTACTAGCTGTCAATCCATACATCTAAGCACATACATATTAGTTCTGTTAAAGTTCTATTGTGCTGAACAAACAACCAATAGATTTAGACGAGGTGTGGCTCTTTATCTTGATATATATCGAAATCCACACAACACTGTAGTAGAATATGAGTAGGACACATGGAGAAAAAAGTATACAAAACAGAAAGCTTGTTCAAACTACCTTTGCAACCTCTAGGAAACCTTTGCAAGTATCTTCAAAGTTAACCTGTGAAAAGGAAAGTACGAACTGAGAGTTATGACCTCCAAGCAAATGTTACATACCCAAACACATAGGACTTGCTGATTACAGTGACACGTTAATGATCCTATGTTGGCATGACAGCTTCAAGTACTTTGACCGTATCTAGTACAAGCAAAGTAAAAAGCTCACTGAAATACAACAAGAACAGACTCGGAAGATTAGCTAAGCATATGAAACAAACAAACAAGAGTCCTGGAAACAGCGTCAATTGAGATAAAATGCTTAATATGAGAAACAGAAAGCAAAGCTACAAAATACTACATTGGATTTGGTATCACCTGCTCAGCATAGTTTTGTGGAAGAGCTTCCAAAGTGCTATTACTTAGCTCCATTGCAAGATCATAGCAGCGCAGATTGTTGTTAATCTGCATGCAACAAAGAACCAATACTTAGATATTTTGCATCCAACGATCTATAGAACGATATATGCAAATGTACGAGTTATAGATCCACAGACCATTGCACATAAGGGTTCCAAACCAACTTCTGATGCCGGTTCCTCAAGTCTCTTCCTTTCAGCAGCTTGAAAATCAATCATCACCTGATCACTGACATAAGTCAAATATGCTTGCATTTATATATTTTGGTTCCAACAGGGGTTTAGAAACGGAGAGAGAGAAGATAAAGAGAAGATTAATGCCATAAAAGTATAAAGTTAGAATGTCTGTATAAAAATAGAACCATAAAGGCGAAATTCTATGTTCAGTATATTGACAGGTCAAGGCTGTTCGAGTTCTTCATGAAAATAACTGCTAACGCAATTACAGTAAGGAAATATACTTTTAGGGTCATGCTCCCCGCAGGGATAAAAGGAATTAATGTCTTCTAATGAATGCTAATGCTATTAAGTGTACTTTATCGTATAATATTGTTCCTAGTGCAAATGTCAGGACAAAGCATATTTTTCTATGACAGTAAACAAATACCTGAATAATTGCCAATGCAATTCTGTAGAGCATGAGATCAGTGCTGTTCTCGCGAACAATTTGCACCTGCTCTCCAAGGATCCTGAATAAATCAACAGCAGCTGGTGTATATAGCTTGCCATCTTCTGTTTTCTTTGGTGGCTGTACCTTATCAGCCTCCAATATATTCAAGTACCATTTCTTGAGAAAAAAAAAACATTTGCAAAAGTATTGTAAGATGCCAATGATCTTCCCAAAGATATAAAACAAATTGCAATAAGATTGTAGGTATCATATTTTTACCCTTGTCGTAGCTTGCATTCTCTCCACATAGGAATTCATAAGGGGATCCATGGAACCACTCTCAGAACATACTTGAGCCAGAGATTCATCAACACCAAGTCCAATCAGATTTTCTTGGTATTCAACTACCCAACCAGTTACCTTATAAGCAAACAAGAAAGAGATCGGGACAATAGAAATTTAAACGGGGAATTGTAGTATCAGAAGGAGCGTCAAAGATGAAAAATACTTCAGCAAGTGATTATGAGATCAAATCAACCCAAATATATAGCTAGAACAGTTAAAACGTTAATGAGACCTCCCAGAAAACAAAAGCACCAGGCAATTGGCAGATTGGCTTCTTAATCTTATAATACCTTGCTTCTTAGAGGTGATCTAATCTCATGTATCAAAAAAATTGTATTCTGTGTCCCATTGCAATCAAGCCACAATATTTAAACCATTACCTTTAAGTATTAAGTTAGTCCATCAAAGAGTGATTTTCAACCATATCTTAAAAGTGTTCGTCATTGTCAGTCCCCTCATGTAGTAGTAAAGTTTGAAATTTTTGGAGCTATTCTCAGTGAATAGATAACTTTCTTCTACATTGTGTAGAACATTTCTTTTGCATTCTTTTGGAGTACATCTAGGGACTATCCAACTCAACCCAACCTCCTAAAACAACTCATATAAAGATTTAGTGCTTTTGATTGGTGAACAAAATACAAAAATGGATACAAGTCACAAAGTCAACCACCTATTTAGTGGAGCATGCCATACCAATTCAACAGGAAACAAAAACGAGGATGTTTATCAAGGAAAGCTTAAGTTTAGGAAAATGAGAAATCAGGAAAGTACCTTTAAAATCTCAATATTCGTCATTTCATTTGCCCTGTCACTGAGTAATCTAAGCATCTGAACAAATCTCTCTGTATACAGATTCACCATCAATTGGAATATTTCATATCTGCCAGCACGAAATGTTTCATCAAATGAATAATATATTTAGCTAGCAAAGGTGGTGTAAACTAAATCCTCTCCAACTTAATCAGTATGCTAGTCTGGACCCTCAAAACAATTATCAAAATCTCGAAACATAATGTCAACTTATTCCCTACCAGCTTAAGCTTTTGGGCTGTGTGTAACATAAAATAGTATTTTGTGTTCATTTGAGGTTATCGCTTTGAATTCCCTGATTCCCCCTCTCCAAGTTATCTATCACTGTATGTAACTAAGATGGGCTGTATGTGGTGTGGTTGTCAGACATACTGTCAGCACAAGGGTCGTAGGTTCACTATGACAATAAATAAATTAATACACCAACAGGAAGTCAACTTTATAATGGCTGCAGATCTAAATAGAAAAAGTAAAACAAAATCCAGACAGCCATGGTGTAGAACGAGATGTACAACATAGCAAAAAAAAAAGTGTTTCATTTCATGTTTTTGGCTGAGATAATGTGCATGTATTCCCAATTGTTAAGTTACTGAACATTAGTGTTGCAACCAAAGTCATATTCCATCAAAATTTACTGAACATCAACATTGATTTCAATAATGATCTTGCGCAGAAACCAAGGTGATAAGCAGGAGTACACAAATTTGACTTTCATTTTTACACCTCTAATAATGTTTCCTCGGTTAATACTTTGGTTGAAAGAGTGGGAGGCATACCATGTAGCCTCTCCCGACCTCTCTTTAGAGAGTGATATATAGTTCAAAGTGCTATGACTTTTCAAGCAACACTATTCAACCGTTTCTACTACAAAACTAGGGAAACTCTCACGGACTTTAGACTCACAAAACTTTTAGAAATGACTAAAAGATCAGGATGGATCAGAAAAGGATATTAATATAGACACTTTTATCTCAATGTTAGCAGGCAAATCAATCACTCTAACTTGGGCCAGCCAAGAAATTCATGAACTGAGCCAAGGATAGGATGGGAAGTTTTGACTGAGAATAAGATAATAAACAGGTGTAATGCCTCAAGAGTATAAACTAAGCGCAACAGAAACAGCATACCTTGGAGGGAAACAAGGAGCTACATGGTCATATATATCTCCAAGCTCTTCTCCGATCTGAAATTTTCACCCTTGATTTCAGTCCAGACCATTTTTTTTAATGACCATTATCATATAATCAAGCTTAGTGGTAAAGTGTGCATACCGTTCGAGCTTCCTCTAGTGCTGCTTTAAGGTCCTCATAGCAGAACTAGACCATAAATAAAATAGGAATAAGACAAGGTACACATGTCAGAATATTTATATTCCATCATTCTTCTAGAAACTTTTCGGTATTTGCAGAATACCTCTGTCAGTAGCTTGTTGAATCGTCCTTCAACAGTCTTCCTAATTTGGTCATAGCATTTGTCCTTGTAGCCTTTACCTAGTATATTCTGTTTCTGCTGTGTCAGGTTTCTAGAAGAAGCTGCTGTGGTAGTTTTTCTTCAAGCAAATATTCAAAGTTAGCGCTTTTACAGTTTGAGGATGAAAACATGATAAATTGGTATGTTTTTCAACTGAATGTCACTTTGGGTGAGTTACTTGGTAGTTCGACGAGGATTGGCAACCGATGCCATGGCACCTCCTCCCTCAGCCTCAGCTGCTTCTTCAGCAAGTTGTTGGTCAAGAATTTCTTGCATTTCAACAACCCTAAAGGGAAATTGAGAGAGGAACGGAACGGTCATGACAAAAAAAAAACAGAATGTAAAGAACCAATGAGGAAAGTTTGAAGTCTGAGGAAATAACAACATCGATACAAATGCATAAAGTAATAGATATTAAAAGTATGTCAGTGTTATGGCATTTGGTTTAGGTAGAATAAATACTACAGCCTTTCTCATATTGTGCTGGACTGAAGAGAGCTGTATGAGCTGTAGTCCAAGTGTAAGGGCATTAGGGTGTTTCATCTGAAGCTAGCTATTCACATGTGGTGTAGCTAAAGTGAAGCTCATACAGATTATCAGATGACAAGACAGCTGAAGAAAAAGATTCACAGTTTCCAAGAAACATACCTTAGAGCACGCACCAGAGTTTGCGGGCTGCGACATAAAAATGGTTGAATGAGTGAGAAAAGGAACGAAACCCATGCAACAGGTAATATATATATAAACATGTATATATAAATATATCTATATATGACAATGACATTCAGAACTTATGCAAATCTTTTAATATAATTTAGTGATGTCTTGTCAAATGGCCAAAAGCAAAAGGATGAAAACTCAATGTCGCTCAGGACCAAATGCCCAACACAATTATCTTATTATCAGTATCATGTTGACTGACCAAACATTAATATTCGTCCAACAGACATGCTACCTGTAAATCATGTAGACCAGGTAGCAAATCAATATTCCTAGACTGCCTAGATCATCTAGAGCTCCAAAAAATCTCCTTTTACAAGTGGACCATCAAATTATTAAGACCCCATATGGCCCATTAGCCTTTAGTGGGTTATATTTTTTGGCAGGAGGTGGAGAGTAGATGCAGAAAGCGAGAAAGAAGGAGATCTAAAGCATTAGAAATGTGGAAGAGAAAGGAATTCCATCCAACACACATATCCAATTTCCCTATCATATAAATGCTTTCAATTAACAGTTTGATTAATCAAGGCCTGAAGGCTGCCACATTGCATTACTTTTATAAATAATTGCAAATCAATATTTTAGAAAGAACCAAAAGTGATGTAAATAAATTAGGAATTCAAAAGAAGCTTTAAATGAGATTCATGACCTAGCGGGGGCCACGTAATTACAAGTAACTATTCAAACTTGGAATGCATAACGAAAACAACCTGAAGCTACAGCCAGGCATCGAACTATATACCCATAGAGACAATACCTTTCTTTGGAAAGATTATAGAAGTTAGAAATGTGGCTCCATAATGTCTTCTCAAATGTCTCCCATGTCTCATCAACGTCTTCAAAATATTTACTGAAAGACCAAATAGAAAGAAGGCAAATAAGTCCTAATGACTCAATTCACAAACAGTGCTAGCAACATCAAATCATCAAAGTAATTATGTGCCAATAATATCATGAATTTTATCTCATTAGTATTGCTCAGTACTGCAAATAGATTTTGAGATTCATGTATACAGCCTCGGATAATGGAGAAAGTATGTAGGTTAGTGGGGTCAAACTTCTCCAGAGCATCAAAATTTTATGTACCTCATATTATTCAGCTTCCAAAAAGAATAAATGACCTTTTCCTATTGGTACATTTCTAAGGATTGTAAAACCAGTACAACTTTAAAACAGAAATGAGGACTGCCGATAATTTCAGCTCATCATAGGTATTGAGTGCAATAGAAGTAAAACTGCCACAATGAACTAAAGAAGATGGGATATACCTTAGCCTACCAACCTCTTCCTTGTGAGAACCTGCAGCTGCTAATGCAAACCTCCTTTTTCCATCGAGAGCTGTTAACCTCTATTAACAAATGAAAGATGAAAATGTGGACAAACAAGAGTAATGAAACAATTAAATGGAGCATGAAGTTTATTGGATACATTTTTTGGCTTTATATATTCAGTAAAGAGATCAGAGTATTGAAAAAAAGATGACATCAACAAGAGACCAGAGTATATTTACCTCATAAGTATTAATGAGTTCTTTATCGTCACTCAAAGAATCTCGAGCTTCAGCGGCTTCATCAGAGATTGACATCATTCCCTCGACATCCTATAAAAGAGTAACATATTGGTTGATGGACCATTCAACAAAGGCCAAATTACCGAACAAAGAGGTCCCACAGACTATAATACGTAGAATTTACATCTTCTAAAAAATAAATAAATGAAGCTTTTTAACAAAATCCTCATGTATGAACCGAAACCTTTGGGTACAATAGTTTCTCAATGAAATTGATGGATAGTGTTAACAACGCCAAATTAGGCTGTCACTGTTTTATACGTTTAAATTAGGACCGGTATAGATAGAATATTTTAGTCGTATTAATTTATTGACTAACCAACCACCTGTTAAATTCTGGGAAAAGTTTTATTGACTCGGTCATTATCAACTTTAGTCATAATTCTCATTCCAACAGTTTATGAGAAGCCCAGTAAAGTGGCTGCATCTGTACTGATCAGCCTTTGATACAACATGAAAAGGAAGTATTAAAGTCCTGGTGTTGTATACATTACAGTTCCACACACAGATATATATGATAGTGACTAACTATATCATGATTATATGATTATGACTAACTAGATCATGAACATTAAACAAAACTCGGCAAACCTTTAAGGTCGTATTCAAGTTATTCCTGGCATTACTGAGAAGCTTTATCTGATCATGGTTTTCAATCAAAGTTTGGCATTCCTGACATAGCCTGGTGCACAAGGCAATCACATCAACCATCACAACACATTATTATTGTGGAACGGCTTATTTGTAAAATTTTATAATAAAAAAAGAATAAATAAAAAACCTCATAATTTTCTGTGAACATACTTTTCAATAGAAACAAAGTTCTCACGAAGTTGGTTTATTGATTTTTGAGATAAAGACAGTGATTCCAGCCCTGCTTGCGCTTGATCTACCTGCAGCAAAACCGCTTTCTCGTAAGACAGATGGGGCAATACTAGTTGAAGTGCTAAGCTTGAAACTCTTAATAACATTATTCTAGAGTCAACAGACTTTGTACGAAAAACTTAAATAACATGAAAAATTCGACTACGGTGTTTCGGGCAAGTACCTGCTCAGAAACCATTGTACTAAGTTGTGCATCATTTGCCTGCCAATAGTCAAAAACAGCAACCAAAAATCATTAAGAAAAAACTCAAAGCGGAATCCACTCGAGACCAGATCATATGCATCAGCAACAGCTCAATTAAACTCTACATTTCTTCCGATTTCAGCTAGGATTGGCATGAAAAAATTAGAACTAGCATGATTTTGAGTAAGGCATCATCAAAATAATATCAGTAGTAGAAAGTGATGATGCAATAAGCGAAGCATTAGAGGTTGAAAATTGAAACGACGACGTAGTAATGCCCTAGAAATTGGGATTAGAGGGGAACCTGTTGGCGAGCAATGTAATCTGCCTTGATGGAAGCGATGGACTGAAGGAGTTCGGGGAGAGGCAAGAGCTTGGCAACCTCGCGAACCGCGGCTTCCTTGGCTTCGACGCCAAGATCTTCCACCATCATCTTTCAAATTCTTCTTCTTCTTCTTCTTCTTCTTATTCAGATTTTCAATTCTCAGATTTCCAGATCAGGGGAGGTCTGGTCTTGTTTCGTTAACCGATGAAAAAATAATCGACTGAATATTTTTCTTCCGTTTTCCTTTTTCCATTCAACTTGCCTCGTCACATGTCCTTCGTCTAATTTTTTATTTTTATTTTTTCTCTTGTCATTTTTCCATTTTCTTTTCATTCTTAATTTTCTTTTTCTCTTTTACATTTTTTATCTATACTTTTTTTTTTTGGGGTCGATCAAAATCCATTATAGAAAAAAGTTTGTAGTAATATAGGATTTTATCGGATTATCTGGCCTGACAAAGAGAAACCATATCGCATTACTTCACTAAAAAACATGATGAAGCACAAAACCCTAGACTAACAAACCAGAATAGCACTAATAACTGTCAAACTTATGGCGCACCACTCCTTAAACAGCTAAGAACTTCCTCTATGGAACAACATCTCCCGCATCTCATGCCAAGGGACAAAAACGACCTAGAGCACAACGACAAACACCCAGGTACCCAATAAGAATAGGGAAATAGCCCATGTGAAGAAGACCAAATTCTAAGCCCAAGTAAAAGGGTCCAATCCAGTCTAAAGAGTCCATCCATCTTAGAGAGAGCAAGGCCCAAGGCCGAGTGGCCCACCAAAGCAACACCAATGTGCATTGCACCTTCGGTGTCAGCAACGACACGTCTGCCCTGCCATAACTCTGCTTCGTCAGAACTCTACCGTGGAAGGCGGCACGTGGCCATCATGCATCACCACAGGCGGCAGCGCGCGGGTGCCATGCACCTCTAGCAAAACTGCTATGATGGCGGCATTTAAAACCTCGTTGGAAAGCTCATGCCAACCCCTACAACATTCATAACTGGGTCGAGACCCAAATCAACGACGTTTGGCTTAAATTAGCTAAAGCATCCAGGAAACCTAACTCTGGCAATCGCCAACAATTAGGGCTGTTAATTGGGTCAAACGGTTCGGTTTACTGTCTGAACCGAAAACTGAACCAAAATTTTTAATCGGTTCAGTTTTTCAATTCTGAAGTTGAATACAATACAAGTTCATGGTTTCAGTGTTAACATTGATATTTAATTCAATCAATTGTATGCAGTTATGCATTCACGTGTCCGTCTCCAGAAGAAACCTGCAAAAATGCACCAAATTATAATTCTAGCAGGTTATAAATTTCTAGACTAATTTACATGACTTACATCAATACTTGGGCAGAGTGCTATTTTTTTTTCAAACTAGCAGGGTTCACAGTTTATACTTTACACTTTACACAACAATCAAATATGACATTGCTCTATCTATAATCTAGTGACTGAATAGTTCACTTTTGATCTAAATTAGTAAAATTATCAATCTCATGCTCTAAACAGAATGTAATGACCCAATAATACCAATACAAACAAACTGGGCAGAGTAATCTAGTTACTAGAATTGACCTCCAAAGATTCATAGGAAATTCTAGACTGAGTTACATCAATACCTAAATTACATCAAGTTTGAGTGACACTTATAGGAGGTCCCATATTACCATTTGATGAAGTCGAACAAGATTCTTTACGGAAGTCTACATAACAACAAAAGATAGAGAAACCATTAAAATGCAATATAACAAAATAAACCAAGTTAACCAACAAAGTAACAAACTAAACATATTCAATAAAATAGTACATTCCATTACAATATCACAGAACTTCATATCATCAACCGTTGGGTTCGGTTCAATCGGTTCGGTTCGGTTTTTCCCTTTTCGGTTCAGTTTTTATTCGGTTTCGGTTTTTTTCGGTTACAAGTCGGTTTCAGCTTGAGTTTTTTTTGGTTTTCGGTTCAAAAGTCACATCCCTACCAACAATGGTGGTGAATATCTGACCCTAAAAAAACTCCTCTTCTTAAGCCCAACTAAACCCCAAAACCTACGTGCTCCAAAACAACCTCACGTGACCGAAATCGGCTTCGAAAGCCACGGCCCCAAAATGGGGTGGAATCTTCAAATCATCGAAACTTCGTCGTCAAGTCACGATGGAGCTCGAGACCACCCCAAAATACTAAGGGGAGGGAGAGCTTCCTAGCCCTATGTACCCGACGCTAAAAATACAACGGAGAACCGCCAAGCTCGGCGACGATTTTCCGTGGGTTAACTCGATTCAGGTTACCATGAAATCCCTGAAAAACTCATAAATAACCACAACAACATATCAAAGAAGCCTTTCGACGCCATGAAGTTTTTCAGCCAATTTTGGGCCATGGCTTTCGAGGGTGATTATTGCCACGTGAGGTTGAGTTGGAGCACATAGGCTTAAGGGTCTGGTTAGGCTTAAAGAGATGAGTGTTTTGATGAATGTATCTCTGTCGTTGGTGGCAGTCGTTGGAAATAGGTTTTTTTGCCTGTTTTAGGTTATTCCGGCCAAACGTCGTCGAATTAGACTTCAGTCCAGTTATGGAAGTGGTAGCGCTCGTTGAGAGATTTCAAAAAAGGGGTCAAATGCCCCCATTGGAGAAAGTTCCTCGGAGGCGCGTTTGAACCACGCGCCGTAGTCTACGGCGGAGCTCCGACGAGGCTGTTTGTAGGATTTCAGGGTTATTTTTAGGGCCTATTTATATAGTTACATATATTCTAATATCGTATGATCCGTATTTAAAAGACATCGTGATCGTGACCCCAACAATGAAGGGAATGCCGCTAGACCTCAACAGTAGTCGCAGACTTGTGAGTGGACCTTTATTTTTATAGTCGATAGCGAGTTCATATTTTTATGCATTACGTTTTACAGTATGTTTTTAGAGTATTTATTTGGAGGTTTACTCTATTATGGTTTATTTAGTCGCATCGAGGCCCTAGCTATTTGGCAAATCATCGAACAGCCAGTCGAACCGGGTTAGGACAAACACCCTGCCCGACCTAGATTGTCTAGGGTTAGGATAAACACCCTAGACGATTCTATCACCATACTTTTCATATATATAGTCATCCCGGATTAGGACAAACACCCTGAATGACCACTTCCATTGTATTTCAGTTTATTAGATTTGAATTTGTATTATTTAATAGAAATCAACTAAAAGACGTGATAATATAGTTTTATCGTTTTATGCATATTATGTTATTTTTTTCTACTTACTCTAACGTTTTATATTTTAATGTCTTTCCCTGGGCCTTTCAATTTCTGTTGCCCAGACTACAGTGTAAATTCTGAGTTTGCGTGGTGTCGTCGAAGACTTTGAGTCCACCTGTCAGCTTTTCATTCACTAGGTTCCAGTCCACTGTCAGACTATATAATATGTTTATAGAAGTCACTCTGAATATTAGTTGTATTATGTTGTTCGAATATTCCACAAAAGCCAAACCATGGGGCTCCGTTCCCCATATGGATTTCTCAACAACATATGTAATAAACTCAAAGGTTTACAAGAAATCCAGAATCATTCAGGAGTATACTCGACTAAAAACACAACATAAGCATTCAGAGCGACGCCTATATACAACATTTACAACGAGTAGGTCAAACAAGAAACCTACAGAAACTGAAGGGTGATCCGAACTTTATACCTCCACAGTCGACGCACAACACTGGAACCCAAACTGCAAATTGGGCAAAGGAAACCAAAAAGCCCAAGGGAAGACAAATAAAATCGTTAGAGTGAGTGGACGAAAATAATAATATGTCTTTCCCAAATAAATGCTCATAAAATCATAATGCGAGTCAATGCATATGAAAATCTCGACTAGGTACATTTTCCCTGATCCATAAATATGCACGTAAAATTCTGCGGGGTCACTCATGGAATCCTCCGCATAGTACAGTCTAATCACGGAATCCCAAACCCACACGTGATTAACATAAGTCTGAAAGACCTCGGGTCAGGATATCTGTCCCCCCCCCAGAGCATCTCGGGGATCAGCCGAGAAGCCAAAGCATCGATGCATTCCTCTATATTCGAGACTGTACTCTGTGTAAACCAAATCATAAATCCTTTCCATGCACATGCATAATCGTAAAATGCATAATCATAAAATGTATACTTATATGTGCATAATTATAACTGTATACGTAAATGCGTAATCATAAATATATATATTTATAAAAAGCATAATTCTAGACTCGCAAATCTAACTGTGAAAATAAAATGTCCATTCACAGTACAAAGCTAGCCCTGAGGTCCGGCGAAATATCCCTTGCCAAATGCTCGATCCTGATCACCTGAAAAATAGAGATACGATCAATATATGTTGAAACACAACATACAGAGCCAATATGCTGAAAACCCAGCGTTCTCGAAAGACGTATCGCTCGGAATATCGACGAGGATAACAAAATTCTCAAAATATACCCAATAAACCCTCGTCCCAAAATCGAGTACTTGAATCAACCAAAAAACCTCAAGACTACGATCGGGGCTCGATTATGAGCAAAACAGTATAAAACTCCCCAAAATTTCAAAAAGTCAACCCTTCGTTGGAGCTCCGTCGTTGACTGCCGCCGCCGCCGCCGGCACGGCGTCAATGGTGAAATTCTCCGGCGACCAAGACCCCAAAACCTTCCTCTCCTCAAGCCCAACGTCTTTTCCCAAAGGACCACCACCATCCAACCACCACCGTGGCCGGAAACCGCCTCGAAAACCCAAAAATCTCAAACCGGCCTGAAAATTTCTCCGGTGAAATTCACCACCGTGAGGCCACCTCGTCCTCCCAAACTCAAGGGGTTTCATCCCCAACTTAAACCCAACCGTTTCCACCCAAAATCCCCATTGGAAAACAACCAGAAAATTGTGACGACCCGAACCTGAATATGATGCATATTCGGCATGATTCTCGAGATTGAGTTAGTCGCAGTTTATTGTCGTAATTGTGGTTTGCCGATCCGATTCGCGACTATATTTTCAGTCGAGAATTTGGGTTGATTGTGTTCACGGAAATTGTAGAGTACGTGATTTCGAGTTCGTGGGCGGTTCCGGAAGATTTTTCCGATAACCGAGGAATATTTTATGATTATTTGAAGTTTCGGGTTCCGATGAGTTTATCCGATTGTTTCGAGCTTATCCGAATCATTTCGTATATTCATTTTAGAACGTCGATCGACCCGAGGTGCGAGTATAAATAGCGAAAATAGTCGTAAATTGTCGAGAAATACTGTTTTGCATTGACCAGTCGTTGACTTTCCAAAATTGGAAAGCTGACCAGTTTGACCGAAGAGGGAAGTTTCCTCTTTGAGCTGTGCCGTCCGACGACCTATTTTTCGGCCACCTCCGACCACGGACAGGTATGGTTAGATTCCTTGCATGATTTCGAGTTGAATGATGTTTTGTTTGATAAGAATTGATGAGGATTTCGGGGCACCAGAATTGGGCCGAATCGTCGGTGTTCGCCGGTGATGGTGACGGTGGTTCCGGTGGGTTTCGAGGACGGGTTTGTTAGGGGTTTTGCTCCCCACACCTTGGTGAAGCTCACTGGGTAACTGGTTTTGGATGAGATGAAGTTTTGGGGTGAACCCGATTAGGGATTCCGGTTTGAATTTTGGATCGGGTTTTGTGAAATTGGGGATGTTAGAGGTTAAATTGGTGTGTGTTGTAGTTATGGAAATGACTCGGTCTGAGGAGAGCTTCCATTCTGGAGTTTCCTCGCCGTGAAATTTCATGGTTGACTGGCGGCGGCGGTCAACGGTGGTATTCCGGCGAGGGTTGACTTTTTTCAGATTTCGACAATTTTAATGTCATTTTTCTCGTAATCGTGCCCTAGTTATCGTACAGAGGTTTTCGGGTGAATTTGGTTGGCCGATTTTCAGTCGAGGTTTCGAGTGGGGATTTCGGGATTTCCGTAATTCATTTTGTACTGCATTTCACATTTCTGGGAACGGTTGGTTTCCGTGCATCAGTACCGTGTTGTGGATTACGATATTGATCAGTTATGTTTTTGTGGATATTCAGGAGATCGAGATCGTGACTTGGATCGTGACCGTGCTTCAGGCGAGGGATCTTCCGCCGGACCATGAGTTTAGCGCGAGTGCGCATTTCACGAGTCTGTGAGTGGACAATTTATTTTCACGGATTGATTGCGAGTCTTTTATTTATGATTTACGAACTTGAGCATGCAGATTGATTATGATTTTACGAGCATGTATTTTACGATTATGCATATACGAATATACGTATACGAGTATACATGTATATATATATATTATGTTTTAAGCATGTGCATAGAAAAGATTTATGATTTGGTTTACACAGAGTACAGTCTCAGTATATGTTGTGGTATCGATACACATTGGCTTCTCGGCTGATCCCCGAGTACGCTCCGGGGGGGACAGATATCCTGACCCGAGGCCTTTCTGGCTAGAATCACGTGTGGGTCTGGGATCCCGTGATTCAGACTGTGCTATCGCGTGGAAGCCCACGAGATTCTCCACGATATGTTTTACGTTGCATGCTCTGTACTTGAGTGGTAGTCAGCGTCTCCTCACGTACCATTGATTTTCATGCATTTGACTCGCATATGATTTTATATGTATATATTACTTGGTGAAACACATTTATTTTCGTCCACTCACTCTAACGTGGTTATTGTCTTTCCCCTGGACTTTTCGGTTTCCGTGCCCAGTTGCAGTTCAGGTTTAGTGTTTTCACGTCGCGGTTTGGAGGCTAGTGATCAGAGTTACCTGTGCTTTCCAGTAGGTTCTTGTTTCGCCTACTGATGTGTATATGTTGTATATATGTTATACTAGAGGTCGCTCTGATACATTCTGATACCTGTTTATACTGATTTTCTCGGATATACATATATACATAGTACAGTTTGTTTACTGTTATTGATTATATTGATGTTGAGAAATCCGGATGGGATTGGTGCCCACGGTTTGGCTTTTGTGGCATAGGATGAAGTGTTATTTCTGGGTGCAGGTTATGGTAATTCCACGTTAGTAACGAAACTCTGCCAAAATTTTGAAAAAAATTTTGTTGGTTCGTATTTTCGAAGGGGTTCGATTCCGGTTTAGGTAACTGAATCGGGATTGGGTCCTTTCAGCTTGGTATCAGAGCATTAGGTTGTCAGATTCTGTAGACTCTTGTAGTTGTGACGCTTAGGGTATTTGAGTTGATACAACATGACTGGAGTGATGACCCGACTGGCCAGCGGTACTCATCAATACTTCGGGTGTTGTGTGTCCTCAAATATCTGTGGTTTCATGATTACGTTCTTTTCGCTAATACCTAATGCTTGTCTTGTGTCAGTAGGATGCCTCATCGACTTGGTCCCCGTATTGATCGGGATGATGATCCTGATGAGGATCGCCAAACGCGCGACTTGCTTATGCGAGTGCTGCGTTTGGAAGAGCGTTTTGACCCTGTGGTCAAGGCTCGCACTGCGGGTGCTACTGTGTTTTCGGGTTCAGTTGATCCAGAGATATGCGAGGCATGATTGGTTCAGATTGAACGTGTTTGTGAGCGTCTGCAGTTTACTCCTGAGCAGATGACAGTAGCCGCAGTTGGTTTACTTGAGGGTGATGCATACTTTTGGTGGGTCAGTACTGACAGAGTTCCAGTGGATACTTCGTGGACATTGTTTCGTGAACTGTTTATGCAGAGGTATTTTAATCAGGCTACCCAGCAGCGCAAGTACGAGGAGTTTACAAACTTGAGGCAGGGCAGTTTATCTGTACTTGAGTATCGGGATCGGTTTACCCGTTTGTCTCGTTTTGCGCGGGATATGGTGGCTACAGAGGAAGCCAAGTGTCGTAGGTTTGAGCTGGGATTGAATCTGAACATCAAGGTGACACTGACTATGATGCCTCGAAACAACTTTGATGAGTTTGTGAGTGCTGCACTCCGAGGCGAGGACATTGAGCAGGAGAGACAGCGGCAGAGGTACCAGCCGAGACAGTTGGAAGAAGGTGGACCGAGTCAGGGGCCTTCAAAGAGGCTGAGTTCTGATACATCCGGTTCAGCTTCATCCTCAAGCGGTGAATCATATCGACCACCAGCTGGTGTACCGAGACGGAGGTCGGGATGGAGGAGAGATCGACCGCAGCGACCACAGGCTAGTGGAGATTCCAGCGGTTCTAGTCATCCTCGACGACCATTTGGCACTTTTGCTACACCGAGGGAGTATCCGTTGTGCAACTTGTGCAATAGGTATCATGTTGGTTCGTGTCAGCGAGGCACCCTCAACTGTTATCATTGTGGCCAGGTGGGTCACTATGCGAGGGCGTGTCCTCAGTTGTATAGTAGTGATAGACACAGGCAGCCCAGAGTTCTGGAGGAGAGCGAGGAGCCACTTTGGGAGCACGACCAGCACAGTTTGCAGGTCAGGGTAGGCAGCAGGGACAACCCCAGCGAGGACGACCAGCCAGACAGGCGAGAGTTTATGCTATGACTCTACGTGAGGGCAGAGCATCACCGGAGGTTGTTATCAGTACGTTACATGTTTTTGGTATTCCTGTACTTGCATTGTTAGATCCGGGCACCACACATTCATTCATATCATTTAGATTGTCATCATTAGCTACGGTACCTGCATCTCCACTTTCGGGGTTATGGAGGGTGTTGTATCCGTCAGGTGAGGTTGTGAGCATCGGTTGGGTTTACCGAGATTATGAGGTGTTTGTTGATGGCCATGGTTTAGCCGTAGATCTGTTACTGCTTGATATTGTGGATTTTGATTTGATATTGGGTATGGACTTCCTGGAGTCGCACTGGGCCATGTTTGACTGCCACAGGAAGGAGGTCGCGTTTCGACGACCAGGGTTACCTGAGATACTGTTCCGTGGCGAGAAGAACACTTCACTACCGTGTTTGATTTCCGCGATGAGGGCGGATCGGCTGATGAAGAAGGGTTGTGTTGCTTACCTAGCCCATGTTGTGGACACTACAGCTGCAGTGCCGGATTTTGGTAGTATTGAGGTTGTGTCTGAGTTTCCAGATGTGTTTCCAGCGGAGTTACCTGGTATACCCCCTATACGGGAGATTGATTTTACCATTGAGTTATTGCCGGGTACTGGACCGATTTCCCAGACACCGTACCAGATGGCTCCTGCGGAGTTGAAGGAGTTGCAGATCCAGCTCCAGGAGTTGCTAGAGAAGGGATTCATTCGACCGAGTGTTTCTCTGTGGGGTGCCCCAGTGTTGTTTGTGCGGAAGAATGATGGGTCCATGTGTTTGTGCATTGATTATCGGAAGCTGAATCAGGTTACAGTGAGGAACAAGTATCCATTACCGCGGATTGACGACTTGTTCGATCAGCTGAAGGGAGCAGCAGTCTTTTCGAAGATTGACCTTCGATCCGGATATCACCAGTTGAGGATCCGAGACTCAGATGTAGCCAAGACAGCATTCAGGACGCGGTATGGGCACTATGAGTTTTTGGTTATGCCGTTTGGGTTGACCAACGCCCCCGCAGCTTTCATGGACTTGATGAATCGAGTGTTTAGACTGTTCCTGGACAAGTTCGTGATCGTATTCATTGACGATATCCTGATATATTCCAGGAGTGTGGGCCAGCACAAGAATCACTTGCGAGCAGTGTTGCGAACTTTGCGGGACCATCAGTTATTCGCGAAGTTTAGTAAGTGTGAGTTCTGGTTGGATAGTGTGAAGTTTCTGGGCCACGTGATTTCGGCCGAAGGAGTTAGTGTTGATCCTAACAAGATCGAGGTCGTGCTAAATTGGAGTCGACCCAATACTATGCCGGAGATTCGGAGTTTCTTGAGGTTAACAGGCTATTACCGACGATTTGTTCAGGATTTCTCCCGGATTGCTACACCACTGACCAGATTGACGAACAAAGGCGTCAATTTTGAGTGGTCTGATGCGTGCGAGGAGAGTTATTTGCTCCTGAAGGAGAGATTGACTACCGCACCGGTTCTGACATTGCCAGACGACAGTGGTGAGTTTGTTGTGTACAGTGATGCGTCGAAGTTGGGACTTGGCTGTGTGTTGATGCAGCATGGTAGAGTCGTGGCATATGGTTCCAGACAGCTGAAACCGCATGAGGCCAACTATCCGACGCATGATTTGGAGTTAGCCGCTATTGTGTTAGCGTTGAAGAGCTGGAGGCATTATTTGTATGGTGCTCAGTGTAAGATTTTCACTGACCACAAGAGTCTCACCTATTTGCGGACGCAGCCGGATCTAAACATGAGGCAGCGCCGATGGATAGAGTTGATCAACGATTACGATTGCACGTTTGAGTACCATCCAGGGAAGGCCAACGTTGTGGCGGATGCACTTAGCCGGAAGTCGGGAGCCTCGTTGTTTGATGTATGTGTGGCCAGAGTATCGATGTTAGCCGAGCTTCGAGCTACGGGTGCTGTGTTTGGGTATGATGATGATGGAGCTTTGTTGGCCAGTTTCCTGGTTCGACCCGTATTAGTTGATCAGGTACGAGAGGCTCAGGATTCAGATCCTTACTTGCTGGGCAAGAAGACCATGATTCGGAATGGTGTGCCTACAGAGTTCCGATTGAGCGACGACGGTACGTTGTTGTTCAGGGGCAGGCTATGTGTACCCAGAGACGAGGACTTGAAGAAGGAGACTCTGGACGAGGCCCACAGTTCAGCGTATGCAATGCATCCCGGAGGTACGAAGATGTTACGTACACTTCGAGCGTACTATTGGTGGCGCAACATGAAGCGGGAGATTGCCGCGTACGTGAGTCGATGTTTGATTTGTCAGCAGGTGAAGGCGGAGAGACAGAAACCTGCAGGGAAACTACAGCCACTTGAGATTCCAGTTTGGAAGTGGGAGCACATTACGATGGATTTCGTCTATTAGATGCCGCGTACTTCGGCGGGCAACACTGGCATTTGGGTTATTGTTGACCGATTGACGAAATCCGCACACTTTCTTACACTTCCGGGGAAGATTTCAGTGGGCAGATTGGCCAAGTTGTACTTATCTGAGATTGTTCGCTTGCATGGTGTGCCTGTATCCATTGTTTCTGACCGAGATAGTCAGTTTACTTCTGAGTTTTGGCAGGCGTTGCAGCGAGCTTTGGGCACGAGGTTGCGATTTAGTACAGCTTTTCATCCTCAAACTGACGGGCAGTCCGAGCGGACCATTCAGACTCTTGAGGATATGCTGAGATCGTGTGTGTTGCAGTTTCGCGGAAACTGGGATCAACAGTTACACTTGATTGAGTTCGCCTACAATAACAGCTATCAAGCCAGTATTGAGATGGCACTGTACGAGGCTTTGTACGGGAAGTAGTGTCGCACTCCATTGTGTTGGAGTGAGGTGGGCGAGCGTTGGCTTATTGGTCCAGATTTGGTGAAAACCACGATGGAGGACATACAGGTTATCCGAGATCGGCTGAAGATCGCCCAGGATCGGCTGAAGAGTTATGCAGATGTGAGGAGGAAGAGTTTAGAGTTCGATGTTGGTGATTGGGTCTTCCTGAAACTATCTCCGTGGAGGGGAGTTGTGCGTTTCGGGAAGCGTGGCAAGCTTCGATCGCGGTACATTGGTCCGTATGAGATTACGGAGAGGGTTGGAGCTGTTGCTTATAGACTTGAGTTACCGGCTGAGATGGCTCATGTGCACGATGTCTTCCATGTTTTGATGTTGCGGAAGTACATATCAGATCCTTCACATGTGATAGCCCCACAACAGTTGCCGATCAGGGAGGATTTATCGTATGTTGAGGAGCCAGTGCAGATTCTCGATCGTTGTGAGCAGGAGTTGAGGCACCGTGTGATTCCGCTGGTGAAGGTCTTGTGGCAGAATCACTCGATTGAGGAGGCCACCTGGGAGACCGAGCAGCGTATGCGGGAGCAGTATCCTCATCTGTTCGCTTGACAGGTATGTAAATTTCGAAGTCGAAATTTCTTTAAGGGGGGTAGATTTGTGACGACCCGAACCTGAATATGATGCATATTCGGCATGATTCTCGAGATTGAGTTAGTCGCAGTTTATTGTCGTAATTGTGGTTTGCCGATCCGATTCGCAACTATGTTTTCGGTCGAGAATTTGGGTTGAGTGTGTTCACGGAAATTGTAGAGTACGTGATTTCGAGTTCGTGGGCAGTTCCGGAAGATTTTTCCGATAACCGAGGAATATTTTATGATTATTTGAAGTTTCGGGTTCCGACGAGTTTATCCGATTGTTTCGAGCTTATCCGAATCATTTCGTATATTCATTTTGGAACGTCGATCGACCCGAGGCGCGAGTATAAATAGCGAAAATAGTCGTAATTTGTCGAGAAATACTGTTTTGCATTGACCAGTCGTTGACTTTCCAAAATTGGAAAGCTGACCAGTTTGACCGAAGAGGGAAGTTTCCTCTTTGAGCTGTGCCGTCCGACGACCTATTTTCCGGCCACCTCCGACCACGAGACAGGTATGGTTAGATTCCTTGCATGATTTCGAGTTGAATGATGTTTTGTTTGATAAGAATTGATGAGGATTTCGGGGCACCCGAATTGGGCCGAATCGTCGGTGTTCGCCGGTGATGGTAACGGTGGTTCCGGTGGGTTTCGAGGACGGGTTTGTTAGGGGTTTTGCTCCCCACACCTTGGTGAAGCTCACTGGGTAACTGGTTTTGGATGAGATGAAGTTTTGGGGTGAACCCGATTAGGGATTCCGGTTTGAATTTTGGATCGGGTTTTGTGAAATTGGGGATGTTAGAGGTTAAATTGGTGTGTGTTGTAGTTATGGAAATGACTCGGTCTGAGGAGAGCTTCCATTCTGGAGTTTCCTCGCCGTGAAATTTCATGGTTGACTGGCGGCGGGGGTCAACGGTGGTATTCCGGCGAGGGTTGACTTTTTTCAGATTTCGACAATCTTAATGTCATTTTTCTCGTAATCGCGCCCTGGTTATCGTACTGAGGTTTTCGGGTGGATTTGGTTGGCCGATTTTCAGTCAAGGTTTCGAGTGGGGATTTCGGGATTTCCGTAATTCATTTTGTACTGCATTTCACATTTCCGGGAACGGTTGGTTTCCGTGCATCAGTACCGTGTTGTGGATTACGATATTGATCAGTTATGTTTTTGTGGATATTCAGGAGATCGAGATCGTGACTTGGATCGTGACCGTGCTTCAGGCGAGGGATCTTCCGCCGGACCACGAGTTTAGCGCGAGTGCGCATTTCACGAGTCTGTGAGTGGACAATTTATTTTCACGGATTGATTGCGAGTCTTTTATTTATGATTTACGAACTTGAGCATGCAGATTGATTATGATTTTACGAGCATGTATTTTACGATTATGCATATACGAATATACGTATACGAGTATACATGTATATATATTATGTTTTAAGCATGTGCATAGAAAAGATTTATGATTTGGTTTACACAGAGTACAGTCTCAGTATATGTTGTGGTATCGATACACATTGGCTTCTCGGCTGATCCCTGAGTACGCTCCGGGGGGGACAGATATCCTGACCCGAGGCCTTTCTGGCTAGAATCACGTGTGGGTCTGGGATCCCGTGATTCAGACTGTGATATCGCGTGGAAGCCCACGAGAGTCTCCGCGATATCTTTTACGTTGCATGCTCTGTACGTGAGTGGTAGTCAGCGTCTCCTCACGTACCATTGATTTTCATGCATTTGACTCGCATATGACTTTATATGTATATATTACTTGGTGAAACACATTTATTTTCGTCCACTCACTCTAACGTGTTTATTGTCTTTCCCCTGGACTTTTCGGTTTCCGTGCCCAGTTGCAGTTCAGGTTTAGTGGTTTCACGTTGCGGTTTGGAGGCTAGTGATCAGAGTTACCTGTGCTTTCCAGTAGGTTCTTGTTTCGCCTACTGATATGTATATGTTGTATATATGTTATACTAGAGGTCGCTCTGATACATTCTGATACCTGTTTATACTGATTTTCTCGGATATACATATATACATAGTACAGTTTGTTTACTGTTATTGATTATATTGATGTTGAGAAATCCGGATGGGATTGGTGCCCACGGTTTGGCTTTTGTGGCATAGGATGAAGTGTTATTTCTGGGTGCAGGTTATGGTAATTCCACGTTAGTAACGAAACTCTGCCGAAATTTTGAAAAAAATTTTGTTGGTTCGTATTTTCGAAGGGGTTCGATTCAGGTTTAGGTAACTGAATCGGGATTGGGTCCTTTCAAAAATCTTCCCCCGTTAACCCCGATTCCGGCCAATTTCACATCCAAAATCAACCAACCAAATCACCTCCAAGCATCACAATATATACATCAATCAAAAACCCAAGGGAAGAGCTTCAAATCCCTACCTTAATCTCCGGCAACCGTGCCATTTTTCGGCGAAAATCGTGACGGCGAGTTCAATGACTTGGCGGGTCAACTCGGTTCCTGGCTCGGTCAATGCTGGTCAACAGCCCAATTTCAACTTTTCGATAACTTTTGCGACTATTCCGCTATTTATACGTCGCAAACCAATCGAATTCACGATTCGGATAACTCAAAACTAAACGGATAAGTACGACTAACTCGACGATAATTTCAAATATTCATTTTATATTCCCCGATTATCCGAAAAATCTTCTGAAACCTCCTACGAATTCAAAATTACATCCTCTACAATTTCTGCGAAGGAACCCAAACCAAATTCGTGTCCGATAATTAAGTCATGAACAAAATTGCTAGATCGATTAATTACGTCTAACTACGACTAATCATGAAATGTGCAACTCAAGCTGATTAACATACCATTTCCGGTTCGGGTCGTTACAGTTGAGTCATTTTCTCTTGGTCTATTTGAGTGATCTTTTCGTAGACTCATTTTTGTCATTATGCCTCGACAACCAACTCAATGGGATGAGGCGCAATCTTTGGCCCAACAGATGCATGAATTAAATACACGTATGTTGTTAGTGCCACATGAGGAACATGATGATTTAGTTATTAGAGCAAAAAAGGCGAGAGCAATTCCCTTTGTAGGATCTCATAACCTTGAGGCTTGTGAGAACTGGCTTCTAGAGATTTGTCGTGTAAAGCAGAGAACAAAGTTAGTTGTGGGTTTGTTGTAGGACCATGCTTACCATTGGTGGGAGAACATAGAGAATAATGAAACCACCACCCCGTAGGCAGAGTTCAAGGAGTGTTATGAGTCCCTTCTCCAGTGAAGCTATAGAGCAGAGGAAATATGAGGTGTTTATGAATCTTCAGCAAAGAGACTTGTCTATGATGGAGTATCGGGACCGTTTCATTCGCTTATCCCGATTTGCACCAAATTCAGTCAGATTAGTGAATGAGATATATTGGAGATTTGAGCAGGGCTTACGGCCTGAGATTTCCCCATACATGTCAGGTGTGGTACACATAGATTTTGATGAGTTTGTCAGTGCTGCTGTGAGATGCGAAGATAGGCTTTGATGTGAGATGGGCCTAATTCGACGATTCGATGAAGGTGGGCCCAGCAAGGGTCCATCAAAAAGGGGAGGCTCCAGCCCATCTG
The DNA here is from genome assembly GCA_946800695.1 of Geum urbanum. Classification (NCBI taxonomy): domain Eukaryota; kingdom Viridiplantae; phylum Streptophyta; class Magnoliopsida; order Rosales; family Rosaceae; genus Geum; species Geum urbanum. The sequence goes on along the minus strand of OX327017.1, from coordinate 13,502,490 downwards.
GTTCCATATCATCTTCTAGTAAGGGATCTCATACCTCTAGCGCACGTCATCTGAGTTGTTTTTCGAGATGGAGACGAAGTTGACCACAGAGGCAGAGGTCTGTGGCCAGTTCTAGGGGATCTAGTAGGTCTCAATTTACTTCATCAGTGCCCAAAGACTTCCCTCTATGCAATAGAAGTCACAAACGCCATCTCAGACAGTGTCAGTTTAGGACTTCAGCTTGTTATCGTTGTGGCCAGGTGGGCCATTTTGTGAGGGAGTGTCCGCAGAGGGACACCTCAGGTGGATTTTCTGTGCAGAGTTCTGATGGTGATCTAGGAGCCACTTCAGGAGTAAGAGCCGCACTGCTACCCAGACAGCCAGCTTATCAGGGCCGGAGCCAGAGGTGATCATTGGTATGTTGCATATTTTTGGTTATGCTCCTTATACTTTAATAGATCCGGAGGCGATTGTTAGGACCATAATTATGTACCTATTACGCCCTTAATTTTATGTTTATATTTTGTTTTCTATGAATAAATCATTGATCTTATGACGTTTCCTATTCTTGCTAGGAAATGTGGAGTTGGCTCGGAAATGTATTAAATTGAAGAATTAGATACTTATTGGAGAAGACGTGTATATTTCCGAGGTCAAGGGAGAATTTGAAGCAACTTTGGGAAAATGACGAAATAGCTTCACCGGAGGTCGCCGGAAGTTGCTCGGAACCCGCCGGAATTTACCACAGCCGGCCGGCCCACTTTGACAGGACCAAGCACATGGAGTCCAGCCTAATAGAGGCCTATTAAGCCCATCTATGCTTACCAATCTGATTTGGAGAGAAATAGAGGAAGTTCGACTGTATGATGTCATCATTTTGGAGCTTAGCCTTCCATAGCCTAAAATAGTGGATCATGGTCTCCCTCATTCAAAGTTGACCTTTAGATCTTCCATCTCACCATTTCCTATCATCTAAGGGTCCATATTTTTCTCCTTAACCAGCCGAAATTCAAGATTCCTCTTGCACCCAACATACCACACTTCATTTCACTCATTTTTTACAAGTTTAGAGCCTTTTTCTCTCTAGTTGTCTCTCTAGCTTCTCTCTAGGGTTCTTGGTGAGTTCTCTAGAGAGAATCTAGATTTCTCTACCCTTAATCCTTTCCTCCAACCCTCTACAAATCCAAGAGACCTGGCCTTGAATTCCTTGGCCGAACCTCTTCCACTCTCCCTCATCAGCATCCCTCACTTCCTCCTCTCCTCTTTGCCTCTAAGGAGTGTGTGATTCTCTAGAGCTCGATGAATTAGGAAGTAATCACTCATCCCCTTTACTTCTTTGAGTCCTAGAGGTTGCCTCTCCTCCTCTTGAGGACTTGGTGCTTGTTAAAGAAGAAGAAGTGGAGCTAGAAGAGTTTAGAGTCACTTGGAGCTTTGCTAGGGACCCTTAGTTATTTCTACTCTCTTTTACCTCTTAAACATGTATCAAATCTTGTATCTAATTATGTTTAGTGAGTAGTCTCTTTTGGAAGGATAGGGTTAGAACCCTAGCCATGTGATGAACAAACTATGAGTTGGTTATGTATGACTCTTGAATTGTGTTGTGAATAAGCTATTTTGTGTTTGTGGATGTTTATGTGTTTGAGCCTCATGTCTAGTTTTATTATGCATGTCTAAGCTAAGATTAAGTTGAGATATGTTTAAGGAAGCTAGTAATGGACTTAAGTGAATCAGTCACTCATCTAAGAAAGATGAGCATATAAACATAATTAGGGTATTATTCTATGAGATTTACCTTGAGAATTGGTTCCCTAGCACCTAGCATGGACTAGAGCTTTTTTGAGTCTTTATAGACTTAAGGAACTCTAGTCAAGCACACATTAATCAAAAAGGTTATTTAGGCACATTGTAGAACTTCTTAGCTCGTAACTTACTAATTACGAGTTGAGAGATTCACTAGACTACCCCTTGGATCTTCCAATCGATATTCAAGAGAGGAACCTTTCCACATCTATCACATAATTTACTTGTTGACTTCATAACGTGACGTACTATTGTGATTCAAGTCTAAATAGCTTGGGTCTTGATTCCACTTCACGATATTCTTCAATGTTGGGTTTGAGTAGCCTAGAGCCCGTAATGGCCTAGGTGCTTAGATTTAAAACCAATCATGACTCACAAGGTAACGACTTGGACATTTATTCTCGTGAACGGACTTAATCTAAACCGGGACATTATTTGGTGCATCATATGGTTAGTAGGGATTTCCCTAGTCGACCTACTTTCTTTATCTTGAATTCGTGTTATTTAGTTTCTGCATTCTAGTGTAATAACCAACCAATCAACCTTCGTTAATCACTCATCTTAATTTTACCATCCCTCACAATGCTAAGTCTCCAAAGGACTTAGTAGGGTGAGATTCACTTTCACATTTTAATTTCTTTTTAGTGTCAAGTAGTTTAGTGTCTAGTGAGTCGTAATCTTTGTGCTTTCATTTCCGAGCTAAGGAATCTAAGTGCTTAATCCTCGTGGGTTCGACACTCGATTTCTTTTTTATACTATTACTTGTCCCCGTACATTTGCGAGCGAAGACCATTCTTGCACTTATGAATTAGCCAATAGCTTACTAAGTGTAGGGGTGTAAATCTTCCAACAAGTTTTTGGCACCGTTGCTGGGGATTGAGTTTATCTTAATTCCTTAGCTCGGTTGGCCTTTGATTACGATTATCCGGACATTTTAACTTGATGATTTGTTTTATAGCTTTTAGTTTTCTTCAATTTATCACTTAGAACTTTGTTTTTCTTGTTTTTGTTCCATAGGATACTTTGGTAGGTATTTTGGGGTGAAAATGTGTTGGGATTTGTGCTTTAACCTTTATTGCAGGACAATTTTCGATCCATAAAAAAATTCCCTTTGTGATCGGCTTAATACACGAGTTTGCGCGTAATCGTAGTTTTCCGTAAATTGATTGAATTACCGGTTTTGATCACGACTTAATTATTGGCCGAGAATTTGAGTTGAGCCTCTTCTCGAGAGTTGTTGTACGCGTGATTTCAAGTTCGTGGGCGGTTCCGGATTATTATTTCGACGATCGAGGAATATAATATGAATATTTGAAATTTCGGAATATCGTCGAGTTTATCCGTTCGTATTCGAGTCTATCCGAATCGTGATTGTGATCCGTTTTGGACCGTCGATCGACCCGAACCGAAATTGGAATGATTATCGACTCGATTTGTGAGTTTCGCGATTAGTCGCGATTTCGACGTAATCGGTTAATATGGCGGCTTCGTTAGCGACTAAATTATTGGGCAAGAATTTGATTTGGGATCCTTTGCGAAAGTTGTAGAGAATTTAATTTTGTGCTCGTGGGAACTTCCAGAGGATTTTTCCGAGTTACGAGGAATAAGTTGTGAATATATTCGGGCGTCGAATATTGTCGTAGTTATCCGTTTGGGATTCGATACGCGTACGGTATAAATATGGAAGCGATACGTGACAATTTGGGAAAGTTTCCAAAAGTGGAAAGTTGGGTTGACCCGCGTTGACCACGGGTCATGGGCGACCCGTTTTGCACGTTTTGCCCCGTGAACATCTCGCCGCCGTGGACGACGATTCCGGCCACGGTTGGCCAGGGTCCCTTCACGGAACTTTTTGGGCTCGTGGCCCTCTTCAACTTGGTAGGTGGATCGACCCGTGGGGTGGCCGGAGGAGGAAGAAAAGGCGCGGCGAAGTTCGGTGTTTCCGGTGAGTTTTTGACGGAATCGGGTGACGGCGTGGAGGCCGAGTTGGTGGTGGCTCTTTGAGGGGTTTTGTTAGCCATGAGGAAAGGAAGCTATTGGAAGTGGTTTGGGAGGTTGCCGTGGCCGGAGGAAGGAGATCAGTCGGTTTGAAATTTCGATAAGCGTTTGAGACTTTGAGGTGAGTTTTGGAGGTTTTCCGCTCAAAATTGGCCTTAACTTTGAATTGCAAAGTTGTTGGAAATGTCGAGATCTTCAAATCCATGTGTAGGTTTCATTTTTTTGGGCCGGTATGATTTTTCGGCGGCCGGCGGCAACGGTGTTGCCGTCCGCGGCGGCGACTTTTCCGGCGACGTGTTTTTCAACGAGTTGTATGTCGTTTCGCTCGGAATCGCGCACCGATCACAGTGGTGAGGTTTGTTTTTCGAATTGAGCATCGGAAATTATAGTGTGATTTTGTGGTGTGATTATCGAATTTTGACGATTTCGTTGATATTGAATTATATGTTTCCGGGAACGGTTGTTTCTCGTGATATGATTTGAGGTATCGAGTTATGTTTTGAGCAGTGGATTTTATGATTATCAGGGGATCGTGATCGTTTGTTTGGCGAGGGATTTTTAGCCGGATCACGGGATTAACGCGTATTGCGTTACGCTCACCTGTGAGTGGACACTTTTATATTTTCACAGTTGTTGCGAGTTCGTGATTTTCCGTATTTGTCTATATACGATATTAAGCTTATTTATTATTTTCGGAGGTATTATTTTATATTTTTATGGTGATGGCATACTTGCATCGATGATTCGGCTACTCGGCTGATCACCGGTAGTCTGACCAGAGTTGAGAGATTCCTCTGGACTAGAGTTAAGAGATTCCACTGGGCAGGGTTGAGAGATTCCCCTGTTATGCCGTTGGGGTTGAGAGATTCCCCGAGCCTATCACCGTCGGGTTTGAGAGATTCGCCTGACCGTCGGGCTTTAGAGATTCGCCTGGCACCTCCATATATACTTTCCGAACTCGCTATACTTTAAATTGTTTATTGTATATGAAATTGGTGAAAGGCATATGTTTATTTTCGTCCACTCACTCTAACGTTTTTATTTGTCTTTCCCCTGGGCTTTTCGGTTTCCATGCCCAGTTTGCAGTTCGAATTCTGGTGTCGCACGTCGCGGTCGGAGGCTTAGTATTCGAGCGATGTTTCTTTTATGGTAGGTTCTTTGTTTGACCTACTATTTGTATATATATACTAAAAGTCGCTTTGAGCATTCTTATGTTATACTTTTATACGATTTTTCCCCGGATTTCTGTAAAGTATAGTTTTATTGATTACTTTACATTACTGTTATGATATTGAGAAATCCGGATGGGATTGGTGCCCACGGTTTGATTTTTGTGGCATAGGATGAAGTGTATTTTCCGGGTGTAGGTTAATGGCAATTCCGCGTTAGTAGCGTTACTCTGCTGAAATTTTTGTGGTTTTTGTTGGTTCGTGTTTTCAAAAGGGGTTTGACTCCAGTTTAGGAAACTAGATCGGGGTTGGGTCCTTTCACCTTCGACTCATCGAAGTTGGCTTGTAGAAAAGACTCGAAAGCCTCCTTCAATGCATCGAAAATTTCTTTCGATCCATCGAAATTCTTTGACATAGCTAGAGGCCTTGGAAAATTTTTCAGGGAGTGTTTATTTATGTGTCTAAAGTATTCTCATAAAATTTCAGCTCATTCCGATTTGTGATTAATTATGTGTAAATTATGCAACCTATGCTTTACTCCATTGAAAGTGTGTTGTGCTAAAGTTGTTTTACTTCATTTCTACTCCTTTTCCCCTTGATTATCTATATCCTTTTGGAGAATATCTAAATAGTGTGTTACTTTTATGCATTGTAGATAGTGTGTGTCTAGATTTAGCGAACTTAAATTCCACTACACCCTAGATTTTTAGGACTTCATCCGGCAATTCCGGTATATTGAGGCACATTGTAGAACTTCTTAGCTCGTAACTTACTAATTACGAGTTGAGGGATTCAGTAGACTACCCTTCGGATCTTCTAATCGATATTCGAGAGAGGAACCTGTCCACATGTATCACACAATTTACTTATTGACTTCACAACGTTGAAAAGACCCAACCCCGATTTAGTTTTCTAAACCGGAACCAAACCCTTTCTAAAAACGTGAACTTTCAAAAATCAAAAATTTCGACAGAGTTTCCTCTATAACGCGCGATTACTGAAAGGACCCAATCCCGATTTAGTTACCTAAACTGGAATCAAACCCTTTCGAAAATACGAAACAACAAAAAATTTTCAAAATTTGGGCAGAGTTTCGTTACTAATGTTGAATTACCATTACCTGCACTCAAAAATTAACACTTCGTCCTATGCCACAAAAAGCAAACCGTGGGCACCAATCCCATCTGGATTTCTCAACATCAATATAATCAACAACAGTAAATAAACTGTACTATGTATATATGTATATCCGTGAAAATCCGCACAAACATGTATCAGAACGTATCAGAGCGACCTCTAGAGTAAAACATATACAATATGTACATCAGTAGGCGAAACAAGAACCTACTGGAAAACACAGGTGACTCTGATCACTAGCCTCCAAACCGCGACGTGAAACACCAAACCTGAACTGCAAACTGGGCACGGAAACCGAAAAGCCCAGGGGAAAGACATGAAACACGTTAGAGTGAGTGGACAAAAATAAATGTCTTTCACCAAATAATATATGTTATAAAAACATATGCGAGTCGAATGAATAAATATAATAAAATACGCGAGGTAAACCATAATCCTCCAGCGTTCAGAGCATGCAAGTAAAATCCCACGGGGCCACTCATGGACTCGTCCGTGCTAGTACAGTCCGAATCACGGGATCCCTGACCCACACGTGATTCGAGCCAGAAAGGCCTCAGGTCAGGGTAACTTTTTCCACCCGGAAATACCTCGGCACAAGAAACAGATAACTATACCTACCCGGAAATACATCGGCACAAGGCACAGCGTCCCCCCTGGTAGGCACCCTCGGTGATCAGCCGGGGATGCGTGTGTATCGATACAACAACATGAACTACGACTGTACTCTGTGAAAATCAAATCACAAATATCTCGATGCATGTACAGTAAATAGCATAAAAATGCATATGCGTAACATAATCGTATATAACACATGTTCATAATAATCATAATCTTGTAAACATGCTCTTATCTGTTTATTCGTATACGCATATCCGTATATATATATATATAATTGTAAACACATGCTCATGTAATCCGAAATCTCATACGCATGCTCAAATTCGAAAATCATATAAAAAGACTCGCAATCATTTCCGTGAAAAGAAATTGTCCACTCACAGGTGAGCAAAACGCGCACTCGCGCTAATCTCGTGGTCCGGCGGAAGATCCCTCGCCTGAAGCACGATCACGATCTCGATCTCGATCTCCTGAGTGTTTACAAAACATAACTAATCAAAATCATAATTCTCAACACTGTACTGATGCAGGGAAACCAACCGTTCCCGGAAATACGAAATGCAGTGCAAAATGAATTACGGAAATCCTGAAATCCCCACTCGAAATCTCGACTGACAAACGGCTAATAAAATCGACCCAAAAACCTCTGGACGACGATCAGGGCGTGATTACGAGAAAAATGACACTAATTACATCGAAATCTGAAAAGTTGACTTTTTCCTCGCCGTTGACCGTCCGGCGGCGGCGCGCCGTTAACGGTGGAATCACGCGGCGAAACTCTCCAGATCAGACCATCTCGACCACACGAATCACTTTCCCTTCTATCACTAAGCCCAATTCACAAAGGAACCACCTCAATTTCTCAAAACCAAATTCGAAAATCCCAAACCGAATCCCTAATCGGGTTCATCCCAAAACTTCACCAACTCTAAAACAAATCATGTGGGAAGCTTCACAAGGTTAAAGGGAGTCAAACCCCTCTAACCTCCACCCTCAAAACCCACCGGAACCACCGTCACCATTACCGGCGACGTTGCTCAACTCGGACCAAATCGGGTTCATACATAATCGCATCAATTCCTTCCAAAACTCACACCATCATACTCGAAATTAAGAGAGAAGACGAACTATACCTGTCCCATGGCCAATGGTGGCCGAAATCCGGTCGCCGGAAGTGCAAGACCGAAACGGAAACTCTCCTCCCACGGTCAACCAGTCAAACTTTCCAAAACGGGAAAGTCAACGATGGTCAATGCAAATTCGTGTTTTTGCGACTATTTCACGACTATTTTTCGACTTTTCGATATTTATACTCGTCCCTCGGGTCGATCAACGGTCCGGAATGAATATACAATGTGATTCGGATAAGCTCGAAACAATCGGATAAACTCGTCGGAACCCGAAACTTCAAATAATCATAAAATATTCCTCGGTTATCGGAAAAATCTTCCGGAACCGCCCACGAGCTTGAAATCACGTACTCTACAATTTTCGTGAAGACACCCAACTCAAATTCTCGACTAAAAACATAGTCGCGATCGAATCGACAAACCACACAATATCGTAAAACTGCGACTATAACCAAATCTCGAGAATCGTGCCAAACACACATCTGATTCTGGTTCGGGTCGTCACAATTACCATTAACCTGCAGCAGAAAATACACTTCATCATATGCCATAAAAGCCAAACCGTGGGCTCCAATCCCATCCGGATTTCTCAAAAACATATCATAATGTAAAGCAATAAACAAAACTATAGCTTTACAGAAATCCGGGAAAATCATTTGAAAATATAAACATATCCAGTATTCAGAGCGACCTCTAGTATATACATATATACAAATAGTAGGCCAAACTAGGAACCTACCATAAAAGAAATGTATCTCGAATACTAAGCCTCCAACTGCGACTTGCGACACCCGAATCCAAACTGCAATCTGGGCAAAGAAAACGAAGAGCCCAGGGAAAGACATATAAACCATTAGAGTGAGTGGATGAAAATAAATGTCTTTTGCCGAATAATATGTATGTTTAAAAACATATGTGAGTCTAGATGCATAAAAATCATATGGTACACGAGGGAGACTCTAACTCCTCATGCGTACAGAGCATGCATCGAAAATCCCATGAGGTCACTCATGGACACACCCGCGTTAGTATAGTTTGAATCACGGGATCCCAGACCCTCACGTGATTCTAGCCAGAAAGGCCTCAAGTCAGGGTATCTGATACACGGATTTTACTAAGTACTAAATAAACACTTAACACTCAACAAAAACGCATAAGCAATTAAAACCCTTATTTGTTGATGTAGCATTGGTAAATAGGGTATCGTTCTTAACTGGGGATTGAGGGTGTATGCGTGACTACGCTAGGTTTAAAATGGGGGGATTTAAAAGGTTGTTTTTTTTACTAATTCCTACGAAATTAAAGACAGGAAATGGTTAGTAAACGCATAGAGAAATCCTAGGTTCTAACATGCTTCACTCATAGACAAGTAGAAAACAAGCAAGAACAAAGAAATCCTAAACATGCTTACTAGACCGAAAATAAACCTAAGTTATTATTTACATGTGATCGACTCATCTAGCTTACCCTTGCTCATTCCTAACCTGCAAATTAAACAATGTCAATCGAAATCCTAACTTCTTAACTTCACATAACACATGTTTATACTTAAGTTTAGTGCTCGGGATTGCCCTATACACATACCATTGATTTAGACTCGGGATTGCCCTATATCTAAGCCAAAGCATTATGATTAGATAAGCATGCATCATAGAACTTTAAGAAACTAGAACGCATGGAAGACAATTGAAATCAAAACAAGTGCAGAAAACCGAAATACTAAAAACCAATCCTTAAAAACAATAGTTCATACAAGGAGAAGTTACAAGATAAAGAGAAATCGAGTTACACGTTTTAGTTCCTCGGGATTGCCCTATGGAATTATGGTGCACACAACTCTCTTTGGTGGAAGTGACACTCGGAATTGCCCTATATGTCGTGGAGGCAGTTTGGTGGCAGAAAGATGGTGTAAACTTCTTCATGGAGAACGTCTTGAGTTTTTGGAGAGGAAGTAGTGTTTAGGCTGAGCTTAGGCGTCTAGAATGAGTGATGCTTGAGAATGAGGCCGAGCTCTTGTATTTATAGGTGAAGAATTCCAACTTTCCTCTCCAAACTAGGGATTCCTAGTGTACCCGGGTAAATCTGCTAGCCTGTCTTGAAACGTCTTTTCCGGGAGTTCTAGAGCTCAGAAAATTATGATTTTAGATTCATTGGAAATATCAGCTCGAGGGCTTGAAGAAGACATATATGATCACTATATTTGGAGTTGAATTGCAGATTCTGTGATCCATTGAAGATTGATGAGCTGGCAGGCATATATTCTTCTTCCTACTAGGAGTGTAGGGAAATCTTGATCTTTCCATATATTGTATTTCTTGAACTCCAAGTCATTTTGGCCGAACCTACCATATATTGTAGGATATTTTGATCTTCAAATAAGGCACTTTTGAGATATACTTAATACTTTTGATCCTCCATCTATTCGGTAATATCTCCTTGCTTGATTTTGCCCAAAATGCTTGTTGATTTTCGATCCACCATTTGAAATGTCTTCAGTTTGCCTTACGTCATTTTAGTAACTTGAGAAGACCATTTCGGACCCATATTTTGCTACGTCATTCCTAGTTGATTTAGGAAACTTCTCCACTTAGCTCATTTTATGCTCCAAATCACCTCCTTTATTGTACTTCTTTATTATAAACCTAAACACAATAAAGTAAGTAAGAACTGAGAATACTAAGGTCAAAACAAAGTAAAATGTAGAGAGAAATGCGTTAAGAATCTAGCATAAAATGCGTTGATCAGTATCTGCCCCCCCCCAGTAAAGACCTCGGGTCAGGGTCACAGTCCCCCACCCGGTAAACATCCTCGGGGATCAGCCGGGTTGCTAAATGTATCGATACAACCATATATACTGATACTGTACTCTATGTAAACCAAATCATAAATAGTTTCTATGCAAATGTATAAAGCATAATGTAAATGCATATTCGTAATACATAATTATAAGAGCATAATCGTAGATGCATATTCGTAAATGCATAATCGTAAAACACATGCTCGTATAAATCATAATCACATATGCATGCTCATGCTCGTAAAACGTATAATAAAGACTCGCAACCAATCAGAGAAAAGAAATGTGTCCACTCACAGACTTGCACTTCGCAAAACGCGTTAATCCTATGATCCGGCAAAAAATACCTCGCCAAACGAACGATCACGATCTCCTGAATAATCATAAATACCATTGTTCAAAATCATAACTCAAAACCTTGAACCACATATTGAGAACCAACCATTCCCGAAAACATATAACTCAATATCGACGAAATCGTCAAAATTCAATAAACACACTATAAAACCTCGCCACAAATTCCAATACTCAATTCAAAATATAAACCTCACCACTGCGATCGGTGCGCGATTCCGAGCAAAATGACATAAAACTTGTCAAAAATCACCTTGGCCGGAAAACCGCCGCGCATAGCGGCGCGCCAGGCCGCCGCAGCTGCCACCGCCGCCGGAAAATTTCATTGGCCCAGAAAATTGCAACCTACACATGGATTTGAAGATCTCGACATTTCCAACAACTTTCTAGTTCAAAGCTAAGCCTAATTTTGACCGGAAAACCTCCAAAACTCACCGTGAAGTTGAAAACCTTCGCCGGAATTCATTAACTCCGATCGGCCACCAACGGCCACGGAAAGGTGCAAGACCACTTGGGTTCAACTCACCTCTCCATGGGCTTCAAAACCCTTATAGGATCGACCTCCAACTCGGCCGCCACCGCCACCTCCGTCGCTGCTGAATCTCGCCGGAAATTCATAAACTTCAAAACGTCATAACTTCTTCATCCGGTAACCAAAATGAGTGATCCACCTATCAAAAGAAAGAGGATCTCAAATCCAAAAACTTTCATGAAGACACCACGGCCAAAAGATGCCGGAATAAGGCACATCGAAGGCAAACAAAGCTCGGCCTGAAATGGGTCAGTTTTGACCCGTGGTCAACGCGGCCAATGACCCAGTTTCCTAAAATGGAAAGTTTCCTAAATCGTCACGTATTCATGCCGTATTTATACAGTACACGTATCGTCCAAATCGTATCGAAACCAAACGGATAAACACGACTAAATCCAGCGGTCGAAAATATTTATAACTGATTCCACGTAACTCAAAATAATCCTCTGGAAATTTCCACGAGCTCGAAATTAAATTCTCTACAACTTTCGTGAAGGAACTTAAATCAAATTCTTACCCGATAATTTAGTCATTAACAAACCCGCCATATCGACCAATTATGACAAAACTGCGACTAATCACGAAACTCGCAAATCAAGCCGATTAACTACCATTTCCGGTTTGGGTTGTCACAACATGACGTACTATTGGGATTCAAGTCCAAATAACTTGGGTCTTGGTTCCACTTCACGATATTCTTCAATGTTAGGTTTGAGTATCCTAGAGCCCGTAATGGCCCAGGAGCTTAGATTTAAAACCAACTATGACTCACAAGGTCACGACCTGGATATTCATTCTCGTGAACGGACTTAATCTAAATCGATACATTGTTTGGTGCATCATATGGTTAGTGGGGATTTCCCTAGTCTACCTATTTTCATTATCTTGAATTTGTTTTATTTAGTTTCCGCATTCTAGTGTAATAACCAACTAATCAACCTTTGTTAATCACTCATCTTAATTTTACCATCCATCGCAATGCTAAGTCTCCAAAGGACTTAGTAAGGTGAGATTCACTTTCACATTTTAATTTCTTTTTAATGTCAAGTATTGTAGTGTCTAGTGTGTAGTAATCTTTATGCTTTCATTTCCGAGCTAAGGAATCTAAGTGCTTAATCCTCGTGGGTTCGACACTTGATTTCCTTTCTATACTATTACTTGTCCTCGTACACTTGCGGGCGAAGGCCATTCTTGCACATATGAGTTGGCCAACAGCTCACTAAGTGTGGGGGTGTAAATATTCCAATAGCGACACACTCTTTCAGATTCGTGAGATTAACATCAATAATTAACGTACCTGCCACTCCCTTATCAGAATGTGGCCAGTGATTTATCCCTCTGGCGAGGTGATTCTAGTTGGGTTAATTTATCGAGATTTTAGTGTTATGGTTGGAGGTTTTGGATTGTCTGTCGATCTGATATCTCTTGACATCGTGGATTTTGATTTAATTTTGGACATGGACTTTCTGAGCAATCATCAGGCTTTGGTTGATTTTCATCGGAAAAAGGTAGTATTTAGAAGTCCGAGGTTACCAGATATTTTATTTTGTGGGGAGAGAAATGTTCTTTCATCATGCCTTATTTCAGCTGTAAACATTGAGAAGATGTTATGAAAATGGTGTATCGCATATTTGGCACCTGTAGTAAATACTTGTGTTTCCACCCCTAACCTTGAGCAAATTAAGGTAGTTAAGAAATATCCTGATGTCTTTTCTAATGAATTACTAGGTCTTTCTCCAGTAAGAGAAATAGATTTCACGATCGAGCTACTTTCGAGTACAGGCCCCATAGCTGAAGCTATTATAGGATGGCTCTAGGTGAATTGAGAGAGTTGCAGATTCAGCTTCAGGAACTAATTGATAAAGGATTCATTTATCTTAGTGTATCCCCATAGGGAGTTCCAGTTTCATTCGTGAAAAAGATGGATGCGTCTATGAGATTATGTGTTGACTATCAGAAATTGAACCAGGTTACAATGAAAAACAAGTATTCACTACCTCATATTAATGATTTGTTTGATCAGTTGAAGGGAGCTATGGTATTCTTTAAGATTGATCTTCGATCGGAATATCATCAGTTGCAGATTAGAGAGTATGATGTCTCTAAAACTGCGTTCTGATCACGCTACAGGCACTACGAGTTTCTTGAGATTCCATTCAGGTTGACGACTACATCTGCTGTCTTTATGGCGTTGATAAATTGAGTATTTCAGGATTATCTTGCTAAGTTCGTCATTGTATTTATTGATGATATTATGATTTACTCAAAGGATGCGAGGCAGCATGTCATGATACTCTATCACAAACATGTCTCCCTGTCGAAGTCATAAACTGACTCGACTATGAGACTCTAGATATCCAACAATGCACACCACTTGGAGTATGATGGGGATCCATCTGCCGGTCGGGCTATCCTCCCAGGAGTGTTGTACATTCCCAAATGCATGCACTGACATGACCAAAAGTGTCTACAGAATCTGTGACTTAATGCTCTGATACCAAATTGAAAGGACCCAACCTTAGTTTAGCTAGTAAACTAAGATTAAGTCCTAACGACTTACCATAATCTAAGAAATTCTACGAAAATTTTGACATAACCTAACTTGAAACTAAGACAACCTAAAAACCTGCATGAAAATGACACTTCAGAAACCAAATGCCAAAGATAGACCATGGATTACCGATGTCCATCCGGATTTCGCAACATATGTCATAAACATAACCAGAAACTCAACTCAGAAAGTTAGAAACATATTTATAAAGTACTAGTTCTAAATACAAGGAAAAGTAAACTCAATGACTACATGAATAACATACTATTTACATGAGCCCCACAGAAAGTAACGTAATACATCTGGTATTCAGAGCGACTTCTACAAACATATGATACCAATTGACAGTGAGCCAGAACCTACTGATGAAGAGATGACTGGTGGACTCGAAGCCTTCGACGAAACCAAGCACTCTCAGAATCTACTCTACAGCCTGAGTAACAGCAACCGAAGAGCCCAGCGAAAGACATTAAACTATAAAACATTAGCGTGAGTGGACAAAAATAACTTAATTTACGTAAATCGATAAAACTAAAGTATCATGCATTTTTCGTTAATTTCCGTGAAATAATATGAGTTCAAATATCATAAACTGAAATACAATGAAGGTGGTCGTTCAGGGTGTTTTTCCTAACTTGGAATGAATGTATATATGAAAAGTAAGGTGATGGGATCATCTAGGGTATTTGTACTAACTCGAGACAATTTGGGTTGGGCAGAGTATTTGTTCTAACATGATCCAACTAGCTATTCGGTGATCAACCAAATAGCGAAGGCATCGATGTAACTAAATAAAATTATCCCAAAATAAACCTCCAATTTTAAATGCCCTGAAATATATTGTAAGACGTAATCATAAAATATAGAACTCGCAAGCGACTGTGAAAAATAAAAATCTACTCAAAGTCTGCGACTACTACTGGGGTCCAACGGAATTCCTCTCACTGAGGTCGCGATCTCGATTTCTTGTCAATATGAATCACATAATATTAGAACATCAAAACTATGGAAATCGGCTCTAAAAATAACCCTGAAAAAAGTATCGATAAAACCTATAACCTGCCTCGTCAGAACTCCGCCGTGGACGATGGCGCGTGCGCCTCATGTGACACCATAGGCGGTGGCGCGTGGGTCCCATGCGCCTCTGGAAAACCTGCTCCGATAACGGCGTTTAATACCTTGTTAGAAAGTTCATCCCAAGCCTTACAACATTCATAACTAGGCCGAGACCCAAATCGATGGCGTTTGTCCGGAATTAGCTTAAGCAACCTGAAAACCTAACTCTGGCAACTGCTACCAATGATGGCGATCTGTCCCTCAAAACACTCATATCCTCAAGCTTAACCAAACCCTTAAACCTATGCACTCCAAAATAACCTCACGTGACTGGAATCAGCTTCGAAAGCCACGACATCAAATTGGTCGGAATCTTCAAATCATCAAAACTCCATCGTTGAGTCATGACGGAGTTCGCGACCACACTTAAAAAACTTAGGTCACCGATAGCTCCCTAGCCCTCCGTCCCCGACCCCAAAAACATGTCAGAGAGCTGTCGAGCCCGATGATGATTCTCCACGCGTTAACCCGATTCAGGTTACCACGAAATCCCCGAAAAACTCCCAAATAACCGCAAGAACACATCAAAGAAGCCTTGAGCTTCAAAACCATACCTTTTTTTATGGCGGAGATGACCCAAAAATGGCTAATTACGTCGGATCGGGTCAGGCGGCGCGACACGAGTCGTGCCCGATGTGTTTTTCTGGAAATTTTTATTTATACCATTAAGCTCTTCAATAGATCAACGACCCAAATTCAAACTCATCATGATCAAATAGTGAAAAAGTTAAGTCTGATTCTCGCCCGGTGAAAACGTTGTTAATAACCTAATGAATGTGACTAATCCGTGATAAACCTTAATATGATTCGATAAGTGTGTAATTTTGGTTTGGGTTGTAACATGGAGCAACTTTGCCATAAGCACGATGTTGTGCACCGAGCCAACCAGAGCCTCTAGGAGACTATTGCCGCTATGCAGTGTCAACAACCGACTCATAGCAGACTAGAGGAACGCCCTATTGTCATCCTCATGGCCGCTCAACTCAATGACCCTCGAATTTTGGGCCCACCACCACCACCACCCCCTGAGCACCAGCAAAATGCGCTTGACGGCACTGTTTGGATCTTGGCCCGCCTAGTTGACATTGAGAGCAATTTCTGTAGGTGCGCCACCCGCGAACGCCAGCCTTCCCTACACACCTCGTACGACCCCGTTCTATCATGCTATCACACATGTTGGTTGTGATATGCACACAAAATCATTGAAGGATGACCGATACTAGAGCATGGTGACCCCGGAGCACACATCGACAAGTTTTTGTTAGCCACAATAGAGCGCCAGCATGAGATGCTACTCTATGCTATCTATTCCTTGAGATGCTGAAGGGAGAAGCATTCAACTGGTTTTTTAAGCTCACTCTAGGCTCCATCGATTCTTTCTCTGATTTCACTTATGCTTTCCTTGAGGGCTATCGGTTGCAGAGCTGCCATAATATAGTTAATTCATTGTTCGCCATCTACCAAGGCGGGGTTGAGCCGCTTTCCACCTACATTAATCGCTTTCGAACAACCGCACAACATTGCAGGAATTTGGACAAACAAACGGCCTTATTTGCCTTGATAAAGGTTTGCAGCCATCCCCGCTCAAGGAGAAGATAATAAAGTGTGACTACATGTCATAAATGGAGGTTGTCGACATGATTGTCGAGAAGGCAGATGTCCATTACAAGGTTTATGGTCATAAAGCCCACATCCTCCAGGACGTGTATCACCACCACCAGCTCCAAGGCATTCTTCACTGCCTTCCTCGAGACGTGCCTCCTCCCCTCGTCACTGCTAACAACACAAACATGCAAGGTCTCGCACTTCTGAGTGTCGTCAGTCACTCGCCAGGTACGTCAATTGCCATCGTTGGACACCAAGGCGCTACTCTTCTGACAAGACAATGTACACTGTGGCAAACATTATTTCGGTTTCTATCGATTTAGTTAAAATCAATGGTAGATTATTTATTTTTGTTAATTTTGTCTTATCGGCAACTTCAGCAATTCAACTTTCTGTTTCCTCGCATTCACGATACCTAAAGGGGCATCTTTCTATGCTTGAAGAAAATTTATATTCCCAAATAAAGTTGTGAGAATATTTTCTTATGTCACTCGTATAAAATGAAAAAAATAGGCATAAACAACGTCGTGGTTGACTACATCGATCGAGGTAAAAAAATGTATTTTAGAAAACCTACTGTACGATACAATCATTAAACTATTATAAAAATGTGGTTATAAGTTCAGTCAGTTTCATCATGGTTTAGGTCTTGATTAGTCTAGTCAAACACAACATTCGTTAATGACCTTATTGTTTGTTTCCTAATTTTGCATTATTGGTGACTTCGGAAATTTAATTTTCACTCTCCTCGCGTCCAAAACATCGTAAAGAATATCTCAGTATGTTGGTTTTACATTTTACTTTCCCAAATAGATGCGTGATATCATTTTTCTTTATGACTTATAAATAATGACGATATAGGCATAAATGAACCTCGGGGTTGACTGCGCGGATCGAGGCTCAAATGATGACCAAACCGGCTCAAATTTTTTATACTACGTATACAATATTTATATGTCCCATCCTCTGGTTCATATTTTTGTATTCGTTTGTTTCTAACTTTTTTACTTTTAAAGGATCACATTTGTTCAAACCATTCAACGAGTTATACAATACTTGAGAGGACCCGACCCTAGATGAACTAGTAATCTAGAATCAAGCCCTAACGACTGATACTAATCTACAATTTTCTGTGAAAATTTTGACATAAATTCTTTTATAAAAGAGACAACCAAAAACGTGCAAGGAAAATAACACTCCACAGATAAACTCACAAACAATACCGTGGACCATCGATGTCCATCCGGATTTTTCAACATAAGGCTATAATTAAACCTGATACATTATTCAGAATTGGAAAACATAATTCCAACAAATACACTGATTCACAAACAAAGAAACTCAACTCGACAACTATACGAGTGACAACATATTCACAAGAGTCTCACTAAGACAATACTACTGAACCAGTATCCATAGTGACTTCAATCAATAACACAAGAGACATACTGACAGTGAATTGGAACCTACTGCTGAAGGAATTGACTGGTGGACTCAACGCCCTCGACGACATCCAACACCCTCATGATACACATTGAAATCTAGGCATCGATAAACCGAAGGGCCCAGGGAAAGACAAATAAAACGTTAAAACGTTAGCGTGCATGGAAAAAATAAATATAGTGATCTACATGAATCGCTAAACTGTAATTTCATGTCTTTCCGCTATTTTCTGGAAATAATGCGAGTTCAAAATAATTAACTAATATGTAATGGAGGGATAGTCGTTCTGAGCCTCTCACCTGGTACGACCATCTATAGAATACACAAATAAAATAAATATGACGGTATCGTTCCTAGGCTACCTAACCTGAGTCGATCTGAGTCAGACGAGGCCACCTAACCTCCCCTGACTAAACTATCCGGTGATCAGCCGAATAGCTAGAGCATCGATGCACCTAATCAAACCATCACAGATAAACCTCCAAAAATAACACTTAAAAAAATATACTGGAAAGCGTAATTTAAAGCTCTAAAATAAACTGTAGAGCATGCTGATAAAATACGAACTTGCTACGACTGTGAAAAATAAATGTGCCCACTCACAGATTTTGCCGGAATAAACATAAAGCTAAAACCCTGTTGATCGGCACGATTATTCATCTAATACAACCGCTAACTCAATATCCTGTAACCACGATAAAAATTAATATTTGATCATCGGGTTCATACTGAATAGCAAAGATCGTAATCTGGTAAGTAATAACATCGAGAATCTCGTATACTCGAATAACATAATTTCCTGTTTAATTACTGACTCAACCAAATTCTGAATTCAATTCCTTGTAATCAAAACGTCCTTTAATATTGTTGTGAATTAAACTGATACTTGTCTAATTAAATACTCGCCCAAATTTATCAAACTCAAATCCAAATATAAACCTCACCATTGCGTCTGACAGGCGAAAATGAGGGAAACGACAAAAAACTTCATCGAAAATTCCACCTTGACGAAGATCCGCCGTGCATGGCGGCGCGTGGGGCCGTCGCTGCCGCCGGCCAAGAAAACTTCGACCTTTATATCAATTTGAAGATCTCAACATTTCCAACAACTTTGTAGTTCAATGCTAAGCCCAATTCTAACCGAAAAACGTCCAAAACTCACCGTGAAGTTCAAAAACCTCGCTGAAATCATTTCTTCCGATCGGCGACCACCAGCCACGGTAAGGGCCGAGACCACTTGTGATAGAATCAAAATCCCAAGGGCTACAAAACCCCTATAGTCGCATCCCCCAATGCTGCCGTTTCCGCCACCGGCGAAATCCGACCGAAAAACCCATAATTTCATCGCGTTTATTCCTTCTCCTCCGGCCACCATTGTGAGATATCCACCTATGAACTTGAAGAGGAGCCCAAGCCCAACAATTCTCATTAAGGATTCATGGCCAAAGGTGGCCGGAATCAAGCTCACCGGCGTTGAGAAGAATCACGGTTCAAACGGGTCGGTTTGAACTCGTGGTCAACTCGGTCAACAGGTATTTTCCGAAAATGGAAACTTTCCATTAATATCTCGTATTTATACCATATATATATTCGTACACATATAGCCCAAATCAACGGCTATGGTTCAATCTGATCAAGATCGGACGGTCACGATTAAATCAACAATAAAAATAACACTTATATATATATTCACCAACCGACTTCAAAACTCGTTAAATAATTGCTTGCTTATCCGAAAAATTTCCCGAAAATTTCGACAATCTCAAAATTAAATACTCTACAATTCTCGTGAAGGAAGTCAACCCAAACTCTCGCTTGGTGAAATAGTCGTTAACAATACTAATTACGCGACTAATCTGCGATAATTCGATTTCGTGCTGATTAATACATAGATTTTGGTTCGGGTTGTCACAATACTAGTGGGGACATCATGAAATCATTCAATCTAATGACACAAATTCTTGATTTTGTAATATCAATCAGACCATAGTGAAACAAGGCACCATAAATAACCGCGGGTATTTTTGGATAATTTTTTCAGAGACCGAGTTATTTATTTTTTTAATTTTGAGAGTTCCAAATCGACAATTTCATTCAAAATAAAAGTCTACTATGTCGATTTACCTCAAAACGGTCATCGAAATTGTTCAAATTTTTTGGGGATGTACTAAATAATCCATAGATCTAATCGTACGGTCAGGTTTTTCAATTTTCCTTTTTAACTATTAGTGTATTTTTTAAAGTATTATATTCCATTATAATTAATAAATGATAATCGACCGATGCATTTTTGTAGAGTAACACAAAAGCCAAAACGGTTTCGTACAAATTTTTGTAGAATTATTTGGAATCTTTAACTATTTTTATTTTTTATTTTTTAAAAGGTATATATGGAATTAAAGAAATTTATATCACCAAAATTAAAATTGTCTAGGATGCATCTGAGCCGTCCCTTTTTTTCCAGTAATTTCTGAGTCATTCATATTTTGGACGTATAGACGAGTGTTGACCTCGACATCGATGACATTGTCGTCGTCCTCGTCATCCTCGGACCACTATCAATCGAGGTTGAACCACTTCTTCTTCCCGTCGACCCAGAATTAAAGAACAACAACATGCGCTCTTGCTCTTAAACAAGGTTAACTCTGCTTATGACATCATCTATGAAATTTCAATGCCTTGCTCATCCATGTCGTCAACATCAAATGCCTTTCACTCTGAATTGTTGCACTTGTATGAGCACTAATGATTATGTCAGAAGTTTGATCGACTATGTGGTGTGCGACCAAGATTTCTATATCCAGCTTGACAATTTCTTGGTGGTGCGTTCAATTCGATTTATGGGTTTTGCTTGTTTGTTTCATTACTTTTCACAAAACCCAGAAATGCTAATGGGACTGGCTGAGATCTAAAGTTCTGATATGTTGGCCTGAGCTCATCGTAAGCTCATATTCAGTTTTTAGATTAACGACTAAGTTTTTTTTTTTTTTTTAAAAAAAGAGGGGTGTGGAGAGAGGAGGTGCATTCAAGACTAACTCTTGTTTGCATGATCTTCACTTTCATCATGTTGCCTCACCCATTTTTTAAATAACATTCTGACAAGCTGAAAGGACCCAACCCCGATTTAGTTGCCTAAACCGGAATCGAACCCCTTCTGAAAATGTGAACCAACAAAAATCATTCAAAATTTCGGCAGAGTAACGCTACTAACGCGGAATTGCATTAACCTGCACCCTGAAAAAAACACTTCATCCTATGCCACAAAATCCAAACCGTGGGCACCAATCCCTTCCGGATTTCTCAATATCATATCATAATCAATAAACAGTAAACATACTGTAATATATAGTATATCCGAGAAAGTATAAAACATTTATCAGAGCGACCTCTAGTGTAAATATATACAATATACACATCAGTAGGCGAAACAAGAACCTACTGGAAAACACAAGTAGCTTGAATCACTAGCCTCCAAACGCGACGTGAGACACCAGAATCCGAACTGCAAACTGGGCACGGAAACCGAAAAGCCCAGGGGAAAGGCAAATAAAAACGTTAGAGTGAGTGGACTAAAATAAACATACGCCTTTCACCAGTTATATACATAATCAATGTAAAACAGTGCGAGTTCGGAAAGCATATATATATGGAGGTTGTCAGGCGAATCTCTCAAGGCCGACGTCAGGTGAATCGCTCAAACCTGACGGTGATAGGCCAGGGGAATCTGAAAGGACCCAACCCCGATTTAGCTCCCTAAACCGGGATCAAACCCTTTCGAAAACACGAATCAACAAAAATCGTAGAAATTTTGGCAGAGTTTCGCTACTAACGTGGAATTACCATTACCTGCATGCGGAAAATACACTTCATCCTATGCCACAAAAAGCAAACCGTGGGCACCAATCCCATCCGGATTTCTCAATATATCAACAGTAAAGTAAAACAATAAATATAATAGTACTTTATTGAAATCCGGTGTAAAATCGTATAACATAAACAACAGATTACTCAGAGCGACCTCTAATGTATAAACACATAAGTATACCACAGTAGGTAGAACAATAAACCTACTGGAAGAAAACAAGGTAGTTCGAGCACTATGCCTCCGACCACGACGTGCGACACCAGAGCCTGAACTGCAAACTGGGCACGGAAACCGAAAAGCTCAGGGGAAAGACATGAAACACGTTAGAGTGAGTGGACGAAAATAAATGTCTTTCACCAAGTAATATATATACGTATAAAATCATATGCGAGTCAAATGCATGAAAATCAAATGGTACGTGAGGAGACACTGGCTACCACTCACGTACAGAGCATGCAACGTAAACATATCGCGGAATCTCTCATGGACTACCACACGATAGCACAGTCTGAATCACGGGATCCCAGACCCACACATGATTCCTAGCCAGAAAGGCCTCGGGTCAGGATATTTGTCCTTCCCGGAGCGTACTCGGGGATCAGCCGAGAAGCCAATGTGTATCGATACCACAACATATACTGAGACTGTACTCTGTGTAAACCAAATCATAAATCTTTTCCATGCACATGCATAAAACATAATATGTACATATGTATAATCGTATACGTATATTCGTATATGCATAATCGTAAAACACATGCTCGTAAAATCATAATCAATCCGCATGCTCAAGTTCGTAAATCATAAGTAAAAGACTCGCAATCAATCCGTGAAAATAAATGTCCACTCACAGACTTGCGTAACGCGTATCGCGTTAACCCGTGATCCGGCGGAAACTTCCTCGCCAAACAAACGATCACGAACCCCTGAATAATCACAATAATCATTTCTCAAAGTCATAACCCGACAATACAAATCAAATCACGAGAAACCACCGTTCTCGGAAACACGTAATTCAAAGTCGACGAATCGTCGAAAATCCGTATATGTACACCTCAATACCTCGCTATACATTCGGATGCTCAAATCGAGAAACGAATCTCCCCACTGCGATCAGGGCGCGATTTCGAGTCAAATGACATGCAACTTGTCGAAAGTCCAAAAAGTCAAACCGTTGACCGTTGACAGCCGCCATTGACCGCCGTCCACGGCGGCGCAGCCACTGACCAGAAAATTTCACGGCGGAGCTACCCTTATTCCACTCAAAATCACCCACTGAGCAACTTTGTCAACTGCAACGAAGGCCAATTCTCACTCTAACATGGTCAATTTCATGAAAAACCGAATGTACACACAAATTTCAAATCCAAAATTCTCCTTCCACAATCAAAATTAGAACTCCAAACTTACATGGTAACTTGCTAGTGATGAGAGCTTCAAAGCCCATCCAAAATTCCAGCTCAATTCGGTCCAAAACGTTGAACCCGAAACACCAAGTTTCCCTTGAATTTTGGCCGGATTTCTCTCCTCCTCCGGCGACCCTCGCCGTGAAAGGAGGCCGGACCCACCAAGAGGGGACCACGCCGAGCAAAACCAACCCTTGGCCGAAGCCTAGGGTGGCCGGATTCAATTCCACCGCCGTGGGAGTCGCCGTCGGTCTTCCTCACTCTCCACCACCGAGTTGACTCGGTCAACTCGGTCAACCTCCCAAAATGGTAAGTCTGACTTGCCCAAAATAGCAACTTCTATTTATAGCCCTTCCCAAAATGGAAACTTGTAATTATCCATTTCGACGAACTTTAAACACGCGTAACTTTCTCGTCGTAATTCCGATCCCGAAAATTCTCGCGGCCACAAACTCATCTCGACATGTTCTTCAATAATCACCCGAAGTCAAACACATCAACCAATCGGATAAAAAGTCAACCGTTCAAACCAACACATTTAAATCGACTAAATAACCAACTATCGGTAATAATCACAACTTAATCTTCGTAACTCAGAATAATGCTCCGGAAGTTCCCACAAACTCGAAATTAAATTCTGAACAACTTCCGTGAAGGATCCGAAACCAAATTCTCGTCCAATAATTTAGTCGTTAAGTAACTCGCCATTATAATCCAATTCCGTCGAAACTTCAAATATTCATAATTAATTCCTCGGTCGTCCAAATAACGATCCGAAACCGCCTATGAACTCGAAATCACTTGTACTACGACTCTCGAGAAGAGACTCAGCTCCAATTCTTGGCCAATAATTAAGTCGTTAACGAGCCTGGCGATTCAATCAACTGTCGGCAATCTGCGACTATGCGATAACTCACGTATACAGCTGATCATACTGCTGATTCTAGTCTGGGTCGTCACAGAATCTCTCAACCCCGGCGGCATACAGGGGAATCTCTCAACCCTGCCCAGAGGAATCTCTCAACTCTGGTCCAGAGGAATCTCTCAACTCTGGCGGACTACCGGTGATCAGCCGAGTAGCCGAAGCATCGATGCAGTAATGCCATCACCAATAAATATAAAATAATACCTCCGAAAATAATATATATCTCAACATTGTATAAAGTAAATACGGAAAATCACGATAAATCACGAACTCGCAAACAACTGTGAAAATATAAAAATGTCCACTCACAGATCAGCAAGCGCGCTCTCACACTAATCTCGTGGCCTGGCGGAAGATCCTTCGCCTCAAGCACTATCTCGATCCCCTGAATAATCATAAACACATCTGATCAAAACCATAGCCCACAACACTGTACTTAACCACGGAAACTAACCGTTCCCGAAAACATATAAAACTGTATAAAATAATCGACTGAATTTCCAAAATCTCCACTCGAAACCTTCGACTGAAAATCCGATACCTAAATCAATACGAAAACCTCAAGACGATAATCAGGGCGCGATTACGAGAAAAATGACATTAAAAACATCGAAATCTGAAAAGTCAACGGTCTCGCCGGATCGCCGCCGTCAACAGAGACTTTCTCCAGCGAGGAAGCTCCAGATTTGAAGTCCTCCTCAAGCCCAGTCTTTTCTTTCACTATGGCATCACCCAATTCAAATCGGAACCCTTCCAATTCAGCAAGAAACCGAACGGAAAACAAACTCCGGCAACCTAATCGGGTTCTCCAAAAACTTCATCCTCAACCCAAAATAAATACAGGGGAAGCGTCACCAAGGCTTGGGGAGTTGAAACCCCAACATCCCCACCTCCATAACTCGCCGGAACACCACCCCCCAACTCCGGCGAACTCCGGCATCCTAACCCGATTCGGGTTCACTCCAAACCTCATCAATTCTCACAAATTCAAACACCAATCAACTTAAAAACTCAAGGGGAAGAGAACCATACCCTTCACGTGGCCGGAGGTGGCCGGAAAATGCAAATTGGCCGGCGAAGCTCAAACGGGAAAGTTCTCCCTCTCAGTCAACGGGTCAAACTTCCAAAAACGGAAAGTCAATGCTGGTCAACTTCAAACAGTGTTTTTGCGACTATTTCTCGACTATTTCCGATATTTATACTCGCCCTCGGGTTGATCAACAGTTCAAAACGAATAACCAAAATGATTCGGATAAATACGAAACGAACGGATAAACTCGTCGATAATCCGAAACTTCAAATAATCATACTATATTCCTCGGTTATCAGAAAAATCATCTGGAACCGCCCTCGAGCTCGAAATCACGTGCTCAACAACTTCCGTGAATGAACTCAATTCAAATTCTCGGCCGAAAATTAAGTCGCGAACTAAATCAGCAATTCACACAATTAACGAATAATCGCGATTAAGCTTAATCTCGTGAATCGTATTGATAATTCTACTGATTCTGGTTCGGGTCATCACACAAGCTCTTGCGATTTTGACGAGCTCACTTTTCTCTCCCCCCTGCACAACCAAATTGTGGATGCTCAAAGTGAATGTTTTGGGTGCCCCTATCAAATGTTAAGGGTGCCTAAGAAGGTTTAGGGATATGAAATGAGTTATTTAGAGGCATTAAAGTATTTTGTCCACTATTTTGAACATAAAACATGCCAATTAGTTGCACTAACAGATTGTACAGAAAATAGATGGAGGTGTCACTCGTGTTCAGAATCTAGAAGTTGTGTATCATTTTGATAATTTTGGAAAGTCAACGATACTAAAAGAGATATGATGGAAAATAGACAGGTGAGTATGAACATGAAATACTTACACTACTGGGGTTCGAACACTAAACCTCAGGGGTACAACGCAAAAACTCATGTACCACTAGACCACAAGGAGACTTTGTGAATATAAGCTACACGTGTGAATTTATACAAGAAAAATTGGTCGGGTAGAAGCCGACCCTACTCGGTGACCCGAACCCGACTGCGACAGACTCGACTCTCCGTCATCCACCCTAACCTGAGACCCGCCTCGTCTCACCACCCAAATCAGACTTCTTTATTGGCGATGACCAACCTCAGACCCACCTCGACTCTAAACCCC
Source organism: Geum urbanum (assembly GCA_946800695.1). NCBI lineage: Eukaryota > Viridiplantae > Streptophyta > Magnoliopsida > Rosales > Rosaceae > Geum > Geum urbanum. Next base: position 13,475,913 of record OX327017.1, on the reverse strand, counting down.
ATCCAGACCCAAATCCAACCTCGCCTTGCCCATCCAATTTCCCAAACCCGAACCCTCCCATCCCTGCCTCGCCCTCCCACTCCCCAGACCCGAATCGAGCTCCCCATGTATTGCCCTTATTGGCGATCAGACCCGACTCCCTAGATTCTCCTCAGCGACATTGGGTCCATGAGATCTGAGTGGCGAGGTGGCCTAATCGGACTGTGGCAGTGAAGGACCAGACCCAAGCAAGGATGCGATCGTTGTTGAGGACGATTCCGTTATTGCTGGAGTTGTGGTTAGGTAATTCTGCTCGGGTCAGGTTCGACCGGGTTGAGTTTGCTTGCTTTAACCCAACCAAATTTGGTCAAATTCGGTCAAATTTTTTCATTAAAAGTAAAAATGAAAAATAAAATAAAATGGAGATAAGGGCAAATTAATATTTTAACATCTGAAAATGTGTTCTAGTATAAGACTTTGAAAATTCAGGTATATACTCTTAAAATTAAAAGTTCGGGTACCATCTAAATTTTTATTCCTCGAGTGAATCTAAAGTTCTTCTCTCCTTTCGCAACGTGAAGCTGTTGGGCACTACACTTCCCAACTTGAAAGAGTCGTATTAACCAAACCTAAACCCTCAATTTCATTGACACAACCATTCCACATATCAGATATCTTCTTCTTCTTCTTCTTCTTCCGAGTCAATTCCTTGAGCCATTGCCGTTCCATCTAAGGTTGAGTATATACATTCTTCTCAAATTATTCTGCTTCTGATTTAGTTAGCGAAAATTATAATTGCCTACCATGTGTACGACGAAATGCCTCATAGATCTATTTCATTTCATTTCTTTCACTTTTATACTCACCTCAAAATGCTCCTCTTCTCACGCAAAACACTACCCCTAAACTCACATGCTCCAATTCATATCTAATTAGCCTAAAAATTGATCGAAATCAACTGGCCCTCGCCGGCGACCGAACACCCCGAAATCGAAGCTCCACCATGGAGCCTTGACGAACCTCGTAACCTATCCAAAAAGACTCAGGGGGAGGAGAGGTTCAATTCTCCTCAACTTTCGACCTCCAAAACTTGTCGAAGCGTCGCTGCAGCTGACGACGACTCCATGGGTTAAGCCCGAATTGGGTATCCCAAAACACCTACAAATACCCAAAAATAACCACAGCACAATATTAAGGAATCTTCAAGCTTCAAATTCCTACTTTAATCGACGTCGAAGGTGGCCGGAAAACGGCGGTCTGGTCAAGTTGGGTCAAACGGCGGCGCAGGACAAAATTTCCAGAAACGGGCCGAGCCGACTGATTTTCTGATTTGGGTTTTCCAGAAAATCCTATTTATACCCCTCAGCTCCTCACTAGATCGACGGCCCAAAATCAATTTCATCACGATCGAACGCACGAGATTAAACCGACCAAAAATCATTTTCTTTTTAATTATTTCTCGCGCCAACTTCCAATAAACATAAAATTAGCTCGCTTATCTGAAAAATTCCTTGAAAATTCCTACGGTCTCAAAATAAAATACTATACAACTCTTTGAAGAAAGTCAAGTCAAATTCTCCCCTGGTGAAAAAGTTGTTAATAATCTTGATAGTACGAGTAATCTGCGATAAAACTTAATACAATTCGATAAGTGCGTAAGTTTGGTTCGGGTCATAACAATCCACCCCCCTTACAAAAATTTCATCCTTAAAATTCACAAACTTGCTAGAATAGATGATGATACTACTCCCTTATTACCAGCTCAGGTCTCCAACTAGTTTCTTCTACTATATGATTCCTCCACAATACTTTCACTAAAGAAATGATTTTGTTCCGGTGAACCTCTCTACGGTCAAGAATCTCCACTGATTTGTCAATATAGACCAAGTCATCACGTAGCTGAATTTGCTGAGGCACAATGACATGTAATGGATTAGAAATGTACTTCCGTAACATGGACACGTGGAATATATCATAGGGTAACTCCAACTATGAGGGTAACTATGAGGGTAACTCCAAACAATAAACCACAGCTCCTACACGTTCTATAAATTCATAAGGTCCGATGTAACGTGGTTGGAGCTTACCATGCTTCCTGAATTGCATCACTCCTTTCCATGGAGACAGCTTTAAGAATACCCAGTCTCCCACCTCAAACTCAAGATCTTTTTGTCTGACGTCTGCATAACTCTTTTTTCTATCTTGAGTGATCTTCAGTCTGTCTCAAATGATTTGCACATTCTCTGTAGTTTTCTGAACTATGTCTGGACCAATGAGGCTCTTTTCTCCTACTTCGCTCCAACACAGCGAGGTCCTGCATTATTTCCCCTATAAGGCTTCATATGGTGACATTCCAATACTGGAGTGCAAACTGTTATTGTAAGAAAATTCCATCAAATGCAAGTACTTATTCAACTTCCTCGGAAACTACAACACACAGGATCTCATCATATCCTCAGTATAACTGAGACTTCCTCAATATCTCCAAAACTACATGTAGATGCCTCCTATGTGCCTCACATCCTTTGAGTAAATTAGGATATCTTTAATATATATATTGACAAATTTATCAAGATAAGCCTGAAATACTCAATTTATCAAAGTCATAAAGGCAGCTGATGCATTCGTAAAACCGAATGGCATCACAGGAAACTCATCATAACTATAGCGCGATCAGAATGCGGTCTTAGAGACATCTGACTCTCTAATCCGCAACTGATGGTATCCCGATCAAAGATCAATCTTAGAGAATATCGTAGCTCCCTTCAACTGATCAAACAAATCATGAATACGAGGCAGTGGATATGAACGGACCCAACCCCGATTTAGCTCCCTAAACCGGAATCGAACCCCTTCGAAAACACGAACTAACAAAAACCGTAGAAATTTTGTCAGAGTTTCGCTTCTAACGTGGAATTACCATTACCTGCACGCGGAAAATACACTTCATCCTATGCCACAAAAAGCAAACCGTGGGCACCAATCTCATCCAGATTTCTCAATATATCAACAGTAAAGTAAAACAATAAATATAATAGTACTTTACTGAAATCCGGGGTAAAATCGTATAGCATAAACAACAGATTTCTCAGAGCGACCTCTAATGTATAAACATATCAGTATACCACAGTAGGTAGAATAATAAACCTACTGGAAGAAACAAGGTAGCTCGAGCACTATGCCTCCGACCACGACGTGCGACACCAGAGCCTGAACTGCAAACTGGGCACGGAAACCGAAAAGCCCAGGGGAAAGAAATGAAAACTGTTAGAGTGAGTGGACGAAAATAAATGTCTTTCACCGAGTAATATATGTTATAAAAACATATGCGAGTCGAAATATAAATAAATCAAATAGTATACGAGGAGACGCTGACTCCAACTTGTAAACAGAGCATGCAAGGAAAATCTCACGGGGTCACTCGTGGACACATCTGTGCTAGTACAATCGGAATCACGGAGTCCCTGACTTCCACGTGATCCATAGCCAGAAAGGCCTCGGTTCCGGGGTACTGCCCCTCGCCGGTCAGGTAGGGGTACTGCCCCTCCTTGTGGCCTACCATCGGGGATCATCGGAGAGGCAAGTGTATCGATACAACAACGTAACTGAGACTGTACTCTGTGTAAATCAAATCATAAACAGTTCGATGCAAGTGCATGAAACAACATATAAGTGTATGTATACTCGTATATGTATATCCGTATATGTATAATCGTATATTCATAAAAACACATGCTCATGTAATCCGTAATCTCAATACGCATGCTCAAGTTCGTAAATCATATAAAAGACTCGTAAGAATTCCGTGAAAAGAAATTGTCCACTCACAGACTAGCGTAACGCGATACGCGTTAACCCGTGATCCGGCGGAAAGTCCCTTGCCAAACGAACGATCACGAACCCCTGAATATTCACAATAACCCTTTCTCAAAATCATAACTCGACAATTCAAGACAAATCTCGAGAAACCACCGTTCTCGGAAACACGTAATTCGATTACGACAAACTGTCGGAAATCCGGAAATCACACCACAATACCTCGCTGTAAGTTCGGATGCTCAATTCGAAAAACGAACCTCCCCATTGCGATCGGGGCGCGATTTCGAGTCAAATGACATGCAACTTGTCGAAAATCCCAAAAAGTCAAAGTTGACCGCCGTTGACAACCGCCCACGGCGGCGCCGCCACCTGACCAGAAAATTTCACGGCGGAGCAACCTCTATTCCATGCAAAATCACCCACTGAGCAACTTTGTCAACTACAACAAGGGCCAATTCTCACTCTAACTAGGTCAATTTCATGATAAACCGAATTGGTACACAAATTTCAAATCCAAAATTCTCCATGTACAAGATGAATTGGATCACCAAACTTACAGGGTAGCATCAAGGGGATGAGAGCTTCAAAGCCCACTCCAAATTTCAGCTCGAATCGGCCGGAAAATCAAAACCCGAATTCGCCAAAAACCCTTGAATTTTGGCCGGAAAATTCTTCCTCTCCGGTGAGTCTCGGAGTGCGTGGTGGCCGGGAATAGGTAGAGGATGCCGGGACGAGTCGGTTGGTTCCTCCCCCGTGGCCGGAGACGACCGAACGGCAGCTCGCCGTCGACCACCGTAGCCTCCGTCACGCACCAAGTCGGTCAACACGTGTTGACTGGTCAACTCCCAATCTGGAAATATTTGACTTGCCCAATATGGCAACTACTATTTATAGACTTTCTATTTTGGGAAGCTTTCAAACACCCTTTTCGGTAAACTTCGAATATCCATAACTTTCTCGTCGTAATTCCGATTCCGATAATTCTCACGGCCACAAACTCGTCTCGACATGTTCTTCAATTATCACCCAAAGTCAAACACATCGACCAATCGGATAAAAAGTCAACTGTTCAAACCAACACACACTTAATCGACTAAATAACCAACAATCGGAAATATTCACAACTAAATCTTCGTAACTCAGAATAATGCTCCGAAAGTTCCCACGAGCTCGAAATTAAATTCTAAACAACTTCCATGAAGAAGCTGAAACCAAATTCTCGTCCGATAATTTAGTCGTTTAGAGCACCACCATTTGAATCCGAACTTCAAATATTCATAACTTATTCCTCGGTCGTCCAAATAATGATCCGGAATCGCCCACGAACTCGAAATCACACATACAACGATTCTCGAGAAGAGACCTAGCTCCAATTCTCGGCTAATAATTTAGTCGTTAACACATCTGGCGATTCAAATATTAATCGGAAATCCGCGATTAAGCAGTAACTCACGTATATAGCTGATCATACTGCTGATTCTGGTCCGGGTCGTCATAGGATACTTGTTCTTCACTGTAACTTGGTTCAGTTTCCGATAATCTCATTGATTCATCCTTTTTCTTCACGAATAAATATGGAGCTCCCCATGGTGATACTTTAGGGCGGAGGAAGCCTTTATCAATCAGGTCTTGAAGCTGAACTCGTAACTCCTTCTTCAGTTGGAGCCATACGGTATGATGCCTAAACTATGAGACTTGTACCTGAAAGTAACTCAATCGTGATTTTTCTTTATGGAGGAAGACCAGGTAATTCCTCAGGACACACATCAAGGTATTCCCTGACCACAGCAATCTCCTCTAGGTTAGGGGTAAAAACACAAGTGTTCACGACATGCGCCAAATAGGCAGTACACCCCTTCCGCAACATTTTCTCAGCTTTCACAACTGGAATATGGCACGATTATAATAGAATCTCAAGCAAACTTTGACTTCGAAACACCACCTCTTTTTGATGACAATCAACCAAAGCTCAGAAAGTTCATCCCTAAAATCAAATTGAAATCTACGACATCAAGAGGTATCAGGTTGACAGACAATCCAAAACTTCTAACCATAACACTACAACCTCTATAAACTAACTTGACTAAAACCACCTCACAAGAGGGATAAGTCACTCGCCACATCATCGATAAGGGATTGGCATGTATGTTAATTATTGATGCTAATCTCACAGAGATAAAAGAGTGTGTCGCCTCCAGATCAATTAAAGTATAAACAACATAACCAAAAACGTATAACGTACCGATGATCACCTCAGGAGCTGCCCTGCCCTCCTGAAGAGTCATATGATGAAGTCGGGCCTGTCCAGTCTATCCAGCCGGTCGCTCTCTCTAACTCCGATCCTGATAAGCTGGCTGTCTGGGTGGCAGTGCGTCTCTAACCCTGAAAGTGACTCCCTGATCACCACCAGAACTCTGCATCGAAAATCCACCTAAGGAGTCCTTCTATGGACACTCCCTCGTAAAGTAACTCGTCTGGCCACAACTAACATAAGTTGAAGTTCCAAACCGACACTGTCCGAGATGACGTTTGTGGCATCTATCATATAAATGAAAATCTTTGGGTGCTGATGAGGTAGGTCAATATCCACTGAAATTGGACCTAGACCCCTGTCTCTGTGGTCGACTTCTCCTCATCCATCTCTGAAAATAACTCAGACGATGTACAATAGGAGTAAGAGTGTGAGATCTCTTGCCTGGAGATGCAGTGGAACTAGAAATACTTAAGCTCCCCCTCTTTGAAGGACCTTGACAAGGCCCACCTTCCTCAAATCATCGAGTCTGGCCCCGCTCAGATCAAAACCTATCCTTGCATCTAATTGCAGCACTAACGAACTCATCAAAATTAGCACGTGGCACACCTGATAAGTATAGAGCCATTTCTGACCGCAAACCCTGCTCATACTCCAAAACTTCTCTTTCACTAGCCTGACTGAATTTGGTGCAAAATGAACAAAGCGAGTGAAACTATCCCGATACTCAATCACAGACATGTCTCCCTAGCGAAGATTCATAAACTCCTCATACTTTCGCTACTCCGATGCTTTGCTAAAGAAGCAACTCATGAAACTTTTTGTAAACTCTGTCCACGGAGTGATGACTTCATTCCTCCCAGTCCATGACCCCAGCAATACGTATGGTCCTGCAAAAGACTTACAACAACCTCGGTCTTCTGCTCAGGAGTCAACTGGGGATGCAAACGATTGCACACTCGACCAATCTCTACAGGCCAGTTCTCACTAGTCTCAGGTTCATAGGAGCCAGTAAAATGAACGACTCCAACCTTCTTAGCCCTGGTAATTAGATCCTCACGATCCTGTCGTGGTCCTGGCATCATGAATGAAATTAACTCAAGCATCTGTTGAGCCAAAGACTCCGTATTATCCCGTTGGGCTAGTTGTGGAGGCATAATGACCTACGAGTCCAAAAACAGATTAGTTCACTGAAATAAGTCACAAATTTGAAACGCAAATGTCTCTTCACTAACGTCATTATGACATGTGCTTTTCACCTGTCCCTTGACCTTTCTTAACCAGCGCTGACCAACAAATGTCACGCATGCAGAGGCTTAACCCAACGATTACCCCTACACATCAACCTCACACTCAAATGCATGCAGGATACCACTCCACACTCACCCACTCATGCCGCTCGAATGGCCCGATAGGCAGCACCTCCAAGAAAGAAACATAAATCCCTAAGAATCTCGATTGCGTCCTAACGGCCTCGATAGGCGTTTCACCATATGCTTGTTCACTATGACAGGAAAGGACACAACAGGCCCATGAACTACGTGTCATTTACTCGGCCCAACGTCTGAACACAACGGCCTATGGACGCCAATCAAACTCCAATACGGACTCCTTCAGGGGCCGATCACCTTGAACGCGATGTCCCCTAATGTTAGTGGCATTGGCTACCTAGGGACTTAAACTCCTCTCGGGACCAAAAAATCCTAGCCTCGTTGATCGTCAAGAGGCCCCAAGTGGCCAAGACACACGCTGCTTTCTACACGCCGCCCAAAACACAGACCTCCCTAGCGACTAATCTTCCAAGGAATGTCTCCTCACGCGGAAGCCCAACCTAATGGCATTGGCTACCTGAAGACTTAAACTCCCCACTGCCCAAAAAAGCCCTAGCGTGATCGCTTCCCGTCAGGTGGCCTCAAACAGTCTGAACGCGTGCTGGCATGTCACACGCTGTCCACTTATTCGCATTCTCCCCTTAACATTTGAACGCTCTTAAATTCCCTCCACTTCTAGACGATCAGCCTCTTCTCGTCCTCATTCATCCCCATGATAGGTAATCATCCAAGGGTTAGGCAATGAATGCACACGACTCAAGGGGATCATTCTCGATCAGGGAGTTGAGGAGACTCTGGAGTACATTACATTGCTCTAGTAGAACGATGCTAAGTAAGAACTCTTTGTAGATTTTGGTTCATTCAACTCCCCAATCAAGTTCAATATCCTTGACTCGGGGACTTGTTAGTATGCCATGTGCTAACACTAAAAAATCATACCTTACTTAGCACCCAAAATAGCCATAACAACTTTGCGAAGGGACAACTAGGGGCAATTCGGTGAATCGACACGCAGGATGTGTAGCCGCACGTCATCTCGCGTACGAAATTAGTGGGTGAAAGACCGAAATACCCTCTCTTGCACAAAATAGTCCCACATCGAGGACCACAAGGTGTTGTCAACCTCAACTACCCATAATAAGAAAGTATTTATTTCAAGACACATGTATCAAACGTCTGAACCACTATTCACTCACGTTGTCTGTCATATCAAGTACTTACTTAAGCATCAGAACGATGAATACGGGCAAATCCAGTCTCAATTTCCTAACGCTTATTATTTGTTTTTGTAGAATGATGGAATGTTAGAGGATTAACGACCGAACGCTTTGGAGCGATCCACTCAATATCCATTGCCCTTCTGTCTTAATTCGTTCTCGATTTTGATAGAAACAACCAGTGAGCTGACTATCATTTCAGGCTCAAACTTGCTGATTCTGAGAATAACCATCTTAGTCATAGGCTCATAGTGTGTGATATATATATATCCTCATCCTCCGCCTGGCCCATTTGGCAAAGCGCCAAAGGTGCATTTAGACTACAGTGAAATGCAACCCTTTCACTAATATCAATATAAAGCCATTCTCTAGGTGAAATTTCCTATATAACAATCCTCCTCCTCTCAAGTTACTATTCCCCACAGGTTACTGTACATTTCCCTGTTCATGAGAGTTTTATTCTCCCCGTTTTAACCGTGCAGCATGTGCGAAGCTCTCTCCCTTTCCTCTCCAAAGTTAAACCCTCGATCTCTCTCCTCTCTCACACACAAAATTCAGTTTGCTCTCCTCTCCTTTCGTTTCTCCCCGTTTGGTCGTCTATCGCTCCTCTCTCTCGCACGTAGACTTTGGCTCGCTCTCCTCCCCAGATTCACCATCTCTTTCGCTCCTCTCACCTTCCTCGCCAAGTGAGAGCGGTGAGTTCTCTATCTAATAAATCACCATGATTGATTTTTGAATCTAAATTCTTTCAATTTTGTTCATTGTTTGTATTCTGGGTTTCGTCTCTACTCTCCAGGTTGATCAATTTGCTTTGCTCTCGCTCTGTGTTTTCGCTCATATCCTCTTCATCTCTCAGAGGTTCAAGAATCTAGACCAGACCCTGGTAATTTCTGCGACTTTGTTCATGTTCTATTTTCCGTTTCACTCTTATCTAGGTTTCTATCCTGTGTCTCCAAATTATCTATATATATATATATATGCCTAAAAGAATTTTGTTAAGTATGTTTGCTGAAAAGAATAGTCTTTATATAAAGACACCACTAGGATTGTGCACTTTTAGGATAGACTTAGAAAAATCTTCCATTATGATTTGAATGTCCTTTGGGATCGGTGTTCTAAAAGTTTACACGCTCATAATTTGGTGGAAACTAGGTTGCATACCTGATATAGGATAAGTACTCTTAAACCTCGAGTCTTTATCTCCATAAGCATTTTGTCAAGAAGCTGAAGCTTGCCACTTGCTTTTATTCCTAAATCCAACATTCCTTTGAAATCATTTTTTGGAATGCCTTCAATTTCCACAAGCTTATTTCCCAAGGATTCTTCCTCAATGTAAGGGTGATCACAGCACTGTGAAGAAGTACCAAACAAGAAACTGAGTACAAATCCAGGAGGATGGGGCTAGGAATGCCGGATGAAAATAAGACACAGTATATCAATTTATTAAAAGTCACCCATTTCAGATTCTTTTCATACCTCCAAGACTGTTTCTAAAGCATTTAGATATTTTTCATTATGTAATCATAGATAATAATAGAAAAGAGACTTAATGATTTTTTTCAAAAGAAAGCAGACCTTTCTGTAAAAAAATAGAAATTGAACTTTATAAGCACAAAACCCTATGACAAAGCTGATTGAGGCATAGATTTCAAAAACACAGTCAAAATAAGATAATCAAGCACATACAGATTACAATATCAGAAATAACACGCAAAACCAGAAAACATCACTTCAACAACTAGAATAAGGAAGCCTAATGGAAAGGGAAGCACTTGCTTTGCTTTTACATGCTCATATTTGCAAGGACCGCCGTGTGTATGTGTGTTTAACGACTGTATATGTTTGTAACAGATTGCTTCAGAAGGACTCAAGCACAGAGTTTTCGAGACATCTCTTGCTGACCTTCAGGGAGATGAGGAGCACGCTTACAGAAAGATGAGGTTGAGAGCTGAAGATGTCCGAGGAAGAAATGTTTTGACAAACTTCTGGGTATGATAGATATACAAATGACAATTGCTTGCCCAGTTTGTTCATTTTTAGGTTTCCCTTCAAGTTCTGATTTTTTGTATGTGTTTCATGTTACAGGGAATGAACTTCACAACCGATAAGTTGAGATCTTTGGTCCGCAAATGGCTAAACCCTAAATCCAATAATTAGAAAAGCCTGCAGGATTTGTCTATTGCTTTGTTTGATTATTGTGTTTGGGCTCGGCTTTCAATTGGCTTTGCCGCTGTTTCGATTTTGTGTTTCTATAGCAACAGAACTCTGGAACACACCATACACAAACACAAGATAAAAAATGTAAGTTTTTCTCTCCCTATCCTGGTGTATGTTTCTCAACCTTAAACCATATGTGAAATTTTAGTGCTCTTAGCAAAAGAGCTTCAATAGTTTTCATGTCACAATGTGGAGTATGATGCTGCTTCTTTTGCATTGGTTTGTGTGGAGTACGATGTTGCTGTTACTGTACATTAGTTTAGGTGGATAATTTTTTTATTGGTAATTGAAAGAGCAGGTGCATCTGGTATCTAGATCTACTTAAACTACTTATTGCTGCAGAAGAAAAATGGTTCAATTGGTCCTTGGTCGACTTTGGTCATAGGAGTTCTCAAGATGCATTAAGCTCTTACATGCTTCTTTGTGGCAACTGATAAAAAGCTGAACCCAAATTAAAACCTGAAAAGAACCACTGGGTTCAACAGCATAGGAGAATCCTATTATCGATTCACTTTATCTCTTTTGTAATATTATGGAATGTACAACCGAAGGAGAATCCAAGTTATCTGTAGTAATCCCCTTGATTTGGATTTTGTGTTTCTATAGTAACAGAGCTCTGGAACTATGAAATTACGTGTTCCGAAGTTGAGCTACGTACAATAACTTTTCTAACACAGTTGAGATGAAAAGTTTTGCTGATATATATATTGTACCTGACCACGTTTCTCTTCATTGAAGCTAGCTCTGACTTTAAGCTCTCCTCTGCTGGTTGTTAACCTCTGATTTTATTTGTCAATTTTGTTGGTGCAGGGGTGTTTCCAGAAAACTTTGATAGTTTGCGATGGATTTTTAAAAAGTGAGTAAATTGATTCCAACTTTATTTATTTCTTTTGTTGTATACTTCAGTTTTGAAGAAGAAGAAAAAAGACAATCACCTGTGTACAGTAGACACTGTAAGTTGTACAATAGGATGCAGGCCACACTAATGTGAGTTGTTCATGAATTTCTGAAAGTTAAATGGATTTTGAACATCAATGGGAGTGAATTGATTGTATAAGGACAGTAGATGCAGGCTACACTAATGTGAGTTGTACAATAATCATATGTATTAGCTTAAGCATGTCATATCTATGAATGGGAAGTGTTACTAAGTACGAAGTTTTTATCTTGAGATTTATATAGAGTTGCTTTAGTAGTTCCAGTGGCCATGCTTTTTCATGTCTCCAGTTTAGTTTTGAATTAGGTTGGAGGTTGTTCATGCGTGGATTCTTATTGTTAGAGCATATGTATGTACTCTTTGCCAAAATAGAGGGGGATACCAATAATTTTATTTTCTTTTCTTACTTACTTTTCATTTGGTTAGGAAAGTTTACTCTTAATTCAAGTGGTTACTTAAATTGATCCACGTACGTAACCGACTCATAACCTTTTGTAGTACCACTCACCTAAAAGTCCAGCCTACTCTTAGTCAGCTTGGTTACTTAGATCCCAAGTCATTAATTTCTATATTTTGATCGTACAACACATAATTATATGTATGTACATGAAACCGATTATGGGTGGAAGCAAAAGATAGAAAAGGTAACTTCATGACTTTTGTGTCTTAGGTCTCTTTTAGGTATGCTAAAGCTCCGTTTGACATTTTTGGATTTGAGGAAATAGTTGTAGATTGAGTTTTTCGGTTCTTTGATCACTTGGATTATAAATGAAACTACTAATTACAACTGTTTATCTGTCTTTAGTGCTAATATGAAGGCACTAACTCGGTTAATGTTTTGAAGAATCTATATTTCACGCTTAAGCAATGTTTTTTATAGGATTACTGTACAGATTTCTCATATTTGGGCAATGTTAGACTGGAACATTAGCATCTGTATTACCTGGGCTCCAAATTAGCTTCAAATTAGAGGTCTTCTATTTGATCTTATCTTCTGGTGCGGATATTCACTTCGAACTGTTTGCCAAAATGAATTTGTTTAATTCAGTAGTAGATCCTATAAATCACTACTGTCTAGCAATGGCGTACGTACCAATTCAAGGGTATAGCCTTGCTAGGCCCTTGACACATGCATTTACTAGGTTTGGAAATTTCAACACACAGGGAATCTACTAGGGTTTGCTGTAGAATAGACATATCCATAGTTAAGTGATTGTCATGGTCACTTCTAAGTCCTTTGGTTAATGGCCATGAGTGTTTTTTATTGCTGATTTGTATTAGTGAGATGTTTGCATGTTGATTACTAAATTTGTCAAGATCATCTTCACTAAGCAAATTTTTGTACCTATCTAATTCAAATGGTTTCATTTTGCAATTTTCAGCTACGAGGTCAAAATCCATTTTCAAAAAGAGCTCAAAGCCAATGCCAGATGAGAGAAGGCAAAGCATGGCCTACGAAGAAAACCTACAGTATTTAGACATGCATGATGTTAGTGAATGTCAATTAGGTAGGTAGAGCATAAGGTGCTCAATCAAAAACAAAGTTGTGATGATCAAATGTGTAGTTCAATGTAATAAATAATGAAATGTTAAACAAGGATAACATTTGTTTACATTGATAGGGTCTTTAATGAAAAAGAAAGGTTTTTTTTAAAACTCGGACAATTTTGTCCAAGAGTTGCCAATCCACGAGGAAACATTGACATCAAATTGCATCCAAAATGCGAGTACAAGTAGATAAAAATCATCTAAGAAAAAGAAATGAACCCGTGAAGAAAGTCTTCATATCAGTTTTTCAATGTTTCAGCTTTTAATTATGTAACTTAAATTTCAGATGAGACTATGTATCAATTTACGTTCTTTGAAAGCTTTAATGTTTCAATCGATTTATACTATGGTTGATGTTATGTTACTCTTATGATTTGATATTTGTATGAGTTTTGATTTTGATTTTGATTTTCAGTTCATACATAATATATATTGTGTTAGTGATTACATAACCGCGCAGAACCGTGAAATCATATGAACAGAGGTCCTGACAACCTTATCAGAACAACAGAACCCCACAGATGTCCCATCAACGTTGCTTGCCATCACTACATTTGCACAGCCAGAACTATAAAACCAATATATCAGCAAGGCAATCAGCATTTAGACATCAATAACCATCAGGCTGCTCATGACGACCAGGAGGCCTGACATCAATAACCATCACGTGCTTCATTGCACACAGCCCTATAGTACCAGCAGCATGAAGGGAAGGCCTTCCACGAGCCAAGGTCCAAAAAGTTCCAGCACATAGCATATTACTTCCCTCTTTATCTACTTCATTGTATTCTGTATACTGTACAGTGAAATATCCCAAAAATGGATAACGCACTAATAAGATATGTACTGCAACTGAACAAGCTGAGCACAAATATTTGACAAACCCATACAATATGCTTCAGAGTAAGTATTGGATAACTTTTAGAGAAACATTTAAAAAAATAAAGGAAAAAAATATAGGAATAATGTAACCATACCACCAAGTCTTCCTTCTGAAGAGAGCCAAAAATACGTCAGAGAACTATCGAATACCGTATCAGAGAAATACTTTGTTCCTTGTATCACATCATCATCAACCTTAACACCACTGAGATATTGATTATCAAAATCTGGCATGCCAATGTACTTTGTTCGATCCCATAAACCACTTCTCCAGAAGGGAGTTGATCCATTATTAGTCCAGATGACCGCTTGTGTTGGCATCTCTAGTGTTAGTCCAAGCGAGAACAACCCTGCTGACGGATCATATTCACCTTTCCAGGCAGTTAAGAACTGTTTCTTTCCAGATTTGCTATCAATTCCAACCGACATTGTTGGAAGGATTGTATCGCTTGGATAATCAAAGCTCTGCCATAAAATATCTCCCATATTGTTTTTCACAACCATGTTTCCATCGTCTAATAGAAGGGCAGCTGCAGAAGTACTATTAGATGATGACATCTGTGAAGTAACATTGGTTGACCAGATTGGATTTTGCTTCCCATCTACAAGCTCCAAATTTCCACTGCTACTGATTCTCAAACTAGACGAGGTGTCTGTAAGAGGCTCTTCTCTGTTGGCTACTCACACAACTTTACGCAGAGATATATCTTTGTGCCACAACCCCACATATGTGTTTGAAGAATTATCATCGAAGAAGCCCAACTCAAAAATCTGACCAGGGGAAAGAAGAAACTGTCCCTGTGTTAATGGTTGCGAAGAAGTTATGTTATATACTTGAGCATAATACTGTAATGGAAGCAAACTGAAGATGAATAAGAACAGAAAAACAACATTCTTTTGCACCCTAATCCCAATTTGTTCCCAGAAATCCCAATGATAAGTGAAGCACCTAATCAACACAGAACCGAGCATAGACCAAGTAACTAAACCTATATACATTGACCATTCTTCGGCTGTTTCAACTACACTTGGTTAACAAATGAAGTGTACATTAGTAAACTAAAAGAATATTGTTGTTGCTGGTATGTACCATGTACAAAGTTCTCTGAAAGTTCTGCCAGTGCCTTCAAAGTTCTCTGAAGCGTACATTAGTAAACATAACAATATGCTCTCTTTAGGAGATCATTCAACTCAATAATGTAGAAGAAATAAAGCATAAATTTAATGACAAAAAAACATTACATTTCTGACCCCAGAAAAACAAACAAGAAAGATATTTAAGTCTACCTACTAGCAACACTTAAAAAACTGAAAATATGAACCACAAGGAATTAAAGTTCGCAAATATCTCTTACCCCAGAAAATGAAAGTGATCCGTTACCACCAGCAATAGGCCTGTCACTTCTACAAGACCAGTCTCACCATATGACCCAGAGACATAGTGCACGATGTACAAAGTTACTGGAAATGTTTTGCTGCTTTCCTGATTGGACTAGAACCACACAATTGAGTATCTATTATATATGGCAATAAATTTGGGGCAAGACTAAAAGAACCAAATCATACAAAACAAGGTCCTTTATACATTATCCTTCGATACGCTATGCCTAAATTTCTTGGTTCTTGAATTCCTATACTCTTCTTTCATTAAATTTCATTTTTTAAGCCCTGTTACAACTCGAATAAAAGTCTTCTTGATTTGAATGCTTATATTTTTGGATTGTTGGAACATTTGGTTGAAAAACAAGGTTATGAAAAACAATGATTGATGTGATTTATGGGTGCAAACACTAATCCTCAAATACTTATGTGCATTGAGTGACATCTAGTGAGTTTCATGGTTCGGAAACATATTAATTTGAATGCATCTCATATTGAAGCATTTGACTTAGCATATCTCATTTCGGCTATTACATATGCATTGATTTCATGTTTTAAAAGCGTTGCTCAAAAGTAGTTCAATCAATCTAGCCATAGTTTTTTGAGGGATATTGATAATTGAGTCGGGACACTTACATACCTGTACTTGCTTTGTGTATTTTTGTGCTTCGAGTCTAGCTTAGTTTATTTCTTTTCGGCTTAGTTTGCTTGAAGACAAGCAAAACTTAAGTGTGAGGTAGTTGTTAAGACCATAATTATGTGCCTATTACACTCCTAAGTTTATGCTTATAACTTGTTTTCTATTAATAAAGCATTGTTTTTAATACGTTTTCTTGTCAAGCTAAGAAATTGAGAGTTTGCGAGAAACAAGCTAAAAGATGGAGATTAATCACTTTTGGAAGAAGCCAAGAAAATTTCCTAAGCATTTGGAGAATGAGCAAAATCGAGAAAAAGACGAAAAGTCAACTGCCGGTCAAAGTCAACTCCGTCCGGTCAACGATCAACTCCAGCGAGTCCTTGCCGGAATGTGTCAAGGCCCAAGACTTCAAGTCCAAGCCTACAAGCCCAATTGAAGAAGATATTTTGAAGAGTCACGTGCCACTCACATGTTGGTGGTGAGTCATCTTTGGACCACCAACATGTCCCTAAAATTGTGAATCATGTGTTGATTTATTTTTGAATTATTTCAAAGCCAAAATATCTCCCAAAAAGCCTTAGGATTGAGCTCCCCCTTGGACCATAACATAACTCACCTCATTTCTTAGTTTTTCATAGTTTTTAGTCTCTCTTAGGTATCCATCCATACCCAACCCAAATAGCCATCTCCTCCACCTCTCAAACACCTATTAGCACCACCAAAAGGCTTAAAAACCTCCATCACCACCACCATACTTTCATTTACACCGTCTTTTCCTAAGCCTAAGGTGGGTGACTCAAGTTCATTTACACCATCTTTTCATTTACACCATATTTGGAACTCTTTGGTTATCTCTTCTCCTATTTGTCTCTAATTTATTTATCTATACTTTATCTTAGCTATGGGTAGTGAGTAGTTGTCTTTTGAAAGAAGCTCTAACCAATTTGATGTACACACAATTATGTTTTGAGTTATGGATTTGAATTTGGTTTAGTTTACATGTTGTGAATGAGTTTGATAACTTGTAATGTGATTGTGGTATGTTTGCATATTTGGGTTTGATTAAATGTTTTCATATTCATGTCTTAGCCATGACTAAGTTGAGATGTGTTTAATGAAGCTAAAAATGAACCTAGGTGAATTAGTCACTCACCTAAGGAAGATAAGCATGTAAACATGACTTAGGTCTGCACTTAAAAGGTTGGGCTTAAGGTTTGGTTTTCATTAGGTTTGAGCATAGACCGAAGCTTTCTTAAAGTTGAAATGACTCAAGGAGTTTCGGTCAAGCTTACATTGACTCAAAAGGGCTTTTGTAGCTAATTGTTATTTCTTCTAATTCATGTTCTGAAAGGTGTGAATTAGGAAAGTCATTAGAATATACTTTCATGTCCTCTAATAGAGACTTGAGAAGGAAAGCCATCCACATTCATCATAAGTGATCACATATTGAACTCATTAGGCATGTGGTATGATTAGGATACGATTCGTAATTGAGTTGCATTCTAGTTTCGATTTGCTTTATACTTGATTGGAGCGGAACACTTTTAGTACCCTAATAGCTTAGGAGATTCAGTTCACAACCAATAGTGATTCCAAAAGATCACGAATTGGACAAACACATGTGAATCAAACTAAACTCATAACTTGGACATTATTTGTACATTGAGTTGGCTAGTGGCGATTTCTCTAGCTGACCAAACATTTCCTTTGATTTGCTTTACTTTATGTTTTCACTTTATTTAGTTAGTTAATCAACCAATCAACTCGTATAATCACTCACAGTAATTGCATCATCCCTCGCAATGCTAAGTCTCCAAAGGACTTGGTAGTGTGAGATACACTTTTATATTTTATTTCCCTTTAGTGTCAAATATTGTCTAATGAGTCGTAGTCTTGGTGCTTTTCACTCCGAGCTAAAGAATCTAAGTGCTTAATCCTCGTGGGTTCGACACTCGATTTCCTTTTCTATACTATTACTTGTCCTCGTATACTTGAGGGTGAAGATCATTTTTGCACTTATGAGTTAGCCAATAGCTTACTAAGTGTGGGG
This sequence comes from Geum urbanum, assembly GCA_946800695.1. Classification (NCBI taxonomy): domain Eukaryota; kingdom Viridiplantae; phylum Streptophyta; class Magnoliopsida; order Rosales; family Rosaceae; genus Geum; species Geum urbanum. The sequence goes on along the minus strand of OX327017.1, from coordinate 13,457,665 downwards.
GTATAAGTCTTCAAACAATCTCCTGTTTCATTTTATGGGTGTATTGGTGTGTTTTGGGGTGTGAATCGATGAGGTGAACTCATCGAAATTTGGGTGTGACTGACAGCGGTACTACGACGAGTATTTGCCGTCGAGGGTTGGGGGTTCTTGTAGCCCTCTTCCTCTTGCGTCGTTTGCGCCAAATCTCGAGCTCCAAGGTGACTCAACGACGGGATTGTGTCGCCAAGAGGTTTTTCTATGATTTTAGGGTCATGGGATTTCTAGACAAATTCCGGCCAATCTTGGCCGAGTTTGGGGTACATCCTTTGGAGGAATTGGTTGAGCTATTTATGAGAAAGAGTTTGGGGTATGGCTCGACGCCATTCCAAGTGGCTGGCGGTGGTTGGATCCACCACCTGTAGTGGCTATTTCGGCCTTATCACCATCGAATCGTACTCCGGAAAAGAAGAAAAAGTTGTTTAGAATGATAAGAGAAAGCTAGACGTGTAATTTGAGGGTCATCGGAGGAAGTCGCATGTGGAGCTCCTATGAGGCAGTAACCTAGATATGATATAAGTCTATGATATGATTTTACGTTTTTATGCACGTTATATCTATGTATGTTTTATCGATGCACTTGGAATCTCGGCTGATCACTGAGGTGCTCCGCGAAGGCCATGATAAACACCAGATCCGTGATTACGTTGTTCACACCTCCACACACTTATGATATATATGTTTTACTTAGACTCGCTATGTTTTTATTATTTGTTTGCGGTGAAAGATATAAAAATATGTTTTACGATTTCTTACAAAATTTTATTTTCGTCGACTCACTCTAATGATTTTCATATTTTTATATGCATTTCCCTGGCCCTTCCGTTTCAAATGCATAGGTTACAAAGTTTCAGCTGAGGTTGGGCGCATACGTAGTTCGAGACATAGCATAACCCACTGTAGAATTCAAGGTTGATCCTACGAGTTAATACATATTTTATTTAGCAGAGTTGGTTAGAAAGTTTAGCTGCTCTGATGTCGCAAACAGTTTTCCGCCTTCCATATACAGTTATGAATTGTTATCAAAAACCAAATTTCTTTGATTTATGGTTTGAGTTATGAATCCCCTTTTTGATTTTTGATTAGTATGTTTAAAAACTATGTTAATAAAGTCGTTAGGGTGTAATTCTGGTTTAAGCAACTAAATCAGGGTCGGGTCATTTCATTACATCCTAATGACACGACTAACTGAGATTTCTATAAACATCTTAAATAAAACTTCTAGTAGAATAACGGAAATGAAACTGAAATGAAACTTTTCTAAATTTCACATTTCAAGAATCTACACAATCAAAGAACAAATCATGTACAACAAATTTATTAGAAATTCTAAAATAACTAACTAACTAGCTAAATGACTAGCCCATAGGATCAATCGCAGATCCTATGGTGAGTTTATGCTATGCCTTGAATTGCATCCGTGTCCGACCTCCGGTAAACTCTGCAAACCTGGGCAATTGAGACTAAAGGGTCCAGGGAAGGACCTTCCAAAAACAGAAAAATGTTAGAGTTAGTGGACAAAAATAGTAACGTGGGAAATATATTTAGAAAAAGACTATTATGCCCTTCCGTTGAATTTGAAAGGACCCGACTCCGATTTAGTTGCCTAAGCCGAAATCAAACCCCTTCGAAAATATGACCTTAAAAAAAATTTGCCAGAGTTTGCTGTGAAACATGTGAACCATTCTTAGAACCTGCGAAGAAATACACTTCGAATATTCCACAAAAAACAAACCATGGGGCTCCATTCCCCATCCGGATTTTTCTCAACAACATATATATAATAAACCAAAGGTTTACAAAAAATCCAGAACATTCAGGTGTAAACTCAACTGAAAACAAACATAAGTATTCAGAGCGACACCTATATACATCATTTACATCAAGCAGGTCGAACAAGAAACCTACAGAAACTGAAGTGTGATCCGAACTCTATGCCTCCACAGTAGACGTGCAACACTGGAACCCAAACTGCAAACTGGGCAAAGGAAACCGAAAAGCCTAGGGGAAGACAAATAAAATCGTTAGAGTGAGTGGACGAAAATAATAATATGTCTTACCCAAGTATGTGCTCATAAAAGCATAAAGCGAGTCAATGCACATGAAAATTCCGACCAGGTACATTTTTCCTGATCCATAAATATGCACGTAAAATCCTACGGGGTCACTCATGAACTTCTCCGCATAGTACAGTGTAATCACTGGATCTCAGACCCACACGTGATTAATATAAGTTTGAAAGACCTCGAATCAGGATATCTGTCCCCCCCCCGGAGCATCTCGGGGATCAGTCGAGAAGCCAAAGCATCGATGCATACATCTATACCCGAGACTGTACTCTGTGTAAATCAAATCATAAATCCTTTCCATGCACATGCATAATCATAAAGTGCATAATAATAAATGCATATCGTAAATGCATAATCATAAATATATACTCATAAAATGTATAAATTAAGACTCGCAATTCAACTGTGAAAATAAAATGTCCACTCACAGTACGAAGCTAACTCTGAGGTCCGCCAGAAGATCCCTCGCCAATCACTCGATTGTGATCACCTTAATAATTGGGATACAATCAATATATATATATATTTATATATTGAAACACAACATACAGAGCTAATACGTCGAGAACCTCGCGTTCTCGAAAGACGTATCGCTCAAAATATCGACGAGGATAACAAAATTCCTAAAATATACCCAATTAACCCTCGTCCCAAAATAGAATACTCAAATCAACTCAAAAACCTCACGACTACGATCGGTACGCGATTACGAGAAAAATGGTATAAAAATCTCTAAAATCTCAAAAAGTCAACCCTCACCAGAGCTCCGCCATTGACCGCCGCGGCGCGGCGTCAATGGTAACATTTTCTGGCGAAGAAAACCCAGAACTCCTCTTCTCCTCAAGCCCAACAACTTCCTTTTCATCACCTTCCTCCAATTCCAAACACACCGGTCGGAAAACAGCTCGAAAGCCACGAACACCATGGATTCCGGCGAGCACCAAACGTTGTCCAATCCCAAAATTTCTTCACCCAAAAGCATCTATAGGTTGAGGGGAGCAAAACCTCTAACCCCATCGACCCCAAAACAAGCCGGAAACCTCCATCCGAATCCAGTAAGTTCCAAGAACTTCACCGAGTTCAAACTCCCTCAAAACTTCATCAAATCCACTCAAACCAAGTTCAAAACAATAGGAAATCACAAGAGGAAGCTAACCATACCAAGCTCTTGGCCTGAGGTGGCCGAATCAGAAAGTCAGTCGGTGGTCAAGATTGCCTCCGGTGTGCCACGGTCAACGTAGGTCAACTATGGTCAACAGGTCAAAACTAGTAACGGCCCAAATGTGACTTTTCGATAATTTTACGACTATTCCGATATTTATACGCGCGACCAAAATGATCAACGGTCCAAAACGAATCGAATCAAAATGGATAAACATGATTAAATCCAACGGCCGGAAATATTCATAACTTATTCCATGTAACTCAAAATAATCCTCCGGAAACTTCCACGAACTCGAAATCACGCACACTACACCTCTTGTGAAGAAACCCATACCAAATTCTCGCCCAATAATTTATTCGTAAACAAACCCGTCATATCGACTAATTACGACAAACTGCGACTAATCGTGAAACTCGCAAATCAAGCCAATTAACATACCATTTTTGGTTCTGGTTGTTACAGAATTTTGGTGAAAAACTAGTATGCGAGTATTAAAAATCATATGACGAAACTGAATAGATGAGAATAAACCGTACTGACTTTTAACCTAATGTATGAACGTGGAATATAAAATAAACTGGCTGAGAGTTGAATATGAAAGGACAGTCTAAAATTGAAATATCTAATAAGAATGATGAATGATGTATTTGCATCTCTATCCATTAGAATTGACGTTTGTTTGACGGAGAATTAAATCCAAAATGATATACTCAAAGGAGGATGACTGAGGTATATGACGTCTCTAGTCATCAAAAATTAAATTCAACTGACTGAAAACTAATCTGCAATGATGAAGTCAGAATATAATGACTAAGGTATCTGACATCTCTAGTCATCAAGTGTCATTTAGGAGCCTAGCATCCTGGACGACACGTGACTATTGTGACTCAAGATATAAGGATGTGATGATGACTGGTAGTGAACTACAACCTCAATCATCCTTATTATCTGGTAATGAACTACAACCCCAGTCACAACTATTATGTGGTAGTGAACTACAACCCCAGATAATGCATTAGTAGTGAACTACAACCCTGGAATGGCTACCTGAGGGCCAGTCAAGTAGCATATATATATACACACACACACTCATATATATAATAATTTCAAATATATAGCTGCCGAGACTCTACTAACTCATCTCTAGATAAAACATAGGTAATGAATTGATAGGACTGACAAGAGAAGTTGTAGCGCTAACTGAACTGAATATGTTAAGCATAAATCATGGACGTTGTCGTAACACTACTCAAAATCATAACATAAGATGTGAAAAGTCGAATAAAGGGAGCGGACTTCAAGATATATTTATGACAACAAAGTCTAAAACTTAAGTACAATAAACTTCTAGCTAGTATAGCAAAATTCGTAAAACATTTACTTAAAAGAACTAGTATCGATAATATAATGAAATGTGCTCCACCGTAATTATGCATCAACTCAATATGCGACGAATGATTGAGTCCTCGTGTCGTGTCGCCCCTAATCTTATGTATAGTTTTAAATCAATTACCTCTACATTACAATCGGCACATAAACACAAACAAAAGGATATAAAAATTTTAAGAAAATTCCTCCGCTGAAGGCACCACGGTCAACAACCACTGGCGGCGGCGATGCCACCTCCAAATCTAGCAAACCGAACCTTCATAGACTCAAAATCCACCCAACAATAATTTCTCTTTTACAACAACACCCAATTCATAAAAGAAAATGTCTAATTATACCTCATATTCCCAAATTCTTCAAGAACTTCAATCCTTTGATTCTCCTAGCTTCAATTGAATTACAACGTGTTCTTGGTTTAAATAGCTCGATTCAGACCAAAAATGCTTGTCCCTAGAAACTAGTGTTTTTGAAATTGGCGATTTCTCGACATCACCACGGCTTAATTGAGGAACCATATGAATCGAGGATAAGGGGAAAGTAACAGGAGGATGAGGCACTTAATTTGACTCATAGGTAAACTATTTTGGTGGTTGGTCAACTATGCTCTGTCAACGGAAATTTTGAGGCAACAGAAGTTGTCAGACAGACAGAAAGAGAGACGCATGGGAAGAGAGAGAGATGTGTAACTAAAATGGAGGTTGCTGACTTTCCATAATAAGAAAGCTGCTATTTATACTTGTGAACTATCTGAATCATAACTTCTATAAAATTTCCGCTGACCTTGACTTCTTTATCGAAACTCTGATTTTAATACTTGACGTGGCTATGGATTAGTCTCGACGAACTCTACAACTTTTCTCAATAACATTTCTCGAAATAACTTACTCTACAACTTTCATGAAAAAAACTTTCATAATAAATAATTTAAGGTCAATTGTGAATCCCGATAATCATGTCGAAATAGGATTAACTCGTCAAAACTCGATTAACTCGGATTAACTCGAATCTTGATAATCTGAGTTTGGGTTGTTACATATTGGATAGTCCTTAATGCGTTTGAAAGGACCCAACCCCGATTTAGCTCCCTAAATCGGAATCAAACCCTTTCGAAAACACGAACCAACAAAAACTTTTCGAAATTTGGGCAGAGTTTCGTTACTAGCGTGGAATTACCTTAACCTGCACGCTAAAAATATACTTCATCCTATGCCACAAAAAGCAAACCGTGGGCACCAATCCCATCCGGATTTCTCAATATCTCAACAGTAAAGTAAACAATACAAAATATAGTACTTTACCGAAATCCGGGTTTAAAATCGTATAACATATACAACAGGAAACTCAGAGCGACTTCTAATACATAACCATATATGTATACCACAGTAGGTAGAACAATAACCTACTGGAAGAAACAAAGTAGCTCGAGCACTATGCCTCCGACCACGACGTGCAACACCAGAGTCCGAACTGCAAACTGGGCACGGAAACCGAAAAGCCCAGGGGAAAGGCAAATAAAAACGTTAGAGTGAGTGGACGAAAATAACATATGCCTTTCACCAATTTATACACATACTCAATATAAAACAGTGCGAGTTCGGAAAACACAACAACACAACACATATATATATGGAGGTTGTCGGGCGAATCTCTCAAGCCCGACGTCAGGTGAATCGCTCAAACCTGACGGTGAAAGGCCAGGGGAATCTCTCAACCCCGGCGGCACTCAGGGGAATCTCTCAACCCTGCTTCAGAGGAATCTCTCAACTCTGGGCCAGAGGAATCTCTCAACTCTGGTAGCATCGATGCTATAAATTCCATCACCCATAAACACATAACAACACCTCCGAAAATAACATATATCTCAATCATCGTATAATTTAAATACGGAAATCAATAAATCCACGAACTCGCAAAATCAACAGTGTAAATAGAAACTTGTCCACTCACACGCTTGCGTAACGCGTATCGCGTTAACCCGTGATCCGGCGGAAAATCCCTCGCCAAACGAACGATCACGAACACCTGAATAATCACAATGTCCAATTCTCACAAATATAATTCGACAATTCAAAACAAATTACGAGAAACCACCGTTCTCGGAAACACGTAATCCGATCACGACAAACTATCGGAAATCCGGAAATCATACCATAATACCTCGCTGTAATTTCGGACGCTCAACTCGAAAAACAAACCTCCCCACTGCGATCGGGGCGCGATTTCGAGTGAAATGACATGCAACTTGTCGAAAATCCCAAAAAGTCAAAGTTTGACCGTCGTTGATCGTTGACCGCCGTCAACGGTGGCGCCGCCGCCAACTTGAAGATTTTTCGGCGGAAGAACCCCTATTCCATGCAAAATCACCCACTGAGCAACTTTGTCAACTACAACAAAGGCCAATTCTCACTCTAACTCATCCAATTTCATGAAGAACCGAATTGTACACAAAATTTCAAATCCAAAATTCTCCATGTACACATCGAATTGAAACACCAAACTTACAGGGTAGCATCAAGGGGATGAGAGCAACAAAGCCCACCCAAAATTTCAGCTCAAATAGGCCAAATTCATAGAACCCAAATTACCTCAAAAATTCTCAAGTTTTTGGCCGGAATTCCTCCATTTCCGGTGAGCCTCGCCGTGAGGGGTGGTCGGATTCCACAAGAGGGGACCAAGGCGAGTTGGCCGAGCCCTAGGCCGAACCCTAAGGTGGCCGAACGATGCTCCGTCGCCGGTGAGGCCGTAGGCCGTCGCATCTCCTCCTCCTCCCACCGAGTTGACTCGGTCAACTCGGTCAAACCCCAATATGGTAAGTTTGACCTGCCCCAAAACAGCAGGTTTCCATATATAGGCTTTCCCGATTTGGTAACTTCATACTTATCCTTTTCGTCGAACTTCAAACGCGCGTAACTTTCTCGTCGTAATTCCGATTCCGATAATTCTCACGGCCACGAATTCGACTCGACATAATCTTTCATAATCACCCGAAGTCAAACACATCAACCAAACGGACAAAAAGTCAACCCTTTGAACCAACACACAATTAAATCAACCAAACAATCAACAATCGGCAAAATTCACAACTAATTCCTCGTAACTTCAAATCATGCTCTGGAAGTTCCCACGAACTCGAAATTAAATTCTGAACAACTTCCGTGAAGAAGCTGAAACCAAATTCTCGTCCGGTAATTTAGTCGTTAAGTAGCCCACCATTTAAATCTGAACTTCAAATATTCATAATTAATTCTTCGGTCGTCCAAATAACGATCCGGAACCGCCCACGAACTCGTAATCACACGTACAACGACTCTCGAGAAGAGACCCAGCTCCAATTCTCGGCCAATAATTAAGTCGTTAACAAATTCTGGCAGTTCAAACATCAGTCGGCAATCTCCAACTACGCAGTAACTCACGTATACAGCTGATCATACTGCTGATTCTGGTCCGGGTCGTCACAGCGTTTCAAGTGCATTTTCAAATCTTGGTCTTCTTCTCTATTCTGCGATCCATTATTTGTGACGGCTCACCGGGACATGCACAAGAAGCACAATACTATTCACCTCATCTTCAACAGTTATCTTTATAGCCCCACAGTTTGATCTCAGTACTAATTCGTCGAATGGGCGCGCACACCCCTTAGTGGCAGTATAAGATGTAGTGCCGATGAAAGTTTTATTCGGTAGCATGGTTGGGAAGTTATTCAAAAAGAATTGATGCATTGTCGTTATCACGTTATCTTTCCATTACTGTGTCGCTTTAAATGTAAAATAAATGAAGTAGCCACTGATGCACTCTTTGCTAAATAGTGCAGTTTAGGATACACTGTTTTAGTCAAGTTGCCTGATAGTATTTTGGGTGTGTTAGTGTGTGATCCCGTATCGCACAATTACCGCACACTTAGTCACTAAAAACGGGTCAACACATCGTAGACCAAACGCAAGGTAGTAATGCAGGCTTCAACTTTAACCAAAGAACCAATACCATCCGAACGTCCACGCGTTCTGTACGGCAAATGGAAAGTTACCAAGATAGGACATGTACAAGAGACATGATCCCATATCGAAGAACAAAAGAAGACTCCATACTCGACCACCAATATAAGCAACATATTTATGACAGATACAAGGTACGCTTGTTACTCTACCAATACTACTGTTACACTCCATACATTCTAACTAGAGCGTCGGAGAGTCGACGGCGGGAACACCCCGTCAAGACTCCTAACGCCTGTTTGGTGTATTGTTCTTAACAGCAGGTAAAACGATTAGCGCACTAGTGGGGCCGGAATCATCCTTACCGGGCCAGTGGGAGTACGAGCAGAATATGCACTCAAATTCGAATTCAAAGCCACAAACAACGAGGCCTAATACGAAGCTCTCATTGTCGGATTGCAACTAGCCTGAAACTCATAAGCCCCAAGCATTAACATCTTTAGCGACTCGCAACTGGTTGTTAACCAAATCCGGGGCGACTTCAAAATAAAGGGCGATACGATGACGACATATGTCGGCCACCTTCATACGATGCTAAGAAAGTTCATGTTTTTCAAATCAACCACATCCCCAGGGGTAGAAACACAAAGGCGGATGCACTCACCCGGTTGGCCACATCGCCCGTCCATACGGAGCCATGGCAAAGGGTAGTAGAAGTCCTAAAAGGACCAAGCATCGTGAAAACACAAGAGATCTTCATCATCGAGCCACACGTGGCCAGCTGGATGGACCCAATCGTCAAATACAAAACCAAGGGCGAACTCCTAGCCAACTGGGCAAGAGCACGAAACATCATAGCCAGAGTAGTCAACTTCAGTATCCGACACAACAGCCTGTACCGACAGGGGAAGACATGGGCCAACCTCAAATGCGTCACACCAGAAAGAGGCGACATGATACTGAGGGAAATCCATTCGGGCGTATGGGGCCATCATGCAGGAGCACGATGGATCGCACAAAAGGCACTCCGAAGTGGATTCTAGTGGCCTACTATCCATGCTGACGCAACCACAATTACGATGATCTGCCACCAATGCCAACTATACGCACACAAGAACCATACGCCTGCAGTACCTCTATCAATCCTCACTTCTTCAGTTTCGTTTGTACAGTGGGGACTCGATATAATCGGAGAACTTCTGAAATCCAAGGGCCAATATCGCTACATCATCGTGATCATTGATTACCATACCAGGTTTATCGAGGCCGAACTAATGGTCAAAATCACAACCGAAAAGGTCAAGAGATTCCTCTGGCGTTTTCTCTACTGTCGCTATGGCACCCGACTCGACATCATCACCAATAACGAGCCGCAATTCCACAATGATGAGCTCAATGCATTTTACAGGAAACAGGGCACCAACCTAGTATTCGCATCACCTGCACACCCCCAGACAAACGGACAGGTAGAAGCAGCCAAAAAACTCATCAAAGAGGGAATCAAGAAGAAAATTGAACTCATTGAGAAAGGAGACATCTGGTACGGACGATGGCCCCCACTCCTCCCCGAAATACTATGGTCAATCCGAACATCTGCAATGACAGCAACAGGAGAAACCCTGTTTAACCTCACATTCAGAACAGAGGCCGTACTGCCACTCGAACTCACATACAGAATCCCAAGAATCGAAAGCTATGACCCCACCATAAATGGAGAAGGGCTATGACTCGACAACGACCTCCTCAAAGAGAAACGGGACACGACACATCTTCACAACACTGCGAACAAGCAGCGAGTCGCTCGCCTATTCAACCAACGTGTTCAGGAGCGCCCACTCCAACTAGGGGGCTGGGTCATGAAGGCAATCCAAACAAAGATAAAGAGTTTACGCCCGTCATGGGAAGGTCCTTACGTCATCGATGCAGTCCCAAGCCCATGCACGTTTTATATCAAGCACATGTTCGAACGAAGGCTAGGCAACCCCTGGAGTACACAACACTTGTATTTAGCCAATGACAACGAAAGTATTAATGTGGTTATCTACCTGTGTTTGATTGGCACCGACGCACGTACATCCAACGTTTGTGTAACTTTTTGTATGAGTACATTCACGCGTTTTGTTTTTAGCCAATGACAACGAAAGTATTAATGTAAGTCAAATGCATTCAGACAAGCAATGTAAACGAAACAAATGTACTTAAGATATATCTCCAAAAAGTTGTACATAGATATCATTCAAAGACGAGCAAACGCATGCAGGCGCTAGAGAAAAATACTACAAAAAAGAAAGAAAGCGAAAGTACAAGATATTCAGTTGGCCCCAGTAGAAGCATCAGCCCCACCCTCCTCCGTCTCCGGCACCCCAGCCCCAGCATGCGACCCGCCCTCTGACTCCTCAACTGAACGCTTCAGCTTTTTGGCCTTAGCAGCTTGCCATGCCTCGAACTCATCCACCTTGATAAACAGGAGCACGAGAGTGGAGAAGTCCTGATATGCGTAAAAAATGCATCAAATATTAACACAAAGTAGATACTCAACACATAGTTCACACGTATACAAATTAAAACCCTTCTTTGTAGATGTAGCATTGGTAAATAGGGTATCGTTCTTAACCGGGGATTGAAGGTGCATGCATGACTATGCTAAAGTTAAGGGGGGGGGGTTTGAAAGTTTGGTTATTAATCTACGAAATATAAAGACAAAACATGGCAGAAAACATATAGAGTTCTATCATGCTTAAACTCATAGACAAGCAAAACAAACAAGAACATAGAATCCTAAACATGCTTTCTAGACCGAAAATAAACACTAACTAATATATTTACAAGTAATCATCTCATCTCTCACCCTATCTCGTTATAACCTAAACATATTATATGCAACCTATTTAAATTCTAAGCCTTTACTACGTTTTTCATGCATTTCTCAAATAACAGTGTTTTTGAACCAAGATTGCTCGAATTCTAGACACATCATAACCTAAACCAAGATTGCTCGAATTTAAGTTAAGCATTAAGAATAGAAAATACATGCATAGAAAAGAACTTAGATTCGAAATAAATTACAAAAACATGTTAGAATTACATAACCAAAAACTCTTAGTTAAACTCTTCCTTAAAAATCAATTGTTCATACAAAAAGAAAGTAGAAAGTGACATGTTACACTTTTTGTATCGTGATTGCAGTTGCAAATCATGTAGATGGACTTCTAGTGGATGGAGAGAAACCCTCGGATTGCCTAAGGTACTCTAATGGAGGATGGTGTTTGTTGGACTGTGGGGGATTTCGGCTTCTTGATGAATTCTTGAGTTTGGAGGAGACAAAATGTTTATGGACAGGGATTTGGCTTCTTGAATGAATGATGATTGAGAATAAGGCCTAGATCCTCTATTTATAGGTGAAGGATTGCATCTTTCCTCTCCAAACCAGGTATTCTTAGTGTACCCGAGTAAATCTGCCAGTCTGTCTTGAAATGCCTTTTTCGGGAGTTCTAGGACTCCGAAAATTATGATTTTAGATTCGTTGGAAAGATCAGCTTGAGAGCTTGAAGAAGATATATATGATCACTATATTTGGAGTTGAATTGAAGATTTTGTGATCCATTGAAGATTGATGAGCTGGCAGACATATCTTCCTCTTTCTACTAGGAGTAGGGAAATCTTGATCTTTCCATATCTTGTATTTCTTGAGCTCCAAGTTATTTTGGCCGAACCTACCATATATTGTAGGATATTTTGATATTCAAATAAGGCACTTTTGAGATATACTTGATATTCTTTGATACTTCTCAAATCTTCGGCCAATATGCTTGCTTGATTCCTTCATCTTCTTGCCGATTTGCTTGATATTCTTGATACACTTGATCTCTTTGATATTTTTCTTATATTTTCATATCCAAATTCATCATAATTCTGCAATCATCTTGATCTTGTGCCGCCACCATTTCTAGTTGATTTAGGAAACATTCATTTGCTGTGTTTTGAGCTCATTTCTGCCTCCTTTATTCATTCCTCTTTATTTTGGACCTAAAACAATAAATTAAGTTATAAATAAGAATACTAAGGTCATAGCTTAGCCAAATTTAGAGAGAAATACATTAATAATAGACCATAAAATGCGTAGATCAAGTCCTCACACTGGGCATTGGCCTCAGCAGCAACCAAGTCCTCGAACTTTTCCAAATTCTTAAAAGCCTCGACCGCATCGGCCTCGACCTTCTCAAACTCAGGCGATGCCTTGAACACGGCCACCGCCTCTTCCTCAATCTTCCTGTGAATATCCTTCGTCATCACATGCGTGCGAGCCTCAGCCAGTTCATGCTCCAGCTCCATAATCCGAGCACTACTGGACGATCAGAGAGTAGCAAGGTCTGTCTTTAGGATTGCGATCCTAGATTGAGACTCCCCCTGCTCCTTCCTCAGCTCATTGAGCTCACGAACCAGCTCGTTCAACCAAGAGATCTTGTGATTCGCTATGTCAGTGCACCTTGCCAACTTTGGCCGACAACCGCCTGCTCTCGACTTTCGCCTTGGACAGCACAATAGTCTGCAACATCAACCCCTCTAGGCCCTTGATAAGGAAGAGCTGGTGCTGGAGCTGGGTGCAGGTATCAAACGCTACGTTCAGGGCTCAGAATCATGTTGAGCTGACGTCACTTCTGCAGTGACTCAATGCCCGCACCCATGAAGCTCTGGATACGAGCGAGGAACTTGGAGGACATGGCCGTTTCGCCCGGCACAACAACGGTGACGCTCGGTGAGGCCTCGATGGATAGACCCCTTGGGCGTTTTAGAGGATGGCTAGATGCCCCCTGATCTTCTGGCTGACGCGACCCAGGCGTGGGCACCCCCGCATCTCCAGGCTGACGGAAGGGAGAGAGCTCGAACGAACTCTTGGAGAAGACAGTCTTGGGCGGAGAATGGGACTTGCTCTGAGAGCCAGAACGCGGTGTACCTTCACTCTGACGTTTGTCCCCGTGATCGATCCGGCGTTCACGACGCTCCTTATTCCGCACATCCTTCTCACGACGGAGGCGGTCCTTTCGGGCTTGCTCGCCCTCTTCCCCTCAACGAATGTCGGGAGTTGCCTCCTCCACCCGATCTTCGGGAGTAGCGGCCCGTATAGCTGGAGCCGCGACAGCCGCACCCACGGCCTCCACTTCTTCATCGACATTGAGAACTGGGTCGAGATACTGGTTGCAGTCTGGGGAGTGGAGCACGGGCTGGAGAGTGTCACCCTAGACAAGATTTCCATTCCCATCCTCCACGACCATACGGGCCTGCCTGGCCCTCTCCATCAGCACCAGCATGCGTTGCTGGGTCGTATCCTGCTTGGCGGACAAACGAGACTTCTTCATCTTTGCTGCAAAAAAAAAAAAGAGAACGTCAGTCCGAAAGCCACACAAACGGAAAAATCAAGAGCACGAAATAGAGAGGTCACGAACATACTAGGAGGGCGTGAGAGACCACATCGTTCAACTAGCTCCCAGTGGTTGGCCGCCCAAAAGTTCCTCGTGTCTAGATGGGGATCAAAAGCAAACTTGATTGTAGTCAAACGCATTTCCTCCAAACGGGTGAGGGGGTACGATCGTTGATCTACAAAAAAAATAGGGCATCAGCAAGCACGAATACAAAGACACGAGCAGACAAATGCTGATAGCCGGAAATACTTCAAACACCACACCTAAAGGCTAAAAGAACTCAGGGACTCGATGTATCTGATCGGGCCCACGCGAAAGCGCACCATTGGGCTTGTCAAACTCCCACTCACCCCCGACAAGACAATGATACTGGCGCCAGGCAGTCAAAGAGGAAGGAGGCTCCATTAACCAACACTTCGTTCAGGGCTCCACCATTATCGTACCCTTGTCCTTCATAAGTGGGGAGTACTTCAAACGGAAGAAATCACAGATCTCCGCACGAGTGGGGAACTGCAACCCACTGAGCTTCCAAATATTGTGCAAAGCGATCAGCACGCGCGTCAACGTATGACCACACTGGCCAAACGTGATGTTGAAGAGGGCGAGGGCGTATTGGAAGAACGGGTGGAGTAGAATCTTTAACCCAGCCTTGAGACTCGCTCACACAGACATGACCGTGAGGAGGACGTGTGAACGATTCTCCTTCATGGAGGGCCCTCAGCTTCACCGTTCGGGGAATGTGGTAATCCCGGTACCACCGTTCGATCTCGTTTAAGGACGGGGACCCCTCCGGCTCCTGAACCGCCTGCCCATCCGCAAGACGCCAAAGCATAGGCCCACCTCCGGGGAGTACGGGGAGAGCAACCCCTGACGCCCGACTACCACGGGGTAGGATCACATAACCTTGCGTGCCCCCGGAAGAAGAGGTCGATACTTCACCACTCGGCACCACAGAGGCATCTTGATGTTCGGACTGCACAACCATACACCCGCTTTACTCCATGTTTGGGATGGATGACCTAAGCAAAGCACCACCAGCGTTAATGGATAGAAGGGAGACACTCAGTACGCTATCGGACGAAGAGTCCAAAACACTATTGGTGGGACCGTTTGACCCTATACGAAACCTAGGGGTTTGCGGAAGGGACTCATCGATTGAAACGCTACAAATTCCATGATCCTAAGAGAACAGCAAACGGGAGAATAAGCTAAACGGTGAATGCGTGGAGTATGCCGCTACCCTAATTCTTCACATAGCACAAACAGGTACCCACCATTTCGCAAACACCCAAAAATATATCAAAAGCCCCAAAAGAAGCAAAACTTCAAGAACAATTGTTCTTCATAACGTACCCAGGAAAAACCCAGAAAGCAATAAACCCAAAATTCCTTTTTTGAGCATCAAAACAGAGAAACGCAGTACCTTACCTAACCAAACGTTCTCTACACTAGCAAAAACACAAGACACATACCACATAAAATCCAGCAATTACCACAATAGTACCACAAACAGTAACGAGTGCAAACGCACCAAGGCAACACGAATCACGTTTTCGAAGCACAAGAACAAGAAATTACCTTTAAAAGACAAGAGGAAGATTCACGAGACGGTTAAAAACTTCAAATTGCTCACAAAATCTTCGGGAAGGCATTTTAGCAGAGTTTCAGTTGAGAAGCGAAAGTGTAAAAAAGTGAAAGTGAAAGCCAAGCTATTTATAAGCAACGAAACTAACCCTAGGCGAACGCCTACCGTTTATTTCCAGCGCATCCCACCGCAGGATTACGACACGTGTCCCACGCGCTCCCGCCAAAATTAATTACCCTATCACCCCGAATTTCACGCGCCATGCATCACATATGCAGCAAACAACTATGAAAACGTCTCTGACACATGAGCATGTCAAACGACAGGGAACCGTTACAAAGTTGAAAGGTCAGATTGAGAAAAGACAGAGGGGGCTTACTCCGAAAACAACAACATCAAGTTTCGGTGTCCACCCCGATAGTTGAACAACAACAATGTTCGCACTATCGTGGCACGAGTAGCAACATCACTTGTCGCCACGCAAGTGGCTCCAAATAGTAACATCAAGTTTGAGAGTCCACCCCGATAGTCAAACAACAACAACGTTCGCACTATTGTGGCACGAGTAGCAACATCACTTGTCGCC
Organism: Geum urbanum; assembly: GCA_946800695.1. Lineage (NCBI taxonomy): Eukaryota > Viridiplantae > Streptophyta > Magnoliopsida > Rosales > Rosaceae > Geum > Geum urbanum. Next base: position 13,441,483 of record OX327017.1, on the reverse strand, counting down.
ATGAAAGGGGCTCCAAACAGCATCATGTTTCAGAGTCCACCTCGATAGTCGAACACCAACAACATTTACACTATCATGGCACGAGTAGCAACATCACTTGTCGCAACGAAAGTGGCTCCAAACAACAACATCAAGTTTTGGAGTCCAATTAGATAATCCCACGACATGAACATTCGACATCCGACCTCGAACCAGCTCTTCATCGGAGAGTTGGGGGACTTGAGGGTATCGGGGCACGGACCCCTCCCTAAGTGACCACGTGTGCTCAACTGGAAAAAAGCTTTACAACTCCTCAATTAAGAGCTGATTCCCTTGACTTGGGGACTTGGGGCACCTGTTAGTGTGTGATCCCGTATCACAAAATTACTGCACACTTAGTCACTAAAAACGGGTCAACACAGCGTAGACCAAACACAAGGCAGCAATGCAGGCTTCAATTTTAACCAAAGAACCAACACCATCCGAACGTCCACGTATTCGGTACGGCAAATGGAAAGTACAAGGACAGGACATGTATAAGAGACAGGATCCCACATCGAAGAACAACAAAAGACTCCATACTCAACCACCAATATAAGCAACACATTTATGACAGATACAAGGTACACCCATTACTCTACCAATACTACTATTACACTCTATACATTCTAACTAGAGCGTCGGAGAGTCAAAGACGGGAACACCCCGTCAAGACTCATAATGCCTGTTTGGCGTATTGTTTTTAACAGCAGGTAAAGGACAACATATACGCGATAAACCAGGCCAACCCGAAATAGCTCAAACCGCTCTTCTACTAAAGACCCCGACAAAATTTGGTAGAAACAAGGTTGTTTATCTTCTTATGGGATATAAGTTTTATGCCCCCCCTTGTATTCTACCATTTCATTAGTCAAGGCTTAAGGGTAGCCGCAAGCCCTTACTTTAAAAACAATCAACCTAGACTTAGGGCAGATGATGACGTCTTATATTCCATGCCTTTCTGATCACTACAGATACCACTCATCATCCCATAGTACTAATTAATGGATTAGTTTGTTTCTCTAGTACTAAAGATAATGCTACCCCGGTTTGTATATTGAATCCATTCAACCGAGAGATTACTATTCTTCCTATTGGAAAGTAGATTATTGTGAATATTCTTTTGTAATAGAATTAAAGTTTTGTAGATGTGATAGGAATGTAAATATCATTTTCTATTAGGAAACCACTTGTATGTCCTTATTAACCCCAAAATTAGGATGAATCAAATTATTGAATTTTCTCTGAAACACTTTTGTACTTGGCATTAGAGCCGAATTCCTGGATTTTGAAAAACTCTGAATTACCACTACCATTTTTTTTCTTCCGCTGCATCTAAACTTGAAACATAAATTGTGAATTCTGCAAATCCTAAAGAGATTGCCAACATCAATGATGAGAATGTTTTTGCTGGCAACAATGATGGAGTACTCGTCCCTAACAATAGAGCAATCGCCATACAACCCATTCACAATCATCAACACTTCCACAACACCATTCAGGACTACTTCGCTTTTCCCATTGGCGAGCTCCTTACTGAAACTAACTATTCTAGTTGGTATAGATACATGAAGATTCGACTCGAAGGTCAAAACAAGCTTGATCTCATCACCAAGAACCCTACTGCTGCTACCTCTGCTGAGTATTCAACATGGGCTACCGACAATGGCAAGGTGAAGTGCTGGCTTATTAAAAATATGTCACCTAGATTGTGAAAACGGTACCTTCGATTACCAACAGCAAAGGCAATTTGGGATGCTCTGTACAAGACCTACTATGATGAATCTAATGAAACCCAGATTTTTGAGTTTCATCATCTGTGTTATACGACGAAGCAGAATGGAAGACCTCTCTCAACATACTACAACGAGCTTGTTGAATGGCTTGATGAAATAGACCAACGCATGTGACACTTTCAAGAGACTGTTGATGGTGTTATCAATGAATCCTCATGCATGACCCGCGTGAGTGTCTATATATTTTTTATGGGACTTGATGTTAAATTCAGTCAAGTCTGTGAAGAGCTTTTAAGGAGAGAACAAAAGTTGGACATTGAATAAACATATGCCTATGTCAAAAGCTTCCACGATAATTGAACCGCCCTCTCTGCACCTCCTCCATGTGAGGCTTCTATCATGGGTGACTCCTCTCCTTCAAGTGCCAACGCTGCCCAGTCCCAGGGCTGCTAGGGTCCTCCACATGGCTTTTCTAGTCCTCCTCGTTCTGGTGAAAAGTCTTCTGCTAAAAACCTGCACTTCACATGTACTCATTGTAAAGAGGTTGATCATACAAAGGAACGATGCTATGAGCTTGTTGGATACCTTGAATGGTGGGATTTTGCTAGGAGACCTCGTAAGAACATTTCGAAAGTGGCTGTAACCACCACTGAATCTTCTGCTCAACCATCTACCCTTGTCGTTGAAACAGGTAACAGGGGTACGACATCTTCTTTTACCATATTATCTGCGGATAGGTCTTGAATAATTGATACATGTGCAACTGATCATATGACAAATAATCCTAGTGTAGTTGATGCCATTAAAACTTCTCTTGAACATGTTGTGTCTACTGCTGATGGTTCTCCTTCTCCTGTTCTTGATGAAGGATCTATACAACACTCTCATGAACTAACTCTTAATTCTATTCTTGTTGTCCTTTCTCTTGCTTATAACCTTTTATCTGTTAGTCAGATCACTAGGGCTCTCTTTTGCTTTGTAACATTTTATCCAGATTTCTGTATTTTTCAGGACATTCAGACGAGAACTTTGGGTTATGGTGTTATAAGGAGGAAACGGTACTACCTAGAGTTAACAAGCAGTGGACAGCTTCAGTGCCTTCCCTTCAGGGGGGAGACCAGTGTGTGTGAAGGAAATCCTCTAAACATACTGAAATTTGAAGAATTGGAGAATTTGGAGAGAAGCTTCGAAGCAGCTGAATCAAATCCGATGGCCTCCTTTGATGGATCGAAGGCAACTGAATCAAACCCGAGAGCCTCCTTCGATAGATCGAAGGACACTCTCAACTCATCAAAGCTTGCACGTGAAATGAATATGAGATTCCTTCAATGGATCGAAGGATACTCTCGACCCATCGAAGACTGGACCTGAAGCTGAAACATCACATGCAGTTCAACCTTCTAAATTGAGATCTCATAAAGACCTCCCTTCTACTACATCAACTGAAAAGTCTTTCCAGAATGTCTCACCTGAGGTACATACTGACAACATTGAATTGGATAGAGTAGAAGTTAGTATGCCTAGGAGATCTCATAGGAAAACTAAGGGGATTCCAAAGAAATAGTATGAACCAACCCTAGATACTCAAGCCAAATATTCCAATCCTAGCTTTGTATCTCACCATAGGTTGTCTGGATCACATGCATTTGTTGTTAATCAATTATCTACAGTATTTATTCCCAGTAATGTGCAGGATGCCTTGGCGGATTCAAAGTGGAAGCAATCTATGAGTGAAGAATTAGAAGCCCTACAAAAGAATGGAATATGAGAGATTGTTCCTGCATGACCTGGAAAGAAGACAGTTGAATGTAGATGGGTATATGTAGTGAAACTAAAGGTAGATGGAACCATTGATCGATACAAAGCTCATCTAGTTGCAAAAAGCTACACTTAGTGATATGGAGTGGATTATCATGAGACATTCACCCCAGAAGCAAAGATCAGCACTGTACGCATCCTCATAGCCGTAGCAGCTCGATATGACTAGCCATTGCACCAATTTGATGTGAAGAATGCTTTCCTGAATGGAGATTTAGAAGAAGAAGTATACATGGATATTCCACCAAGTGTTAACTGTAAGCAATGTGACGTTGGAAAAGTCTGCAGATTCAAAAAGTCATTGTAGAGATTGAAGCAATCTCCTAGAGCTTAGTTTGAAAGATTTTAAGGAGCCATGAAGAAGTTTGAATATCGACAGAGTAACTCTGATCATACCTTGTTTATTAAATGCAAGGGTGGTAAGATTATTGCTCTAATTGTATATGTGGATAACATGGTTGTTACAGGTGATGATTGACAAGGCGGATTAACACCTCTCAAAGATACCCTATTCACAACCTGGATATATCAATGTAGTAAGATAAATAGGGGTTATCGAACACGAGGAATTGGTGAAACTAAATCCTAACACACTACTATGCTGACAGACTCGACCACAGAACACTAATGGTAAGCGAACCTAAGCTAGACAGACTCAAATGCAGCGAGATTTTGACACAATGACCTAGACACAGTGGCGGACTACCACACAAAATTTGAGGGTATTCGGAGTTGATTTGGTTACCGAAATAAATCGGCTAAGCTACAGCTAATGCAGAAAATAAATGCTGAAAGTAAATATGCTAATGAATGCAAATGGGTTTAAACTATATGATTAAAGAGTTAAGAGGAATGCAATCCACCACCGTCATTCCATCTATCTAACACATACTTAATCTAATGCCCATATTCAATGAATGAAAGTTCCCAGGAAGAGTTGATCGTTACAACCACATCCTATTACCTAATCCTTATGCCTATGCAGGTTTGTCATGGACCTCCCCTACATCTATCCCTCTATTGAACCCATAGTCATGAACCCCAAGGTTTACAAAGAAGAAAGCATTAAGTTCTAGAAAAGGTTTGAGAAGCTACAAGGGTTCACAAGTACACTATGGACGTGTCTCGCTAGACCTATGGATTTCAATCTCCCGACGGTAAAATCGGTGTATCACTATAGAGAATCCGGTGGAAGAAATTATCTTCAGTCGCCCGTATCTCATGAAACTAGAACCCTAGCATGCATACTAAGTTGGCCACCAAAGCAAACATACAAGAATTCATACGGTGATCATTCAGAGAAAGAAACCTCATTCATAAAATATGCAAAACTAGATTAAAGTGTATGTATTAAAAAGACTTCATGTACGGGGCTTCAAGCAGCCCCTTAACAAAGGAAAATTAGCTACTCATAGTTATACATAAAAACATCAAAGAGTTCATGAAAGATAAACAAAAGATGGAGAAAGAAGAACTCTTTGCGACGTCGAGATCGGACTAGTTCGCATGCACGCGAACTTCTTCTTCTCCCTTAGCTCTGTTTTTGTCTTTTGTTCTTGATTCTCCAGCGTACGTATGTATTTCTTTCCAGCCCCCCACTTGCTATATATATATATATATATATCTTTAAGCTAGGTTAATTAACCTAGTTGACATGCATCACGTGCTAGACTCATCTTCCAAGTATAACTCCTCTTCTTCCCTTTCCAAGTTGCAAATATAATATAAATATCCACATGCAAACCTTCTCCTCGCCAAGCCCACAAATCCTAATGCAAGTGGACTTCCTCTATTTTCTTTGTTTTCTATTCAATTTCTCTCTCTTCTCTCACCAACTTTGCTCGCAAGAACCAACATACGTAATCTCCTCGCCAAGGCATATATAATTGCAGTCATTAAACCCATCTTCACTTGCATAAATTCCCTCGCCAGACAGTTCCTCGCCAAGAAGCTTCAAAATAAATTATTTAATCTCCTTTTCTCCATTAATCTCCAAAACACCTAAAGACAAATAAACATAATTAATTAACTCGATTAATAACAATAAACTAAATATAGGGAACAAATTAAATACCAAATAGACGCATAAATATGCGACTATCAATGATCCAGCTAAGATAGAAGATTTGAAGAAGCATTTATCCCAAGAATTTGAGATGAAGGATTTGGTCCACTGAAATATTTCTTGGGAATTGAAGTTGCAAGATCCAAGTTGGGAATCACCTTGTCACAACGAAAGTATGTGCTTGATCTTTTTACTGAGACCAAAATGTTGGATTGTAAACCTGCTCATACGCCCATTGAGATGAATCACAAGTTGGAATTATGTCCTAGTCGGGTTCCAATGAACGAAGGCAGGTATCAAAGGTTAGTACGAAGGTTGATCTATTTGTCACATACTCGTCCTAACATTGCATATGTTGTAAGTGTTGTCAGTCAGTTCATGCATGATCCTAGTGAAGAACATATGGAAGATGTGATGCGAATATTCAGGTACTTAAAGTCTTCGCCTGAAAAATGTCTACTATTTTCCAAGAATGGTGAGTTTGGTCTCACAGAATATATTGATGCAGATTGGGCTGGTGACAAAACTAATAAGGCATCTACATCTGGGTACTTCACATTTATTGGTGGAAGTTTAGTTACTTGGCACAGTAAGAAGCAAAATGTATTGCCCACTCTAGTGCTGAAGTTGAATATCGAGGAATGGCAAATGGAGTGTGTGAACTGTTATAGATTCAGAATGTATTGAAGGAGATAGGTTTCAAGCTCCAGAAGGCCATGGATTTTCATTGTGACAATACTACTGTGATTGAGATTACTCATAATCCTGTACAACATTATCAAACCAAGCATGTAGAGATTGATCAACATTTCATCAGGAATCACCTTGATAGAAAGAATATACGTTTTCCTTTTGTAGCTTCTGAAGAGCAATTGACGGATGTACTCACAAATGGCTTGTCATACCATGCATTTGCAGGATGGATTAACAAGTTGAGCATAATTGACATCTATGCACTAACTTGAGGGGAAGTGTTGGAAAGTAGATTATTGTGAATATTCTTTTGTAATTAGAATTAAAGTTTTGTAAATGTGATAGGAATGTAAATATCATTTCCTATTAGGAAACGACTTGTACATCTTTATTAACCCTAAAATTAGTATGAATAAAATTATTGAATTTTCTCTGAAATACTTTTCTACTCTTCCAGCTTCTCGATATGCTTTAACGCCAAGCCCTGACTCTGACCATGTGGACCGGAATATTTACGCTTTAGGGTTCAATCCTCGAACAAGCCAATACAATGTTCTCCATATGCATATTAGACGTACAAATAAATGGAGTCATAGGAGTACTCGAAATCTCGAGATTTTTACTCTGGGTGATACAAGTAGTTCATAGAGGGTCGGAGGGATGTACGTATACAAACCAGAGACTTGGATTCACTTCCCTATCTTACTGTTCCATGCCAGAATAGACACAGCGTGTGCATCAAAGGGGCCATACATTGGTTTGCAAGGAGTCCAAGGAATAATGTGGATGTGAAGGAACGAACTGTTCTCGTAAGTTTTGACGTTGGAGAAGAAAGTTTCTGACTGAATCCTTATGACCATATCCTCACCAAGAACCATATGGTTCGATCATGAAATTTTCAAATTGAATGAGTGTCTGGCTATATCTCACAGCTATATACCATATTCTACTGCTTCGAGGATATGGATTTTGAAGGATTACCAAAATATGGTGTGGGTGAAAGAGACTGCTGATATCGGTATTACCAATCATGATCATCTCGTTCTGGTGTGCTCAATCCACACAGGCGAGCTATTACTATATTCACCCTACTGCCATCAAGTGCATCTTTACAATATGAAACTCAAGCGTCGTATCAAGACTGAATTTATGCTGCCGGTATCACTATTATTAGCTAGTTATGACAATGAAACCATAGGACCTCTATTATAACAAGTGCGTCATGCAGATATGCATGGTCCTAACTCATAAGCTCGATGATCATGTAGTCAGGCATATACCAAATAAAGGAATATCATGTTAACTTGTTAAGCAAGATATGGCACTCGATTAGGGTGTTCGCTCGTATCATGTTTTTCACTTTCTCAACTATGAGCCCTACAAGCCTATTAGAGGGAAATGACTTCGGTCCACAACTAGTGATATTTCACAAGCGGCAGTGTATCATACTCACATATTTACACCATTCATTGCATTTAGCATTTTTATGAGATTTTGCCATCTTTTGAAGACTGACCAGTTTGTCCCCTAACTGACCACTGGTCAAGAATAACCAGTTTGTACTCTCTCCGCCTCTCGACCCGTAAATCCACTCGCACAATCTCGATCTTCATTGGCGCCGCCAGGTCTCCTCCGTGTACCAAGCTGAACATGAATTGAAGTAGTGGAAGCTGCAAATTGCCCGGCATAAAACGGTGACTGGCTGTGAGGTGTTAGGAGGTCTCGACTGGGAGGTGTGTGGGACTGTGGGAGTATTGGTCGGGTTTGATTTTGAGAATGAACAGAAGGTGGAGACTGTGGATGGCTAGAATCTAGCAAGAGCGAAATCAATATGTGGCGTGTGGGAAAGGAAGGACGGCAGCTCTGTGGGTGCCATCAAAAGAGGGAAGTGGTAGCAGTAATAACAATTTCAACCAGCACCATTTGATGAACGATTGTGAGTGCTTCAACTGCTGCATAAGTTATTGGCTCAAGTCTCGACGGTGACTGCTGATATGTTTGTTCAAGCAGCTTATTAAAAGAGGGCAAAAAGAAAATTTACTGTCAGTGAAGTGAAAGGACCCAATCCCGATTTAGTTGCCTAAACCGAAATTAAGCCCTAACGACACCATAACTTATAAAAAATTTGCCAGGGTTTACTTTATAAAACGTACAAACCAAAAACCTGCAAGAAGATTACACTTCACCGATAGAATTCCAGACACACCGTGGACCACCATTGTCCAACCAGATTTCTCAAAATCCACATATATAACAAAACACAAGGTTTACAAGAAATCCATAAAGTATTCAGGAGTATAACTCAAACTGAACAACACTACACAAGTAGTCAGAGCGACTTCTAATTACAAAATATACAAGACTAGCAGGTTACATCAGAAACCTACTAAAAGGAAAGTGTGATTTGAACTCTAGACCTCTTGCGATGACGTGCAACCACGGGAAAGATACTGCAATATGGGCGGCAAAAACCGAAAAGCCCAAAGAAAAGCATATAAATAATAAAACTGTTAGAGTGAGTAGACGTAAATCATAATATACCGCATAAATAAATCCAACATACTTTTCACAATAAATGCACATAAAATCATGCGAGTCAAAACAAACAAGCCCAAGTCAAGTGCTCATAAAGACGTAACTCTCTTGGGTACTGTGTGTGTGAAGGCAATAATTTGAGTACGTTTCCCTCAAGTTACAATACGTCCGGGTCAAGTGCTCATAAAGACGTAACTCTCCCGGGTACTGTGAATCATGGGTCAGGTGCTCATATAGACGTAACCCTCCCGGAGCATCTCGGAGATCAGCCGAGAGGCCATAGCATCAATGCATCATATATCCTTACTCAGTGTAAAAACAAATCACATGTGCCTCCAAATCAATGTATGCTCATAAAATGCATAATCATGAAATGCATACTCGTAAATGTATAATCGTAAAGCATACTCATAGACTCGCAAATCCACTGTGAAAATCAAAGTATAAAAATCAACGTGGGATAAAATGTCCACTCACAGATAACAGCTAGCCCTAAGGCCCGGCGGAAGATCCCTCGCCACAAATTTGATCACGATCACCTGAATAATAGGGATACGATCAATACATATTCGATTTCAACATACGGAGCAAGTACATCAAGAACCTCGCGTTCTCGAAAAGTGTATCGCTCGAAATATCGACGAGGATAACAAAATTCTCAAAATACACCCAAACAACCCTCGTCCCAAGTTAACACACTCAACTCAACTTGAAAACCTCACGACTACGATCAGGGCGCGATTACGAGCAAAACGACATAAAAATCTTCAAAAACCACAAAAGTCAATCCCTCGTCAGAGCTCTGCCGTTGACCGCCGCCGCCGCCGCGTCAATGGTGACCAACTTTGGCAAACCTTACCTCAAAAAATTCCTCTCCTCAATCCCAAGCAAACCCCCAAAACCACAACTCCAAATAACCACCACAGTGGCTGAAATACCCCTCGAAAAACTCGTCGGTTTCTCCCTCTCTGGTCACCACCACGACACCTCTAAAACCTCCTCCTTAACCCAAATTAAACACCCAGAAATCTTCAATGGGTTGAGGGGAACTTAACCCCCAACCAACCCGACACCAAAACTCGCCGGAAACTGCCACCTAATTCCGACGAAATCTATGAATTTCAACGAGTTCGAACTCCCTCAAATCTCAACCAAATCTCACAAATGAATACATGAATCAATAGGAAATCTAGAGAGATTTCTAACCATACCAAGAACACGGCCGGAGGTGGCCAGAATCGGCGGGTCGGACGGCGGCAACAAAACGGGTCGGTGGAGTTAAACGGGTCAATTTGGTCAACTCAGTCCAACTTGGTCCAAATGTGTGATTTTCTGATTTTTACGACAATTCGATATTTATACGTCGCGGACCGACCAACCCCATGACTCGGATAACTCCAACACAATCGGATAAGTAGGAATTAACTCGATGAAAATTTCAAATATTCATTTTATATTCTCCGATCATCCGAAAAATCCTCCGAAACCTCCTACGAGCTCGAAATCAAATCCTCTACAATTTTCGCGAAGGAAATTAAATCAAATTCATGCCCGATAATTTAGTCGTTAACAAACCACATATGCACAATCAACTCGCGATAATCACGTGTCGTGCCGATAATCATATAATTCAAAGTTCGGGTCGTTACATGAAGTTTCACAACCGATGGACACAAGTCTCTATAGAGGTCAATGACATCTCTTTGACGCACGTTCCAAAGCAATGCACATCATTCTCTTATATCTATGTCAAAAGAACTGAAATCAGAGAACCTGGATAGAAACAACAAATTAGGTAAATCCATTCGTTTTTGGATTATCGAAAGAAGATTTGATCTGGTGAAACTGAAGTTCTATTAGCTTAGATTGTTGCAGAGGTTTTGAAGATTGTTTTGTAACTCAGTTAAGGACGTCGTAGATGCAAATCGAGGGAGTCTATGCTCTATAGAGCATGTTAGAATGTGAGATTAGCATAAACGTCACAATTAAGACTTTGTAAAATGGCATTTCAGTTAATTTACTACATATATTAACTATGAATTGGTGTGTATTTTTTCGTGTTTTGCTGAGATTGTACCATTGTATGGATCATCGAGAGATAATGAACACATACTAGAGATCAAAGGGAGCAAAGGCATCTCAAAACTACATCTAAAGAGTTTGTAACTGGTGGTTATCTTATTCACACAAACGGCTCAATATTACAGTTGATACAAAACTAATTACTGGTTTCAATACTCTAGTTGGATTGTACAAGGAAAGCAATCACGACAATAAAGACAATGATACAAAACTAATTACTGGCTTCAATACTCCCCCTCAAGTTAAAGTGTATATTAATGACACCTAACTTGTCAAGAAGTAATCCAAACTGCATCGAACTCAATAGTTTAGTGAACATATCTGTAGGTTGATCCTTAGTTCGAATGTGCACAGTCCTCACTACTCCTCTCTGAACCTTTTCACATACGACATGACAATCTATCTCGATATGTTTCGTACGTTTATGAAAGACTGGATTATTAGCAATGTAAATGGTTGCTTGATTGTCACAAAACAGTCTAGTAGGAGCTAATTGTCGAACATGAAGGTCATGTAAAATGTTTCTAAGCCAGGTTAGCTCACAACATGTAGAGGCCATGGAGCAATATTCTGCTTCTGCACTTGAATGAGAAACCGTTCCTTGCTTCTTAGTTCTCCACGATATAGGTGCTTGACCAAGCATAATACAATAACCAGTGATGGAACATCTAGTATCCTTGCATGCATCGTCCCTAGTCAGCGTCACAAAAGGTTTTTAACTCAAGGTTACCTGATGAGGGCAAGAGAATTCCTTGACCAAGGCTATGCTTGATGTAACGCAACACTTGATGAACAACATCTAAATGTGGTTGTCATGGTTGATTCATAAACTGACTAAGGATGTGTACTGCATATGCTAAATTTGGTCATGTAATTGTTAAATAGATTAAACGACCCACAAGCCTTCAGTATAGTGATGGATTCGTCAACAAGTCACCATTAGCTTGCGTAAGAGAAACATTCTGATCAACAAGAAACCTACAAAGTTTAGAGCCAAGATATCTTGCATCTTCAAGGACTTCAAGTGCATACTTGCGTTGACAAAGTACAATTCCCTTCTTGGATCTCGCCACCTCAATGCCTAGGAAATATTTCAATGTTCCTAGATCCTTTAGTTTAAATTTGCTCGAGAGGAACCTCTTCGTTGCCTCAATGTCTTCAAGACAATTACCAACCAATATCACATCATCTACATAGACTAGCAAGGCAGTGAATTTTTCGGAATGAACCCGAACAAACTAGGAATAATTGGCTCAAGATTGTACAAAACTGGCATACTTAAAAGCACTAAAAATCTTGATGAACCATTGTCATGAAGCCTGCTTCAACCCGTACAAACTCTTGTGCAACTTGCATACCCTTGTCTCCCCCTTTCGTCCGAAACCAGGAGGAAGAGTCATGTATACTTCTTCAGTAAGATCTCCGTTCAAGAACGCATTGAATATCAAGTTGATGTAGATGCCATCACTTAAGAGCAGCAAGACTAAGCAAGACATGAACGGTTGTTAGCTTTGCTACTAGTGCAAAAGTTTCCCTGTAATCGATACCTTCCACCTGACTATAGCCCTTGTCAACAAGACGTGCTTTGTACCTTTCAACTGTACCATCAATCAGGATTCAACTTGAGCTTGTAAACCCATTTACAACCAATTGGTCGTTTGTTAGGCGACAAAGGGACGAGACTCCATGTCTTATTAAGTAGTAATCTCAGTTTGCATGGCTTTGCGCCAGTCTGGAACCTGTACTGCCTATGAGTAAGAGGTTGGCTCTTTGTGGAGGGTGAGTTGTGTGACAAAAGCACAGTGAGAAGGTGATAATTTGTCATAAGATAAGACATGAGCAAAGGAATTAGATGTACCTGACGTAAGTTTAGATGGTGGGGGAGAGCGAGAAGGAAGTACTGCCTCGATGTGAAAATCATGCGAGTAACTTGGAGTATGAATAACTTTGGAAGAGCGACGAGGAGGTGTTGGAGCATTGTTATTGGCAGGAGGTTGAGACTCGATATGTGCTGCAAGAACAAACTCGATATTGTGTGTGGGAATGGACTCGATAGGGATAAAGTTTGGAGTTGACTCAATAGGAGTTGGTGGAGAGGTTTCTAGTGTATGGGTAGGAATAGAAGATGATGTAGGCGGAAGCGGATTAACGTTGAAGCCCGAAGAAACCTTATCAACAAAACCTGAGGTTTGTGGACTGTCCCAAACACGAGATGCCTCAGAATTTATCGGCGAAACCTGATTTGGAGGAATCCCGTTATGAGGTAATGGAATGGCAGAATGATATGGAAACGTAGTTTCATGAAAATCGACGTCTTTGGACACAAAACCTTTTCCAGTTGCTAAATCAATGACTCTATATCCCTTTTTCCCATGTGGATATCCCAGAAAAACACGTCGAACTGCTCGGTGATCAAATTTTAGAGATTTGTTTGGATGAGTAGATGCAAAGCAAAGGTAACCAAAGACTTTTAGGTGTTCATAACGTGGTTCTTTGTCAAACAATTTTTCAAAAGGACTTTTATCTCCTAAAAGAGGTGTTGGGGTTTGATTGATCAAATAAGCAGATGTTAAAATGACATCACCCCAAAAATCTCTAGGAAGATGTGCTTGGAATAACAAGGCTCGTACCATGTTAAGAAGATATCAATGCTTCCTCTCAACCACACCATTTTGTTGAGGTGTCTTGACACAACTTGTTTGATGACAAATTCCCTTTGATGCATAAAAAATTTTGTGATCAAACTCGGGACCATTCACATGGAGCATAAGGAAAGAAAACTGAAAGAATAAACGAAACTCAAAAATCAATTTACCAAAGAAAAATAAAATAAAGTACAGCATATGTCAAATAATAGTCTATGTGGCCATGACGAAATTTGCATCCAAACCCAAATCAATTGGCCAAAACCTTAATAACTTTGTATCAAGGTCCTAACAGTGTAATCTGAGCAGTATGGTCAGAAATATATTCTAAGATCCACAGTAAGAAAAGTAGATATTCAATTGGAAAAGCTCATATTGTCTGCACTTTGGTTAATTTCCAGCACCAGAATCTTCTGAATTTCCTAGGAAATACCATTTTCCTCCAGCTTAATAGCATCAGCTACTTATTTATTAGAAAAGAAAAAAAAACTCAATTTCTCATTAGCAAAAGAAATCATGTAGTCTACTTGTCCATTTTACTTGTCAAAGATTTGCCCAGACGGAACCATGGCAACATAATTCGTCGCAACCTGCATGTACAATTGAAATGATAATGACAGTCAGAAACAACAAATACCTTTTTCTAGGTATTGGTAGATAATAAGAGCATCTACAACTTTACAGCATATTCCTCTATGCCAGAACAAACAGATTATGACACATATCACATATGTCATTTAATTTGTTCCTAAATTAACAAACCAACTACTACGGGCATGTTTGTTATATCTCCTTATATTAGAATTCTTAATTTAGGATAAAAAATAGTCTACTATCATGTTTGGTATCACGAGAAATTATTTTAAATGAACTTATGTAAATTCTTTGTCATGTTTGTTACATCTTTTTATTCTTAGCTTATTTTAACAATTTAATCTCATGTTTGGTACCACAAAAAACTATTTTAAATGAACTTATGGAAGTCCGTGAAGTGATGAAAAGACTATTTCCCCCTTCCTATACAAGGAACTCAAAGACTTCTCTTTATATAGCACATTTTAATATAAGAAATATAATATCTTTTATATAATGAGTCCAAGTATATAAGAGCTCAAATATTTGTTTCTTGTTTATTACACCTTAATATAAGAAATATACTATTTCTTATATAAGCAATATAAGAGGGTGTGACAAACATATCGAGGAAAGTATTATACAATCTAAACTAGCGAAAACCAAGTATAATGTAGCTTGGCTAATCAATGAAGCAAACCATATAGTTATATACAATTCAATGGTAAAATTGGTATACTTGAATTCTCATAACTGGGTCAAACCCATTTTCAGTGCTATAATTCTGATGCTTCTATAAAATTCTAATAAAAGACTAGTAAGAAAGAACCTGAAAATTGGAAATAGATAACAGGTAGTGAAATGAACCTGAAAACCAACAGGGGGAGTGAGGCCTTGACCAAGTTTTATATCCTTATACTGCAAACCTGACTCTGTAGTTACCATAGGAACCTTGAGAAACATAAAAAACAGAGACAGAAGATGAGAACAGTTAGCGTGTTGGTAGATGAGTAAAGTGAGTAAGTGAGCGACTGACATTTTCAAGTTGTTTTTCACAAGAATCATCACAGAGTTTAGGATTTTCTTCTAGAGGCAAGCCAGCTCCATGGGCTTGTTGAAATGAGGAGGCCAACTCCAAGACATAACCACCCAGCAAGAAGCCAATCATATGTCACCGTGCGGATGTGGTTGTAGTAAGTTGTGAATTCGAACATTGACTGAGATTAAGATCGAGAACAACAACAAACAAACTAAGGAACTAATCAATCACTAAAATATAGCATAGACAAAGTCACAAACTAAAACCAATAGAAAGAGAAAAAAAAAGTTGGTACTTTGGTGTAAGACAGCCAGAGACTCTGGCATTTTGAGTCCGAGAGATGATGCGGATACTCTAAACATGACATACAGTTACTCAAAGATATCATTCTCAAGAACATGTTTCTTGAGCTGCTAAAATCTAACACATACTATTCAGCAAATTGAGTGAGCATCCACATTTTGTTCGGAAGCATAAAAAGTGGTATTACAATATCATCCACATCTGGTTCCTAACATTGTTTTTGTTTCTTCAAGACAACTAGCGCATTAAGTGGGAACCAGATAACAATCTTCATGCCCTTGACCTTGATCAGTAATCAAAGCTAGCAGGACAGCTACTGCAAGTAAGGCCAAAGAAAAACCACAGAACAATTGAAAAGCAGACTTCGAAAGAGGTTTGTAGACGCGAGACCTTCGAATATCTGTTTTTAATTCAGGAACCGCATCATGAGATACTTCTTGCAACTCAGCATCATTTTTGGGAATACCGTCGTCTGTTGATGATACAGATTCAGGACTACCTTGGAACTGCTCGCTGCTGCCGTTACCACCATAGAAGCTACCATTCTCTCCGCAGTCAGAGTTCATCCCTTGTGAATAACCATTTCCATTGTACCTGGCATTTGGGCTACAATCACATTTGCTCATGGATAAACTTCTAAATCTTCTACTTTGTTTCTCAGAGAAGTCTGAATTGACATCATTTGGATCCTGAAGAGAATGAACAAGCCTTCTTGGAGTTTTGAAAATGATATTATCAACATTGATAGGAGTGCGTGACCTCTGTAACACAAAAGAAGAAGTGTCAGAATCAATACTACACCAACACTCAAGGTGCAACATTTAGAAAAGAAATGAACACAAAACAAAAATTCAAATCAATCTCAAGTTGGAGATGCTCCAAACCAAAATACATGAACATCAGAAGGCTAAGACCAAATTTTAGCTTTGGTGGCCGGCAGAAGTAATAGTAATAGCCAACACTGTACTTCAACATTTGCAGCATAAAGATTTAAAACCACAGAGTTTTAAGTGGACAAATTTTGCCAAATAACGAAGTATGACACTTCGGGGGCAAGCAAATTTTTTCTCTCCTACTCTGGAAACTAATCGGATAGCTACTATATTACTATCACAATTACCTATCATATGATTCTTAAAAACAAATTTAACAATGGAAGTTTTCAGAAACAAACACTAAATTCTGAATGAACAGCTTACCAGGGGACTGGTTGTGGCACTTCTTGATACTTGATTTCTAGGATTTCTTTGATGAAAACCTGAAAACTCTTCTGTGTACTCTCCTTCGTTGTTCATAAACTGATTGTTTTCAGAGAGCTCTGAATGTGCATTAGAGTAAGCACGTTCCCGAGAAACGCCTGTGATGAAACCATCCTCGAGAGACACATCAACTCCTCCACACTTATAACTCCAAAGTTTGCGGTTGACACTCCTACAATCATAGTTTGATTTTGCAATAGGTGAGTCTACCCAAGATTCATATTCTACAAAGGAATCAAGGGTCTGTGACTCAGGTGACTGGTCTCCAGCACTCGATACATTCTGCCTCTTCATATGGTCTCTCCTGCTAAAGTTTGAGCCAGTGACTGAAGAAGTACCCTTTTCATGCTTTGAACCTTTATCCGCAGCTATTCGCCTTGCAGTTTGCAGAGCTTCAAAAGCAGCCCCTCCTACATAAGCCATCTGATCAGACTGGCTCTTTTCCATTTCTTCAATTACCAACTCAAGCTCAGATAAAATGCTCCAGGGATCTAAGCATTTCATCAAAAAGTTCACCATTTGAATAGCTTCCAAGCGTTTCTGCGAATTCCCCTCTATTAAACCAGTATTTAATATCTGCAGGCCAGCATGTATCAACAACCTAGCATATGGTTCAACTATTACAGCATTATGCTTTGCAAGCGACATAACAAGACCAATGTGTGCATTTGACTGAGTAGACTTCTCCTCCAACGCCCCAGTAACAATTTGACAGACTTTATTAACCATATCATCCGAAGAAAAACGCCAATTATCTGAATCCACAAGCGCCTTCAGGCAAAGGGCTGCTCCAGCAGTCAAGCTCTCTCGAGGACCCATCAGAGAATCCGTCAGAGGATTGCAAAGCAAATGAATAACATGCCTCTTCTTGTCTTCAGGTGTGGTAGGGTCAATCCCATATCTAGCAATGGCCGGAACCACCTTTGAGCAAGCTTGTTGAAGAGGGAAAGAACCTGCACTTGAAGCAAGTGTCTTGATTATAGTCGACATGATGCTGTTTATCAGAGGGACTATCTTGACACCATGAACACGAGCAAGAACTTCGTAGAGCGAAATCGTGCATTCTCCATTCAAAGGACCACCTTCTTTGGACTCAGAAACTTGGGCAAGAAACATAGGGATTGCCTTGGAATCCAACTCTTTCACATAAGATTTCAGTGCCTTCATTGCTGACCTACGACTACCGGCACCCTTATTAAGATTTTCCAATTCTCTCTGTAGTACTGGAGCTAAACTCCTTCCCATTGTTTCTTGACCTAAATCCAGTTTCAAGAAACAAAATGTCTCAAAATCCAAAATTGAAAAATCCATAATTCTTAATAGAACAATATACACAAAGCAAGAAAGCCCATGATTCTGAATGTGTTTCCCTACCCTAAAGTTTGTTTCTTTAGGTAATCTTTCTGCAAATAGCTCAAATATTAGTCAACATTGCAAAAACAAAAACCCATGATTCTGAATGTGATTTTCTTCCCTCACACACAAAACAACTACAGAATCTGAGAAATTGAATTGGACATGTCTGCTACAACTCCTAAAGCTTGTTTCTTTAGTCAATTTTTCAAAGCAATTTAAACAAATAAACAGTCTTCTAATGCAGTAAACACAGATCCTTTCAATAAATTACGAAATGGGTATCTCAGACGAAACAGAAACTAGAGAAAAGGGAAGCAAAGAATTGAAATTTAAGAACAAAGTCAAGAACGAGAGAGTACCAATTGTAAGAGACGAGAGCTCACAGCGCTTTGTTCTTCAATATTGCGAGCCAGTCCATAGAAAGAAAGAGAAAGAGAAAGAGAGGATTTTGAAATGAGCTGTTGTTGTACTGAGAGTGAGGAAGAGGAAGAGAGAAGCGTTTGTCTGCGTCTGCGAGAATTTAGGGCTGTCTGTATTAAATCTTAATGGACTTCCCTTCTCAGGCTTTCAAATTCAAAATTTTCAAATAAATTCCACCGCTATCCCCTCGCATAGGATCAACGTTGACAGCGTAGAGCAGTACCTCTTACTCATTTTTAAATAAAAATCTTGAAAAAGCAAATTTCAAACTAGCTCACTTGTACACATGAAAAAAGAAAATGGCTACGATGCTCCTTAGAGCACCCGCACCGGTAAATGTTGCTTGCTCGTGCTATTTGAGGAGGAGCAAGTACTGTTTGAGGTGGAGCAATCACTGTTCATCGAATATGAGGTGCAGAAGCTGTTTTTCGCGCAGCGGTGCCAAAAAATAGTACGTGCTATTACTGTTCATAATTTTTTTTTTATTTTTTTTTTAAATTTTCAACCAATCCATAAACAACACGTGTCGTTGTCGTATGAATAATTGAATAAGATTTCGGGTAAGATTTTTGACGAATGGCGAGTTGATACGTGTCACGCCGACAGAAGGTTATCGAGTAAATAATTGTGGAAAATTTCCGATAAGATTTTCAACCAATCACGAGGCAACAAGTGTCATGTTCACATGTCGTTATCGGCTCTAATAATTGTATAAGATTCTCGGAGAGATTTCAGACCAATTGAAAGCCGACACGTGTCATCATCTTATCTAATCACTTCATCTACACTCAGCTATATATTTGTTGATCGGTGCTCATCGTTCATTCACACATTTCCAACCATATATTCTACATTCTGATAAGATGAATCCTTATAGTTTTGAGAATTTTTTCCGGAGGAGGCGACAGCAACGTCGGCGAAATGCCGAAATTGCTAATGCTTTCATCACCGAAGCTGTCGTGGTCGATGCAATGTTCGATGATGAACCACCTCACCGCCGACCAAATGAAGAAAGATTGAGGGAGTCAAGGGGACATAATCTGATGGAGGATTACTTCATCGAACGCCCCGTCTTCAACGAACAAGCCTTTCGTCTAAGGTACCGAATGAGTACGAATTTATACAACCGTATAATGACGGATCTCTGCAACCACGATCCATTTTGGCACCAAAGAGCCGACGCCATCGGATTGGTTGGACTTCTTCCACAACAAAAGATGACTGGCGCTCTTCGTATGTTGGCGTACGGCGCAGCCGCAGATCAGTGTGCTGAAATAGCAAGGATGGGTGAATCCACAACACTACAATGCATGAAGAAGTGGTGTATGCATATATACGAGCTTTACGGTGACCTCTATCTCCGCGCTCCAAATGCCACAGACGTAACCCGACTTCTAAAGAGAGCAAGGCATCACGAATTTCCTGGTACGATCGGAAGCATTGACTGTATGCACTGGGAATGGAAGAACTGCCCCACAGCTTGGCAAGGAGCATTCTTGGGCCGAAAGAAGCGTCCAACTATTATTTTAGAGGCGGTGGCCTCATATGACACGTGGATATGGCACAGCTTCTTTGGGATACCCGGATCACAAAATGACATCAACGTGCTCCACCAATCGGACATATTTGATTCGCTCCTTGCCGAAAACAGTCCGAGTGCAACCTATAAAGTCAAAGGTATGACTTACCACAATACTTACTATCTAGCTGACGGTATATATCTCAGGTACTCCTCGTTTGTGAAAACAATCTCCAATCCCCAAGAGCTTCCACAGAAACTGTTTGCCAAGAAACAAGAGGCATACCACAAAGATGTAGAGAGGTGCTTTGGAATTTTGCAATCTTGTTGGGGAATTATTCGGCATGCAGCTAGGTGTCATCACCAATCGACATTGAAGAGCATCATGTTGGCTTGCATTATAATGCATAACAAGATTGTCGAAGAAGAATTTGTGGAGGAGGAGTTCGAGGAGTTGGAAGAAGAAGATCTTCAAAACCCATCAACTGCTTTCAATGTTTATGATGGACCAGTAGATGAACAAGGTAATCGTATTCCTTTTGAGCCGGTTGGAAGGGATGCACAAAATGAACAACGATTTGTCGACCGTGTTGTAGATCTCCAATCTGCGTACATCCATGGAGAGTTGCAAAAGGACTTAGTTAAGCACAACTGGTATCTAGAGACCGGCGAACGACTTTAAATGATGTGTGTGTGTAATTTTAATTAACCTGGTTTGCAACATGTTTGCTTTATTTGTTTTTCTTTTTCGTTGTTTGAGTGATGTGTGTTTTTTTTAAGTCATTATGTGTTATTGTACTGTGGGTGAGCTTTGATGGAATAAAAAAAGTGCGTTTTTATTACTTGGAAACTTAAAGTACATAATTTCAATCAAAGCGTAGAATTATTGGAAATTTAAAGTACATAATTTCATAATGGAAAAACAAATACCAAACTAATGAAACAGTGGGCGATAACAATTTGAAAATGTTTCATCGCTACCATCTTCTTCCTCTTCCTCCATTTTCTTTAGGATAATCTCTTTTTTCTTCGAAAAATACCTCTTTGATTTTGGGGTCATAGCATCCGTATCCATTGCCATTATCCTTGAATCCTCCGCTTCGGCCCTCAATTTGTAGTCCTTCTCCTTAAGGGCGAGTTGTTTTTGGTATAAAGCTAGTTCAGAGGCATCACTTTCTTTTTACCCGGCGAGATGCATTCTTTGATTTTCCATCATGCTTTTCAAAACCTCATCTCTTACCTCATTTGAAGATGAGCATGCTCTTTTCCCCTTTCTTTTAGCTTCCTTGGCCGCCTTCACTCCGATTGGTCTAACCGGACTAGAGTACACTTCTTCTTCATTGCTTTGTGGTGTTGCAATGACTTCATCATCCTCCACGTTGACGGGGGGAGGCATTGAGGTAAAAGGAGGAGTAGTTGCGGAGTGCGAATATGAAGGAGGTGGTATACTAGGTTTGACGGCCCGAAAATTTGGATGGTTTTTCATCACTTCCCAACAATCAAACTTGGTAAACTGTTTCTTTTTTGTGCGCCACGTACCATGATTGAGCTTTTCTTATCTAAGGTGCAAAAAAATTATATGTCAAAATAATATCTAGGAAATGGAGATGTCAACATTGATTAAAATAAATGTAATAAATAATTTATGACAAAATTATTAACACTTACCTCATCTTGCAAATTTGAGCCGGATTGTACATTCCTTCGTGCATATGCAAGAGCGGCACCCCAAGTTCTAAAACTCGGCTTCAACTTTGTAAAACGAGAAGAAACCGCGGTTTGGGTCCTAGGCTCCGGCCTTGATTCACCATGCACAATCTCCCAATTTTCCTTATATCGGCATAGACTTTTTCCCACAATTTGTCGGACTTTTGCATGTTGCCGGTAATTGGGCAAACGCTAATGCCACAATAAGAAATACAAAGTTGTAAATCTTCGGAATCAAGCCAAGTGGACATTTTTTGGGAACTAAAATACAAAGGGATGAGAGGAGGATGAAGGAGAAGAGGAAGGAGAGGATAAATTTATGTGAGATGTGAATGAAATTGATGTAGTATTTATAGAAAATTTATAGGGTGTTATTTGCAATTTTTTGGAATTTTTAGGGATTTTTCTGCAATTTTTTAGGGTTTATTTTGTAAAATGGCAGAAAAATCAGATATAGCCGTTTCGGTTGAATCTGGACCGTCCGATCAGAATTTTTGATTTGAAATGGACGGTCCAGATCAATCTGACCGTTACAATTTTTTTTTACCTCGGCTCGCCACGTGTTGCGTTCTTATTGGCTGGTAAGTTTTTTTTTAACTTTTACTGGCGCGTGGATGACACGCGCCAGGTAGAAAAAAAATTTGAACCAGGCTGACGTCAGCCACGTGCGTGGATGACGTCAGCATGGCTCGTGCAGGAGAACGAGCAGGAGCTGCTCGTGCAGCTGCTCGTGGAGGGAGTCAACGTGCGGTCGCTGGAGCTCCATCTCCCCGCTGCACGTCTCTTCCTTGGCTGCTCGTGCTGCCGGTGCCGGGGCCCGCCGTTTTGCAGCTGCTCGTGCCGGGGGAGCTGCAGGTGCTCTTACGTATGACATCTATAAACATTGATTTATTGTATTTGACACATATCACTTTATTCCCTTATGTATACATTTTATATTCATTTTGCTCCCTCTTTTGAAACGATCATAAGATAATTAAATGTTTCGTAAATTTTAAGGGTATTTATGTCTTTTTAACCTTTATTTTAGGTTGTTCTAAAAAATAAATAGGTTCACTCGTGAATTTATCTGGGTACCCAATTTATTTGTTTGGGTACCACCACTTAAGGCAGATTATGGTTAGTTCTCAACCAATGTTGATGGGGTGTTTGCTGCTAGACATTGCCGGCGTGGTCAATTCCTGGTGGTGTAGGCCATATCAAAGGGACGACAAACTGCTGTACAGATTGACAACTACCACTACAAGGAGGAGGAGGATGAAACAAACAACATTGTAAACCCTAAATCAGATCTCTTAAAGCTGCATTAAGATAACAACAAGAGCTAAAAGACGGTGGCAACCACACCATAATTACATAGTTGACTTGAACATCAAGGACTCATACGCGTGTTTCTAAATTAGGGAACCAAGACGCAATAGCAGCAGAAGCGACGTTGTCGTCGTCGTTTTCATTTTGTCGAGCAAACTAGGGCACTAGGTTTCGGTTGGAGACGCAGCAATCAAAGTCAAGATCAAAGGCCGACATTGAGAAATGGTGAGATCAATTGAGGAGGCGAGGTTGGGCATGGAAGCTTGATTAATCATCGATGAGATAGAATGATCTCGCGTCGCCGTAGCGAGAGAGAGAGAGAGAGAGAGAGAGAGAGAGAGAGGAGTTAGGCTTAGGTACACGCTGAATTCGTTCACGCCATTTCTCCCAAGTTTTTTGTACACGTGTCATCAACTCATTGGTTACTTGTTTCCAAAGTGGACGAGCTTACAATAATCTCATGCACATGATCCTCGTCCTTTCCCAACCCATATCATCCAGATGGGATTTGGTACCCGAATCATCGCTCCCTGAATCATCGTCGTTGATATCTCTCTTTGCCTAGCCCTCCCGGAACTCTCTCTCCCTTCGGTGTCGACCTCCTCTTTTATGTCTCTCTGTCGTCGAAAACCATCCACCTCCTGTTCTCTGTCTCTCTCCGTCTCCGTCGGTGTTGCCATAGTGAGTTATGAACGAGTAGCGAGTCATAGTTAGCCATGAACGAGAGAGAGAGAGAGTTAGGGCGGCGTGAGATCATGGGTTTAGAGAGGGAGAGTTAGAGACCTTGGGACGACCCTTCCTTCTCCCTTCTCTTTCCTGTACGTGGATTTTTGCCGAGGAGCAGCACTTGTTGGAGACAGAGCTGCTGTTATGCGTGACAGAGCGATGAACGACTGCTTGAGAGAAAAAAAAAGGACAATCCAGATGACGAGCGGTGGCGTGTGTGGCTGGGCGGGTGCATGCACACGACATTTTTTTGGCTTAATTGGTTTTCCGGCAGGTATGACTTCAGTACTAGGAGTTAACCGTTTGGTTCAATTGTTAATTGGGATTGGTTGATGTTATTGGGTGAAACCAGGCTGTGAAGTTGCTTTGGACAATCGTATCCCGACATGAATTTGGTTTATTTGTTAGGCATGCTTTAGTTTTTGTAAGGCATCGTAGAGTTAAAGAAGCTAAATTCTGTGGCTTGTTAGTATTGTGCAAAATTGGTACGTAGTGCTAGTTTTGATTGATAGGAAATGGACAATATCCAATTGATGGCTTGCCCTCACGAGGTCAAGCAAAGTCATCTGCTATTATCTGAGCATAGAAAGTTCGATCAAAGCTAGATTCTACGGATTATTGTTCTACAGAATTCTACGGATCTGGTGAAAGGTCCAAGAGCCAGAAAGAGAGACCGACGCATCGCTCATTCAATCCTTCGGGCAGCAACTATAACCTTGGCTTGCTCATTCAATCAATATCTGACTGATTAATCCTATTGTAGCATAGAGACTTGTGAGTTCTTTTTTGCTATCTGTTTTTTGTTGTTGTGGAAATTGGCTTCTGGGCAATTTTTGAAGCAGAGTGTTTATTTCAAAGTGTCTACCTTGGACTGAATTGTTTGCATGGTGAAATATTTAGAAATAGGATTTTCTCACATGTGAGGTTAATATAGTGTTTATATTACATTTTTCTGTTTGAATGTAATAAAGTTTGTATGGGGTATGGTTCAAGATGTTTGACAAGTTCTTTTTTGATTTACAGATGCAAATTGGGTTATTGAAGGTGCTCCTGTTTTATTGTTGGCGTTTTTGTTGAGTTTACAAGGAGCATATGGGATCCGATTTGTGATAGACAGAGAAGAATGCTTCTCTCATAATGTTTTGTATGAAGGAGACACTGTGCACATCTCCTTTGTTGTAATTAAGGTCGATGCCTCTTGGCATTATACTCAAGACGGGGTTGATCTTGTGGTAAGTCCCTTGTTTACACTTGTGTTGGCTATTACAATAGAGATGTTTGATGTTATGTGGTGTTATGAAATAGTATTTCATATTGAACTGAAAACCGGACCATTGGCCTGGATTGTCATTTGGAATAGGTGAAGGGACCTTCTGGTGAGCAGCTTCATGATTTTCGTGACAGGACGAGTGAGAAGATTGAATTTGTATCTCATCAGAAAGGAGTCCATCAATTCTGCTTTATCAACAAGTCGCCTTATCATGAAACCATAGACTTTGATGTACATGTTAGCCATTTTACATATTATGACCAGCACGCAAAAGATGGTGAGGAATTCTGATTTTTTTTTTTAAGAAATCTAGAATCTTAAACTATTGGGATTCTCAGAAATTAAGGTGGAATGACTATAGTCTTGTGTGCTTATCTGCAGAGCACTTCAACCCTTTGTTAGAGCAGATAGCAAAGTTAGAGGAAGCTCTTTACAACATTTAGTTTGAGCAGCATTGGCTAGAGGCTCAGACTGAACGACAAGCAATAGGTATATGCTGTACTCTAAGTAGCTTTTTGAGTGTAGCTCAAGTAAATGAGAAAACAGTGTGGTCCCTCATTTGATACTTGAGATTTATAGTAGCTAAGCTCTTGTCACTTTCATTAATTTCATCTTTGATATCTCTCTAAACTTACAGCTGGATTGAAAAACATGGCTGACTATATCTCTCTTGCACTTCCCATAATCTATGCTTAAACATTGCACAATATCACTATCTCTTTACTTTCTCGCCTGCATATGCATCTGATTGGAAACATCTAAGCATTGGTTTTAGTTCAATCTTTCTCTACTTAAATTTCACTGATTTTCAAAAAAAAAAAGGAAAAGGAAAAGAAAGAAGAATGTAAACTGCTCTTGCAATCTCTGATGCAGTGAATGACGCAATGAGCCAGAGGGCAATACACAAGGCCTTTCTTGAGTCAGCAGGACTTGTTGGTGCCAGTGTTCTCCAAGTTTACCTTTTGCGTCGTCTCTTTGAACGGAAGCTTGGGATGTCCAGAGTCTGACTCTCTTACAACCTCCGCCAGGATTTTGCACTTGACTATCCAGTAGTTAAATATTTTACACTTAATGGTTACTCCTGTGGCTTCTGCCTTGTTCTCTTTTCTTATTTGTTCCAGCAAGAATAAATCATGTATAGAAACCACTAGTTTGGAATTTCTAAGCCAGTTTCTTGTTTCTTGCGGAATCCTTGATTTTACATTATCATATACAAGAAGGATTTCCCCTCCTTGAAATTATTGAATAGGAGTGATCTGATCTTGTTCTCATTCGCGTCTAACTATTCATGTATGCAAAGACTAAGATTTCACATACTTGAGCAATAGATCACAAGCAATTTGACAAGTCTGTTACTGCTCTATCAATCTATCATACCAAGCATGTAGTAACCAAGTCCCAATATTCTAGTTCCAGTATCTCAAATTCTCAAGTATACAAGTTTCAGGTCTGAAATCTGAAAACCCAGAGGCCAAAACTCAATTGACATATAGCTGAAACACCTTATGCCATTGTACATTTGATTGATGATCAATAAAATGAGAGGTCCGAAATTATTATTGTTCCATAATCTTTACTGGTAGCAAAGAGATGGGAAGAGCCTAACAGCAGCATGATAACATGAGATGGGAAGAGTCTTACAGAAGTAGGAAATCATTTCACAAACAAGGCCAGTTTGATAATACAATGAGGGAAGAAAAGAATGTCATAAGCAAAGCTAAGTGTGCAGCATAGATAAGACAAAGACGGAATGGTAACAATCACCACATCAGACAATATAGATACAATAAGTATTTGCCTTCTTTACTCCTCCCATCACAAAGTTGTACGCCACACAATAAATCCATCACTGCTATACAGCTCCCTATCTTCTTTGGAAAATTATGTTGGAGCCAGTTACAGAACAACGTGCTCTTCATACGAAGGGGGGAGGACCTCGTCAAGATTCTGTAGGGGGTTGGGCCATGCAGCAAAACCACTTTTTCTGAAAGCAGGAAATCATCAACATCAGTGAAAGAAAATCGAGAGAATAACATCAGACTGGGGAAGTAAATAATCTCACTTGATTAGTTGTACACTCAAAGAAGTAAACACAAAAGACTGACAAGACCATATAGTGCACCTAAAGCAGACCATAACTGTATGTATTTGTATTAGGTGAAAGAATATATCATGCACCAATCTTCAGAGGCACTAGAATTTTCTGGTGATACTATAGTAATTGGGGTTAGGATTGAAGAATTGATGTTCTTCTGGTCCTGCTCCAAGGAGAAATATAATACTGATACTAAAGCCAAACATCGGTCCTTTTCCATTCCTTTAGTGAATGTTTTGGAGCTATTATTAAACTAAGTACTTGCGTGATTTATGTCTATTCCTAACTACGATTGTCATAGAAGATTTTGAATTTAACAGATAGGCCGGCTGTCACTGATATGTACAGTCACTTCAAAAGCAAAAGCATGTCGCTTAAGAACTAGGCAGACTGTATTGCAATAGTCTGTTACATGAATGTATGACCAGAATGACACATATTTAAGAACAATGTGAGAAAGCTTCTTACAGATGGTGGCCTGGCAGCAGGATCCACTCCGGGCCTGACATATTTCTGATCAGACTTGCTTGGTGAGTCAGGTTTGCCACCCGTCTTCTTCTCATCCCTAGCTTTGTTAAAGATTACAGTAAACCCTTCAGCTGATGCAGGATCATTGACATCCCATTCACCGAATTTTGGGAGAGGCCTACCCTTTTCCTGTTACATACAAATAAAAATTTCCCATCAGTATAATCACCATATGTAAAGGTCAATAGTAATGTTGTAATCAACAAAATGATAAGATAAAGCCATAGACAAGGTGATCTGAAGTCTGAAATAAGGACTCAAAGTGGTTGGCAATCCATACCAACTCATAACAGTCGATTCAAGGAACAAAAAAAAAATGTGATAAAACGACCTCATGGATCACAAGCCACCACAATGTAACAAACTGCACACTAATCACGGTAGCTTCCAGATGTCATAGATTACAAAATTATACGTTATCATGTTGTTTGAAAAAAATAATGATTCTCTAGCATATACAGTTATACACCTAAAGAACCGCATAATTCCTCAAGATTGGCATACCAGTCACCAAATGAATTCATCAACTACAGAGGAGAGACAACTGGAAGCCCCAATGTCACCACCAAATTTTTTAAACTGCAAACTGACCGCTTCCATTATGATCTTTTGAAGAAAACCAATAACTTGCCATTTGGTTTTGCAAATAACGGCAACTTAAGTGTTTTGATTATTCCCTAAATAGGTCGATAAGCATCTATGTCAGAAACTAAGAGCTTATACATTTCTCTAGGTCGCAAACAAAGAACTTGGCCACGACTAGCTTCCTGAACTTAACTCAGTAAACTAGAAATGACAAATGAGAAGAATTCACTCTCATAGACGCACACTGTCTCACAGACATGAATCCAAATCAAACTCATAGAAACCGAGATTCAAAATTCACATACAAAATCAAATGGAGAGAAGGAGAGAGCGCGACTTCTTCTCTGACCTCGCACCAGGTGCGGTATACTTTGCATGCGCTCGTCGTCCAAGCTGAACTCGCTCTCTAGTGCCACCCCGACAAGCTCGTCCGCATCGGCGTCTCCGAATCCGACACCAACACCCGGTTCCAGGAGCTTGACCACGCCTACGAGGTCCTCTCCGACCCTAAAGTTCGACGATGGTTGAGCATCTCTAAGGACGCGCAATAATGTAGAGGATGAGGATGGTTGGGACGAGGTGGAGGCCGACAAGGTAGGCGTGTTGTCGCTTTGCTACTGAATTTAGATCCCAGAGAGAGAGAAGAGAGAAAGAGAGCGGCCGGAGCTGGTGATGAAGTCAATCGGTGAGCAAATATATTGATTCCAATGGGCTTTGCTCATTGTAAGCTCATTTTGGGAGAAATATTAGACGGCTGGAGTTTAAAAACACTTTGGACGTGAACGAATCCGCCGTGTATTTAAGACTAACTCGAGAGAGAGAGAGAGAGAGAGAGAGAGAGAGAGATCTGTTAATGACAGATTTGGTAAATTTTTTGAATTTTGTAATAGTGGCATAATTATAAATAATGAGAAATTTATAGATAGGAAGATATTTTTACCCATCATATGTCAACTATTTAACGTTAAATACACATTGAGTAACTAAAGTGAATTTGAAATGCATATATGAGTGAGCAAAGTGATATATGTCAAACATAAGAGACCAAAGTTTATAAACTGACATATATAAAGGAGCATTCCAGCCATTTTCTCCATGAAAAAACATAAGGTGGAATATATTTATAAAAACAAGATATAAATTAGAGAGTGATAAAGAAGAAAAGCAAATGCAATAACTGTTGATTAGAACTGTATCTTTATTTATTGATAAATGATCTTAAATACAAGCATACAATAAATTACAATCCATATCCCTATAGATCATGGATTGTAAGAATATATAATTCTACTCTAATTAGGACAAGACACACACGGAATACCAGGAATATACTTTCCTTGAATACTCTTCCTTCTATCGAGCTCCTAATGTATAATGCATAACATGTTGCCTCACTAAAAACCTTGCCAAGTGGACAAAAAATCATGGGCAAAACAAAAGCTTGGTTGAAGGGAAAAATAGTACAACGCATCAACTACAAAAGCTACTACATGTGATGTATACTCCACTTGATGTCTACCAAAATGTGACTCCCCCTAATTGGTAACTCAATCTCGGAGTTCAGATAAGCATCACATACCAATGCATCTCACATGTTTCACAAGTGTAAATTTTGGAAGTGACTTAGTGAACAAGTCCGCAACGTTATCCGTCGAACCAATCTGGTTCACAAGGATACTTAGTAACTGTTGTTGTTGCTTATTGAAGAAGTACTTCGGTGAAATGTATTTAGTATGATCACCCTTAATGTAGCCTAATTTCATTTGTTCAATGCAAGCCACATTATCTTCAAAGATGCAAGTTGGTGTTGTCGTAGTACATGGTAATCCACTAAACTCTCGAATATGGTGTATTACTGACCTAAGTCAGACACACTCTTTAGCCGCTTCATGCATAGCAATGATCTCAAAATGATTCGAGGAAGTAGCAATAAGGGTTTGCTTTGTAGATCTCCAAGAAATTGTCGTGTTACACATAGTGAAAACATAATCTATTTGAGAACATCCTCTACATGGGTGTTAGGTCCATAATTATGTTCCTAACTCCATGTTTATTGCTTGCTTTTTATTAATAAAGCATCATTTTTATTATGTTTTCTTGTTATGTTAGGAAAGTTGGAGTTTGCACGAAAATGCTCTAAGAGATGGAATGTAATCACTTTTTGGAGAAGACAAGAACATTTCCCTTGTAGAAGATGGAGCAAAACCAGGAAAATGACGAAAAGTCAACGTTGGTCAACGGTGAACTCCGGCCAATCAACGGTCAAACTTCGGCAAGTCATCACCGATCAATGGCAAGAGTCAAGTCAAGTTGGGTCAAGACCCAAGTGTCCAAGCCCACAAGGAATATATTTTGAGAGATGGATGCACATATAAGTCACATGACTTGGGGTGAGTCACACATTAGGATCATCTAAAAACCTAAAGTTTAGGATCATGTCTAAGCATCTTATTTTGAATTTTAAACACACAAAATATCTCCTTGGAACCTATATGGTCGAGCTCCCATCTCTCCTCACACATATCACACTTCACTTTTTAATTTCTCATAGTTTTTAGTCTCTCTCTATAGCGTACGTTCATCCATACCCAAACCCTCTAGCTCTCTCCTCCACCTCTAAAACTCACTATAGCACCACCAAAAGGCATAGGAACCTCCATCACCACCATCATACTCTCATATCCACCCTCTTCACCCTATAATAAGGTGGGTTCATCATCTTTGTTGTAGAGAAGAAGTAAGAAGGGAGCAAGAAGTGAAGGAGCTTGAAGAGCTTGAAGGCTTTGCTTAAGGGACTCTTTGGTTATTTCTTGTACCTATTGACTCTCATCTATGTATCTAGACTTCATTGTAGCTATGTGTAGTGAGTAGTGCCATTTGGGAGGCTAGGGTTTGAACCTTAGCCATGTGATGTGAACAAATGATGTCTTGGTCTATGTACGGTTTATGTTTTTAATGGATGTTATGTTGTGAATGAGATTACTATTATTTCATCTATGCATATGTTGACCCTAGCTAAGTTAATATATGTATGAAGAAACTAAAAATAGGATCTTATTTGAATTATCTACTCATTTAAGTATAGATGAGTATGTAAACATGATTAGGGTCTATTCCAAGAGGGTTTACCTTAAGGTTTGGTTTCTTTAATACTAAGCAAGGACTAGAGCATCCTTAAGTCTCAATAAACTTGAGCGACTTTAGACATCCTAGAGTCTCAATAGACTTGAGGGACTTTAGTTAAGCACATATTGAATTGAGAGGTTATTGTGGCTATTATTTGGGTTTTTCGATTCGTAACTCAAAATGGTGTGAATTGGGAGATTCACTCAGACTATGTCTCGGGTCCTCCAAAAGAGTTCGGGAAGGGGAACCTTCTACATGTATCACATTGTATGCTTGTTGACTTCACTCACATGACATACGGTCAAGATATAAGCCCGAAATGGTTTATGTCTTGATTCTGGTTCACTAAATGCTTGAAGGTTAGGCTTAAGTCGTCTAGAGTCCAAAATGACCTAAGAACTTGGGTTCGAAACCAAACGTTACTCAAAAGATCATGATTTGGACATGAATTATGTGAAACAGAATTTAATACTCCACTTCATAAATCGGGACATTATTTCAGCATCATATGGTTATGGGGGATTTCCCTAGTCAACCATTCTTCTTTTTATTGAATTCGTTTGCTATTTTAGTTTTCGTGTCTTAGTATAATCAATAAATCAACTTTCGGAGAATCACTCACCATAGTCTAAATCACCCCTTACAATGTTAGGTCTCCATAAGACCTTGTAGTGTGAGATACATTTATGCATTTCATTTAAGTTTAGTGTCATATTTAATGTCTAGTTAATTCGTAATTTGACTGCTTAATCAATTCGAACTAAAGAGTTATAGTTGTTAATCCTCATAGGTTCAACACATGACTTCTTTGAAATACTATAACTTGACCCCGCATACTTGCGGGTAAAAGAAAGTTCACTTAGGCTTAGACTAATCAATAGTGAAAATGTCAGGGTATAAATGTCTTGAACCATAGGTCAGCGAGATACCTAGCATCACAAATCCTACCAACACATCCTACAGTGTCTCAGACTAGGGGACTACACTGAAATGTGGTTCAGTCCTTGCAGCTTGAGCATCCTTTGATGAGTTGAAGATATCACTCGATAGGTCAAGTGAAACTTTCTGATCCGTCCAGGGTGCACTCTTCGACGGGTCGAGAGAACTACTCGGTGGATCGAATGACTCTGGCAGAATTGTCCTGAATGCATGGTTCAACGAGTCGAGAGTCATGTTCATCATGCCAAACTAGGCAGAGTCTAACAAATGCGTTTAAAGAATTCCTTTTTCCAAAATTTCAAGTTCTCATGTGCTTCTTTGTAGGGGAAGAACAAACTCAAGTCAATGAATACCTTCAAGTAATTTAAGATATGCTTTACTTCATTCTAATGATGTTACATTGGTGCATAACTAAACCAAGCTAACAAGTTCATAAAGAAAGCAATGTCTAGACGTATGCACTGAGCTAAATACAACAAGCTCCAATAACACTAAGGTATGGTACCTCAACTCCCAAAAGTTCCTCATCGTCATCTTTCCCATGAAACGGATCCTTTTTGGGTTCCAGACTACAAACAACCATTTGTGTGCTCAGAGGGTGTGCTTTGTCCATGTTAAATCGTATGAACATCTTTTGGACATAAGTAGACTGGTGAATAAGAATTTCACCAACTTGATGTTCAAGCTCTAAACAAAGACAAAATTGAGTCCTACGAAGGTCTTTCATCTCAAACTTAGATTTCAAGTAGCCAAACAGTCTCATTAATCTCGTCAAGAGGCCCGATGATATTCATATCATCTACATAGACTGCTACAATGTCAAATCTTGAACAAGTTTGTTTAGTGAACATGTATGAGCATAAATCATCATTCTTGTATCCCTTCCCAATAAAGTAGTCACTTAGACGTGTGTAGCACATCCTACCAACATCACTACAAAAAGTGCTTCAGACAACTGTGAACAGACAACTGAAATTTCAATGTTTGTTGTCCCAAAAATCAGACAACTGAGTATGTTTTTTTTCTTCAGTTGTCTGAAGACATTTTAAACTATGAATGTATCATCTGAAAATGTATTTATGGAAGATTACAAACAACTGAAAAAAAACATTTCAGTTATTTGAAATTTCTGATAAAAACGTTGAGACAACATTTTATAATTCAGTTGTCTAAGATGCTATCATACTTCAAATATCCAAACAACAAATATAAGGTTAAGTTGTTAGAGTTATTTACAGAAAACAGAAATAAGTATCAGTTGTCTGATACATAGTTACGTCGAGAAAGAAAAAATCTAATGTTGCACGTGTTAATCATTGGACTTAGGTAAGTTCCTAAATTCAGGAAAAAAAACTAAACACTCCGACAAAACCTACCAAGCAGCTCACAACTGCCTCTCTCTCAACCCCAGCCTTTTTCTTAACAGCATTTCAACACTTTCACCTCTACAACCGCACCTTTTCCTCAGTCCGCCTTGCTTTCATTGTTGCAACACCTTGAGCTCCACCTACCTCGACCTCGATCTCGAGCTCGACCACCGTGTGCTTGCAATCTGACCAGTCGCCACCTCGTATTCTCCTCGTCCTGGAGCAGTGTAGCCCGATCAGATCCAAGCGCGGTTGCTACTACAACATCTCGCAAGTTACTGTGAATATATATATATATATCTCTCTCTCTCTCTATCTATCTAAACAAACAAACCCTAACTATCAAGGACTCATACGCGTATTTCTAAATTAGGGAACCAAGACGCAATAACAGCAGACACTACAAGAAAAACACATCTAGATCGCAGACTATTTCTGTCGTCTAGGTGCACATTTCCGTCGTCCAAGTACCTAGACGACAGAATCTTCGTCGTTGAAGGTACGTCCTCCAAGTGCCGTCGTCTAGGTACTTGGTCGATGGAAATAGACTTTTCCGTCGTCCAAGTTGCCTCTTGGACAACGGAGATGTTACGCCATCCAAGTACTACTTGGACGATGCAAATGACGTTTGCGTCGTCCAAGTGCACTTGGACAACGCAACATCTCCGTGGTCTAAGTGTCACTCGGACGATGCAATAATTCCGTCGTCCAAGTGATCACTTAGACTAGGGAATTATTGCGTGATCTGAGTGAGCACTTAGGCCACGCAAAAATTCGGTAGTCTAAGTGACCACTTAGACTACGGATATCTATATTCCGTAGTCTAAGTAACCACTTAGACCACGGATCTCTATATATTCTGTAGTCTAAGTGAACACTTAGACCACGCATATAAATATCTTCTATAGTCTAAGTGATTATTTATTTATTTTTAATTAAAATTTGAATTTAAAGTAAAATATTAATAATTTAATTAAAATACTAAATAGTCATTTAAATAATTAAATATTAATAAATTCATTTAAATATTAAATTGTCATTTAAAATAATTAAAATTTGTACATACATCAAATTAAATCGTTCGGAATCAAAAATACGATATCATAAACTACATAGAATGCAAACTACTAAAATACAGGAGGAGCAGACGCGCCGCCGAGTCCTCCGCTTCCAACCGTGTCGTCGTCGTTGGGGTATGAGTTCAGAGGAGGTTGACACTGTTGTCGAGCCTGCTTTTCCATGAGGGTGATGAGCTGGGCTATTTGTGCTTGTTGCTCATCAAGCCTCTGATGCATAGATTGCGTATCCTCCCGTGCGAGTTGAGCCTCCTGAAGGGCTGCTTGGACCGATGCATCCCGAGCACCTCTCCTCACCGAACATCCCGTAGATGAGTCAGAAGACAAATCTCGCTGCACATTGCGTCCCATCCCCCTAACCTCCTTGCCAGCTCGACGACCGTATACCTCATCGGCGATTGCAATTTGGCTCTCCATCGATAGGGGAGGCAGGTCTTCTAGCGGCAAATCCGAATGTGCAAGCTGCATGTTGGCCAATTCCTCCTGCGCCCGTTCGACCAATCTCGCCTGAAAATAATAATAATAATAATTAAACAATTATAAATTTGTACGACAGTTTAATAAATAATAATTACGCTAATTAAGAAGAAATATATACGATACTTACGCCGTATTGACTCGCTTCATTGTCAAGCCCAGGCGTCAAGTAAGCGCTGATGCTAGCATCCAGATAAGAGTGTTTGGAGCCCTTATCTCTGTGCTCCTTGGCGATTTGGATCAACTGCTTGGAGCCGGAGGTATGATGTTTATCCTTCTTCTCCCGGTTGGCCTTGTTGATGTTCGAGAATTTCTGTTGGACAACATAAATCATTAAAAAAATATTAAATAACTAAAATACTAATAATTCAATTTCGTCAATTTAAATAAAAAATAATCACCTGATATTCTTCTGCTCCGAAGTGGGTGACCAGCCATTCTCACTCATCTTCCCTATCCTGACGCAGCTCTACGGGGGTAGGCACTCGGCTGATTTCTTCATAATACTTATGAACTTTGTATTTCTAATCATGGTAGATGGCGTTGGTGGTGTTGTTGATGTGCGTAAGCATCTCCGATGTGGAATCTACCTCATATTGTTCCTATAAGAAAAGAATAAAAAATTATAATCGTATATATTATGAAATTACGATTTTTATTGGTTATTGGAAGAAAAAAAATTGTACGTATTACGTACCGAAAGTTCTTTAAACACTTCCCCTTCTCCTTGGCCGGCAACTCCTTCCAGGTAGGTGCAATCATACGAACCTTGCTGCGAAGGATTGATCCGATGCTGTGCGAGGAGAGACTAGCTAGCTGAGAGGTGGGAGGGCTATCGGTGAAATTGTCATACGGCAACTGGATCTTTTGCCCGGTCGCCTTGAACAAATTCTCGGATTTTCCGCCTTTGACGAGTCCTCGAGACCTTTTGGGTTGAAGGTCTGTCGGGGCCCTCCTGACCTTGCGCCGCGCTTTGTAAAGGATAGACTCGGAGGAGGCCGACAACGCCTGAGCACTTTCTGACATCGATGTTGGACCGGAAGGGGCGTCATCATCATTAGTACGGATAGCTGGGGCATCGGGAATTTCCCCAATCGCCGCTGCCGAAGGACCAGTTGAATGGTCTGGAGGAGGCGCGACGTTATTCTCCTCGAGCTGCCAACCGACTTGCTCTGCGAAGCATTGGAGTTGAGCATCTTCGGCCTTTTTGGGGTCTTTTTCTTACCCCACGGAGCAATTTAATTAACATAGGAGTTGTAAAAATATAATTACCATAATAATTATATATAATAATTTACCATAATTACTATAATTACAATAATTACCATAATTTATCAATTTATTGTTTTTTATAATTCAATAAGGTACCTTAATTACTAAATTAGGTATAATTATCAATTTATTATTTTTAATAATTAAATAATTTACCATAATAATTACTAAAAATTACCATAATTACCAATTAATTATTTTTAATAATTCAATAATTTACCATAATTATAAAAAATTTACAATAATTATCAATTATACTAACAATAATAATTACCAATTATAATTACAACTATAATTACAATAATATTTACAATTTTCAATCATTACGATAATAATTATGATTTATAATAATTACAATAATTAATTACTAAATAACCATAATTATCATAATTTACAATAATTCCAAAAATTTACTATAATAATTACAAATTTACCAATTATTATTAATTATTATTACCAATTTACCAATTATTACTAATTTATTATTTTTACTAATTAATTTACCTATTTACTAATTTATGATTAAACATAAATTAAAAATATAATTATGTTAAAAATTTTAAAAATTACCGGAGAGAGGAGTCGCGGGAGGGGGGAGTCGCCGGAGGGAGGGAGTCGCCGGATTTTGAGTCACCAGAATGTCGTCGGATTTTTTAGAGAGTGAGAGAGAAAGGAGAGAAGAGGATGATTGAGAATGGGATGAGGAAAAAAGGATCGGCCTCTCCCCTTATATAGAGTTTCACCTAGACGACGGAGCCCATTTTTCCATCGTCTAAGTTCACTTGGACGATGGAAACAGGTGTTTCCATCGTCTAGGTGAACCGAATCAATTTTTGGAACCGTTGCCTATTAAATTTGGCGGGTAGGAGTTAACCGCCTTAATTTTGGGGAGCATTTCGAATTTCACTTAGACGACGAAAATATGGATCTCCATCGTCCAGGTGAAATTTGAACCGTTCCCCAAAAATTTTGCAGTGGAAAGTGAACCGCCAGATTTTTCATCCAAGACGACGGAGATAGACCATCTTCGTCATCTAAGTGGTCATCTGGACGACGGAGATGGTCTATTTCCATCATCCAAGTGGTCACCTGGACGACGGAGATGGTCTATCTCCGTGGTCTAGGTGAAATTTCCGTAAAATTAATTTTTTTAAATAATTCGCAAGGAAGTTTCCGATCTATCATTCGAATGAAATAGTCGTAAAATATCGATTAAAGAATCGTATATATAAACAATTGAATTTAAGACGACGAATAATCTTACGTCTTTAAACTTGTTAAGTATCTACTAATCTGTATAACTTAAGTGTTATTAAGTATAGGCTCATTGCATATCGATATTAACGAAATTGAATTTGGACAAAACAACAGTTGGATACATTCGCCATAAGACAATATATAAATAGAATAATTTTCACAAAATAGTAAGTTCGTTAAGGGTTTCATCGGCACAGTCAATCGCAAAACCGAAAACATGGATACACGAAAATCCGTAAGTCCTCTTTTGGAACTATCGACGGTCACACTCCGGGAATTGTTTACTCTATGGCCTCGACAAAAAGAATATGCATTGGACATGGTCTAGATGGTCGTTGTCTTGGATAAAATTACAAAATTTTCACTTAGACGACATAATGACACGTTTGCGTCGTCCAAGTAAGCACTTAGACAACGTAATGACATGTTTGCGTAGTCTAAGTGAGTACTTGGACGACGCAAACGTGTCATTGCGTCGTCTAAGTTAAAATTTCGTAATTTAGGGTTAGGGCCTTAGGGTTTAGGGTATACTTAGACGACGGTTTGACCATTTTGCGTCGTCTAAGTGCTATTTTTAGGATTTAGGGTTATATATATAATTAATTATTATTGTGTTTAATTACTTTAGTATGGACTACGAATAGTCATTCTTTCGTCCTCGTGTTAGGGTTTCGTGAAAATGTGATTCTCAATCGATCGATCCGATCCTCCGGATTAATTAATTAATTTTAATTTCCGTCGGTCGAAACGACCACGCTATTTAATTAATTATTAAATTAATTAAGTACAAAATTAATAGTTGTACATCGCAGTTTACTTCTGAGTTTTGGCAGGCGTTGCAGCGAGCTTTGGGCACGAGGTTGCGATTTAGTACAGCTTTTCATCCTCAGACTGACGGACAGTCCGAGCGG
The DNA here is from genome assembly GCA_946800695.1 of Geum urbanum. Classification (NCBI taxonomy): domain Eukaryota; kingdom Viridiplantae; phylum Streptophyta; class Magnoliopsida; order Rosales; family Rosaceae; genus Geum; species Geum urbanum. The sequence goes on along the minus strand of OX327017.1, from coordinate 13,402,775 downwards.
ACCATTCAGACCCTTGATGATATGCTACGATCATGTGTGTTGCAATTCCGTGGGAATTGGGATCAGCAGCTACATTTGATTGAGTTCGCCTACAACAACAGCTATCAGGCCAGTATTGAGATGGCACCGTACGAGGCCCTATACGGGAAGCAGTGCCGTAATCCGTTGTGTTGGAGTGAGGTGGGCGAGCGATGGCTTATTGGCCCTAATCTGGTAAAGAGCACTATGGAGGATGTATAGATTATCCGAGATAGATTGAAGATCGCCCAGGATCGCCAGAAGAGTTACGCGGATGTGAGGAGGAAGAGCCTCGAGTTTGAGGTTGGCGATTGGGTCTTCCTGAAACTATCTCCGTGGAGGGGAGTTGTGCGTTTCGGGAAGCGTGGCAAGTTTCGACCAAGATACATTGGGTACCGACGTTTTTAATGTCGTTTTTCTCGTAATCGCGCTCTGATTATCGTCCAGAGGTTTTCAGATTGATTTGGGTAGCGGATTTTCAGTTGAGGGTTTCGAGTGGAGATTTCGGGAATTCGGTTAATCATTTTATACTGCATTGCATATTTCCGGGAACGGTTGGTTTCCGTGGTTAAGTACAGAGTTGTGGGTTATGTTTTTGATTAGTTGTGTTTTATGAATATTCAGGAGATCGAGACCGAGATCGAGATCGAGATCGTGCTTCTGGCGAGGGATCTTCCGCCGGGCCTCGAGATTAGCGCGAGTACGCGTTTTGCTCACCTGTGAGTGGACAATTTCTTTTCACGGATTGATTGCGAGTCTTTTATATATGTTTTACGAACTTGAGCATGCAGTATGATCATGGTTTTACGAGCATGAGATTGCATATGAAATTATGTTTATTATGAGCATGTGTTATACGATTATGCTTATATCAGTATATGTATTACGTATATACATTCATATATACTGCTTTATGCATTTACATCGACTTGTTTACGATTTGGTTTACACAGAGTACAGTCTCAGTTACGTTGTTGTATCGATACACTTGCCTCTCGGTTGATCCCCGATGGAGGCCTACCAGGAGGGGCAGTACCCCGGAACCGAGGCCTTTCTGGCTAGAATCACGTGTGGGTCTGGGATCCCGTGATTCGGACTGTACTAGCACGGACGTGTCCATGAGTGACCCCTTGAGATTTTCCATGCATGCTCTGTACACGAGTTGGAGTCAGCGTCTCCTCGTATACTATTTGATTTATTTATATTTCGACTCGCATATGTTTTTATAACATATATTACTCGGTGAAAGACATTTATTTTCGTCCACTCACTCTAACGATTTTCATGTCTTTCCCCTGGGCTTTTCGGTTTCCGTGCCCAGTTGTAGTTCAGGTTCAGGTGTTTCACGTCGCGGTTGGAGGCTAGTGATCTGAGCTACCTGTGTTTTCCAGTAGGTTCTTGTTTCGCCTACTGATGTGTATATTGTATATATTTACATTAGAGGTCGCTCTGATACATTCTGATACATGTTTTACGCGGATTTTCTCGGATATACTATATTACACAGATATGTTTTCTGTTATTTGATATTGATATGATGTTGAGAAATCTGGATGGGATTGGTGCCCACGGTTTGGCTTTTGTGGCATAGGACGAAGTGTTATTTTCAGGGTGCAGGTTTATGCAATTCCACGTTAGTAACGAAACTCTGCCGAAATTTTGAATGGTTTTTGTTGGTTCGTGTTTTCAGAAGGGGTTCGATTCTGGTTTAGGCAACTGAATAGGGGTTGGGTCCTTTCAGCTTAGTATCAGAGCATTAGGTTGTCAGATTCTGTAGACTCTTGTAGTTGTGACGCTTAGGGTATTTGAGCTTTTACAGCATGACTGGAGTGATGACCCGACTGGCCAGCGGTACTCATCAATACTTTGGGTGTTGTGTGTTCTCAAATATCTGCGGTTTCATGATTACGTTCTTTCTGCTTGTGCCTAATGCTTGTCTTGTATCAGTAGGATGCCTCCTCGATGTGGTCCCCGTGTTGATTGGGAAGCGGATCCTGATGAGGATCGCCAAACGCGCGACTTGCTGATGCGAGTGCTGCGTTTGGAAGAGCGTTTTGACCCTGTGGTTAGGGGTGGGATTCGGGCGGTTTGGTTCGGTTTTTGATAAAAACCATAACCAAACCGTAATATTTTTTTCGGTTCGGTTCGGTTTGGTTTTTCAATTTTTTTTAAAAAAACCGTGACTATTCGGTTCGGTTTGGTTCGGTTTTTTCTTTCGGATTTTTTCGGTTTCTTTCGGTTTTTTACATAATGTATAAAAAACAACTTTTGAATAAATAACTAAAAAATTGTCTATAAAATTTCTTTTTTTGAGTTGTCTAACATTTTAATTAGATTTTATGAGAGAAATTGAGAAGAATTGTGCATAAAGAAATTAGGATTTTAGGAGTTTAAGGTTTTTGTTTTGCATATATTTATATAATATATTACAAAATTTCTAAAATGATATCTATTTATACATACTTCGGTTTTTCGGTTCGGTTCGGTTTTTATAAATTAAAAACCATAACCGAACCAAATATTTCGGTTTTTTTCGGTTTCGGTTTTTTTTGGTTTGGTTTTTTTCGGGTACGGTTTTTTTCGGTCGCAGCTCGGTTTGGATCGGTTTTTTTTTCGGTTTTCGGTTCGAATGTCCCACCCCTACCTGTGGTCAAGGCTCGTACTGCTGGTGCTACTGTGTTTTCGGGTTCAGTTGATCCAGAGATATGCGAGGCATGGTTAGTTCAGGTTGAACGTGTATGTGAGCATTTGCAGTTTACTCCTGAGCAGATGACAGTGGCAGCAATCGGATTACTTGAGGGTGATGCATACTTTTGGTGGGTTAGCACCGACAGAGTTCCAGCTGATACTCTGTGGACTTTGTTCCGTGATTTGTTTATGCAGAGGTATTTTAATCAGGCTACCCAGCAGCGCAAGTATGAGGAGTTTACGAACTTGAGGCAGGGCAGTTTGTCGGTACTTGAGTATCGGGACAGGTTTACCCGCTTATCTCATTTTGCGCGTGATATGGTGGCTACTGAGGAAGCCAAGTGTCGCAGGTTTGAGTTGGGGTTGAATCTGAATATCAAGGCGACTCTGACTACGATGCCTCGGAACAACTTCGATGAGTTTGTCAGTGCAGCACTCCGAGGCGAGGATATCGTGCAGGAAAGGTAGCAGAGGTACCAGCCTAGACGATTTGAGGAGGGCGGACCGAGTCAGGGGCCTTCAAAGAGGCAGAGTTCTGATACTTCCGTTCAGCTTCATCTTCAGGCGATGGATCCTATAGACCAGCAGCTGGTGCATTGAGGCAGAGACCGAGATGGAGGAGAGATCGACCGCAACGACCACAGGCTAGTGGGGGTTCCAGCGGTTCTAGTTATCCTTGGCGTACTGGTGGCTCATTTGCTGTACCGAGGGAGTATCCATTGTGCAACCTGTGCAATAGGTATCATCTTGGTTCATGTCAGCGAGGTACCCTCAACTGTTATCATTGTGGCCAGGTGGGTCACTATGCGAGGGCGTGTCCTCAGTTGGTTGGTGCTGGTGATCAGGCAGCTAAGAGTTCCGGAGGAGAGCGAGGTGCCACTTCGGGAGCGCGACCAGCACATTTTGTGGGCCAGGGTAGGCAGCAGGGACAGCCTCAGTAAGGACGACCAGCCGGACAGGTGAGGGTTCATGCTATGACTCTACGTGAGGGCAGAGCTTCACCGGAGGTTGTTATCGGTACGTTACATGTCTTTAGTATTCCAGTACTTGCATTGTTAGATCCAGGTGCCACACATTCATTCATATCATATAGACTGTCATCATTAGCTACGGTACTTGCATCTCCACTTCCGGGGTTGTGGAGAGTGTTGTATCCGTCATGTGAGGTTGTGAGCATCGGTTGGGTGTACAGGGACTGTGAGGTGTTTATTGGAGGCCATGGTTTAGCCGCTGATTTGTTATTACTTGATATTGTGGATTTTGATCTAATCTTGGGTATGGACTTCTTGGAGACGCACTGGGCCATGTTTGATTGTCACAAGAAGGAGGTCGCGTTTCGACGACCAGGGTTACCCGAGATACTATTTTGTGGCCAGAAGAACACTTCACTACCGTGTTTGATTTCCGTAGTAAGGGCGGATCGGTTGATGAAGAAGGGTTGTATTGCTTATTTAGCCCATGTGGTGGATACTTCAGTAGCTGTGCCAGACCTTGGTAGTATTGAGATTGTTTCTGAGTTTCCGGATGTGTTTCCAGCGGAGTTACCTGGTATACCCCCTGTGCGGGAGATTGATTTTACTATTGAGTTGTTGCCGGGTACATGACCGATTTCACAGACACCGTATCGTATGGCGCCAGCGGAGTTGAAGGAGTTACAGATTCAGCTCCAGGAGTTACTAGAGAAGGGTTTCATTCGACCGAGTGTTTCTCCGTGGGGTGCTCCGGTGTTGTTTGTGCGAAAGAAGGATGGGTCCATGCGTTTGTGCATTGACTACCGGAAGCTAAATCAGGTTACAGTGAAGAACAAGTATCCATTACCACGGATTGATGATTTGTTTGATCAGCTCAAGGGAGCCGCAGTCTTTTCGAAGATTGACCTTCGATCCGGATATCACCAGTTGAGGATCCGAGACTCTGATGTAGCCAGGACAGCTTTCAGGTCGCGGTATGGGCATTATGAGTTTTTGGTTATGCTGTTTGGGTTGACCAACGCCCCCGCAGCTTTCATGGACTTGATGAATCGGGTGTTCAGACGGTTCCTAGACAAGTTCGTGATTGTATTCATTGACGATATTTTGATCTATTCCAGGATTGTGGGCCAGCACAAGAAGCATTTGCGAGCGGTGTTGCGGACTTTGCGGGACCATCAGTTATTCGCGAAGTTTAGCAAGTGCGAGTTTTGGTTGGATAATGTGAAGTTTCTGGGCCACGTAATCTCGGCCGAGGGAGTCAGTGTTGATCCTGACAAGATCGAGGCCGTGTTAAACTGGAGTAGACCTACTACTGTACCAGAAATCCGGAGTTTCTTGGGTTTAGCAGGCTATTACCGACGGTTTGTACAGGATTTCTCCCGGATTGCTACACCACTGACCAGATTGACGAAGAAGGGCGTCAAGTTTGAATGGTCTGATGCGTGCGAGGAGAGTTATTTACTCCTGAAGGAGAGATTGACTACCGCACCGGTTCTGACATTGCCAGACGACAGTGGTGAGTTCGTAGTATACAGTGATGCGTCAAAGTTGGGGCTTGGTTGTGTATTGATGCAGCATGGTAGAGTTGTGGCCTACGGTTCCAGGCAGCTGAAGCCACATGATTTGGAGTTAGCCGCCATCGTGTTAGCGTTGAAGAGTTAGAGACATTACCTGTATGGAGCACAGTGTAAGATCTATACCGACCACAAAAGTCTTACTTACTTGCAGACGCAGCCGGATCGGAACATGAGGCAGCGCCGGTGGATGGAGTTGATCAACGACTACGATTGCACGTTTGAGTATCATCCAGGGAAGGCCAATGTTGTAGCTGATGCACTTAGCCGGAAATCTAGAGCCTCGTTGTTTCATGTGTGTGTGGCCAGAGTGTCGATGTTAGCCGAGCTTCGGGCTACAGGTGCTGAGTTTGGGTATGATGACGAGGGAGCTTTGTTGGCCAGTTTTCAGGTTCGACCCGTATTGGTTGATCAGGTACGAGAGGCTCAGGATTCAGATTCCTATTTGTTGGGCAAGAAGACCATGATACCGAATGGTGTGCCTACAGAGTTCCGATTGAGCGACGACGGTACGTTGTTGTTCAGAGGCAGGTTATGTATGCCCAGAGACGAGAGCCTGAAGAAGGAGATTCTAGATGAGGCCCATAGTTCAGCGTATGCGATGCATCCTGGAGGTACGAAGATGTTTCATACATTACGAGCGTACTACTGGTGGCGCAACATGAAGCGGGAGATTGCCGCGTACGTGAGTCAATGTTTGATTTGTCAGCAGGTTAAGGCGGAGAGACAGAAACCTGCAGGGAAACTACAGCCACTTGAGATTCCAGTTTGGAAGTGGGAGCACATTACGATGGATTTCGTCTATCAGTTGCCGCATACTTCGGCTGGCAATACTGGTATTTGGATTATTGTGGATCGACTGACGAAATTCGCTCACTTTCTTGCACTTCCGGGGAAGATATCAGTGGGCAGATTGGCCAAGTTGTACTTATCAGAGATTGTTCGCTTGCATGGTGTGCCTGTGTCCATTGTTTTTGACCGAGATAGTCAGTTTACTTCTGAGTTTTGGCAGGCGTTGCAGCGAGCTTTAGGCACGAGGTTGCGATTTAGTACAGCTTTTCATCCTCAGACTGACGAACAGTCCGAGCGGACCATTCAGACCCTTGAGGATATGCTACGATCATGTGTGTTGCAATTCCGTGGGAATTGGGATCAGCAGCTACATTTGATTGAATTCGCCTACAACAACAGCTATCAGGCTAGTATTGAGATGGCACCGTACGAGGCCCTATACGGGAAGTAGTGCCATACTCCGTTGTGTTGGAGTGAGGTGGGCGAACGATGGCTTATTGGCCCTGATCTGGTAAAGAGCACTATGGAGGATGTACAGATTATCCGAGATAGATTGAAGATCGCCCAGGATCGCCAGAAGAGTTACGCGGATGTGAGGAGGAAGAGCCTCGAGTTTGAGGTTGGCGATTGGGTCTTCCTGAAACTATCTCCGTGGAGGGGAGTTGTGCGTTTCGGGAAGCGTGGCAAGCTTCGACCAAGATACATTGGTCCGTACGAGATCACAGAGAGGGTTGGAGCTGTTGCTTACAGACTTGAGTTACCGGCTGAGATGGCTCGTGTTCATGATGTATTCCACGTTTCAATGTTGCGGAAGTACATCTCAGATCCTTCACATGTGTTAGCTCCACAGCAGTTGCCGATCAGAGAGGATTTGACGTACATGGAGGAGCCTGTGCAGATTCTCGATCGTCGTGAGTAGGAGTTGAGGCACCGTGTGATTCCGATAGTGAAGGTCTTGTGGCAGAACCACTCAGTTAAAGAGGCCACATGGGAGACTGTGCAGCGTATGCGGGAGCAATATCCTCATCTGTTCACTTGACAGGTATGTAAATTTCGAGGTCGAAATTTTTTTTAAGGGGGGTAGATTTGTGACGACCCGAACCAGAATCAGTTATGTATTCGGCACGATTTACGAGAGTATGCTTAGTCGCGGTTTTACTATATATGTGTGGTTTGTCGATTCTATTCGCGACTATATTTTCGGCCGAGAATTTGAATTGGGTGTCTTCACGAAAGTTGTAGAGCACGTGATTTCGAGCTCGAGGACGGTTTCAGATGATTTTTCTGATAACCGAGGAATATATTGTGATTATTTGAAGTTTCGGTTTTCGACGAGTTTATCCGTTTGTTTCCTGTTTATCCGAATCACTTGAATATTCATTTTGGATCGTCGATTGACCCGAGGCGCGAGTATAAATATCGGGAATAGTCGTAAAATCGTCGAAAAACATTATTTGGCATTGACTGACGTTGACTTTCCAAAAATGGAAGTTTGACCCGTTGACCCGAAGTGGAAAGTTTCCCGTCTTGGCTTCGCCGTCCGACGTCCCTTTTCCGGCCACCTCCGACTTTGACAAGGGTATGATTAGCTTCACCTTGAGTTCCTTAATTTTTTTGCAACTGGTTTGATTGAAATTGATTGAGTTTTGCTTGAACCCGAATCGGGTCGAGTTCATTGATTTCGTCGGTGACGGTTTGAGTGGTTCCGGCGAGTTTTGGAGGTGGAGGTGTTGGGGTTTCACTTCCCCACACCTGGGTGATGCTTTCCATGTGGTTATTTTGGGTTGAGGTTGGATTTTTGGTCGAAATCGATTAGGTCACCGGAGATGAATTTCCGTCCGGTTTTGACTGGAATTGAGGTGGTTCTGATTAGATTTGGCCTTGATGGTAGTTATGAAAATGGTTGGGTTTTATGTGGTCTTCATTTCTGGAGAATCTCTCCGTGGATTGATTTGGGTAGCGGATTTTCAGTTGAGGGTTTCGAGTGGAGATTTCGGGAATTCGGTTAATCATTTTGTACTGCATTGCATATTTCCGAGAACGGTTGGTTTCCGTGGTTAAGTACAGAGTTGTGGGTTATGTTTTTGATCAGTTGTGTTTTATGAATATTCAGGAGATCGAGACCGAGATTGAGATCAAGATCGTGCTTCTGGCGAGGGATCTTCCGATGGGCCTCGAGATTAGCGCGAGTGCGCGTTTTGCTCACCTGTGAGTGGATAATTTCTTTTCACGGATTGATTGCGAGTCTTTTATATATGTTTTATGAACTTGAGCATGCAGTATGATCATGGTTTTACGAGCATGAGATTGCATATGAAATTATTTTTATTATGAGCATGTGTTATACGATTATGCTTATATCAGTATACGTATTACGTATATACATTCATATATACTGCTTTATGCATTTGCATCGACTTGTTTACGATTTGGTTTACACAGAGTACAGTCTCAGTTACGTTGTTGTATCGATACACTTGCCTCTCGGTTGATCCCCGATGGAGGCCTACCAGGAGGGGCAGTACCCCAGAACCGAGGCTTTTCTGGCTAGAATCACGTGTGGGTTTGAGATCCCGTGATTCAAACTGTACTAGCACGGACGTGTCCATGAGTGACCCCTTGAGATTTTCCATGCATGCTCTGTACACGAGTTGGAGTCAGCGTCTCCTCGTATACTATTTGATTTATTTATATTTTGACTTGCATATGTTTTTATAACATATATTACTCGGTGAAAGACATTTATTTTCGTCCACTAACTCTAACGATTTTCATGTCTTTCCCCTGGGCTTTTCGGTTTCCGTGCCCAGTTGCAGTTCAGGTTCTGGTGTTTCACGTCGCAGTTGGAGGCTAGTGATCTGAGCTACCTGTGTTTTCCAGTAGGTTCTTGTTTCGCCTACTGATGTGTATATTGTATATATTTACATTAGAGGTCGCTCTGATACATTCTGATACATGTTTTACGCAGATTTTCTCGGATATACTATATTATACAGATATGTTTTCTGTTATTTGATATTGATATGATGTTGAGAAATCCGGATGGGATTGGTGCCCACGGTTTGGCTTTTGTGGCATAGGACGAAGTGTTATTTTCAGGGTGCAAGTTTATGCAATTCCACGTTAGTAACGAAACTCTGCTGAAATTTTGAATGGTTTTTGTTGGTTCGTGTTTTCAGAAGGGGTTCGATTCCGGTTTAGGCAACTGAATCGGGGTTGGGTCCTTTCACGGATTTAATGCCTAAAGCATCTCCCTGTACCCAATCATGTATGGCTCAACTTCGTTATAGTCTCGCAACAGTACTCAATATGCCTCAATAAGTTCTTTTCATGTTAATGATTCCTTTAATACTCCTCTAAACGGTCGTACGACATTTGTGACGACAGAAAGATTGATGCGGGCACTGGGATCTCGGGCGGTGGGAGGTGGTGGATCTTTGAGGTACCTGTTGCAGTAAGTAACACACTCATGCATTACGTATGTCTCTGCTATGGAGCCATCCGGGGTCGACCTATTTTTGACGAATAATTTATACTGTCCAAACTGTCTACAAAATCAAACGTTCAATTAATAAATTATAGAATAAGTACATATAGCTAGTAATCTCCAGTGGAACAAATAATGGATCGAAAAACCTGTATAATTAATTAGTTGTACGTACCTTTCTTGAGGATACATCCAAGTGTACTGGACTGGACTGGACTGGACTAGAAATGAGCACCTGCTCGGGCAGGTGGATCATTAGGTGAATCACGATGTCAAAGAAAGCAGGGGGAAAAATCCTCTCTAGTTTGTAAATGATGTGCACAATTTGTTGTTGCAGTACCACCACATCTGACTTCTTTAACTCTCTGGCACATAACCTCTGCCAGCATGTGCATAATGCCACTATTGGTTTTACGACGTCACGAGGTAAATATGGCCGAATTAACACTGGAATCAGACGTTGCAGGATAACGTGATAGTCATGTGTCTTGAGATCAACAAACTTGTGTTGCACCTCATCCACTGCTCCAATTATAGTAGCTACACACATAGCCGGATAACGAACGCTCTTAAACCAGTGAAATACAGAACGTCTAAGTGTCAGCTTCACTGTGTAAGGTGCAGCTGGCATCTTGTTGTACACTCATCTCCTATCCCTCCTCAACCACAAGGGAAGACGTAGATTCATAGATTCCAGATCTTTGCGTGCTTTGGGAGTATCTTTAGTCTTGAACTTATTACCGAGAATTGTTCCTACCATGCTGTCGCACACATTCTTTTCTATGTGCATCGCGTTCAAGTTGTTCCTCAGCTTCAAGTTCGACCTATAAGGGAGTTCAAAAAATATACTCTTGTGATGCCAATAGATGAGATCATGTGGAGGTATTAGATTGCATTTCTATACATCCTTGTCATTGGTCAACACACCAAAGTCGAAATAGCTCAACCTCTCTAAAATCTCTTCGCCCGACCAACTACGGGGTTTAGGATTATTCTCTACCATCCCGTTGAAATGAGTTTCATCCCGTCGCCATGGGTGGTCGTGAGGAAGCCTATACGATGACCCAAGTAACACACCTTCCCCGCGTGCCAACTAGAGTTCACACCGTCCAAACATATAGGGCATCCATTGTATCCTTTCGTCCTGCAGACTGCCAACATCCCATACGCTAGAAAATCGCTGATCGTCCACATTACAGCAACCCTTATCATGAATATCGTGTCAGTGAATTTGTCATAAGTTGGGACTCCATTTTCCCACAACAGTTTCAACTCGTCGATCTAAGGTCTGAGGTAGACATCTAAGCACTTCCCCAAAGATTTAGGACCTGGAATTAGCAGAGTAAGAAAATTAAATTCCTTGTTCATGCAAATTTACAGAGGCAGGTTGTACGACATAAGAATAACTGGCCAAGTGCTGACAGCAGAGCTATTACTACCCCAATGATTGAATCCGTCTATAGATAGTCCAAGTCTAACATTTCTAATCTCTGCGGCAAAGTCTCCAAATTCGCTGTCGAAATATTTGAAAGCCTCCCCATCCGCGACGTGTCTCGGCACATCGTCATCTATTCGCTTTTCTGTGTACCATCGCATTGCCTCTGTTATGTAGAGAGACATAGCATCACAAGGGTGGTTTGATTACGATGGATGTGATTACATTTTAATGATTAATGATTGAGCTACACAAAGAGAAAAACTAATAAAGAATCAAACGCAAGGTAAAAGTATGGTCGACTAAAGATATCACCACTAACCGACTTGATGCACAACAAAGTCCAATTCAAAATGATGAGTAGTTAAGTCTGGTTTACATGCTCAAATGTCTTTTGGATCATAAGAACAAATCATTTCATTGTCCAAATCATGCCTTTTCAGGTCATGTTTGGTTATGAGCCGAAACTCCTAGGCCTTTTCGGGATTCTAGAAGATTTCAGAACATACATATACAACAAAGTAAATCAAGCTTAGGAACTAGACTTTTGGTGTTAACCCCAAATTTTTTTTTTTGCATGCGTAATAAGTTCGATTAGCCAAACATGCTAGTGTTGTGGAAGGTTTTCCCTTTCCAAGTCTCTTTTAGAGGACTTAGAAGTAGTTTCTTAAGGAGTCTCCCAGTTCGCATGTTTTGGATTACGAACTAGAAGGTTCAACCATTAGCCACAAAATATTTTGGATCAATGTAAGCTTAACCGAAGTTTCTTGAGCCACTTGAAGCTCAAGAAGTCTCTGGTCCATGATTTAGGACCTAGGAAACCAAACCTAAAAGCTCAAGCATTTGGATATAAAATTAGGTCATGTTACATGCTCATCTTCACTTAAGTGACAGTCGACTATTTCACTTAAGTTCCATTTTTTAGTCCGTTACACACATTAAGACTTAGTCAAGGTCACAACATGCGTAAGAGAACATATAAGAAGCTCAAGCATGTACACAAGCCATAAACACATAGCATAACACATCAAACTCATTCAATAGCATGCCATACCCAAAGCATACTCATTAACATAAAACAAAGAATCATTGTTCTACATCAAGTAGCTAGGGTTTGATTCATAGCCTTCCATACACCAACTACTCACTAAACATATATACAAAAGTGTTTGAGTACAACTTAGAAGCTAAAAAAGTGAGAAATAGCTTAAGGGTCCCCAACCTAATCTCCACCAAACTAGTAAGTTTTACTGAAAGCACTTCAAGCTTCTAACTCCTCCTTGACTTAAGCTTACATCCAACACTTGAAGATGAGGAAATGACAACCTCTAAGACTTAAAGAAGCCAAAGAGAAGAGGGATTACTTCCCACTTTTTGAAGTTCTAGAGAATCACCCAAACCTTAGAGGCAAAGATGAGAGGGGGAAATGATGTATGATGGTGGTGAGAGGGTGAAGAAGGTCGGCCAAATCTTGAAGAAGATGGCTAGGTATCTTGAGTTTTAGAGAGTTGGAAGATGAAAGCTAAAGACTAGTCTAGATTCTCTTTAGAAAACTCAACTAAGAACCCTAGAGAGAAGCTAGAGAGAAAACTAGAGAGAGAAGAGCTATCAAAACTAGAAAATGTGTAAAATGAAGAGTGATATGTGTGTGGGTGATGGGGAGCTCGAAATAAGGAGAAAGATGGAGAAAATTGAAGTCCTTAGATGATAGAAAATGAGGAGTTAGAAGATTTAAAGGTTGACTTTGAACAAAGGGAACCATGATCCACTATTTTAGGCAACATCTCTGCTAATTTTCATAATTTTCCGAGGTTTGTAGATATGTCAAATAAATTTCACAAAAGTATAAAGAGCTTTGTTCGGAAATAGCATTGAAATACACGAGATCAAATATTTTGATGTAAAATATTTCAACCTTATCAATTGGACACAATCTCCTATGATTGGAGTGGTACTTTATCAATTGGATAATTTGAAATTACGAGTTTAGCGTTAGAGTTTATGGGTAACGAATCAGCAGCTGACCAAATGTTGTTGCAATAACTAGAAATCCAAATGATATTGAATTAACACACAATTGATTTTCTCTTCTGGCGTCCCACAAAAGTAACTCTTATATTGTTTACATAGTTCTAATGAAAGAATTAACAAGTTTCAAAAATACGAGGATTGAGGTGGTATCATCCAATAACACTACCCCGACGCTATGAGTTGTATGGTGTCGGTGTTAGTGATCGAAAATCAAACTATGTTATTAAAAGAACTTAAGCATCAAACTTAATGTTGGAAGGTAGTTGGAGCTCCGCAAGGTGGCAATGATCGACGGTGGACGGTCGAAGCACGGTGGTCAGTAGACACTAGATAAATCATTGGTCAAACCGTGGCGCACATGTGGTGGTAATGTGGCCCAAGTGTGGAAAAATGGTGGCATTGTACAAATGAATAGTGGCCCAACCGTTGCCCACAGTGACAAGGTGACAAAACAATAAGAAACAAAGCAAAACCCTTTACCCACGAACTTTCGTGGAAGTTTCTACCGTCGAATATTGCGTTGTAGAAGGTTTTAATCAAAAACCAATTGCAACCAAACTCATTCCGCATGAAATACATTAGGAGACTAGCACCAAAAGTCTACCTCCTAATCTTGGTGTACTTTGGGCTTCACGAATGGACCAAAATTTTCTAGAAGCCTAAAAGGCCTAGGAGTTTCGGCCCATAACCAAGCATGACCCGAGAGGGCTTGATTTTGACAATGAAAGGATTCGTTCTTATGATCCGAAAGACATTTGAGCATGTAAACTGGACTAAACAACTCATGACCTAAAATTGGACATTGTTTGAGCATCAAATGGTTAAGGAGGGCATCCTTGCTAACCATTCTTCTTTCTTGAATTTGTGATAATCTTTATTTGTCAACTTGCATTAGTAGTAAACAACCAAACAACCTTCTGTTTAATCACGCATTTTAGTCTAATCATCCCTTGCGATGTTGAGTCTCCAATGGACTTGATGTTGTAAGATACATCTTCATCCTTTATGTTTCTTTGTTGCATCAATGGTTTGTTTATCATGCATATAATGGACTTAACTGGAAAAAGCTATGGAATCGGGTTAGTTAATCCTCGTGGGTTTGATACTCTACTTCTATACAAATTATATTACTTGACCTCGTATACTTGCAGGTAAGGGAAATGCACTTAGCCTTAGACTAATTCATAGTGAAAATGTTGGGGATATAAATCTCTTTAACAACTACTACGAAGCTTCAAACATAAAATGGTTTAGTTTATATACATGAACTGCTACTAGATTATTTCCATGATAGGTGAAGGGTTGTGGATTATATATGTAGTAGGTGTCTTTAGTGGATTATGGACAATTCAAGGATTGTTGGATGGTGATCATAATTTAGACATGCAAGGTGGTTTATGAACAAGTGGTTGATATGTGGATGCTATATGTAATAGTAGTAGTAGATGATTAGTACGTAGTTTTTGGTAGTAATAGTCGATGATGAACAATGGTTTGAACAACAATAGAAATATTTATTGATTCGACTGGGAAGGCAAGCTCTGGGAGAACTCGACCATGCAAAAACACTTTATTCTAGGACGACAGGTGCTGAATACAAAAAATTAAAATATAATAAATATTCTGTAGAATATGCATGGTATTGTGTAGATTGAAACCTGCTCTCTTTGACATTTAGTATACCATCATTTAATTTTGAAACATTTTGTGGAACTGACCTTTTTCTAATTAACTGTATTCACACCACCAGAATTGGTATTTGCACTTCAGTTATTAATTACACCTCCAACTCACTTTTGAAATACATAAAATAATGCTAAGTAAACATTTTTACTTGAATACCCTCAAATTGTATCTTTATGTATTACACCTCCAACTCACATGGTCAAGAACACGCATGAGTTCTCAAATTGCAGCCTGGTGTAGCCATGATTAACAATCAAACAATTATACGTTTTATGTATACTCTTTCAGTGTCGAAATTAGAAATTTATCAACGTGTTAATAGGAAAAGAGAAGCAAGATAGTGAGCTACAGCGAGACGGAAACTCAACAAAGAACAAAGTTTGCACTAAGAAAAAAGTTTCTTTGGGTTTATTTTTTCCGGTACTACTCTGGGTTCTTTCTCGATCCATAAATCCAACAAGTGTTGTATGTATACTCTTTCGGTGTCGAAATTAGAAATTCCTCAACGTGTTAATAGGAAAAGAGAAGCAAGATAGTGAGCTGCGGCGAGGCGGAAACTCACCAAAGAACAAAGTTTGCACTAAGCAAAAAGTTACTTTGGGTTCATTTTTTCGGTACTACTCTAGGTTCTTTCTCTATCCCTAAATCCAACAAGTGTTTTCATTTTCTTTGATACAAAAACTAACACTTGGTTGATGAGCCTACAAATCAAATGGTTGGAATCAAAATTGTTTTAAAATGATAAAGAAAAACCCATGGAATTTTTTATCCTATGCATACCTCACTAGAAAATCTATGGTTGAAAACCAACGATAAATTGAAAAGTTTTACAATAATATCAACCAAGCATGAAGAGAAGAAGAGTTGGAAGTAGGAAAAATTTGAAAAAAGCTGCTAGGTCTCATGGTTGGTTTTTTCTCCATTGTTTATTTTTTACTCTTATGTCATTAATAGTCTTTTTACAAAAGTTCAAATGTTAATTAACAATTTGAAAAACAAAGAGGTACAAATAGCAATTTTGGAGGTGTGAATAGACGCACTTTTTAAAAATCATCAATTCCTTAATTCCTTTTATTTTACTTCAAAAAAAACAATCCTTATTATAATCTAGGGAGATAAGTGAAAGAACCCAATCCCGATTCAGTTACCTAAACCGGAATCAAACCCTTCTGAAAATACGAACCAACAAAAAATTTTCAAAATTTCGGCAGAGTTTCGTTACTAACGTGGAATTACCATAACCTGCACCCAGAAAATAACACTTCATCCTATGCCATAAAAGCCAAACCGTGTGCACCAATCCCATCCGGATTTCTCAACATCAATATAATCAATAACAGTAATCAAACTGTACTATGTATATATGTATATCCGAGAAAATCCGTATAAACATGTATCAGAATGTACCAGAGCGACCTCTAGTGTAAAACATATACAACATATACATCAGTAGGCGAAACAAGAACCTACTGGAAAACACAGGTAGCTCAGATCACTAGCCTCCAAACCGCGACGTGAAAACACAAAAACCTAAACTGCAAACTGGGCACGGAAACCGAAAAGCCCAGGGGAAAGACAATAAACACGTTAGAGTGAGTGGACGAAAATAAATGTCTTTCACCAAATAATATATGTTATAAAAACATATGCGAGTCGAATGAATAAATATAATAAAATACGCGAGGTAAACCATAATCCACCAGCGTACAGAGCATGCAAGTAAAATCCCACGGGGCCACTCACGGACACGTCCGTGGCAGTACAGTCCGAATCACGGGATCCCAGACCCACACGTGATTCGAGCCAGAAAGGTCTCAGGTCAGGGTATCTGTTTCCACCCGGAACTACATCGGCACAAGAAACAGACATTTGTACCCACCCGGAACCACATCGGCACAAGGTACAGAAACCAGTACCCACCCGGAACTACATCGGCACAAGGTACGGTACCCCTCCTGGTAAGCACCCTCGGGGATCAGCCGGGATGCGTGTGTATCGATACAACAACATGAACTACGACTGTACTCTGTGAAAACCAAATCATAACAGTACGATGCAAATGCATGAAACAACATATAAGTGTATGTATACTCGTATACGTATATCCGTATAAGTATAATCGTATAATCGTAAAACACATGCTCATGTAATCCGAAATCTCATACGCATGCTCAAGTTCGTAAATCATATAAAAGACTCGCAAGAATTCCGTGAAAAGAAATTGTCCACTCACAGGTGAGCAAAAAGCACACTCGCTCTAATCTCGTGGCCCGGCGGAAAATCCCTCGCCAGAAGCACGATCACGATCCCGATCTCGATCTCGATCTCCTGAATATATTCATAAAACACAACCGATCAAAATCATAGTCCACAACACTGTACTGATGCACGGAAACCAACTGTTCCCGGAAATATGAAATGCGGTACAAAATGAATTACGGAAATCCCAAAATCCCCATTCGAAACCTCGACTGAAAATCGGCTAATCAAATCGACCCAAAAACCTCTGGACGACGATCAGGGCGCGATTTCGAGAAAAATGACATTAAAAACGTCGAAATCTGAAAAGTTGACTTTCCTCGCCGGAGCGCCGCCGTTGACCACCGTTGACCGCCGCCGCCGCGCCGTCAACGGTGGAAATTCATGGTCAAAATTTCCAGATTTCAAGTTCTCCTCATTTCGAATCACTTCCATAACTGACACACAAGCCAATTCCACCTCTAACACCATCAATTTCATCAAAATTCAAATCGAAATTCAAATCGGATCCCAAATCGGGTTCATCCTAAAACACCATCTCATCCCAAACCAATTACCCAGTGAGCTTCACCAAGGTGTGGGGAGTAAAACCCCCAACAACCCCACCCTCGAAACCCACCGGAACCACCGCCACCATCACCGACGAACCATCCCACTTCGGCCCGACACGAACTCAACGAACACACCATTAATTTTCACCAAACCAAGCACTAAACCACTCGAAATTACTCAAGGAATCGAACCATACCTGTCCCGTGGCCGATGGTGGCCGGAATTTGGTCGCCGGAAGTTGAAACCGAAACGGAAAGTTCTCCTCCCACGGTCAACGGTCAAAGTTTCCAAAATAGGAAAGTCAAAGCCAGTCAACACAGGTCAAAGCTCAATCTGAAATTTTCGACGATTTACGACTATTTCAATATTTATACTCGCGTCTCGGGTCAATCGACGGTCCAAAACGAATATACGAAATGATTCGGATAAGCACGAAACAATGGGATAAACTCGTCGGATACCGAAACTTCAAATAATCATAAAATATTCCTCGGTTATCGGAAAAATCTTCCGGAACCGCCCACGAGCTCGAAATCATGTACTCTACAATTTCCATGAAGACACTCAACTCAAATTCTCGACCGAAAACATAGTCGCGAATCGAATCGGCAAAACACATATATGACAATAAACTACGACTAAACTCAACCTCGAGAATCGTGCCAAATATGCATCAGATTCTGGTTCGGGTCGTCACAATAAGATAGAAAACACAGAGATAGAGGAGGAGAAAGTGTATAGACTTGTATTATTCATCTCAGTATGCGTCTATATATAGAGATAGGGTTTACATGATAACTACACGAGTAATGAGTATTTACATAGACATCCACATAAATATATTATTTTCAATACTCTCTCTTGGATGTCTACCAATGAATAATACGGTGTTGGATACGCCTAGTGTTGCCTAGTTAAAAACATTGCCATGTAACAAAAACTCAATGGGAGAAAAATAACCATGGTTATAGGAAAAGAGTACAACACGCTAATGTCCTAGGTATCATGTTTCTGGATGCTTTCCTTGATAAGAATCTCCTTATGATCATTGCAAGCTTTGGGTACCTTGCATATGGGGGCTCATCGTCAACTTTGAATCTTGCAAGATAAACAAGCTACAAATATTTTCCATCACCAACTTACCATAAGTGTCGTGGTAATCTGAAAATCTTTAAGACATTAGTAAAATGCGGAAACGTAAAGGAATAAGAAACATATAATATCAAAGTTTAATATGGCGTATCTAGCCATACGTATCAATATCTATATGTATTGATAATTTCATATAAGCTATTCATGAGCTTTGATGATTTCATAACTTCGCAAAAGTAAGAATATGTTGCAACATTATCATCATAATTTGAAATCAATTTCATAGTCTAATCATACTACATATTGAAGTAAGTTTGATTTAGTCATATTTACTATGTAAATGAGTAAATATAAGATCTAGACTCTTATTCCATGAGTGAGTTATAAACTCGTTTAATTATGGAGTTGCTATTCGGGCAATTTGAATCTTTTAAGGTTTGTAAATAAGCACTTGCATATGATGACACGCGAGTTGAGACTTTCTTATGTGACTTATAAACGCACGCAATACCCTCACAACCTGTCATAAGTCTCTTGTCAATATCGACACTGTACTTATAGAAAAGTTGTTGCTAAGGAAATAACATTGATAATCTCATATCTCTATGAAGGAGATTGTGTCATAGTGACATCATGCATAGCACTTTAATCAAATTCCTTTTGTAACTCAAAAATTAACATGAACCAAAAATCTCATTATGATCCATTGAGTATTGGAATTGTTTCTTTCTAGTTCGGCCACTAATATAAATTTTTTCGACGTGTTAAATGAAACATGGTATGTAAATAGCCATTGATGATCTTTTTTTATCTAGCATCAATAGAATACTAATGATCATCAAATTTTGATCTCACACATTCACAGTCAAATGTGCATGCTTTAACAAGCTTGTTATTTCGGATACCCATGCCACACTTTAGGGCATATATTGTCTCACTCTTAGGAAAATCATTCTATAGAGGAATTAAATTCAGAATGTGGGTCGTTTAGTCAACGTATACTCTAGATGCAGTAGGGCATGTAAAATCTCAACTTTGAGAATAGAAAGTTTGGATCGAGTGAAAAAATTTCACAATTGTAACGACCCGAATCTAGATTAGCATGTTAATCTTCATTAGGCGATTTTATTAACAAGTTAATCCTATATCGACACGATTATTGAGGTTCGCCATTTGCCGCAACACATTTCTCAAACCTAAATAGCGACCAGACTAGAATCTCTCCCACCGGCCACCTTGGACGGTCTAAATGGTAAGAATCAATTCCTCTCTTCATTTCCAGTCTTCCCTAGCGCCCAAATACAACATGCATAGCCAAGTGAGAGTGAATCAATGAGAGAGAGAAATTGAATTCTGGCGAATTATTGTTGTAGACGACGGCGGCGTTGAAACCACTGAAAGGTGGCGCAATCATGTTTTTTATATATAAGCTTACCGCCTTAAGAGTCGATTTCCACTAGTCTTGTGTCTCTTCGTGGTCTGATGAGTTCGATCGACCATTTTTTAGTTCCGGTGAGATTCCTAAACTTTCGAGGTTATTTTCAACATGTTTTGACCAGTTTCTTATGTCTATTTGAACTATTATATTTTTGGGCTTGTTGTGATGTCTCTTTTGATATGCAGATCAATGATTTTGGTGCAGGTTGGTTCTTTCCGTGGCCTATGGTGGCGCATGGGCCCCACGTGCCACCTTGTGTGACGGAGCTCTAGCTACTAGAAATGTCAACTTTTTCACGTGAAGTTTTCTAGGCCTTTCCGTATTGTTTTCGAGTGGTGTAGTGTTTCTTGACCTTTTGTAACATTTTGGCTATGCACAGGAATCGGGGTGACTCAACACGTCAACTCAATTGTTTGCCGCATGCTAAGTCAAAACAGAAGTTTGGTAATGTACGAATTATAAACTACGACGTTCAGGATCATGACATAACTCATTACGAAGACGAGTTATGGTAGCGATAGTTAGTTATTAAAAATAACGTAAGTTTTCGATCGACATTTCATCTCGAATTTCTCTATTCACTTTAGTTGCACTATCAAACATAAATTAATTGAGTAAGATCTTCAAATTGCTTTAGGAACACTGAGTAGGAGTTTCGAGTTAATGGATCAACGAGCTTGAAATTTTCTGGCAATCCATGTGAGTTGACATTTTTTTAATTGTCGTTAGGGAGTCTATTTTTCAATGACTATGATTATATATATATGCAGATCCTATCTAGAGCGGAGCACCGCCGTTTGAAAGATTTAGACCCTCAACCTTTTAACTATTTATTAGTCTAAGGCTAAGTGAATTTTCTCTTACCCGCAAGTATACGAGGTCAAATTATAATATTTATAAGAATTCGAGTGTCGACCCCACGAGGATTAGACACTCTAACTTCTTAGTTCGAATTGATTAAGCACTTAAACTACGGCTAAACTAGACACTAACTTGATACTAAGCTAAAGTAAAATGTGGCAATGTGTATCTCACACTACTAAGTCCTTTGGAGACCTAGCATTGTAAGGGGTGATTTAGACTATGATAAGTGATTATCCGAAAGTTGATTGATTGATTATACTAAGACACAGAAACTACAATAGCAAACAAATTCAATAAAAAGAAGAATGATTGACTAGGGAAATCCCTGCTAACTATATGATGCTCAAACAATGTCTTGATTTATGAAGTGGATTATTAAAATCCATTTCACACAATTCATATCCAAACCATGACCTTTTGAGTTACATTTGGTTTTGAACCCAAGTTCCTAAGTCATTTTGGACTCTAGAAGACTTGAACCCAATCCTTAAAGCATTTAATGACCCAGAATCAAGATATAAGCCATTTTGGGATTACATATTGACCATATGCCATGTGAGTGAAGTCATCAAGCATACACTATGATACATACGGAAGTTTTCCCTTCCCGAACACCTTTCAAAGGACCCGGGAGATAGTCTAAGTGAATCTCCCAATTCGCACCATTTTGATTTATAAATCGAAAGACCCAACTAATAGCCATAATAACCTCTCGATTCAATGTGTGCTTAACTAAAGTCTCATGTGTATTGAGACTCAAGGATGCTCTAGTCCTTGCTTAGTGCTAAGGAAATCAAACCTTAAGGAAAACCCTCTAGGAATAGACCCTAATCATGTTTATGTGCTCATCTAGCCTTAAGTGACTATCTAATTCAAATAAGGTCTTATTTTTAGTCTCTTCATACATATA
Source organism: Geum urbanum (assembly GCA_946800695.1). NCBI lineage: Eukaryota > Viridiplantae > Streptophyta > Magnoliopsida > Rosales > Rosaceae > Geum > Geum urbanum. The sequence continues at coordinate 13,380,978 of OX327017.1, read as the reverse complement.
TTAACTTAACTAGGGTCAACACATGCATAGATGAAACAAATCATGAAGCTCAAGCAATTAAACATCCACAAACACATAGTAATCTCATTAACAACACAACTTCACTCAACATACACTAAAAATATAAACCATACATATATCAAGACATCATTTGTTCACATCACATGGCTAGAGTTGAAACCCCAGCCTCTCAAAGGTACTTACTACACAGAGCTACAATTGAGTCTAGATACATAAATGAGAATCAATAGGTATAAGAAATAACCAAAAAGTCTCTTAAGCAAAGCCTCCAACCTCTTCAAGTCATTTCTTCACTTATTGGCTCCTTCCTTGCTCCTTGGCTCGATAAAATCAATGAACCTTTTGGTGGTGAAGAGGGTAGAGATGAGAGTGAGAGGGTGAAGAGGGTAGAGATGAGAGTATGGTGGTGGTGATGGAGGTTCCTAAGCCTTTTGGTGGTGCTAGAGTGAGTTTTAGAGGTGGAGGAGAGAGCTAGCTGGTTTGGGTATAGATGAGGGCTTTGAAGAGAGACTGAAACTATGAGAAATGAAAAAGTAAAGTGTGATATGTGTTCAGAGAGAGGGGAGCTTGAAAGGACCCAACTTCGATTTAGTTGCCTAAACCGAAAGCAAACCCCTTCGAAAACACGACCTTAAATTTTTTTTGCCAAAGTTTACTTTGAAATACGTGAACCATTCTTAGAACCTGCAAAGAAATACACTTCGAATATTCCACAAAAGCCAAACCATGGGGCTCTGTTCCCCATCCGGATTTCTCGACAACATATATATAATAAACTCAAAGGTTTACAAGAAATCCAGAATCATTCAGGAGTATACTCAACTAAAACACAGTATAAGTACTCAGAGCGACGCCTATATACAACATTTACTAAGAGTAGGTCAAACAAGAAACCTACAGAAACCGAAGAGTGATCCGAACTCTATGCCTCCACCGATGACGTGCAACACTCGAATCCAAACTGCAAACTGGGCAACAGAAACCAAAAAGCTCAGGGGAAAGGCAAATAAAATCGTTAGAGTGTGACGACCCGGAACAGAATCAGTAGTGTAATCGGCTTAATCTACGAGCTTGCGCGTAATCGCAGTTTCCCGTAAATTGATTAAATTGCCGGTTTTGATCACAAATTAATTATTGGCCGAGAATTTGAGTTGAGTCTCTTCTCGAGAGTTGTTGTACGCGTGATTTCGAGTTCGTGGGCGGTTCCGGATTATTATTTCAACGAACGAGGAACATAATATGAATATTTGAAATTTCAGAATATCGTCGAGTTTATCCGTTCATATTCGAGTTATTCGAATCGTAATTGTGATCCGTTTTGGACCATTGATCGACTCAAACCGAAAATGGAATGGTTATCGACTTGATTTGCGAGTATCGCGATTAGTCGCAATTTTGTCGTATTCGGTTAATATGGCGGCTTCGTTAACGACTAAATTATCGGGCAAGAATTTGATTTGGGATTTTTCACGAAAGTTGTAGAGAATTTAATTTCAAGTTCGTGGGAACTTCGGGAGGATTATTCCGAGTTACGAGGAATAAGTTGTGAATATTTTCGGCCGTTGGATATTGTCGTATTTATCCGTTTGGGATTCGATACACGTACGGTATAAATACGGGAGAATAATTTCCGATTTTGGAAATTTTCCATTTTGGGAAATCTGGCCCGTTGACCAGTTTGACCCGTGGTTCAAAACTGACCCATTCCAGGCTGATTTTTGTTTGCCTTCGTTGAGCTTGATTCCGGCCTCTTTTGGCCGTGGTGTCTTCATGAAAGTTGTTGGGCTTGAGCTCCTCTTTCTTTTATAGGTCATTCGTTCAATTTGGTTGCCGGATGAAGAAGTTATGGCTTGTCAAAGTTTGGGAATTTTTGGTGGATTCCGGCGAGATTTTGAGGGCTTCGGGTGGCGGCGTTCAGGCCGAGTTGGTGGTGGCTCTTTAAGGGGTTTTGTTAGCCTTGGACAGAGGAAGCTTTTAGAAGTGGTTTCAAGTCTTGCCGTGGCCGGAGGAAGGAGATCGGAGAAGTTGAAATTCCGGCGAGGGTTTGCACCTTTGAGGTGAGTCTTGGACCTTTTCCAGTCAAAATTGGCCTTAACTTTGAACTGTAAAGTTGTTGGAAATGTCGAGATCTTTAAATCCATATGTAGGTTGTATTTTTCTGGGCCGATGTGATTTTCCGGCGGCGACTTTTCTGGCGACGTGTTTTTCGACAAGTTATATGTCGTTTCGCTCTGAATCGCGCTCTGATCGCAGTGGTGAGGTTTATTTTTCGAATTGAGGATCGGAAATTATAGCGAGATTTTATGGTGCAAGTATCGGATTTTGACGATTTCGTGGATATTGAATTATATGTTTCCGGAAACTGTTGTTTCTCGTGATGTGATTCGAGGTTTTGGGTTATGATTTTGAGCAGTGGATTTTATGATTATTCAAGGGATCGTGATCGTTCGTTTGGCGAGGAATTTTCCGCCGGATCACTGGATTAACGTGTATTGCGTTATGCTCATCTGTGAGTGGACTTTTCTATTTTCACTGTCGTTGCAAGTTTGTAATTTTTCGTATTTATTTATATACGATGTTGAGATTATTTATTACTTTTGGAGGTATTATTTTATATTTTTATGGTGATGGCATTACTTGCATCGATGCTTCGGCTACTCGGTTGATCACCGGTAGTCTGACCAGAGTTGAGAGATTCCACTGGGCAGGGTTGAGAGATTCCCCTGTTATACCATTGGGGTTGAGAGATTCCCCTAGCCTATCACCGTCGGGCTTGAGAGATTCGCCTGACACCTCCATATATATTTTCCGAACTCGCTATACTTTACATTGTTTTATGTATATGAAATTGGTGAAAGGCATATGTTTATTTTCGTCCACTCACTCTAACGTTTTTATTGCCTTTCCCCTGGGCTTTTCGGTTTCCATGCCCAGTTTGCAGTTCGGATTCTTGTGTCGCACGTCGCGGTCGGAGGCATAGTATTCGAACGATATTTCTTTTATGGTAGGTTCTTTGTTTGGCCTACTATTTGTATATATAAACTAGAAGTCGCTTTGAGCATCCTTATGTTATACTTTTATACGATTTTTCCCCGGATTTCTGTAAAGTATAGTTTTATTGATTACTTTACATTACTGTTGTGATATTGAGAAATCCAGATGGGATTGGTGCCCACGGTTTGGCTTTGTGGCATAGGATGAAGAGTATTTTCCGGGTGCAGGTTAATGGCAATTTCGCGTTAGTAGCGTTACTCTGCCGAAATTTTTATGGTTTTTGTTGGTTCGTGTTTTCAGAAGGGGTTTGATTCCGGTTTAGGAAACTAAATCGGGGTTGGGTCCTTTCAAGAGTGAGTTGACGAAAATAAACATACGCCTTTCACCATTTATATAGTCATAAAAATGATGCGATTTCTTAAGTACATAAAAGTCACCACTCTGGTGGATTTCCCTGCCAAAGTAGTAGGTCGGGCGAATCTCTCAAACCCGACGGTGATAAACTAGGCGAATCTCTCAAGCCTAGTCAGCATATCAAGAGAATCACTCAAGCTTGATAGATGGACTACCAGTGATCAGCCGCGTAGCCAATGCATCGTTGCTAAATAAATAATGCCATCACTAATAAAATAAATAATACTTTTCAAACGATAAATAATCTGAACATTGTAGTGGAAACAAATACTGAAATCCAGAACTCGCTACAACAGTGTAAATAAATGTCCACTCACAGAGCAAAGCTAGCCCTGAGGTTCGGCGGAAGATTCCTAGCCAAACGCTCGATCTCGATCACCTGAATAGTAGGGATACGATCAATATATATTGAAACACATCATACGGAGCTAATACGTCAACGGTGAGATTTTGACCACATGTCACGTGGTGAAGTCAACAAGCATACAATGTGATTAATGTTGTAGGTTCCCCTTCCCAAATCCCTTTTGGAGGATCCGGGAGATAGTCCAAGTGAATCTCTCAATTTGCACAATTTTGAGTTACGAATCGAAAGACCCAACTAATATCTTGATCTACACAATTTAGGCGTATTAAGTAATGAGTTTTTTTCTACATTTTTTACTTTGTTAATTTGTGACAACCCAAACCAAAATCTACGTATTAATTAGCATGAATTTGAGTTATCCCTGATTAGTCGCATAATTGGGTTTGTTAACGACTACTTCATCACGCAAGAATTTGGGTTAACTTCTTGCACGAGAATTGTACAGTATTTAATTCTGAGCTCGTCGGAATTTTCGGGGAATTTTTTCGGATATGCCAGCAATGTTTTATCGAGTTTTGAAGTCGGTTGGTGAATATATATATAAAAGTGTTATTTTTATTATTTATTTAATCGTGACCGTCCGATTTGGATCAGATAAAATTATAGCTGTCGTTTTGGGGATGGTATGTGTACGGTATATATATGGTATTAATATGTGACAAATTGGGAAAGTTTCCATTTTGGTAAAATGCTTGTTGACCCGCGTTGACCATGGGTCAAGTCGACCCATTTTGGCCATCAAACTTCTCGCTGGCGGTGAGCTTGAATTCGGCCATATTTGGCCGTGGTTTCTTCATAAAAATTGTTGGGCTCGGTCTCCTCTTCAATTTGGTAGGTTGATCGCCCCCGTTGGTGGTCTGAGGAGGAAGATTCGACGGGTTGAAGTTTGACCAGCAGCGATGGTTTTTTCGCCGGTGACGGAGGCGGCACGGAAGGCGGTGTTGGGGGTCGAGGCTATGGGGGTTTTGTAGCCCTTGGGATGGTGAATCTATCCCAAGTGTTCTTGACCTCTATCGTGGACGGATTTCGGCGAACGAAGGTAATGAAATTCCGGTGGGTTATTCGATTTTCCAACAAATTGGAGGTTTTCCGGTTTGATTTGGGTTTTGTGATGTACTAAAAAGTTGTTGGGCTTGTCTTGGGCTTTCCAATGATGTATCATTTACAGGTTTTGGTGCCGATGGGATTCCGGCGACAGGCGACCGGCGGCCAAACGTGCCGCCAGATCTCCGGCGAGGTGGAATTTTCGAAAAGTTTTATGTCGTTTCGCTCGTTTTCGTGTGCTGAACGCAATGGTGAGGTTTATAATTGGATTTGAGTTTGTTAAATTTGGGCGAGTATTTACTCGGACAATTATCAGTTTAATTCACAACAATATTAAATGACACTTTGATTATCCGTTTATTTGGGAATCGTTTGATATTCGAGATTTGCTTGCGACTCTTTAAAGTGAAGGATTACAGGAAATTGAATTTAGTATTTGGTTGAGTCAGTAATTAAACAGGAAAATACGTTATTCGAGTATTCGGGATTCTCGATGTTATTATTCACTAGATTACGATCTTTGCTATACAGTATGAACTCCGATGATCAGATATCATTTTAATCGTGGTTTAGCGGGCGTATCAGATGAATAATTTTGCCGATCGACAGGGTTTCAGCTTTATGTTTATCTCGGCAACCTGTGAGTGGACATCTTATCCCACGTTGATTTTTCATACTTTGATTTTTTACAGTGAATTTGTGAGTCTTGATTTATGCATTTTACGAGTATGCTTTACGATTATGCATTTACGAGTATGCATTTATGATTATGCATTTACGAGTATGCATTTTATGAGCATACATTTATTTGGAGGCATATGTGATTTGTTTTTACACTGAGTATGGATATATGATGCATCGATGCTATGGCATCTTGGCTGATCCCCGAGATGCTCCGGGAAGGTTACGACTTGTGAGCACCTGACCCGTGATACACAATACCCGGGAGAGTTACGACTTGTGAGCACTTGACCCGGGCGTATTGTAACTTGAGGGAAACTTACTCAAGTTACTGCCTCCACACACACAGTACCCAGGAGAGTTACGTCTTTATGAGCACTTGACTTGGGTTTGTTTGTTTTGACTCGCATGATTTTATGTGTATTTATTGTGAAAGGTATGTTAGATTTATTTATGCGGCATATTATGATTTACATCCTGTGACGACCGGAACCAGAATTAGCAGTATGATCAGCTGTATATATGAGTTACTGCGTAGCCGCAGATTGACGACAAGGTTTGAACCGCCAGGGATTGTTAACGACTAAATTATTGGCCGAGAATTGGAGCTGGGTCTCTTCTCGAGAGTCGTTGTACGTGTGATTACGAGTTCGTGGGCGGTTCCGGATCGTTATTTGGACGACCGAGGAATTAATTATGAATATTTGAAGTTCAGATTTAAATGGTGGGCTACTTAACGACTAAACTACCGGACGAGAATTTGGTTTCGGCTTCTTCACGGAAGTTGTTCAGAATTTAATTTCGAGTTCGTGGGAACTTCCGGAGCATGATTTGGAGTTACGAGGAATTAGTTGCGAATTTTTCCGTTTGTTGATTATTTAGTCGATTTAATGTGTGTTGCTTTGAAGGGTTGACTTTTTATTCGGTTGGCCGATGTGTTTGACTTTGAGTGATTATTGAAGAATATGTCGAGACGAGTTTGTGGCCGTGAGCATTATCGGAATCGGAATTACGACGAGAAAGTTACGCGCGTTTGAAGTTCGTCGAAATGGATAATTACAAGTTTCCATTTTGGGAAAGAGTATAAATAGAAACTTACTAAAAGGGGAAAGTCAAACCTGGAATAATGATGCTTTGACCGAGTCAAGCTCGGTGGTTAGGGGTGGCGCGACACCGTTTGGCTCGCCGGCGGCGAGACGCCGTCCGGCCACCTTTGGGGTTGGTTTTGGTCTCTTTCTTTTCGTCTTGGCCTCCCGAACTCATTCCCAACCTTAGTTTCCGGCGTGGCTCACCGGAAGGAGGAGATTTTCCGGCAGAAATGTGGAGGAAAACTTTGTGATTCGAGTTCTTCGATTTGGACCGAATTGAGCTGCAATTTTTACTGGGCTTTGAAGCTCTCCTCACCTACAAGCTACCATGTAAGTTTGGAGTTCTAATTTTGATTGTGGAAGGAGAATTTTGGATTTGAAATTTGTGTGTTCATTCGGTTTTTCATGAAATTGACCATGTTAGAGTGCGAATTGGACTTCGGTGTAGTTGACAAAGTTGCTCAGTGGGTGGTTTTGCATGGAATAGGGGTTGCTCCGCCGTGAATTCTTCCGGTCAACAGTGGCGCCGCCGTGGACGGCGGTCAACGGCGGTCAACGGTCAAAGTTTGACTTTTTTTGGACTTTCGGCAAGTTGCATGTCATTTGACTCGAAATCGCGCCCCGATCGCAGTGGGGAGGTTTGTTTTTCGAGTTGAGCGTCCGAACGTAAAGCAAGGTATTGTGGTATACATATACGGATTTTCGACGATTCGTCGACTTTGGATTTCGTGTTTCCGAGAACGGTGGTTTCTCGTGGTTTGATTTGTATTGTCGGATTATGATTTTGAATATTGGACATTGTGAATATTCAGGGGTTCGTGATCGTTGTTTTGGCGAGGGACTTTCCGTCGGATCACGGGTTAACGCGATACGCGTTACGCCAGTTTGTGAGTGGGCATTTTATTTTCACGGATTGATTGCGAGTCTTTTATATACGTTTTATGAACTTGAGCATGCATATGAGATTTCGGATTACATGAGCATATGTTTTACGATTATACGATTATACTTATACGGATATACGTATACGAGTATACATATACTTATATGCTGTTTCATGCATTTGCATCGAAATGTTTATGATTTGGTTTACACAGAGTACAGTCGTGGTTACGTTGTTGTATCGATACACTTGCCTCTCGGCTGATCCCCGATGGTAGGCTTTATTCCAGGGGAGGCTGTGACTCCTGACCCGAGGTCTTTACCGGGGGGAGGCAGACCTTTGACCTGAGGCCATTTCCGGCTAGAATCACGTGGAAGTCATGGACTCCGTGGTTCTGACTGTACTAGCACGAGTGTGTCCACGAGTGACCCCGTGGGATTTTATGCATGCTCCGTATACGTGAGGAGTTAGAGTCTCCCTCGTGTACTCGGACGCGTGAGGAGTTAGAGTCTCCCTCGTGTACCATTTGATTATTTATGCTTTCGACTCGCATATGTTTTTATTGTAATTATTACTTGGTGAAAGACATTTATTTTCGTCCACTCACTCTAACGTGTTTATTGTCTTTCCCCTGGGCTTTTCGGTTTTCGTGCCCAGTTTGCAGTTCAGGCTCTGGTGTCACACGTCGTGGTCGGAGGCATAGTGCTCGAGCTACTTTATTTCATCCAGTAGGTTTATTGTTCTACCTACTGTGGTATGCGTATACGATTATGTATTAGATGTCGCTCTGAGCTTCCTGTTGAATACGTTATACGATTTTACACTGGATTTCAGTAAAGTGCATATATATTTACTACTTTACTTTACTGTTGATATATTGAGAAATCCGGATGGGATTGGTGCCCACGGTTTGCTTTTTGTGGCATAGGATGAAGTGTATTTTCCGCGTGCAGGTAATGGTAATTCCACGCTAGTAACGAAACTCTGCCCAAATTTCGAAAAGTTTTTGTTGGTTCGTATTTTCGAAGGGGTTCGATTCCGGTTTAGGGAGCTAAATCGGGATTGGGTCCTTTCACATCCACTCACCCTAATGGTTTTTTATGATTTTATATGCCTTTTTCCTGGACTTTTCGGTTTTACTTGCCCAAATTGCAATGTGTATCATAAGGGTGCTGAATGTCATCGAGGGCATCGAGTCCACCAGTCAATTCCTTCAGCAGTAGGTCCTTGCTCACTGTCAGTTTGTCTCTTATGTTATTGAAGTCACTCTTGATATTGGTTTAGTAGTATTTTATTATTGAGACTCTTGTGAATAGGTTATCACTCGTATAGTTGTCGAGTTGAGTTTCTTTATTTTGAATCAGTGTATTTATTGGAGTTATGTTTTCCAATTCTGGATAATGTATCAGTTTTAATTCTAGTCTTATATTGAGAAATGCGGATGGACATCGGTGGTCCACGGTATTGTTTGTGGGTTTATCTACGGAGTGTCAGTTTTCCATGCAGGTTTTTGGTTGTCTCTTTTGAGAGAGAAGTTATGTCAAAATTTTCACAGAAACTAGTAGATTAGGGTAGGTCAATTAGGCTTAATCCTAGATTACTAGTTAATCTAGGGTCGGGTCTTTTCAGTTGGTATCAGAGCATTAGGTTACATATTCTATAGACTCTTCTAGTCAGGTCAGTGCAGGCGTTTGAGAACGTACGACACTTCTGGAAGGATAGCCCGATCAGCTGGCGGATGCTCATTATTCCAAGTTTTGTGCTTTGTTAGATGTCTAGAGTCTCCTAATTTATTTGGTTTGTGACTTCTTTCAATGAGCTGTCAGTTTTGGACTCGGTAGTTAGTCAATCGGTACGCCTCGACACCCAGCATGTCTGCATGATACACGAACCCTAGTTTGCTTATGCGTGATTTGATTGCACGCATGATGCCAGTATTGTGACTAGATTTTGAGAATTATTTAGTTAGAACAATTTCTTTTACATACTCCCATAACCCTGTGGCTAGCGAATTTTAGCTAGTGGAACTGGTTGAGTTTGATCGTTTGCAATCTCAGTTGATTTCTGAGCAGAGAATTGTAGTAGTTGCTGGTCTGTTGTTGGACCATGCAGTTTGTCAGTGGCAGGGTATTGAGGAAGAATGAAGTTTTCGCTCAGTGGATAAAGTATCGAGATCGTTTTACCTATTTGGCCCAAGTTGGCACTAAATCTCAGAAAGACAGTGAAAGTGAAGCGTTGAGGTTTTGTGTAGAGTTTGCAGTTCGATGTGTGACGACCCAGAACAGAATCAGCAGTGGAATCAGCTTGATCTACGAGCTTGCGCGTAATCGCGGATTTTCGACAGATAATTGAATCGACAGACTTGATAACGACTAAATTATTGGCCGAGAATTGAAGCTGGGTCTCTTCTCGAGAGTCATTGTACGTGTGATTTCGAGTTCGTGGGCGGTTCCGGATCATTATTTGGACGACCGAGGAATAAGTTATGAATATTTGAAGTTTTGACGTAATTGGGTTAAAATGATAGATTTGTTAACGACTAAATTACCGGACGAGAATTTGGTTTCGGCTTCTTCACGGAAGTTGTTGAGCATTTAATTTCGAGATTGTGAGAACTTCCGGAGCATTATTCCGAGTTACGAAGATTAAGTTGTGAATATTTCCGATTTTTTATTATTTAGTCGGTTTAAATATGTGTTGGTTTGAACAGTTGACTTTTTATCCGATTGGTCGATGTGTTTGACTTCGGGTGATAATTGAAGAACATGTCGAGTCGAGTTTGTTTCCGCGAGAATTATCGGAATCGGAATTACAACGAGAAAGTTACAGATATTCGAAGTTTGTCGAAAAGATAATTACGAAGTTTCCAAAAATGGAAGGCCTATAAATAGAAGGTTGCTATTTCAGGCAAATCAACACTTGCCATTTATGGAGTTGACCGAGTTGACCGAGTCAACTCGGCTGGAAATGGAGGAGTGCGACGGTGGTTGGTGGCTCACGGCGGTGATGCACTTTCCGGCCACCCCAAGGCTTGGGGTTGGCCTTGTTCGACGCGTCTCGGGCCCCTGGTAAAGAATCCGGCCTCCTTTCACGGCAAGGCTCGCCGGAGGAGGAGATATTTCCGGCCAAAATTCAAGAAAAATTGAGGTATTCGGGTTTGTATTTTCCGGCCAAATTGAGCTGAAATTTGGAGTGGGCTTTGAAGCTCTCATCACCTTGAAGCTACCATGTAAGTATGGAGTTCTAATTCGATTTGTGGATAGAGAATTTTGGATTTGAAATTTGTGTTTCAATTCGGGTTTTCATGAAATTGAGCTAGTTAGAGTTTGAATTGGCCTTCGACGCAGTTGACAAAGTTGCTCAGTGGATGATTTTGAGTGGAATAGGGGTTTCTCCGCCGAGATATCTTCAAGTTGGTGGCGGCGCCGCCGTTGGCGGTGGTCAACGGCGGTCAATGGTGGTCAACTTTGACTTTTTGGGGTTTTCGACAAGTTGCATGTCATTTCACTCGAAATCGCGCCCCGATCGCAGTGGGGAGGTTCGTTTTGCGAGTTGAGCATCCGAACTTACCGCGAGGTATTGAGATGTGATTTCTGGATTTCCGACAGTTTGTCGTAATCGGATTATGTGTTTCCGAGAACGGTGGTTTCTCGTGATTTGTTTTGAACTGTCGAGTTATGACGTTGAGATATAAATTTTGTGATATTCAGGGGTTCGTGATCGTTCTTTTGGCGAGGGACTTTCCGCCGGATCACGGGTTAACGCGAACTGCGTTACGCTAGTCTGTGAGTGGACAATTTCTTTTCACGGAAATGATTGCGAGTCTTTTAATACGATTTTCGAACTTGAGCATGCGTACGATTTTCGAACTTGAGCATGCGTACGAGATTTTCGAACCTGGGGGAGGCAGACCTCTGACCTGAGGCCTTTCTGGCTAGAGTCACGTGTGGGTCTAGGATCCCGTGATTCGGACTGTACTAGCACGGAGGTGTCCATGAGTGACCCCGTGGGATTTTTACTTGCATGCTCAGTACGCTGGAGGAGTATGAGTTTACCTCGTGTATTTTATTATATTTATTCATTCGACTCGCATATGTTTTTATAACATATATATCAACTGGTGAAAGACATTTATTTTTGTCCACTTACTCTAACGATTTTCATGTCTTTCCCCTGGGCTTTTCGGTTTCCGTGCCCAGTTTGCAGTTTGGACTCTGGTGTCGCACGTCGTGGTCGGAGGCATAGTGCTCGAGCTACCTTGTTTCTTCCAGTAGGTTTATTGTTCTACCTACTGTGGTATACGTATATGATTATACATTAGAGGTCGCTCTGAGTATTCTGTTGTATATTTTATACGATTTTACTCCAGATTTCAGTAAAGTGCATATATATTTTCTATTTTACTTTACTGTTGATATATTGAGAAATCCGGTTGGGATTGGTGCCCACGGTTTGATTTTTGTGGCATATGATGAAGTGTATTTTTCGCGTGCAGGTAATGGTAATTCCACGTTAGTAACGAAACTCTGCCGAAATTTTCTACGGTTTTTGTTGGTTCGTGTTTTCGAAGGGGTTCGATTCCGGTTTAGGCAGCTAAATCGGGGTTGGGTCCTATCAGCTTGGTATCAGAGCATTAGGTTGTAGGTTCTGTAGACTTCTGTAGTCGTGTTTACTAAGGATATTTGAGAATGTACAGCATGTCTGGAATGGTGACCCGACCGGCCGGCGGATACTCATCAATATTCCGGGTGTTGTATACTTTCAAATATTTGAAGTACCATGATTACGTTCCAATTGTTGTGAACGATGTTTTATTCATTAGGATGCCTCCTTGACGTGCTTTCCGTGTCGTTTCGGTTGTGGATCCTATTGAGAATCAATCGACGCGCGATTTGCCAGAGAACTGTGGATTTGGATGTGTATTCTGAGTTCAGAGAATTGTGTGGCACGGTTTGCCTGGTTGTGTGTGTATGAGCGTCTACATGTTGCCTCAGAGCTGAGAATTGTGGCAGTTGATGTTCGCCTGAGTCAGATTGTTGTATTTGGTGGGCTGATATTGTGTGAGTTCCTGTTGCGACTCCATGGCCTACATTCAGGGTGTTGTTTATACGGTGATGGTTTTATCAGGCTATCCAGCAATCAAATGTGGAGTGTTTACCCACCTGAGGCAGAGATGCATTGTCCACATGTTTGTTTCCGTTTACACGTGTTATGTGGCTTCAGAGGAAGCGGTGCACGAGGTTCGAGATGAGTTTGAACCTGAGCATCAGAGGGATGTTGTTTGATGTGCCTCGAGATAACCATGAGGAGCTTAGTGTGCTGCACTCAGAGGCGAGGCTATTGAGAAGGAAAGGTGTACGCGATTTTCGATGTGATGGTTTGAGGAAGTGGGCTTAGTCGAGATTTTGATGAGGTTGAGTTTCGACATCTCGGGTTCAGTGACTTCATCAGGCTGTGGCCTTTTCGATTATGTTGAGGGTCATCAAATCAAGCTGAGGATCTGTTTGGTGATGGTGGAGATCACAGAGTAGCGGACTTGCTCCTGGAGCATGAGTTTGGGCGATCGTTGGTGATCCTATCACGCAGCAGGTGTTGCGGTGATTCGTGTTCGTGGAGCACTTTCAGTTGCCATTGTGGTGACCAGGAGGGTCACGTTACGAAGGAGCGCCCTCAGCCAACTGTTGTAGCGGTTCGGTAGCTCAGAGTTTATGAGGAGATCCTCATGTTATTCCTGAAGTCTGATCAATGTACCCTTTTGATGAGTTATTCAGCAAGTCGCAATTGACGTGGGCGGCTAGTTGGGCATGTTGGAGTTCGTGCCATGACCTTGTTTGAGGATAGACTTTTCTCTGAGGTTACTGTTGTTTGATATCCATGGCTATTGTACCTGCATCTCCACTTCCGAGGTTTTGGAGAGTGTTGTATCCATCCGGAGGTTGCGAGATCCTTGTTGGAGGATATGGCTTAGCTGCGGATCTGTTATAGCTTGATATCGTGGTTTTGGTGTGTTTGTGAGTACAGACTTACTGACGATGCATTTGGCTGTGTTCGAGTACCTCGAGAAGGTGATTGTGTTTCGACGACCAGAGTTTTCCCCGAGGTATCGTCTCGCGGTGAGAAGAAAATGTTGTTGCCATATGTGATTTCAGCAGTGATGGCAAGCGGATGGTGGAGACGGATTGTGTTGTTTGCTTAGCTCATATTGTGGATACTACGGTTGCTGTGCCCGACATTGGTGACATTGAGGTGGTTCCCGAGTTTCCAGGTGTGTTTCGGAGGAGTTACTAGGTGTTCCTCCAGTTCGAGAGATCGACTACACCATTGAGTTTGTACCGGGCGCTGGACTCATTTTACCGGCATCTTGTCGTTCGGAGCCAGCAGAGCTGATGGAGCTATAGTTTCGACTCCAGGAGTTGCGGAAGGAGGTTTCAGGAGATTTCATGCGACCCCGCATATTTGCGTGGTGTACTCTTGCATTGTGTGTATAGATGTTGGATGGTTCGACGAGGTGGTGCATTGACTATCGAAGCCTGATTCGCTTCAGAGGAGTGTGAGTATCCTCCGTTTCGGATTGACGATTGGTTTGATCAGCTCGCGAGAGCTTCAGTCTTATCGAAGATTGATTTCGGGTCCGGATATTATCAGTCGAGGATCGATGAGTCAGATGTTGCTATGTTAGTTTTCAGATCATGGTGCAGGCATTACAAGTTTTTGGTCACGCTGTTTGGTTGGCCAATGCCCCGTAATTTTTTACGGACTTGATGGACTAGGTGTTCAGACGGTTTCTGGACGAGTTTGCGGTCATGTTCGTTGGCAACATCCTGAGGTATTCCAGGAATGTGGACCAGCACCTGAAGCAGTTGCAAGCGGTTTTGCGGACTTTGCGAGATGATCAGCTATTTGCGAAGTTCAGCCAGTGTGAATTTTGATCGATTGGCGTGAAGATGTGGGGCTCGTGTTATCGGCCGAGGGAATTGGCGTGGATCCTGATCAGTTAGAAGCCGTGTTGATTTAAGGATTGCTCTACCATGGTACCAGAGATCGGGAGTTTCTTGGGTTTGGCAGGCTATTACCGACGGCTTGTGCAGGATTTTCCCGGATTGCCACTTTACTTTCCGCCTTGACGAAGAAGGCGTCAAGTTCGAGTGGTTCGATGCACGCGAGGAGAGTTACTTACTCCTGCAGGATGGTTGACCGTTGCTTCGGTTTTGATCTTACCTAACGACCGCGACGAGTTCGTGGGTTATGGCGATGCATCGAGGTCTGGATTTGGTTTTGTCTTGATGTTGTGTAGCAGAGCGGTGACTCATGGTTCAGGCGGTGGAACCTTATGTAGCTACGTATCCTGTGTATGGTATTGGGTGTAGCTGTCCTTGTGTTAGCATCAGAGAGTTCGAGACTCTACAGCTATGGCGTGCAGCGAGGTGTAGGACGTGCACTGATCACTTGAGTTTCATCCACTTACATTTTCGGCCAGATTTAGGCTTGAGGCAGTGTAGATGGATGGGGTCGACTAACGACTATGGCTGCACCTTTGAGCTTGTTCGGGAAGGTTAGAGGTTTTACTTTGACCATCCGTTTGGGATGTTATTGCTGATGCATTCAGTTGAAAGTCGGGAGCTTCAGTGTTTCATGTGTGTGTGGCTCGAGTTTCTGTGTTAGCCGAGTTGCGAGCTATGGGAGCTGTGTTCAAGTGTGATGATGTTGAGGCTCGTGGTTTCACGTGCATTTGGCGCTAGTGATGCGGAGATGTATCAGATACTTCGAGTGTATTACTCGTGACGCAACATGAAGAGCAATGTAGCAGCTTGTGTGTGCAGATGCCACATTTGTCAGCAGGCGATGGCTAGGAGGCAGAGACTTGCCGGAGAGTACCAGCCATTAGAGATTTCCGATTAGAAGTTGGAGTTTGTTGCAGTAGTTTTGTGTGCCATTACGCATTTTGGTTTGTAATACCAGTTGTCAGGCCATTGTGGACCATTTGACGAACTCAGTACATTTCCTTGTACTTTCAGGAAAGATTTCAGTGGCAGGCTGACATAGCTATGTTTGGACGGAGATTGTCCATTATATGGTGTACCTGTGTCCCAGTTCGCTGATCGAGATAATCAGCTACGACCGAGTGTTGGCAAGCTTTGCAGCGAGCATTGGGGACCAGATTATGAGTTAGTACCGGTTCTTATCCTCAGATTGGTGGGCGATCTTTGAGGACTATTCAGACCTTGGAGGGCATATTGTGGACCTCGGTATTGCAGTTCCGGAGGATTTGGGACCAGCAGTTTCACCTGTTCGAGATTGCTTGCAGTACCAGCTTGTTGACCACTATGATTTTGATGTTGCGTGATGTTGATTTGAGGACGATGTTGTACTCCAATGTGCTAGAGCGAGTTTGGTTTGAGTTTGAGCTGACATTTGATTTGGATTTTATGGAATGTGCTACCCCTGGTTTTCAGATTAGCGGAAACGAGATGATAATTGCTTGAGTTCGATGTTTGAGTTGTGTTGATGTGTGTAGACTGAGTTATGAATTGCCATGTGGTTTTGATCCGTATGTGGTCGTGGGCGAGTTTGTGTTATGCCGTATAGTTCGGCATCGCCTATAATGTTGGCTTTGGTGTGTATTGTGTTCCGTGTGGCGGAACTATGTTTCAGGTTTGTTACGTGTTGTGTACTCTATCTGTTCCTTATGCAGGAACACTTGGCTATTGTGTGGAGCCAGTTCAGATTCGAGATTTGAGGGTACAGGGATTTCAGCACGAAGCTATCTCCTATTGTGGAGTCTGTTGTCAGAGTTGTTCAGTTGAGGTTGCCACTTGTGAGTTGAGCAGTATGCAGAGGCAGTGCTCCTACTTTTAGTCGGCAGACTCGGAAATTTCGAGGTCGAAATTTTTTGAGGGTGGATTTGTGACGACCCAGAACAGAATCAGCAGTGGAATCATCTTGATCTACGAGCTTGCGCGTAATCGCGGTTTCGGATCATTATTTGGACAACCGAGGAATAAATTATGAATATTTGAAGTTTTGACGTAATTGGGTTAAAATGGTAGATTTGTTAACGACTAAATTACCGGACGAGAATTTGGTTTCGGCTTCTTCACAAAAGTTGTTGAGCATTTAATTTCGAGCTTGTGGGAACTTCCAGAGCATTATTCCGAGTTACGAAGATTAAGTTGTGAATATTTCCGATTGTTGATTATTTAGTCGGTTTAAATATGTGTTGGTTTGAACAGTTGAATTTTTATCTGATTGGTCGATGTGTTTGACTTCGGGTGATAATTGAAGAACATGTCGAGTCGAGTTTGTAGCCGCGAGAATTATGGGAATCGGAATTACGATGAGAAAGTTACGGATATTCGAAGTTTGTCGAAAAGATAATTACGAAGTTTCCAAAAATGGAAGGCCTATAAATAGAAGGTTCCTATTTCGGGCAAATCAACACTTGCCATTTATGGAGTTGACCGAGTCAACTCGGCTGGAAATGGAGGAGTGCGACGGTGGTTGGTGGCTCACGGCGGTGATGCACTTTCCGGCCACCCCAAGGCTTGGGGTTGGCCTTGTTCGACGCGTCTCGGGCCCCTGGTGAAGAATCTGGCCTCCTTTCATGGCGAGGGTCACCGGAGGAGGAGATATTTCCGGCCAAAATTCAAGAAAAATTGAGGTGTTCGGGTTTGTATTTTCCGGCCAAATTGAGCTGAAATTTGGAGTGGACTTTGAAGCTCTCATCACCTTGAAGCTACCATGTAAGTATGGAGTTCTAATTCGATTTGTGGATGGAGAATTTTGGATTTGAAATTTGTGTTTCAATTCGGGTTTTCATGAAATTGAGCTAGTTAGAGTTTGAATTGGCCTTCGATACAGTTGACAAAGTTGCTCAGTGGATGATTTTGAGTGGAATAGGGGTTTCTCCGCCGAGATATCTTCAAGTTGGTGGCGGCGCCGCCGTTGGCGGTGGTCAACTTTGACTTTTTGGGGTTTTCGACAAGTTGCATGTCATTTCACTCGAAATCGCGCCCCGATCGCAGTGGAGAGGTTCGTTTTGCGACTTGAGCATCCGAACTTACCGCGAGGTATTGAGATGTGATTTCCGGATTTCCGACAGTTTGTCGTAATCGGATTATGTGTTACCAAGAACGGTCGTTTCTTGTGATTTGTTTTGAACTGTCGAGTTATGACGTTGAGATATAAATTTTGTGATATTCAGGGGTTCGTGATCGTTCTTTTGGCGAGGGAATTTCCGCCGGATCACGGGTTAACGCGAACTGCGTTACGCTAGTCTGTGAGTGGACAATTTCTTTTCACGGAAATGATTGCGAGTCTTTTAATACGATTTTCGAACTTGAGCATGCGTACGAGATTACGATTTATACGAGCATGTGTTAGACGATTATGCTTATATCACTATATATTACGTATATGCATTTATATGCTGTTTATTGCATTTGCATTAAACTGTTCATGATTTGGTTTACACAGAGTACAGTTTATATATGATGTTGTATCGATACACTCGCATCCCGGCTGATCCCCGAGGATGTGTGCCAGGGGAGGCTGTGACTCCTGACCCAAGGCCTTTACCGGGGGGAGGCAGACCTCTGACCTGAGGCCTTTCTGGCTAGAGTCACGTGTGGGTCTAGGATCCCGTGATTCGGACTGTACTAGCACGGAGGTGTCCATGAGTGACCCCGTGGGATTTTTACTTGCATGCTCAGTACGCTGGAGGAGTATGAGTTTACCTCGTGTATTTTATTATATTTATTCATTCGACTCGCATATGTTTTTATAACATATATCAACTGGTGAAAGACATTTATTTTCGTCCACTTACTCTAACGATTTTCATGTCTTTCCCCTGGGCTTTTCGGTTTCCGTGCCCAGTTTGCAGTTTGGACTCTGGTGTCGCACGTCGTGGTCGGAGGCATAGTGCTCGAGCTACCTTGTTTCTTCCAGTAGGTTTATTGTTCTACCTACTGTGGTATACGTATATGATTATACATTAGAGGTCGCTCTGAGTATTCTGTTGTATATTTTATACGATTTTACTCCGGATTTCAGTAAAGTGCATATATATTTACTATTTTACTTTACTGTTGATATATTGAGAAATCCGGTTGGGATTGGTGCCCACGGTTTGATTTTTGTGGCATATGATGAAGTGTATTTTCCGCGTGCATGTAATGGTAATTCCACGTTAGTAACGAAACTCTGCCGAAATTTTCTACGGTTTTTGTTGGTTCGTGTTTTCGAAGGGGTTCGATTCCGGTTTAGGCAGCTAAATCGGGGTTGGGTCCTTTCACGATGTTGCTCTGTATCTATCAGATGTATTATGCGTTGTTGTAAATAGTAGACAGTATTGCAGTTAGATGTAAGATTAGACGCCAATCTGTGTGAGGAGAAACTCAATGATTTGATGGTAGTGTATTTCGTCAAAGTCCTCGGTGTGGGGAAGTTTGAGTATTTTAGTTTGCAATATTTCCCCAGATATGGAAGCTCACATTCCTACTCTTAGTGTATGTTGTCCGACTTATTTTCAGAATTGGGAAGAGTTGACTCTATTGGTGAGTGTCTGAAGCTATTATCAGTGAAATCAGTAGTTATTAAATTACTCCTTCTGTACGCAGAGATTTCTCTTTTGTGGTAGATGCCACATGTATTTTTGCGGACAGTATCCTTTCAAGATTTAGGTTATTTTCGTTGTGGTAAGTTGGATCACTTTGGGAGGGTGTATCCATATTGAGACCCCTCAGGTGAAGTTTTGGTGCAGAGTGCTTGTGGTTATTCAGGGAGCCATTTCAGAGGTTAGAGTCGCACCACCACTTAGACAGTCAGTTTAGCAGGATCAGAAATTGTGAAGATTGGGCAGACCTGTCGAGCCGATAGCATTATATAACTTTTGAAGAGGTGGTATATTTTTATCAGTGATTGTCGTTGTGAAGCAGCAGAATACTGTGTAATGGTGCATTTCATATTTAGCGAACGATGCAAATACTTGTGTTTTCCCTCCTAATCTTGAAGAATTGTTGTAGTCCATGAATATCCTGATGTTTGTCCTGAAGAATTATTAGGTCTTCCTCTATCGCAATAGAAGGAGTTATATGTATATTTGTGGGTACGACAAGTTGTTGTCGTGGTTCATGGAACCGTATGAGATTAGTAAGGATATGGGCATGGTTTATCGTTTGAGAATTATTATCGGCTGGCATATGCATATAATGTATTTCATGCATCGTGGTTGTGGACGTATATTCCTAATCCCCTGATATTAGCGTGCCTTGTAAAATTTCTGTTGCAGACAGTTTCAACTTAGGTTGTGGAACCGTTGGACGTTCTTGATTATCGAGAGTAGATTCTTTGAAAAAAGAATATTTGGTTATTATCAGTGTTGTACAGAAATCATACAATGAATATGCCATGTAATAGTCAAAACAGTTTGTGTGAGCAGTGGCTTCGTTCTCCTAGCGGGTATGTAAATTTCAAGGACGATATTTTTGTAAGGGGGGTGGATTGTGACAACCCAAACCAAAATCTACGTATTAATCAGCACGAAATTGAGTTATCGCAGATTAGTCGCATAATTGGGTTTGTTAACGACTACTTCATCACGCGAGAATTTGGGTTGACTTCCTTCACGAGAATTGTAGAGTATTTAAGTCCAAACTCATGGGATTTTCGGGGAATTTTTTGGATATGCGAGCAATGTTTTATCGAATTTTAAAGTCGGTTGGTGAATATATATAAAAGTGCTATTTTTATTGTTGATTTAATCGTGAGCGTCCGATTTGGATCAGATTGAATTATAGCCGTCTATTTGGGGATGGTATGTGTACGGTATATATACGGTATTAATACGTGCCAAATTGGGAAAGTTTCTATTTTGGTAAAATGCCCGTTGACCCGCGTTGACCATGGGTCAAGTCGACCCGTTTTGGCCACCGAACTTCTCGCCGGCGGTGAGCTTGATTCCTGCCATATTTGGAAGTGGTTCCTTCATGAAAATCGTTGGGCTCGGTCTCCTTTTCAATTTGGTAGGTGGATCGCCCCCGTTGGTGGCCGGAGGAGGAAGATTCGACGGGTTGAAGTTTGACCGGCGGCGGCGGTTTTTTCGCCGGTGACGAAGTCGGCCCAGACAGCGGCGTTGGGGGTCGAGGCTATAGGGGTTTTGTAGCCCTTAAGATGGTGAATCTATTCCAAGTGGTCTTGACCTCTGCTGTGGCTGGATTCCGGCGAACGGAGGTAATGAAATTCCGGTGGGTTATTCGGTTTTCCGGCAAATTGGAGGTTTTCCGATTTGATTTGGGTTTTGTGATGTACTACAAAGTTGTTGGGCTTGTCTTGGGCTTTCCAATGATGTATCATTTGCAGGTTTTGGTGCCGATCGAATTCTGGCGATCAGCGGCGGTGGCCCCACGTGCCGCCGTAAGTGGCGGTTCTCTGGCGAGGTGGTATTTTCGAAAAGTTTTATGTCTTTTCGCTCATTTTCGCATGCTGAATGCAATGGTGATGTTTATAATCGGATTTGAGTTTGTTAAATTTGGGCGAGTGTTTAATCGAACAATTATCAGTTTAATTCACAATAATATTAAAGGACACTTTGATTATCCGTTTATTTGCGAATCGTTTGATATTCAAGATTTGTTTGTGACTCTTTAAAGTGAAGGATTATAGGGAATTGAATTCAGTATTTGGTTGAGTCAGTAATTAAACAGGAAAATATGTTATTTGAGTATTCGGGATTCTCGATGTTATTATTCACCAGATTGCGATCTTTGCTATGCAGTATGAGCTCCGATGATCAGATATCATTTTAATCGTGGTTTCAGGATCGTGGTTTAGCGGGCATATCAGATGAATAATTTTTCCAATCGACAGGGTTTCAGCTTTATGTTTATCTCGGCAACCTGTGAGTGGACATCTTATCCCACGTTGATTTTTCATACTGTCTCCACACACACAGTACCCAGGAGAGTTACGTCTTTATAAGCACTTGACCTGGGCTTGTTTATTTTGACTCTCATGATTTTATGTGCATTTATTGTGAAAAGCATGTTGGATTTATTTATGCGGCATATTATGATTTACGTCCACTCACTCTAATAGTTTTTATGATTTTATATGCCTTTTTCCTGGACTTTTCGGTTTTATTTGCCCAGATTGCAGTGTGTATCATGAGGATGCTGAATGTCGTCGAGGGCGTCGAGTCCACCTATCAACTCCTTCAGCTGTAGGTCCTTGCACACTGTCAGTTTGCCCTTTATGTTATTGAAGTCACCTTGGATACTAGTTATGTAGTATCGTCTTTATAAGACTCTTGTGAATAGGTTGTCACTCGTATAGTTGTCGAGTTGAGTTTCTTTGTTTTGAATCAGTGTATTTATTGGAGTTATGTTTTCCAATTCTGGATAATGTATCAGTTCTAATTCCAGTCTAATATTGAGAAATCCGGATGGACATCGGTGGTCCACAGGTTTGTGGGTTTATCTGCGGAGTATCAGTTTTCCTTGCAGCCTTTTGGTTGTCTCTTTTATAAGAGAAGTTATGTCAAAATTTTCACATAAACTAGTAGACTAGGGTAGGTCGATTGGGCTTGATCCTAGATTACTAGTTAATCTAGGGTCGGGTCCTTTCAGTTAATTACTTAGTATTATTAGTTTTAATTTATTTTGTTATTTTTAGGTTTTTATCAAAAGATACGGAGTAAAGAAGTCTACAAGCACGCAAATCATGAAGAATAATGGAAAAAGAAGAGGAGGATAAATTCGGCCAAGAAATTCGGGAAAGGAAAGCATGAAGAAAATGTGAAGAAAAATAAACCCTATGTTGACTAGGAAAGAATTTTCTATGTTGACTAGGAAAAAGAAGCTTCCGAAAGAACTTGGAAGAAGAACAAATCCAAATGAACCAAATTAATTAGAAAACCATTTGGAAAGTCCAAACTTGAAGACCAATCAACCAATTTCGTGGAGAACAAGTTTTGGCAAGAAAAGTATTTCTAAGTTGAGTAGAAGAAGGAAATCATCAAGAATAAGGAAAGAAGAATCTGCCTGTAAAAGTCAGCCAATTTTGAACGACGACTGAGAACAGCTCAGAAGAAATTAGACGAAGATCGACCTATGGTTGGAAAGCTCTTTGAGTCTTCTTTCCAACGAGCCAAAAATCATAATTTTTGGAGTCTACAACTCTTGAAAAATGCATTTCTTTACAAACTGCCAGAGTTACCCGGGTGGAGGAGGAAAACTTTGTTTTGTGAGGAAAACTATTTTGTAATGCCTATATATACAAGAGACAAGTCCCAAATTTGGAGGATCGGATGTTCTAGCCTTCTTGCTGCCAAAACACTCACAAACCCTCATCCACCAAAGTTCTCCAAGGCCGGTTCGGCTACACCATCACCACCTTAAATTCCTACAACCATCACCAAAGCTTCATGTTTGCCCTTATTGTTTGCACGTGCAATCACGGAACAAAAAGTGTAAACATGGAACCTGTACTCGGTAGTCTTTCTTTCTTTTGTATTTATTTGTGTGAAAAATTGGAGATTACATGTTTATTTTGGTTTTATGCAATTTTTTATTTCCATATTCCATGTGTTTATGAGTCTTTATTCTTGATTGCATGTTATGTGTTACACTTGATGCTTCGGTTTGGGTAGAGAATAGGGTACTAGGATGTTTATATGCGATCATTTCATGTTAGTTCCTATCTTTTTTTAATTCGATGATTATGAAATTATGGTGTTTATATGCGATCATTGCACTTTAATTCAATTATCATTACACATAATTTGTAATTAGGATCTGTAAATTTCGTAGATAGTGGGAGGATAAAATCAGTATAAATGCATGATGGATAAGATGCGATGATCACTTGTACATAATTAATTAGGTTTATTTTTGTCATAACATGAATTAAACTTTTTAGGGGTCTTCTATGTGTTGCTTTTCTATGAGTTTATGCACGCTAGAGTCCAAAGAAATTCTTGTTTATGTATGTGACATTTTAGGTAGTAATTTAGGATAGAAAGTTTTTTTTTCGAAAACCCCTTTCTTCTACACAATAATTGCATGCACCCTTCAATCCCCGATTTTAAACGATACCCTACTTATCAAAAAGAGTTTTAAATTGCATATAGTTGAATTATGTGTTAAATGTTTGCCCTTATGTACTTGTTTGATCCATGTTTAACTCATATCATAGCCACAATAATCTCTCAATTCAATGTGTGCTTAACTAAAATCCCGCAAGTCTGTTAAGACTCAAGGATACTCTACTCCTTGGTTAGTGCTAAGGAAACCAAACCTTAAGGTAAATCCTCTCGGAATAGGCCCTAATCATGTTTACATGTTCGTCTAGCCTTAAGTGAGTAGCTAATTCAAATAAGGTCCCATTTTTATTCTCTTCATACATATATTAACTTAGCTAGGGTCAACACATGCATAGATTAAACAAATTATGAATTTCAAGCATATAAACATCCACAAACACATAGTAATCTCATTCACAACACAATTTCACATAACATACACTCAAAACATAGACCATACATATATCAAGACATCATTTGTTCACATCACATGGCTAGGGTTCAAACCCCAGCCTTCCAAATGGGACTACTTACTATACATAGCCACAATGGAGTCTACACACATAGATGAGAGTTAATAGGTATAAGAAATAACCGAAAAGTCTCTTAAAAAAAGCCTCCAAGCTCTTCAAGTCTTTTCTTCACTTCTTGGCTCCTTTCTTGCTCATTGGCTCCATAAAATCGATGAACCCACCTTAGGCTAGGGTGAAGAGGGTAGAGATGAGAGTATGATGATGGTGATGGAGGTTCCTAGGCCTTTTGGTAGTGCTAGAGTCAGTTTTAGAGGTTGAGGAGAGAGCTAGTGGGTTTGGGTATGAATGAGGGCTATGAAGAGAGACTAAAACTATGAGAAATGAAAAGGTGAAGTGTGATATGTGTTGGGAGAGAGGGGAGCACGACCAACATAAGCTAAGGGAGATATTTTGGTGTTTGAAATTTAAAAATTGATGTTTAGACATGATTCACAAATTTAGGCTTTAAGTGGTCCAAGATGTGTGACTCACCCTAAGTCATGTGACTTGCATGTGCATCCATCTCTCATAATATCCCCTTTGTGGGATTCGACTTCTGAGTCTTGACCCAACTTGACTTGACTCTTTCCATTGACCAGCGAAGACTTGTCAGAGTTGGCTGTTGACCAGCATAGTTGACCATTGACCGGCCATAATTGACCGTTGACCAACCATTAACTTTTCGTCTGTTTCTCAATTTTGCTTCATCTTCTCCAAAGGCTTAGGAAATTTGCCTGACTTCTCCAAAAAGTGATTAGATTCCATCTCTTAGAGCGTTTCCATGTCAATCCCTCATTTCCTAGCATAATAAGGAAACATAGTAAAAATGATGTTTTATTAACAAAAGACAAGCAATAAGCATGGAGTTAGATACATAATTAGAGCATAATAATGGACCGAACAACCGCTTTAAAAAAAACGGAGCGAAGTTCCAATTTCACAAATTGAAAAAATTATTCCAACGTTGAAATAAATCATTCTTTAGAATATCACTGGAGGATCACGCTTGCAAAAAATCATTCCAATCGGAGATGATCTGGCCATTTGATCATCACATTCAAATTTTGATGAATACTGTTTATCTGATATAGCTTAAGAGTTTGATGCAGCAATCAAATAGTCAAATAATCTTTGATTGGGCTAATTTTTTGCAAGCATGTTTGTCTAATAGTGATTTTCAGAATGAGTGGTTTCAATTGTCAAGCAACATTATCAATCCCTTGAAAATCGAAACTTCGTTATGTTTTTTCAAAGCAGAGCTCTGCTCTGGATAGGGATTGTGTGTATATATATTATGAAACGATATGTTTATGTTTATCCACGGAGGCCCTTATGATAGGATTTTACATTTTATGCGTATAATGTCCATGTATGTTACATAGATGCATATGACATCTCGGCTGATCACCGGGGGTGCTCCGGGAAGGTCATGACAAACACCTGACCTGTGATTACATTGTCCATGCCTCCACAAACTTATATTATATATGTTTTACTTTTAGTCGTTATGGTTTACTAATCGATTTCAGTGAAAGACATAAAGTATGTTTTTATGATTTCTTACAAATCTTTATTTTTCCGTCCACTCACTCTAACAATTTTCATGTTTTTATATGCCTTTCCCCTGGGCCTTTTGATTTCAAGCCACCCAGGTTACAGATTTCAAGATGAGGTCAGATGCACACGTAGATCGAGGGATAATAATATCCGTTGTAGGATCCATAGTTTATCCTATGAGTTAGCATCTTAGTCAACATAAAAAGTTTAGAGAGTCTAGCGGTTCTGGTGTCATAAATAGTTTTATATTCTTAGTAATGGGTTGTTATGAGTTGTTTCTGGATATTAATTTCTCTAACTTATGATTTTTGGATTATTGATTTTTGTTTTTGGTTTTCTTTTGGATTAGCATGTTTAGGTTTAGGGCTTAATCCCAGTTTAGACAACTAATCGGGGTCGGGTCCTTTCAACAACTTCACGCCATTTTATTATTTTATTCTCATCCTAACGGTGGGAAGACTATCATATTGACCATTCGCAAAATATACATATAAGGATATCATGTTCCTTATAATTGCTTGTTGGTGACGAGTCTTAACCAAATATTTGGTTAAATATAGTTTGCGTATAGTAGATTCAGACTTTTTCTCTAAATCAAATAAGAGTACATTGTGAATAATATCACACACCAATTAAATGTGATAAATCACAAAAGATATGCATAAATAATAGTTTGAAAAACTAAATTGCTTGTTAGCAAGCATTGTAATCTATGAATACTAAAATAATGATATCATTGAAGATTTTAATGATCTTACACATTATAGTATATCCAATGTACTCTTAGTTTATGTATGATTTCGCCCGGATGTAGAAAAATATACACCCATTTTGGACAAAAAATATGTTACATAGGTAGCACGATACAAGCTCTTACAGAGTTATCAATAAAGATCTACACTCTTGGGGTCGTAATTACATTAGTTTTTAGGAACAAAAACTAATAGATTTTGTTTAAGTATGATTGTTATAAAGTTTGACAAAAGGTTTTATGTTTCAGATTTACTTTAGTATTTTCCACGTGTTCTTAGTTTTTAACTTTTAATTCGTATGCATGCTTATGTGCTTAAAGATTCTTAATATGCTAGGTGATACGCTCTCCGTTCCTCTCTTGCATGTTTTGTATGATCTTTAGATGATTAAGTTGTTGCGCTCTTCGTTTACAATTTAAAAGCATGTCTATGTGAGATATGTGTGAGCTATGTGAGATATGTGTTGAGTGTCTACTTTGTGTTAATATTTGATGCATGTTTTACGCGTTATCACTGTTAAAGGTGTGAGATGCGGATGTTGATGCGATCCCGAAGCTGCTAGAGGCTATTGCGCATGAGTCGAGGCATCACATCGGTTGGATGCGACACCTCGATATCGGTGGTTGTCACTCGATTTGGTTGAGATCGGTCAAGATCATATATCCACCACTAGTGCATGTTTCACATGGTTTAGATCTTGCCGAATCAGAATATCATACCTCCTCAACAATCGAGCTCGAGACAGAGGAGGTCGAAAGAGGCAAAGTCGAGCTCGAGGCTGAGAGGTGATGCACGAGGCATAGTCAAGTTTAGGAGTGACGACAACGACAGGGAAGCCACAAAGGCTACCACAGCAAGGAGGCGGCATCGTGGTCGAGAGCCTCCATTGTTATTGTGTTTGATATCTCTGGGAGGGGGAGGGGGAGAGAGAGAGAGAGAGATATATATATATATATATAAAGAGAGAGAGAGAGTGTGTGACAACCCGAATCGGAAATGGTATGTTTATCAGCTTGATTTGCGAGTTTCGCGATTAGTCGCAGTTTTGTCGTAATTGGTCAATATGGCGGGTTTGTTAACGACTAAATTATCGGGCATGCTGTTTATCAGCTTGATTTGCCTAAGAAAACATGTGTAAGGAAAATAAAATGTGAAATGATGATGCCTATGTTATCTTTTGTACACTTGTGTTTATTACATGGCTTGATGCAAATTGAGGAAAATTTGATTCTAAAGTGTGAGGTAGGCGGCTAAGTCATTATCACTCCCTATCCTAAAAATCCATAAAATTTGAAAAATTTGAGAAAATGCAATGCAAAAATATGTGTGTTTTGTGTTTGTGTCCTAATAATGGTTCTCGATGATGAAACTGAATTTATGACTAGTGGATTGCATGATTTTAAACATGTGTGAAACAAAAATTAAAACAATGCATTTTTAATAGGTTAAAAAACATATGTCCCTCAAAATGCGTGCATGTGAGAAAAAGAAGGATGAACATATTTCAAGCTATCATTGCCAATGTGAGATTTTGAGCCAAATTGTGCATAACTAGCTTATTTAATGCACTCATTCTTTCATGTGTGATATCAATTGGTTATGTGTGATCTTGAACTTCCTTTAAACCGTGCAAAGCATTTTCCTGAAACATGAGTAGTTTTCAAAGATGATAGAGGTATTAGGATCACCACCATGGTCAAATAGCTTTTGAACCTATAATGCATATATCCTTTAGTGAGTTTATTTGAGCCTTATATTATTCAACATTTTCTTTCATGAACACCATAAATACCTACATAGCTTAAATACTTACCATATTTCTTAACTCGGCAAACTAGCAAGCGATGATAAAGTCATATTCGGATGCAGTCATAGTGTCGCAAAGAATGTCAAGAGATAAATGTGAGGTGGAGGAGGTCTTGGGTGGTCAAGGAAAAACAGAACCAAAGAAAAGAAAAAAAATAGAAAAAGTTTCACAAAAATAGTGTGTGCGTACATAAAGAATAAGTGATTTTGGAAGTGGTTTGATTTCAAAAATGGAAATAGTAGCATCGAGTAGTAGTTTTATTACTAACTCGATGCTTATTGCTTGCCCTTTACTAATAAAGTGTCATTTTTATTATGTTTCCTTGTTATGTTAGGAAAGTGGGAGTTGGCACGTAAACTTTCTAAGAGACGGAATTTAATCAGTTTTTGGAGCATTTCCAAGACCCTTGGAGAAGATGGAGCAAAACCGGGAAAAATACAAAAAGTCAACGTCGGTCAGCGGTCAAACTACGGCAAGTCATCATTGACCAATAGCAAGAGTCAAGTCAAGTTAAGCCAAGGCCCAAGAGTCCAAGCCCATAAGGAAGATATTTTGATAGATGGATACACAAGCAAGTCATATGGCTTGGAGTGAGTCACACGACTTGGAGTGAGTCACACATTAGGACCACCTAAATGCCTAGGAACCTTGGAACATGATCATCTAAAAGCCTAAAGTTTAGGATCATTTCTAAGCATCTTATTTTCAATTTTAAACACCCAAAATATCTCCTTGGAACCTATATGGTCGAGCTCCTATCTCCTCTCACACATACCACACTTCACTTTTTCATTTCTCATAGTTTTAGTCTCTCTCTATAGCCATCATCCATACCCAAACCCTCTAGCTCTCTCTTCCACCTCTAAAACTCACTCTAGCACCACCAAAAAGTCTAGGAACCTCCATCACCACCACCATACTCTCATCTTCACCTTCTTTACCCTAGCCTAAGATGGGTTCATCATCTTTATTGGATACAAGAAGCAAGAAGGGAGCAAGAAGTGAAGAAAGAGCTTGAAGAGTTTGGGGACTTTGCTTATGGAAGTTTTTGGTTATTTGTTGTACCTATTGACTTTCATCTATGTATCTAGACTCCATTGTAGCTATGTGTAGTGAGTAGTCCCATTTGGGACGTTAGGGTTTGAACCTTAGCAATGTGATGTGAACAAATGATGTCTTGATCTATGTCTGGTTTATGTTTATAGTCTATGTTGTGTGAAGTTATGTTGTGAATGAGACTACTATGTGTTTTTTGGATGTTTATATGCTTCAGCTTCATGATTTGGTTCATCTATGCATGTGTTGACCCTAACTAAGTTAATATATATATGAAGAGACTAAAAATGGGACCATATTTGAATTAGTTACTCACTTAAGGCTAGATGAGCATGTAAACATTATTAGGGTCTATTCTGAGAGGTTTACCTTAAGGTTTTGATTCCTTAGCACTAAGCGAGAACCAGAGCATCCTTGAGTCTTAATAGACTTGAGGGACTTTAGTTAAGCACACATTGAATTGAGAGGTTCTTTTGGCTACTAGTTGGGTCTTTCGATTCGTAACTCAAAATTGTGCGAATTGGGAGATTCACTTAGACTATCTCCCGGGTCCTCCGAAAGGGGTTCGGGAAACGGAACCTTCCACATGTATCATATTGTATGCTTGTTGACTTCACTCACGTGACATACGGTCAAGATGTAAGCCAAAAATGGCTTAGGTCTTGATCCTGGTTCACTAAATGCTTCAAGGTTGGGCTCAAGTCATCTAGAGTCCAAAGTGATCTAGGAACTTAGGTTCAAAACGAAACATGACTCAAAAGGTCACACTTTGGACATGAATTATGTGAAACGGACTTTAATAATCCACTTCATAAATCGGGACATTGTTTGAGCACCATATGATTAGCGTGGATTTCCCTAGTCAACCATTCTTCTTTATATTGAATTTGTTTGCTATTGTAGTTTCCGTGTCTTGGTATAATGAATCAATAAACTTTCGGATAATCACTCACCGCAGTCTAAATCACCCCAATGCAAGGTCTCCAAAGGACTTGGTAGTGTAAGATACATTTCCATATTTTATTTAAGTTTAGGGTTAAGTTAGTGTCTAGTTTAGCTGTAGTTTAAGTGCTTAATCAATTGGAACTAAGGAGTTATAGTGACACTTAACTTTTTAGAAATACTATAACTTGACCCCGTATACTTCTGGCTAAGAGAAAATTCACTTTGAAAGGACCAGATCCTGATTTAGTTGTCTAAACCGAAGTTAAGCCCTAATGACAACCAAAACTACAAAAAAAATTTCAGAGTTTCTTCTAAAATCAAGAAACCCAAAAACCTGCCAGGAAAACACACTTCTAAAATATCAACAAAAATAAATCGTGGGCACCAAATCCCAACCGATTTTCTCAAATAAGACAAACACAAAATCCGCTAGAAATATAAATTGTTTACAGAAAGTGATAAGAAATTCGAAGACTGAATGAAAAATACAATACAGAGGAAATAAACTCTATATAGTATTCAAAGCGACTTCTTATTTACATAACATACAGGACTAGCAGGTTAAGCTAGGAACTTACTAGATGAGTACAGTGACACGAACTTTATGCCTCTGTCGCTGATGGCTATCACAGGATACAAACTACAAACTTGGCAGAGGAAACCAAAAAGCCTAGGAAAAGGCACATAAACTAATAAAACTGTTAGTGAGTGGACAAAAATAAATCTAAAATATGTAACATAAAATCTACATTATGCCATTCCGTGAATAAAATCACTAATTCTGGTAGCGAGTCTAGAATACTAAAAATATAGTATAAAAGATACGTCGAGGGGGACACCTGATCCTTCTCGAGTATCGTGCTCAAGTGGAGGCAGTGACTGTGGTCCTTTGACCTCAAGCCACTAAAGTCACTCGGTGATTCCTGACACAAAGACGACGTGAATGTCAGGGGGTAAGTGCTGCTACTTCCCTGGAGCCACACGGGGATCAGTCGAGTAACCAATGCATCGATGCAAAACTAATTGAAACAGGACTCCAAAATATATACTAAATACTGAAAGCACAAACTGGACTGAAACTTAAAACTGAGCTGAATAAAAATAATAAATAGACTTGCTAATCAACTGTGAAAATAAAGTGTCCACTCATAGTACACAGCTAGCTCCGTGATCCGGCAGAAGTTCCCTCGCCAAAAACTCAATCACGGTCTTCTCAATGAATAACAGATTCATTTAATATTGAAATTCGATAAAATGTGCGAAAATCAACTCAGAAACTATCCCGGAAACCCCCCAGAAAATTTTAGATTTTTGCCTCGCCAGAGCCCTGCCATGGACGGCGGCGCATGGCCGTCACACGCCTCCACAAGCGGCGGCGCGTGAGACCAACGCGCCTCCCAGCGAATCCACTTGTGGTGCGTAGTCCTTCAAATTCAGAAAAGGAGTTTGAGTATATCTAGAATGCAAAAATTCACCAAAGGTACTTTAACAAAATTTTAAGGAAAAAATGAGTGTATGGTACTTGACCTCTCACGGGCATGTCAATATGGTACTTGAACTCTCAAAACTATCAATATGGTACCTGGACTCTCAAAACACTATCAACAATTCAACATGATACATCCATCCATTTTGCTGTTTACGAGCCGTTCGGATGCTGACGCGGAGGGGTAATATGGTCATTTCAATCTTTGATCATGTGAATATGGTACTCGAACTCTCAAAACTATCCATATGATACATGTACTATCAAAACACTATCAACATGATACATCCGTCCATTTTCTTTTCTATTCTCTAGCCTTTCATCTCGATCTACTTATGATTGAATTGAATCTTGATTTCTAGGTTTGCTTCATTCCTGGGTTACTTGATTATAAATTCAATTCGAAATAAAAACAAACTTGTTTGAGCTCTGCATCGAAATAAAAATCAACTTGGATTGAAGTCGAACTCGGAATCCGATTTGGAATGCATAGCGTTTGAAAATATGAATTAGCATTTTCTTCTATTGCTTTATGAAATTCAAGTCCGCCCCTCCCGAGTTAACATCAATCAATCAAGAGGTTGTGAGCGGCACAGCTCAACTGTCTGATTCTGAAGTGCTCCGTGATGGCCCAGTCATCTTTGGCGGCAGTAATACCAGGACGCCGTGAAAACAGCACCCTATCTAACAAGCCCAAAGCAACGGCTCTGATATGTCTGATGCTACTCGACGAATTTGATTCTGATGTCGACTCCTCCGCCGAGTACATCAACGATCTACCCGACGAGTACCTTGCTTGCATTTTCCAGTGTCTTGGCCCTGGCGACCGCAAGCAGTGCTCTCTCGTGTGCCGGCAGTAGCTCACCGTCGAAGGACATAAATTACATGTATAGTTAACTTGATCTCAAAACAAAATTTTGAATGTTCAAGTCTCAAATTAAAGTCTCGTCTCAATTACACCAGAATTGGGCTAAGAAGTTGGGTAATTATGATCAAAGATTGAAATGACCATATTACCCCTCCACGTCAGCATCCAAACATTCGAATTTGTATCATGTTTATAGTGTTTTGAGAGTACATATATCATATTGAGAGTTGTGAGAGTTCGAGTAGCATATTGACATACCTGTGAGAGTCCAGGTACCATTCACTCATTTTTTCGAGGGTCATTTTTGTCATTTCATCAAAAAAAATTGGGCACAAAAAATTCCACGTCAGCATCCAAACGGCTCATAAACGGAAAAATGGACGGATGGATCATGTTGATAGTGTTTTGAGAGTCCAGGTACCATATTGATAATTTTGAGAGTTCAAGTACCATATTGACATGTCCGTAAGAGGTCAAGTACACACACTCAATTTTTCCTTTTCCTTATTTATTTGATGAGACGACTATGTTGATTTCATCATTGACATCTTTAACTAAGTTGAGGCCAAACTATTATGTGTCGGATGGTCATGTCTTATGAAAGGACCCAATCCCGATTCAGTTACCTAAACCGGAATCAAACCACTTCTGAAAATACGAACCAACAAAAAATTTTCAAAATTTCGGCAGAGTTTCGTTACTAACGTGAAATTGCCATAACCTGCACCCAGAAAATAACACTTCATCCTATGCCACAAAAGCCAAACCGTGGGCACCAATCCCATCCGGATTTCTCAATATCAATATATGAATCATAAACAGTAAACAGTACTGTAGTATATATATATCCGAGAAAATCTGTATAAACAAGTATCAGAATGTATCAGAGCGACCTCTAAAGTAAAATATATACAATATACACATCAGTAGGCGAAACAAGAACCTACTGGAAAGCACAGGTAACTCTGATCACTAGCTTCCAAACCGCGACGTGAAAACACCAAAACCTGAACTGCAAACTGGGCACGGAAACCGAAAGGCCCAGGGGAAAGACACAAAACACGTTAGAGTGAGTGGACGAAAATAAATGTCTTTCACCAGGTAATATATATACATATAAAATCATATGCGAGTCAAATGCATGAAAATCAAATGATACGTGAGGAGACTCTGGCTACCACTCACGTATAGAGCATGCAACGTAAACATATCGCGGAATCTCTCATGGACTATCACGCGATAGCACAGTCTGAATCACGGGATCCCAGACCCACACATGATTCCTAGCCAGAAAGGCCTCGGGTCAGGATATCTGTCCTTCCCAGAGCGTACTCGGGGATCAGCCGAGAAGCCAATGTGTATCGATACCACAACATATACTGAGACTGTACTCTGTGTAAACCAAATCATAAATCTTTTCCATGCACATGCATAAAACATAATATGTACATATGTATAATCGTATACGTATATTCGTATATGCATAATCATAAAACACATGCTCATAAAATCATAGTCAATCTGTATGCTCAAGTTCGTAAATCATTTATAAAAAGACTCGCAATCAATCCGTGAAAAGAAATGTCCACTCACAGACTCGCGTAATGCGCACTCGCGCTAAACTCGTGGTCCGGCGGAAGATCCCTCGCCTGAAGCACGATCATGATCCAGGTCACGATCTCGATCTCCTGAATATTTACAAAACAATACTGATCAAAATCATAATCCACAACCCTGTACTGAATCACGGAAACCAACCGTTCCCGGAAATATGCAATGCAGTACAAAACGATAAACGAAATTCCCGAAATTTCCACTCGAAACCTCGACTGAAAATCGGCTAACCAAATCAACCCGAAAACCTCTGGACGATAATCAGGGCGCAATTTCGAGAAAAACGACACTAATTATATCGAAATCCAAAAAAGTCAACTTTTGGCCGGAGCTCCGCCGTTTACTGCCGCCGCCGCCGCCGCGCCATCAACCGTGGAGTTCCACGGCCAAAAACTCCAGAATTAAAGGCCATAACCAGGCGAACCACTTCCTCTTCTACCTCAATGTCCAATTCGAACCACAACCCCTCCAATTCCGGCAAAAACCGAACGGAAAACCCACCGGAAAAACCTAATCGGGTTTGAACCAAACCTTAACCAAACCCAAAATAAATCACATGGGGAGCTTCCTTGGGGCAAGGCGAGTCGAAGCCCTCACCCCACCGCCACCAAGGCTCACCGGAAACCCCCCCCCCCCCCCGTTAATGGCGATTTTCGGCGATGTAACCCAACTCGGGTTCACACAATACCTCATCAATTTTCACAATTTCAAACATCATTCTACTCGAAATTACTCAAGGAAGCGAACCATACCTTCCACTTGATCGGAGGTGGCAGGAATCTAGGTCGTCGGACGGCCAAGCTCAAAGAGGAAACTTCCCTCTTCGGTCAAACTAGTCAACTTTCCCGAAATAGTAAGTCAACGGTGGTCAACTCAAAACAGTGATTTTCGACGATTTTACGACTATTCCCGATATTTATACTCGCTCATCGGGTCGATCGATGGTCCTAAACGAATATACGAAATGATTCGGATAAACTCGAAACAATCGGATAAACTCGTCGGAAACCGAAACTTCAAATAATCATAAAATATTCCTCGGTTATCGAAAAAATTTTCCGGAACCGCCCTCGAGCTCGAAATCACGTACTCTACAATTTCCGTGAAGACACTCAACTCAAATTCTCAACCGAAAACAAAGTCGCGAATCGAATCGGCAAAACACTTATACGACATAAAACTGCGACTAAACTCAATCTCGAGAATCGTGCCAAATACACAACAGATTCTGGTTCGGGTCGTCACATCTTAATCCTCTGTTTAAGGCTAATCAAAACGGTTCTGATTTGATCAACAGTGAGTGTAAGACTTGATATGATAGGGAGGGGATACAAACAAGTAATAAACAGTTGCGCGTGCCTAGTTGAAAATGTGGAGGTCATGAGTTCAATAGACACAAACGTTATATAGGACGGGTTTATGAAATGTGCTGAGGTCATGAGTTCAATACACACGATCG
Source organism: Geum urbanum (assembly GCA_946800695.1). Lineage (NCBI taxonomy): Eukaryota > Viridiplantae > Streptophyta > Magnoliopsida > Rosales > Rosaceae > Geum > Geum urbanum. Next base: position 13,345,352 of record OX327017.1, on the reverse strand, counting down.
TTAGATAGGAAGGGTTTATGAGATGTGCGAAACCCAAGCAGAGAGTACCTTTAATTCATATTGGCAAATATACATAGCGAGACTTGTTCATCAAGACCCAAACTAATGCAAAGATATAGGACCCAACGGCATATTTGCATATCATAATCTCACCATCACAAAACCACCTTTCTGGTATAATGAAGATATCTTGATTCCTGGTCAACTATCACCGAGTGTTTTGAGTCGTAGAACAAGCTCACACCCTTGCCATATGGAGGAGGAATTCCAGGTTGATAGCCTGCAATAAGGCATGGCTGATGGCTTCCCAATAGTTGGAAGCGGCGAAAGTGGCACCTCTTCAACTTATTCTTTGATTTGCAAGTCAAGCACGTATTTGCGCAGGAATGCATCACCTCTGCAATTTGAGGTTAGCCCCCGGTTGGATGCTTCAGCTTTACTACTTTTTCAAAACCATGCTGTTCACTTTCTCCTGCTGTAATAAATTCCAGCACCAGAGTAATTACTGTGATAACGGCGTGGTCCACCACCTCTGCTGCTAGTTCCTTCCCAAGTGCTGCCACGACCAGCAAATCTATTTCCCCCACTTTGCACATAGTTCAAAGTCTGGGTCCCTAATCCATGAAGTTCCTCCTCTTCTCTATCATTATATTCCAGGACCAATCTCTTGATGTCTTGTTTCTCTTCAAGCTCTGCTGCTTCTTTCTGTTTAGTGCTTTGAATGAGTGAACAATCCCGAGGGATGTACATCTGTTTTGTTTGTTGTTTGTTACCACGCTTCACAAGAACTTTGACTTGGATATCCTTGCTTCCTCCAGACTCCTCATCTCCATCGTCACCACTGTCCCCACCAGCACGTCCATGATGTTCTTTCGTGGGTCCCTCAAACAAGTTCATTGGTATCATCATATTCAACGTAGGCCGACCTCGCAGCTCTTGCCTACGCTGCTCCATGCTCTCCTGCATTCAGAAAGTTATATAATTTGTAGAAAGAAAGTACGCTCAATTGTTTGTAACCTTTCAGCATCAGCAAAGTATGAAAGATGTTACCAGGAAACCAATTAAGGCCAGAAAGAATGCAAGAGTCGGTGACCATGATTCAATTCATTCAGAATGCCAATATATCTACATAACATTATAACACCGATACTCTATATGAGGCCGCAGAAAATGCATATACGCAATTTAAACCTTACCTGCATAACAGCCTTCAGGTCCAGCTCAAAATCTGCTTCTTCCTGAGGATCAACCTCTGCAACCTTCTGTCTGACATGGACTTCATCATCCTCATCGGAAGGTCCACCCCCATCATCATCCTCCTCTTCACTATCTGATCCATCGTCATGATTATCTTCATCCAATTCTTCTTCATGTCTATCAGGAGCACCAGTAGCACTTCCAGAATCACTGTCACTACCTCCATGGTCTTCATGCACCACACCATTTTCCTCTGAACCATTCGCCACACTCTGTCCATTAGTTGACATTTTGTTGGAGGTAGCCCTATTTGCCTTGTCAGTGGAGACACGCTCATGCTCCTCAAGTTCTACCAGAGCTGCATTAACTTCTTGAAGGGATGAGTGTCGAGTCATGTTGGGACGCAATTCTGCAAATAAGTCCTGCAATGCCATACAAATATCAGGATACGACATCTCAAATGAAGTGGCATAAGATTTAAAAAGGCATCATAGAAAGGGATCATGATAAAGGATTCAATAACTTTGGGAACCTAATTTATTTCATAAAATTAGCAAATATTTATCAGAAAACACCTATTATTATTCTTGCATTGCTCAGAGCAGGGATAGGGTCTTAAAAGACATGAGCAGCATGACTGACCTGTAAATCAAACTCAACATCTAATGGTAGTAAGCCTTTACTGAGTATATATCTCTGAAAGTGCATCAAGAATCGATCGAGTTTCCTCTTCGAAGAGCCTCGATCAAAGTAGTGTCCACAGGTTTCAAGAAGAGTAATAACCATCCTCATGCGAAAACAATCTTCTGGTGGATCCAGTACATCTTGCTGGTACCAAAGATGAGAAAGTTCAGCCATGAGACTGATGTGAGAAGACTTTTATAATTTAAAAAGGTATAATAAAATTCCATCAAACAAAACAAATATCAAAAATACTTGTGCATTTAAAGTCAAGAGGTTCTTTCAATATATGCTTATTTCTCAAAATATTGGGAGATTAATAAAAGAAAAATCATTCATGCACATACTACTGCAGATGTATAGGTCATCCCCTCGTCAGGATTAGTGCACCTAAACATTCAAACATTTTGATGTCCCTTATTCATCATAACTTATATGCCCACACTATAAGCCTCACAACTACTATGTAAGAATGTAAGTAAACCTCGATCTTGCTTCCCGAGTTTATAGATTACAACAAGGTGTTTTTAAGAAAGAACAACTGACAAGGATTTTCAAGCCATAAGCTCCTATTCGTGAAGAAGATTGCGGGTACCATTTTTTTTTTGTTTTGAAAAGAAACAGCTTTTTATTGTTAAAACAAAAGCTTAATCCGCTAAAAAATAAAACTATGTAGAGAAAATAGGATGGAAGAACATCAAAAACATTCAAAAGAAACAAAACCATGCAATTGTAGGATATCATTTCATTTTCTAATTTTTCAGTACCCATTAAGGTACTAAAAGGGAACAGCAATCCAGTTCCAGATCCTCCAAACAACACAAATCCCAGTTGGCTGGTGCTTTGAGTTGTATCACAAGAATCTGATAAGAGAGCACAGGGTTGGACATAGACCTCAATGCACCATCTATGACTGTTTGGTCAAATTATGAGGGGTCCCAATAAAATGATACATCTTCAATCACGTGATTATATTACTTTCAAAATTTTGACATGGTAGCAACGTCAGATAGCATTAAATAATCCTTAAACATTAATTGCACACATTTCTGCTTCTTGTAAATAATTGTAAAACAAGACTACCCAGAATACGATTGATTACAAACAAAGAAAATTCAGATAAAAAGCACAAAAAAAATTTACCTCTGTCGTGCCATGGCCAAAGACGAGAATCAAGTATAGAGTCTCAAAAATAACAGAAGAATCTACATGTTCATAGTTGTATAGCTCTCCAAGAAATCGCATATGGGCAATTTGCCTTTGCTGCATTCCATACTCATTTAGTTCGAGACCAAGCCTGATCTCCTCTAAAACCTGAAAGTACAGTTATATCTGTGAAACTCTCACTCAAAAGAGAAGCGAAGCACAAATCTTTCAGCTCACCACACATGCAAACTTTAGATTTGACATTATAAGACTAGGTGTCCGGCTGAAGAGTAATTTACTTTAAATTAATAAGTTTATTTGTATATTTCATTACCCACATTTGCACATATACACTTATACTTCAGTATAACCACTGTTATCGCAGTTCAATAGACAAATGATAAGAGAAAGTTTACTGCTAGATTGTATTTGTTTGGGCGGCACTTGGCAAGCAGCTCACTCGATCAGAAATCAAAATATTTAAGCGAAAATTCTTTGGATTTCAAATGAATGACGGATTAGTAAGATTTCCTTTTGCTAAAGTCCAATTGTATAGGTACAAGACCAAACGGCAACCTAGCCATTCAAATTCCACCACAGGGTCGCTGAATTTTGAAAGTTTAAAAGATGTACTAGTGATGTACTCTAAAGGGACAGCCACAATTGGTAAAATTGATACTTTAGTGTAGATAAAAGACTGCAAAGCAAGAAAAAAAAGATGAGATTTGGATGCAAAAATGACCTCATCAACAACAGAGACAGCGAATTCATCATGATAGCGACTCAGACCAGCAGTGAGAGAAGCAATCAAATGGATCTGACCATACTTCCCTTTGTGAACCTTCATAAAGCATTTCAAAAGAAATGGCTCACATTCACTCCACGGTAATTTACGCAGTTGCCTCAGCACATGTTCGAGGGTAGTCTTATCAAGATCTGAGAATAGCAACTTTCTTATATACTGAAATTGAAAATAGACAGAAGTGTCAATTTAGGCATTTGATGCATCAAATAAACTTCAATAATGTTGTGCTAAAGATGTATCAAACCTGATGCAATGGTGGACGGACTTTAGCGACTCGAGCAGATCTCTCAGGCGGTTTGCACAGGTAGTAGGCATTTTCAACAAGGGTGCTGTGACGAGGATCCAGATTCTTTACATTCTTTAAGCGCATTAATATTTCCAACATGTTAGCCATCCGCACTGTAGTTTCTGGAGACCGGTACAGGAAACGCCCAGAAGTCTCAAGAAGATTGCAAGCAACATCAATATTATGATGAGAGAAATCATCTAAACAAGCCTGGCAAGAAGATAATTTTCAAGTGAGTAAAAGCTAGCCTCTTTTTGTCAAAAAATGCCCCGACGAAGCTGAAAGATATCATCATAACTGTGAGTGAAAGCAATGAGAATGAGATCAAAATGCATAAAAATGTACTGGCTTATTTGGATTTACCTTTAAACAACTAAAAACAAGACCAGCTGGTGCAATTCTAAACTTGCAGAGTTCTCCAATAAATCTTATATTCCTTATCTTTGTTTCAATGTTCATTTGATCCTGCGCAGAATTACAATTCAATATCGAGATATGAACTTGTCAACCTGAAACAATAACAAAAAGCATCCCATACAAAACTAACCTTTTTATTGATTAAGGAATTGAACTCGTCCTCCAAAAGACCCAGAAGCATGGAAGATACATCCTTCATACAAGTCGACAGAGTGGCAACCATGCGCGAGTAGTATGGAAGTAGCTCCAATGATGTCCTGGGAACATTAAACACTGCCCTGACAAGCTTTTTCCGATTTGCTTTTGAATTCAGATAACAAAACTCTACCTGAAAATATATTTTTTTTTAAATATGTTTTTCAATATAAATCAAAACAAGATTTTTCAGTATGGACCATAAAGAAAAAACATATGATGGGAAAGAGAGAACGGGAGAGGAGTAAAACAAATGTATACTTACAGTTAATTGGTCGATAAGATCACGGCTCACACAACCAGGGAGCCTCTGCAGTAAAGCATCCAGATTAGTCCCTTCAATAGTTTTTAATTTCTCCTTCTCATTCTCTCCCTTTCGATCACTTTTCTCTTTGTCTGAATCCCTAGTCTTCTCTTTATCATTTTCATCCTTGTCTTTTCCTTTCTCTACGATTTTTCCTTCCTGTAAAGCAACAGCATCTGAAGAAGATTCTCCATTATCTTCTATGACCTGTGGACTCTGGTCTGATTCAGGCACGGGCTCCTTAATAATTTCAAAATAAGATGTTCTGTGAGTGAGATAGATACAAACATAGAATAAAAAGAGAGAGAAGACGAGAGTAAGGTGTATCTTAAACTTGTAAAGAAAGCATTGAACCCAACATAACGAGCATGTAAATAGATATTTAGCAACAGTAAAGACAAGAACTTTATGTTTTTTGAATCTTCTTTTTTTCATGAGACAAGCCAAATGATAAAATTGGTAACAAATGTACAATTTGGCAATTATGGTACATTCAACAACAATATTTATTTTCATTTTGTTGCAAACAAATTATAAGAAACACCTCTCATTTTACAAGAAGTGTCATACTGAGGCTCAGGATTACATGGGGGGAACTCAAAACTAATAACGACACGAGTCAAAGAGCAAATGCACTCATGAAAACTTTATTTACATATATTTATGCATGTTGAACAAAACTAGATTTATCATGCTGGTCCCTCTATTTCAAGCAGAATGATTCACCATGCATTCTACCTAAATATGTAACAATCTGGAAAAATAAAAATACTGATTTTTAAGTGTTGCCTTAAATCAATTTTCAGAATTTATGTAAATATGTCCCTTACAGGGGGTTGCTCTTGAGTCTTTGCAGATTGCTCATTGACTTTAGACTCTGCTTCTCCCAGTAACACAGCTGGAACAAATGCTCTGAAAAGAAAATATAAACAACATTTTACTACATGTCGAGTCAATCTGTGCAGCTTAAGAAACCACCATCCAACTCACTGATGAAATAAAAGAATTATACTCAATAACATATTACAAATTGTTTTCCTTCCCCGTTTTTAGTAGTAAAAGACAAATAACATCCAACTGCAACAAACCTAAGGTCTGGCAAGCTCTCATAGAAAGCCCTAGTATCTTCATCATCCCATATGATTTCAAGTACAGAAGAATCCTTTCCAGCAACTGGAGATGAAGCATCATCTCCACTGGTAACCCTAGTTGTGTGACCATCCTCTGGCATCACTGGAGGCTGCATATCAAGTGCTTCTGCTAAACTGTGGGAATATCAATTGTACCAAGAGTAGGCAAAAAAAAATTAGACAAATATTTAAAGTGCCTTAACTTCTTTGACTATTTAAATATCAGAATTCATCGTTCCTTCCCTTTCTACTTAAAGGGCTAACAACCATGAATAAAAATCCCAGAAAAAATAGGACGCCAACAGCAAGGACATGAACCTAAGAAAAATCGCAAAACAAGCTGACAAAACGAACAAGGTCTGCAAACAAGACAAAAGCAGCACGAGAAAAATAAGCAGTTATCACAGTACAAAAAGGACGAAACCATTGTTTAAAAGAGTTTGGGGATAGTGACTCCAGTTAAAGAGCAAGTGACGAACGTAACCAAAATTGTATTACATTTTTTCATTTTTCCATGTTTCTAGACACTCGCTTTGATGCTAGTTTGCTCCTGGTTTCATAAGAATATTACTCAAACCCATTCCTCAATTCTGTTATCTTTAGCTAAACCAAGATAAGTAATATAAAGCACCAGAGTTTTAATAAAATTATTTAAATTATCCAGCAGAAATAGGAAAATGCACCCCCTTCCCTGTACTTGTGAAGTTCAGTTGTGTGATACCTATAAAAAAAGATATTATATTAACCTCTAAAGTTCCCTCTGACTTTGATGATAAATGATACAGTACATAAAGCCTTCTGTATTATTAAGTAAGAGATCACTTAACCATGCTACCATTTAACAACATAGTCCACAATCCACCATCCTTGAAAGAATAAGAATATCTGCACGTCAGACTGACATCCTATAAACAATGACCACATAAGCTTTCAAGAATTGCTGATAATAGTAGTGAACATATTTTACTTCATGAAACACAGTTACATGTTAATTTGAGGTATACCAGAATATCACATGATTAAAGTTCTTAACGCTAAAAGAAAGGATTATATCTAATACAGACAGCAATAATGCAACAAGACTGACATAATCTAAGACACTGACAAACCTGGACACTAGCACAATAAATAATAAATAATGGCAGAAAATTGTAGATCCACTTACGCCGAGACATTACGGTACAAATGGTCATAAGATTTCCGCAGCTTTTCATATGAAGAGGCACTATCATCACTGAGCTCTCCTTTAGCATTAAGGATTCTTGCATTTTCATTCTCCATTTGGCGAAGTGACTAACGACATCAAGAAAAGTTTAATATGTGTGTGTGTGTGTGTGTGAGAGAGAGAGAGAGAGAGAGAGAATTTAGATAAATGAATAAGCATAGAAGTGTAAGGAAGAATCTTACACTATGCTCCGACTGAAGCAGCCCTGCTGCAGCTTCATAATACGTTTGAAATGCCTTCTTGAAAAATTTCTTTTGATCAGTTGTGATATTAAGACCCCTAAAAAACTGTGGACAACTGTCAGAACATACTAGAGAATTGATGTACGTTAACAACCATACACATGACAATAGTCAGTCTGTAGACACATGATCATAAAAGAAAGCAACAATAGAAAAGATATCACAAAATGATTTTATTGAGGGATGTTGACATCATAAGTAACATTGGAGTCTGAGCAAACAAGCCAGTTTTGAAATATGCAAGTCGTAGTAAATAATTAAATATACTACAGGATTATTATACCTCGTCATGCACTTCTGGCCCAGATAGTGGAAGACCAAGAAACAATCTTCCCTGACGAGCAAAACTAGCAAGAAGAGTCAAATTTGTCTGAGTAGTATCCCTGTCCTTGAGGTGTTCACCGCTGGTAAGATCTTTGATTATGTTAACAAAAGTACCACTGTCTTCTATCACTCCAACAAAGTAAAGTTCCAAAAGAAGTTTCAAAGTGCTACGCTTTTTCATGGCCCTTAGATTCCTATCTGCATCTGGGTCATCCCCAGACTTCCCAGGAAAGAAGACTTTCAAAAGACCTTGGATTAGGGTTGGGGCGAAGTCTTTGTATCTTTGATGAAGCAGAGAGCAGATCTAAAAAATAAATTGAATACATACTAGTGTCAGAAAATTTAAACACAATCTATCAATATGTCATAAATGATGTCAGTGTTACAATTTCACATATGAGCTGCGAAAAGACACAGAAAATGTAGCATATCAACTCCAGGAAACAAACAGCACATTAATTTAAACTGACAAAAAATTAATGCAATGCAAGACCCAAAAACATTAAAATTGCACCAACTCCAGAACATTAGTACTCCGATTGAGACATGTACCGAGACATCCCACCATGTTCAACGAAATTTCAAAAAATATGACATAAATTTACCAATAACCAGGGACATTCAAACAGAATGTTATGGTGAAGCATTGAAAAACAAAGACCAATAACAGATACAACTTGTTTGAACTTTGTCAGACAACTTTTCCCCAGTTCAAAAAACATTATCTCAACAGATAAATTGATGAGATTGCTCATTATCTATCTCAGCATGGTTGGAACTTATCATTCGAGTAATAAGTTACCAAAACAGCATATTGTTGCAGCACGTTTCTGTTTACTCTTTTAAATAAGATAAGCAAATCTATACTAGCACTTTCCAAACCCACAACTAAATAATCACATGAAGTTATGTAATTCCACATGTGTAATATCCAAAACTATTTATATTGTTTATAAGAAAATATTGATCCACAATAGGAAGCAACCAACAGTTCTGAATGCAATTTCAGAATAGAAACAATACCAACACATTGTTACGTAAAATTAACAGATTAGTGGTATAGAAATGGAAGGAAAAACAGAGACAAAAACGCACTTGAACTGCTGCTTGTATGTCCGATGATCTAAGTTTGGCATCACAAATAGCACTAACAGCTTCACTGACGAATTTGCTAAGATTGACACCTCTCAAATCATCCATAAGCCCTTCCTTCTGCTCCTCATTTATCTGCTTTAGTTTCTTAATAACTGCTGTGTTTCGTTTAATGCTGGAATCTAATGTCCTCAGAAATCCCGTGTCTGGAAAAATCAGTCATATTCAGCAATCTTGTTTCTTCCCCAATCATGTCTATTTAGTAATACCACACTTGAAAACCAACACTTGAAAAAAAAAAGAGAGAGAGAAACAAAAAAGTAGAGATACACAAATTGCTCACCAGGCCTCTCAGGATTCAAATTGCTCTGCCGAAGAGCCATCTTGGACTCTATCGATTTCTTGATCTCCTCAAGCCGAGCAACAGCTTCCTGAACCGATCGAACAAACAAACACGGAAACAATATAGCTTCTCCCTCAATCAATCACTGAAATTTACATTAAAAGAGTAAACCCTAAAAAGTGAGAGAGACTCGCATAAAATCCTTACCTCGTCGTCTTGCTTCCCGTGAGGTATAGCTCCGGCGGCACCACCGGATTCCTCTTCCTGGTGATCCATCTCACTCTACTCGTATTCCTTCTCGGGTTCAACCCAAAGTTTACGAGGAGGTTAGCAGTAAGTAAAACACAGTTTTGTTCCTTGTTCGTCCGACCTCTCGTAACAACTACGCGGATACCCGCGCCCCAGGGGCGGATTTTTGAAGTTTTTATTTCAACGATAAGCAATGTAGAGTAAGTTTATTATGACCATTATCAAGGCTGCAATTAAAATCACTACTATTCGACGAAAAATTAATCATGAAGCAGTAGAAGCGTATCAATGTAAACCACACATAACTTAGAGAAGTGAGATATTAGAGAAGCTAGTATGTTAGAAAACGGGTGTGAAGGTGACAAAGTGAATATTCAAAAACATCAACAGTATCTTTTATTGAAATGTGGGTAAATTGATTTTGATATTAATTAACGATGTACTAAATTTGAGTCTCTTTATCGAATATGTGACTCAGTTTTAATATATATATCTAGGCAGTAAATTTAATATATCTAATAGGCAGTAAATTATTTTTGATATTAATTAACTATCTACTAAGTATGAGTCGATTATACCTCTCATGATCTTAGATTAAGTTTGCTTTTTTGATATTTATTAGTGATACTTGGGCTGTATTTCATCATTAGCAACTATCATATCATTAAAATGTCATCATTAATTGTTTAATCTATATAACAATCTTCTCAATTGCTGCCTATTTGCATGGAGTTTGGCACTCTTTACATAATTGTCTAATCATTTGCTAAATGAGAATGTAAGGGTGCATCAATACATGCATCTATTTGAATACATCAAACAGATTATTATGAATTTAGCAATCATTTGTTTGTTTTGATATATTGATTAGTGATGTATAATAAATATTAAGTAGATATGCAACTATATATATTAGCTGACATTATTATAACACAAAGTAGATTTTATGCAACAACTTGATCATCATCAATTGAAACTATATACAAAAAAGTTTATGCAGACATCAAGTTTTTATTCTTTCTGTGATGCTGATATTTACTACCATGTTACTTACAAATCATACTTGATTCATATAATTATGAAGCAAGTAAAAGCCATGTATTTACCTGATACATAAACACATCTCTTGATGAGTGGATTAGTTTTTTTTTTAAGTTTATGCTTCCTAATTGTTGGAAAACAGCTTCAGTGTGCAACAATTTTGTGGTGACATTAGAATGAATCAATACATTTGCAAATACAGAGCTTTTAACGCTCTGACTATTTTTCTTATCATTTGACGTGGAATTTTTTTATAATCCATTGAGGTACTATGTAATGAATAAATTACTACTACACATTTTCTAAGATCTGTCATTAACACAGCTTTAAAAAGTTTCCAAAATAGGTTAAAATGATTAATAGTTCAAGATTTGGTTCAGTGAATTTGAAAACTGAAATTTTTGAGGCAGGAATTTTGCAAGCAACAGTTGGGGAGTACTTTGAAGTTAGGGGTACTGTTAAGACTTCATGCTAAAGACATTGAATGCTTTGTGATTATGGTGGGCTGGGAAAGATAAGCACATTGTTTATTACATAGCAATCAAGTTTCTCTTCATGTATTGTGATTAGTGAGCCTGTATATAGAACAATGACTATTACATTTGCAGATGTAAAGCACTCTATGTTTCAAGCTTGATTGATAGAATTGAAGTGCAAACAGAACTTCTGTAGATTAGAGACTAATGCACTTCCAAATTTCATAGTTATAACATAGATTCCTAATTTAAAGTCCCTTGTACAAAGACAACATTCAGATACCACCATTGTATAAATATATGATTCATATAGCACAATTGTTACAATGCATGAATTCAACTAAAGTAGAAAGTAGAAATTGAAGCAACATAAAGTAATCTGATCAGTCAACTAATTGGTCATCAATGTATTGCATGAGTTACACTACATTACTAAACACATAAATTTGTCCAATATTATATCATACAATTTACTACATAGCCATACCACTGAGAATTAACTAACTAAGTACTGATATAGCCAACTACATTGAGCCCTACAAAAGAAATTCAGTTTTGAACATATTGCACATTTGCTAGTTCAACCTGCTATATTTGAACACCTGGAAAAAGAAGAGCTCATATTATACATCTTACAATCTTCAAAGAAGAATGTGCTAGTAAAAGCATTTAACTTGTAGCATCATTCTGTAATAGAGTTGGAAGGTTTTTGATCTGTCTAAATCATAAGCAGGACGAAAAAATCAAAAAGAAGGTACCGATTAAAAAAAATTAAAAGTAAATGGAGGTATGAGCAGATTAAAACAGATTAAACAATGATCCATAAAAAATCAAAAAATGGATATAATTTAATTGTTTGGTACTGGCAGATTGTATGGGTTCTGACTGTAGCTGTTCTATCTCAATCGACCTCAAGTATAGAGTAAATCTACTTCTCCTCTAATCAATTTTTTGTTCGATTTGGGTTCATCACTCACTGGATTTATATTTGCAGTCTCGCTTCCATTGTCCGATTTGGTCTCGATTAATCGGACTCCATGCTAAGAATTGAGTTGAGTAAATCTTTGTCTCTCCTAATCAATATTTTGTTTGATTTGGGTCTATCGCTGACTCGATCTATATTTGCAATCTCTCTCTCTCATTCTCGAATTCAATTTTGGAATCTGCAAACATATCTAGGCTTCGTCTGTAGTTTCCAGACTGGACACAGATCGGTTGATCGGATCGTAGTCGTTGAGCTGCCTATCTTTTTCTCTCTGCTTTTGTTCGCTTTTGAGAAGAGGCTACACCCCTCTCCAGCCAAGCCGCAATCTTGGTTTTTGACAACCTTTAATAAAACTATGTCTCTTTTTACATAAATTTCAAATTTTGATTGATTTTTAATTTTTAGTTTATTTTTCTCAGATTGGTGGTGGGTTTAGCTTGGTTTGCATTGATGTCATTAGATTTTGATGGGTTGTGATTGATGGTACATTGATGATAGAAAAGAACGATAAAGAGATGTAGATAGATTCAATGTTTTACAACGCTCTACTAACAGTTTGATGAATATGTGAATTTCTGAGATATGATGATTTTATGAACTATTAAATTAACTCTGGTAAGCAGTACTTGGGAACTACTTTAAACAAATACTTGGGAACTAACTTGGTTTTAGTAAAATGATGAAACCAATAGTTGAATTGCTTAGATATGATGGTAGCATTCAGAGTGATTGTTTTATCATACTGTGTCAAAAGTCAATTTTAGATACATCTTCGTACCAATAGTGCACAACGCACGCAAAACAATGAGCTTCATCATCATCACACTCGAACTCAGCTCCTGTAGCGCATAACCCGGCTAACACGGAAACTCGAGCCACACACACATGAAACACTGAAACTCCCGACTTCCGACTGAATGCATCAGCAATAACAATAGCCTCTCTCTCGGATAAACTCAAATGTGCAGCCATAGTCGTTAGTCGACCCCATACATCTACACTGCCTCAAGCTCAAATCCGGCTGAATATGCAAGTGGATGAAATTCAAGTGATCAGTGTACGTCCTACACTGTGCTGCACGCCGTAGCAGTAGTGTCTCGAACTCTCCGATGCTAACATAAGGATAGCTACACCCAAATCATACACAGGATATGCAACTACATAAGGTTTCCACTGCTTGAAACCATGAGCCACCGCTCTGCTAAGCTGCATCAAAGCATAACCAAATCCAAAACTCGATGCATTATCATAACCCATGAACTCACCACGATCGTCAGGTAGAGTCAAAACCGGTGCAACGGTCGACCTTCCTTCAGGAGTAAATAACTCTCCTCGCGTGCATCGAACCACTCGAGCTTGACGCCTTCTTCGTCAATCCGGAAAGTGAAGTGACTATCTGAGAAAATCTTGTACAAACCGTCGATAGTAGCCTGCCAAACCCAAGAGACCCCTGATCTCTGGTACAATGGTAAGTCAACCCCAAATCAACACGGCTTCTATCCGGTCAGGATCCACGCCGACTCCCTCGGATAACATCACACAGCCCAAAAACTTCACGCTAATCAACCAAAATTCACACTAACTGATCTTCACAAACAGCTGATTATCTCGCAAAGTCCGCAAAACCGCTCGCAATTGCTTCAGGTGCTGGTCCACACTCCTGGAGTAAATCAGGATATTACCGACGAACACGACCGCAACTTGTCCAGTAACCGTCTGAACACCTGGTCCATCAAGTCCGTAAAAACTGCGGGGCATTGGTCAACCCGAACGGCATGACCAAGAACTCGTGATGCTCGCACCGTGATCTGAAAGCTAACATGGCCACATCTGACTCTCTTATCCTCTACTGATGGTATCTGAACCCGAAATCAATCTTCGAAAAGACTGAAGCTCTCGCGAGCTGATCAAACCAATCGTCAACCTGAAGCAGAGGATACTTGCTCTCTTCTGAAGCCTGATTCAACTTCCGGTAGTCAATGCACCACCACGTCGAACCATCCAACATTCGCACAAATAATGAAAGAGCACACCACGCAGGTACGTTGAGTCGCATGAAATCTCCTCCAGCAACTCCTGAAGTTGAACCTGTAGTTCCATCAGCTCCGCTGGCACCGAATGACAAAATGCCGGTGGTATGAGTCCAGTGTCCGGTAAAAGCTCAATGGTGTAGTCGGTCTCCCGAACTGGAGGAATACCTGGTAACTCCTCCGGAACACACATGGAAACTCGGGAACCACCTCAATGTCGCCAATGTCGGACACAGCAACCGTAATATCCATAACATAAGCTAAGCAACAACACAACCCGTTTCCACCATCCGCTCGACCATCACCGCAAAACAGTATCTCGGGAAAAGTCTGGTCGTCGAAATACAACCACCTTCTCGGGACCATCGAACATAGCCCAATGCATCATCAAGAAGTCCATACTCATAATCGCATCAAAACCAACGATGTCCAGCTATAACAGATCCGCGGCTAACCCATAACCTTCAACAAATATTCCGCAACCACCGGATGGATCCAACACTCTCCAAAACCTCGGAAGTGGAGATGCATGTACAATAGCCATGGATATCAAGCGACGGTAACCTCGAAGAAACTCCGTCCCCATACAAGGTCGTGACACGAACTCCAACAAGCCCAACTAGCCGCCCACGTCAATTGCGACTTGCTGATTAACTCGTCAAAAAGGCTACATTGGTCAAACTCCAGAAATAACATCATGACCTCCTCGTGAACGGATTTTGACGATTTCGTCGATATTGAATTATATGTTTCAGGGAACGGTTGTTTCTCGTGATATGATTCGAGGTTTTGAGTTATGATTTTGAGCAGTGGATTTTATGATTATTCAGGGGATCGTGATTGTTCGTTTGGCGAGGGATTTTCCGCCAGATCACTGGATTAACGCGTATTGCGTATGCTCATCTGTGAGTAGACTTTTCTATTTTCACTGTCGTTGCGAGTTCGTGATTTTTCGTATTTATTTATATACGATATTGAGATTATTTATTAATTTTGGAGGCATTATTTTATATTTTATATGGTGATGGCATTACTTGCATCGATGCTTCGGCTACTCGACTGATCACCGGTAGTCTGACCCAGAGTTAAGAGATTCCTCTGGACCAGGGTTGAGAGATTCCCCTGGGCAAGGTCGAGAGATTCCCCTGTTATGCCACTGGGGTTGAGAGATTACCCTAGCCTATCACCGACGGGCTTGAGAGATTCGCCTGACCATCGGGCTTGAGAGATTCGCCTGACACCTCCATATATTTTCTGAACTCACATTGCTTTACATTGTTTATTGTATATGTAAAACTCGCGAAAGGTATATGTTTATTTTCGTCCACTCACTCTAACGATTTTATTTGTCTTTCCCCTGGGCTTTTCGGTTTCCGTGCCCAGTTTGCAGTTCAGATTCTGGTGTCGCACGTCGCGGTAGGAGGCTTAGTATTCGAGCGATATTTCTTTTATGGTAGGTTCTTAGTTTGGCCTACTATTTGTATATATATATATACTAAAAGTCGCTCTGAGCATTCTGATGTTATACTTTCATACGATTTTCCCTGGATTTCTGTAAAGTATAGTTTTATTGATTACTTTACATCACTGTTATGATATTGAGAAATCCGGATGGGATTGGTGCCCACGGTTTGGCTTTTGTAGCATAGGATGAAGTGTATTTTTCGGGTGCAGGTTAATGGCAATTCCGCGTTAGTAGCGTTACTCTGCCGAAATTTTAATGGTTTTTGTTGGTTTGTGTTTTCAGAATGGGTTTAATTCCGGTTTAGGAAATTAAATCGGGGTTGGGTCCTTTCATTTGATTCATTTATGTATTGTTGGATTTGGGGTTGCTTTAGGACACAAATTGACTCGATTTACCCGTTAGGTTTTGAGTTTAATTAATAGCGGTGCTCCGGCCATTTTTCAGCAACGGGTGGGGTGGAATCGATTGGGTTTCACCCTAGAGGTCAAGTTCCTATGGGTTGGAGGACTGAGGAGTGACGACAACGTAGATTTTGGCATGAAATAATTTTCGGCGATTTCCGGGCCGTGAGGTTCCGAGCCGTTTTCCGGTCAAACAGTGGCGAGTTATTGTAGGTCCACTTGGAAAAGATGTAGGGCTTGTTAGGATCTTTCCAACCATGGGTCGAATGCTCCCAATAAAGCTATTACCGCCGGAGGCGTGTATGACTCACGTGTCACCGCCTGTGGAGGCGTGCGAGGGACACGCATTGCCGTCCACGGTGGGGCTCTGGTGAGGCAAAAATCCAAAATTTTGACTGGGGGGGTTTCAGAGCAGTTTCTGAGTTTATTTTCATACTGTTTATCAAAATTCGATATTAATTAACTATATGATTTATTCAGGAGACCGTGATCGAGATTTTGGCGAGGAAACTTTTATCGGACCATAGAGCTAACTGTGTATTGTGAGTGGACACTTTATTTTCACTGTTGTTTTGCGAGTCTACAGTTATGCATTTTTCAGTTATGCATTTTTTAGTTGTGCATTATTACAGTTACGCATTTGCATGGAGGCACATATGATTTTATTTTACACATAACATAGTTAGAATTATTGCATCAATGCACTGACTTCTCAGCAGATCCCCAAGACACTCCGGGAGGGCCAGAGATCTAACTCGAGGATTTATATAGTACCCAGAAGGGCCAGGAACCTGACCTAAGCAGTCTTAGGGTTTGAGGTCGTTTGACCCAAGTCACAGCCTCCACATATCACATAGTACTCAGTTTTCCCAGGAATCTAACATGGACGTTTAGAGTTTTAGACTCGCATCATTTCTCGTATGTTTTATAATGAAAGGCATAATAATTATATTTTCTAGTTTAAAATGAAACATTATTTTCGTCCACTAACACTAACAATTTTATTATTTTATATGTCTTTCTCTGGAATTTTTTATTTCTTATGGCCCAGTGTGCAGTTTCTATCTAATCGTTGCACGACATTGTCAGAGGCCTAGATTTCGAGTCACACTTCTGTTCTTGTACGTTCCTAGCTAGCCTGCTAGTTCTATTTATTATGTCAATTAGACGTCGCTCTAAATACTATGTTTAGTTTACTTACGTTTGTGTTGTATTTCCAAATATTCACTAGATTCCTTGTAACCTTTTGAAATCAGTATATTTGTTATTTGTACAGTAATTGGTTTATTTGAGAAATTCGGATGAGAATCGGTGCTCCACAGTTTATTTTTGTGGACTATTTTAGAAGTGTGGTTTACTTGCAGGTTTTGAATTTCCTTAAATTGTAGAGGAAACTTTGAAATTTTTTTTGTAGGTTTTGTTGTCGTTAGGGCCTAATTTCGATTTAGGCAGCTGAATCGGGGTCAGGTTCTTTCAGTTGGTATTAGAGCATTAGGTTATAGATTCTGTAGACTTCCACAGTTGTGTTACTAAGGATATTTGAGAATGCACAACACTTCCGGAGTGATAGCCCGACTGATCGGTAGATCTCCATCAATGCTCACGGTGTTATGTGTTTTCAAATGTTTGAAGTCTCATGATTGCATCCTTTGTGTTTTGTGACTAATGTGTTTTTAGCCATAAGAATGTCTCTTAGATGTGGAGCCTGAGCCAATAGGGCTTAGGATCGTGATGAGGATCAATGAACACAATACTTACTCGTGAGAGCTTTACGTTTAGACGAGCGTTTTGATCTGGTAGTAAAAGCCAAGAAAGCGGGAGCAGCCTCATTCCCTGGTTACACTGATCCTGAAATATGTAGGGCTTGGATAGTTCAGATTGAGAGAGTTTGTGAGCATTTACACTTTACTCTTGTGCAGAAGACTGTGGCAGCTATTGGGTTACTTGAGTCAGATGCTTATTTATGGTGGGATAGTACCAAGAGACTAGCTGTTGACACCCTATGGCCTACCTTCAAGGAATTGTTTATGCCCCGATATTTCAATGAAGCTACTTAACATAGAAAATATAAGGAGTTCTAAAACTTGAGGCAATGGAGGATGCAAGTGCTTGAGTATCGAGATCAGTTCACTCGTTTGTCTCGTTTTACTCGTGATATGGTTGCATTTGAAGAGGAAAAATGCGAAAGGTTCGAGTTGGGTCTAAATCTGAATATCAAGGGGACCTTGACAACTATGCATCGGAATAACTTTGATGAGTTTCTTAATGCAGCAATCAGAGGTGAGGATTTAGAAAGGGAGAGACAGTTGCAGTTTCAGTCTCGCCGCTTTGAGGAAGGTAGACCCAACCAGGGTCCTTCAAAGAGATTAAGTTCAGGTACATATGGCTCAGCCTTTTCTTCTAGTAGTGGACCTCACAGATTTCCTGCTGGCACATCTGGTCAGAGTAGGAGCCAGAGGTGGATGAGGAATCGACCTTAAAGGCAACAATCAAGTGGGAGTTCTAGTGGATCGAGTTACCCTCGACACCCATATAACACACCAGCTGCACAAAAAGAGTTTCCAATGTGCAATAATTGCAACAGACATCATTTGGGTCAGTCTCAGCAGGGCATTTTAAGGTTGTTTTACTTGTGGCCAGGAAGGTCACTTTGGTATGGAATGTCCACAAAGGGGCAGTTATGGTGGTTCGGCCACACAGAGTTTAGGTGGAGATCAGAGCACCACTTGTGGAGTTTAGGTAGCGCAGTCTCCAGGGCAAGCAAATCAACATAACTGTAATCAGCATGGACGACCAGGTGGACATGCCCGAGTGTATGCCGTAACCCTGCAAGAGGGCAGAGCTTCTCAGAGATTATTATCAGTACGTTATATGTTTTTGGTTATCCAGTTCTTATTTTATTAGATCCTAGGGCTACGCATTCCTTTATGTCGTATAGATTAGCATCTTTGGTCACTATACCTGCCTCTCATCTTTCGAGAATATGACAAGTATTATATTTATCTAGTGATGTTGTGACTGTCAGATGGGTGTATAGGAACTGCGAGATATTCATAGAAGGTTATGGGTTAGCCACAGATTTGATGTTGTCAGACATTGTAGATTTTGATGTAATTCCGGGGATGGACTTCTTGGAGGTTCACTGGGCAGTCTTTGATTGTCATAAGAAAGAGGTAGTCTTTAGAAGTCCAGGTATGCCAGAAATCTTGTTTCGTGGCGAAATAAATATTTCTCCACTTTGTTTACTTTTGGCGGTGAAAACAGAGAAGATGCTAAAGAAAGGTTGTGAGGCATATTTGGTACATGTGATCAATATAGAAGTTTGTGTATCGAGTATTGGAGATATTCCAGTGGTTTGTAAGTATCCAAATTTATTTCCAGAGGACATACCTGGTTTGTCTCCGATGAGGGAGATTGACTTCACCATTGAATTACTTCCAGGTACTGGACCTATTTCCCAAGCACCCTATCGAATGGCTCCAGTAGAGTTGAAGGAGTTACAGGTTCAATTGTAGGAGTTAATCGATAAGGGCTTCATTTGACCAAGTGTTTCACATTGGGGTGCTCCTGTGTTATTTGTCAGGAAGAGAGATGGTTCGATGAGGTTGTGCATTGTCTATCGGAAGTTAAATCAAGTCATGGTGAAGAATAAGTATCCTTTACCGCAGATTTATGATTTGTTTTACCAATTAAAAGGAACTACAATTTTTTCGAAAATTGATCTAAGGTCAGGATACCATCAACTTTGGATTAGGGAATCAAATGTTCATAAAACGGCCTTTCGATCGCGCTATGGGAATTATGAGTTTCTTGTCATGCCTTTTGGCTTGACAAATGCCCCAACCGCTTTTATGGACCACATGAATTGAGTCTTCAGGCGATACTTGGATAAGTTTGTCATTGTATTTATCAATGACATCTTAATATATTCCAAGGATGTGATGCAACATAGGAAACTTCTACATGCTATTTTGCAAACTTTGCGAGATTCTCAATTGTATACAAAGTTTAGCAAATATGAATTTTGGCTGGACAGTGTCAAATTTCTGGGTCATGTGATTTCAGCTGAGGGAGTTAGTGTTGATCCAAATAAAGTTGAAGCGTTGTTGAATTGGAGCAGACCTATAAGTGTAACTGATATGAGAAGTTTCTTGGGATTACCTGGTTACTATCGCTGTTTTGTATAAAACTTTTTTGGCGGATTACAGCTCCGCTTACCCGATTGACGAAGAAGGGGGTCAAATTTGAGTTGTTCGATGCTTGTGAAAAGAGTTATCTGATGTTGAAGGAGAGATTAACTACGACACCAATATTGACATTACTTGACGACAGTGAGGAATATGTCATTTATAGTGACGCTTCAAAATTGGGTCTATGCTACGTTTTGATGCAGCATGGCAAAGTCATTGCATATGATTCTAGACAATTGAAGCCCTATGAAGTTAATTATCCCACACATGATATTGAGCTAGCCGCCATTGTGTTGGCACTGAAAAATTGGAGGCACTACTTATATGGAGTGTAGTGTAGGATTTACACTAATCACAAGAGTCTCACTTACCTACGTACTCAACCAGATCAAAACATGAGGCAGTGAAGATGGATGGAATTGATTAATGACTACGACTGTACTTTTGAGTACCATCCGGGAAAAGCTAACGTTGTTGCAGATGCCCTTAGTAGGAAATTTGGAGCCTCTCTATTTCATGTATAAGTCGCAAGAGTATCAATTTTAGCTGAATTGCGAGGTACGGGAGCAAAACTGGAATGGAGAGATGATGGAGCACTATTAGCTAGTTTTTAAGTCCGACCAGTGTTGGTTGATCAAGTGTGTGAGGTTTAGGATGCAGATTCCTATATGTTAAGTAAAATGAATTTGATTCAAAATGGCGAACCAACAAAGTTTCAACTAAGAAATGATGATACCTTATTGTTCAGAGGAAGATTGTGTGTTCATGGGAATGAAGAACTGAAGAAGAAAATACTTGATGAAGCTCATTGTTTAGCTTATGTCATGCATCCAGGTAGTATGCAAATGTTTCGTACACTTAAAGCCTATAACTGGTGGCATAATATGAAGAGAGAAATGGCAATCTATGTGAGCTGGTGCCTTATTTTTCAGTAGGTGAAGGCAGAGTGGCAAAGACCTTCTGGAAAATTGCAATCATTACAGATTTCAATTTGGAAGTGGGAGCCTATTACTATGAATTTCGTGTATCAGTTACCTCATTCATCTTAGGGCAATACTGGTATTTGGGTGATTGTAGATCGCCTCACGAAATCTGCTCACTTTTTGGCCATTCCTGGGAAAATTTTGGTTAACAAATTAGCAAAACTGTATATGAAGGAGCTTGTGAAGTTGCATGGTGTGCCAATGTCTATTGTTTCTGATTATACTTCTTAGTTTACATCAGAATTTTGGAAAGCATTGCAAATGGCGTTGGGGACCAAACTACATTTTAGTACAACATTCCATCCTCAAACTGATGGCCATTCTGAAAGGACGATTCAAACTTTTGGAGGATATGTTGTGATCCTCTGTGTTACAATTTAAAGCCAACTGGTGATCTACGCATTTTATGCTTGATTATTAATGTCTTTCTATCTATATTTAGCTTTGTTTTGTGCTTAGTAAATATGTTTTTAACTTACTTTATGTTTGTAGGTAGAAATAAAGGAGGAAATAATCAAGGAGGTGATTTGGAGTGAAAAGCGTGCTAAGGAGGAAGTTCCTAATTCCGGAGAAGAAATGGTCCGAGAAATGGTCTTCAAAATGGTTATTAAAATGTTTTCCCACATGGTGTCAATAATTGAAGACCAAATGCCAAATGAAATGGATGCCAAAATGGTGGACAAAAAGTTGAAGACATTTCTCCTGCGCAATCCAGGAATGAGCAAAAATGGCGGAATATATGGGACATAAATGATGGACGAATTTGGAGGATATTCCATGAAGATTTATACATGATTAGAGGGTCAAAATATGTGCAAGGATATGCTAAATTCGGCCAAGAATTATTATGGAATAAGGAATGCAAGATTTGAAGATATGAAGATTTTCTTTTCCTTGAAGAAGAAGAAAACAGGGCAGTCAGGTCATACAATTTCTAAAATCCGTAGGAAATTCAATTCAATTCCAAATATGGTGTTCCTTATATGTATTTTATATGCATTTGAAGCTTTCCAACCCAACAAGAATTAGAATTTTTCAAGGTCTACAACTCCGGGAAAACGCGTTTTACTACAGCTGGTCAGATTTCCCTAGATTTGCTAGGAATCATTGTTTTGGAAGGAAAGGTCCCCATTCTTCTTCTATATAAAGGAGGGCTCGACTAGGGTTTCATCATCACACATCATAGACACCAAAGCTCTGCCCAAAACACCTCCCAAGTCGTCCTAAGCCTAATTCCCTCCAAGGCCGAAGCTCCCTCCTCACGAATCAAGAATAATCGGCGCTCTTCGTCTTGTTCTTGAGAATCCATCTACTCGAGGCGTTGTTAGTGCTCTTCACAGACTCTAAAAGTGTAACCATAAACCTTCTATCTCATTTTTTGTGTTGTAAAGAATTCGGTTTATGACTTGTGATTTGTTTAATAAAGGCTATACGTTTTTACTTACTAATGTTACCTTCCATGTGTTCTTAGTTTTTGGTCTTTGACTTGTATGCATGCTTGTATGCTTAAAGCTTCTTAATGTGTTGGGTGATACGCTCTTCGTTCCTCCCTAGCATGTTTTGTATGAATCTTAGATAAATTAAGGTGTAGGTGCTCTTTGTCGCACTCTTAAAAGCATGTGTATAAATTGCAGGTTGAAAGGTAAGAATTTCGTTGATACTGGGTAAGTGAAGCATGAAAACGGTGGAGGTAGACATGATGTGATGATCACGTGTACATAGTGAAACAAACCAAATCTCGCACCCCCATAAACAAACCTAGCATAGTTATGCATGCACCCTCAATCCCCGGTTAAGAACGATCCCTATTTACCAATGCTACATCTACCAAAATGAAAGGACCCAACCCTGATTTAGCTCCCTAAACCAGAATCAAACCCTTTCGAAAACATGAACCAACAAAAACCGTAGAAATTTCGGCAGATTTTCGTTACTAGCGTAGAATTACCATTACCTGCACGCGGAAAATACACTTCATCCTATGCCACAAAAATCAAACCGTGGGCACCAATCCCATCCGGATTTCTCAATATATCAACAATAATGTAAAGTAGTAAATATATCTGTACTTTACTGAAATCCGGAGTAAAATCGTATAGTATATACAACAGAATACTCAGAGCGACCTCTAATGTATAATCATATACGTAAACCACAGTAGGTAGAACAATAAACCTACTGAAAGAAACAAGGTAGCTCGAGCACTATGCCTCCGACCACGACGTGCAACACCAGAGTCCGAACTGCAAACTGGGCACGGAAACCGAAAAGCCCAGGGGAAAGACATGAAAACTGTTAGAGTGAGTGGACGAAAATAAATGTCTTTCACCAGTTGATATATATGTTTAAAATAACATATGCGAGTCCAGGTAAATAGAAATAACAAAGTACACGAGGTAAACTCATAATCCTCCAGCGTACTGAGCATGCAAGTATAAATCCCACGGGGTCACTCATGGACGCATCCGTGCTAGTACAGTCCGAATCATGGGTCCTTGGTCCACGTGATTCTAAGCCAGAAAGGCCTCGGTTCCGGGGAAACGCCCCTCACCGGTCAGGTCGGGGTGACGACGCCCCTCCTGGAAGGCCTACCATTGGGGATCAGCCGAGAGGCAAGTGTATCGATACAACAACGTAACTGAGACTCTACTCTGTGAAAATCAAATCATAAACAGTTCGATGCAAATGCATGAAACAACATATAAGTGTATGTATATTCGTATACGTATATCCGTATATGTATAATCATAAAACACATGCTCATGTAATCCGAAACCTCATACGCATGCTCAAGTTCGTAAAACATATATAAAGACTAGCAAACAACCCGTGAAAAAAAATTGTTCACTCACAGACTAGCGTAACGCAGTTCGCGTTAACCCGTGATCCGGCGAAAAGTCCCTCGCCAAATGAACGATCACAAACCCCTGAATAATCACAAAATCCATTTCTCAAAATCATAACTCGACAATTCAAGACAAATCACGAGAAACCATCGTTCTCGGAAACACGAAATCCGATTACGACAAACTGTAGGAAATCCGGAAATCACACCTCAATACCTCGCTGTAAGTTCGGATGCTCAATTCGAAAAACGAACCTCCCCACTGCAATCGGGGCGCGATTTCGAGTGAAATGACATGCAACTTGTCGAAAACTCCAAAAGTCAAACTGTTGACCGCCGTTGACCGCCGGCGGCGGCGGCGGCGCCACCAACATGAACTTTTCCCGGCGGAGCAGCCCTTATTCCATGCAAAATCACCCACTGAGCAACTTTGTCAACTGCATCGAAGGCCAATTCTCACTCTAACTAGGTCAATTTCATGCAAAACCGAATTGGTACCAAATTTTCAAATCCAAAATTCTCCATGTACAAGATGAATTGGATCACCAAACTTACATGGTAGCTTGTAGGTGATGAGAGCTTCAAAGCCCACTCCAAATTGCAGCTCAATTCAATCGAATTCAAGCAACCCGAATTCACCCAAAAATGCCCAAACTTTGGTCTATGGTTTCTCTCTCCACCGTGAGACATGCCAGAAAAAGAGGCCGGGGATGAGTTAGGGACCTCGAGACGAAGAGAACGAGACCATTCCCAAGCAGTGGGGTGGCCGGAATATCCCTCGCCGCCGGCGAGCCGTGAGCAAGTCGCGCCACCCATCTCCACCATCTCTCTCCCCGCGTTGACCGGTCCACTTTCATTAATGACCATGTGTTGACTTTCCCAATATGGTAACTTCACTTTTTATAGCTTTCCCAAAATGGAAACCACTTAATTCACTTTTCGACAAACTTCGAATATCCGTAACTTCCTCATCGTAATTCCGATTCCGATAATTCTCGCGGCAACGAACTCGACTCGACATGTTCTTCTAATACCACCCAAAGTCAAACACATCCACCAAAATGATAAAAAGTCAACTGTTCAAATCAACACATATTTATCCGATTAAATAATCAACAATCGGAAATATTCACAACTAAATCTTCGTAACTCGGAATAATACTCCGGAAGTTCCCACGAGCCCGAAATTAAATTCTCAACAACTTCCGTGAAGAAGTCGAAACCAAATTCTCGCCCGAAAATTTAGTCGCTAAAAGAGCCACCAATTAAACCCGTTTCCGTCGAAACTTCAAATATTCATAATTTATTCCTCGGTCGTCCAAATAACGATCCGGAACCGCCCACGAACTCAAAATCACACATACAATGACTCTCGAAAATAGACTCAGCTCCAATTCTCGACCAAAGATTTAGTCGTTATCAAATCTGGCGATTCGAACAACTGTCGGCAATTTGCGACTACGCGCAAGCTCGTAGATTAAGCTGATTCTCATACTGATTCTGTTCTGGGTCGTCACACAAAATGACTCATTGTTGTTGAGTGTTAAGTGTTAATTTAGTACTTAGTAATGGTGAGTATCAATTTAGGCGCCGTTGCCGGGGATTGTAAAGAATTTTGTGATTATGCTTGTACAATATGTTTATATTTTTCTATTTTCGGAACTGTGCACTGCCCTGTTTTGTATAAATTATTTGACATAGCTACACGTATCATAAAAATCTGAAAATTTGCAGAATTGTTTGGTTACGTGTCTAGGTTGTGCCTGTAAAGTTTCATTGCATTCGGCTAAGCCAATAATTCTGGAAAAAATTGACAAGCAGATGTGCTCAAGTTTGCACGAATCTGGAATTGCATGTGTTCTTTGTAAATATGTGAAATTGTGTAAATATTAAGCATGTATATAAAACCCACGAAATTTTTGTTTATATTTGTGTACTAACACTTGTTCATATTGTATTTTTGCAGCCATGTATACACCTTAAAGGAAAGCTTTGGATTTACATTGAGTACATGAGCTTGGTTGATTAAGTCGCACTCATTGTGAATAGATGGCGCCTCTTTTCCTAGTTTATCTCCTAAACCCCTTGTGATATGTGGATTTCATCACCACACACCATAACCTAAGTGAAGTTATGGACATGAGGTTGATGGTGGAGTCTACTATGGACTTGAGGGAGTGTAAATTTTCGAAAGATTGGTTAAATGTCGGACATGGTGTCTAGAAATGGGTTATGACTGGTGACAGGTTCTGGATCTAAGAAAGACTTGCATCAATGAAGTATATACCAATGATCCAGTGAGTGGATGAATACTTATCTTTGAGTAAGATATCTTTGGTGACTTGGTGTCTAGAAGGTGACGGTTTCTATGACGGGTTCTGGATCCGAGATCTCAAATCGGACCTACCTCTCCTGGTCTCTCTTGCTAACTGGCCAAGTTCATTAAAGTTGCCCAAAGAAGATAAGGACTAAATCTACTTTCCATGATCGGTAAGCTTCGGGATGCATTGTCGAAATTAGTCCTGCCTCTCGCGTTATCTCTATCCCCAACTGGCCATGTTTTTCGATTGAACCAAGACCATTCGATTGGAAGTTTATACTTTATCGCGCGGGTAGCACGTCCTTTGAACGACCTAAAGATCAAGCAAGTGTACTCTCTTTAAATCCGAAGCGCACTCAAAATGACCTATACTTGTGCATAAAAACGTGGACATGTGTGTTGCGCCGAAATTTTGTAATTAAACACTAATTAAAACGTTGCATTTAGTCTGCATAACCTTCTGGCGGCTTTGTAATGCTCGGATTTCATCACCGGGTACCCTAACCTAAGTGAAGTTAGGGACATGAGGCCAAAAGATAGGTCACTTTGCATCATAAATTAGCACGTAACTTTTGTGTTTTCTGCAGGTTTCTAACACTTTTCTCTTATGTATTCACTCCATACTTCATCTAAGTTCTTGTTTGATATGTTTGGGTGACGATTTGAATGTATGATGCATGAATTCGTTGAAGTATTGATTGATTGCATTTGTGTGATTTATGTACATATGTGTGTTCCTTTAAACTTTACATCTTTATATACACTAACATTGTCTACTCTTGCAGGAAACCATGTAAATATGTGTGTTAACTTGTTCTAGATTGTTCATATTACGTTTCATATCATCTAGGATATTTAGAGCCCTTGCATTCATGCATTTATAACTTAGAACTTTTGAATTGTCGAGAAACTCTGTTTTTCGACCGGTCAAATTTTTCCATGCCTATTAATTTCGTCCGGTCGATTCCCCTGTTTCAGTGTACTCGTAAATTTTTCATGTGTTTCTGTGTTTTGTGTACTTTTGTGTGATTTTCATGTACCTTTGTTTGTGCTTTGTTTGTGTTACATTTTTGGCCTAGTATCTTGTTTTTATTGTGTATTCTTTTGGTACTAACACTTGGTCTTTGGTGGATGCTCAGATTTATGAATGACCAGACCTACTCCACGTGAAGTTCAACTCCGTAATCACACTGTGATCATTTCTACCAACGTGGTGGAAGACCTTGACCAACCTATTGTGGAGGACGACGTTGACTCACCAAGATCATCCCAACACTCCGAGCATTTGATAATAGAAAAAGAACAAGAACAAAAGCAAGTACCAATGGCCAACGCAAAAAATGCTCAACAATCACTTCGCCAACGCACTTGTTCTACTGATTGGAGTGCCAGCCCCTCATGCATCAAATTTCCGGAACCTCAAGAGGAGAAGAAGGACATTGAGTTGAAGAGCGGATTTCTCCATCGCCTACCTATCTTTCAAGGGATGGCGTATAAAGATCCAAATATGCATTTGAGGCAATTCCAGTTTGTGTGCTCAAGTATTAAGCCTACGGATGCTGATGAAGAACTCTTGAAACTCAAGGCGTTTCCTTTCACCTTGAAAGAGAGAGCACAAACTTGGCTTATGGAGCTTCCACCGAATCACATCACCACATGGAAACAACTAGCAGATGCTTTCTTAAGCAAGTACTTTCCGGCCTCAAAGATCACTGTTTTGAGGAAGAAGATCACTGAAATTGCACAGGCTGTGGATGAGTCTTTTGGCCAATACTATGACAGATTTAAGGTTCTCTGCGCCACCTGCCCATCACATGGATTCTCTGAGACCAACCTCATGAACTACTTCTATGATGGTCTCAAACCAATTGATCGAGAGCTTCTTGATGCCGCTGCAAATGGAGCATTCATGGATTTCACTGAGGTACAAGCTCGTGCACTATTGGAGAATCGAGCCAACAATGATGCTCAATATGGGATGGCACTACGCAAGACTGTAGCTGAAGTAAGTTTTAAGCCAGCACCTGATGACAAGTATGATAAACTCTCCGACTTGATGGAGCAAGTGCTTGAACTAGAAGTAAAGAGAGCCAAGGCAGCTTTGGGACCAACATGTGGCGTTTGCCACCTTCAAGGGAATTTTAGTGAGCAATGTCCTATAACAATGGAGCTGCCTACTGAAGAACAAGTCAACGCCATTGGTGGATATCACGGAGGCCAGCGTTACAACAACTACAACAATTTTAGCAACCGTGATCATCCTGGTTTCAAGTGAAGTAGCAATGAGGGATGTCTTAACCCTCCAGCACCTCAACAACAACAATTCCAACGTGCTCCCTATCAACAAAGGCCACCAATACCTCAAGCGCCCATGCAACCACCACAAGCTCCTCCGGTCCAACAATTTACAAATCCGGACTATGACAAGATGCTTGCTCAACTGTCCAACTCCACACAAGCTCTAATCGATGGACAAAACCAAACAAAGGCCACGTTGGAGTCTCAAGGACAGGATATCTCTGAAATAAAGAAGCAAATGGGTCAACTTGTGGATTTTATGGGACAATTTAGGGCTTCCAGACAACTTCCATCTCAACCTCAACCACCACCAAGGAATGTGAGTGCGATTACAACAAGAAGTGGAAGGATTTTGGAGAGTCCAACGTTGGAAGGATCTAAGCTAAAGGCAATACCATTAACTTATGATGTTGTGGATGATGAAGATTTAGAAGATCCGGCAACCAAAGATGCCAAGAACAAGAAGAAAGTTGCGCCACTTTTGAGGCCACAATCACCAACGCCACCTACCCCAACCAAGGGTATTAACTCTATCCCTTCAAGTTTTGTTAATACTAATGCTTCGTTTGCTCGTGCAGCATTCCCACACAGACTATCAAAATCAAAGAAGGATGATCAATATGAGAAGATCCTGGACATCTTTCGGAAAGTGCAAGTAAACCTGCCCTTGATTGAGTGCATTAAGCAAGTGCCGATATATGCCAAGTTTTTGAAAGAGCTATGCACCCAGAGGAGGCAAACGAGAGCGAAGGAGGTCGTGAATGTGAATGCAACAGTTTCGGCTGTGTTGCAGCGTCGGTTACCCCCAAAATTGAAGGACCCTGGGAGCTTTTCTGTTCCTTGTGTTATTGGAGACACCAGATTTGAAGATGTCATGCTCGACTAGGGTGCATCAATCAATGTGATGCCTTACTATCTTTATGCATCCATGGAGCTTGGCGAGCTTAAGCAAGATAATGTCATCATACAGTTAGCCGACCGCTCTCATAAATATCCAAGGGGATATGTTGAAGATGTTCTTGTACAAGTCAACAACCTGATCTTTCTTGCTGACTTTTACATTGTTGACATGGAGGACAGTCCGTTGAACACCACACCATTATTGCTTGGACGACCTTTCATGAGGACTGCAAGAACGAGGATTGATGTGTTCGAGGGAACGTTTTCCATGGAGATTGATGGAGAAAGGATTGAGTTCAACATTCTTGATGCCATGAAGGTTCCCACTGCTTGTGTCAATGCATGTTTTTCATATGATATAGTTGAAGATTTGGCACAGTAGCATCTCGACACACTTAGAGAAGATGAGCTCGACACTGTGATTCAAGAAGGAGTTGGGTTGAACCGACTAGATGAAGAAGCTCTCTTGGATGCTTTGATCGAGATTTTTGAGCCTAAGGTGAAGGAGATGGCTTCACTCCTCAATGAGCAAGCCAACGTGATTTCCAAGGCAGCCCCTATGAGCTTATGGTGAAAACCAAGGAATGCAAAATCGAAATTATCGGCGATATTTCGCCGATATTTCGGTTTTTTTAACTTACCTGAAAAATCCGTGAATATATCTCCAAACTTTCCGAAATTTTCCGAAATTTTCCGAAATTTTCCGATATTTCCGATATATCCCCGATATTTCCGATATTTTCCGATATTTACTGAAATTGACCGATATTTTCCGATATTTACCAACCCTATTATTATGGTCAAAATTTTGCAATGCCTTATCCTTCATATATCATGCCTTATGGTCTTCCAACAAGTGATAACTCATTGTTACAATCACAAACAAATGCCTCAAATGATGATAGCAATGAAGAAAGTCGAGCAATGTCTGGTTCATACTACGAGCTCCAAAATCTTCAAAGACCGCCCCCTGACCCATATGGTTGGCATGTAAGTCAATACGTGCAGAATTACATGGGAGAGCAATCATTTAATGAGTACTCTTCACAATACACACATGATTCTGCACAGAGAGATGAGGAAAATAGTGTGAATTTCGAACCTCATAGGTCCTCTATGTGGTTTTGAAGTATTTATATATTTTATTTTGTAATGTGTGATGTGTAACATATTGTACAAAAATGTGATGGTCTAGCCTCCCATTAAAGTTTAGCCATCAAAAAAATAAAAATAGAACTATTAAATTATATTTTAATAGTTATCAGCACTTAACACGTACTAATTCATATAGTAATATAGCAAATTCATACGTTTTGATGTTTGATCAATATTTTCTTTTCACATAAGGTAGGTAATTGATCATATAACAACATCCAAAAGTTTCATTACAAATTTCCATATATTTTTATTAGTTTCCGTCATTTCCGTCAGAATTTTCAGTGGATCGATATTTCGTCGATATTTCCGTCGATATATCCAAATTTTGGACTGTCGATATATCCTCGATACCCGATATTTTACTCCTTGGTGAAAACAAGCTAGTTCCCTCCATTGCTCAAGCACCAGAATTAGAACTCAAGGTGTTACCGGATCATTTGAAGTATGCTTACTTGGGAGACAATGAGACTTTACCGGTTATCATCTCTTTATCTTTGGAGGAAGAACAAGAAGTAAAGTTAGTTCATATGCTTCAACAATACAAAACCGCCATCGGTTGGACACTTGCGGACATCAAAGGTATCAATCCTGCAACTTGTGTTCATCGCATTTTACTTGAAGATGGAGCTAAGCCCTCTCGTGAAGCTCAAAGGAGGCTTCATCCGCCTATGATGGAGGTTGTGAAGAAGGAAGTCATCAAACTCTCAGATTGTGGGGTTATCTATCCAATTTCGGACAGTCGTTGGGTCTCACATGTGCAAGTTGTTCCTAAGAAATTTGGAATTACTGTTGTAAAGAATGCGGAGAATGAGATAGTGCCTTAATGAGCTGTGACAACCCGAACCAGAATCTGATGCATATTCGGCACGATTCTCGAGATTGAGTTTAGTCGCAGTTTATTGTCGTAATTGTGGTTTGCCGATTCGATTCGCGACTATGTTTTCGGTCGAGAATTTGAGTTAGGTGTCTTCACAGAAATTGTAGAGTACGTGATTTCGAGTTCGTGGGCAGTTCCGGAAGATTTTTTCGATAACCGAGGAATATTTTATGATTATTCGAAGTTTTGGTGTTCGACGAGTTTATCCGATTGTTTCGTGTTTATCCGAATCATTTTGTATATTCATTTCGGACCGTCGATCGACCCGAGGCGCGAGTATAAATAACGAAAATAGTCGAGAAATAGTCGAAAACTTCAGACTGAGCTTTGACTGTGTTGACCAGGAGTTGACTTTCTATATTTGGAAAGCTAACCGTTGACCGTGGAAGGAGGAACTTTCCATTTCGGTTTCAACTTCTGACCACCGTTTTCCGGCCACCATCGACCACGGGACAGGTATAGTTAGCTTCTCCTCTTAATTCCGAGTTGAATGATGCTTGAGTTTGGGAAAATTGGTGGTGTTTTGGGGAGGAACCATTGGAGGCCGAATTGAACTTATCGCGGGTGACGGGGAGCTGTGCTCCGGCGAGGTATGAAGGTGATGAGGTTGGGGTTTTTGCTCGCCTAGCCTTATTGATGCTTGTGGTGTGAGAAATTTGGAACGAGAGGGTGTTTTCCGGCGAACCCGTGGTGGTTGCCGGAAGTTATTCCCGATCGGTTCGAGCTGTTTTTGGAAGGCTTAAGCTTGGAATTGGACTTTGAGTTAGTTATAGAAACTGTTGGGCTTGTTGTGATCTTTAATTCTGGAAATTTGGGCCGTGAAACTACACGGTTGACGGCGCGGCGGCGGCGGTCAACGACGGAGCTCCGGCCAAAAGTTGACTTTTTGGATTTTGATGTAATTAGTGTCATTTTTCTCGAAATCGCGCCCTGGTTATCATACAGAGGTTTTCGGGTTGATTTGATTAGCCGATTTTCAGTCGAAGTTTCGAGTGGGAATTTCGGGATTTCCGTAATTCATTTTGTACCGCATTTCATATTTCCGGGAACGGTTGGTTTCCGTGCATCAGTACAGTGTTGAGAACTATGATTTTGATCAGTTATGTTTTTGTGGATATTCAGGAGATCGAGATCGAGATCGGGATCGTGATCGTGCTTCTGGCGAGGGATCTTCCGCCGGTCCTCGAGATTAGCGCGAGTGCGCGTTTTGCTCATTTGTGAGTGGACAATTTCTTTTCACGGAAATGATTGCGAGTCTTTTATTTGATTTATGAACTTGAGCATGCGTATGAGATTTCAGATTTGCATGAGCATGTGATTTACGATTATACAATTATACTTATATGAGTATACATATATTTATATGCTGTTTCATGCATTTGCATCGAAATGTTTATGATTTGGTTTACACAGAGTACAGTCATGGTTACGTTGTTGTATCGATACACTCGCCTCTCGGCTGATCCCCGATGGTAGGCATTTGCCAGGGGAGGCTGTGACTCCTGACCCGAGGCCTTTACTGGGGGGAGGCAGACCTTTGACCTGAGGTCATTTCTGGCTAGAATCACGTGTGGGCCAGGGACCCCGTGATTCTGACTGTACTAGCATGGATCTGTCCACGAGTGACCCCGTGAGATTTTTATGCATGCTCTGTACGCGTGAGGAGTTAGAGTCTCCCTCGTGTACCTTTCCTTTATATATGCATCTGGACTCGCATATGATTTTTATATTATATGTATATTGTTCGGCGAAAGACAAATATCTTTTCGTCCACTCACTCTAACAATTTTTATGTCTTTCCCCTGGGGTTTTCGGTTTCCGTGCCCAGTTGCAGTTCAGGTTTGGTGTTTTCACGTCGCGGTTTGGAGGCTGGTGATCAGAGTTACCTGTGCTTTCCAGTAGGTTCTTGTTTCGCCTACTGATGTGTATATTGTATATATTTTACTTTAGAGATTGCTCTGGTACATTCTGATACTTGTTTATACGGATTTTCTCGGATATATATATACATAGTACAGTTTGTTTACTGTTATTGATTATATTGATGTTGAGAAATCCGGATGGGATTGGTGCCCACGGTTTGGCTTTTGTGGCATAGGATGAAGTGTTATTTCTGGGTGCAGGTTATGGTAATTCCACGCTAGTAACGAAACTCTGCCGAAATTTTGAAAATTTTTTTGTTGGTTCGTATTTTCGAAAGGGTTTGGTTCCGGTTTAGGTAACTGAATCGGGATTGGGTCTTTTCAGCTTGGTATCAGAGCATTAGGTTGTCAGATTCTGTAGACTCTTGTAATTGTGACGCTTAGGGTATTTGAGTTGATACAGCATGATTGGAGTGATGACCCGACTGGCCAGCGGTACTCATCAATACTTCGGGTGTTGTGTGTCCTCAAATATCTGTGGTTTCATGATTACGTTATTTCTGCTTGTACCTAATGCTTGTCTTGTATCAGTAGGATGCCTCCTCGACGTGGTCCCCATGTTGATCGGGACGAGGATCCTGATGAGGATCGCCGAACGCGCGACTTGCTTATGCGAGTGCTGCGTTTGGAAGAGCGTTTTGACCCTGTGGTCAAGGCTCGCACAGCTGGTGCTACTGTGTTTTCGGGTTCAGTTGATCCAGAGATATGCGAGGCATGGTTGGTTAAGATTGAACGTGTTTGTGAGCGTCTGCAGTTTACCCCTGAGCAGATGTCAGTAGCCGCAGTTGGTTTACTTGAGGGTGATGCATACTTTTGGTGGGTTAGCACCGACAGAGTTCCAGTGGATACCCCGTGGACCTTGTTCCGTGATCTGTTTATGCGGAGGTATTTTAATCAGGCTATCCAGCAGCGCAAGTACGAGGAGTTCACTAACTTGAGGCAGGGCAGTTTGACTGTACTTGAGTATCGGGATCGGTTTACCCGTTTGTCTCGTTTTGCGCAGGATATGGTGGCTACAGAGGAAGCCAAGTGTCGTAGGTTTGAGCTGGGATTGAATCTGAACATCAAGGCGACACTGACTACGATGCCTCGGAACAACTTTGATGAGTTTGTTAGTGCTGCACTCCGAGGCGAGGACATTGAGCAGGAGAGACAGCGGCAGAGGTACCAGCCTAGACAGTTGGAAGATGGTGGACCGAGTCAGGGGCCTTCGAAGAGGCTGAGTTCTGATACTTCCGGTTCAGCTTCATCCTCAGGCGGTGGATCATATCGACCACTAGCTGGTGTACTGAGACAGAGATCTAGATGGAGGAGAGATCGTCCACAGCGACCACAGGCTAGTGGGAGTTCCAGCGGTTCTAATTATCCACGGCGTACTGGTGGCACATTCCCTGTACCGAGAGACTATCCATTGTGTAGCATCTGCAACAGATATCACCCTGGTCCATGTCAGCGAGGTCCTGTCATTTGTTATCGTTGTGGCCAGGTGGGTCACTATTCGAGAGAGTGTCCTCAGTCGTATGGTACTGGTGGACAGGCGGCCCAGAGTTCCGGAGTTCAGCGAGGTGCCACTACGGGAGCTCGACCAGCACAGTTTGCAGGCCAGGGCCGACAGCAAGGACATCCCCAGCGAGGACGACTAGCCGGCCAGGCGAGGGCTCATGCTATGACCCTACGTGAGGGCAGAGCTTCACCGGAGGTCGTTATCGGTACGTTACATGTTTTTGGTATTCCTGTACTTGCATTGTTAGATCCGGGCGCCACACATTCATTCATATCATTTAGACTGTCATCATTAGCTATGGTACCTGCATCTCCACTTCCGGGGTTGTGGAGAGTGTTGTATCCGTCAGGTGAGGTTGTGAGCATTGGTTGGGTTTATAGAGATTGTGAGGTGTTTATTGGAGACCATGGTTTAGCCGCAGATCTGTTACTGCTTGATATTGTGGATTTTGATCTGATATTGGGTATGGACTTCCTGGAGTCGCACTGGGCCATGTTTGACTGCCACAGGAAGGAGGTCGCGTTTCGACGACCAGGGTTACCCGAGATACTGTTCCGAGGCGAGAAGAACACTTCACTACCGTGTTTGATTTCCGCGATGAGGGCGGATCGGTTGATGAAGAAGGGTTGTGTTGCTTACTTAACCCATGTTGTGGACACTACAGCTGCAGTGTCAGATCTTGGTAGTATTGAGGTTGTGTCTGAGTTTCCAGATGTGTTTCCAGCAGAGTTACCTGGTATACCCCCTGTACGGGAGATTGATTTTACCATTGAGTTGTTGCCGGGTACGGGACCGATTTCTCAGACACCGTATCGTATGGCGCCTGCGGAGTTGAAGGAGTTGCAGATTCAGCTCCAGGAGTTGTTAGAGAAGGGTTTTATACGACCGAGCGTTTCTCCGTGGGGTGCCCCAGTGTTGTTTGTGCGGAAGAAGGATGGGTCCATGCGTTTGTGCATCGACTATCGAAAGCTGAATCAGATTACAGTGAGGAACAAGTTTCCGTTGCCACGGATTGACGACTTGTTCGATCAGCTGAAGGGAGCAGCAGTCTTTTCGAAGATTGACCTTCGATCCGGATATCACCAGTAGAGGATCCGAGACTCCGATGTCGCTAGGACAACATTCCGGACGCGGTATGGGCACTATGAGTTTTTGGTTATGCCGTTTGGGTTGACCAACGCCCCCGCAGCTTTCATGGACTTGATGAATCGAGTGTTCAGACGGTTCCTGGACAAGTTCGTGATCGTATTCATTAACGATATCCTGATATATTCCAGGAGTGTGGGCCAGCACAAGAAGCACTTGCGAGCAGTGTTGCGGACTTTGCGGGACCATCAGTTATTCGCGAAGTTTAGCAAGTGTGAGTTCTGGTTGGATAGTGTGAAGTTTCTGGGCCACGTGATTTCGGCCGAGGGAGTTAGTGTTGATCCTGACAAGATCGAGGCCGTGCTGAATTGGAGTCGACCCACTACTTTACCGGAGATCCGGAGTTTCTTGGGGTTAGCAGGCTATTACCGACGGTTTGTCCAGGATTTCTCCCGGATTGCTACACCGCTGACCAGATTGACGAAGAAGGGCGTCAAATTTGAGTGGTCTGATGCGTGCGAGGAGAGTTATTTGCTCCTGAAGGAGAGATTGACTACCGCACCGGTTCTGACATTGCCAGACGATAGTGGTGAGTTTGTTGTGTACAGTGATGCATCAAAGTTGGGGCTTGGCTGTGTGTTGATGCAGCATGGTAAAGTCGTGGCATATGGTTCCAGACAGCTGAAACCGCATGAGGCCAACTATCCAACGCATGATTTGGAGTTAGCCGCTATCGTGTTAGCGTTGAAGAGTTGGAGACATTACCTGTATGGTGCTTAGTGTAAGATTTACACTGATCACAAGAGTCTCACCTACTTGCGGACACAGCCAGATCTGAACATGAGGCAGCGCCGATGGATGGAGTTGATCAACGATTACGATTGCACGTTTGAGTACCACCCGGGGAAGGCTAATGTTGTGGCAGATGCACTTAGCCGGAAATCGGGAACCTCGTTGTTTCACATGTGTGTGGCCAGAGTATCGATGTTAGCCGAGCTTCGAGCTACAGGTGCTGTGTTTGGGTATGATGATGATGGAGCTTTGTTGGCCAGTTTTCAGGTTCGACCCGTACTGGTTGATCAGGTACGAGAGGCCCAGGATTCAGATTCTTACCTATTGGGCAAGAAGACCATGATACGGAATGGTGTGCCTACAGAGTTCCGATTGAGTGACGACGGTACGTTGTTGTTCAGAGGCAGGTTATGTGTACCCAGAGACGAGGATTTGAAGAAGGAGATTCTGGATGAGGCCCACAGTTCAGCGTATGCGATGCATCCCGGAGATACGAAGATGTTTCGCACACTTCGAGCGTACTATTGGTGGCGCAACATGAAGCGGGAGATTGCCGCGTACGTGAGTCGATGTTTGATTTGTCAGCAGGTGAAGGCGGAGAGGCAGAAACCTGCAGGGAAATTACAGCCACTTGAGATTCCGGTTTGGAAGTGGGAGCATATCACGATGGATTTCGTCTATCAGTTGCCGCGTACTTCGGCGGGCAACACTGGCATTTGGGTTATTGTTGACCGATTGACGAAATCCGCACACTTTCTTGCACTTCCGAGGAAGATTTCAGTGGGCAGATTGGCCAAGTTGTACTTATCCGAGATTGTTCGCTTGCATTGTGTGCTTGTGTCGATTGTTTCTGACCGAGATAGTCAGTTCACTTCTGAGTTTTGGCAGGCTTTACAGCGAGCGTTAGGCACGAGGTTGCGGTTTAGTATAGCTTTTCATCCTCAGACTGACGGGCAGTCCGAGCGGACCATTCAGACTCTTGAGGATATGTTGAGATCATGTGTATTGCAGTTTCGTGGAAACTGGGATCAGCAGTTGCACTTGATTGAGTTCGCCTACAACAACAGCTATCAGGCTAGTATTGAGATGGCACCGTACGAGGCTCTATACGGGAAGCAGTGTCGCACTCCATTGTGTTGGAGTGAGGTGGGCGAGCGTTGGCTTATTGGTCCTGATTTGGTGAAAACCACGATGGAGGACATACAGATTATCCAGGATCGATTGAAGATCGCCCAAGATCGGCAGAAGAGTTATGCATATGTGAGGATGAAGAGTTTAGAGTTCGAGGTTGGTGATTGGGTCTTCCTGAAACTATCTCCGTGGAAGGGAGTTGTGCGTTTCGGGAAGCGTGGCAAGCTTCGACCGCGATACATTGGCCCGTATGAGATTACGGAGAGGGTTGAAGCTATTGCTTATAGACTTGAGTTACCAGCAGAGATGGCTCGTGTGCATGATGTCTTCCATGTTTCGATGTTGCGGAAGTACATCTCAGATCCTTCACATGTGTTAGCCCCACAGCAGTTGCCGATCAGGGAGGATGTATCGTATGTTGAGGAGCCAGTTCAGATTCTCGATCGTCGTGAGCAGGAGTTGAGACACCGTGTGATTCCGCTGGTGAAGGTCTTGTGGCAGAAGCACTCAGTTGAGGAGGCCACCTGGGAGACCGAGCAGCGTATGCGGGAGCAGTATCCTCATCTGTTCATTTGACAGGTACGTAAATTTCGATGTCGAAATTTCTTTAAGGGGGGTAGATTTGTGACGACCCGAACCAGAATCTGATGCATATTCGGCACGATTCTCGAGATTGAGTTTAGTCGCAGTTTATTGTCGTAATTGTGGTTTGCCGATTTGATTCGCGACTATGTTTTCAGTCGAGAATTTGAGTTGGGTGTCTTCACGGAAATTGTAGAGTACGTGATTTCGAGTTCGTGGGCAATTCCGGAAGATTTTTCCGATAACCGAGGAATATTTTATGATTATTTGAAGTTTTGGTGTTCGACGAGTTTATCCGATGGTTTCGTGTTTATCCGAATCATTTTGTATATTCATTTCGGACCGTCGATCGACCCGAGGCGCGAGTATAAATAACGAAAATAGTCGAGAAATAGTCGAAAACTTCAGACTGAGCTTTGACTGTGTTGACCAGGAGTTGACTTTCTATATTTGGAAAGCTGACCGTTGACCGTGGAAGGAGGAACTTTCCGTTTCGGTTTCAACTTCTGACCACCGTTTTCCGGCCACCATCGGCCACGGGACAGGTATCGTTTGAAAGGACCCAATCCCGATTCAGTTACCTAAACCGGAATCAAACCCTTTCGAAAATACGAACTAACAAAAAATTTTCAAAATTTCGGCAGAGTTTCGTTACTAACGTGGAATTGCCATAACTTGCACCCAGAAAACAACACTTCATCCTATGCCACAAAAGCCAAACCGTGGGCACCAATCCCATCCGGATTTCTCAACATCAATATAATCAATAACAGTAAACAAAATGTACTATGTATATGTATATGTATATATCCGAGAAAATCCGTATAAACATGTATCAGAATGTATCAGAGCGACCTCTAAAGTAAAACATATACAATATACACATCAGTAGGCGAAACAAGAACCTACTGGAAAGCACAGGTAACTCTGATCACTAGCCTCCAAACTGCGACGTGAAAACACCAAACCTGAACTGCAACTGGGCACGGAAACCGAAAAACCCAGGGGAAAGACAATAAACACGTTTGAGTGAGTGGACGAAAATAAATGTCTTTCACCAGTTGATATATATGTTTAAAATAACATATGCGAGTCCAGGTAAATTAAAACAATAAGTACACGAGGTAAAACCATAATCCTCCAGCGTACTGAGCATGCAAGTAAAAATCTCACGGGGTCACTCATGGACACACACCGTGCTAGTACAGTCAGAACCACGGAGTCCCTGACTTCCACGTGATTCTAGCCAGAAATGGCATCGGATCCGGGGAAACGCCCCTCACCGGTCAGTCGGGGATACGCCCCTCCTGGTATGGCCTACCATCGGGGATCAGCCGAGAGGCAAGTGTATCGATACAACAACGTAACCAAGACTGTACTCTGTGTAAACCAAATCATAAACAGTTCGATGCAAATGCATGAAACAACATATAAGTATATGCATATTCGTATACGTATGTCCATATAAATATAATCGTATAATCGTAAACACATGCTCATGTAATCCGAAATCTCATACGCATGCTCAATTTCGTAAATCACATAAAAGACTCGCAATCATTTCCGTGAAAAGAAATTGTCCACTCACAGGTGAGCAAAAAGCACACTCGCTCTAATCTCGAGGACCGGCGGAAGATCCCTCGCCAGAAGCACAATCTCGGTCCCGATCTCGATCTCGATCTCCTGAATATTCACAAAACATAATTGATCAATATCGTAATCCACAACACTGTACTGATGCACGGAAACCAACCGTTCCCGGAAATACGAAATGCAGTACAAAATGAATTACGGAAATCCCGAAACCCCCACTCGAAATCTCGACTGAAAATCGGCTAATCAAATCGACCCAAAAACCTCTGGACGACGATCAGGGCGCGATTACGAGAAAAATGACATTAAAAACGTCGAAATCTGAAAAGTTGACTTTTCCTCGCCGGAGCGCCGCCGTTGACCGCCGCCACCGACGGCGGCGCGCCGTCAACGGTGGAAATTCACGGCCAAAATTTCCAGAAATAAAGATCACAAGCATACGAACCACTTCCTCCACTACCATGAAGCCCAAATCTCATCGGAAACCTTCCAAAATCACACAAACCCGAACGAAAAATAACCCCTCCGGTGACTAAACCGATGACCCTCAAATCTCATCAAAACCCAAAATCAAATATACCAGGGGCATCACCTAAGCTAGGGGAGTAAAACCCCCAACAATTCCACTCTCAAATCTTGCCGGAGCACCACCTCCTAACTCCGGCGAAATCCGACGAGATAACCCGATTCGGGTTCCACCTAAACGGCCTCATTTCTTTCCAAACCAAATACCAACGTGCTCGAAATCATTCAAGGATGCTAACCGTACCTGTTACGTGGCCGGAGGTGGCCAGAATTTGGTTGTCGGAAGTTGAAGCCAAAACGGGAAACTCACCCCCTCGGTCAAAAGTCAACCCTTCCAAAAAAAGAAAGTCAATACAAGTCAACACTGGTCAACGCTCAATCTGAAATTTTCGACGATTTTACGACTATTTTCGATATTTATACTCGCACCTCGGGTCGATCGATGGTCCAAAATAAATATACAAAATGATTCGGATAAACACGAAACAATCGGATAAACTCGTCGGATACCGAGACTTCAAATAATCATAAAATATTCCTCGGTTATCGGAAAAATCTTCCGGAACCACCCACAAGCTCGAAATCACATACTCTACAATTTCTGTGAAGATACCCAACTCGAATTCTCGACCGAAAACAAAGTCGCGAATCGAATCGGCATACCACAAATACGACGTAAAACTGCGACTAAACTTAATCTCGGGAATCGTGCCGAATACACAACAGATTCTTGTTCAGGTCGTCACATAGTTAGCTTCTCCTCTTAATTCCGAGTTGAATGATGCTTGAGTTTGGGAAAATTGGTGGTGTTTTGGGGAGGAACCATTGGAGGCTGAATTGAACTTGTCGCCGGTGACAGGGAGCTTTGCTCCGGCGAGGTATGGAGGTGATGAGGTTGGGGTTTTTGCTCGCCTAGCCTTATTGATGCTTGTGGTGTGAGAAATTTGGAACGAGAGGGTGTTTTCCGGCGAACCCGTGGTGGTTGCCGGAAGTTATTCCCGATTGGTTCGAGCTGTTTTTGGAAGGCTTAAGCTTGGAATTGGACTTTGAGTTAGTTATAGAAACTGTT
Organism: Geum urbanum; assembly: GCA_946800695.1. NCBI lineage: Eukaryota > Viridiplantae > Streptophyta > Magnoliopsida > Rosales > Rosaceae > Geum > Geum urbanum. Next base: position 13,303,543 of record OX327017.1, on the reverse strand, counting down.
GGGCTTGTTGTGATCTTTAATTCTGGAAGTTTTGGCCGTGAAACTCCACGGTTGACGGCGCGCCGCCGGCGACGGCGGCGGTCAACGGCGGAGCTCCACCCACGTTACATTGGCCTGTACGAGATTATTGGACGAGTGGGTGCGGTGACGTATAAGTTGGCACTACCTTCGGAGATGGCCAGGGTACATGATGTGTTTCATGTGTCTATGCTACGAAAATATATTTCTTATCCATCTCTTCTTCTTACACCTTATCAACTTTCGATACGTGAAGGCGTATTATATGTGGAGTAGCCAGTTCAGATTCTTGATCGGAGAGCAAGAGCTACGCAACAAAATTATTCCACTCGTGAAAGTCCTATGGAGAAATCATGTAGTTGAAGAGGCCAAGTGAGAAACCGAACAACATTTATGAGAGCAGTACCCCTATCTCTTCGATTAGAAGGTATGTAAATTTCAATGATGAAATTTTAGTAGGGGGTAGATTTGCAACGACCCGAACAAAAAATTACGCACAAATCGGCACGAATTAGGTTTATCGCGAATTAGTTGTATCGTGCAATTTGTTAACGACTTTTTCACCGAGCGAGAATTATATTTTATTTTCTTCACGGAAGTCGTAGAGTATTTTATTTCGAGCTCGTATGTATTTTTGAGGAATTTTCAGATAAGCGAGCTATTTTTTTTATGCTTTTTGGAAATCTGCATGAGGAAAATATGAAAAAAAAAAAATTTTAAGGTCAGTTTGTTCTGGACCATTGGATCTTGATCAGATCAAATTTTAGTTGTTGATCTAATCAAGAGCTTAGGTGTATAAATAGGGGATTTTTTTGAAAAAAAAAAGAAGAGAAAATCAAAACAGAAAAACTTTACGGGCATATGCGAGACCCACGACAAGCCGACCCGACCCGATTTCGGACCCGCCAGAAAAGGCCACCGTTGTCGGAGTTCCCAGTATGGTTTTGAAGCTATCCTCTCCTTCTTTCTATTCATGTATGTTGGATTTTGGATTGTTTTAGGACACGAATCGACTCGATTTACCCATTAGGTTTCAGGTTTAAACGACGGTCGGTCGTTTCCAGGCAACGGGGTGGGGTGGAATCGATTGGGTTTCACCCAGGGATCAAACCCCTATGGTTTGGAGGACCGAGGAGCAACGATGATGAAAATTTTGGTCGAAAACAATTTTCGGCGATTTTTCGGGCTGTGAGGTTCCGAGTTGTTTTCCGGTCAAACGACTGCGAGTTAGGGGTAGGTCTAGTTGGGAAAGTTGTAGGGCTTGTTGAGATCTTTCCAACCATGAGTTGAATGCTCCCAACAGAGCTATTGCTGCTGGAGGTGCGTGTGACTCACGCGCCGCCGTCCTTGGCAAGGCTCTAGCAAGGAAAAAATTCGAAATTGACTGGGGGGTTTTCGGGGTAGTTTATGAGTTGATTTTCACACTGTTTATCGAAATTCGGTATTAATTGACTGTATGATTTATTCTGGAGACCGTGATCGAGATTTTGGTGAGGAAACTTCCGCTGGACCACAAAGTTAGCTGTATACTGTGAGTAGACACTTTATTTTCACTTTTGTTTTGTGAGTCTACAGTTATGCATTTACAGTTATGCATTTTTTAGTTATGCATTATTACAGTTATACATTTTCATGGAAGCACATATGATTTTGTTTTACACATAGCATAGTCACTATTGTTGCATCAATGCACTCGTTTCTTAACTGATCCCTGAGACACTTCGGGAGGACCAGAGACCTGAACCGAGGATTTACATAGTACCCAGGAGGGCCAGTAACTTGACCTGAGAAGTCTTAGGGCTTGAGGTTGACATTTTTAGCCTGAATATGTTCCTAGCTTAGCCTGCTAGTCACAAGTCACAGCCTCCACATATTACATAGTACTCAGTAGTCCCAGGAATCTAACCTGGATGTTGACATTTTTAGCCTGAATAGGTTCCTAGCTTAGCCTGCTAGTTTTGTTTATTATAAAATTTAAAAGTCGCTCTGAATACTATGTTTAGCTTGCTTCCATTTGTGTTATATTTCTAAATATTCACCGGATTCCTTGTAACATTTTGAAATTAGTACATTTATTGTTTGTACAGTGGTTGGTTGATTTGAGAAATCCGGATGGGAATCGGTGCCCCACGGTTTATTTTTGTGGACTATTTTAGAAGTGTGGTTTCCTTGAATTGTAGAGGAAACTCTGAATTTTTTTTTGTAGGTTCTGTTGTCGTTATGACATAATTTTGGTTTAGGCAACTAAATCGGGGTCGAGTCCTTTTACCAGAGGCCGTTACCAATGATTTGTTTGTTTCTCTCAAAAGAAAAGAGATTGATTCCACCCTTGCATGTGCCCAATGGCTTGAAAAGATCGAGAATGATAGACACTACAAGATGTATGAAGATACAGACGTGGAAGAAAATGGAACCAGAAGAAGGCTTGAATTTTAAGAGTCTTATATTGGAGAAATTCAAAAATATACGATGATGGGTCTATTTGGGATGGATTTCTAAAGTGATTTTTAGCATTAGCGCTTTTCGAAGGAAGCACTTTTAAGAGGAAGCACCTCTCATGTGCTTCCTAAAAAACAACTTCTATGTGTTATAAGTGATTCCCTAAATTTTCTCAAAGTGCTTTGTATTATATCCAAACACCTTAAAATTGATAGAAATACTTTTTCTAGATTGAAAGCACTTTCAAAAGTCATACCAAACATGCACGATATGTAAAAACATGAAAATTCATATTGTCTTTTTCTGAAGAGGGGAACATCTTTTATCATTATGGAATTTTCTTTTCAAAAGAAGACAATGGAGGAAAGCTAGAACCTTATCAACATGGGGTCACTAGTCTTAGTGAAATTACTGTTAATTATGCATATTTCAATTTCAGTTGAGTTCCGCTCCCTATATAAGGAGACTTGAGTTTTAGTTATAGGCATAAAAAAATAGAATAGAAGAGATCTATCTGAAAGTAGAAAAGCCTGTGAGTAAAGTTTGTGAGTCAAGAGATAGAGTCAAAGTAGATTGTTCAGCTTCTCCATTTCCAAGTATGTCTACTACTAAGAGTGACTATAGATGTTTACCAGAGAGCGAGACTTTTGATATTTAGTCTGTAATTCTGTTGAAATAAATAAACTATGGTTTCCCACTACAATTCTTTCAAATTGTTACATATATGTTCATAAAAACTCATTGAACTTTTCTGAGAGGCGGACTACCGCCCAGAAGGAAGAATAAATCGAGTTGTTTATATTTGTTCACACTTATTTGATCCCCTAAGAAGCGGACTACTACTCAAAAAATGGGTCATTTGTTGTTATTATCCTGAGTATCTTAATCTTATATTATTAGTATCCTTCTTCTGTACACTTGGTATATTTTTTCTACATGCTTAGTATCCTTGTACAATTAACAAAATCATGCATCCTAGTATCATCACATAACATAGAGAGTATCTTTTTCTGGGCAAATATTATTCATAAAAAATTAATCTTTTCTTAACTAAAAGACATTTAGCAGTGAGTCTGCTTGCATTAGTAACCAGTAGGCAAAGAGCCCATAAGTTAATTCGTGGCATAATAAATGCTAGTTATGTTTTTTCGAAAGAAAAATGATAATTTTTCCATAAAATATGTTATTTTTACCATTTATACTACATTTATTATTAAATATATTTTTGATCAAAATACGAGCTCAAAGTGACTTATTAGTCACTTACCAATTGTCAATATCATAATATAATAGGCTTTTGTTAGGCTTCTCTTAACATAACATTGATTTTATTTTTTCCACTATTCTTCAGAGAGGCGTTATTGTAATTTGTTGTGAGTCAAGTTTCTATGGTTGTCGTGAGTTGTATTATTGTGGTTAGACTCATATCATGATCAAAGAAATTACGCATGTTCAATTTTCTTCATGCACCAATTTATCGTTAAATCTAAAATAAAATGAAAACGGTTTTGTAATAAAGTTTATACACTAAAAGAAAATATAAAATTCTAAAAGAAATTCTGTAATTAAGTCCAAAACGATGACTTTGATTCTGCAAATAAGTCCAAAACGCCTACCCCGAAGAACAACCGAACAACAACAACACACACACACACACACACACACACACACACAGATCTCATTGGCGTCGCTGTTCGTCTCTTCTCTCCGATTTATCAAACTCCGATCTCGTCTCTCTTTTTCTCCGCTTTGCATTCTGAGGTACGTACATTGATCTCTGCTCCTCTCTCGTTAAATTCCATATCGGAATTCGAACTCATGCCCCATTGTTGCTTCAAATTCGTCATTTCTTCGATATTATACTGTTAGTTGAGCTATGGATGAATATGATCACCTTTGTTTAGCTTTCGAAATTTAATTCAGAAAATCAAGCTTTAGTACTGTAAAACCATTTGTATCCTTTTAGTTTTCATTTATAGCTGCATGTTTACTTAACTGAATTGATCTTTAGATAACCAATGAACACAATTTTGTAAAATTTTGAAACTATTGATGTTAAAACACGGCAGCTCTTCAATGTGAAAATATTGACCATGATCGATAACTTCCGAATGTGTGTGTGCTGACTTGTTCACTTGTTGTACTAGTGTGTAGTGAACAAGGTGACACTATACGAATCACTTTTGGAGTTGTCTTCTATGTCATTTGCCAACCAAATAGACAAGAAAAATTAATGTACTATTGTTTTTTTTATTTTTTTTCATTTCAGATTCAGGGGTTTTTTATTACTGTAGAGTGCCAAGTTTACTATTAGCTGAGGAACATATTCATTTGAATTAGGAAAAACATGATGTAAGCTCATTTTGTCTAGGTGTTTTAGTAGTGCTGGAGATATAAATGAGAGTTATGGGTTGAAAATTTGAGGGCTGTGGAGTTGATGATAGTGATCATTGATTAGGAGCCTGACGGAAGCGGAGCTGATATGGTACTACTGCATGAGAGTGCAATGTTGAAATGAAGAAGGCTAGTTAGTAGTACTTGGGTGCACGGATTCAAGACTAAGCTCACTTCCAACTTTACAGTGGGAGGCTTGGTATGGTTATGGAATACGATAAATTCGTAAGAGACAAACCTTTGATCCATCAGAGTTCACATGGTCCAACAAAGAAAGATTTTAGTTTCCTGTACGTTAGATATGTTTTATCTTCTATGCATATCGAGTATGAATATTTTGAAATGTGGGCCCTGATTAGAATCTCATCAGCAGAGTTTGGTGATGTTGTAATGGAGTATAAGGATGTGGAGGCTATCATTAGAGAGTTGGAAGCAGAAGAGATGAATGGAGGAAGGGTTATATGGAAAATGCTAGGATGATATACGAAGCACTGGTGTTTAGAGATGATGCCATCTTCTCTGCAATTAATGATGAATAGAACTCGGAGACTTTTGTTTCAGAAAACCTTTGGTTTTGCTTAAGGTCTGAAGGTAATGCTCTTTCTAAAAATGAATTTAGTGACAACTTGGAAAGGTGGGCGGCAGATTTGGTGGTCTCCTAAAAGAAATTTAAATCTGGAGGTGGCAAAGAACTGAAAGAAGTATCAGAATTGCTGGTTGTATAATGAACCAGTTAGGTGCTTTGAGAATTGATTAGATGAGAGTCAGTTTGTTGCTGTTAGGTTTGTGTAGAATGCTAGTGTTCCATTAAAGGTCTAGGTTTTCCATTGGTTGTGCACAGCAGGATTAATGCTTAACAGATGCTTCAATGTAGGAGGCCAAACTTTTGAATTACCTACTTGGTTTGCTCTTCGGCTTCATTTGGATAATGTGAAAGATTTGGAGGCTTCAGTTGGTTTAGAGTCTAGTATTTCATAGGGGTTTGATTGAATTTTATCTGCCAATATTTTGCTTGCTCGTCTCTACTATTTTTAACAGAAGAGGGGTTGTTTTTCCATTTTGTACGATTCTTCCGAAAGTAACCTTTTCACTTAGGTTGATTATTATAAGTGAAGGGCTATTCAGTAACTAACAAATTAAATAAAGTATAGAAAAGACACAGATTTTACTCCTACTTTTCCTCTCCAATCACCACTTTGCTGCTGTAACTTCTCTGTAACTGCTTCTTCTTTCTTTCTTTCTTTCTTTCTTTCTTTCTGTCTGTCTGTCTGTTTTGCTTTAGGACTAACTACTTTTTCTTTCGATTGATTAAGCAGCAACTATCTCCTACAATTGGGATTATGCACACATAGTGTGTGTGTTTTTCTAGTCTCTTTGATGGACCTCTTGTCCTCTATTATTGTATCATACTAGATCAGATCAAAATGTTACTGTTGGAGTTGTCACTTTTCTACTGATTCAAAATTATAAGTGATCTAAATCAATTGGGTTGCCAGCAGAGAGCTGCCATGGGAACAGAAGAGATGAAGAAAGTTGTGGATGCTAGCAATTGGCAATCACACTTGGCTTACGACCAGTGGGTAGCACTTCCTGTATCTGGTTCACGACCACCTGCTCGCTACAAGGCATGCATTAATTTTGAATTAAAGCTACCAAAAAGGGAGATAACTTGTTCTCCACTTTTATTTGAAGTTAGGACCATTTTTCTTTGTGTTCAGAATGAAACTTCCTTTTTCCTTTTTTTTCCTGAAGAGAAATGTGATACTGAACGTATGAGGCCAAATGAAGCTACTAGTCTACTTACGAATTCAAGCTTTTGGTTTTTTTCTTTACTTAGCATGCTGCTGTAGTAGTTGATGAAAGCTTGTACATTATCGGCGGAAGTCGTAATGGACGTTATCTATCCGATGTTCAGGTAAAATACTTATTCATCTCCTTTTTAATTCTTAGGTTCCTCTGTATAAGTCATGATATTCGATTCTTCTTGCAGTTCTTTGACTTTAGAAATCTGCTGTGGTCTAATATAAAATTGATCGCAAATCCCGACAAATTTGAAGACAGTGGAGTGCAGGAAGTTTTTCCTCCTACCTCTTCTCACAATCTGGTAAGGATTACTGTACAAGGTTTGTCTGTCTTGGTTGTCCTTATTCTTATTTATGTAACCCCCACTTTTTTTCTTGTGATCATCATAATTTTCACTTTTCAGTAGCCAGTTGGACAATATTAATAATTTTTTAACAGGTTAAGTGGGGAAACAAACTTCTTCTTCTTGGTGGGAATTCAAAGAAATTGTCTGATAAAATTATAGGTTTGTCACTTTACAAACATCTTGTTAATTAATAGATAATGTAAAGATCTCGCTCGAGTCATTTGATACTCGGACAGAAGTCATTTTGTTAGCTCATGATAAAATTTAACCTAATGTTTTGTTATTAAATTTGTAGTGTGGTTCATTGATTTGGAAACACACCTCTGTGGCATCACAGAGACTTCAGGAAAAGTTCCGGTATTTTTTATTCTTGTTTTAACAATTGCAATTTGTAAACTTTCCATGGCAGTTTAACTCTAGAGTTTTTCTATTGTTTTTTCTTGTAAATTAACTTGTAAAGTGAACCAAAAGCGGAAGGGGCAGTGTCTAGTACAGACGTAGTAAAAGAAAATCCCACGATGGGAAACAAGAAAACACTAAACTAAACAGCCAGGAAAAAAGTAGGCATAAATCAAGGACAATTAGCTAAGGAGTATCTAAAGTCCAGTGTTTAGCAATGATTCTATTGGTATTGGTTGGGTCAAACCTTAAGCATTAGCCAAGATCAGATTTCTATATTTCATTGAATTGTAAGTGAATAAATTTACTATGGCAAATTGAGTTGATGAACTACATAGTGCAAAGTGGCAATACACCGTGTAATGACCTCCCAATGTTCTTTATCAGCTCAGATATTATTGATCGCTCGTTATGTGATTAGTGAACTTTCTTGGTAATTTATATTTCAGTCAGCTCGTGCGGGCCAATCCTCTACACTGGTTGGCTCTAGACTGATAATGTTTGGTGGAGAAGACAAGAGCAGAAGATTGTTGAACGATGTCAATGTTCTTGATTTGGAGACAATGACTTGGGATGTGATGGAAGTATCGTAAGTATCTATGTACATTTATGTAATACAACATATATAAGATGCTTTGAAATAGTTCTCATCAATTTCTGGAGTTATGAATTATGATAGGCAGACTCCTCCAGCCCCCAGGTTTGATCACACAGCAGCAGTACATGCAGAACGTTACCTTCTAATTTTCGGTGGTTGTTCGCATACTAATTTCTTCAATGATTTACATGTTCTGGACTTGCCAGCTGTAAGTTCTTTATTGATAATATGAAATTTGCACTACAAACTGTATACATCTGCAGATTATATGCTGCCCATCATGACATGCTTTATTTCAAGTTATCTTTTTTTTTTTGGCCTGGTATTTCAAGTTATCTAGTAGAAGCAAATTGCTGATATATAAGTATGTTACAGGGTGTCTTTCTCACTTTGTTGTTCAGGCTTCTAGGAATATGTTTGATTCTAAAGAAATGCCAATTATAATATGATCAGCAACAGTATTATCATGTTCTGAGACTATTAAACAAACTTGTATATAAGAAGGCTAAGTAGAGCCATTTCAAATATTTATTCCTTTAGGTTAGTTAGAAGTGATTGTGATCTAGTATTTCCATATGCACTATAATGAGAGGCCTCAAATAAGTGAGACGGAATTTTTTTTTTCTTCTCATTTTCGTCCTGTATCTAAATATCCGCTTGAGAGCTTGAACTCAGGGGGTTACTTTTGGAGAATTAAGAACCAAGTTTCTGGGTATCTCTTTCACCATATACTACTAACATCTTGCTCACTGGGATGTGACGATCATTTTTTGGAACGCTTATTAGTTATCCACTACATCATACACCACCTTCTCAATTAAAGCTGAATGGATCTATGATTTAAATTGCACAGATACTCTGAAAAATTGAGTGTTCTCTTTTTGTTTATTTTACCTAACTAGAGAATATGTTGCAGATGGAGTGGTCCCAGCCACAAATTCAGGGGGATCTCGTCGCTCCCAGGGCAGGCCACGCGGGTATAACCATTGATGAAAACTGGTATATAGTTGGCGGTGGAGATAACAAAAATGGTACACTGATATATTATATAATGAAGACACCATTTATTGTTCTATTGATAAACCTACCTGGTAGAATTTACAATGCAGACAATGTTTTATTACAGGTTGCCCAGAAACCCTGGTCTTAAATATGTCTACGCTAGTGTGGTCAGTGTCAACAACTGTAAAGCAAAGGGATGCACTTGCTAGTGAGGTCTCTACCGTGTTCCTTTCTTTAATTGCTTTTTATGTTCCTTACAGCGTGGAGTTTAAATGTGTTTCATGTTGCTGAATAATATATTTTTATTTGCAAATGCTATTGTGTGAAGAAAGTGACTAAAATTAATATCTTTCACCAATTGAGAACTTGAAAGTACTGATTGTGATTCAAATTGAATTTGGAAGGTAACAAGTTTTCGGAAAAAAAGAAAAAAGAAAAAGGGTTTTGTTTAGTATGACTTTGGTTTAGTCATTTCTTTTGGGCATAATAGCCAATCTGCTACCTTAGAGCAACTCTAACAATATCACATAAAATGTCCACATTTTGTCCAAATATATAGCCAAAACCTATTTTAGCACTTACCAAAATTATACTCCGACAATGTTACTTATAATTTAGCAATATTTGAATATATGCTTAGTTATCGGTTGATAGGAAATAACTTATTTACTTATTTTATTATTAATTGCTTATGAAACACAGAGTGAATTGATTGAAGTACATGCTGACTTTTTCATTACCTATCATTTATGTTTTCGGTATAGGAATATGAGATGTATATGTATAATATAGGGATTCTCTATAAGAGCTGTTGAAATAGGGTATCTATTGGAGTTGATTTTGAAGAAAAAAACTTATATTTTTGCTGAATATGACTTATAGGGGTTCTGCTGGAGTTGCTCTTAGGTTTTACACTTGCATCTCAGTACAAATATGTTATTCTTGATCAAATTAGGTAAAATTAGCCAACTTGCTACCCTTTCGTCAAATTTTTATCATTAGTTTTTGTTTTCTTTTTCTTTTTCCAATGCATGAAAAGTGGATTCATCTCGCATGTTCATGTTTGGATGAAGAAATGGACGGAAATCAATTAATTTGGCAGCAAGGTAGCAATGGATGATGTGCAAATCCAATAAATCCTATGATATCAAATTTGACACTAGGGTGAAACATAAAGTAGGAAATTGGCAAATAAGCCCTTCATATAAACAGAACATATACTAGTGAATAAAACATCATTTTGTTTTTCTGGTCAATTGAATTGAATTATTTATGCATATGCTTCAAGCACACTTGTGTATGCAATTATTACCTATGACTGTCATGCAACTATATCATATATGACAATGTGGAGTCCAGTAACCTATGATGCATTTGGTCCAAATTTGTTGCATAAAAGGTGTACTAAAGATGAACTTGAAATTGAGACTAATATGGATCGATTCATGCCATCTATTTGTTAGCATGATGTATGATAGTGTGGACCCTAATTTATCAATTGTGACTTCGAAACAGGGTCTCACTGTCTGCTCAGTAAATCTTGATGGAAAGAAGCATTTGGTTGCCTTTGGTGGCTATAATGGGAACTACAGCAATGAGGTATGTTGTTTCATGAGAGACATTTATTACTTGAATAGACATCTGTATAGGCTCATGGCAAGTCGAGTGGTGTTGTTATTGTCACCAGCAGCTTTCACTCGGCCATAATTGAAATTTTGGAAAATGATATTTACATCTGATGTGGGCTATAGTGATCAGGATCTACGTTAAAGCAAAGCAAAACTTGAAACTACACATGATGTTTGTGGTGCCACCCTAAAACTACGTGGCTTCAAATAGTTTCAGTTTGGATTCTGTGACATATGAGAGTGAATTTGGGCACAATCTTCAACCCCATTGCAATTTTGGTTGGAATGGTACTTTAAAGATGATAAAATTCTGAATAGTCTAGTACTCTGCAACTTGTCCTAAACATACATGGTGGGCGTAGACATTTTTTATTTGCGTCATGGTTGGGACTTGATAATGTTAACTCATTGCTTGCTAGGCCTCTTTATCTCTGCTATCTAGAACAAGTTTTGGTTCTTATCGCCTGTTTAAAGTGACTTAAGGCGAATGGGCCAATATTTAAACTGTCGATCAGACAAACTCGGACATGATAGGTTTTTCTGATTTTGTTTTGACAGCTTGTCAATTTCTGGAGGATTCTTAACAAAGAGGAACATGGATTTCTTTAACATAATATAACAGATTAGTACTGATTCCATATTGTTTTTAATCAATATTTATGCCAAACAAGCTCTACTTCATGAACTCTTCATTCATTTTGATGTTTATCATTGTTGATGCATGTAAGTTGGAAAATCATGTATTGTTTTGTGTCACTAGAATTCCAGATTCAGTATGTAATAGGGCCTATCTGCTTCCCTCTTGATACAGGTTTTTGTTATGAGACCCAAACCAAAGGACTCATCACAACGAAAGATATTCCAGTCCCCAGCAGCTGCTGCAGCGGCAGCTTCTGTTACCGCGGCCTATGCGTTAACTAAATCAGAAAATTTGAATTTCACAACAGTTGATTCAAACTCCAAGGTAGCTGAAAATCGTCATTATGAACATTATATCACAGTTAACATAGATGCCCTTAGAGACGAGAAAGCTGTGCTGGAATTGTCACTTGCCAAAGTTAGGACAGAAAATTCTAGGGTCAGCCAGCAGATAGATGAAGTCAACAATACTCACAGTGAATTGTCCAAGGTATGCTCTTCAGTACAAATCTAGTTAGGAAGATCGTATTATGGTGTGTACCTTTTACTCTATTAATTAATTAAAATCGATTGATTAATTGATTAAATTTGGGAAGAAAGATCTTTTAATTTGAACCTTATCTTTCAGGAACTTGAGTCAGTTCAAGGGCAACTTGTGGCTGAGAGATCAAGATGCTTTAAATTAGAGGTAGTTACTTGTATCTACTTTTTCTTTGTTTGGGTAAATTGTTATATCATCCACCACGTTTATAACTATTTCTATACAGTTGCTAATAGTTGTTGTGTAATCTGATGTTAGGCTCAAATCAGTGAACTACAAAAGATACTGGAATCAGTGCAGTCCATTGATAATCAGGTAGAGGCACTTCGCGGACAGAAATTTGCTCTGGAACGGGATATGGAGCTCACTTCATCTGTTCAGAGACAAGGTTCTGGTGGTATTTGGGGATGGATTGCTGGTAGTGCGTAAAACTTGTCAAATGAGCCAAGATAGAAGTCATTGCCCAAGTACTGAAAGTTTGAAATGGGAATCAAGTATGTCGTCGTGCAAAATCTCTGAGTAGCCCAAGTACTGACCATGTCTGAAGAATACGAGTGTTGAAGTGTTAAGGGGCAGTGACTAGTGAGGGAAGCACACCCCTGGTCCACATTGATGAGAATTACGGTCTAAGCAATGATCATATTAATAGGAATCCGCCATGAGTTACATGATTCATTTTTTTTATCTTCGTATTCATATTCTTGTGGTATATGGCAATGATTTGTTTGTTGGACCTGCATGTTATACTGGTTTGAAAGTGCTTAATGATACTCAATAGTCTTTGATTAACAGTATCAGACATGCGTTGGAAATGTGAATCCATTCATATGAACGACCATTAGAGCATGATATATATGAATGTTTTGAGATGTAAATTGTAATGAGCGTCGACCTAGCATAAGGCTTAATGCCCTAAAATGAAATGCTTTTGTTGTGTCTACCCTTCTCCAAGAGGAGAAAGAGTCGATTCTTTAGGCCATCCATCAATTTTTTTGAATGATAGAGACCTAAATCTTCAAGAAATTAGATCGAGTATCAACACTAGTAGACGATTCCACAAGAAATCTAACAATATTAGTCAAAATACACAAGCAACTTGTTATAGATATGCTGAGATTCCTCTCCGCAAAAGGCATGCATTTGTTACAAACTAGTTTGATGCCCGCCCCCAGGGGCGGTGTTACTAAACAGAACAGTAGCTTTTATTCACACTTTTGGATATTAAAAGTGTTTGAGCAAGACCTGCAATCATACTACAGTCAGTATTACACATCATAGCAGAATGAATCTTCAGGCAAGACACAAAGTGAACATCATGAATAACGCCAGTATGATTTCCATGATCCTTAGGAAGGGCGAAAAGTGCTGCATAACTGACGTAAACCCTTGGTAGATGTTATGAATGTTCTGATTGCCTTGTCCTGCAGTGTGTTGTCTTGGTTGATATACTGGGCTACAAAATATAGGATCTAGTCTCCATATATCTCTCATTCAAAATACTAAATTGTCCAGTTAGAAACATGTTGTACCAAGTAAACAACAATTATTTTAACTTAGCACAAAACATGCTGTTCAAAATATTCATTCCAGCTCCCTATTTAATGGTAACAAAAGTAATGTTGAGGTGAGGTATAATTACCTTATCTTAGAAAATGAATCTGCAAATGTTTTACTCATTATCAGAAGATCTGTTCATGTTATGTCTTTTATTTTATTATCTACTATGCATTGGTTTGATTAAATAACAGTATCTTTTGTTTTAATTTGTTAGTTCTAGCTAGAAGCCCGCCCCATTGGGGCAGTTATTTAAGTAATTTTTGAGCCCAAGTACAGCAACATGGTTTGTTATAGTAGGAGAGATGAAAAACATATTATGTACTTGAATAATGCTAAGTATGTTATTGGTTTTTTCAACTTGATAAAGGTTGAAATTGACAATATGTCTTCATTTGGGATACAACTTTTTGCCTACTTCCTTTTGAACTTTCGATCGGAAATTCGCGGAGGTTGCAATGAAAGTAAAACGGGAAGAGAGAAAAGAGAGCAAAATAGATCGAGAGCAAGTATATCATTGAAAGGACCCAACCACGATTTAGCTCCCTAAACCGGAGTTAAACCCCTTCGAAAACACGAACCAACAAAAACCGTAGAAATTTTGGCAGAGTTTCGCTACTAACGTGGAATTACCATTACCTGCACACGGAAAATACACTTCATCCTATGCCACAAAAATCAAACCGTGGGCACCAATCCCATCCAGATTTCTCAATATATCAACAATAAAGTAAAACAATAAATATAATAGTACTTTATTGAAATCCGGTGTAAAATCGTACAACGTGAACAACAGATTACTCAGAGCGACCTCTAATGTATAAACATATCAGTATACCACAGTAGGTAGAACAATAAACCTACTGGAAGAAACAAGGTAGCTCGAGCACTATGCCTCCGACCACGACGTGCGACACCAGAGCCTGAACTGCAAACTGGGCACGGAAACCGAAAAGCCCATGGGAAAGACATGAAAACTGTTAGAGTGAGTGGACGAAAATAAATGTCTTTCACCAAGTAATATATACGTATAAAATCATATGCGAGTCAAATGCATGAAAATCAAATGGTACGTGAGGAGATGCTGACTACCACCCACGTACAGAGCATGCAACGTAAAATATATCGTGGAGACTCTCGTGGGCTTCCACGCGATAGCACAGTCTAAATCACGGGATCCCAGACCCACACGTGATTCCTAGCCAGAAAGGCCTCGGGTCAGGATATCTGTCCCCCCCCCGGAGCGTACTCGGGGATCAGCCGAGAAACCAATGTGTATCGATACCACAACATATACTGAGACTGTACTCTGTGTAAACCAAATCATAAATCCTTTCCATGCACATGCATAAAACATAATATGTACATATGTATATTCGTATACGTATATTCGTATATGCATAATCGTAAAACACATGCTCGTAAAATCATAATCAATCTGCATGCTCAAGTTTGTAAATCTTTTATAAAAGACTCGCAATCAATCTGTGAAAATAAATTGTCCACTCACAGACTAGTGTAACGCGATATGCGTTAACCCGTGATCCGGCGGAAAGTCCCTCGCCAAACGAACGATCACGAACCCCTGAATATTCACAAAATCCATTTCTCAAAATCATAACTCGACAATACAAGACAAAACACGAGAAACTACCGTTCTCGGAAACACATAATCCGAATACGACGAATCGTCGAAAATCCGATATGTACATCACAATACCTCGCTATACTTTCGGATGCTCAAATCGAGAAACGAACCTCCCCACTGCGATCGGGGCGCGATTTCGAGTGAAATGACATGCAACTTGTCGAAAATCCAAAAAGTCAAACTGTTGACCGCCGTTGACGGCGGCGCCGCCACCTGACCGGAAAATTTCACGGCGGAGCAACCCCTATTCCACTCAAAATCATCCACTGAGCAACTTTGTCAACTGCAACAAAGGCCAATTCAATCTCTAACTCATCCAATTTCACGAAAAACCGAATGTACACACAAATTTCAAATCCAAAATTCTCCATCCACAAATCGAATTAGAATTCCATACTTACATGGTTAGAATCCTTGAGAGGAAAGCTACAAAACCCAGTCCAAATCATAGCTCGAATCGGCCCGAATCACCAAACCCGAATTCACCTAAAATCTTCCATTTTCTCGCCGGAAACTTCCTCTCCACAACCACCCTCGCTGTGAGGGGTGGCCGGAAACACACTCGGGACACCGAGGCGAGTCGCTTGGAACTAATTTCAGGCTCGGAGGTGGCCGGAAACACCACGCCACCGACGAGCTGTCGCCAACGTCGCGCCACCCTCCACAGCTCGGTCAAACCGAGTTGACCCAATAAATGATACTTGTTGACTTTCCAGATACGGTAAGTTTACTATTTAAAGCTTTCCCAATTTGGAAACTCGTAATTATCCACTCCGACGAACTTCAAACACACGAATTTCCTCGTCGTAACTCCGATTCCAATAATTCTCGCGGCCACAAACTCGTCTCGACATATTCTTCAATAATCACCCGAAGTCAAACACATCGGGCAATCGGATAAAAAGTCAACTGTTCAGCCCAAACACATATTTAATCGACTTAACAAACAACAAACGGAAATAATCACAACTTAATCTCCGTAACTCAAAATAATGCTCTGGATGTTCCCACAAACTCGAAATTAAATTCTGAACAACTTCTGTGAAGAGGCCGAAACCAAATTCTTGTCCGGTAATTTAGTCGTTAAGAAATCTACCATATTAATCCGTTTCCGTCGAAACTTCAAATATTCACAATTTATTCCTCGGTCGTCCAAATAACGATCCGGAACCACCCACGAACTCGAAATCACACGTACAACGACTCTCGAGAAGAGACCCAGCTCCAATTCTCGGCCAATAATTAAGTCGTTATCAAAGCTGGCAACTCAATAATCAGTCGAAAGTCCGCGATTAAGCAGTAACTCACGAATCAAGCTGATTATACTTCTGATTCTGGTTCGGGTCATCACAATCATATCCAAAACAATAGTCAATAACGTGGGTGATCACTTGCTTCACAATCGAAAAGGGAAAATAATGAAGAATAGTAATCGCGACGTGGCCGATGGATTGACTCGCACTGGAGTTGGAAATTTCACAAATGACCAAAGGGCTGATGAACAATGAGACAAAGTTAACAGCGAGGTAGGTGTGAGGTAGGTGTGAACGCAACAGTGTGGGAGAAGCAGAAAAAGTTGTGAACACACAAAAATACCCCCAAACCAAATGTCATAATCAATTACTTAATAGTCTAGAGAATTGAATTGCAGTGTCCCAAAGAAGATTGTAATATATGGCTAGTAGAATGGTATAACTTACTTTCCTATAATCTTAAATGTGGCTACATTAGTTGAGGTACCAATAACAATGTGACCCATCTAGACAATAGATACAATCAATTATATAATCAAAGATCACACTAAACAATTCATAATAAAGCTATATCAATACTTCAAAGAATCGAGCATGCAGACCAAACTATCAAAAAAAGTAGTCGGGAGTAAAAGGCAAAAAATAATATATTAAGTTTAAACTCACTAACTTCTTATCTGATACTACACATCACAAATACTACCAAAGCAAAGCAATATGCCTTAATCAATGCAAACTGATTTTCAAGCTTAATATGTTAGCAAAACATGACATATTAATGAGGATACAATTCATAATAAAGCTATATCAATACTTCAAACAATCGAGCATGCATACCAAATTATCAACAAAAGTAGTTGGGAGTAAAAGGCGAAAAATAATATATTAAGTTTAAGTTCACTAACTTCTTATCTGATACTACACATCACAAATATTACCAAAGCAAAGCAATATGCATCAATCAATGCAAACTGAATTTCAAGCTTAATATGTTAGCAAAACATGACATATTAATGAGAATATATCTCATACCTCAGTTGTAATCAACGAGGACTTTGAATTGCTTGAGATTTCAGAAAAGCTGAGTTTCACAACAATCAGACATGTCATGGAGACACTATTACATTGCAAAATCATCTATTTTAAGATCTGGGTGTGTTATTTGCAACCTACAACAGTTGTAATAAACTATACAAAAAATCACTGAACCTAGTTAGATACAAATTTAATTCTATATAAAATGCAATGCACCCCATCAATTTGAAATCAGATAAACATTTTATACAATCATCCGAGGAGGACCTATTCTTAAGAGTAGAAATGATTTTGTCAAGTTTTCAAGATTCTCTGATGCAACACTGGTACCAAATAAAAAATAAAAGAAAAGAAACCCAGAATAAGAAGCAGCAAAAATCATATGACTCTGATAGCAAGATGCTTAAAGCTTTACCTAGATTCAAATGTGGAAACTTCAAATGCTCATACGATCTAGAAAATTATGAAGGTCGGTGGCGAAGCGACAAAACCTCGAAAACAAACTCAGCTCCGCAAGTTAACCACCCATGAATTCAAATCGTAGATTCGAAGATTGTATAGGAAAAAAATAAATAATAGAATCAATAACAAATAAAATTAAGATGAATTCATTAATAAGATGAATTCCGATGAATGAAAAAATATAAGATAAACACTTTGCTCGAATTGAAAGTGTCAATATGGTTCCAGTCAAAGACTTGATACATAATCAGCTCTAATAAAGTGTAGTTACATGACACAAACTTCGCAACTTATTCTAACATTGTCCAGCGCCACGCAGATTGTAGTTCATGGTTTTTACATACGCATGCACTTCAAAATTCCATTCAAATCAACATTAACAAAATAAACTTCATCGAGTAATGCTAGAATAGTCAGCATATTTTGCCTAATTCTCACATTTGGCATTGTGAAGTTAGTATTCACTTGCCAAGCAATATGCTTAGCTAATGAGACCCTTTAAATTTTAGCATTACACTTTCATGTTTCTTACCTGAAGTTCAGAATAGGAGCAACTGTGTCTCACAATTATAACATGCCCTACTTGTTTGGGTCCATTGTCCTCCATCCATCTGTTGATTTTCCCATCAATACATACATAAAAAATTAACACTTGGGATGACAAAAAACTAACTAATGACGCCTTACCCGAGTACGAAGAATGAATAGCCATCAATGTGCTATGATTGTAATCTAGCTTCCCAATTTGGTAGTAAATAACATATATGACTGCATAGATTTTGAAAATAAAAATGAATTATTAGGACCGACAAACAGATAATCAGAAGCATGCAAAGTTAGCATAATTTGGTAACAAAATGGTTAGCGATAACCTATTTTCCGAATAGCCATCATGTGATAGTAGTGACATCAATTAGTGAGCATATAGCAATGATATTCGAAATTGAATCCTCACCCAAATTAAAGCCTAAAAATTAACAAAAAAAAACAGAAAAGGCATTTTAGTCGCACCCCTCGACCTTCCACCAAATCTTAATGAACATAATGTAGGCCACTCAGTTCTCCAAGAATTTTAAAACCTTTACCGTTTCTACTCAAGGTACATCAAGCCCAAACATGAAAGGGAATAAAATGGAAGTTAGTTTGTGGGATATATATATAATAAAGACATCAGGCTTAGCTATATTAACATCCTACCGTAAACAGCTTCAAGAGGACATATTAGGTCCTGATCAATGGGTTAGTTTGTTTATAAATTCTTGAATGTTTACATCACTTTATAAATTCCATCAATTCATGATTCCAGCTCAGCTAGACAAAAAACCTGCGCCTCGCGATTAAGCAAGTTTTCTATCCTAAAGTGCTTGAAACGTGGAAATTTCTATATTACATTACATTTGCAGAGTTTACACCGGAGATAATTTACATGATATACAGTAGGAGGAGAATGCATAAAAGTTACATATTACAACATAATGAGAACTAACATGAAGGTTGCAGCAAATGTTCTCATTTTGACAAAATGTTACTAAATGGAGATTGATTTGGTGTGTCCCGACTCCTGACTAGCTCCATTTTCTGCTTATACTATTGTTGTATCAAAAATAGCAGTGACGTTATATATACACAAATCTCCTATTATATTCAATTAGAATCATAAAGCTGAAGAAACTGAGAGAAATTAGAATTAAGTTTAAAGATCGGATAAGAAAGCAAGCACAGAAATTACAAAACCAATATCTTAATGGAGATTGTGATTGAAGATTCCCTACTAACACATGGCATGTAATTAGATCGATCTCAACAGCCATATCCAAAAACCACGCATACAATGAATTCTAAGTACATGCTTACTATTAGGCTTACCGTGAATTCTAAGCATATACTTACAATTCTAAGTACATGCATACAATGAATTCTAAGTACACCAAGTAAAGACACAACACACACATTTATGAGATTGATTTCCTTACCCTCCTTGTTCAGAGCAACAACCGAATTAGGAGCTTGAGCAGGTGCATCAGTATGAGATTTTCTGCCAACCAAAAATTGCAGAAACTCATGGCAGTCAGATCACTTGCCTCAGTGAGAAAAGAATAAATAATATAGGCATAATAGTAACAATAATTAAGCTCTAGAGTTTAATATGTCAAAAGCTGAACTAAAAGTCCCTGTATAATCCATGGATGATTATTCCTATATCACTATCCCAGTCTGAAATATGTAAAGCCAGTAAAAGTAACATAACCAATGAAATTAACTATTATATTGAATGAAACAGAACCACAAAGATCAAATGTTTTTTTTTTCTGGATGTGTGTGAGAGAGGGAGAGATCTAACCTCCAAGCCAACATAAACAGGCAATTCAGTTGCAGTTCCCTTATCGTCGGTAGGATCTTTACCATTTTGATTCAAGTAGACTGAGTAACCTGCCCATAGATAGTAAAAAGAACTTGAGTGACATAGAAAGAAATAAAAGTAAAAAGATGGGGCAGTAAGAACTTGAGTGATATAGAAAGAAATAAAAGTAAAAAGATGGGGCAGTAAGAACTTGAGTGACATTGTTTGGGGCCTTATTTCTTTAATCTAGATTTGAAGGAAAAAACTACAGGATCAATTGGGTGACAAAGGAAGAAATAAAAGTGAAAAGAACTATTAAAAATCAATCACATAATTATAAACCACAAACAATTAACTGTAGCTTCAATTCAAATTACCTTTTTTGATGGACACAGATCGAGACGGTGAGAGAGCACACACCAGTTGGGATCAATATTACTAAACAATCAAAAGTTTAGGTACGGGATTACCCAGAAACACATACAAAGTAAAAGCCAATTGCTTCATAAGTTGTTTTCGATTAGTTGCTTATGTGGTATGTGGTACAGGCACGCTGTAGGCATCATCTGAGTTTTCCTGAATGAGAAAGGAAAATGCTCTTATGTCAAGATGGAGCTTTAAAGCTTTTACTATATTTAGATTCAGCAAAGCCTGATTCGGATCCTGATGATGTATATAAAAAGTAATAGCTTGAGGTTTTACAATGCAATAAACATGCCTTCATTCAAAACTCAAAAGTAAAAGTAATGACACCAAGATATCCTGCAGTTGGGAAATAAAGACATGCCTTTGCTTGTCAAAATATATCGAACATGAATCAGACCATAAAGCATCTCTGCTACTGATTCAATTAACTCATTTTGTTCTTCTGTAAACATATCACCTGCCCGTATCGACCAACACAAAATATCGATTAGATAGAGAAACCAAACATGAAAGATTAAAAACAAATATGGTCAAAGAAGAGGATTCCACATAAAACCCAAAAACTTCAAAACCTTGGCATCCATTGAACCACAACAACAGAGGATCTTCGGTCGGACTACGCTCACACTCACGAAAACGTAAAAGAGTTGCACCTCTTCATTGTCACCCACACCAATATATCTATACACAGAACATGCATAAGAGAAAAAATTCACCATAAGCATAAAACAAACACAATATAAGATGCATGTCAGACATTTTATCAAACAGGTTGTGTGCACCTCATGAGAAACAAAGCTCACCCGGATTCTAGTGTGAAAGGAAGGTCACCGGACTACCGGAGTAACCCGGTAGAGTTGTTAGATTGGTTGCAGTAATTTTTACAGCTCAAGTTGATATATACCTTGGGTCCGTGCAAGCTTGAGACGACGCTACAGATTTGGGATTATATTGAAATTCGTACTATCGTGGAATTGATTGGAGTTAGATAATCGAGCATGGATGAAAGACTGGAAAACTGCAAATCAAGAGAGATGGACCGAGAGAGTAGAGAGATGAGAGGTTCCAGATCGATTAGGTTTCGATGAGCGATTTCGAGAAAAAGACGATCAAGAAAGGGCGAGAGAGAAGAGAGCAGCTAAGCTTAAGAGCAACGATCCAGAAAGGGGCAAGAATGGAGAGAAAAGTTAGGCCAGGTCAATGGTATGTCAGATTGCTCGCACATGCCGCACGCTTAGGTTCACCATTGATAGTGTATGCGGACGAAAATGACCTATTTGAACAGTAAACCCTCCGGACCGACTTTTGTTATATAGAAAATGACCTATTTGAACAGTAAACCCTCCGAACCATCTTCATGCCCCCTCATATTCGCACTTATACTCGCATATGAAATAATAGTTTCCAGGTTCTACCAAGTTTAATGCCTCATTGTCACTTTCATAGACACCGAAGTTCGGCGTCATCTGGCATTGATCAAATGCATTACCACTTGTTGCTATAATCAAATTGTGCATTACTGTCATCGGCGTCATCCACCATGTATTGTGCCACTGCCATATTAATTACACTTAATTAACTTGAATTGGCTATCAAAATGATAAGTCTGTTTTTGGCTAATTAAGCAATAACAAAGCATGCATGCATATATACAGGTATGTTCAGGCCCGAACCTGAATAGAGGCCTATGAGGCACCAACCTCGGGCCCAAAATTTTGGGAGCCCACTTTTTTTTTAATACATGTGAAAAAAACTGTTTGGGGAAAGAATACCCGCCTAACCTGTTCATCTTCTTCGTTCTCTTCGAGATGTGCCGTCCCAATATTTTCAGTAGTTCACGAGATATAGGGAACCTCAACGATCAAGTGCAAATCATCGATATGTCTAGAAAATCTAAAGATTTAGCTACTCAATATTATCTCCTCAATGGCCTATTCGATCACTTTTTGTTCAATCTCTGAGGCTCTTTTTCTTTTGGTCTCTCTCGCTCTCTTCCTTTCAGTCTTTCAAACTCTTACTGGGTTGATCTCTGGGGTTATTGAACAATCAGTCACTTGTAGATATGGTATTTTTTACCTCCTTTAATTCCTTCATCTTCATGAAACGTGCTTAAGTTGAGTTATAGATCATCTATTTTTCTTTTCTTCGGTCTTGTGGCTAAGAAGCTGAGCTTCCATGTGTAATTTGACTGGTGTTATTTAGTTTTTCTCTAATTGGTCAATAAAGTGTGCATCACAATGTGTTTGACGAAATACCTCTGAGAACTTGCAATTTCTTTCTTGAAGTAAACACTGGTTTAGAGCATTTTTAACTTTATAGTATCTGATTTACACTGGTTTAGAGCATCTTTTAACTTTATAGTATCTGATTACATGTGTTTGGCTGTGATTAACTAGTTTTGATTAAGATTGATGTCAGCGTCTCATTTAGTGTTTTAAAAAGTAAGTTAGTTATTCATATGAGCAATCTTGCATCTGACTTCAAGTTTGTCTTCTATGAATTTTTGGGTGCCCAAGAGAAATTATATAGAGAATTTGATAGACTAACTATATGTGTAACGCAAAAGCCGATAGTTTTTTTTTTTTTTTGTAACAGGTCTTCTTTTGGATCTCGCCTCCCGACTCTAAATCTGAGGTCCGGCCTGGGTATGTCCTATATCGGTCGAAAGCAATAGCAGAGCTTTGATCTGGTCGTTGTGAATGATTATATTATTTGAAGATGTCCCTCGGGGCATTGTTCTTGTTATATATGCATATAGATACGCACGTATACTTTTTTCAAGTCTCCTGGTTTTCTCCGGGTCCGGCCGGGCCGGATAGGATCAAAAACAATTTCGAAACAGTGATGGCTAGTACCTCTAGCTAATTCAGATTTTCTTCTGGCTCTTTCAGTCTTTCTTCTTAGTTGTTTGTAGATTAATTGGCACCATCAAACACTTCACTATAATATTCATTTTTTTTTCTTTTTAGTCATGTTGTCTTTAATTTCCAATCTAGAAGACAAATTGATATCTTATGATTTGTTATTATTTTTCGTTCACATTTGCGAACTTCCTCAAACTAACAAACCCACGTTCCTACTCAAATGAAGTGATTCATGAAATCCCTTTGCCAAATTTTGGTTCAATGTACATGCATCATCCACTTTCCTTTGATGAGTAATGGGTGTATTGTGAATCAATGATGGGTTTTCTAGCTCTGTATAGTGATGGTTTGTGGGGGAAAGGAGAATGTAGAGATTTGTGGGGTTTGGCTTTTCTGCGCAGTTCTGACTTGATTTTCTGGCATTTACTCGGCCTCAGTTTATACCCTTGTACCATGTTCTTTCAGTACAAGTGGTAGTTGTGCTACTCATAAATAGAGTCAGATCATTTTATACCTACTCTATCTCTGGAGTGAAGGTCCTTCTCCCCTTGTGTGGAACTCCTGTCATTTCAAGTCCGAGTGACTGCTTTCTTTCTCATCATGAGTGAAGAAGTACCGTGCCTTGGTGAGGGAATTATCGAAGCAATATCTGTCAACTTTGAGGATGCAGTGGATTTACTAGATTTGGAGCAGGGTGTTGATTTAGTAGGTACACTCATTGCAGATGAAGTTCTGAGTTTGGAAGGTGTCAAAGCCACACTCTTGGGTATGTGGAAGAATTTTGGGCAAATACGGACTATTCCTTCGAAGAAAAACATCTCCTCCATTACTGTTGGATCTGAGAAACTTGCCAGAAGATTACTACAGGGCAGTACATGGAATGTCAGAGGGTAATGTTTCAATGTGTGAATTTGGCCAGCCCATTGCGCCATTGATGACCTTGATACATCACGAGCTCTATACTGGGTTCAAGCTCATGGAATTCCTAAAGAACAACTTTCCTTGGAGAATGGGCAAATGTTGGGTAAGATGATTGGCTCTTTGATGGAAGATGTAGATCCTAAGAGAAGTTCACTCGCTGAGTCACTGTTAAGATCGTTGGGACAATAGAGTAATAGTTCAATAACGTGTCATTCACTTCTTGATAGTTGTTTTCACCCGTTGGGTCAAGATCAGGGTAAGAATCAAAACATTAGTTTTTTTTATTTAACATTTAATAATCATTTAAAATAAATTTAAACGATATATGTAATTCATATTTTTAAAAAAAAACACTATTACATGAAACTCAATTCATTGAATTCAGTCGGATGACTCGGTTCTTAACATTTGATAAGATTAAGCAAGTTGGTTTGGACACACATTTTCATCAGTTTTTTTCTTTACATATAACTACACTGCTAGGTGTTGCATTATACTTGCAACTTTGCAAGGGAGCCGTGTTGAAGAGATTTATCTTCTCAACCTTTTGACTATTGATTAGTCTAAGGTTAAGTGAATTTTTTTACCCACAAGGATACGAGGTCAAGTTATAATATTTATACGAAGTCTAGTGTCGAACTCATGAGGATTGACCATTATACTCCTTAGTTTGACTCGATTAGGCACTTAAATTACGAATTAACTAGACACTAAACTCGACAGTAAAACTAAAATGAAATGTGGAGATGTATCTCACACTACTAAGTCCTTTGGAGAGCTAGCATTTCAATGGGTGATTAGACTACGGTGAGCGATTATACGAGTTGATTGGTTGATTAAACAAAAACACAAAAACTAAAATAGCAACGAATTTAATATAAGAAGAATGGTTAATTAGGAAAATCTCCGCTAACCATATGATGCTCAAACAATGTCCCGATTCATGAAGGTGGATTAGTAAAGTCTGTTTCACACAAGTTGGTGTCTAAATTGTGACCTTTTGAGTCACGTTTGGTTTTAAACCTAAGTTCCTAGGTTATTTTGGACTCTAGATGACTTGAGCCCAACTTTGAAGTATTTAGTGAACCAGGACCAAGACTTAAGCCATTTCGGGCTTATATCTTGACCGTATGTCACGTGAGTGAAGTTAACAAGCATACCATGCGATAATTGTGGAAGATTTCCCTTCCCGAACTTCATTTGGAGGACCCGAGAGAAAGTCTAAGTGAATCTCCAAATCCACACCTTTTGAGTTACGAATTGAAAGACTCAACTAGTAGCAATAATAACCTCTTGATTCACTATGTGCTTAACTAAAGTGCATCAAGTCTATTGAGACTCAAGGATGCTCCTATCTAGTCCTTGCTTAGTACTAAGAAAACCAAACCTCAAGGTAAACCCTCTCAAGATAGACCATAATCATGTTTACATGCTCATCTAGCCTTAAGAGAGTAGCTAATTCAAATAAGGTCCCATTTTTAGTCTCTTCATACATATATTACCTTTGTTATGGTCAACACATGCATAAGTGAAACCAATCATGAAGCTCAAGCATATACACATCCACAAACACAATGTAGCTCATTCACAAACACATTTTCACAAAACATACACTAAAACATAAATTATACATAAATCAAGACATTATTTGTTCACATCACATGGCTACGGTTCAAACCCCAACATTCTAAATGGGACTACTCACTACACATAGTTAAAATCAAGTTTAAATACATCTCTGGGGTAAATAGAATGAAGAAATAACCAAGGAATCTTCCCAAGGGAAGCCAAGCTTCTTCAAGTCCCCCTTGTGCTTCTAACTTCACATTTTTTGCTCCAAAGTGTCTTCAAACATGTAAAGGAGGAAAGGGAAACCTCTAGGACTCAAAGAAGCCAAGGGGAAGAGAGATTACTTCCCACTTCTGCAAGCTTTAGAAAATCACCCAAACCTTATGACAAGACCTGCCCCAAATCCTTGCTATGATCCTACATTGAGAAAACAAAAGCTGTGAACTGTCATGCCTCGAACTCTTGACGGTCACGACGTCAACTTGCTATCCTGCAAATTGGACAATTGAAAACAAAGGGCTTAGGAAAAGACATAAAACATAAAACGTTAGAATGAGTGGACAAAAAAAATCAGTATCATACGATAATCGTAAAAACTGAAGTAAATTAGATTTGATGTACGTCTTTCCGCTGATCTGTGTAAAATAAAGCGAGTTCAAGTACTTAAAACTGAATTTCAAATGGAGATGGCCAAATGAGGTATCCTGACCTCCTCTGACTAGTAACTATTATAAATATAGGTGATAGGCCATATGATGCAATCTGACCTCCTCTGATAGCCAGACGAGGCAACCTGACCTCCCTGACTAGACTATCCGATGATCAGCCGAATACTGAGTGCATCGATGCTACTAACTAAATGTTATCACAATAAAAAAAAACCTCCAATTTAAACTATTCTGAAATATACTGTAAATTAAATTAAAATACTGAATTACTAAAATACTGAAATAAACGAACTCGCTATCGACTGTGAAAATAAAAAGTGTCCACTCACAGTACTGTGTCGTGATCTCCAATAAGCCAAGCACAACCATTGATGTCTCTATACATCTGCCACTAGCTGTTAATACGTCGTCCTAAAATTTGGCCGGAATGCTCGCTGGAGCCAGTGACCAATTCACCTTAGAACCGTGACTTTCACGATGACGCACTGCCTTCCCCCTCCACCAAAAGCCGTAAATCTTCCGACCAGTAGGTAGAGGAGATTGAGACGCAACTTTTGAAACCTGCCTCGCCGGTTTTGGTGGCTGTCCGGTCGTTCCCCGGCGGAGAACCTGACGGAGAGAGAGAGACCACGGGAGGGAGGAGAGAGAAATGAGAGAGAAAAGGAAAAAAAAAATTCCAAAAATGGAAAGAGTTGACTTTCTTTTTATGGAAAATTTCTATTTATAGTCAAAGTTTTGCGACTAAATGTATCATAACCTCATATAAAACTTTCGTTGACTATAACTTCTTCCTCGTAACTCCAATTTAAATTATTGATGTGGCCACGAAGTTGTCTCGATAAACTCTACGACTTTTCGTAAAGAACTTCCTCGAAAAAATAAAATCGGTAAAATTATGATAAATACCGTTGATAATTACCATCAACGATTACCATTAAATAAATCATAAATAAAGAATGCTTGGAATGGGATGTCACACCTTAAGAGACAATGATGAGAGGAGGAAGTGATAGATGGTAGTGAGGGAGAGTGAGGTTTGGCCAAGGCTTTCAAGGTTAGGTCTGTTGGATTTGTAGACGGATGGAAGAGGAGAGGAGAGGAAGAGTAATTTAGCTTCTCTCTAGAGAACTCAACTAAGAGCCTTAGAGAGAAGCTAGAGAGAAAACTAAAGAGAAAAGAGCTCAAAACTAAGAAAAATGAGTAAAATGAAGTGTGGTGTTATGTGTGTGGTAGTGAGGGGAGCTCGGCCTAGACTACAATAAGGAGATATTTTGGTGTTTGAAATTCAAAAATTGATGCTTAGACATGATCCACAAATTTAGGCTTTAAGTGGTCCAAGAGGTGTGACTCACCCCAAGTCATGTGACTTGCATGTGTACCCATCTTCTCAAAGTATCTCCCAAGTGGGCTTGGGTCTTGAGGCCTTCCCCCAACTTGACTTGACCTTGTCATTGACCAGTGATGACTATCCGGAGTTTGACTGTTGTCCGGACGGAGTTGATCATTAAGCGGCGTTGACTTTTCATCTTTTTCCCAGTTTTGCTCCATCTTCTCCGAAGGCATTGGAAATGCACCCGGCTTCTCCAAAATGTGATTAAATTCCATCTCTTAGAGGATTTCCATGCCAATCCCTCATTTCTTAGCATAACAAGATAACATAATAAAAATGATGCTTTATTGATAAAAGACAAGTAATAAGCATGGCATTAGGGATATAATTAACACAGAATTATAGGCTTAACAAACTACCTCACACTTAGATTTTGCTTGTTCCCAAGCAAACAAAGAAGAAAAGAAAGTAAGCTAAGCTAGACTCAAAGTACAAAAGAATTACAAGACTAAACACAAAAACATGTAAGTGTCCCGAATGGTGAATATTTTCTCTCAAAGAACTATGACTAATGGATTGAAATTTTCTTAGACACAATTAGAATATGGAATCAATGCATGTCTAATAAGCCAAACATGCTACATGTCAAACCAAATACATGCATTGAGATGTATTCAAACTAACATGTTCATAACCATCTAACTCACAAGAAATCATCTAATGCACTTAAGTGTTTAGAGGGTTAGTGTTTGCACTCAAAAATCAAATTGATCACATGTTTTCCATAGGCTTGCTCTTCATCCAATTACTCAAACCATTCCACAAACAAGAGTTTCAAATCAAGAGGACTTTTATTTAAGCTGTAATGAGACTTTAAGGAATGGGGTTTAATCGAAAGAAATAAATAGGATAATCAAAGACCAAGCAACCTAGCAAGCAATTTACAAGTTGTAATACTTCTAAACTACTCCTAGGTGCTACTATTTCCCTTTTTCAAATCAAACTACTTCCCAAACCACTTATGCTTTATGTATAATACACACACTTTTTTTTTGGATTTTCTTTGTTTTTCAATCACAACTCTTTTTGTAGAATTTTTTTCTCTTTTCTCTTTTTTTGTCATTTCACTACCAGCGTAATCACTATAGCCGACGAATTTTTAAAAACTATAGCTGACGAGTTTTTTTTTTGTCTGCTATAGTTAGCCGACGAAAAGGATTTTTTTTTTGCCAAAATAAAAAAGTCGTTGGCTATAGTTTTATAGCCGATGAAAACGAATAAAAAACTCGTCGGCTATACTATTACCGACGGGTTTTAGCCAACGGACTATAGCCGACGATATTTAGTTAGTCGTCGGCTATAGTCCGTCGGCTAAAACCCGTCGGTAATAGTATAGCCGACGAGTTTTTTATTCGTTTTCGTCGGCTATAGTACTATAGCCGACGACTTTTTTATTTTGGCAAAAAAAAAAATTCTTTTTCAATGAAAAAAAAACTCATCGGCTATAGTTTTTAAAAATTCGTCGGCTATAGTGCGCTGGTAGTGTTTGCTTTTCTTTGGTACTCTTTTTTTGCTTTTTTTTAACTACTCAGCAACTTAATAAACAAATGATCACCCAAGACCTCCTCTACCTCACACTTATCTTTTGACATTCTTTGCAACACTAAGACTGCATCATAATAGGACTTCATTATGGCTTGCTAGTTTGCTGAGTTAAGGGATATGGTAAGTATTTAAGCTATGTAGGTATTTGTGGTGTTCATGAAAGAAAATTTTATGTATTAAAAGGTTCAAAATTAGCTCACTAATGGGTATATTCAATATAGGTTCAAAAGTTATTTGGCCATGGTGGTGATTCTAATACCTCTATCATCTATGAAAACTACTCATGTTTCGGAAAAATGTTTTGCATGGTATAAAGCAAGTTCTAGATCACACATAACCAATTGATATCACACATGAAAGCATGAGTACATTAAATAAGCTAGTCATGCACAATTTTCCTCAAAATCTCACATAGGCAATGATAGATTGAAACATGTAAATCCGTCTTTTTCTCACATGCACACATTTTGAGAGACAATGTTTTTCAACCGATTAAAAATGCATTATTTCTATTTTTGTTGCAGACATGCTTAAAATCATGCATCAAGAACCATTATTAAGACACAAACAAACCAAAACACACCTATTTTTGCATTACATTTTATCAAAATTTTCAAATTTTTATGGATTTTAGGTTAAAGAGTAATACGACTTAGCTTACTGCCTTACACTTTAGAATCAAATTTTACTTAATTTGCATCAAGCCACATAGTAAACACAAGTGTACAAGAGATAACATATATAGGCATCATCATTTTACATTTTATTCTCCTAACACATATTCTCCTAGGAAAAACAACTAGCATGCATTTACACTTAAGCGATCATATAGTGAAAGGACCCAATCCCGATTTAGCTCCCTAAATCGGAATCAAACCCCTTCGAAAACACGAACCAACAAAAACTTTTCGAAATTTGGGCAGAGTTTCGTTACTAGCGTGGAATTACCATTACATGCACGCGGAAAATACACTTCATCCTATGCCACAAAAAGCAAACCGTGGGCACCAATCCCATCCGGATTTCTCAATATATCAACAATAACGTAAAGTAGTAAATATATATGTACTTTACTGAAAATCCGGAGTAAAATCATATAACATATTCAATAGGAAGCTCAGAGCGACTTCTAATACATAATCGTATACTCATACCACAGTAGGTAGAACAATAAACCTACTGGATGAAACAAGACTGCTCGAGCACTATGTCTCCGACCACGACGTGCGACATCAGAGCCTGAACTGCAAACTGGGCACGGAAACCGAAAAGCCCAGGGGAAAGACAATAAACACGTTAGAGTGAGTGGACGAAAATAAATGTCTTTCACCAGTTATATATATGTTTTAAAATAACATATGCGAGTCCAGGTAAATAAAAACAATGAGTACACGAGGTGAAACCACAATCCTCCAGCGTACTGAGCATGCAAGTAGAAATCCAACGGGGTCACTCATGGACACACCCGTGCTAGTACAGTCAAAACCACGGGGTCCCTGGCCCACACGTGATTCTAGCCAGAAATGGCCTCAGGTCAAAGGTCTGCCTCCCCCCGGTAAAGATCTCGGGTCAGGAGTCACAGCCTCCCCTGGCAAATGCCTACCATCGGGGATCAGCCGAGAGGCGAGTGTATCGATACAACAACGTAACCACGACTGTACTCTGTGTAAACCAAATCATAAACATTTCGATGCAAATGCATGAACAGCATATAAGTATATGTATACTTGTATACGTATATTCGTATAAGTATAATCGTATAATCGTAAATCGCATGCTCATGCAAATCCGAAATCTCATACGCATGCTCAAGTTCATAAATCAAATAAAAGACTCGCAAACATTTCCGTGAAAAGAAATTGTCCACTCACAGTCTGGCGTAACGCGTATCGCGTTAACCCGTGATCCGGCGGAAAGTCCCTCGCCAAAACAACGATCACGAACCCCTGAATATTCACAAAGTCCATTATTCAAAGTCATAATCCGACAATACAAGACAAATCACGAGAAACCACCGTCCTCGAAAACACGAAATTCGAATACGACGAATCGTCGAAAATCCGTATATGTACACCTCAATACCTTGCTATACATTCGGATGCTCAAATCGAGAAATGAACCTCCCCACTGCGATCGGGGCGCGATTTCGAGTCAAATGACATGCAACTTGTCGAAAGTCCAAAAAGTCAAACCTGTTGACCGTTGACCGCCGTCCACGGCGGCGCTGCTGCCGGACGGAGAATTTCAAGGGGGGGCTGCACCTATTCCACTCAAAATCGTCCACTGAGCAACTTTGTCAACTGCACCGAAGTCCAATTCTCACTCTAACACATCCAATTTCAAGCAAAACCGAATTAGAACACAAAATTCAAACCCAAAATTCTCCATCTACAAATCGAATTAGAACACCATGTTTATATGGTTAGAATCACATTGAAGAGGGCTACAAAACCCAGTACCTCTTGAAGTTCAATTCGGCCGAAATCGGAGTTCACCATTAAACCCAAAATTTTGCAAACTTTATCCCAAGTTTTCTCTCTCCACCGTGAGCCACGCCGTGCGTGGTGGCCGGCATCGACACGGGGCAGCCAAGCCGAGTAGAACTAGCCCTAGGCCGAGGCCTAGGGTGGCCGGAAGCCAACACCACCGTGGAGCACCGTCGAGTACATCGCCATCTCTTCCTCCACCGAGTTGACTCAGTCAACTCGGTCAACCTCCCAAAATGGTAAGTCACACACTTGCCCAAAATAGCAGGTTTCTATTTATAGCCTTTCCCAAAACGGAAACTTCATAATTATCCATTTCGACAAACTTCAAACGCGCATAACTTTCTCGTCGTAATTCCGATTCCGATAATTCTCGCGGCCACAAACTCGTCTCGACATATTCTTCCAATATCACCCAAAGTCAAGCACATCGGCCAAAAAGATAAAAAGTCAACTGTTCACACCACACATATTTAAATCGACTAAACAAACAACCAACGAAAATAATCACAACTAAATCTTCGTAACTCAAAATCATGCTCCGGAAGTTCCTACAAACTCGAAATTAAATTCTGAACAACTTCCGTGAAGAAGCCGAAATCAAATTCTCGACCCGTAATTTAGTCGCTAAGTAGCTCGCCATATTAATCTGTTTCCGTCGAAACTTCAAATATTCATAATTAATTCCTCGGTCGTCCAAATAACGATCCGGAACCGCCCACGAACTCATAATCACACGTACAACGACTCTCGAGAAGAGACCCAGCTCCAATTCTCGGCCAATAATTTACTCGTTAACGAGGCTGACGATTCAAATAACTGTCGGACAACCGCGACTAGCTGTAACTCACGAATCAAGCTGATTATACTTCTGATTCTGGTCCGGGTCGTCACATATAGTCTTTAAGAAGTAAGAAGTTATTAGAGTCATATCAACCACACTGGGGGCATGCATACTGATCACATTTCAAAGGAAAACAACATTGTAATCAAACATAAAACATGAGCGGACCTCACACTTACACAAGACAAGCACATTCTATGTGACTCCAAACAATACACTAAGCATCATTTTCAATATATACGTGTCATGCTAATAAGTAAAGAGAGAGTAGGGAGAAAGAGGATGCAAACGTTTTTAAGATCGGCTCTGTACTCCTGCGCAAGAACATGTAAACCAACGAAGGCCAAGTTAGACATCGCCATCCAAGGTTGTATAGGCTTGGTCAAGATCCTCAAACGGTGCTCTCGGACTTGTCTCAGCCTCAATGGTTTACTCTATGCTACTTTCCTCAAAGTCTCAAGCTCTTAGTCTTTAAATCTCCACAATTTTCAACTTGGTTAAGAGGAATCTTTCGACGGGTCAAGCAAAATTGCACTAGGATTCTCGACCGGTCGAAAATGTGCAACAAACTGGACAGGAGCCTGCATTTGACGGGTCGAGAGAAACCTTTGACCCTTCAAAAATTTCCACAAATTACGCTCAAAGTTCCTGACGTCAATGCTCCATTCTTTATGCCCAATAATCCTCCAACCTCACACTTATTCTTCTTGCATACCAATGGTATTTGGCTATTATGGGTTGTAGTTTAAGGACGTAAACTTGGTCTGTAGCTCCACCATCTTATTATGGTGGATACTTTTTGAGGAGTACTACTCTAGTACTTGGAGCTAGAATGTTTCTTGACTTATCATAGAGGCAAACATCAAAGTGATCCGAGCATTTTTCAATGTTAGATCGAAATTGATACCTTCTTGATGCCATCCTCTTCTTCTCGATCTCTCCTCTAAGTAGCATTCCCAACTCTTGCTTCAATGTGGATGTAGACTTTATATATGGGAAGGAACCAGGTGGTGGTGGTATCTCAAGACAAGGTTAAAAGACTTCCTCAATTGTAAACTCTCCACTCGGCACTACCTCTGCCACATTAACATTTTTGCTCCCTCTTCTAGTCTGGGGCTTTCCAATGACTACATTATTGCCCGGATGCCAATAGATCTCGTCCTTTTTCAAGAACGTCCTGGACTTATCAATTGAACTCTTAACATACGAGTAGATATAAATTTTCTCCCTATTGAGTCTAACACTAGTGAAAGGACCCAACCCCGATTTAGCATCCTAAATCGGAATCAAACCCCTTCAAAAACATGAACCAACAAAAACTTTTCAAAATTTGGGCAGAGTTTCGTTACTAACGTTGAATTACCATAACCTGCACGCGGAAAATAACACTTCGTCCTATGCCACAAAAAGCAAACCGTGGGCACCAATCCCATCCGGATTTCTCAACATCAATATAATCAACAACAGTAAATAAACTGTACTATGTATATATGTATATCTGTGAAAATCCGCACAACATGTATCAGAATGTATCAGAGCGACCTCTAAAGTAAAACATATACAATATGTACATCAGTAGGCGAAACAAGAACCTACTGGAAAACACAAGTGACTCTGATCACTAGCCTCCAAACCACGACGTGAAACACCAAACCTGAACTGCAAACTGGGCACGGAAACCGAAAAGCCCAGGGGAAAGACAATAAACACGTTAGAGTGAGTGGACGAAAATAAATGTCTTTCACCGAGTATATATGTTATAAAAACATATGCGAGTCCAGGTAAATAAAAACATAACATAGTACACGAGGTAAAACTCATAATCCTCCAATGTACTGAGCATGCAAGTATAAATCCCACGGGGTCACTCATGGACACACACCGTGCTAGTACAGTCCGAATCACGAGGTCCTTAGTCCCCGTGACTCTAAGCCAGAAATGGCCTCGGTTCCGGGGAAACGCCCCTCACCGGTCAGGTCGGGATAACAACGTCCCTCCTGGCGGCCTACCATCGGGGATCAGCCGAGAGGCAAAGTGTATCGATACAACAACGTAACCAAGACTGTACTCTGTGAAAACCAAATCACAAATATCTTGATGCGAATGCATGAAATATATATATATAAGTGTATGCATATTCGTATACGTAGATCCGTATAATCATATTCGCATAATCATAAACACATGCTTATATAAATATAATCTCGTATGAAATCTCATGCTGCATGCTCAAGTTCATAAATCACATAAAAGACTCGCAAGATTTCCATGAAAAGAAATTGTCCACTCACAGACTCTCGAAACGTGCGCAAGCGCTACACTCGTGGTCCGGCGGAAGATCCCTCGCCTGAAACACGATCACGATCCAGATCTCGCTCACGATCTCCTGAATATTCACAAAACATAACCGATCAAAATCGAAGTCCACAACACTGTACGGATGCACGGAAACCAACCGTTCCCGAAAATACAAAATGCGGTGCAAAATGAATTACAGAAATCCCGAAATCCCAACTCGAAACCTCGACTGAAAATCGGCTACTCAAATCAACCCGAAAACCTCCGTATGATAACCAGGGCATGATTACGAGAAAAATGACATTAAAAACGTCGAAATCTGAAAATTTGACTTTTCCTCCGCCGTTGACCGCCGTTGACCGCCGCCGCCGGCGGCGGCGCGCCGTCAACGGTGGAATTTCACGGCCAACTTCTCCAGTTTTCAAGGTCTCGTCAAGGCGAGCAAGACTCCCTTCTACCCCAAAGTCCAATTCCAAGCGCAACCTGTCCAATTAAACTAAAACAGTTCGGAATCCATACTTTCCGGTGACCCAACCGGTGACTTCCCAAAACTCAACCTCAAGCCATAACAAACACATGGGGAGACACACCAAGGCAAGGGGAGTCTAACCCCCCTAACCACCGCCACCCAAACTCGCCGGAAAACGACCGACGAGCCACGACGGTTTCCACGAAACCGACCCGATTCGGGTCCGGGTATATCATGATCATTTCCCACAAATTCACACACCATCACACACGAAATCAAGAGAGGAAGCTCACAGTACCTTTCAATCAACCAAAGGTGGCCGGAATATGGTGATCGGACGGCAACCGAATCGGGAAACTCTCCCCCTCAAGTCAACGTGGTCAAACTTTCCAAAATGGGCAAGTCAACATTTGGTCAACCGAAAACAATGTTTTACGACTAATTCTCCACTATTTCGCTATTTATACTCGTCCCTCGGGTCGATCAACGGTCCGAAATGAAAATACGAAATAATTCGGATAAGCTCGAAACCATCGGATAAACTCGTCGGAATCTGAAACTTCAAATAATCATAAAATATTCCTCGGTTATCGGAAAAATCTTCCGAAACCACCCACGAACTCGAAATCACGTACTCTACCATTTCCGTGAAGACACTCATCCCAAATTCTCGACAGAAAACATAGTCGCGAAACAGATCGACAAACCACACAATATCGCAAAACTGCGACTAAAACCAAATCTCGAGAATCGTGCCAAACACACATCTGATTCTGGTTCGGGTCGTCACACTAGGGCTAGGAAGTGGCTTGCGAATCAAATCTGTGCGGACTGTCGGAGGAGATGAACCAACAATAGGAGGAGGAGGACTCACCAGGCTTTCCACTATATCTGGAAACGCGACTATAGTAACAGGAAATGCCACTGGAGTAGGAGAAGGGGTAATCCCTATACTGAAAGATGGTGCAGACTCTACCCGTTGGGAACTCTTCTGTGACGACCCGAACCAGAATAAGTATAGTAATTGGCTTAATCCACGAGTTTACACGTAATCACAGTTTTCTGTAAATGAATCGAATTGGCGGTTTTGATCATGACTTAATTATTGGGCGAGAATTTGAGTTGAGTCTCTTCTCGAGAGTTGTAGTTCGCGTGATTTCAAGTTTGTGGGTGGTTTCGGATAATTATTTCGATGACCGAGGAATATGTTATGAATATTTGAAATCACAGAATTTCGTCGTGTTTATCCGTTCGTATTTGAGTTACCGAAACGTGGATGTGATCCGTTTTGGACCATCGATCGTATCAAGCCGCGAGTATAAATATTGGAAATAGTCAAAAAATTGTCGAAAACACTGTTTCGGGAAGGTTGACCGTCGTTTGACCGAAGTTGACCGTTGACTTTCGTTGACCAGAGCTCCACCGTGCGAAATGAACTGCCGACGTCGGTTTTCACGATTTCGGCCACTTCCGACCTTGAAATTGGTATGAATAGATTCCTCTCTTGATTTCCTATGGATTGGAACTTGGAATTTTGTGAATTGATGATGTTTGGAGGGAGAACGAACTCGAGGAAAATCGTGATTTTCACCGGATTCGGGTGGCCGGCTCCGGCCACTTTTGGGGTCGGATGTTTAGGGGGAAAGGTTCCCCTTAACCTCAAGTTGCTTTTGGGTGGAAGGAATTTTGGGTTGGACACTGTTTTGAAGCTCGCCAGAAAGTCACCGGAATCAATGGATTCTGTGACTTTCGAGGCTTATTCCGGCCACTGTGGTGGTGGGTTGATGTTTGTCCTTTGAGAGAAGTTGTTGGGCTTGTGGGGAGGATCATTTCTGAAAAATTTCGTCGGATTTGGTCGCCATTGCCACTGCGCCGTCGCCTTCGGTGGTCCGCGGCGGTGCTCCGGCAAGGTCCGAATTTTTGAGATTTTTATGTGTTTCCGACTCGTTTTCTCGCTCTGAACGCAGTCGTGAGGTTTTCGAGTTGATTTGAAAGCCGAATTTTTAGTCGAGGGTTTATGTGGAGATTTCGGGAATTCTCGTCGATTATTTTGTATCGAGTTATATGTTTCCGAAAATGGTTGGTTTCCGAGGTGTGGTACAGTGTGATGAATTGTGATTTTGATCAGTTTTATTTTGTAATTATTCAGGGGATCAAGATCGTACATTGGGCGAGGGATCTTCTGCCGGATCTCGTGATTAACGCGTGTACGTGCTGTGCTCATCTGTGAGTGGACCTTTTTATTTCACTGTCGTAGCGAGTTCTTGATTTCCGTATTTATTTACGATACGATGTTGAGATTATTTATTGTTTTTGGAGGTATTGTTTTATATTTTATATGGTGATGGCATTACTTAGCATCGATGCATTGGCTACTCGGCTGATCACCGGTAGTCAGATCCAGGGTTGAGAGATTCCCCTGATGTGCCCACTAGGCTTGAGAGATTCGCCTAGTCTATCACCGTCGGGCTTGAGAGATTCGCTTGACCGTCGGGGTTGAGAGATTTGCCAGGCACCTCCATTTATTTTCCGAACTCGCTTTGCTTTGTTTTATGATATATGTAAATGGTGAAAGACATGTTTATTTTCGTCCATTCACTCTAACAATTTTATTTGCCTATCCCCTGGGCTTTTCGGTTTCCGTGCCCAGTTTGCAGTTCGGATTCTGGTGTCTCACGTTGCAGTTAGAGGCTTAGCGTTCGAGCTACTTTTCTTTTCCAGTAGGTTTCTTGTTTTGCCTACTGTTGTATATTTTTGTATATATACACTAGAGGTCGCTCTGATACGCTACTGATATATTTTCTTATGATTTTCCTCGGATTTCTGTAAAGTACAGTTTTGATTATTATTTTACATTATTGTTATGATATTGAGAAATCTGGATGGGATTGGTGCCCACGGTTTGGCTTTTGTGGCATAGGATGAAGTATGTTTTCGGGTGCAGGTTAATGGCAATTCCGTGTTAGTAACGAAACTCTGCCGAAATTTTTGTGGTTTTTGCAAGTTCGTGTTTTCAGAAGGGGTTTGATTCCGGTTTAAGAAACTAAATCGGGGTTGGGTCCTTTCAGCTTCTTCATTTGTGGAAAATTCCCTAACAGAGATACAAGAAGAAAGAAAAAGGTTCAACACAAAAGTTACAAAAAGACAGATTACATGTCCAGAGCAAAACCACAAAAATATTCTAAACAGAAACCCAGACAGATACAGATACACATACAGATATTCAAACAGATACCCACAAAAAAAGAAGTAAGGGCTTGTGTTCTGTGACTTAAAATTAGGCAAGTTATAGAAAATGAAATGACTGAGATCTATTGTTTTCAAATGTCAGAATCGGTACCAGATGGTGATTTTTTATATGCAGCAACATTCTTCTCCAACTTCTCATTCTATCTGTTCAACAAGTTGCTGATTACAGAGCTCAAGTGTCTAATTTGCATCTTCAACTTGTTTATTTTCCTTCTCAAGATCCTCCTTTTGACTTTGCAAAACATTCAGTCTCCTCTGAACCTCCTCAGTTGCTGCTTGAGACGATTGAAGTGCTTCAGCACCATCTTCAACTTGCTTCTGCAATTTGCTATTTTTTTCAGCAGAAATTTGTATCTTCCCCTGAGCAGGAAGTTGAAGTTGTGCTTTATTGAGGTGCTTCTTCAACAGCAAAATCTCTCCATCAACAGCTTTAACTTTAGCAACACCATCTTCAACTATCTTCTGCAATTTGCAACTTTCTTCAACAGAAATTTCTTCCTTCCCTTGAGCAACAAGTTGAAGTTTTGTTTCCTTGAGTTGACATTGTGCTTCGTCCAATTCCTTCTTCAACGTCATATTTTCTACAGAAGTAGCTTCAGCAGCATCCTTCATCTCTCTTAATCTCATCTCAAGCACAGTTTTCTCTGCCTTCAATACTTTAATCACATCCATAGAATCATTAGCATTTTCTAATTGATTCTTAAGAGAATTAATTTCATTCTCCAGTGACAATTTCTCCCTTATCAGAGAATCATCAATAGTTGCTAGTCGATTCTTAAGAGACGTAATCTCCCAATCCATAATACCCGAATTAAACTCAAGGTATTCCTTATCCTTCTTCAAAACTTTAATGACAACCCAAAGAGATGCATTGAATTTCTGCATTTTTTGGATCTCCACATCCTTCTGCATGTTACTATTTAGCAACTACTCACAAAACTCTTCACTTTCCTTCAACTGCAAATCCTTCTTCGTAATAGCTTCTTGCAACTTCTCAGCATAGTCATCATGAGCCATATCATTGATACTAGCCAGGGCAGAAACTATAACACCATCAACATTAGTTTTCTTGGTCCTTGAATCCAAAAAATAATTGTCTTGTGAAAGAAGAGATTCAGACAGCTACTTAGACAGATAGCCAGACATATAGACAGACAGATACCCAGACAACTATTTATTAAGAAGACTGCTATTAACAACAACAACAACAACAACAACAATTAGATACTTACCCTCAACATTTCCAAGCTTCTGATGTTTCGGAAATGAACAAAAATATCATAGAGACTATACTTTACCATGCCAATCTTTGAATACTCCTTGTCAGCTTTTGGTTTGACAATGTTAAGGATTGAAGCAAGATAAAACTGATACAAAAGACAATAAAGAACACAATAAAGAACAGATATTAAGACAGAAATACAGACAGATACTCAAGAAATATTTACGAGAATAATAATGCTGCAACCACCAATATTTATCGCATTGCTTCTATACGACTTCTTCTCATCCTCATCATCATCATCAACAACAATGCATTATTCTCAGCCTTCTCCACCTTCATCTTCTCTGCCTTCTTCTCCTTCTTCAACTTCTTTGTTACCTCCTTCTTCTTGGCTACTTCTAGAACAAAGTTCTTTATATAAATGTCCAATGCATTGAACAGGTTATCATAAACAACAGTTGCCCAAGCTATATCATTCATTCCTTCAATACTGCATACTGCATACGCAATTTGCAAAGTCAAGTGCCAAACCTCCATTGGAATTAGGTAGCAGAACAGAGGCCAGCAGAAACAAAACCAATAGACGAACACAGTCGTCAAACCTATCTCTGGCACCAAGTAAATTCTCCAACCTAGTCTTGATAACTTTCTTGCAGATTGACTTGAACCCCCCAAACATGCTATACAGCCAATCTGTAACCTTCACATTCTTATCATTCAATGCAATTGGTCTTCCATCTGTGCTCAAACGCAACAAAGATCTAACATAATCAAGACTGATACGGTGAACACGCATCGCATGGAACTAAAATGCCCTATTCTCCTTCTTATACGCGTCAGCCATAACAACAATTGCATCATCTAACTTCAAGCAGTCCCGTTTATCAATATCACCGTCAATGAATGCACAAATTAGATCATTGAAGGGTGTATCCTTCAGCCTCTTCCTCACATCATTGCTGATATTATTTCGGTTAGCAACAATGAACTTCTGGAAATCATACAAATAACACCAGAACTGACACTTCCGGTCCGTTGCACCACTGGGACAACTTCCGGCTCATCCACTACTTGTTGATGTTGTCTTAAAGGTACCTCATCACCACTCTCTATCTTTAAATCACTATTAGAAGTTGATTTAGAAGACTCCACTGTCTTCTTGGCCTTGCCCTTGCTCTCCTGCTTCTTCATACCATGTCTTCCTCATCATTATCATCTTCTTCTTCTTCTTCTTCTTCTTCTTCTTCTTCTCTTTCTTCTTCTGCTCTTCCTTCTTTAAAGATTCCGCGACAATCTTCATAAGACGATCATCGGAAACAGTAGGACCAAATGAAAAGGAATCCACTCTTTTTCTCTTGTTCCTTTTCGCTCTTTTCAATTTTTTTAAAACAACTTGCTCCTCCTCCTCAGAAGAAGAAGAAAAAGAAGATGAAAAAGAAGACACATCAGATTCTGACGATTGAGCATACTGTTGTATTCTCTTCATAACTGATCTCAGCCTTCTTTCGACTTCACTATCTGATTCTTGGACTGCTTTATTGCGTTTCGTCATTAATTATAGAATAACTGTAAATGATTAACACACATATAGTTAGAAAAAAATCAAAAACAGATTTTCAATAGTAAGATAAACAAAAAGTCAGACAGATACTCAGACAGGTATTCAAAGAGAGATACCCAAACAAATACCCAAGAGTCAGACAGATACCCAGACAGGTACTTACAAGATGTACATAAAAAGACTTCTACCACAAACACAACAGCAGCAAACTAGTACAACCAACTGAAAAATCTCAACAACATCAACAACATTTCAAAAACTTGAAAACTATACCCACACAGGTATTTCACACAGATACCCAAACAGAAACTTAAAAGATGTCCATAAAAATACCTTCTACAACAACCAAAAAATAAACTGAAAACCTTAGAAAAATGTCAACAACATTTTTCTAGAGGTTTAAAAGATACCCAAAGATACTCAGACAGATACCCAAACACATACTCAGATGGATACCCAGACAGATACTCAGATAGATATTTAAAAGATATCAGACAAAGGCCTTCAATCACAAAACACAACAAAAACAACAACAAAAACAACAACAACAACAACAACAACAACAACAACAACAACAAAAAACAAATAACATTTCGAACACATTACATCAAAAACCTACTACAAAAATCATTAAAAAAAGGAAAAAATACCGAAAATAAACTCAAAACCATGAAAATGAACATGCAAACAACACATTTCATAACTTCAGAAACGACCAACAAAAAGGAAGACGCAAATTCCTTAGAACAAACGAAAATAAAAAATTCAGGGATTTCGAAGAGAGATTCTTACGAAGAACTCGAGACGACGAACTAAAAGAAGAAGACGACGAGGAATGAAATGATGAACATGACGACGGCGAAACAAACGCAACGGAGCGAAAGTGAGAGAGAGAGTACGAGATCTGAGAACGATAGAGAGAGAGAGTGAAGAGTATATATAGTTAGAACAACAACAACAACAACAACAACAACAAAAAACAAATAACATTTCGAACACATTACATCAAAAACCTACTACAAAAATCATTAAAAAAGGAAAAAATACCGAAAATAAACTCAAAACCATGAAAATGAACATGCAAACAACACATTTCATAACTTCAGAAACGACCAACAAAAAGGAAGACGCAAATTCCTTAGAACAAACGAAAATAAAAAATTCAGGGATTTCGAAGAGAGATTCTTACGAAGAACTCGAGACGACGAACTAAAAGAAGAAGACGACGAGGAACGAAATGATGAACATGACGACGGCGAAACAAACGCAACGGAGCGAAAGTGAGAGAGAGAGAGTACGAGATCTGAGAACGATAGAGCGAGAGAGAGTGAAGAGTATATATAGTTAGAAGGTGGGAGTTAGAGAGTGACAAATAATGTAAAAATGACAAAAACGCAAGTCTGTTACAAATTTAAAAACAGAATTGACTTTTTTGGAATGGAAAACATATGTTGGATTTTTTAGGAAAGAGAAAATGTAAACTAGGTATTTCTTTCATTTTTCCTAAAATATATTAGTTTTATTTAACATTTTTATTAATTTAAATATTAAATATAATTTAAGTGCTTGAGATGCTCTAACTTTATCTTTAAGATTGTATAAAATAAGTAAATATTTTCATGTCATAATTATTAAAATTAGTTTCCTAGCTTCCTTATAACTAGTCTCCTAATTGATCACAATGTCTAGACCTAATCATGAGATCGGGTGATGGATGATCGATCAATACATCGAATATTGTCCAAATTCGTTGTATTCATTTTGACGTACTGCATAAACAACACTGATATGATTACGGGCAAATTGCATGCAAGCACTGCAAATGGTCACCCCAACACAAAGTATGACTGCCATTTGTCATTTTTAATTTGGGAGTACAATCAATGAAAGAAGGCAACGCCTCCACTCACTCATGAACGTGAAAAATCGATTTCAAGAATATTGGAATTTTGGGTTGGTGAGTTTTAGTGGGGATTATTGTGGTCTTGGAGTTTTTAAGGTCTCCAAATAGCATTAGTTGCTTAAAATGGCTGGCAGATTTAGTACCATCGAAACGCACACCTTCGCAGCACGTGTCACTGATCACTGATTTGTAAAACCTGATGCATGCTAAACTCTCTATGTACTTGCCAATTTGCCATGCAAAACAGAAGTAGCTCAGATGACAATAGCCATTGTTGAAGCCTCAGCTCTGGTGGCCGTGTTGGTTAGTGACCTCAATACGCGAGGCCAACCTTTGCAATTGGCCTGAAAACGTGATTCATATGTATGTGGCTCTTCCCTTCTTAACTTAAGAATTGTGACCATTGTGGTTGGAAAAGAATGCTGCTCAAGGAAGAAAAGTGTTAAACACCGCACCACATACAAATGATACAATGGCAGCCATTCACATTCAGGAGTATGAATGGAAAGTTCTTGTGGCATATTCAGACTGGTCCTTAGTAGTACATAAACTTGGGACCCTTGTTGGAGTTGAAAGTAGAAAGTAACGTACTATCTTTTTGTTCTGTGGGCATCACCCACAATAGCACCACCGGCGCACCCACCACCGTACCACCGGCGCACCCACCAAACCAAAAGAAACTTATCACAAGTTCACAACACAAGACACGTTTCAAACTTTTCAATTACATTGATAATATAGCAAGTGGCAAAGAAGCTACTAGAATAATGTCCAAGTAAGTTCGGAAAATGTACTATAGCTTTACAGACGCCTATATATAGGGACCTTACCTTAACCTAGATCTTGCACTCACAGGGTATTGGTT
Source organism: Geum urbanum (assembly GCA_946800695.1). Lineage (NCBI taxonomy): Eukaryota > Viridiplantae > Streptophyta > Magnoliopsida > Rosales > Rosaceae > Geum > Geum urbanum. The sequence continues at coordinate 13,259,160 of OX327017.1, read as the reverse complement.
TTTTCAAGAACTCTTAAGCACTCTCTAGTGAGTCTAGTCTCAACAATTTAAACCCATAAACTCAGGGTTTTGTCTGACAATCCAAGAAGATTGAGATTTTGAAGTTAGTTGGATATGGCCAGCACTAAGGTGATTGGTGCGGCATTCTTGATATTGCTCCTTGTGCAGCTATCATTTGCTGCTAGATCATCTAAGGCTATTAGAGGTGGTGGTGGTGGTGGTGGTGTAGGAGGAGGTGGAGGAAGTGGCGGCGGTAGGCTTGTCCTCTGGGTTCGGGACGAGATAGCTGTCCAAAATAGCTATCCAAAATAGCCTGTCCAGACCCACTTCCAAGTGGCGGCGGTAGGCTATCTCGTCCCGAACCCAGGCTATTTTGTACGAGATAGCTGTCCAAAATAGCCTGTCCCAAACTTGTCCTGCGTGCCATATTCTGACATTTGTCCTCTTTGTTAATAGCTCTTCACTCCGTTAAATCATCCTTTTATAATTTTGTATTCTAATAACAATTACAACAAAATACAAAGTCCTTAATTTCTATCGTCTCATCTCGACTGCAAATTTCAGATTTCGATCTAGATTTCAATCCCAAATTTTTCTTTAGCAAATTGGCAATTGAGAATAAATAGATAAGTACGAAAACCAGGTAAGAGTGATTCATTTAAATTTAAATTAATCTAGTCGGCAAACTGTCATCTCATTCTCACCAGGTAAAAGTTCTGAAGAACAAAGAAACAAAAGAACCCATGATTCACAGTTTTCACATCTTCGTTGATTCAATCAAATCAACTAATTTTTTCAGAAAGTGTACTTTACATAAGGGGATGGATGTAATTGTGTTGTATGAGTTAGGACTATGTGATTGCATAATTTTGGATGTGATGCAAAAACAAAAAAAAAATTAATAATATGGTCATATATTGATTCATTCATTCCTCCCTGGTTTGATAATATGACATCTACCGATCCCTCCTAGGTTGGAGAACCACTGTTTCCTGTTTTATTAACTATACATGGTCAACAAAAACAGGTCGACTGGGGAAGACCAATTCGATATTTCTTTCTAGTTAATTTAGTAAACACTTTTAAATAATTAATTATTATACTTGAAAGTAAATTAAAATGAGAAACATAACGAGGGTTAACAGTGGAACAGGTGTCAACATATGGCGTACTGGACAGGTTCAGGAAAGGCGTTTCTGGGACAGCTGATCCAGTCCCGGTTACGGGAGTGGTTCAGGGTATGGCAATAATAGAGGTGGTGGTGGTGGCTCCGGATATGGCTCAGGCGAAGGAATTGGAAGTGGGGGAGGAGGGAGCGGAGGTAGTGGTGGCGGAGGTAATGGCAAAGGCGCTGGAAATGGGTCTGGTTACGATTCAGGTTTTGGAAGTGGGAGCGGGTACAGAAGCGGAGGAGGCAAGGGTGGCGGTGGTAATGGCAATGGTGGTGGCTCTGGCTATGGGTCAGGTTACAGGTCGGGCTCTGGTGGTGGAGGTAGAGATGATTCGCCATGAACATGATTACAAGAACTCCTATGTTTAGATAGTTTTTAACATTTGCCATTGAAGATTCCGAATAAAATACTACACAAATACTGTGTATCGCACATTGTTATTCTATTCTTATTCTGAAGTGATTAATACTCTTAATATGAAAGTTGATATGCTTTTTACTTTTTTAGGCCAATCACCTTCTGTACTGATAAGTGATTTTACCCAAAGTCAAAAACAAAAACAGCATAAAAAGGTACAAAAAAGTATTGCGTACATTCACAATGTAGAAAGATGTCTGAAAGCATTCCTATATGAATATCCCAGCTGCATAAGGAACACATAAATCTGGTATTGCTACTAGAGAAGACATCAGGAGTTCCAATCACCAGAAAAATCTATCTGTAGTTCAATTTTTTTGAAGAAATGAAAATAACACATAAATCTGAATTTCTGATTATTCAATTGAGGCAAAAACAAATGTTCGACTAACAAAGTAACATTATCAGACCACCTACAAATCTGGAAGTTACAATTGTATGAATTAAGAAATATTAGCTAAACCCTTCTTTTTGGTCAACAAACAATGGCTTTCTCCAACATTTTCCTTTCTGAAATAATTCCTCTAAGATAAGTCCCTATAAAGTTTGCTTTTCTCAGAAAAAAGAAAAGAGAATATACTTCCCGTTCTTGCTCCTAACACACAGCATACATATTTCTCAATCATTTGGAGAGAATGCGAGTGGACCCATTCAAATATCAGCCAACGTAATACAATTCAGGCAGGTCCACCAAGATTCTCGAAAGAAACAGTTCATACAAAGTACCTAATCCAGCGCCCTCTCTGAGGCATAGTTTACCTTCTGCATTATCATCGTCTCAGCCGCATGGATTGCCCTCTGTGACCCTGTAATTGTCACTTTCCTGCAGAATGAGACAAATAATGGAAATTTAAGACAGACATCAGCATAATATTGATGGAGTAGCAGATTATTTTTTATCCCACTAAGCTTCCATACCTATCAGTAGTTCCAGACATGAAATCACCCCTATCTGATATCTTTATCCTGGCTCCACTACCCTGCAAAATCAGAGTGATAAAGTAGGAGGAGCATTAAATGTTGAGGCGCTAAATGATGCACATTACCCCACACCACAAATTACATATGCAAAAGAAGTTGCCAATTGCATACCTGACTGATCTCCATTATAGTCCTTCCACCACGACCAACAACCAGCCCAATATGCTCATCTGCAACACCAATAGTGATGGAGTTGTTGTTGCTTTGATCCTCCTGAAATACAAGAAAGGTCTTAATCAACTGGAAATTAACAGAGTATGAAGAGAACATATTTTGCCTCAGACAAGTCCAAAACACAACAGCATGGTTTGTGGATAGGACTTATGTAGATTAAAAAAAAAATAACAAGGCTGGCCAGCAAAAAGTTTATTACAGTGACCACAACCTAGAAACTTATGCAGAATGGAGCCCTTTTCAAAGTATCAATAGAAAAATTAATCGCATGCCCACCATTAGAATGAAAATGAGAACCATTATAGAAGATAATGGACTAAGAAAGATTAGTGTCTTTAATTAATTGTAAAGACAAGTTCACAGGCAGTTAAGAGCACCATTATATATGGATAACATGAAAAGACTGCAGTTAAGAGCACCATTTGCATATTTTGATAACAATTATTATGCCCTTCAAATCAATATTCAGTTACACATCAGAGGAAATAAATGCTATAATTTCTATGTAACTAACACCAAATAAATCACATATTTGAATGCAATTGCTCGGAGATGTTTCAATTGATATTTTTTTAACTTTATTCATTCATACCAAATAGTAAGTTATTTAATGTTCCTACCAGCAGAAGTAATTGTTAAATCAGGTCTCCTTAGAATTCAACAATCAAGTGTAATTGTTCTAACCCAATTTGACCTTACAACCTGTCCCTTCGCCAACACAGACAAGTCACAAAAACTAAAACTCATGCCCCAATATAAATCAAAGCCTCCAGCTGTTTGATGATTCAAATAAAACCATTGTGCGAATAGACGTACCTTGTTATTCTGGAACTTTGGTGATGCCCCATTTGGTGGTCCATTTGGTGGTCCATAGCTCATTGCGTTGTATGCTGCTGGTGACACAGAAGGAAGCACATATGTATATGGAATACCATGAAAACCCGAGAAGAAAACACCGATAAGTTCGGTTGGAGAGAACTTACTAGAAATCAAATCTTACCATAATTATTACACATATAAGAACATGTAGTGATTTATGAAATTGCAATCTTTGGAAAGCAAGAAACATTATCCACTAACACCAAGTTCTAGTGTTTAAAAATTATTATCTGTTATGTTCACAAGATGTTTTACACATCTCATTCTACAGTTTCAAAATGCTAGTATTACATAGCCAGAAACAATGAGACAAGTGGCAGTCAAAGTAAAAGTTTAACTTCCTTTGGTCAGTTTGTTCAATGTAAATAAGATTACATGCTCTGATACTCCGAATGAACTACAATGAATAAATTACTTCATTAGTGTAAATAATAAAAAACTATTGTACCCAGAAAAAGTACAGATATTGCAAAATGTTGACCAGTTAGAGACGATTATAAATATCTCATTTACATTTGAGATTTTGATGGTATATATAAGCTGTTTGTCAGGGACCTTAGACTCACTAAGTATATACAAAAAACTATTAACTTCTCGGATTTGTGTGTCCAATGAACTGTACTTTCAATTTGAAGGAAAATTACTGATGAGGTCCACAGTGTGCAGAAATTTGAAACGATGACAATTGTATTGATTACTAAAGTACAAAGTCTGAATACTTTTTGGTAGTCTGAAACTTTTTGGAGACTCTAAACACACGTACTAAATGCTTAGATAGCGACCTTTTATTTTTCTCTTTCTGTAGATTTCCAATTGTGACTACTTTTCCTTCCAGAATCTTCAAATAGACCTTTTTCATTTTAAGGAAAATAAACTTGTTTCTGAAAAAGCAAACTAGAAACAAGAAACAAAATCCATGGAAACGAAGTTCACAACTAGCTGCAGGAACAAAAACATTACAATACTACTATTAGCCTGAAAAAAAGAGGCAAAAGTCTAGGCAAGACAAAATTTGAAGCAACTACAGCCTTCCATCTTAGAAAAAATGAAGAAAGAGAGTAGACTTTTTTATATTCTTAGGGAAAAGTAACATGACTAAGATTTATGGTAAAACAGCAAAGAGAAGGACTGGCTAAAACACAAGCTAAGACAATCATCCTGGTAAACACCAATAGATAAATTAAGATTTCCTTAATTTAAAGCTAAAAATGAATGTTCTTGGTTTAAATGATTGATTTTGTAAAGTTGCACATTGTCACACAAAATTTTCAAGCAGCTCTTAAGTTGAGAATATGCTCATAAGTGCGCACACCTGGATATGAAAATGGGGCATTCATTGATTGAGTGTAGTGCGAGTCTTCAGATAGCTTAGAAAGAATTAGCTCAGCTGCCCGCATCTGTTCATCCAAAGTTCCTGTTAGCGTGACTAGCCGATCATTCAACCCAAAATAATTATTGTCCTGAGGAGATATTTTAATCCCAGCCTGTGAGTCTTCAATAAATGACCTGGAGAAAATCAAACCCGAAAGTCAGCTTAAATGAACTTGACTAAAAGGAGTTAAATTTCACTACAAAAGGAAGCCTCAAAAGATTCATGAAAGCTGAAAATGACAGAAATACCCTTTATAAATTTATATATTCACTAGAAACTAAATGTTATGCTCTTATGCAAGACAAGTCAAATTTCTCTTACTTGATTGTAGATCCTTGCTTCCCAATTATCCCACCACAGGAACTATTGGGAACAATTAGTCTCAGCTTTGTTCTTGGTTCAACATCATCACCTTCCTCAGAATATAGCTAACCAACATAACCAGGACAATTAAAGCCATTAATACACACACGTTGACAAACACAGCGTGTAAAAATGAATCATAACAAGCACCTCATTGAGCAACTTAGCGAGAACAAGTTCTACAGCCTTGAGGATTTCGTTAATTGTTCCAGATATCATAATAATCCTATCAGTTGTTCCTGGAAAAAATTCATGATTGCGTGATAGCTGAATTCGTGCTCCAGATTGCGATTGAAAATCAGTGATTGTTGCACCACCTTTTCCAATCACAGAACCAGCAGCAGCATTTGATACTAGAAAGCGAACATATGTTGGCTTCTCTCCAGAGTCTGGTAGAAGTGATACAGATCAAGTTTGTAAGAATATTATGGCTGATAACTACATTTCAGAAACTATAGAAATCAATCGACTTGTCTGCAAGAATAACTTGCTTCAGATGAAAAATAATAAATAGCACATATAATTTTAAAAACATATAGCATCAGTACAGATATGCCTTGCAACAAACTAAATATCAGGAGTTCAAACAGTAACACATACTAAGAAAGATGGCACCAAAATTATCAACTGCAAATAGTCAACCTACCACGCTCTATACACCTATACTTAAACTTTTAATATATTTGGTACGTTCAAACATATAAGACTAAACTCGAGAACCTTCTTATTCACAAAAAAACATTATACCATTTACTAGTGAACAAAAGGAAGATCAATGGATGAAGTCCCCAGCATCATATAAAAGGTTTACTACCCAAGTAAAATGACAATTTCTGGAATACCCAAATGGCAAAATAGCCAAAACCTAGCATGAATTCTACAATGGTAAAGTTCCGTCCATAAGAGCAGATGAATGGCACCAGAACAGAAATAAACATTATTTCCACATTCTCCCATGTCATTTAATGTCAGTTTTCTTTAGGAGGTTTTACTATCAGGGTATGGTTTTAGATAAATTTTTGACCTCTTTACAGCAATACTGAAAAAGAAAGAAGTAAACATCGACATGATTAATAAGTTTGTGCACACCAAGCTCAACAGCCAATAAAACTTGCATTATTAAGGCCAAAATAATTTGCAATGGAAAGTCGATATTTTGTAACAATGACCTCTCAAGAACTAAAATAACGTTAACCCTATGATTTGCAGATAAATGTAATCTCCGAGTTCACTTGTTCTTTTATATTTCTTCAATTGATTTTCATAGACAAAGCTGGGTCCCATTGTTCTGGCATTACTATTCAAAAGATTACATATCTGTGACACAACAATTGGCTACAGGAGTTCTGAAAAGCTTAGTATTTACTGCATTGAGTAGGGTAAACTTGTACAGACTCAGAGACTCAGTTTAGTAGTTTTGTGTTACGGCCTTTGAGCTTATCCACATAATTTTCAAAGAAATTGTATAAGTGCTACCACAAGCCCCAACACGAAATTATTGATAAAGACTTCACTAAAGAAAAGCTCACATTTCCTATATTTAGTAAATCACATTATTTGGGCCCCTTCCCACTGCAACTAATGCAATCAAAGTCTCCACAATTTCAGAAGACTGGATACCGAAATTCCCATTGATAATGCTCTACTAGCCAGAACAACAATGCATAGCACTCGTGAAGTAGAAGACAAAATCATATCCTACTGTGCCTCAAACAACCCAGATAAAGATCCTATATGTCAAGCTACATAGCTTTTCAACACTTGAAAGCTGGCGCAGAAAGCCTCAACGAAATTGGTACGAATTCTAATATGTGCAAAGAATTGGAGCAATTAACTTGCTTTCATTCCCCATGCAATGCTTCTTTTTTAGTATTCTTTTCTGACCCAACAATTTTGTGAATACTAAAGTACAGGACCTTAAAACCTGATAATAGGATAAGGTCAAGCAAACTCTCTAAGCTTTCAAATTTAAACCGTCCCACGCCAAATTGTATACTCATTGTCTTAGTGTATAATATATATAATTATATGTCAACGCAACAAAGAAGCCCATATCTCTAAGAAAATTGCATAATTTCTATTTGGCCAGACTGAAGAAAAGCAGAACCGGGATGAGCTTTCAGTCTAAGGCACTAAACACTGAAACCTTTTACTGAGCAAAAAGTGGAAAGGTATAGATAACCAATTGCAAAATAAAATTGGCATGGCCATTTGAGAGATGCAATGCAATCCACAGCTAACAATTTTCTTTCAGTTCCAAAAGCCCTACCATTCTCTCGTAAACCAACACCGTAAGCTAGGGTTAGGGTTAGGGTTTCCAAGTTCAAAGAACACAAACGGCGCAAATTGAATGTAAACGCAAACCAATTCTCATAAACCATTACATTCCACGTCGATTAATCCAAGTACAACAACAGTGACATTCATCAACACACAAAATCGCAAAGACATGGATCAGATCAGAGAGTAAGAGAGAGACCTGAAGTAGGCGATTTCGGCGGCGGAGATGAGCGCCTCCTTGGGGCCTCCGGCGACGAAACGTATGAGGACTCTGTAGACTCCATCGTCTCCGTCAGCTGAGAGAGAGAGAGAATTCGAATGCGCGGCGAGGTTAGTGTTGGATTAAATGACTAATACAGCGAGCGTGAGCTGGTATTCTCTGCCTTGCTTGTTTGCTTAGACCACCTACCTATCTAATCCATCTCCCTCTCTTTGCCTTCCCGTCAGAACCTCCAACTCTTTTTGCTCCTTTTTTTTTTTTAACAAGACTTTTGCTCCTCTTTTATTCAACTAAATTGTACTCCTGGATCAGAAGAATCTGCACCGTCTGTTTAGTCAACTTAATAACTTAGTCAATGAAGTTAAGGGTGGAGATTGGAGATGAATAATGCTCAGAGTAAATGCAAGCTGTGCCCATGAGGTCCCACGTTCTCTATTAGGATAGCTTTTCATGCGCTACACCGCCTCCCAGGCTCCCGCACGTTATTGTTTTGTTTTTCAGTTTTTGTGTTCACCGGTCTTCAAATAAATTTTAGCGAAAATTCGATTATGTTGCAAGAGAAAATAGAATACACAGGAAGTAATTGTCATTTTCATTTTCATCAATAGAATATCTTAAATACAAACTAATACAATCTGTTACAATAACTATCCCGATATAACAGAGATTATTTGTATTTATTTAATCAATATTCATATCTAACTAGGACAAGACACACACCGGGATTAATGGAGAATAAATCTCATTAAACATTCCTCCTTGTGTCGATGGCCGTAAGAATGATGCATGACTTGTTGTCTCATTAAAAACCTCGCTAAGCAAACAAAAATCTCATGGGTAAAACAAAAGCTTGGTCTAAGGGAAAAAGAATACAACACAACAACTACTAAAACTACTACATGTGAGGTAGACTCCCCCTAGTGTCTACAGAAATGTCACTCTCCCTGACTGTAAACTCAGTCTAGGAGTTCTGATAACCTGAGCATACCAATGCTTCTCACACGTTTCAGAAAAGTAGATTTAGGAAGTGACTTGGTAAACAAATCTACAACATTATCAATAGAACATATCTGGCTCACATGAATATTCAACGGCTGTTGTTGTTGCTGATTAAAGAAAAAGTTCGGTGATATATGTTTTGTATTGTCACCCTTAATGAAACCCAACTTCATTTGTTCAATGCATGCAGCATTATCCTCAAAGATGCAAGTAGGATCAGTAACAATAGATTTCAATCCACTAGAGCCTTGAATATGACCTATGATTGACCTGAGCCAAACACATTCTCTAACTTCTTCATGCAAAGTAATTATCTCAAAATGATTCGAGGAAGTAGCAACAAGGGTTTGCTTTGTTGATCTTTAAGAGATCGTCGTGTTTCCCATAGTGAAAATATAACCGGTCTGTGAACGACCTTTGTGTGGGTCAAAGAGGTACCCAGCATCAGCAAATCCAACCAACACATCAACCGGTGTTTTGGAATAGGGGATAACATGAAAACTATTTGAAACAGGACAATTTTTCGACTGGTCGATCTAGGGTGCAAATTTTGACGGGTCGAGGAAAATCCTCGACGGGTCAAAATTCCCAGAATTTGTTTCAACTTTCTCTTTTTCGAGAATCTCATGCTTTTCTCTGTATTCTTTGTAAGGGAAGAATAAACTCATGTCAATGGAACCTTTCAAGTATCTAAAGAGTTGTTTGACTCCGTCCCAATGACGTTGCATGGGTGCAGAACTAAATCTTGCCAACAAGTTCACTGAGAATGCAATATCTGGACTTGTGCACTGAGCTAAATACAACAAAGCTCTAATAACACTAAGATATGGAATTTCAGCTCCCAAGATCTCATCATCATCATCTAACGAATGAAACAGATCTTTCTTGGGGTCCAGATTGTGAACAACCATTGGTGTGCTAATAAGGTGTGCTTTGTCCATATTGAATCACCTAAGCATCTTTTGGACATAAGTAGACTAATGAATAAGAATTCCACCAACTCGATCGATGTTGTAGCTCTAATCCGAGAAAAATCGAATCCTACCAAGGTCTTTCATCTCAAATTCAAATTTCAAGTAGCAAATAGTCTCATTGATCTCTTCAAGAGTTTCGATGATATTCATATCATCAATATAGACAGCTACTATAGTAAATTCTAAACTAGTTCTTTTAATGAACACGCAAGGGCATAAATCATCATTCTTATATCCCTTCCCAATCAAGTAGTCATTGAGGCGTATATACCACATCCTACCGGATTGCTTCAACCCATACAGTGAATATGTCAACTTTATAACATGAACACTCCGTGGTCTAGAGTTACTTGATTTGGGTATAGCAATGTCATCTGACACTCTCATATATATCTCTGAATCAAGATCCTCATAGAGATATGCAGTAATCACATCCATCAACTGCATACTAAGCTTTTCGAACACTACCAAGCTTATCAGGTAGCGGAAGGTGATGATGTCTAACTGGAGAATACGTCTTCTTATAATCAATTCCATGGCGCTGAGAGAAACCATGCGCTACAAGTCTAGCTTTATAATACAAGATCTCATTCTTCTCATTACGCTTCTGAACAAAGACCTATTTATGTCCAACTGGCTTAACATTCGGTGGGCATAGCACAACCGAACCGAAAACTTGCCTTTCATTCAGAGAGTCTAGTTCAGCCTGGATTGCTTTCTTCCATTTCGACCAATCTGCTCCACGTTGACATTCATCAACTGAGCGGGGTTCTACTTCATCGTCATCAATAATCTTTTGAGCGATGGAATAAGCAAACATATCATCAACTAACATGGAAGATCTATCCATAGGAACATGCACATCATTTGTTCTAAGTGAGATTTCTGAGTTCTTTGATATCACAAAAGGTTCTTGAGCGTCCCCCAGAGATGCCAATTGTGATTCAAGGACATAACTATAATCAAAGACAATCTCATGTGAAGGATTCACAACATTGATGATAAGTGGATCTTTTGGTGCCTTGATGGCCTGCCTTTTAACCGACGGCTTATCTGTGGATTTTCTTGGTCTCCCCCTCTTTCTGATGGGAGCCGAGGCCGAAGCAACACCATCCACATGAGCAGGAGGAACACCTCATTGCCCAGTGTTGCTATTAACAAATCCCTTTACCGGGATTTCTAACCTTGCAGGAACATTAGCAGCAGGTATATCCAATCTCGTTACTTTAGCAATATTAGCAAATGAAACAGGTATGGAGTCTGCCACTTGCTGAAGGTCAAGTATCCTACGCATTTCTATCTCACTATGAGATGTGTGTGGGTCATGATGAGACACCGTGTGATCAAACCACGTCAATTCCTGACGTTGAACTGGAATAGAACTGTTCCTATCTCCCCCTAATGGCGAGAAATATGTCTCATCATATTGACAATCTACAAATCTAGCAGTAAAGAGATCTCCTATCGAAGGTTCAAGATAGCAGATTATTTTGGGTGATTCGAAACCAACATAAATGCCCAATCTTCGTTGAGGACCCATCTTAGTACACTATGGAGGCGCAATAGGCACATAGACCGCGCAACCAAAAATACATAAATGTGAAATTTAGGCTCATATCCAGTTACCAACTGGTACGCACTAAATGGTTGACAGGCAACAGATCTAAAACAAAGAAGCATTGCTATGTGTAACACTGCATAACACCAAGCAGAGACCGATAAATTTGTATGCATTATCAAAGCTCTAGACATAAGCTGTAACCGCTTGATATGAGCCTCTGCTAAACCATTTTGAGAATGGACGTGGGGAATGAGATGTTCAACATCAATCCCAAGAGACATGCAGTAATCATCACAAGATTTTGATGTAAACTCTCCTGCATTATCCAATCGAATAGACTTGATTGGATGGTCTGAGTGGTGAGCTCGGAGCTTAACAATTTGAGTTAGGAGTTTTGCAAATGCAGCATTCCTTGTGGATAGCAAAGCAACGTGTGACCATCGCGTTGATGCGTCTATCAAAACTATAAAATATTTAAATGGTCCGCATTTAGGTTTGATAGGTCCACAAATATCACCTTGGATCCTTTGTAAGAATGAAATATTTTCATTATTATCAATAGCAAAAGAAGGACGAGCCGTCAATTTTGCTAAGGAACAAGCTTTGCAGAACGAGTGATGCACATCAGAGATGGCAACATAAGAATCTGGTGGGATAACGCACAATGCCTCAACAGTATATTGTTGGGAATGTGCTATACTTGTCGTGGAGACCAAGTTAGGATTGAGATAGGTAGTCTCATCCTTACCATCTAAACCGATGGAAATAGGTAATCCCACATGTTTCTTGGCTCTAAAGAACGGATGACCATGAGTATTTTTTAAGATTTTGATCATCATATCACGACCTGGGTGTCCCAGTCGTACATGCCAAAGCTTATATGAATCAGAATCACACGTAGTAGTGTGAGTCACGACATTGGATTTAATGATCCGAACCGTGGTTAAGTACAAACCACTACGAATTGCTGGAAACTTCTCTAGAATCCGCTTGCTACCACATTCAAGAGAGGTTATACACAAAAATTCTTTTCCATTCTCACAATAAGTTTCCAAGTGAAATCCGTTGGCACGAATATCCTTGAAACTTAGTAAGGTTCAATTGGCCTTTAGCGATATAAGGCCTCAATGATATATAATTTTGTACCATGGGGTAGCAGAAACTCTGCAATACCACGCCCTTGAATAACGGGCGCTGCACCAATCATGGTTGTCACTGAGTATTTGTATGGGAAAAGATCCACAAACAATTGCTTATTCCACAAAATGGTATGAGTAGTATCACTATCTGCTAGACACTCAATTTCACCTTGATACATCTACAAAATCAATGTAAACAAGTAAGTCTTTGTAGCAAAGACGAGGCACACTCTTCAAGTGTACACTCAAAGATTTAAGAAGGGTGTGACCCTTGTTGAGTGTTGATATGGCATGGCATAAACCGATGTAATAGCAACATCTGGTGCCGAAATCTAGGTTGGTCGATTTTGATATTTTCCAATAAAACCGATGTATAAATAACATCATAAGCCAATGAAACAAATGAAAAACTCATCTAAAAACATCATATTCGGATTGGATTTTTGACGAGTTTTCTCGATTAGTTGAGAAAACCCAAAATAGCTTGTGATTTTCTGATACCAAAATTTCGACCTGTTGAGCAAATTTTTGACGGGTCGAAAATGTACCAATTTTGGGACAGAGGCATGGCGTCGACGGCTCGAAAATTGCTTAGTGCAATATTTCGACGAGTCGAATGCGAGCCAATGTCGGACAGAAGCGTGGCTTCAACAGGTCGAAAATTGTTTAGTTCAATTTTTCGACGGGTCGAATTCGAACCACTTTCGGACATAAGCATGGCTTCGACCAGTAAAAAAATTGTTTAGTTCAATTTTTCGACGGGTCGAGCTGTTTTGTGGACTGCTTCAAATTTTTCAACATTTTTCTTTTTCTTTTTCAAAATGGTATCTTGGCTTTGCTTTTGCCATATATATGTGTAAGTATCAAACCATACATAAGAATCACATGGAATAGAACATTCTCAAACATTTTCATGTACCAAAAATAGAGAGAATATTCATTGCTTGTCAACAAAAATTACATCATATATAGATGTGTTCTTATTCATAAAACAAAGACAAATGTCTTCAAAGAAATTCTTGACCGAAAAGTAAGCCATAAACAAAACTAAAACTTGAAAGATTATAGAGACAACTGCCTTTTACATAGGCTTAATCAAAATCCGAGGTAGCAAGTCATCTGCTAAAACTATGTTGGTGTCAACCTTCATCTCATAATCTTCAATGTGATTCAACTCTTGAGCCAAATACTGTTTTTGCTTCTTGTAGATATTCTAGATTTCTCTACTAGCATGGCACTGTTTGTGCATATGTCTAGTAGAGCCGCACTTGAAACAACCAAGTTTACCAGATTGTTTATACCGTTGACCATCAGAACCGAACCAGACTTGTTCTTTTGAGAATGGGCGTTATGATCTCTATGCCAAGTCATATTTTAGTTGTGGCCTTGGCCACGCCCATGCCCTCCTTTTCCCCCACATGGAGCATGTCCATCACGATTAATTATAAGGTTCTGAACGAGCAACCTTCTTATCTTTTTGAGCATTTCCTCGCGTATTATAACTCTCAGGCTTTTTGGTACCATCCGGTCTTGAGTTATTATTCAAAATGATCTCATGATGCTTTTCTTTAGTCGCAAGACTGTTAATGAGATCACTAAATTCGGTAATCCTCCCTTGCTCATACTCAATACGGTATTAATGAGCTAAAAGACTCATAGATGTGGGGAAGGTTTGTAACGCCTTCTCAATCATGTATTCCTCAGATTTTTCCACACCACAAAAGCTTAGTTCAGACTGCAGATCGAGCATAGCTTTGTTAAAAGCGTTGATCTTTGGGAAATCCACCATTCTGGTGTTGTTCCATTTCGCATTCAGCTCAGGAAGTTGTGCATTATGCGCATTATTGAACCTCTTTTTTAGAAAATCCTACAAAACTATGGGATCTGTCTTGTTCAAGTGATGCTTCTTCAAAGATGGGTGAATATGACGCCTCAAAAACATGAGGGCTTGAGCTTTTTTCTCTTCAGTAGGTGGGAGGAGGTTTGTTCCAAGCCCAGTGGGTTTGATGGTGTTGGTAATTCTCTTTCCGATGAATGTGTTCTCTACATCAGAGACCCAACGATGGTACTCCTTGCCTTCAAGGTCAAGGATCTCAAATTCTGGCCTTGCAGGCTCATTCGAACTCATCTACAAAAACACACAGAGATGTTTTATTAGAAACAATCGAGTTCTACGATCACAATACTTTCAAGTTTAATTGAATAAGAACGTGATCCATGATGCATGGTCTCAAAATCGATTATAAAACGATGGTAAAAACCACACCCAGCGACCGTGACACAAAAATCACATAAAATCGATTTCTCTTTTCTTTTCTTTTTCTTTTCCAAACCGTGACTCCCCCAAGACCGTCACGTATACTCTATGGATATATGTCCATAGGAGCTAGGGTATAAACATGTAATATTCACAACTCATATCACAGTTATCATCAACTTAGATCTAGGGTTTTGCGGTATGTAAGTTTAGCATAGATCTTGCAATAGACGGTTTAGAAGATATTTACCTCAACAGGTATTGTGCTTGGTATGACCACTACACTTGATGAAGAATAAGTTCTTCTTAAACGATTTCTCAGAAGTCGTGCAATCTTGTCAAATTCTAAAATTTCGTGGGATTTTGTTGAAGACGAAAAGAGGTCGATGGTGGATATTGGCTGTCGGTGGTGGTTGGCTGCGACGATGGTGGTCGGCGGTGGTGATGCTTTCTCCAAGTTTTAGGGTTTTTTCTATTAACTCTGGGAGTCATACTGATAACGTGTTGCAGGTGAAAGTAGAATAGACAGAAAGTAGTTGCCATTTTCATTGATAGAATGCCTTAAATACAAGATGATACAATCTGTTGTAATAACTATCCCGATATAACAAGGATTCTCTGTATCTATCTAATCAATATCCATATCTAACTAAGATAAGACACACACCAAGATTAATGAAGAATAAATCTCCTCAAACAAATCAGAAATTGGTTGGTTTCAAAATACATGGAATGGGTTAGCCGAGAAATTAGACCAAATTAGGCCCAAACCAGTATCAAGCTTAGTCCCAACTCCCAAATGCTTTCGGACTCAAGATATTCAATTTGTTGGGTTAGATGATAGGCATTTTAGTCCTTCCAACACATTCTTAGTTAGGAAAATTCTAGAATGCACCTCAAGACTAAACACTGCAGGGCTATTCTCTAAAGTGGCCACCTGTCGCAATCTTATGAACTTTTCAAAATGAACATTTCAAAATTCCAACACTTGGGGGACTAACGTAACTCTCCGCATCCATAGCCACCTTAAATGTCGATTATTATCGATGAAAACGACAGAAACCAGAGCTTGCTAGCCTTGGTCACCGAGCGTTGACTATGCAACTTTTCCTTAGTGAGTTAACATTGTCAATTACCATCACCAGCTCTAAGGCATTGAAGATTTCAATCATCATACTACCGTGTAAACATGGAATATTATATTCACACACTCGTGCTCATTTCACGAGTTCAAATCATTTCTTATTCTTATACTCATCAAATGACTTAATGTTATATCATTATGTTCGTCGCACGAACAAATCATTTCACATTGTATATTCACATTTCAAGTTTAAATCATTTCATATACGTATGCTCATCACTTGAGCGAATATTATCTTATATCATCATGTCTGTAACACGAACAAATATTATGTTGCAATGCTTGTATTGCAAGCTCAAATTATATCTTATAGTATTGCTCATCTCGTGAGTTTAAATCTCAAATCACGGTGCTCATCTCCTTGAGCCAACACTTTAAGGACTTGACCGCCGCTTATGCATTTTCTCGCTCCATGATCGTCATGGTCAAGGAAAGATGGGCCTCCTGCACCTTTGTCTCAATAACAAAGCCTTGGCACTCAAGATTCTTTATGTGGCCTTGCTCGACCTTCCGCATGTCCAGTGCTCCTTCATTTCCTTCTCCAGCTTTAGGAACTTGGCAGACAGCATGAGCCAACTCTCCCCCACCTTTTCAGCTCTTCTTCTCTCTTAGCCAGCGCGTCCCGGACTCGCACGAGCTCACTCTCACTCATCGTACTCTATTGCTTGCATCGGTGGAAAAGTAATTGCAGCGACGAGGCCAGGGACTTTAAGCATGCTTCTTCCATCACATCATCCACCTTGGTGGCAATGGTGGTTGAAAGAAGTGTTGTAATCTCCTCCAACAAAGGCACATGTGGCTTGGTTTCCTCCGTGGTTGCCACCTTCTTCTCAGTCGAGCTGGAGTTGTCAACTGAGACCACGGTCACCACCTCCTTGATCCTTTCTTCCTCATCAAGCATAGTGTTAGTATGCGCCGTACACTTCTTCTGCAAGGCAGACACGCTTGGGGACTTGGCTACCACAGTAGTGGCACTGGGCTCTTTTCACTTCAGCGTCTTCTTGCGCGAGGTCGTCTCATACTCCTTGCCCACCTTGTTAACCTCACTCTCGTGGGAAGGATTAATGTCAGGGAGGTGCTTAAGCCTATGATACACGCTAAAACTAACTCCTAAATAAACACTTAGAAATCACTCAAAACGTGCATGCAATTAAAATCCTTTGTTGTAGATGTAGCATTGGTAAATATGGTATCGTTCTTAACCAGGGATTGAGGGTGCATGCATGATTACACTATGGTTTAAGGGGGTTTTATAAGTTGGTTGTTACTAATTTTCCTACTAAGGTGAAAAGTTGGCAATAACACATATCGAGGAATCCTAGAATTCTAACATGTTTCACTCATAGACAAGCAAACAATCAAGAACCCTAAAATTACTAAACATACATCATTGTCGAAAATTCTAAGCTAATATTTGCATGTGATCATCTCAATTTTTTACTCAACTCTTTACACTAAGTCATATTATATGCAACCTAAAAGTATCTAAGTCTTTAGCTCACATGTGATTCGTTTTCATGCTTCGAGAATTTGCCCTATGACATAGCTATCAACTTGACAAGGAATTTGCCTTAGCCTCAATTGACGCATTAAGTACACATGCTTTGATAAAAGAAATAAACACAAGGTTAGATTACATAAAATATTCGAAGAGTGTTTAACCAAAATACATAACACCAATCATTCAAAACCGAAAATAAATACAAGAAGATAGTAGAAGAAATCGTGTTACACTTTTTGTAAGGAAATTTTCCCTATACAAGAGTTATGCAACGACCCTTCAATGGAGATGGATGCACAGAGCCCTCAAGGAATTTTCCTTAGAGTTGCGTCGGTGATGGAGACGATTTGTGATGATGGAGGAGGCGGCTTCTTGTAGATCTTCGACTTTGGGAGGAGAGGGTAGGTGTTTTAGCAGAGCTCTTGCTAGTAAATTGAGATATGATCATGAATGAGTCGAGCTCCCCAATTTATAGAAGAATATTAGGTCTTTTCCTACCAAAACAAGACTTTTGTTATGTACCCGGGTAAATCTGACAGCCTGTCTTCAAACGTGTTTTCCCGAAGCTGTAGAGATCAGAAAATTCTGATTCTTATTGCGTTGGAAAGCTTATTCAAAGGGATATAAAATCCATATAAGGAACACCATATTTGGAATTGAATTAAATTTCCTATGGATTTTAGAAGTTGTATGAACTGGCTGCCCTGTTTTCTTCTTCTAAGGAAAAGGAAATCTTCATATCTTACATTCCTTATTCCTTGATAATTCTTGGCCTAATTTTCCATATACTTGCACATATTTTGGCCCTCAAATCAGGTATTTATCTTCATGGAATATCCTCCCAAAATTCGTCCATTATTTGCTCCATATATTCCGCCATATTCGCTCTTTCCTGGATCGCGCAGGAGAAATGTCTTCATCTTTTTGTCCACCATTTTGGTATCCATTTGAATTTGGCATTTGGTTTCCAATTCTTGACACCATGTGGGAATGCATTTTAGTAACGATTTTGAAGACTATTTCTTCTCCGGAATTAGGAACTTCCTCCTTAGCATGCTTTTAGCTCCAAATCGCCTCCTTTATTATTTCCTCCTTTATTTTTACCTAAAAACATAAAGTAAATTAAAATCATATTTACTAAGCATAAAACAAAGTTAAATGTAGAGAGAAAAACATTAATAATCAACCATAAAATGCGTAGATCAGCCTCAGCTCCTTCTAGGTCTCATTGTTATAGTCAATGAGGTGGGCCTTTGACTCCTAGTTGGCCCAGTCCACGAGGATATCTTCCAAGTCACCGTAGTTGCACATCTTTCTAGACCCTGCGAGAACATAACCAACAGAAGAAAAATGTATATATATGTTAACAAACATAAGGGCACACGCAGATAAAACAACACACTTACGAGGGGCGGTAATGAGGTCAGAGAGCTTAAGGAATGGTAGCTCGTGGAATTGAAGAACTTGGCGAAGCTCTTCGAGAAAGGCAGTCTCTACGTGATAGTAGTGTCTGATCTCGGTAGAGCAAAGATGGTAGCGATGATGTTTTGCAAATGCAACAAAAAAGTTAAAACCCCATGTGAGAAACAAGTCGAACTCATAATAAAACACACCAAGTAAACATCAAAACTACCTCTACTATGGAACGTAGCGGGAATGATATGCTTGGAGATTGGTCTTATACCGCACTGCCAGCCACCCCCGGCAAGCCTGACAGTTTATTAGAGAAATTATTCCCCTTCAATCTTAACTATGGAATTAGTTAAGATAAATGTTGTAATCTCACTAAACCGCAAGTATATGGTGTTCAAGTAATATAATTTGTAAGGAAATTGAGTGTCGAACTCACGAGGATTGACCACTCTAATTCTAAAGCTTGACTCGATTAGGTCATTTAGACTACGTAATTACCTATACATGCAATGTGACCCAAAATTAATGAATGAAAATATGGAAATATATCTTACCTAGCTAAGCTCTTTGGACACTTACCTAAATAAAGGGGTGGTTTAAATGCAATGAATGATTGTCCGATTGATGGGTTGTTTAACTAAGTAATTAAGTGAAAACATAGAGTAAAAGCAAAACTAAATATAAATATTTGGTCAACTAAAGATGTGAGAACCCGACCCCGATTTAGTTGCCTAAACCAGGATTGGGCCCTCAAGCTATACATGACATAATTTTAACCAAACTGTACACTGAAGATTTCCTAACTTGGTAATAGCACAACTAAACTTCTAATTAATCTTTCATAACTAAGACACTAATCCGTAGGATCAGAGTTGATCCTACGGTAGGGTTCTGCTATACCTCGATTCACGTGTGCCTCTGACCTCCGATGTAACTCTGCAACCTGGGCATTTGAAACCAAATGGCCCAGGGAAAAGGCATATAAAACAGAAAAATCGTCAGAGTAAGTGGACAAAAAAATAAATAGTCTTAGCAAATAAAAAAACAACCTAAATTGATGCCTTTCACTAAAAGTATAAGATAATAATGAGCGAGTCTAAATAAAAATGAGGCAAACGTATGGAGGCGCGCATAACATAGTCATCTGGTCAGGTGTTGTCGTGTCCCACCAGAAGCGTACTCGGTGATCAGCCGAGCAGCCAATGCATCGATGCATTCATACATAAACATGCGTGCGTGAAATCGTAAAATCATAGCATGGCCTCCGTGCATATCATATACGTATCATAAATCATATCATAATTGCATAAGAAAATCATAAGTGTAAGAGAAATCATGAGCATAAAATCTAGACTCGCTAATCAACAGTGTAAAACAAATGTCCACTCACCTGGATTGCCAGAACCGTAGGTCGATCCACTAACTTGATAAACGTATTTAGCGCCTCTAAGCATTTAAAGATTTACTTTAGTATACGACATTTCATAAGAAAAATAAATAAGGGCTCCAAGACGATTCGTATCCTAAATACTCACGTTACATTTCTGATAATTAGACTACTTACACTTCCATGCCACATCATTAATTCAAATCTGACAATCCTTGGCTCTTAAGCTCCATAGGGAGGTGAGCATCAACTCGACACACATCGTTTGATGGCACAGAAGTGTCGAGTCGGCTCGAATCCTGAAATAGTTGAAAATATCATTAAAACTGTCGAATCATACAAAACTAAAGAAAATATGGTCATTAATGGTCTTAGGAAACTTCCTGTGAAAATTCAGATTTTTCAGTCGCCAGAGCTCCGCCACGCATGGTGGCGGCCGGAATCTGACCGGTCCAGAATGCATCGACCTTTATATCAAAAGCTTCATCTCATTAAGGCCTACAACATTATAGTACAAAGCAACCTCAAAATCAAATCGGAAAACATCCAATTTTACCTCGAAATATTTCGGATCCCGCCGAAAATCGCCGACTTGTGTCCAGCCACCTCCGACCGAAATGAGACGCGAGGTAAGTCCCAAATGACTCCTGGGCCAGAGGGTTACAATCCCATCATGACAGACGGTGGTTCAATGCCAGTGACATCACCGACGAACGAGGCCAGAAAACCAAGGTTTTCCAATCAAATTAATGCGTCGGTGGAGGAGAATTAGAAGCTGTGGTGTTGAGGAAAAGGAAGAGAGGTCTGGGGTGATCGTTTTGAGACTAGACTCGATGGCTATAGTGGCCGACCGGTGGTGGGTTGCCAACGACAGGTCGACAGGAAGAGAGAGAGAGAGAGAGAGAGAGAGAGAGAGAGAGTTGGGCCAAACTTAACCAACCCAAATAAAAATACTCAAACGAACGGTTCACAATCATAAATTCCTAGAAAACTACTCGTACCCGCAAAAATTACAGACAAAGTATCAACATGTTCGATATAAAATCCTCAACAACTTCCGTGAAGGGAACGATTCAAAATTTATAATTTATGAAAATGCCAAAATTTAGTCGAGAATAATCTCGATCAAGTTCTGATAATCATAACTTATTCATTGCAACTCCAATTTCTACTCTTGGAGTGGCCTCAAACTCAACTTGGCGAACTCTATGACTTTAAAGAGAAAGCAGAAGCCAAAGATAGAACTAATTAAATATTAATTTTTTAATTCACAACTATCGAAAAACCTCAATAAACATGATGTTTGATGCTTAGCTTGTTAATTAACGCAACTAACGACGATTAAAATAATAACTTTGATTCGGGTCGTTACAAAAGATGTCGCCACTAGCTAACTCAATGTACCAATAGTATTCAGGTTGTAAGTTTAGTCATGTTAGTACGCTATGCGCTAACCCATAAAAAAATATTATACTTAGCACCCGGAATCAATTGACAAAGAAAGCTATAAGGGTATAAGGGAGAAATCACACTTGAGAAGTACACCACACGTGCTCGAGACCACAACACGATGCACGCTTCAGTCAGCCGGCGTGGGGCACAACGCGCCAAAGGACTAATCTTCCCTCCTTTACACCAAAATAGAATACTCACATTAGTCGCACAACCTTAACTACCTATATAAGGAAGGTATTTAATTATGACAAAATAAAGGTAACAAATCTATTCTTCACTATTCACTAAATGCTTAATGTCATCATATCGTCTGACTTAAGCATTGGAGCGTTGAAGGCATGCCAATCTTGTCTCAACTTCCTGACGCTAGTCTTTTGTCGTGCAGTTAAGCAGGGTGCGAGAGGCTACTAGCCCGAGTGCTCAGGAGCGATCATGCACCAATATCTCAAGCTCTTTTAGTGGAACCCACTTTAGATTCTAGTAGAAATAATTCGCATCATCTAGTGGTCTTGTTTTTCTCCACCCACTCAAAAGCCTCATTCTCTCCGCCCATATCTCTCTATCTTGTTATGCCTCTCTCCGAGCCTAACGAATTTGAGATCCCAACGGGGGAGCACCTACGCTCTGTAAATATGTCTCTGATGCCCAACATCCTACCCACGAGGACTGGCACCAAGAATTCTAGAACCAGCAGTGCTACCCCAGGGGAAGACAACACCCGCTTGCTATAGAAGCTAGTTCAGCTATGAGCAGAGCGCGACGTTGAGCAGAGCGCGACGTTGAGCGTCGCAACAACAAGCGCTTGCATGAGGCCCTTTCTGCCATTTAGGCTCAGCAACTAGAGATGGATATGCATGAAGAACGCTGCAACAATGTTCATATTCAACTCGTCCACCCTCAGCTTCCAGGTGGCCCGCCTCTCTTCCAACCCTAGCATTAAATACCCGACGCCACTGCCCAGATTTTTGCCCGCCTAACTGAAATTGAGGGTGAGCTCCGACATTTATAGCACCCTGCTAATGCCAATCTCCCCTACACGCCACATACTATCCCATTCTCCCCGATCATCATGAATGTTGGGCGCAACATGCACGCCAAAACGTTGAACGACGAGTGTTATGATGGATGCAGAGATTTGGGTATGCATGTCGACAAGTTCCTTTCTGCCATGGCTGGTCACTAGCACAACGACGACACGTTGTGCTACTTATTCCTTGAGATGCTGACTGGCGAAGCAAATTGTAGTTTTTCCTTTTCCCCTCTATAAGCTAATGGACCATACTAGGCACATTCAAATCAATGACGATGAGTGTGTAGTTGAGTACATCGTTAACGGGCAGTGGAACAAATCTAAACTTCTTTCTTTATTAAATATTGATACTATCAATGTCATATGTAGCATACCTCTACTTATCAATCCTCAAGATGATGAGTTTGTTTGAGGTCCTACCCTATTAGGTAAATTTTTCATTAAGTCAGCTTCTGATCTTCAAGTTTAAAATAATCCTAAATATAAGCATGCTAAATTACTTAATAAAGTTTGGCTCCTCAATAGGCCTCCCAAGGGGGAAAATTTAGCTGGCTTTTAATTAGGGGAAGATTAAAAACTAGTGACAACTGAAAATGAAACTGATCAATTCAAATACTTCTCTTATCTGTGGCAATGCAAAAGAATCTGTAAATCATTTGTTTTGCAGTTGTAGTAAAACAAAGGAAACTTGACAGAGACCACATATTGGCTTCATTAATGATCATGATGATCTAATTGATCAATTGTACAAAATTATTGATACAAAGAACTATGATAAAGATTGCTTGGCTGTGACTCTCAATCTATGCTGGAATATTTGGCATACCAAAAATAATGTCATTTTTAGGAATGAGGAATTCATTCTAAGCTCTATAGTTGTTAAGGTTGCTGTCAGTTGGAACAACTACAGAAGAAACAACACCATTCCCAGTCCGACTAGGAAAAGGCCTAAAATAATCAAGTGGATGCCTCCTACCATGGACAGTGTGAAAATCAACTTTGATGGTTCTGTTTCTTCCACTGGAGGCAAACGAGCTGCTGGAGGCTTTGTCATTTATAATCAAGAGGGTGCTATTCTTTCTGAAGGTGCAAGATGCTTTGGTTCTACAAACATACCTCTTGTCGAAGCTCTTGCCCTGAGGGGAGGTTTGATTCAAGCTAAGAGGAAAAACCATAGCAATGTAATTGTTGAAGGGGACTCTCTCCTAATTATCAACTATGTTAAAGTCAACTATACAGTTCCTTGAAGGATCAAAATCATCATTCAAGACATCAGAATATTTTCTTTACCTATGCTCCACGTGAGGCAAATTTTGTTGCTGACAGATTGGCCATCATTGGACATTCCTCTCCAGATCTCAGAACTTGGAATCGATCTCTCCCTGCTACTGCTAATAGGGCTCATATGTTTGATTCTTTAGGCTAAGGCTGCCCAAGGGGCTTTTCTGTTTTGTAGCTTTTATTTACCTAGCGAAAAAATAGTCTTTTTCTCTAATAACTTTTCATTTGATCGTTTCCTCACGTTTCTATTGGAAGCTCCTTGCTCAAAACAACGTGATTAGCATTCACATTTGTTGTAGTCAGAGAAGACTGTCGCATAAGTATGTAACATTCAGTGTCTAGTAATATTAACATTAGGAAGGTTAGGTACTGTTGGAAAATGTTGGTTTTCCTCCATTTTAAAGTGACAATTTAAACAAAATAATTGAGTGTGTTGCACTTAATTTTGATGTGAGGGAAACATGGATTTGTATTCTCCTACAAGAGTACATAAAGATTATGTATTCATTTGTTTAAATTAGTTAAAGGGTGAATGAGAAATTGTCACCCAAAGATGGCTACTTGAAATAAAAGGAAGGAATGTGATCTCACATGGGAGAAAATAGAAATGTGGAAGTCTTTATATATGATTGCATCCTAGTATACCTTGAGTAAGTGAGTAGAGAGGCTCTCTCTCACGCGTGCAGGGGGGTGCAAATCTTGGATGAAATGAGTATGCGGTATGGACTTGTGTGCGCCCGCGTCCTGCGGACACGAATGTCATTCCGATTTGGACCGGGCCGCACGAGTTTCCTTTTGCACTCAGGAAAGATTTTTTGCATTCCTCGAGACCTTTCAACTTCGCCGGTTATGGAGGTTATTGGCCGGCCATTATGGCATTCTCCATCTCCTCCATGTATAAATAGAGGCTCTATCCTCCCTCATTCTTCATCCCATCAGAAGCAATCTCCTCTTCTGATCACTTCTCCTCTTTTGAAGTTGTTTTATCCTGGGAGAATAACGCCATACAAGCCTGTGAGCGGCGTAAAAGTTTTTAAGGAAAGCGTGTGATACATGTGACTCAACTTTGTTCATCTTTTTACCCAAAATTTGTTCTTCGTTCATATGTTTATAATTTACTAATTATTTAATTAGTATTTCGTTTGTTATATTTAATTTAATATCACTTACTTTTCCTACAGGTACCACTTTGATACTGTGACAAATATTCATAAACCACCTTGATAGGTTAGACAAAGAAAGTACCTAGTTTACTCCATGTTTCAAAAATAAATGTCATATCATCAAGACCGACATCAAATTCAGATATTTGGAGTGTTATGTACTCTAGTAACCACCTCAGTGTATATTTTAGACGTGATATATTGTGATTGTTTAAGAAAATAATATTTATGGTATTTCGGTGTGTGTCTTATCCTAATTAGAGTAGAAGTAGATATTCTCTCAATCCCTGATTTATAAGGATAATGATTGTAACATATGTAATGCCTATTTAAGACTATCTATCAATGAATAAAGTACAACTTCAAATCATATCTTCTACGTATCTATTTTCTCTTTCAACACATTATCAGCAGCTCTTGAGTTGATATCCATCATCACCAAAAGAAAAATACCCTAACCCCTAAACACCTAAACACTGGAATCACTTCCACCGTTGCCGGAGCACCATCGCCATCTGTCGTCGGATTTTGATTTTCGCTTCAAACTTCTTTTCAACGAAGTTTTCATACCAAGCATAACACCCTCAAGGTAAATCGACTAACATTCCGATTTAGACTTGGGTTGCAAAACTTAATTACTGCAACACCCTAGATCTAGGTCTAGATTTAGGTTTAAATACCATGAATTATTGTATGCCTCTAGTTCCTATAGATTAATGCAGGTATGAGTGAGGGGGATTTCATCACCTCCTTAAAATTTTAAACTTAGTGACGGTCTAGGAGAGTCACAATTATTAGTGAATATCACGGTTAATTGTGATTTGACATTGGAAAAAAGGAAGTCAATCTTTATGACTACTTGACAGTCATGGTTTTCTGGGGAGTGGTATGAAGCCACTGGTTTTGCATCGATTTTTGTGACTAAACATCAATTATCATGATTCTTATTTCCTAAACTTGATATTAGTGATCGTAGTTCATTCGATCAGATACTAATTACATCTCATATCTTATGTAGATGACTGAGCTGGCTTAACCAGAATTTGATATACTTGACATTCAAGGAGCAGAATACCATAGATGAGTATCAGACGTTAAGAATACTCTACTTGGTAAACGTCTCACTGATACCATCCAACCATTATCACCTGGCACTGAAGCTAACGAGGACACCCTAGCTCAAAAAGCTCAAGCTCTCATATTTCTAAGGAGACATATTCATCCTGCTCTGAGGAAATAATACTTGTTAAAAGATTACCCTGCGGATTTGTGGGTGACTTTGCAAGAACAGTTCAACAATGTGCATGACGCACAACTTCAAGAGCTACTAGAAAAATGTGATAGAATCCAGTTATTGGATTATTCTAAGATAAATTATTTCTATCAAGATATGCTAGAGATATAGTCAGAGCTTGCCATTTGTGGCGTTGTAAAGATCTACCAAGCTATGGTCGAGAAGTCTTTGAGTACTTTTCCTTCTTCTATAGACACCCTTGCACATCAGTATTGCATTAATTATGAGCAAGGAAGACTTAGATTATTCAATGATCTTATGAGTGTGTTGGCCAAGAAAGAAACACATCACAAGATCCTTCTCCACAATAATGCTAGGCTAGTCGATACAAAGAAAGTCCACGAAACCTACAACCACTGCTATACATGATGCATAACACAACTGGGAAAAACCGTTGCGAACAAGGGTTGAAAACCGTTGTGTTACTACATGTTGTGTGATGATATCATCAGACGACAGGTATTTAAATGTTGTGTGAGAAAAATCCTACAATGATTCTGATATAGAACCTGTTATGTATTTAGACACGCCAATTCGCTTGCAACGCAATGCGAGCTTGGCATTCAGCGCTCGCTCATGACATTGCAATTAGACGACAAATTTCAACGAAGAAAATGACATCACACTACGTTTTTAGATTTTATACCATTGTAAAACTTTGTTTGTTAATTGCTTAGACATCATTAGAATCATAAACACTATTGTTAGATATATTTTTATGTGTATTTGGGTGAAACATACAACAAATGGTTTTATAAAACCATTGTATGATATCATTTGAGACAACAATTTTTTTACATTCCTATTGTGTAAGTTGTGCTTAGAAGATATATACTATGCAGTGAATGTTGTTTGTGTTGGTCATTTGCTGTTGTGTAAAGCTCGACTATTCATACTCTCATACAACAAATTATAAAAATTATAAGAATGATGTTGTATGATTTAAAGCAATAATATACCATTTATATATAATCTCAAAACCATTCCATTCATAATTCAAAAGCATTTGTTACATCGATACACAAATGCAACAGCCATTACCAATACAATACCATTAAGTTTAACAAAGTACTTAATTAAAAAGGGGTCATAGTTATGTAATCACAATTTGTAATGGTACAACTTAGCAGATTCTTTGTTGACAATGAATGAGTAGTGACTTAAGACACGACAAGCTGCTGCTACTACTGGAGGCGGTATGCATAGAGGTGTTGACCAGATCTAGTGAAGCTTGATCGACAAAGGCTGCAGGGTGACAACAGATGTATGCCTATAATAAAGTTGCGTGACATCGATGTGAGGAGATGATGAGTTTAAGAAAGATCATTGTTACATATCTTGCAAACTTACATAAACCAGTAAACACAAACCTTCAAAGCAATGCAAAATCATATAAGTATTTGCAAAACCAAGCAATAATAGACATGAGATTAGTCAAACTCCATCAGAGAAGATTCATTTCCTAACTCACTCACATCAAACAAGTGCATAATAAAATGCACAAAGATATGTCACCGTTGATAAAAAACTATTCTCAATTTACTGATCATTATTTAATTCAACTTCAATTCATTTAATAGTTTAACCTCAAATTCAACTTTGAAATATACTAAACCTTGCGACATTAGATTGGAGCATCAAGTCTAGATCTCAATCCCTACTGCTAAACACATAGAAACTGACTTTAAAGTACAAAGCTCACTAACATTCACTGAAATACATCTAATCGTTTTTAAAATACCACAATCTAATATTTTTCAAGCATATGAATTTAGACCTAGAATCAATTGCTGAATTATTACCTTTGGGACAGTCTTGAAGTGAAAACTTTGTACTGCAACTTTGGCTTCAAGTTCTTATTGAAGTAGATGCTTGGAGTCAAGACGACACTTAATTGCCTCAACTGCTTCTGCTTCTGATAGAGATACTGGCAAGAACAAGCACAAGACAAGAATCAACAACCTAACTAATATGAAAAATTCCCCTAAATCTGGACCAAATCCTAAAAAAAATCAATAAATCTCTAAGAGAAACCCTAGGCAAATCAGAGGGAGGGAGAGGGAGAAAATGAGGAAAAAACCTCGTCGCGGGTGTGAGTCGCAATAGAGGTTGCAGAGGCATAGGGGGTGTGCGACACTGCTACTGTGCTCTGAATTGATAACCTGTAAAAGCCCAAGCATCTTCAAATTCAGAGTCTTATTGAAAATTACGAAAAGAGCACTTGTTCCATATTCCAAGACTATAATTAGACTCTGCAATCAATTTTGCATTCAGGTGACTATCAGAAACAACCTAATACCAAGAGAACCACAAATCTTAAACCCTATTTTTCACTGCAAACAATGCCTAAAGAGAAATGGCAACACATCCCAACAAAGCCTTCGCCACAAATTACACAACTAAACCCAAAGCTCACATCTTTACCAGGAAATTTAAAACTTTGGAAGCTAATTCAAACATGGAAGTAGCAAAATCACCAATACAAAGCTATCCAACAATCTAAGACTTCAAAAAACAAACCAAGACAACAACTTTAAGTAAAAACAACACAAGCAAGAAACCAATTACACTACTATACCCAATGCTCACATTTTTACCAGGAAATTGAAAACTTCGGAAGCTAATTCAAACATGGAAGCAATAAAACCACCAATAAAAAGCTATCCAACAATCTAAGACTCCACAAAACAAATCAAGACAACAACTTTAAGTAAAAAAAAACACAAGCAATAAACCAAGATCCAAGATCTCCATCTCCAATTGACCATTCATCCTTCGCATATGAGAAATTACCTCTCTGTCCTCGTCTGAAACCTCCTTCTTCATTTTCTCCGATTTAAGCTCGTCTTCAAATCTCAACTTCTCTAATCACTTTTACTTGGCTAGGTCTGCTCGTGCAACGGTAATGCAGAAGATAGCTGAGGATAAGCATAGCTTGGCGAGGTCGACCAGAGGAAAAACTATTGTGGCAGACGTGGTTGAGCAAAGGGCAACATGACTGGGCCAACCTTCCCTCCTATCTTGGCGAGCTCGAAAATGACGAGTGACATGCTTGGCCACGCTTCGATCGGGCTCGGTCCACGAGAAGGTGGCTCTCTCCGTCATTTCGAGGATTGCCTGGTTCGCCGTCAAGTGACCAAACTTGGGAGTGGGGAAAGCATCATACAAGGCCGTGTACGATAGAGTGAAGTCCTATTCGCAGGTAGCATCATCGTCGTAGGCGGAGGCAGAGAGACTCGGTAGTAGACAGCCGAGTCGAGGACCAACGATCTGATTGCACGCTCTAGCGGCTCTGAGTCGAGGATTCATGTGCAGTAGAGTATGGATTTTAGTAGGGCGGCGCCGATTCAATCTTCGGTGACCTAGTAGAAGAGGAGACGCCAAAGGTACTAGTAGGGTTAGCTGCTTTGGGGCTACTAGTGGAGAGAGGCGTCGAGAGGAAAGGAGAGAAAGAGGTACTAGCTAGTTTTTCTTTTTCTTTTTGTTGAAGTGTTTAATTTAAACTAGGTTCCTTTTTTATTTTTTTTCATTGTCTAAATAGTTAAAAGTGCCAAAAAATATCGTTAACTCAAAACGCAAAATTGTTAACTAAATACAAAAGAATAATTATGTTACGAAACTGATTGATGGTTGGAGGTGTCAATCAGAGTAATCTAAGCATGCTATAAAAATATTATAATTTTTTTTTGCGTCACTACTAGAACAAACACTATAGCCGACGAAAGTAAAAAAAATAGGCCGCTGACTTTTTTTTGCGTCGGCTATACTATACTTTAGCCGACAAAGAAAAGTTGTCATCGGCTAAAATTTTTACTCGTCGACTAAAGTATTTTAGCTGAAGGGAGAAAAAAAGTTGTCGGCTTTTATCGAAAAAATTCGTCGGCTAAAGTTTGACTTTTGCCAATGAAAATTTTATTTTTAGCCAATGAAAATAAAGAACTTTAGTTGACAAAATAATAAAATCGTCGGCTAAAGTTCTTTATGTTTACAGATCTGGGCAGCAGTTAATTCATTAAAAAAAATGGGAGAAAAACACAAATCGCTCTCAAATCATTGGGTGTTGTCGGAAGCTGTCCAAAATGAGTTCATGAAGCTATATCCCACTACATATATATAGGTACGTATATATATGTGTGTTGATTGTTGACTTTTAGTTGATTGTTTATTTTCAGTTGAATAATTATATATATTAATTGTTGATTTTGAGTTGATTTCAATGAAAATATATATATATATATACACGTAATTATATGTTAATTGTTGATAGTATGCATACATATATATATATATGTGTGTGTGTTAATTTATAATTATGAAGTAGGATAATTAATGTAATTTATAGTTTAAATATATATATAAATATAATGATGAATTTTTAATTAGTGCATGTGTATATATATATATATGTACTGTTGGAATTTTCAGGATGGACAAGAGTTGGATTTGCCTTCCAAAATGGGATCAAATTAAGATATGGCAAGAGAATGTGGAGTTTTGTAGAATATGTGAAGGCTAATGCTAACGGGAATACAATATTCATTATTGCCCGTGTACGAAATGTCAGTGTTGTAGCGATTTGTATCATTTTTCCATTGATATAGTATATGAGCACCTGAACAAGAACGAGTTTTGGGATAAGTACACATGTTGGATTTATCACGGTGAAACATCATCAGTGGGTTAGCATGATTATGGGCGA
The DNA here is from genome assembly GCA_946800695.1 of Geum urbanum. Classification (NCBI taxonomy): domain Eukaryota; kingdom Viridiplantae; phylum Streptophyta; class Magnoliopsida; order Rosales; family Rosaceae; genus Geum; species Geum urbanum. Next base: position 13,228,005 of record OX327017.1, on the reverse strand, counting down.
TTTTCTGAGAGGGCCAGTACATTCAGTGATCCAATAACGAGGTTGATAAATGATGTGTTTCCTTATGAGAGCGGTGTATTTGCTCAAGTACAAGATATCCTTGCCGTCGTTGGGGGCTTCCTGCTATTGAGCCAGTCTAGCAATTCCCTAGAGCTGTCAACATTGCTAGTATTAACAAGTACAACAAGTTGATTTCCTTCCAACAGATCCGTTGTACCACGGATGTAATAATATTGTTCTTGAAATGGTCATAGGAGTAATGAAGGTCAAAATGGAGAAAAGATTGAGTGTCAAGGCAATTGATGATTATCTGGAGTTAACTGCTTCGACGCTACTTTCCGGTCATCGCTTTCCTATCACTCATCGTAAGGTGCGACATATCCTGAAAGATCTTAGCCTTTCCTACATCAAAATCCATGCATGCAGATATGATTGCATTCTCTTCTGGGGTAAAGATCCTGAAGAGAATTATTTGAAAACCTTGATGCATGTCCGGTATGTCACACAGATAGGTATAAGTTGACTACTATAGGGAATAAGAAAGATGTGAATATAATTTGGTATTTCCCACTGACGGATAGGCTGGAACGGTTGTACATGTCTTCATACACGGCCAAAGGTATGAGATGGCATGTTGAGAGTGATTCACCTGACAATAATACCCTTATACACCCTGCTGATGGAGAGGCTTGGAAGCACACAGTTAGGGAGTTTCCTTATTTTGCATCAGATGTCCAAAATGTTTGGCATGGACTCTCGTCTGACGGATTCAACCCTTTTGGCAACAAGAGTCTTCAATATAGTATGTGGCCAATTATTTTGGCACCATACAACCTTCCTCCATGGATGTGCATGAAGAAGGAATATAATATGCTGACTCTGTTAATTCCACGGTCGGGTTATCTAGGAAAGTGTATGGATGTGTATCCTTGATTGAGAAGCTTAAGTTTATTTGTAACGTTGGTCATCCCACTTATGACAAGTACAAACAAGATATGTTCCAGATGCATGCCATAGTATTGGCACCACCAGTGATTTTTCTGCCCGTGGGATGTTGTCGGGCAACGTTGTGGGCACCAGCAAATGCGTCACCGTTGTTGGCTTGGACTTGATCACTCATGACAGGAGGATGACAATGCATTTGATGGGACTGTAGGAGAGGATGTGCAACCTTGGAGATGGACGGGGGATAAAATTTTGGATGTGCTAAATGAATACGATTTTGGGCATCTCAGCAATCATCCTAATATAGTGGCGGCAATACCTGACGGACCCTACATGTATAAATTCTGGACACACAAAAGCATATTTTGGAAACTCCCATACTGGAGTAAGTTATTGATCAGACACTACCTAGATGTCATGAACATAGAAAAGAATGTGTGTGAAAGTGTGGTGGGCAAAGTGCTAAATTAGGAGGGGAAAACTAAAGACGGCCTTAAGGCACACATTGATTTGAAAAGAATGGGTTTACAAAATGTCTCTTCCCTATTTTCATTCGATCATACCTGTCATGTTAGGTGGGGGAGCCGTTAGTAGCGTTGTCAAGATTCTTTCAGAAGTTATGTACTAGAGAAGTGAAAAAAGCAGACTTGAGGGAAATGCAAGAGGACTTCATTTTTATCATTTGCAAATTTGAGAGGATATTTCCCTCAAATTTTTTTGACATCATGCCTCACCTGATGATCCATCTTCTCGAACAGTTGTTTCTTACTGGTCATATGCACTACACTTAGATGTATCCCATGGAAATGTACGATTCAACATCCGAAGATCAACTTATTTTTATATAAAATTATTTTTCAATAATTATAACAATGCACTTTGCAACTTGATAGAAAATTGGAGGACTACAAAGACTATGTGATTAATAAATCCACACTTGAAGGATGTATAGCTGAAGCATATCTTGTGCATGACTGTGTAAAGTATATCAAGTTGTATTTAGGAGCGTTGGAAGACCCTCCACAACATATGTCGGTAGATGAACCACAGTTCAATCTTTCTATCCTCTCTTATGATGTTGAAGTTTATGGACTGTGATGACCCGGACCAGAATCAGAAGTATAATCAGCTTGATTCGTGAGTTACAGCGCAGTCGCGGATTTTCGACAGATATTGGAATCGCCAGAGTTCTTAACGACTAAATTATTGGCCGAGAATTGGAGCTAGGTCTCTTCTCGAGAGTCGTTCTATATGTAATTACGAGTTCGTGGGAGGTTCCGGATCGTTATTTGGACGACCGAAGAATTAGTTATGAATATTTGAAGTTCAGATTTAAATGGTGGGCTACTTAACGACTAAATTATCGGACGGGAATTTGGTCTCGGCTTCTTCACGGAAGTTGCTCAGAATTTAATTTCGAGTTCGTGGGAACTTCCGGAGCATGATTTGGAGTTACGAGGAATTATTTGCGAATTTTGCCGATTGTTGATTGTTTGGTTAATTTAATTATGTGTTGGTTCGAAGGGTTGACTTTTTATCCGATTGGCCGATGTGTTTGACTTCGAGTGATTATTGAAGAATATGTCGAGACGAGTTTGTGACCGCGAGAATTATCGGAATCGGATTTACGACGAGGAAATTACGGGAGTTTAAAGTTTGTCGCGAAATGTATTTATGGGGGTTTCCTCTTTGGGAAAGGCTATAAATAGTAAACTTGCCAAATCAGGAAGGTCAACATTCTTCATTAATAGCTTTGACCCGGTCAACTTGGGTTGACCGAGTGGGTGCGACGGTGTACGGTGGAGGTTCGGCTTCGCCGGCGGCGAGCCTATTCCGGCCACCTCCGAGCCTCCTCTTGGTCTCCATCGACTCGTCTTGCTGCCCTCTACCTAGCCCCGGCCTTGTTTTCCGGCGTGGCTCACCGGAATGAGTAGAATTTCCGGCATGAAACGGTGAGAAAAGTGAGGTAATCGGGTTTCATGTTTTTGATCGATTCGAGCTGAAATTTTGGATGGGCTTTGTTGCTCTCATCCTCTTGAAGCTACTGTGTAAATTGGAAGCACTAATTTTGCTTGAATTTGGAGAATTTTGGATTGGAAGATTTGGTACCAATTCGGGTTTTCATGAAATTGAGGTAGTTAGAGATTGAATTGGCTTTTGTTGCAGTTATGGAAGTTGCTCAGTGCACGATTTTGAGTGGAACAAGGGTAGCTCCGCCATGAAACTCTCCGGTCAACAGTGGCGCCGCCGTGAGCGGCGGTCAACGGCGGTCAACGGTCAACGGGTTGACTTTTTGACTTTCGGCAAGTCGCATGTCATTTGACTCGAAATCGCGCCCCGATCGCAGTGGGGAGGTTCGTTTTTCGAGTTGAGCGTCCGAACGTAAAGCGAGGTATTGAAGTGGTATATACGGATTTTCGACGATTCGTCGACTTTGAATTATCTGTTTCCGAGAACGGTGGTTTCTCGTGGTTTGATTTGTATTGTCGGATTATGATTTTGAATATGGGACATTGTGAATATTCAGGGGTTCGTGATCGTTGTTTTGGCGAGGGACTTTCCGCCGGATCACGGGTTAACGCGATACGCGTTATGCCAGTCTGTGAGTGGACATTTTATTTTCACGGATTGATTGCGAGTCTTTTATATACGTTTTATGAACTTGAGCATGCTGCACGATTATGGTTTTACGAGCATGAGATTTCATACGAGATTATGTTTATTACGAGCATGTGTTATACGATTTATTATATACACGGATATACGTATACGAGTATATATACACTTATATGCTGTTTCATGCATTTGCATCGAAATGTTTATGATTTGGTTTACACAGAGTACAGTCTCAGTTATGTTGTTGTATCGATACACATTGGCTTCTCGGCTGATCCCCGAGTACGCTCCGGGGGGGACAGATATCCTGACCCGAGGCCTTTCTGGCTAGGAATCACGTGTGGGTCTGGGATCCCGTGATTCAGACTGTGCTATCGCGTGGTAGTCCATGAGTGATTCCGCGATTTTATATTGCATGCTCTGTACGCGTGAGGAGTTGGAGTCTCCCTCGTGTACCCGGACGCGTGAGGAGTTGGAGTCTCCCTCGTGTACCATTTCTTGTTTATGCATTTGACTCGCATATGATTTTATATATATATATTACTGGTGAAAGACATTTATTTTCGTCCACTCACTCTAACGTGTTTATTGTCTTTCACCTGGGCTTTTCGATTTCCATGCCCAGTTTGCAGTTCAGGCTCTGGTGTCGCACGTCGTGGTCGGAGGCATAGTGCTCGAGCTACTTTGTTTCATCCAGTAGGTTTATTGTTCTACCTACTGTGGTATGCGTATATGATTATGTATTAGAAGTCGCTCTGAGCGTCCTATTGAATATGTTATACGATTTTACACTGGATTTCAGTAAGTGTATATATATTTACTACTTTACTTTACTGTTGATATATTGAGAAATCCGGATGGGATTGGTGCCCACGGTTTGCTTTTTGTGGCATAGGATGAAGTGTATTTTCAGCGTGCAGGTAATGGTAATTCCACGCTAGTAACGAAACTCTGCCCAAATTTCGAAAAGTTTTTGTTGGTTCGTGTTTTCGGAGGGGTTCGATTCCGGTTTAGGGAGTTAAATCGGGGTTGAGTCCTTTCAGCTTGGTATCAGAGCATTAGGTTGTCAGGTTCTGTAGACTTCTGTAGTCGTGTTTACTAAGGGTATTTGAAAATGTACAGCATATCTGGAATGGTGACCCGACCGGCCGGCGGATAATCATCAAATTCCGGGTGTTGTATGCTTTCAAATATTTGAAGTTCCATGATTACGTTCCACTTGTTGTGAACGATATTGTATTCATTAGGATGCCTCCTGACGTGCTTTCCGTGTCGTTTCGGTTGTGGATCCTATTGAGGATCATTCGACGCGTGAATTGCCAGAGAACAGTGGATTCAGATGAGTATTCAGAGTTCAGTGAATTGTGTGGCACAATTTGCCTGGGGATGTGTATATGAGCATCTACATGTTGCCTCAGAGATGAGATTTATGGCAGATGATGTGTGCCTGAGTCAGATTGTTGTGTTTGGTGGGCTGTTAATGTGTGAGTTCCGGTTGCGACTCCATGGCCTATATTCAGGATATTGTATTCACGGTAATGGTTTTATCAGGCTATCCAGCGATCGAATGTGGAGTGTTTACTCACCTGAGGCAGAGATGCATTGTTCACATGTTGTCCCTGTTTGCACTTGTTATGTGGCTTCAGAGGGAGCTATGCACGAGGTTCGAGGTGAGTTTGAACCTGAGCATCAGAGAGAGTTGATTGTTGTGCCTCGAGACATCAGTGAGGAGCTTAGTGTGTTGCACTCAGCGGCGAGGTTATTGTGAGGTAAAGATGTACGCGGTTTTCGATGCGATGGTTTGAGAAAAGTGGACTTAGTCGAGATTTTGATGAGGTTGAGTTCCGATACTTCGGGATCAGTGATTTCATCAGACTGTGGTCTTTTCGAATATGTTGAGGATCCTCTGCTGATCCGTTTGACGATGGCGGAGATCGCAGAGTAGCGAACTGGCTCCTGTGGCATGAGTTTGGGTGATCATTGGCAATTCTTTCACGCAGCAGGTGTTGCTGTGATTTGTGTTCGAGGAACACTTTCAGTTACTGTTTCGGTGGCCAGGAGGGTCACGTTACGTGGGAGTGCCCTCAGTCAGCTGTGTTGCGGTTCAACAACTCAGAGTTTACGAGGAGATCCTCATGTTGCTCCTGCAGTCTGATCAATGTACCATTTTGGTGAGTTATTCAGCAAGTCGCATTTGGTGTGGGCGGCTAGTTGGGCATGTTGGAGTTCGTGCCATGACCTTGTTTGAGGACAGACTTTTCTCCGAGGTTGCTGCTGTTTGATATCCATGGCTATTGTACCTGTATCTCCACTTCCGAGGTTTTGGAGAGTATTGTATCCATCCGGAGGTTGCGAGATCCTTGTTGGAGGTTATGACTTAGCCGTGGATTTGTTGTAGCTGGACATCGTGGTTTTGGTGTGTTTGTGAGTACGGACTTACTGACGATGCATTTGTGGTGTTCGAGTGCCTCGAGGAGAAGGTTGTGTTTCGACGACCAGATTTCCCCGAGATGCTGTTTCGAGGTGATGGTCGAGCGGATGATGGAGACTGGTTGTGTTGTTTGCTTACCTCATGTTGTGGATACTGTGGTTGCTGTGTCTGACATTGGTGATATTGAGGTGGTTCCCGAGTTTCCAGGCGTGCTTTGGAGGAGTTATCAGGTGTTCCTTCAGTTCGGGAGACTGACTACACCATTGAGTTTGTACCGAGCGCTGGACTCATTTTACCGACGTCTTGTCGTTCGGAGCCAGCGGAGCTGATGGAGCTACAGTTTCGACTCCAGGAGTTGCTGGAGGAGGTTTCAGGAGATTTCATGTGACCCCGTGTATTTGCGTGGTGTACTCTTGCATTGTTTTGCCGATGTTGGATGGTTCGACATAGTGGTGCATTGACTACCGGAAGCCTGATTCGTTTCAGAGGAGAGTGAGTATTCTCCGCTTCGGATTGACGAGTGGTTGAATCAGCTTGCGAGAGCTTCAGTCTTGTTGAAGATTGATTTCGGGTCCGGATACCATCAGTTAAGGTTTGATGAGTCAGATGTGACTATGTTAGCTTTCGGATCTCGGTGTATGCATCTGGAGTTCTTGGTCACTTTATTGGTTTACCAATGCCTCCGTAGATCGTGTGGACTTGATGGACCATGTGTTCAGACGGTTTCTGGACGAGTTTGCGGTCTTGTACGTTGGCAATTTACTGATGTACTCCGAGAGTGTGGGCCAGCACCTGAGACAATTACGAGTGGTTTTGCGGACTTCGCAAGATGGTCAGCTGTTTGTGAAGTTCAGCCAGTGTGAGTTTTGGCCGATTAGCGTGAAGATTTTGAGTTATGTGATGCTAGCCGAGGGAGTCGGCGTGGATCCTGACCAGTTAGAGGTCGTGTCGATTTGGGGATTGCCCTACTATTGTACCAGAGATCGGGAGTCTCTTGGGTTTAGCAGGCTATTACTGACGACTTGTGGAGGATTTTTCCGGATTGCCACTCTACTTCCCGGACTGATGAAGAAGGCGCCAAGTACGAGTGGTTCGATGCATGCGAGGAGAGTTGCTTACTCCTGCAGGTTGGTGACCATTGCTTCGGTTTTGACCTTACTTGACGACCGCGACGAGTTCGTGGGTTATGGCGATGCATCGAGATTTGGATTTGGTAATGCTTTGATACTGTGTAGCAGAGCGGTGGCTAATGGTTGCACCTTGACCATCCGTTTGGGATGATGTTGCTGTTGATGCATTCAGTCGAGAGAATCGGGAGCTCCAGTGTTACATGTGTGTATGTGTGGCTTGAGTTTCCGTGTTAGCCGAGTGTGGGCTACGAGAACTGAATTTGAGTATGATGGTGTTGAGGCTCGTGATTTTGCGCGTGTTTGGCGCTAGTGATGCAGAGAAGTGTCAGATACTTCGAGTTTATTACTCGTGACGCAACATGAAGAGCAATATAGCAGCTTGTGTGTACTGATGCCACATTCGTCGACCGGTGATGGCTAGGAGGCGGAGACTTGCCGCGATGTATCAGCCATTCGAGATTTCCGGTTGGACGTGGCGTTTGTCGCTGTGACCTTGTGTGGGTTTGTGTGCATTTTGATTTGTGATACCGGTTGTCAAGCCATTGTGGACCATTTGACGGACTTGGTACTTTTCCTTGAACTTTCGGGAAAGGATTTCAGTGACAGGCGGTTATAGCTGTGTTTGGTGGAGATTGTCCATCTACGTGGTGTACCTGTGTCCCAGTTCACCGATCGAGGTGATCAGCTACGACTAAGTGTTGGCAAGCTTTGCAGCGAGCATTGGAGACCAAATTACGAACTAGTACCAGTTCTTATCCTCAGATTGGCGAGCGATATTTGAGGACTATTCAGACCTTGGAGGGCATGTTGTAGACCTCGGTGTTGCAGTTCCTGAGGATTCGGGACCAGCAGTTTTAGCTGTTCGAGGTTGCTTGCAGTACCAGGTTGTAGTTCACTATGATTTTGATATTGTTTGACGTCGTTTTGAGGAACGATGTTGTACTCCATTGTGTTGGAGTGAGTTTGGTTTGAATTTGAGTTGATGTTTGTTTCCGATTTTGTGGAATGTGCTACCACAGACTGTCAGATTAGCGGAAATGGGTTGATAATTGTTTGAGTTCGATGTTTGAGTTTCGTTGGTATAAGCAGGTCATGTTGTGATTTGCCTTGATGTTTTGATCCATATGTGGCCATAGGCGAGTTTGTGTTTTGCCGTATGGTTTGGCATCGCCTATAGTGTTGGCTTTGTGTGTTGTGTTCCGCGTGGCAGAACTGTGTTTCAGGGTTGCTACATGTTGTGTACCCTACCTGTTCCTTATGCAGGAACACTTGGCTATTGTGTGGAGCCAGTTCAGATTTGTGATTTGTGAGTACAGAAATTCCAGCACAGAGCTATCTCCTATTGTGGAGTCAATTGCCGGAGTTGTTCAGTTGATGTAGCCACTGGGCAGTTGAACAGTATGCAGAGGCAGTGCTCCTACTTTTGTCGGCAGACTCGGAAATTTCGAGGTCGAAATTTTTCTAAGGGGGGTGGATTTGTGATGACCCGGACCAGAATCAGAAGTATAATCAGCTTGATTCGTGAGTTACAGCGCAGTCGCGGATTTTCGACAGATATTGGAATCGCCAGAGTTCTTAACGACTAAATTATTGGCCGAGAATTGGAGCTAGGTCTCTTCTCGAGAGTCGTTCTATATGTAATTACGAGTTCGTGGGAGGTTCCGGATCGTTATTTGGACGACCGAAGAATTAGTTATGAATATTTGAAGTTCAGATTTAAATGGTGGGCTACTTAACGACTAAATTATCGGACGGGAATTTGGTCTCGGCTTCTTCACGGAAGTTGCTCAGAATTTAATTTCGAGTTCGTGGGAACTTCCGGAGCATGATTTGGAGTTACGAGGAATTATTTGCGAATTTTGCCGATTGTTGATTGTTTGGTTAATTTAATTATGTGTTGGTTCGAAGGGTTGACTTTTTATCCGATTGGCCGATGTGTTTGACTTCGAGTGATTATTGAAGAATATGTCGAGACGAGTTTGTGACCGCGAGAATTATCGGAATCGGATTTACGACGAGGAAATTACGGGAGTTTAAAGTTTGTCGCGAAATGTATTTATGGGGGTTTCCTCTTTGGGAAAGGCTATAAATAGTAAACTTGCCAAATCAGGAAGGTCAACATTCTTCATTAATAGCTTTGACCCGGTCAACTTGGGTTGACCGAGTGGGTGCGACGGTGTACGGTGGAGGTTCGGCTTCGCCGGCGGCGAGCCTATTCCGGCCACCTCCGAGCCTCCTCTTGGTCTCCATCGACTCGTCTTGCTGCCCTCTACCTAGCCCCGGCCTTGTTTTCCGGCGTGGCTCACCGGAATGAGTAGAATTTCCGGCATGAAACGGTGAGAAAAGTGAGGTAATCGGGTTTCATGTTTTTGATCGATTCGAGCTGAAATTTTGGATGGGCTTTGTTGCTCTCATCCTCTTGAAGCTATTGTGTAAATTTGAAGCACTAATTTTGCTTGAATTTGGAGAATTTTGGATTGGAAGATTTGGTACCAATTCGGGTTTTCATGAAATTGAGGTAGTTAGAGATTGAATTGGCTTTTGTTGCAGTTATGGAAGTTGCTCAGTGCACGATTTTGAGTGGAACAAGGGTAGCTCCGCCGTGAAACTCTCCGGTCAACAGTGGCGCCGCCGTGAGCGGCGGTCAACGGCGGTCAACGGTCAACGGGTTGACTTTTTGACTTTCGGCAAGTCGCATGTCATTTGACTCGAAATCGCGCCCCGATCGCAGTGGGGAGGTTCGTTTTTCGAGTTGAGCGTCCGAACGTAAAGCGAGGTATTGAAGTGGTATATACGGATTTTCGACGATTCGTCGACTTTGAATTATCTGTTTCCGAGAACGGTGGTTTCTCGTGGTTTGATTTGTATTGTCGGATTATGATTTTGAATATGGGACATTGTGAATATTCAGGGGTTCGTGATCGTTGTTTTGGCGAGGGACTTTCCGCCGGATCACGGGTTAACGCGATACGCGTTATGCCAGTCTGTGAGTGGACATTTTATTTTCACGGATTGATTGCGAGTCTTTTATATACGTTTTATGAACTTGAGCATGCTGCACGATTATGGTTTTACGAGCATGAGATTTCATACGAGATTATGTTTATTACGAGCATGTGTTATACGATTTATTATATACACGGATATACGTATACGAGTATATATACACTTATATGCTGTTTCATGCATTTGCATCGAAATGTTTATGATTTGGTTTACACAGAGTACAGTCTCAGTTATGTTGTTGTATCGATACACATTGGCTTCTCGGCTGATCCCCGAGTACGCTCCGGGGGGGACAGATATCCTGACCCGAGGCCTTTCTGGCTAGGAATCACGTGTGGGTCTGGGATCCCGTGATTCAGACTGTGCTATCGCGTGGTAGTCCATGAGTGATTCCGCGATTTTATATTGCATGCTCTGTACGCGTGAGGAGTTGGAGTCTCCCTCGTGTACCCGGACGCGTGAGGAGTTGGAGTCTCCCTCGTGTACCATTTCTTGTTTATGCATTTGACTCGCATATGATTTTATATATATATATTACTGGTGAAAGACATTTATTTTCGTCCACTCACTCTAACGTGTTTATTGTCTTTCACCTGGGCTTTTCGATTTCCATGCCCAGTTTGCAGTTCAGGCTCTGGTGTCGCACGTCGTGGTCGGAGGCATAGTGCTCGAGCTACTTTGTTTCATCCAGTAGGTTTATTGTTCTACCTACTGTGGTATGCGTATATGATTATGTATTAGAAGTCGCTCTGAGCGTCCTATTGAATATGTTATACGATTTTACACTGGATTTCAGTAAGTGTATATATATTTACTACTTTACTTTACTGTTGATATATTGAGAAATCCGGATGGGATTGGTGCCCACGGTTTGCTTTTTGTGGCATAGGATGAAGTGTATTTTCAGCGTGCAGGTAATGGTAATTCCACGCTAGTAACGAAACTCTGCCCAAATTTCGAAAAGTTTTTGTTGGTTCGTGTTTTCGGAGGGGTTCGATTCCGGTTTAGGGAGTTAAATCGGGGTTGAGTCCTTTCAGCTTGGTATCAGAGCATTAGGTTGTCAGGTTCTGTAGACTTCTGTAGTCGTGTTTACTAAGGGTATTTGAGAATGTACAGCATATCTGGAATGGTGACCCGACCGGCCGGCGGATAATCATCAAATTCCGGGTGTTGTATGCTTTCAAATATTTGAAGTTCCATGATTACGTTCCACTTGTTGTGAACGATATTGTATTCATTAGGATGCCTCCTGACGTGCTTTCCGTGTCGTTTCGGTTGTGGATCCTATTGAGGATCATTCGACGCGTGAATTGCCAGAGAACAGTGGATTCAGATGAGTATTCAGAGTTCAGTGAATTGTGTGGCACAATTTGCCTGGGGATGTGTATATGAGCATCTACATGTTGCCTCAGAGATGAGATTTATGGCAGATGATGTGTGCCTGAGTCAGATTGTTGTGTTTGGTGGGCTGTTAATGTGTGAGTTCCGGTTGCGACTCCATGGCCTATATTCAGGATATTGTATTCACGGTAATGGTTTTATCAGGCTATCCAGCGATCGAATGTGGAGTGTTTACTCACCTGAGGCAGAGATGCATTGTTCACATGTTGTCCCTGTTTGCACTTGTTATGTGGCTTCAGAGGGAGCTATGCACGAGGTTCGAGGTGAGTTTGAACCTGAGCATCAGAGAGAGTTGATTGTTGTGCCTCGAGACATCAGTGAGGGGCTTAGTGTGTTGCACTCAGCGGCGAGGTTATTGTGAGGTAAAGATGTACGCGGTTTTCGATACGATGGTTTGAGAAAAGTGGACTTAGTCGAGATTTTGATGAGGTTGAGTTCCGATACTTCGGGATCAGTGATTTCATCAGACTGTGGTCTTTTCGAATATGTTGAGGATCCTCTGCTGATCCGTTTGACGATGGCGGAGATCGCAGAGTAGCGAACTGGCTCCTGTGGCATGAGTTTGGGTGATCATTGGCAATTCTTTCACGCAGCAGGTGTTGCGGTGATTTGTGTTCGAGGAACACTTTCAGTTACTGTTTCGGTGGCCAGGAGGGTCACGTTACGTGGGAGTGCCCTCAGTCAGCTGTGTTGCGGTTCAACAACTCAGAGTTTACGAGGAGATCCTCATGTTGCTCCTGCAGTCTGATCAATGTACCATTTTGGTGAGTTATTCAGCAAGTCGCATTTGGTGTGGGCGGCTAGTTGGGCATGTTGGAGTTCGTGCCATGACCTTGTTTGAGGACAGACTTTTCTCCGAGGTTGCTGCTGTTTGATATCCATGGCTATTGTACCTGTATCTCCACTTCCGAGGTTTTGGAGAGTATTGTATCCATCCGGAGGTTGCGAGATCCTTGTTGGAGGTTATGACTTAGCCGTGGATTTGTTGTAGCTGGACATCGTGGTTTTGGTGTGTTTGTGAGTACGGACTTACTGACGATGCATTTGTGGTGTTCGAGTGCCTCGAGGAGAAGGTTGTGTTTCGACGACCAGATTTCCCCGAGATGCTGTTTCGAGGTGATGGTCGAGCGGATGATGGAGACTGGTTGTGTTGTTTGCTTACCTCATGTTGTGGATACTGTGGTTGCTGTGTCTGACATTGGTGATATTGAGGTGGTTCCCGAGTTTCCAGGCGTGCTTTGGAGGAGTTATCAGGTGTTCCTTCAGTTCGGGAGACTGACTACACCATTGAGTTTGTACCGAGCGCTGGACTCATTTTACCGACGTCTTGTCGTTCGGAGCCAGCGGAGCTGATGGAGCTACAGTTTCGACTCCAGGAGTTGCTGGAGGAGGTTTCAGGAGATTTCATGTGACCCCGTGTATTTGCGTGGTGTACTCTTGCATTGTTTTGCCGATGTTGGATGGTTCGACATAGTGGTGCATTGACTACCGGAAGCCTGATTCGTTTCAGAGGAGAGTGAGTATTCTCCGCTTCGGATTGACGAGTGGTTGAATCAGCTTGCGAGAGCTTCAGTCTTGTTGAAGATTGATTTCGGGTCCGGATACCATCAGTTAAGGTTTGATGAGTCAGATGTGACTATGTTAGCTTTCGGATCTCGGTGTATGCATCTGGAGTTCTTGGTCACTTTATTGGTTTACCAATGCCTCCGTAGATCGTGTGGACTTGATGGACCATGTGTTCAGACGGTTTCTGGACGAGTTTGCGGTCTTGTACGTTGGCAATTTACTGATGTACTCCGAGAGTGTGGGCCAGCACCTGAGACAATTACGAGTGGTTTTGCGGACTTCGCAAGATGGTCAGCTGTTTGTGAAGTTCAGCCAGTGTGAGTTTTGGCCGATTAGCGTGAAGATTTTGAGTTATGTGATGCTAGCCGAGGGAGTCGGCGTGGATCCTGACCAGTTAGAGGTCGTGTCGATTTGGGGATTGCCCTACTATTGTACCAGAGATCGGGAGTCTCTTGGGTTTAGCAGGCTATTACTGACGACTTGTGGAGGATTTTTCCGGATTGCCACTCTACTTCCCGGACTGATGAAGAAGGCGCCAAGTACGAGTGGTTCGATGCATGCGAGGAGAGTTGCTTACTCCTGCAGGTTGGTGACCATTGCTTCGGTTTTGACCTTACTTGACGACCGCGACGAGTTCGTGGGTTATGGCGATGCATCGAGATTTGGATTTGGTAATGCTTTGATACTGTGTAGCAGAGCGGTGGCTAATGGTTGCACCTTGACCATCCGTTTGGGATGATGTTGCTGTTGATGCATTCAGTCGAGAGAATCGGGAGCTCCAGTGTTACATGTGTGTATGTGTGGCTTGAGTTTCCGTGTTAGCCGAGTGTGGGCTACGAGAACTGAATTTGAGTATGATGGTGTTGAGGCTCGTGATTTTGCGCGTGTTTGGCGCTAGTGATGCAGAGAAGTGTCAGATACTTCGAGTTTATTACTCGTGACGCAACATGAAGAGCAATATAGCAGCTTGTGTGTACTGATGCCACATTCGTCGACCGGTGATGGCTAGGAGGCGGAGACTTGCCGCGATGTATCAGCCATTCGAGATTTCCGGTTGGACGTGGCGTTTGTCGCTGTGACCTTGTGTGGGTTTGTGTGCATTTTGATTTGTGATACCGGTTGTCAAGCCATTGTGGACCATTTGACGGACTTGGTACTTTTCCTTGAACTTTCGGGAAAGGATTTCAGTGACAGGCGGTTATAGCTGTGTTTGGTGGAGATTGTCCATCTACGTGGTGTACCTGTGTCCCAGTTCACCGATCGAGGTGATCAGCTACGACTAAGTGTTGGCAAGCTTTGCAGCGAGCATTGGAGACCAAATTACGAACTAGTACCAGTTCTTATCCTCAGATTGGCGAGCGATATTTGAGGACTATTCAGACCTTGGAGGGCATGTTGTAGACCTCGGTGTTGCAGTTCCTGAGGATTCGGGACCAGCAGTTTTAGCTGTTCGAGGTTGCTTGCAGTACCAGGTTGTAGTTCACTATGATTTTGATATTGTTTGACGTCGTTTTGAGGAACGATGTTGTACTCCATTGTGTTGGAGTGAGTTTGGTTTGAATTTGAGTTGATGTTTGTTTCCGATTTTGTGGAATGTGCTACCACAGACTGTCAGATTAGCGGAAATGGGTTGATAATTGTTTGAGTTCGATGTTTGAGTTTCGTTGGTATAAGCAGGTCGTGTTGTGATTTGCCTTGATGTTTTGATCCATATGTGGCCATAGGCGAGTTTGTGTTTTGCCGTATGGTTTGGCATCGCCTATAGTGTTGGCTTTGTGTGTTGTGTTCCGCGTGGCAGAACTGTGTTTCAGGGTTGCTACATGTTGTGTACCCTACCTGTTCCTTATGCAGGAACACTTGGCTATTGTGTGGAGCCAGTTCAGATTTGTGATTTGTGAGTACAGAAATTCCAGCACAGAGCTATCTCCTATTGTGGAGTCAATTGCCGGAGTTGTTCAGTTGATGTAGCCACTGGGCAGTTGAACAGTATGCAGAGGCAGTGCTCCTACTTTTGTCGGCAGACTCGAAAATTTCGAGGTCGAAATTTTTCTAAGGGGGGTGGATTTGTGATGACCCGGACCAGAATCAGAAGTATAATCAGCTTGATTCGTGAGTTACAGCGCAGTCGCGGATTTTCGACAGATATTGGAATCGCCAGAGTTCTTAACGACTAAATTATTGGCCGAGAATTGGAGCTAGGTCTCTTCTCGAGAGTCGTTCTATATGTAATTACGAGTTCGTGGGAGGTTCCGGATCGTTATTTGGACGACCGAAGAATTAGTTATGAATATTTGAAGTTCAGATTTAAATGGTGGGCTACTTAACGACTAAATTATCGGACGGGAATTTGGTCTCGGCTTCTTCACGGAAGTTGCTCAGAATTTAATTTCGAGTTCGTGGGAACTTCCGGAGCATGATTTGGAGTTACGAGGAATTATTTGCGAATTTTGCCGATTGTTGATTGTTTGGTTAATTTAATTATGTGTTGGTTCGAAGGGTTGACTTTTTATCCGATTGGCCGATGTGTTTGACTTCGAGTGATTATTGAAGAATATGTCGAGACGAGTTTGTGACCGCGAGAATTATCGGAATCGGATTTACGACGAGGAAATTACGGGAGTTTAAAGTTTGTCGCGAAATGTATTTATGGGGGTTTCCTCTTTGGGAAAGGCTATAAATAGTAAACTTGCCAAATCAGGAAGGTCAACATTCTTCATTAATAGCTTTGACCCGGTCAACTTGGGTTGACCGAGTGGGTGCGACGGTGTACGGTGGAGGTTCGGCTTCGCCGGCGGCGAGCCTATTCCGGCCACCTCCGAGCCTCCTCTTGGTCTCCATCGACTCGTCTTGCTGCCCTCTACCTAGCCCCGGCCTTGTTTTCCGGCGTGGCTCACCGGAATGAGTAGAATTTCCGGCATGAAACGGTGAGAAAAGTGAGGTAATCGGGTTTCATGTTTTTGATCGATTCGAGCTGAAATTTTGGATGGGCTTTGTTGCTCTCATCCTCTTGAAGCTATTGTGTAAATTTGAAGCACTAATTTTGCTTGAATTTGGAGAATTTTGGATTGGAAGATTTGGTACCAATTCGGGTTTTCATGAAATTGAGGTAGTTAGAGATTGAATTGGCTTTTGTTGCAGTTATGGAAGTTGCTCAGTGCACGATTTTGAGTGGAACAAGGGTAGCTCCGCCGTGAAACTCTCCGGTCAACAGTGGCGCCGCCGTGAGCGGCGGTCAACGGCGGTCAACGGTCAACGGGTTGACTTTTTGACTTTCGGCAAGTCGCATGTCATTTGACTCGAAATCGCGCCCCGATCGCAGTGGGGAGGTTCGTTTTTCGAGTTGAGCGTCCGAACGTAAAGCGAGGTATTGAAGTGGTATATACGGATTTTCGACGATTCGTCGACTTTGAATTATCTGTTTCCGAGAACGGTGGTTTCTCGTGGTTTGATTTGTATTGTCGGATTATGATTTTGAATATGGGACATTGTGAATATTCAGGGGTTCGTGATCGTTGTTTTGGCGAGGGACTTTCCGCCGGATCACGGGTTAACGCGATACGCGTTATGCCAGTCTGTGAGTGGACATTTTATTTTCACGGATTGATTGCGAGTCTTTTATATACGTTTTATGAACTTGAGCATGCTGCACGATTATGGTTTTACGAGCATGAGATTTCATACGAGATTATGTTTATTACGAGCATGTGTTATACGATTTATTATATACACGGATATACGTATACGAGTATATATACACTTATATGCTGTTTCATGCATTTGCATCGAAATGTTTATGATTTGGTTTACACAGAGTACAGTCTCAGTTATGTTGTTGTATCGATACACATTGGCTTCTCGGCTGATCCCCGAGTACGCTCCGGGGGGGACAGATATCCTGACCCGAGGCCTTTCTGGCTAGGAATCACGTGTGGGTCTGGGATCCCGTGATTCAGACTGTGCTATCGCGTGGTAGTCCATGAGTGATTCCGCGATTTTATATTGCATGCTCTGTACGCGTGAGGAGTTGGAGTCTCCCTCGTGTACCCGGACGCGTGAGGAGTTGGAGTCTCCCTCGTGTACCATTTCTTGTTTATGCATTTGACTCGCATATGATTTTATATATATATATATTACTGGTGAAAGACATTTATTTTCGTCCACTCACTCTAACGTGTTTATTGTCTTTCACCTGGGCTTTTCGATTTCCATGCCCAGTTTGCAGTTCAGGCTCTGGTGTCGCACGTCGTGGTCGGAGGCATAGTGCTCGAGCTACTTTGTTTCATCCAGTAGGTTTATTGTTCTACCTACTGTGGTATGCGTATATGATTATGTATTAGAAGTCGCTCTGAGCGTCCTATTGAATATGTTATACGATTTTACACTGGATTTCAGTAAGTGTATATATATTTACTACTTTACTTTACTGTTGATATATTGAGAAATCCGGATGGGATTGGTGCCCACGGTTTGCTTTTTGTGGCATAGGATGAAGTGTATTTTCAGCGTGCAGGTAATGGTAATTCCACGCTAGTAACGAAACTCTGCCCAAATTTCGAAAAGTTTTTATTGGTTCGTGTTTTCGGAGGGGTTCGATTCCGGTTTAGGGAGTTAAATCGGGGTTGGGTCCTTTCATGGACGGTTTCCAAACTCGTACAAGTTGGAACCATATGAGCTAGTCATTGCCCACTGATGGGTATTGATTAACTGTCCAGGAGTTTAATACTGGAAAGACATGCATCTTTACTGTCCAGAAGTTATTGGTGATCTTGAGTATCACAATAGAGAGTTTTCAAACTATTTTGGTATTTGGGTGCGTCTATATATATATATATTTATATTTACTCCTATATATTTATATATATATAATTTGCCATGTTCATATTTAAAGTTAACTGTTACGATTATTTTTTTAGATGAACCATATACAATTTGATGGTCACCCATTGTGGTCACACGAATTGAGGATTTTGGCAATGAAATCGATAACTTCAAGACTTTATCTGATGTCTAAGGTTAATGACGTACAATTTATAAGTGAACATAGAGACGGCAGACGGAGAACACAGAATTCTGGGGTAATGGTGTATGGTGGACGGAATGACATTGACTATTACGATGTTCTCCATTTAGTGGTTGAACTAATTTATGGGGAAGGCATGACAGTGCACTTGTTTAAGTGTAGATGGTTTGATACTAACCCTCAGAACACAAGGACTGATCAATATGGAATATTTTCGATGAATACAGCCACAAGCTGGTATGAGGATGACCATTTTGTTTTTGTCACAGCAACACATGGAAAGTAGTCAACCATATTGTTCCTAGAAACATATATAGTGCTGCTGCACTTGGAAATGCCGCAGATAATGAAGAAGATACTCCATACCACGAGTCGAACACAATTGGTATTCTTGAATCCTCTACAATTCACGTGAATAATGTAAAACCGAGTCGTGTGGTTCAATTTCGTGAGGAAGATGTTAAACTAATTGATGTTAATCCAAATGAAGAAAACGAAGACTCCGGTGATGAGGAGCGGAACATATTACCAGAATTTAACTCGGACGCCGAGGAAGACTCAAGGGATGATTCTGACTATGACTCTTTGTTAAACAAAAATTTGTGTTAAACGTGTTTTCACATGAGCCAAATATTTTCACACTTCTGAATATAGCGATGATTCTGATTATGAGCACCTTTTTATTAAACAGGAATTTGTGTAAAACATGTTTTCACATGAGCCTAATTTTTTCAAATATTTTCACACTTTACCCGACGAAATAGACAAAAGTCATCGGTTAAAGCTACTTTAGCCGACGAATTTCATATATAAGGATTTTCGTCAGCTAAAGTATAGCTGACGTGTTTCATACATTGACCGATGAATTTTTTAAGTCGTCGGCTAAAGTATCGGGTTTTATATCCAATTCACCCAGACTCTACCTCCTCTCGAACAAACCTTTAAAACCCTTAACCTCTCTCCTCTGTTCCATCACCCACTGCTCGGACAACTTGGCTCAGCCCAACCGCCGCCTCTCTCTCATAAAACTCTAATTTCAGGTTCTCTCTCTCTCTCTCTCTCTCTCTCAGATCAGGAAGTATTTGGGATGTTGAATTTAGATTAGGCTGTGATTAATGGTATTAGGGTTGTGGTGATTAGATTAGATTTTTGATTGTTTGTGTAATTGTTTATGTATTTTTGTGTGTGTTTTTTTTTTAAATTTAGGGTTTAGGTTAGATGTTGAATTTTGTAATTGTAATTGTTGATGTTGAATTTTTATAATTTTTTATTGTGAATAATTTTTGGGGTGAAATTTTGTGTAGAATTTATGGGTTTATATATGTTAGTTGGAAATTTGAGTGATTTATGGGTTTATATATGCTGAATTGGAATGTCATGAATTTTAGATGGGGATGTCGATTAGTTTTTGGTGATGTTGAAGTGTTGGTGAACTGTCGATTAATTTTTGGTCTTGTTGAATTTGATGGGGATGAGTTTATATATGTTGAATTGTTGGTGAATATGGTGATGTTGAATTGTTGGTGAATTTCTTTTTATTGTAGGCATCATGAATTTCTTCGGCAAAGGAAAAAAGGGATCCCATGGACAACAGTCTAGTGCTGACAATTCCGAGTCCTCATCTATCAAAAACAGCCCTCAGGCCACATTTGTCGGCCCTATGAACTCTCGACGTCAACAATTACTTGATCAGAATGCGCAGCAGGATGTAGTGTTCCACCCCCACCGATCACAGAGCCCGAGGCAGATCTTTAACGAAGAAGGCTCTACCATGCCCTCACCGACTGGATCTACGGGTCCCGCTCCTTCGGGTGTCCGTATCCCTCTCATTAACCGGCAGGCGCCTTCTCCCTCTCCGGCGCTAGCTTCTTCTACCTCTCCGGCTGGTGCTTCAAGTAGCTCATCGTCGGGGGTACAAATCTCGCCGCCTCACCTCTTCATGCCCTCGAGCGTACATGCCATACCTGTTGTTGATTAGCGAGGAGTGCTTATTCTAGGACAACTCAGTTACATTACCTTGCAACAAGCATACGTCTGTGTTGTTTGATACACCTCTTTATACTACGAAGATAACAAACACATCGCCGTCAGAATCGAGTAAATATTAAATACCTTGGTTATTTAATTTATAACTTATTAATAATTTTTATATTAAATTGGAGCCTTATATTTTAATCTTTTTACTTTGTCTTATGTGACAGACGCTAGAGGCAACAAAAAAAGACTAGATACCCCATCACCGGCAGTCTTGTCAAGACCAGCGGGCCAGTGGTCATAGAGACCGGAGCGGGTGGATCAGTGAAGTTGGGGGATAATAAGCAGAAGTACTCCGGACAAGTAGAAAGTATCATACGGGACAAAGTCCCTATTCTGTGGGGATAGTGGTCCTCCGTGCCAAAGTGTGTGAAGGGCATGGTGAACAATGCTATGTCGGTGAGTTAGTTAGATATTCATTATGTATGTCTACCCTTATTAATTATGTCCTAATATATATATATTTATTACCATAAATGGGTACATTGCAGGTATGGTTCAATGTTCCGGAGCAGCTTAAATGCACGTGGGCAAATGACGTGCAATGAAAAAGGTGGTGGGAGTAATATTGGCTATATTGAGTTATATTTTGTTGATCATGTATTGTCACTTTCTAACATTTGTTTTGCATATATAGGTAATATGAGTGGAAAAATGAGCTCCGTAAGCACTGGCAGAATCACGGCAACCAGCGTTCGGGTACTCCTATTGAGATTATGTATAGGGAGTACGAGTGGAAGTGGCTTCAACAACCTAAAATTTGAGGTATACAACATAATATTTGTGTTTAATTGTATCTTATTTGGCAAAGTTAGTTTCCTAATATATTTTTAATATATGTTTATCCAACAAGGCCATTTCTAAAATAAACGCGGCGAACCCGGGAAAAAACACGAGTAACCATCATGCCAGCTCTAGACTCTTTGCGAATTATATGGAGGAGGCAATCCAGCACCCTGAAATTAACCCATACATGTATACATAAAAGAAAGCGTATCCTTAGTCCCCTGAAGATATTGTAAGTCTTATGCCTTTATAACTTAATTAACATAATTTCTTATATATGTATTTTCTCTAACTTTATTATATATATGTTTACTAATATGTTATTTATTTCTCTTGTCAATTAGGCGAGAGTGAGGGAAGGGACTGAGGAGGTGTTGACTCAGACTACGAGGGAGCAATGGCTTGAGACGCAAGATGAGGACCTCCCTAAGCCATCTCTCAGATTGATCAATGTGATCTGACGGTAGGGGCGAGGATCATGGGTAGCGTTTTCCCACCACGAGGTAACAATTACTATTGCAGGGGTCTAGGCCAGCAGGGCGATGGGGTCTTGAAGAACACTCTCGTTTTCTCATGCAAGTCTGCATCTTCCAAGGCTGCTCAGCTAAAGGAGCAACTTCCAAAGGCAGGCGATGGAGCATCAAAGCCAGATGGAAGGGACTCAGAGATGGATGGAGCGGATGGAGCAGGCGAGAAGGGAGCAGGAGGCTCAGACCTGTGCTTTGGCCGAGCAACAGGCTCAGATGCCTTCCTGGTTTCAGACGTGGTCTGCACAACTTCAGGCGCAAGGAGTCTAGGTCCTGGTCCCACCTCCGTTTCCATCTGTCTAGCTCCCTTTCGATGTTTTACATCAGCAGAAGGATCCGACACAACATGATAGTAATGCATCTATTTTCTAGAACATAGATTTAGATAACTCTTAGTATATGTGTTTTCCAGGACAAGTAGGATGTATTATACGCTTAAGTTTCATTATTAATTTGTGTTTGTTGGTGGATATGTGTTTTATTTTCATTTTATGTGTTGTTGGCTATTGTGGAAATAAAATTGTGGAATTGCAGGTTCTGCGAATAGAGATCCAGAATCTGCAGTTTTTTTTTGCAGTAATCAGCAACATTAGCCGACGATAATACCCAAAGTCGTCGGCTAAATTCCTCACATAACCCAATGAGTTTGATACTTTAGTCAACGAGTTGCATACTATAGCCAATGAAGGTCAATAACTATAGTCGATGATTCAAAGGACCTGACCCCGATTTAATTGCCTACATCGAAATCAAACCTCCTCTGAAAACACGAACTTTCAAAAACCATAGAAATATCGGCAGAGTTTCACTAAATCGCGAAGTTACCATTACCTTGCACCCAAAAATACACTTCATCCTATGCCATAAAATCCAAACCGTGGGCACCAATCCCATCCGGATTTCTCAAAATCATATCATAATATAAAAAGCAATAAGCAAAACTGTAACTTTACCGAAATCCGGGAAAATCATATGAAAATATAAACATCAGAGTATTCAGAGCGACCTCTAGTATATATACATAAATACACAACAGTAGGTCAAACAAGAAACCTACTGAGAAGGAAAAGTAGCTCGAATACTAAGCCTCCAACCTTGACGTGCAACACCAGAATCTGAACTGCAAATTGGGCATTGAAAACAAAGAGCCCAGGGAAAGAAATATAAACCGTTAGAGTGAGTGGACAAAATAAATGTCTTTCACCGAATAATATATGTTATAAAAACATATGCGAGTCTAAATGCATGAAAATAATATGGTACACGAGGGAGACTCTAACTCCTTACACGTACAGAGCATGCATCGAAAATCCCGCGGGGTCACTCATGGACACATCCGCGGTAGTAGAGTCCGAATCACGGGATCCCAGACCCACACGTGATTCTAACCAGAAAGGCCTCAGGTCATGGTATCTATTCCCACCTGGAAAATACATCGGCACAAGGTAACAGAAGTCTGTTCCCACCCGGAAAATACATCGACACAGGGTAACAGTCCCCCTTAGTAAACATCCTCGGGGATCAGCCAGGATGCTAAGTGTATCGATACAACCACATATATTAACTGTACTCTATGTAAACCAAATCATAAATATTTTCTATGCAAATGTATAAAGCATAATGTAAATGCATATTCGTAATACATAATTATAAAAGCATATTCGTCGATGCATATTCGTAAATGCGTAAACATAAAACACATGCTCGTATAATTCATAGTCACGTACGCATGCTCATGCTTGTAAAACGTATAATAAAGACTCGCAACCAATCAGTGAAAAGAAAAGTATCCGCTCACAGACAAGCACAGCGCTCAAACGCGCTAATCCCGAGATCCGGCGGAAGATCTCTCGCCAAGCGTACGATCTCGATCCCCTGAATAATAACAAAATATCACTGTTCAAAATCACAATTCAATACTCTGAACCACACCTTGGAAACCAACCATTTCCGGAAATATATAACTCGGATATCAAGAAAATTGTCGAAAACCCCATATATACTCCACATAAACCCTAGACATTAAATCCACCACCCAAATCAACTCGAAAACCTCAAGGCGATGGTCGGGGCACGATTACGAGTAAAACGGCATAAAACTTTCCAAAATCCAAAAAGTCAACGCGTCGCTGGAGCTCCGCCGTTAACCGCTGCCGCCGACGGCGGCGGCGCGCCGTCACCGGTGAGATTTTCCGGCAACCAAGACCACCAGAGCTTTCTCTCCTCAATTCAAGACTAAAACTCTTCTTCACCAAGACCCAATTCGGCCGGCAACCCCTTCAAATTCACCTTGAAAGCTCCACGGCCAAGAATCGCCGAAAAACTTTCCCGGCCGATTCCAGCACCGTCAAGCCACCAAAACCTCTCAAACCAGGGGGGTTTTCACCCTTGGCTCGAGCCCAACCCATTCCAACCCAAAAACTCATCGAAACAACACCGGAGCACCACCCACTGTTAAACCCGATTCTGTCCATATTCTTCCTCAAAAATCTCCAACCAAACTGCCACCAAATTATACCATACATACATCAAATGAAAGCCCATAAGACAAGCTTCAAAACTATACCTTAAACTCCGGCAACCGTGCCGTTTTCCATCGGCCACAACGACGGCGAGTTCGTGGCTCACTGAGTCAATACGGGTAGACTCGGTCAACTCGGCCCAACTCTGGTCAACTCGGCCAAACAACCCCTTTTTCGAACTTTTCGATAACTTTACGACTATTCGGCTATTTATAGGTCGCGAATCAACTCTATCCGCAATTCGGATAACTCAAACTCAAACGGATAAACACGACTAACTCGATGATAATTTCAAATATTCTTTTTATATTCCTCGATTATCCGAAAAATCCTCGGAAAGCTCATACGGACTCGAAATCAGATTCTTTACATTTCCCACGAACAAACCCAAATCAAATTCATGTCCGAAAATTAAGTCATGAACAAAGTCGCATATCCGATTAATTACGGTAAACCATAATTATACGTGAAACTCGCGAATTAAGCCGATTAATATACCAATTCCGGTTCGAGTCGTCACAATAATAGGCTTTCCCAGTCGTCGGCTATAGTCCAGTCTGGTTCAACCATTTTGACCACCTGGAAAGGTTTGACCGATGACAAAAGTCTAAAAAGTCGTCGGTTAAAGTTTAAACTTTATGCCGACGAATTTTTTTGTTATCGGTTAAAGTATGGACTTTACCAACAACCGTCATTTTTGTCGTCGGCTAAAGTATGGCCGACAACCTTTTGCCGTCGATACGATAACCGACAAACGTTCGTCGGCTATAACTTTAGCCGACGAAAATTTCAAATAGGCCAACGGATTTTTTTTCGTCAGCTAAAGTGGTTTTTCTGGTAGTGCGTAATTGACCTTCATCCGTGCATTCAACTGTTGATGACCATATCACCCTTACGACTAAACTGTGAGTTACCATTTTGTAAAAAAATTATCTTAGACAAAATTTCACCTACGTCTTCTCGGGGGGATCATATCTATCTCATGATATGAAAAAAGTTGACAAAAGAACTCGATGTAACTACTCCCCGACGAGGCTAATTTTTACGTATGGTGTCTATTACAACAAGGTGGACCATTCTATATATCCTCGTTCATCGTTAGAGGATTTTTAATTCTCATATTGCTTGAATTCCTCATATGTATACTAATTAATGTTCTTACCTTAGTTCTTTGGTTATATGGAAGGCAAGACCGTTGTGAAACTAAATCGATAATGTGTAATCATTTAAAAAACAAATTGACCATTGGATTGATTGGTCAGAATATTCTAAGCATGCTTTTAAAATTTTATAAATTTTGGACTTGATTTCGACCTCGATCCATGTGTTTGGCCAAATGTGACCGTAGTACCCTTACAACTAAAACATAAGTTACCCCTCCCTAAAGTGATCTTTTAAGATCAAATTTTGGACACACATTCTTGTGGATTACATGTCTATCTCATAATATCAAAAAAATTGACACAAAAAATTGATTTACCTACTCCTCTCATAGGAAAATAAGCAAAATATAAGAGTGATATTTTAGTCTTTTCACACATTTTGTTTGACTGCATTAACCGGGGTCTAAACGTACTCCGAGGAGGCTAATTTTTACGTATGATGTCTATTATTACAAGTTAGACCCTTCTATATGACCTCGTTTATCGTTAGAACATTTTTAGTTCTCATATTACTTGAATTGTCCATATGTATACTAATTAATATTTTTTGCCTTTGTTCCTTGGTTATATGGAAGGAAAGACCTTTGTGAAACTAAATCGATATTGTGTAATCATTTTACAAAATTTACCGTCAGATTGATTGGTCGAAATATTCTAAGCATGCCGTTAAAATTTTATAAATTTTAGACTTGATTTCGACATCGATCTATGCATTTGGCCAAATGTGACCGTAGTACCCTTACAACTAAAACGTAAGTTACCCTTCCCTAAAGTGAGTTTTTAAGATCAAAATTTTGACACACATTCTTGTAGATTACATATCAATCGCATAGTGTCAAAAATTTTGACGTAAAAAATCGATTTACCTAGTTTCTCCATAGGAAAATATGCAAAATATAAGAAAAGGGTAATGATGTTATTTCAGACAATCTCAATTGAACTCTCACCATTGAAAATTACAAGATCTGATCTGAATCATCTATTATTTTGTACTCATTTACTGTGCAGGGTAAATTGGTAAAAAAAATTATCTAATGTAAATGAAACTCTAAACCTTAACTTACCCTAAACCTCAAACCCATAAACCCTAAACAATGATTAAATAGTAAAATAGATACACAACGCATATTAGACCCTTTGTTGTGTGACTGCTTCAACATGACAAGAAGCAAATGAGACCAAAATTTTACAAAATTTTATGACATTATGAGACCAAAATACCATAAACAATGAGATAAAAGGAGGATGGTTTGGTTCTGGGAATTTTTGACCCGTCGGGATTTTTTTCTAGACTTGTCGAATGCCACACCCTAGAACGATTTTGGCACTTTTTTGACTCGTCGAAACTTTTGCCTGGTTTTCATTCAATCCATCAAATGTAGTCCTTTGATACCTTAAGTAGCTCCTTGGACCTAACGAGAGATTCCCTCGACTTGTTGAATGCAAGCTACTGTCTCTAGAATGTCATAATTTTGACCCATCGAATATTTTATTCGACACATTGGAAAATATATCAGAAATTCCATACAACTTTAGGTCTTTCTTTGACCCATCGAAGGTTTTCCTTGCTCAGTTGAAGGTTAGCCATTGTGATAAAAATTTCTAAGTTTCGACCTGTCGAGAAACATCTCCGACCCGTCGAAAATAGTTATCGAAAAATCAAAGTTTATTGGGGGTTATTTCGACCCGTCAAGTGGATAACTTGACCCGTCGAAAACCCTCCCCGGACTTGATGTCTTTGATGTATTTTACATCGGTTTATGTATGACATATCAACACTCTTTAAGGGTTACAACCCTTTGGTAAATTTTTAAGCCTTTACTTAAAGTGTTTGAAAAAGTCTTTAAGACTAATTAAATCACATTCTTTTGTAGATGTTTAAAGTCAAGATCAAGTGTCTAGCAGATAGTGGTACTACTCATACTATACTATGGAATATGCATTGTAGATGTTTAAAGTCAAGATCAAGTGTCTAGCAGATAGTGGTACTACTCATACTATACTATGGAATATGCAATTATTTATGGATCTTGTGTCATACACTTCATCAGTGACAACTAGGATTGGTCTTGTGCGAGTTATACAAGGGCATGATTTAACACAATTTTTGCTACCACATGGAACAAGAATTTATATCACTGATGCAGTGAACGCGCCAAAGGCCAATCAAACATTTTTAAGTTATAAGAACATTAGAGCCAACAGTTTACACTTGGATACTCATTGTGAGAACAATAAAGAATTCTTATGCATAACTTCAGAGGAGTGTGGTAGAAAGCATACCTTAGAGAGGTTAGAGGAAATTCGTAGTGGATTATATCTAACTACGGTTCGGATCATTGAATCTAATGAAGTCGCTCTCACCATTGTGTGTGACTCGGCCTCATATCACCGAAGTTTCGATTGAGATTTTGTGTACCAAATTGTGCCAATATTAGGCGAGATGTTCTCCATGAGGCACCTAGATTAAAGTTTACTATGCATCCGAGTAGCACTAACATGTATAAAAAACCTCAGAGACAGTTTTTGTGGGGTGGGATGAAAAATGATATGGCAGATGCTGTTTCTAAGTGTCTTACTTGTCAGCAAGTGAAGGCTAAGAACCAAAGGCCCACAAGTGAGTTGAAGCCATTGAATATTCCTATATGGAAATGGAAGCGGATTACTATGGACTTTGTGACTAGGTTGCCTAGGTCCAAACCAAGGGCACGATGATGTTTAGGTGATTGTTGACCATATGACTAAGTCGGCACATTTTTTTTCCTATGTTGATGACATACTCGGTTAATGCTTTGTGTCAGTTGTATGTAAAGAAAATAGTTACACTTTATGGTGTACCTGTGTCCATCCTTTCTGACCGAGATCCACATTTCACATCAAATTTCTGGGGCAGCTTCCAGAAAGCTTTGGGAACTACACTAGATATAAGTATTGAATTTCATCCTCAGAGTGATGGTCAAACTAAGCGAGTGAATCGTGTAATGAAGGATATGTTGACAACATGTGTTTTGGACTTAAAAGGGAACTAGCAGGATCATCTACATTTGATTGAGTTCGCCTACAACAACAATTATCATGTTATCATCGGTATGTCACCATATGAAGCTCTATATGGTAGACCATGCAGATCGCCTATTTGTTGGCACGAGGTAGAAGATGGAATGTTATTGGGTCTTAAAATTGTTCAAGAAACCACTAAGAAGGTCGTTGTTATAAGTGATAGGATTCAGACATGACAGAGTAAACATAAGAGTTATGTTGACTTGAAAAGGAGACAAGTGGAATTTGCAGTTGGTGACCATGTGTTCTTGATGTCTCACCCACGAAAAGGGTTGTTTATTTGTCAAGAAAGGAAAATTAGCACCGAGATTTGTTGGACCTTGTAAGATTTTGGAGAGAATTGGAGACATGGCCTACACACTTTCTTTGCCCCCGAGTATGTCTAATGTGCACAATGTTTTTCATTTTTTGATGTTGAGGAAATATGTTCGAGATGAGTCGCATGTGATATATCATAGTACTATTGAAGTGGATGATGACACAACCTTTATTGTGTCTTCAGTTCGTATTGTGGATAGGTCGACAAAGCAACTTTGAAGGAAAGAAGTAAATTTGGTCAAGGTATTATGGAACCACCATGATAAGGGCGATGCTACTTGTGAGTTGGAGTCAGATATGAGAACTAGATATCCACACTTGTTTGAGGAGAAGTCTACTTGAATTTCGGGAAGAAATTCCTATAAGGTGGGTATACTGTAATAACCCAAAATTTCACGTTAAGTATTTATTTGAATATTTTTATTTATTTTTCTAAAAGAGGGGTTATTATTTTAGAGTTGCTTTTATTTCGTTTTGGGTTATAAAGAGGTTTTTGAATTGATTCTGTTGGAAATTCAATTGAGGAATTAAGATTGAGGAAACTAGTTTAGTAAATGAAAGAATCATTCTTTAGGGTTTTGGGATTAATACACATGGTGGAAGAAAAGAAAGAAAGAGAGTGAGTGGAATTGATTAAGAGAGCTGCATGTTGAAGATAGAGAGAGAACAAAAGAAAAGGAAAAAAAATGACAGAGGAGCAAAGTAGTGGTGAGCGGCGTGTAACTTTGTAAAGGCAAGGGAAATGGTTTTGCAAAGACCAAATTGACCCCGAAACAAGTCTCTTTCTCCTCTCAACCACCGTTCATTTTTCGTATCTCATTGCAAAGATCGATGAGGAGATTTATACCACAAGCTACTATGCTCACAGAGAGAGAGAGACGAAAGGGTTTGGCCAGAACGTCGAGACAATCTGGTCGACAATTTTGGCAGCCTCTTTTCTAGCAGGTAACAAATATTTTGGAAATGAGAGAGTTATGTAATATGATAGTAGAGAGTAAAACTTGTGGGTTGTTGTACTATATTTTTTGATACGTTGTTAAGGTGATTGAGAGGAGAAAGTGTACATCTAATGAATGGGTTAATTGATGATGGAGCTCGCGGTTTGGTTCTCTGGGAGTAGGTAATCTAGTGCCCAGTTTAGGAAATGGTTATTAAGGGGTCTTTGAGAGAGATTATTAAGCTATGTTCATAGGAATTGGGTATGAGACATCAGGAAGTTGTTGTGCTTTAGATGTATAACAATTTAAATTCTGTTGCTAAGTGAGAATAATATTTATGTTTGGGCAATTAACAAGACGAGCTTGATAAGAGTGCTATTTGTGTGTTTGATTTCGTAGCGTGGGAACACACAGCTAAATTTGGGGTGAGTAATTCTCACACTTTGTTGAGTGAATGAAATTCACTGTGCTGATATTGAATATTCTGGTTCCTTTAAACCAACTGTTTTTAAATATATGAATTTGATCGTCTACAAATCATGGGTAAGAGAAAACTAGTTTTATTTTATGATTTGAAAGTGTGACAATATCTTGTTGAGTGTGAGATGAAGTTGTTAGTCTGTATTTCTTGACTGAAATATATGTGGCTTCTGATGGTTTTCTTTTTAGTGTACTTTGAATTGTGTGTAATTGCAATTGTTTTGACCTCAATGGTCGGATCTTCGTTATCGTAGTGTAGAAGTTAGAGCTCTAGTTTGTCTACATCCTTGTGTGGTTACTTTTGTACTGGTATCCATTGTGTGTTGAGAAGTTGGAAGGAGTGAATTATGAAATCTTTCTTTAATCAGCATTGTGACATGTGAATGGTGTATTTGTGTGTTGGAGATCATGAAAAAGTAAATTATAAGATTCTATATATTTACCTTCTGATTGCAATTGAAATGATTTATATATTTACATATGTATGCTTACAACTGATTACTTATACGAGCTTTTAAAACTTATCGGGTTTGTTTATATTAACCCGGTGCACCAATAATTTGGTGTAGGGGTTAATCTTGTAGATTAGTGTGTTTTGCTTCACATCAGGATTTAGGAGTTTGCAGGATCGACTAAGTGGGAATCAAGTGATGATATTTTTTGAGTGATTTTGGATTTCCGCTATGTGTAATTCTATTTATGAGCATTTATTGTTTAGTTGACATTCGACTCAACAGTTTATTGGACATATTTAATAAGATATTTGTATCTCATATTTTTACATTGTGGATTTGTAGCTGGTTATTCTTTAAAAAAGAAAAATTGACCAGGTGTTGAGTGATTTATGTTCTGACATTTGGTTTATTAATATATTTTATAAACTGAAAAATCGGGGTGTGACAGTTTGGAATCAGAGCGTAGGTTGTACTTCGCTATCTTTAGTACTTGAGGAATGTTGAGTGCTTTCCGAGTGATGGGGGGGGGGGGGGGTATAGGGTTTAAGTGATAGTTAAGTGAGATAGTTAAGTGATCGTGGGGGGGGGGGGGGGGGGGTAGCGTTAGAGCTTGTATGTCTGTGATGATTGAGTCTTACGTTTGAGTTAGAGTTTAAAAAGTTGGATGCTAGTTGATTAATACTTTTAATCGATATGTGTGTATGCTTAAGATTTGTGCAAGTACTTAATCGATTATTACAATGATTCTTAGGTTATAGATGCTCGTCGAGGCAAAGGTTGTGGTCGTGGCGGGGGAGGCAGAGGTGGAGGTAGAGGTCATGTTCTTGTTGATCAGGTGCCTGAGGCTGAGCTTGTTGCGCCTGTTATTCCACTATCCAAGCAAGTTGTTTATGCAAATAAGCTTGGAGCTAAAGCATTTTAGGGTGGCACAGATTTTATGGTAGCTGATAAATAGATGGATGATCTTTAGGGTTGCTATAAGATGATGGAACTCGCAGATTTTGAAAAGATAAAGATTGTTGTGTTCTACCTACAAAGTGAAGCACCCTAGTGGTGTGAATCGGTTCAGAGAGGCAGAGATGTTACTGAGATGGATTGAAAGACTTTTGAGGAGCTCCTTAGAGAGAACTATTTTTCGTCTTCTGTGTAAGAACAACTGGAGATTGAGTTTTTGGATTTGGTCCAGGGTAATATGACTATTCGAGAGTATGGTGCACAATTTCAGGAGTTATATCATTTCTTGAGGTCGATGGATGCTCACACTATGGCTTGAAAGTTTGACTGGGGATTAAATTCTCATATTAGGAAGTCAGTAGTTACTCTTCATCTTCCCAATGTGGCGACAATTTTGGATTGTGCAGTGGTCGTAGAACAGGATAAGTTGCTATATCTGAAGAACATGGCGACTAAGAAGGACCACTAGATAAGGAGGAAGAGACCTGCAATGAGTAGTAGTGCAACTGGCACTCATGACAGGTCATGGAAGAGGCAGAAAACACGCCAACCAGCTTAGACTAAAGTAATAGGTGCACCTGTAGCAGGGGAGCCTGATAGGCAGGCTACACCTATGAGATTATATGTGTAATGAGTTAGGTCATCCAACGAGATTCTATACTAACACTATTGCTCCTACTATTAATAGTCAGAAGACATGAACATGCTACAATTGTGGTCAGGCAAAACATATTTATAGGGATTTCACTCAGCCTCGTCCAGGTCAGGGTAACTAGCAGAGACAACAACGTCCTCTAGTGCAAGCTAGAGTATCTATAGATGGTAAGAAGAATGCGGGTGTGGAAGGTACTTTGTCAATCTTTAACTACTTTGCTAGAGTGTTGTTTGATACTGAATCATGTAGTTCTTTCATATCTAGTTTGGTAGTTGATGTCTTGGGCTTGATTCCTGTTCATACGGTTAGACCTATGCGTTTCACTTCTCATATGGGTCCTTCTGCTGAGTTCTCTTTGATTTGTGAAGCATGTCTTATTGTTATTTATGGTGGGGATTTCTCTGCAGATTTGATTGTGCTTTATGATGATAGTTATTATGTGATATTGGGTATGGATTGGTTGATATCAAATCATGCAGTGATTGATTGTTTTGAGAATGTAGTCTCTTTTAGTATTCCTGGGTAGTCAGTGTTTCACTATCGGTGTCTTAGGAGAGATATTTCTGTAAGAGCTGGGATGTTGGCACATGTGGAATTAGAGAGTAGTAGTGCTCTGATTTCTCATATTGATGTTGTTTCAGATTTTGGAGATGTGTGTGATAAGATATCGGGTTTGCCTCTGGCAAGAGTAATAGATTATGCTATAGAGGTGGTGTTAAGCACTTCACCTATATACAAGACACCATATCAGACGACACCATCCGAGCTTGTGGAGTTAAAGACTCAACTTGAGGCTTTACTAGCACAAGGTTTTATTAGACCCGGTACTTCTCCTTAGGGTTCTGTAGTGTTATTTGTAAAGAAAAAGGATAATGCACTATGGTTGTGTGTGGATTATCGAGAGTTACGCAAGGTGACTATCAATAATAGGTACCAATTACCTAGGATTGAGGACTTGTTTGACCAACTTAGAGGAGCAACGATGTTCTCTAAGAGTGACTTAAGATCAGGTTATCGCCAGTTGAGGGTAAGGGTGTAGGATATTTCTAAAACTACTTTCAGGACTAGGTATGGACATTATAAGTTCGTTGTCATGCCTTTTGGGTTAACCAATGCACCTGCAGCTTTTAAGGATTTGATGAACCAAGTGTTTAGCTCATATCTTAATCAGTTTGTGGTGGTGCTTGTCGAGGATATCTGGATTTATTCCAAGTCAAGGGAGGACCATGAGAGACATCTCCGAATTGTGTTGTAGACATTAAAGGAAAACAAGTTGTATGCTAACTTTGAGAAATGTGACTTCTGGCAGGAGGACGTGAAGTTTCTGGGCCATGTGGTGTCGAGAAATGGAGTATCTGTGGATCCAGCGATGGTTGAGGTAGTGAGAAGTTGGAAACAAGCTATTACTACTACGGAGATTCATAGTTTCCTTGGTTTGGATGGATACTATAGACGATTTATTGAGAGGTTATCTAGTCTTGCATCTCTATTAACTAGGTTAACTAGAAAAGATGTTAAGTTTGTGTGGACTGAGGAATGTGAGAAAGCTTTCAATGAGCTGAAACTACAATTGATCACGGCATCTGTTTAGTCATTCCCACAGGTGGGGGTGGTTTGGTTGTTTATACAGATGCATCTCTTCTAGGTTTGGGTGTGATAATGCAGCATAATGGACTGGTTGCTTATGTCTCTAGGAAGTTGAAGGTGCATGAGAGAAATTACCCGACTAAAGATTTAGAGCTTGCTGCAGTTGTGTTTGCTTAGAAGATTTAGAGGCATTATTTGTATGGTGAGAAATTCGAACTCTTTTCTGATCATAAGAGTTTGAAGTATTTGTTCTCTCAGATGGAGTTGAATATGAGACAGAAAAGGTGGATGGAGTTTATCAATGACTATAATTGACTAGAAACTAATCCTAGTAGGGCCAACATAGTGGCTGATGCTTTGAGTAGAATGCAAAGAGGAATTGTTTCTGCACTAGCAAGGGTTCAAGAATGGCATATGTTGGAGGTTGCTTCCGAGATTGATCAGTTGTCTTTAGGAGGCAAGTGTGAGGGCATGGTTGGTAGTATCATTGTGTAGCCAACTTTGATCACTATGATTGTTGAAAGACAAGCTCAAGATGAGTTTTTACTTGTAAAGTTGGCCGAGTTAGTGGCTGACTTAATTGATGATTGTCCTTTAAAGTGGATAGTTGGATCTGATGGTGGTTTGGGTTTCGATAGAGGCTTAGTATACCAAATTGTGCCAATATTAGCAGAGATATTCTCTATGAGGCATATAGATCAAAGTTTACTATGAATCTGGGTAGCACCAAGATGTATAAGGATTTCCAGAGATAGTTTTGGTGGGGTGGGATGAAGAATGATGTGGCGTATTATGTTTCTAAGTGTCTTACTTGTCAGTAAGTGAAGGCTGAGCACCAGAGGCC
Source organism: Geum urbanum (assembly GCA_946800695.1). Taxonomy (NCBI): domain Eukaryota; kingdom Viridiplantae; phylum Streptophyta; class Magnoliopsida; order Rosales; family Rosaceae; genus Geum; species Geum urbanum. The sequence goes on along the minus strand of OX327017.1, from coordinate 13,193,567 downwards.
CGCAGGTGAGTTGAAGTCGTTGACTATTCTTGTATGGAAGTGGGAGCTGATTACTATGAACTTTGTGACTGGGTTGCATAGGTCCAAGTAAGGGCACGATGCTATTTGGATGATTGTTGACCGTTTGACGAAGTCAACACATTTCTTCATGTGTCGATGACATACTCGGTTGATGATTTGTGTCAGTTATATGTGAAGAAAATAGTGAAGCTTCATGGTGTACCTGTGTCTATCGTTTCTGACCGAGATCCATGTTTCACATCAAATTTCTGGGGCAGTTTCTAGAAAGCTTTGAGAACTACAATAGATATGAGTACTGAATATCATCCTTAGAGTGATGGTGGGACTGAGCGAGTGAATTAGGTAATGAAGGATATGTTAAGAGCATGTATTTTGGACTTCAAAGGGAGTTGGGAGGATCATCTACAAAAATAGTTATCATGTGCAGCTACTATAATTGGAGCAGTGGATGAGGTGCAACAAAAGTTTGTTAGTCTAAAGACACATAACTATAAAATTATGCTACAACGTCTGATTTCAGTGGTAATTCGGCCATATTTTCCTTGTGACATTGTGGAACTAATTGTGGCATTATGCAGAAGATGGCAGAGGTTATGAGCCAAAAACTTAAAGAAGTCAAATGTGGTGGAACTGCAACAACAAATTTTGCACATCATTTGCAAACTAGAGAGAATTTTTTCCCCTGCTTTCTTTGACATCATGATTCACCTAATGATCCATCTACCCAAGCATGTGCTCATTTCTGGTCTGGTCTAGTATAGTCGGATGTATCCTTAAGAAATATACGTACAACTAATTAATAATACAGGTTTTTCGATTCATTATTTGTTCCCACTCGAGATTGCTATATGTCCATATTCTACAATTAATTAATTGAACGTTTGATTTTGTAGACAACTTGGACAATATAAAGGATTCGTGAAAAATAGGTCGGCCCCGGATGACTTCATAACAGAGACATACCTAATGCAGGAGTGTGTTACTTACTGCAACAAGTACCTCAAGGATCCACCACATCCCACCGCCTCCGATCCCAGTGGCCGCATCAATCTTTTTGTCATCACAAATGTCATACGATCGTTTAGAGGAGTATTAAAGGAATTGTTAACACGAGAAGAACTTATTGAGGCGCATTGAGTAGTGTTGCGGGACTGTGACGAAGTCGAGCCTTACATGAAGGCGTACAGGGAGAACCTTCGGGGGTTAAATCTGGACAAGAGTTTGGCGTGGTTTGAAATAGTGGTTAAGAGTTCCCCGATTATTTCCTCTAATGGGTACGTATGTTTATTTATTTAATTATATACATGTTTGTAGAAATTAAACCCTTTAATTATATATTCTTCCCATTTTTACATGCAGATGATTGATTTACAAAAATCCGATAACCACGGGGGGTGGTGGTCCTGGCCAAAGAACTTGCTAGCAAGGAATCCGGTTAGACACTATATTTACTCCGGATATTTTGTGAACGGTGTAAAGTTTCATTCATCGACCCGAGCTGAAGGAAGAACACAAAATAATGGGGTCGTGGTTTGGGAAGACGATGATATATATTACGGGGCTCTTGTATATGTTGTTTAGCTATGTTACAGGAATGATGTCAACATTTTCCTTTAAGTGCAAATGGTTCAAGCGTATAAAGGAAGACTTGGGCTTTTTATCAGTCAATACAAACTCAAGCTGGTATGAGGATGAGGCTTTTGCTCTTGCCACCTTAGTTAGGCAGGTGTTCTATCTTGATGATCCAAAAGCTAGTGAATGGTGGAAAATAGTGAACCATATCTCTCATTAAGAAATATGGAATACCACGACAACTAAAGGGATGCTGGCGACTTAAGATGCTGAACCGCAAAGAAACATTACTGCATGTCAAGAGCCTAATATTTCTGTCATCCACTTTGACATAATGGAAATGGTTCAAGCTGGTGAACACTTATCCATGCCTGATGGCTCTACGGATCTAACTCAAGATGAGATTATAGATCTAGAGAATGATGGCAATGAAGATGAGGCGCATGATGACAACAAGGACTCAGGATATTCGTCGGACGACGTTTAGTATGATGATGTGGTGGAGCAATTGGATAATAGTGGTGAGGAGGATGATAACGATTATGATGAGGAGTACAATATAACGACGAGGGATATTAATTGGTAATTAATCATTGTAATTAAACTTTTTCGAGGTAATGATGATTAGTTATATTATGACAAGGAGTACAATTATTCTGAACTTTTTTTGAACGAGGAGTATAATAATTAATTAATTAATTATAATTCTGAACTTTTTCGGATAACTAACTTCAAATTAATTAAAGAAGTCGCTTCGACCCGTAAAAGGTGAAGATCTTAGATGCCGGTATCCGGATGACCAAGTGTCACATTTTCCAAAACAAAAAAACCTAGACGACAGAGCGATTTTTCATCATCTAAGTAAACACAGTTATATAAACCTAAACCTTAAACCCTTTACCTTAGACGACGAAATGACACGTATTCATCGTCCAAGTAATGACTTAGACGACGAAAATGTGAACATTTCGTCGTCTAAGTCATGTTATCGTAATTTCACCTCTAAGAGAATGACCATGTAGACCATATCCCAATGCATATTCTTTTCTTTGCAAGGATAGAGTAAACAATTCTTGGAGTGTGAGTGTTGATGGTTCTAAAATAGGAGTTACGTATTTTCGTGTATTCACGTTTCTGTTTTGTTAAAATTTTAGTTTTACGGTTGACTGTGCTGATGAAGCCCGTAACGAACTTACTATTTACTGAAAATTATTCTACTTATATATTGTCTTATGGTGAATATATCCAATGGTTATTTTTTCCAAATTCAATTTCGTTAATATTGATGTGTAGTGAGCCAATACTTAATAACACTTAAGTTATACAAATTAATGAATACTTAATAAGTTTGAAGACGTAAATTAATTTGTCATCTTAAATCCTACTTTTTATATATACGATTCTTTAGTCGATATTTTACGACCAAAATAATCGAAAGACAGATCGGAAACTTCCTTATGAATTATTTTTAAATTATATTTTAGAGAAATTTTACTTAGACGTCGAAGGAGGAGGCCGTCGTCCAGGTTATCACTTAGACGACAGAAACGGCCTCCTTCGTCATCTAAGTCCAAAATTTGATCGGTGTAAATTCCACCGCCATTTATTTTGGGAACCGCCGAAACTGACGTAGACAATGGAGAGGCCGTTTCAGTCGTCCAAGTGCTCACCTAGACAACAGAAATGGCCTCCTCCGTCGTCTAAGCCCAAATTTTGAGCGGTCCAACTTTCACCTCATTTATTTTGGGAATCGGCTGTCTCTGTCGTCTAAGTCCAAATTTTGGGCGGTTAACTTCCACCCACCAATTAATTTAGGGAGAAACCCGAGATTCACTTAGACGACGGAAACAGTTTCACGATAACTCTCTCTCACACAAATCACTCTCTCTCTCTCTCTCTAAAACTCCTCCTCCCTCTGCCGCCTCCCTCCGGAGTCTCCCACCGGCCTCCACCTCCTCCGCCGCCTTCCACCTCCCTCTAAATCCTCCCACCGCTTCTGGCGCCTCCCACTGCCCCTCCCACCACGGTAAAATTCAAAATTTTAAAATTTTATGTATGTATGTATGTATGTATGTATAATTTTATTTTAATATTACGTACATACATATAATTTTGTTTAATATGTATTTAGGTATAATAATGCATATTTACGTATAATAAGGTGTATAATAATGTGTATAAATATTATAATAATGTGTATTTAGGTAAATATTATAAATTGGTAAAAAAAAAATTGGTAAAAATTGGTAAATAATGTGTTTAGGTAAAATTTGTCTAATAATGTGTATTTAGGTAAATATTATAAATTGGTAAAAAATAATATGCATTTAGGTAAAATTTGTTAAATAATGTCTATTTAGGTAAATATTATAAATTGGTAAAAAATGGTAAATATTGTAAATTGGTAAAAATATAAAAGGGGAAATTATTTAAAAATCCAAAAAGATATAAGTTTTCCAAAAAACCTAGCTGACATCATTTTCTCCCAAAAAGACCCAATAAGTTATAAAACTCATTTTTTCTGATAGTTTTGCAATTCTTTCCTAATTTGAATTCTAACTGTCTATAAGATAGAGTTGCGAATCATCTCTCTCTTCCCTCCATTTTTGCCGGAAAAGTAAATCTCTCTGTCTCTCTGTCTCTCTGTCTCTCTATATATATCTCTACAATATCTCTCACTCTCTCTCTCTCTCTGTCTCTCTCTCTCTCTCTCTCTCTCTCTCTCTCTGTGTGATCGCGATCGCGATCGCGATTCAGAAATCGCAGCAACAAAAACTCTATTCGATCTCGAAGTCGTACAAAATTTCAAGCGTTTTAAGAATCAAATCTCTCACCATCTCTGTACATAAATTGATGACTTCATATGTTCAATTCTGTTGTTGTGACGACCCGAACCAGAATCAGTAGTGTAATCGGTATGATTCACGTGTTAGCGCGTAATCGCGGTTTATCGTTAAGTGTGTGATTTGCCGGTTTAGTTCGGGACTTAATTTTTGGCCGAGAATTTGAGTTGAGTCTCTTCTCGAGAGTTGTAGTACACGTGATTTCGAGCTCGTGGCGGTTCCAGATGATTTTTCCGATAATCGAGGAATACAATATGATTATTTGAAGTTTCGGTTTATCGACGAGTTTATCCGTTCGTTTCGTACTTATCCGAATCGTAATGGTTATCCGTTTTGGACCGTCGATCGTCCCGAGGGGCGAGTATAAATATCAGAAATAGTCGAAAAATTGTCGAAAACACTGTTTGAGGCGTTGACCGAGCGTTGACTTTCACTATTGGGCCGTTGACCGTTGACCCATGAAGGAAATCGACCCGTTTGAAATTTTGCCGGCCGACCCGGATTTTCCGGCCACCTCCGGCCACGTTTGGGGTATAATTCTTCTCCCCTTGAGTTCTTATGTTGTTTGGTGTTTGAAATTGTGAAAATTAGTTGTGTTTGGAGTGGTTTCGAATCGGGTATTGTTGCCGGATTTCGCCGGTGACGGGAGGTGGTGCTGCGGCTAGCCACGGTGGCGGGAGTGAGGGGGTTTCGACTCCCCTTGCTGCAGTGAAGCTCCCTATGTGATTGAATCTGGTTGAGGATGGGTTTTTGAGTGAACCCGTGGGGGTTGCCGGAGTTATACTCCGATTTGGTTTCGAGCTAATTTGGTGATGATATAGTTTGAATTGGGTTTTGTCCTAGTTATTAATTATGTTGGGCTTGAGGTAAGCTTCAAGACTGGGCTTTCCTCGCCGGAGAAACTCTCCGTTGACGGCGGCGCTCCGGCGAGAACGTTGACTTTTTAGTTTTCGATGATTTTAGTGTCATTTTTCTCGTAATCGCGCCCCGATCGCCGCCTTGAGGTTTTCGAGTTGATTTGAGTATCAGATTTTCAATCGAGGGTTTCGAGTGGAGATTTCGAGAATTCAGTCGATTATTTTATACGGTTTTGTATATTTCCGGGAACGGTTGGTTTCTGTGGTGAAGTACAGTGTTGTGAGCTATGATTTTGATCAGATATATTTTATGACTATTCAGGGGATCGAGATCGTGCTTCGGGCGAGGGATCTTCCGCCGGGCCACGAAATTAGCGCGAGTGCGCGTTTTGCTCACCTGTGAGTGGACAACTTCTTTTCACTGTTAATCGCGAGTCATTACATATGTTTTACGAGCATGAGCATGCATACGAGATTATGTTTTATTTGAGCATGTGTTATACAATTATGCCTATACCAGTATATATTACGTATATGCATTTATATATTGTTTTATGCATTTACATCGAACTATTTATGATTTGGTTTACACAGAGTACAGTCTCAGTATATATTGTTGTATCGATACACTTGCATCCCGGCTGATCCCCGAGGATGTTTACCGGGGGAGGCTGTGACTCCTGACCCGAGGCCTTTACCGGGGGGAGGCAGACCTCTGACCTGAGGCCTTTCTGGCTAGAATCACGTGTTGGTCTGGGATCCCGTGATTCGGACTATACTAGCACGGATGTGTCTACGAGCGACTCCGTGGGATTTTTCCATGCATGCTCTGTACACATGAGGAGTTAGAGTCTCCCTCGTGTACCATTTGATTTTTTTTATACATTTGACTCGCATATGTTTTAATAATACATATTATTCGGCGAAAGACATTTATTTTCGTCCACTCACTCTAACAGTTTTCATGTCTTTCCCCTGGGCTTTCCGGTTTCCGTGCCCAGTTTGCAGTTCAGGTTCTGGTGTTTCACGTCGTGATCGGAGGCTAGTTGTTCGAGCCACTTGTGTTTTCCAGTAGGTTTCTTGTTTCACCTACTGATGTATATATTGTATATATTTACACTAGAGGTCGCTCTGATACATTTTGATACATGATTTATACGGTTTTTTGTGACGACCCGGACCAGAATCACCAGTATGATCAGCTATATACGTGAGTTACTGCGTAGTCGCAGAGTTCCGACAGTATTTGAATCGCCGAACTTGTTAACGACTAAATCATTGGTCAAGAATTGGAGCTGGGTCTCTTCTTGAGAGTCGTTGTACGTGTGATTTCGAGTTCGTGGACGGTTCCGGATCATTATTTGGATGACCGAGGAATTAATTATGAATATTTGAAGTTTGGATTTAAATGGTGGTGCTCTTAGCGACTAAATTACCGGACGAGAATTTGGTTTCTGTTCCTTCACGGAAGTTGTTGAGAATTTAATTTCGAGCTCGTGGGAACTTCCGGAGTATTATTCTGAGTTACGAAGATTTAGTTGTGAATATTTCCGATTGTTGGTTATTTAGTCGATTAAGTGTGTGTTGGTTTGAACAGTTGACTTTTTATCGGTTTGGTCGATGCGTTTGACTTTGGGTGATTATTGAAGAACATGTCGACTCGAGTTTGTTGCCGTGAGAATTATCGGAATCGGAGTTACGACGCGAGAGTTACGGATGTTTAAGTTTTGCCGAAATGTATTTTTGGAGGTTTCCTTTTTGGGAAGGTTTAAATAGTGGGGTTTCCAAAACAGGCAAGTCAAACATGCATTCAAGACGGTTGACCTGGTCAACACGGGTTGACCTGGTCAACACGGGTTGACCGAGGTGGTGGAGGAGTCACGTCGGTGACCGACGGCTCACGGCGGCGAGACGCCGTCCGGCCACCACGGAGCTCGGCTCCGGTCCCGTTCACCTCGCCCCGACGTTCTGGTTCCGTTCTCGGCCACCACGCACGGTGTAGCTCACCGGAAAAGGAGAAATTCTGACTTGAAATTGGAAGAAAAATGGTGAATTCGGGTTGCATGAATTAGGCCGATTCGAGCTACAATTTGGACTGGGTTTTGTAGCCCTCTTCACCCTGATTCTAACCATATAGGTATGGTGATCTAATTTTGCTTGTGGATGGAGAATTTTGGATTGGAAAATTTGGTACCAATTCGGGTTTGCTTGAAATTGAGCTAGTTAGAGATTGAATTGGCCTTTGTTGCAGTTATGAAAGTTGCTCAGTGGATGATTTTGAGTGGAATAGAGGTTGCTCCGCCATGGAATTTTCGGTTCGGGTGGCGGCGCCGCCGTGGGCGGCGGTCAATGGCAGTCAACAGTTTGACTTTTTGGGTTTTCGACAAGTTGCATGTCATTTCACTCGAAATCGCGCCCCGATCGCAGTGGGGAGATTCGTTTCTCGATTTGAGCATCCGAAAGTACAGCGAGGTATTGAGGTGTGATTTTCGGATTTTCGACAGTTTGTCGTAAACGGATTATGTGTTTCCGAGAACGGTGGTTTCTTGTGATTTGTTTTGAATTATCGAGTTATGACTTTGAGTATTGGACATTGTGATTATTCAGGGGTTCGAGATCGTTTTTTTGGCGAGGGACTTTCCGCCGGATCACGGGTTAACGCGTATCGCGTTACGCTAGTCTGTGAGTAGACAATTTCTTTTCACGGAAATGATTGCGAGTCTTTTAATATGATTTTCGAACTTGAGCATGCGTACGAGTTTATGATTTATACGAGCATGCTGTTTCATGAATTTGCATCGAAATGTTTATGATTTGGTTTACACAGAGTACAGTCGTTATATGTTGTTGTATCGATACACTCGCATCCCGGCTGATCCCCGAGGATGTGTACCGGGGGAGGCTGTGACTCCTGACCCGAGGCCTTTACCGGGGGGAGGCAGACCTCTGACCTGAGGCCTTTCTGGCTAGAATTGCGTGGAAGTCTGGGACTCTGTGATTCTGACTGTACTAGCACGGATGTGTCCATGAGCGACCCCGTGGGATTTTTACTTGCATGCTCAGTACGCTGGAGGAGTATGGTTTTACCTCGTGTACTTTATTATCTTTATTTACCTGGACTCGTATATGTTATTTTAAACATACATATCAACTGGTGAAAGACATTTATTTTCGTCCACTCACTCTAACAGTTTTCATGTCTTTCCCCTGGGCTTTTCGGTTTCCGTGCCCAGTTTGCAGTTCGGACTCTGGTGTCGCACGTCATGGTTGGAGGCATAGTGCTCGAGCTACCGTGTTTCTTCCAGTAGGTTTATTGTTCTACCTACTGTGGTTTACTTATATGTTTATACAATAGAAGTCGCTCTGAGTAATCTGTTGTTTATGTTATACGATTTTACACCAGATTTCAGTAAAGTATAAATATATTTATTGTTTTACTTTACTGTTGATATATTGAGAAATCCGGATGGGATTGGTGCCCACGGTTTAATTTTTGTGGCATAGGATGAAGTGTATTTTCCGCGTGCAGGTAATGGTAATTCCACGTTAGTAGCAAAACTCTGCCAAAATTTCTACGGTTTTTGTTGATTCGTGTTTTCGAAGGGGTTCGATTCTGGTTTAGGCAACTAAATCGGGGTTGGGTCCTTTCATTTTTCTCGGATATACTATATATTACAGTATGTTTACTGTTTATTATTAATGTTATGATATTGAGAAATCCGGATGGGATTGGTGCCCACGGTTTGGCTTTTGTGGCATAGGATGAAGTGTTATTTTCCGGGTGCAGGTAATAGCAATTCCGCGTTAGTAACGTTACTCTGCCGAAATTTTTAATGGTTTTTGTTGGTTCACGTTTTCAGAAGGGGTTTGATTTCGGTTTAGACAACTAAATCGGGGTTGGGTCCTTTTAGCTTGGTATCAGAGCATTAGGTTGTCAGATTCTGTAGACTCTTGTAGTTGTGACGCTTAGGGTATTTGAGTTTGTACGGCATGACTGGAGTGATGACCCGACTGGCCAGCGGTACTCATCAATACTTCGGGTGTTGTGTGTTCTCAAATATCTGAGGTCTCATAATTACGTTCTTTTTGCTTGTACCTAATGCTTGTCTTGTATCAGTAGGATGCCTCCTCGACGTGGTCCCCGTGTTGATCGGGAAGAGGATCCTGATATGGATCGCCAGACGCATGACTTGCTGATGTGAGTGCTGCATTTGGAAGAGCGTTTTGACCCTGTGGTCAAAGCTCGTACTGCTGGTGCGACTGTCTTTTCGGGTTCAACTGATCCAGAGATATGTGAGGCATGGTTGGTTCAGGTTGAACGTGTATGTGAGCGTCTGCGGTTTACCCCTGAGCAGATGACAGTGGCAGCAGTCCGATTACTTGAGTCTGATGCATATTTCTGGTGGGTTAGCACCGACAGAGTTCCAGTTGATACTCCGTGGACTTTTTTCCGAGATTTGTTTATGCGGAGGTATTTCAACCAGGCTACCTAGCAGCGCAAGTATGAGGAGTTTACGAACTTGAGACAGGGCAGTATGTCTGTGCTTGAGTATCGAGACAGGTTTACCCGCTTATCTCATTTTGCGCTTGACATGGTGGCTACTGAGGAAGCCAAGTGCCGCAGGTTTGAGCTGGGTTTGTGACGACCCGAAACAGAATCAGCAGTTAAGTCGCATAGTCGCAGAGTTACGACAGTGTTGAAACCGCCAGCTTCTTAACGACTAAATTATTGGCCGAGAATTGGAGCTAGGTCTCTTCTCGAGAGTCGTTGTACGTGTGATTATGAGTTCGTGGGAGGTTCCGGATCGTTATTTGGACGACCGAGGAATTAGTTATGAATATTTGAAGTTTTGACGGAAACGGATTTAAATGGCAGGTTTGTTCGCGACTAAATTATCGGACGAGAATTTGGCTTTAGATCCTTCACGGAAGTTGTTCAGAATTTAATTTTGAGTTTGTGGAAACTTCCAGAGAATTATTCGGAGTTACGAAGATTTAGTTACGAATATTTCCGATTGTTAATTGTTTAGTCGATTAAATATGTGTTGGTTCGAAGGGTTGACTTTTTATCCGATTGGTCGATATGTTTGACTTCGGGTGATAATTGAAGAACATGTCGAGACGAGTTTGTGGTCGTGAGAATTATTGAAATCGGAATTACGACGAGGTAGTTACGGGTAATCTAAGTTTGTCGAAAATGATAAGTATGAGTTTCCATTTTGGGAAGGCTTTAAATAGTGGAGTTTCTATTTATGGAAAGTCAACTGGGGTCATTTATGCTATTGACTCGGTCAACGTGGAGAAGGAATGGGTGGCGCGACATGCCACGGCTTCGCCAATGACGGAGCACCGTCCGGCCACCCTAGGGCTTGGCCCTTGACTTAATCGATTCGCCTCACCTCCCTTATGGTGTTTCCGACCTCCACGCACGGCGAGGCTCGCCGGAGGAGGAGCTAAATCCGGCCAAATTTGATGAATTTTTGGTGATTTCGGGTTGCTCAATTTAGGCCGAATTGAGCTACAACTTTGAGTGGGCTTTGAAGCTCTCATCCCCTTGATGCTACCCTGTAAGTTTGGTGATTCAATTTGATGTGTACATGGAGAATTTTGGGTTTGAATTTTGTGTTCTAATTTGGTTTTGCTTGAAATTGGATGATTTAGAGTTTGAATTGGACTTCGGTGCAGTTATGAAAGTTGCTCAGTGGACGATTTTGAGTGGAATAGGGGTTGCTCCGCCGTGAAATTCTCCGGTCGGCGGCGGTCAACGGTCAAATTTTGACTTTTTGGGACTTTCGACAAGTTGCATGTCATTTGACTCGAAATCGCGCCCCGATCGCAGTGGGGAGGTTCGTTTCTCGATTTGAGCATCCGAATATATAGCGAGGTATTGAGGTGTACATATACGGATTTCCGACGATTCGTCGACTTTGAATTACGTGTTTCAGAGAACGGTGGTTTCTCGTGATTTGATTTGTATTGTCGGGTAATGACTTTGAGAAATGATTATTGTGATTATTCAGGGGTTTGTGATCGTTTGTTTGACGAGGAAGTTTCCGCCGGATCACGGGTTAACGCGATACGCGTTACGCAAGTCTGTGAGTGGACATTTCTTTTCACGGATTGATTGCGAGTCTTTTATAAATGATTTACGAACTTGAGCATGCGGATTGATTATGATTTTACGAGCATGTGTTTTACGATTATGCTTATACGATCATACGTATACGAATATATACATATACGTACATATTATGTTTTATGCATGTGCATGGAAAAGATTTATGATTTGGTTTACATAGAGTACAGTCTCAGTATATGTTGTGGTATCGATACACATTGGCTTCTCGGCTGATCCCCGAGTACGCTCCGGGGAGGGACAGATATCCTGACCCGAGGCCTTTCTGGCTAGAATCAAGTGTGGGTCTAGGATCCCGTGGTTCAGACTGTGCTATCGCGTGGAAGCCCACGAGTCTCCGCGATATATTTTACCTTGCATGCTCTGTACGTGTGAGGAGTTAGAGTCTCCCTCGTGTACTATTTCCTTTATTTATGCATTTGACTCGCATATGATTTTATACGTATATATTACTTGGTGAAAGACATTTATTTTCATCCACTCACTCTAACGTGTTTATTGTCTTTCCCCTGGGCTTTTCGGTTTCCGTGCCCAGTTTGCAGTTCAGGCTCTGGTGTCGCACGTCGTGGTCGGAGGCATAGTGCTCGAGCAATCTTTCTTCATCCAATAGGTTTATTGTTCTACCTACTGTGGTATGCGTATACGATTATATATTAGATGTCGCTCTGAGCTTTATGTGGTATATGTTATACGATTTTATACCGGATTTCAGAAAAGTATATATATATTTATTGTTTTATTTTACTGTTGATATATTGAGAAATCCGGATGGGATTGGTGCCCACGGTTTGCTTTTTGTGGCATAGGATGAAGTATATTTTCCGCGTGCAGGTTAAGGTAATTCCACGTTAGTAATGAAACTCTGCCAAAATTTCGAAAAGTTTTTTGTTGATTCGTGTTTTCGAAAGGGTTTGATCCCAGTTTATGGAGCTAGATCGGGGTTGGGTCCTTTCAGCTTGGTATCAGAGCATTAGGTTATAGGTTCTATAAACTTTTGTAGTCGTATTTACTAAGGATATTTGAGAATGTACAGCATGTCTGGAATGGTGACCCGACCGGCCGGCGGATAATCATCAAATTTCGGGTGTTGTATGCTTTCAAATATTTGAAGTTCCATGATTACGTTCCACTTGTTGTGAACGATAATGTATTCATTAGGATGCCTCCTGACGTGCTTTCCGTGTCATTTCGGTTGTGGATCCTGTTGAGGATCAATCGATGCGCGATTTGCCAGAGAACAGTGGATTTATGTCATATAGACTATCATCATTAGCTACGGTACCTGCATCTCCACTTCCGGGGTTGTGGAGAGTGTTGTATCTGTCTGGTGAGATTGTGAGTATTGGCTGGGTGTACAGAGACTGTGAAATTTTTATTGGTGGCCATGGTTTAGTCGCAGATTTGTTGTTGCTTGATATTGTCGACTTTGATCTGATCTTGGGTATGGACTTCTTAGAGACGCATTGGGCCATGTTTGACTGTCACAAGAAGGAGGTCGCGTTTCGACGACCAAGCTTTCCCGAGATACTGTTTCCCGGCGAGAAGAACACTTCACTACCATGTTTGATTTCCGAGATGAGGGCGGATCGGTTGATGAAGACGGGTTGTGTTGCTTATTTAGCTCATGTGGTAGACACTACGGCTGCTGTGCCAGACCTTGGTGGTATTGAGGTTGTTTCTGAGTTTGCGGATGTGTTTCCGGAGGAGTTACCTGGTATACCTCCTGTGCGGGAGATTGACTTCACTATTGAGCTGTTACCGGGTACAGGACCGATTTCACAGACACCGTATCGTATGGCACCAGCGGAGTTGAAAGAGTTACAGGTTCAGCTCCAGGAGTTGCTGGAGAAGGGTTTTATTCGACCCAGTGTTTCACCATGGGGTGCTCCGATTTTATTTGTGCGGAAGAAAGATGGGTCTATGCGGTTGTGCATCGACTACCAGAAGCTGAATCAGGTTACGGTGAAGAACAAGTATCCGTTGCTGCAGATTGATGATTTGTTCGATCAGCTCAAGGGAGCTTCAGTCTTTTCGAAGATTGATCTTCGATCCGGATGTCACCAGTTGAGGATCCGAGACTCTGATGTGGCCAGGACAGCTTTCAGGTCACGGTATGGGCATTATGAGTTTTTGGTTATGCCGTTTGGGTTGACCAACGCCCCCGCAGCTTTTATGGACTTGATGAATCGGGTGTTCAGACGGTTTCTGGACAAGTTTCTGATTATGTTCATCGATGATATTTTGATCTATTCCAGGAGTGTGGGCCAGCATAAACAGCATTTGCGAGCGGTGTTGCGGACTTTGCGGGACCATCAGTTGTTTGCGAAGTTTAGCAAGTGCGAGTTCTGGCTGGACAGTGTGAAGTTTCTGGGCCACGTGATATCAGCTGAGGGAGTCAGTGTTGATCCTGACAAGATCGAGGCCGTACTGAATTGGAGTAGACCTACCACTGTACCTGAGATCCGGAGTTTCTTGTGTTTGGCAGGCTACTACCGACGATTTGTACAGGATTTTTCTCGGATCGCTACCCCATTGACCAGGTTGACGAAGAAGGGCGTCAAGTTTGAGTGGTTTGATGCAAGTGAGGAGAGTTATTTGCTCATAAAGGAGAAGTTGACTACTACACCGGTTCTGACATTACCAGACGACGGCGGTGAGTTTGTGGTTTATAGTGATGCGTCAAAGTTGGGACTAGGTTGTGTGCTGATGCAGCATGGTAGAGTTGTATCCTATGGTTCTAGGCAGTTGAAACCAAACGAAGTCAACTATCCGACCCATGATTTGGAGCTGGCCACTATTGTGTTAGCGTTGAAGAGTTGGAGACATTACTTGTACAAGGCTCAGTGTAAGATCTTCACTGACCACAAGAGTCTCACCTACTTACGGACGCAGCCAGATTTGAACATGAGGCAATGTCGGTGGATGGAGTTGATTAACGACTATGATTGCACTTTTGAGTACCATCCAGGGAAGGCCAATGTTGTGGCTGATGCACTTAGCCAGAAATCCGGAGCTTCGTTGTTCCATATGTGTGTGGCTAGAGTGTCGATGTTAGCCGAGCTTCGGGCTACGGGTGCCGAGTTCGAGTGGGATGATGAAGGAGCTTTGCTGGCTAGTTTTCACGTTCGACCTGTATTGGTTGATCAGGTACGGGAGGCTCAGGAATCAGATTCCTACTTGTTGGGCAAGAAGACCATGGTACGGAATGGTGTGCCTACAGAGTTTCGATTGAACGACGACGGTACGCTGTTGTTCAGAGGCAGGTTGTCTGTGCCCAGAGACGAGAGCCTGAAGAAAGAGGTTCTGGATGAGGCTTATAGTTCCGCGTATGCGATGCATCCCGGAGGTACAAAGATGTTTCGTACACTTCGAGCGTATTACTGGTGGCGCAACATGAAGCGGGAGATTGCCGCATATGTGAGTCGATATTTGATCTGCCAACAGGTTAAAGCGGAGAGGCAGAAACCTGCAGGGAAGTTACAGCCACTAGAGATTCCGGTTTGGAAGTGGGAGCATATTACCAAGGATTTCGTTTATCAGTTGCCGCGTACTTCGGCTGGCAACACTGGTATTTGGGTTATTATGGATCGACTGACGAAATCTGCTCATTTTCTCGCACTTCCGGGGAAGATATCAGTGGGCAGATTGGCCAAGCTGTATTTGTCAGAGATTGTTCGTCTGCACGGTGTGCCTGTGTCTATTGGTTTTGACCGAGACAGTCAGTTTACTTCTGAGTTTTGGCAGGCGTTGCAGCGAGCCATGGGCACGAGGTTGCGTTTCAGTACAGCTTTTCATCCTCAGACTGACGGGCAGTCTGAGCGGACTATACAGACACTTGAGGATATGTTGCGGTCTTGTGTGTTGCAGTTCCGCGGGAATTGGGACCAGCAACTACATTTGATAGAGTTCGCCTACAACAACAGCTATCAGGCCAGTATCGAGATTGCATCGTATGAGGCCCTGTACGGGAGACAGTGTCGCACTCCGTTGTGCTGGAGTGAGGTGGGCGAGCGATGGCTTACTGGCCCTGATCTGGTGAAGAGCACTATGGAGGACGTCCAGATTATCCGGGACAGATTGAAGATCGCCCAGGATCGTGAAAAGAGTTACGCGGACGTGAGAAGGAAGAGCCTCGAGTTTGATGTGGGTGATTGGGTCTTCCTGAAACTATCTCCGTGGAAGGGTGTTGTGCGTGTCGGAAAGCGTGGCAAGCTTCGACCACGTACATTGGTCCGTATGAGATCACCGAGAGGGTTGGAGCTGTTGCTTATAGACTTGAGTTACCGGCTGAGATGGCTCGTGTTCATGATGTTTTCCACATTTCGATGTTGCGGAAGTACATCTCAGATCCTTCGCATGTGTTAGCCTCACAGCAGTTACCGATCCGAGAGTATTTGACGTACGTGGATGAGCCAGTACAGATTCTTGATCGTCGTGAACAGGAGTTGAGGCACCGTGTGATCCCACTAGTTAAGGTCTTGTGGCAGAATCACTCGGTTGAGGAGGCCACCTGGGAAACTGAGCAGCGTATGCGGGAGCAGTATCCTCATCTGTTCACTTGACAGGTACGTAAATTTCGAGGTCGAAATTTTTTAAGGAGGGGTAGATTTGTGACGACCCGAACCAGAATCAGTAGTGTAATCGGTATGATTCACGTGTTAGCGCGTAATCGCGGTTTATCGTTAAGTGTGTGATTTGCCGGTTTAGTTCGTGGCTTAATTTTCGGCCGAGAATTTGAGTTGAGTCTCTTCTCGAGAGTTGTAGTACACGTGATTTCGAGCTCGTGGCGGCTCCAAATGATTTTTCCGATAACCGAGGAATATAATATGATTATTTGAAGTTTTGGTTTATCGAAGAATTTATCCGTTCGTTTCGTATTTATCCGAATCGTAATGGTTATCCGTTTTGGACCGTCGATCATCCCGAGGCGCGAGTATAAATATCGGAAATAGTTGAAAACACTGTTTGAGACGTTGACCGAGCGTTGACTTTCACTATTGGGCCGTTGACCGTTGACCGTTGACCCGTGAAGGAAATCGACCCGTTTGAAATTTCGCCGGCCGACCAGGATTTTCCGGCCACCTCCGGCCACGTTTGGGGTATAATTCTTTTCCCCTTGAGTTCTTATGTTGTTTGGTGTTTGAAATTGTGAAAATTGGTTGTGTTTGGAGTGGTTTCGAATCGGGTATTGTTGCCAGATTTCGCCGGTGACGAGAGGTGGTGCTCCGGCGAGCCACGGTGGCGGGAGTGAGGGGGTTTCGACTCCCCTTGCTCCAGTGAACCTCCCTATGTGATTGAATTTGGTTGAGGATGGGTTTTTGAGTGAACCCGTGGGGGTTGCCAGAGTTATACTCCAATTTGGTTTCGAGCTAATTTGGTGATGATACAGTTTGAATTGGGTTTTGTCATAGTTATTAATTATGTTGGGCTTGAGGTAAGCTTCAAGACTGGGCTTTCCTCGCCGGAGAAACTCTCCGTTGACGGCGGCGGCGGCGGCGGTCAACGGCGGCGCTCCGGCGAGAACGTTGACTTTTTAGTTTTCGATGATTTTAGTGTCATTTTTCTCGTAATCGCTCCCCGATGGCCGCCTTGAGGTTTTCGAGTTGATTTGAGTATCGGATTTTCAGTCGAGGGTTTAGTGGAGATTTCGAGAATTCAGTCGATTATTTTGTACGGTTTTGTATATTTCCGGGAACGGTTGGTTTCCGTGGTGAAGTACAGTGTTGTGAGCTATGATTTTGATCAGATATATTTTATGACTATTCAGGGGATCGAGATCGTGCTTTGGGCGAGGGATCTTCCGCCGGGCCACGAGCTTAGCGCGAGTGCGCGTTTTGCTCACCTGTGAGTGGACAACTTCTTTTCACTGTTAATCGCGAGTCATTACATACGTTTTACGAGCATGAGCATGCATACGAGATTATGTTTTATTTGAGCATGTGTTATACGATTATGCCTATACTAGTATATATTACGTATATGCATTTATATATTGTTTTATGCATTTGCATCGAACTATTTATGATTTGGTTTACACAGAGTACAGTCTCAGTATATGTTGTTGTATCGATACACTTGCATCCCGGCTGATCCCTGAGGATGTTTACCGGGGGAGGCTGTGATTCCTGACCCGAGGCCTTTACCGGGGGGAGACAGACCTCTGACCTGAGGCTTTTTTGGCTAGAATCACGTGTGGGTCTGGGATCCCGTGATTCGAACTGTACTAACACGGATGTGTCTACGAGCGACCCCGTGGGATTTTTCCATGCATGCTCTGTACGCGTGAGGAGTTAGAGTCTCCCACGTGTACCATTTGATTTTTTTTTATACATTTGACTCGCATATGTTTTAATAATACATATTATTCGGCGAAAGACATTTATTTTTGTCCACTCACTCTAACAGTTTTCATGTCTTTCCCCTGAGATTTTCGGTTTCCGTGCCCAGTTTGCAGTTCAGGTTCTGGTGTTTCACGTCGTGATCGGAGGCTAGTTGTTCGAGCCACCTGTGTTTTCCAGTAGGTTTCTTGTTTCACCTACTGATGTATATATTGTATATATTTACACTAGAGGTCGCTCTGATACATTCTGATACAGGATTTATACGGTTTTTCCCGGATATACTATATATTACAGTATGTTTATTGTTTATTATTAATGTTATGATATTGAGAAATCCGGATGGGATTGGTGCCCACGTGTGACGACCCGGACCAGAATCAGTAGAGTAATCAGTACGATTCACGAGATTGTGCATAATCGCGGTTAGTCGTTAATTGTGTGGTTTGCAGATTTAGTTTACGACTTAATTATCGACCGAGAATTTGAATTGAGTTTCTTCACGGAAGTTGTAGAGCACGTGATTTCGAGCTCGTGGGCTATTCCGGATGAATTTTTCGATAACCAAGGAATATAATATGATTATTTGAAGTTCCGGTTTTCGACGAGTTTATTCGTTTGTTTCGTATTTATCCGAATTGTGGTGGTTATCCGTTTTGAACCGTTGATCGTCCCGAGACGCGAGTATAAATATCGAAAATAGTCGTAAAATTGTCGAAAACACTGTTTGAATTGTTGACCAGTGTTGACTTTCCATTTTTGGAAGTTTGACCCGTTGACCCGTGAAGGAGAACTTTCCCGTTTGGGCTCGCCGGCCGACCCGGATTTTCCGGCCACCTCCGGCTACGTTGTGGGTACCAATCGATTCCCCTTGAGTTCCTTTATTGTTTTGTGATTGAGTTTGTATGAATTGGTTAGGTTTTGGTTGAACCCGATTTGGGTCCGTTTCATGAATTTCGCCGGTGACGGTTCGTGGTGTTTCGGCGAGCCACGGTGGTAGGGGTGAGAGGGTTTTGGTTCCCCTTGCCCCTGTGAAGCTTCCCATAAGGTTGAATTTGGTTGGGATTGAAGTTTTGGGTGAAACTGAATTGTTGAATTCCGATATGGTTTTGTACTGTTTTGATGGGGTTCCGGTTAAAATTGGGTTTGTTGGTAATTAAAGAAAAGGCTAGGCTTGAGGAGAGCTTCAAGTCTGGATCTTCCTCGCCGTGGAATTCAACCGTTGACGGCGTGCCGGCGGCGGCGGCGGTAGTCGACGGCGGTGCTCCGGCGAGAGGGTTGACTTTTCAGATTTCGATGATTTTAATGTCATTTTTCTTGTAATCGCGCCCTGATTATCGCCTTGAGGTTTTCGTATTGATTTGGGTATCAAATTTTTAGTCGAAGGTTTCGAGTGGAGATTTCGAAAATTCAGTCGATTGTTTATACAGTTTTATATGTTTCCGGGAACGGTCGGTTTCTGTGGTGAAGTACAGAGTTGTGGGCTATGATTTTGATCAGTTATGTTTTATGATTATTCAGGGGATCGAGATTGAGATCATGCTTCAGGCGAGAGATCGTCTACCGGACCTCGAGATTAGCGCGAGTGGGCGTTTTGCTCACCTGTGAGTGGACATTTCTTTTTACGGATTGATTGCGAGTCTGTTATATACGTTTTAGGAACTTGAGCATGCAGTTTGATCATGATTTTTATGAGCATGTGTTTTACGATTATACATATACGAATATGCTAATACGAATATACATACGTATATATTATGTTTTATGCATGTGCATGGAAAGGATTTATGATTTGGTTTACACAGAGTACAGTCTCAGTTATCAGGGTTGTATCGATACACATTGGCTTCTCGGCTGATCCCCGAGTACGCTCCGGGGGGGGGGGGGACAGATATCCTGACCCGAGGCCTTTCTGGCTAGGAATCACGTGTGGGTCTGGGATCCCGTGATTCAGACTGTGCTTTCGCGTGAGTGTCCATGAGTGACCCCGCGATATTATGATGCATGGTCTGTACGTGGGTTGGAGTCAGCGTCTCCTCATGTACCATGTGATTTTCATGCATTTGACTCGCATATGTTTTATAACATATATATATTATTTGGTGAAAGACATTTATTTTCGTCCACTCACTCTAACGGTTTTCATGTCTTTCCCCTGGGCTTTTCGGTTTCCGTGCCCAATTTTCAGTCCAGGTTCTGGTGTTTCACGTCGCGGTTAGAGGCTAGTGATCCGAGCTACCTGTATTTTCCAGTAGGTTCTTGTTTCGCCTACTGATGTGTATATTGTATATATTTACACTAGAGGTTGCTCTGATACATTCTGATACATGTTTTATACGGATTTTCTCGGATATATTATATATTACAGTTTTGTTTACTGTTTTATTGTTTATGATATGATATTGAGAAATCCGGATGGGATTGGTGCCCACGGTTTGGCTTTTGTGTGTGGCATAGGATGAAGTGTTATTTTCCGGGTGCAGGTTATGGCAATTCTGCGTTAGTAACGTTACTCTGCCGAAATTTTTAAAGATTTTTGTTGGTTTGTGTTTTCAGAAGGGGTTTGATTCCGGATTAGGAAACTAAATCGGGGTTGGGTCCTTTCACCACGGTTTGGCTTTTGTGGCATAGGATGAAGTGTTATTTTCCGGGTGCAGGTATATGGCAATTCTGCGTTAGTAACGTTACTCTGCCGAAATTTTTAATGGTTTTTGTTGGTTCACTTTTTCAGAAGGGGTTTGATTCCGGTTTAGGCAACTAAATCGGGGTTGGGTCCTTTCAGTTGTACATCCAATTTTTACTCTGTTTTTGCATATGATAGAAGATTTGAATTGTTGTTGCACGGATCTGTTTTTGTTGTAGTTATATTAATTGATTTCATGATAGTATTGATTACTTTTCTCCTTAAACTATATGCATTGCGATTTTGAAAATCTACTTAGAAGGCTTCGGTCCATGCTCAAGCCCAATGAAAACCAAACCTTAAGCCCATCTTCTCAAATGCAACCTAAGTCATGTTTACATGCTTATCTTCCTTAGGTGACTGATTAATTCACTTAGGTTTATTTTTAGCTTCCTTAAATATATCTAAACTTAGTCATGGCTAAGACATGGGTATGAAAACATAGAATCAAGCCCAAACATGTAAGTATACCACAATCACATCACAAGCTATAAAACTCATTCACAACATGTAGTAAACTAAATTAAATTCAAATCCATAACTCAAAACATAGTTGTATATACATCAAATTGGCTATGGCTCTTCCAAAAGGCAACTACTCACTAATCATAATAGAAAATAAAGTTTAGATACATGCTTAGAACTAGAAGAGTAACGAAATAACCGAAAAGTCCCCTTAGCCAAAGCTCCACCAAATGACTCCAAGGCTTTTAATTCCACTTCTTCACTCCAAGCTAGCACCAAATCTAAAGAGAAGGTAAGGATAGTCCTTAGTATTCCAAGGAGCCAAGAGGAAGAGGGATTACTTCCCACTCCTTTGAACTCTAAACATCAAACCAAACCCTAGAGGTAAAGATGAGAGGATGAACACCCAAAATAGGCTAAAGTGATGGTGTGGTGGTGGAGAGGTTTAGCTCTACCTAAGAGAGGGAAGAGTTAGGTCTCTAATGGTGGTGGTTATGGAGGTGTTTTTGCCTAGAAGGGGAAGAAAAGAGGTAGAAGAGAGTTCTAGAGGGTTGAGATAAGGATAAGGGGTCTAGAGAGAGTGTAAAACTATGCAAAATCTGAAAATGAGGTGAGTTGTATGTGTGTGGAGAGGGAAGCTCGAATTTGGCTGAGTTGGGAAGGTTAATTTGCACCCTTGGATGATAAAAATTGTGAGATGGAAGATCTAAAAGTTAGCTTTGAATTAGAGAGACCATGATCCACTATTTTAGGTTTTAGAAGGCTAAACTCCAAATTAGTGACATCATGTGGTCCAACTTCTTATATTTCTTTCCAAATAAGATTGGTAAACATAAATGGGCTGAATGGGCCTCCATTAGGCTAGACTTCATGTGATTGGGCCGGTCGGCTGTGGTAAATTCCGGCGGGTTCCGGGCAACTTCTGACGGCTTCCGTTAGAAGTTGCTCCAAATTCTCTCGTAACCTTGGAAATATATATGTCTTCTCCAATAAGTATCTAATTCTTCATATTTAATGCATTTCCGAGCCAACTCCACTTTTCCTAGCAAGAGTAGGAAACGTCATAAGAACAATGCTTTATTCATAGAAAACAAACTATAAACATAAAGTTAGGAGTGTTATAGGTACATAATTATGGTCATCATCAGTCATGGTTTGGTTGCCACTAGACATTAGAGGATTCAGAGGCCACATATTAACTCGCTTGTCGCAACCTCCTGAGAACACAGTTGAATTGGAAAATGATGATTCCAGATATTTAGTGTTTTCGTCGGTGTTATTGAAGGAACAGTCAGCATCAGAGGGTTCGCAGTTGTGAGGAGGAGAGGATGGTTAAACGACGGCAGACTTGGAACGGGTGTGAGCCATTTAGGGTTTTTGGGACGTTCGATCAGGGTTTTGTTTAGCTGAGAAGGAAGAGATGGTTGATGGAGATGAGGAAAAGTGAGAGGGGGAAGATTATATATGGTGTGAAGGAATCGAGGAGATAAAGGAGTGGGGTAGTGGAAAAGTTGAAAGTTAATGGAATAAGAGAGGTTATTAATCTCAAGGGAGTTGAAAGTTAATGGAATAAGAGAGGTTATTAATCTCAAGGGATAAAGAGAGATAAATGGGGGAGATGAGTGTTTCAGAGGAGCATTGAAGAGCCGATTCGATTCATCAATTTTCTCTATAGAGCTTGATAATCAGCCCAAAGAGGAAATTAGGGGCATTGTGGGAGCTAGGAATTTTGGTCAAAATCCTCTTTAACGATGGAGCAATCGGGGTAGAATGATGAGCTTGTTGAGATGGCCTATTTCTCTTATGATAACCCAACTAATTACAATAAGAGGCTGACTTAGTTATGGATTGACTAAGTGACCAACCGATTGGGTCAAACAAGAGGAGAGAGAGGGGTTTGGCGCGCAAGAGTAGGTCGGAGGTTGAAGATCGAGGTCGAGATTCGCGGCTCGATCTTTGATAGCATAACTCGAAGCTTGGCGCCCAAGTTGAGATCCGTATTTTGGTGGGAAATGAAGCACTATAATTACAAGGGAGTAGAGTAAGCATTTAGATTACGAATTTGTCTACAAGTTAGTACCCAAGATCTGCTTGACTTGAGCATTGAAAAGTCTTTTGTAGGTACAACCCCACCTGTCATTTTGGAATTCATCGGAGACAACGTTCGATGTGTCATCAAGGATGAGCGATGTTT
The DNA here is from genome assembly GCA_946800695.1 of Geum urbanum. NCBI lineage: Eukaryota > Viridiplantae > Streptophyta > Magnoliopsida > Rosales > Rosaceae > Geum > Geum urbanum. The sequence continues at coordinate 13,170,458 of OX327017.1, read as the reverse complement.
GTTCGTTTGAAGAGTCCTATAGAGCAAAGAGTTCAACATATTTTTTGGCTACTATAGAGGCAAAAGTGAAAGGAAATGAACAATAGCTAGTAAGAGTGAAAGTGAAAGAGTTAAGTTTTGAATTTGATTTCAGGGTTTTGAAATAAAAAAGAATGCAAAATGACTCATATTACCTTTATAATTGGACAAATCGATGGTGCGTGCCTTTTTTTAATGTCCCAGCTGATGGAGTGACTATTCATATACAGAGACTAAATTTGAGTTACTATTTTGATATATGCCTAACGATAATTACTAAATTGTCAATTTTGACATAGTTTTGTGATTATTTGCCCATTTTTTCCAAAAAAAGAAGAAGTAGAAAGTATATGACAGATCTAATGGAGTAATTTACAATATAAAAAGTTCATCTTACAGTTCATGGAGGACATTTGGTCATTTTTAGTGCAATGCGTGGAATAAGAAGTAGAATATTGGCGACCACGTGGGCTAACTCAAGTGCTAAGATTACCACTATCTAGGAGTATGCTATCTTATAATCCTTTAAAAAAAAAGTGGAGTATTCCCGCATCAGCTTATCCAGAAAGGAAAACTCCCTCGTCAAAACCAACCAAAAACCAATTGAGTTGAGAAGAACAACAAAATGGCTCTTCTTTTGTGGTCGAATCAGCTCGCGCTCAACGCCGTCTCGTCTCGTCCAACACCGTCGTCTTCAAATTTTACCGCCTCCCCCACCGCCGCCTGTGGTAAGCTATCTCCCTGTCTGTTTTCTCAGCTCGTTATCTCTGCATTTACTCGTTAAATCAATTCTTGGAATGAGACTAAGAAACTGGAATGAGACGGTTGAGTTTGGACATTGTTGAATTTGCGTACTGGGTTTTAGTTTCTTGCTGAAATTGTATATGTTTTCCGCTTGTTTTCAGTTTCCAGAATTCACATTACTGACCTGCACTCAAAATCTTTCAATGGAGTTCGACTTCATATGCCGATAGTTGCCGCCAACAAGTCGGTTTCGCTAGTTGTCAAGGCTTCGTCTGATCCGACCGAGGGTACCGAGGCCTCTTCAGATGTCAAGGAAGAGGTGGTGGTAGCGGTCGACAAGCTTCCGTTGGAATCAAAGCTGCAAGAAAGGCTGGAGCAGAAGACGAGGATGAAGCTGGCCAAGAAGATAAGACTTCGCAGGAAAAGACTAGTTCAGAAACGAAAACTCAGAAAGAAAGGCAGATGGCCTCCTTCCAAGATGAACAAGTTGAAGAATGTCTGACGACATCTGCCTAAAGCTTTCTTGCAGGTTTGGTGTTTTTGTCTGCTTCTCATGTCATTTGTTTTATTTGTGCAACATCAAATGTATTCTCATTCCATGTACTTTCCCTGTTTGAATCTTAAAGACATGATTCCTATGGAAATATGGCCAAAATGTGTTGTGAATGTGTAACATCTATGACTGCCCAATTTGATTTGGTCTGAATTAGTACCTGGATGGCACTAATGTTATGCCTTTTCAGCTTGGCTCGTAGAAATAGTTGCATTACTGTGATTGTCCAGCACTTTGACTGCAAAGATAGGAGAGTTATATTTGTAGCTGTTTGGTCTACATTGTTTGCATTCAGTTTATATGTAGGAACAACATGCAGAAAGTGAGGAATTGTTTAATATGTATGAGAATTTTTATGCAGGAGTTGTTGAGTCAGAACTTCAGATGATGATTTAGCCGTGTTCTGAAATCCGAGCACCACATTAGTGATCGAAAGTGCATAATGCAAATTTGAATTACTTAGAAAAGAAGATTTAGAGCACTTAGTTTAAACTTTAACAAGAAGGAAGTGTTCCCTGCTTCAAGGGTGTCCTTTATTTACTTTTTCTTTTTATCCTTGAAGAGTAATATCTCAAATCAAGGTATTGAACCTGTACTTACTCAAGATTGTGGTGCATCAACCATAACAGTTAAATTGTTCATGTGGAGAACTCTGAATAGTTTTCTACCTGGCCCTGACAATCTCTGTAGGAAGAAAGTAGTTTGACTTGTTTCTCCTATTCTCCTAGTTTTGATTGCTGGTTTTTATACATCCTTGGTGCAGTCAATCCCCCTCATGCTCCTACTGACATTGTTAATTTGAGTGAATTTAGATGGAGCTTGGGATAAGAATTAGGTATTAGCTGGATTTGGGGTTACTATCCTTGATTGCAATGTTGTGTTTATTACAGGTGTTGCAAAATCAGTTTGTGCTTTCTTGGGATGAACCTAGAAATAGAAGCTGCAGCACTTGTTGAGGAAATGAAACTGTTTTTGAGCACCAATATTGGAGTGTAGCAGTTGAGAGTGACCGTAAGGGCTTGAAATTGATCCTGGGAGACTTGAAGCTTGCAAAAGTTAGGATTTGGCCTTTTCTCAACGAAATTTATCGAATTTTTCACTCTTGCTCAATCAAGTCTCATGGACAAGGATTACAACATAAGGAAATCGCGTTGTGTTCTAAGCCATCTCAAGTTGTAATCTTTTATCTCCTTTATTTCAATGAGTATTCTCTCGTTTGTAGGATGATAAAATCTTAGCAGAAGGGCTAGAACTAAAGATTTAGTAGGAAAGTTATAGGCAAAAGTGTTTAGGGTAGTGTGAGAGCAGATTTTGCACGCCCTCAAGCTCGCGCATTTTTGTTAATGAAAGTACCAAATCATGGGAGTTGATCTTCCCCGCCTTGAGTATGAGGTTTGGACAATCGACATCCATGATCATTGAAGCTTTACACCTCCCTTATGAGGTTTGTTGATGATGTGAGACTCTGTTGTATTGCTTTCCCTGAACATTCCTCCATGAAAACTTGTAAAACAAGTCCAAGCACGAGTGATACTGTGTTTAGATCCTCTGATATTTAAGTCAATATTGAACCAAACATAAGCGTGTAATAGGGTTGATCTATTACCTTTGCCAAACTATGGCCTCATATATATGATGATCGTTCAAGGTCTAAGCATAGTCTATATAGGAATAGAACTACATATTTTCGGATAGGGAGAATCCAATAAGGACTAGATTTTCCTATCCAGTGCTAATCATGTTTGTCGATAACTACATGCCCTTTGGTGTAATCCCTCTAATCTCATATTCACATTCTTCACGCCTCGAGGATTCCTCTAAGATTCCTACAAACCTTTGAGATTCCCCCAAGTTTCCCAGAAACCTCAGGGATCCCTCCAAGTTTCTCAGAAACCTTCGAGATTTCTTTAGGTTTCTCAGAATCCTCGTGCCTTCTAACATCTTATCCTTCTCAATCGTTCATAGAAATTGTTACACCTCACCTCTGTACATTCTAGCAGCTTGTAAAACCTTCTAGATAGTTCGACATAATTCCAATCGTCCATGAAATATTTGAATATAGTCCAAACCTTTCAACATATAGGCCCAGGCCTAAAGGCCTAATCTCATCATACATTGAACCAAGAAACGTCTTTAGAGAAACATCCACAGGTATCTATGAGGCCAAATTTGGCACCTAAAATTACTTCTAGGCCATACCAAGCAAACATTGCGTCAATTGATGTGGCTTCACGTTCCAGCTAATTTAGCCTTCTAAAAAAGTCCAAGTAATACTATTCAACATATCAAACTTAAATTGAAACACAAAACTTAGCCACAATAATTCCAAGAAAGCAAACTTCACTGAGAGAGTTCTCATTCTTCGAATGAGCTTTCTTGTTCCCACAGGTTTCCGACAGAATCTTGTAGCATTCCAATTAATGAATTATTCATGAAAAGGAAGATAAGGAGTTGAGCAACTTGTTGAACTGAAAACCTTTAGCTTTTCACGATGATGAGCTCATGAATGTCTAAAAATCCACCCATATCAACTTCCTGGAAGTCTTCCCACAACTTTCAACTCCAAGTAACTCATAGTAATTAGGTTTCCATAGAGAACTTCCAATAAGAAGGTTGTTGATGAGATTTATGGAAAACCCCCAAGCTCCCATGGAAATTTGATGAATTTTTTGGAAAACTTTCTGGAAAACCCTCAAGGTTTCTGGAAAACCCTCAAGCACTCAGGAAAACAAGTGCTTTCTTTCAAACATGATCATCTTCTACATTACTCCGTCAAATCATTCTAGGCATACAAGGTATGTAGGCGTTTCATTAAATTTTTAATTTATCTGGATTAGGACATTCTACTACTGTCAAGGTGAGTCCAGTGTGTGAGCTGGGGTATTTAGGGAAAGTAGGTGATAGCGGAACCGCTACGTTTACGTATAAGGGAAATATGTGGTTCTTTAATGACATGTCAACGTCTTATAACGATCCGAACTTTGATTTATGTGATTATCGGCACAAAATGTTGTTATCGCGAGTTGGTTGTGCATATGTGGTTTGTTAACGACTAAATTATCGGGCAAGAATTTGATTGAAGTTTCTTCGCGGAAATTGTAGAGGATTTGATTTTGAGCTCGTAGGAGGTTTCAGACCATTTTTCGGATAATCGGAGAATATAAAATAAATATTTGAAATTGTCGTTGAATTAGTCGTAATTATCCGATTGTGTTGGAGTTATCCGAGTTGTGGGTTTGGTCGGTTCGCGACGTATAAATATCGAATATTCGTAAAAATCGAAAAATCACACATTTAGGCAGAGTTGACCGAGTTGACCCGTTGACCCGTTTGAGCTCCACCGACCCGGTTTGAGTTCGCCTTCGGACCCAACGATTCCGGCCACCTCCGGCCGTGTTCTTGGTATGGTTAGAAATCTCTTGTGATTTCCTATTGATTCATGTATTCATTTGTGAGAATTGGTTGAGGTTGGAGTGAGTTCGAACTCGGTGAAGTTTGGGATTTTTGCCGGAATCGGGTGGCGGTTTCCGGTGAGATTTGGCGTCGGGTAGGTTGGGGGTTTGGTTCCCTTCAACCTCTAGATACTTTTTGGGCTGTTAATTTGGGACAAGGAGGAGTATTTTGGTGGCCTGTGGTGGTCGCCGGAGGGGAGGTTTCGGCCTCCTCTTTTGATTGGAATTCCGGCCACGGTGGTGGTTGGATGGAGATGTGGTTTTGAGGGTTTGGTTGGGCTTGTGGAGAGGATCATTTTGATATATGGCTCGCCGAGAAATGTCACGGTTGGCGCCGCGTCACTGCCAGCGGCGATGGTCCACGGCGGTGCTCCGGAGAGGGGTTGACTTTTGAGGTTTTCAGAGATTTTTATGTCGTTTTGCTCGTAATTGCGCCCCGATCGTAGTCGTGAGGTTCTCGAGTTGAATTGAGTGTGTTAATTAGGGACGAGGGTTGTTTGGGTGTATTTTGAGAATTTTGTTATCCTCATCGATATTTCGAGCGATACGATTTTCGAGAACGTGGGGTTCTTAACGTATTTGCTCCGTATGTTAAAATCGAATATGTATTGATCGTATCCCTATTATTCAGGTAATCGTGAGAGAGTTTTTGGCGAGGGATCTTCCGCCGGGCCTCAGGGCTAGCTGTTATCTGTGAGTGGACATTTTATCCTATGTTGATTTTCATACTTTGATTTCCACAGTGGATTTGCGAGTGTATGAGTATGTTTTACGATTATGCATTTACGAGTATTCATTAATGATTATGCATTTTATGAGCATACATTGGTTTGAAGGCACATGTGATTTGTTTTTACACTGAGCATGGATATATGGATGCATCGATGCTATGGCCTCTCGGCTGATCCCGAGATGCTCCGGAAGGGTTACGTCTATATGAGCACCTGACCCGTGATTCACAGTACCCGGGAGAGTTACGTCTTTATGAGCACTTGACCCGGGCGTGTTGTAACTTTGAGAAAAATGTACTCAAGTTACCGCCTCCACACACATAGTACCTAAGAGAGATACGTCTTTATGAACACTTGACCTGGGCTTGTTTGTTTTAACTTGCATGATTTTATGGGCATTTATTGTGAAAAGCATGTTGGATTTATTTATGCAGCATATTATGATTTACGTCCACTCACTTTAATGGTTTTATTATTTATATGCTTTTCTCTGGGTTTTTCGGTTTTTGCTGCCCAGATTGCAGTATCTTTCCCGTGGTTGCACATCATCGCATGAGGCCTAGAGTTCAAATCACACTTTCCTTCTAGTAGGTTGCTGATGTAACCTACTAGTCTTGTATATTTTGTAATTAGAAGTCGCTCTGAATACTTGTATAATGTTGTTCAGTTTGAGTTATACTCCTGAATGTTTTCTAGATTTCTTATAAACCTTGAGTTTAGTTTTATATATGGATTTTTAGAAATCCGGATGGACATTCGAGGTCCACGGTGTGTCTTGGAATTTATCTATGAAGTGTAATTTTCTTGTAGGCTTTTGGTATATACGTTTTATAAAGTAAACTTTGGCAAAATTTTGGTAAGTTGTGCTGTCGTTAGGGTCTAATTTCGGTTTAGGCAACTAAATCAGGATCAGGTTCTTTCACGTCTACTCTCGTATGGCGTCGAGGTGCTGTGTTAGTGGGTTGTGAGTTCGAGTTTGGTCCATAGGTGAGCATGACGAAGAGGACAAATAAACGTCGAGTCCCCACGTCTTTCCAAGCGTTAGGTGGGTAGAATAAGTGGAGTCTAGTATTTATAGCTTTCACGTCCTTACTTTAAGTCTTTATTAACATGTTGTGATGATGATGGATGCAGTTAACTGGCGATTCCCATAGTGCAAAGAGGAGAGGAGTCGACTAAGAAGAATATCATATGCATGAGGGGAGGAAAGCATTGTCGTTCTATTTGGACCTTGACTCATTGGGATGTGTTGGAGCAAATAAGTTTGATTTGGAGGCCAAGTAAGTGTCACCTTTCTATGCTAGCGTTCATATGTTTGAAACAACAATTTAATGAGTGGTGTGATTGTGGCAGATAAATTGCCCAGGACATCAACGATGAAGAAAATGAAGGGGGTAGGAAACGAGTTGGAGATGTTGATGATGCAGGCGTTAAAGGCGAAGATGGCACAGCAGGAAGAAGGAGGTGGCATTACTGTAGGTCAACAAGTTACAAAGATACCAGTCCCGAATGAGGCAAAGCAGAAAGAACTTGAGGAGGTATCCAACAACCGTGTGCCGGTGGGGGAGGGACATGAGGATGAACAAAGGAAGAAAGAGAGAGAAGAACATGGTGAGGAGGAGGAATTGAGTTGCCAATGCTCTCTAGGCATAGAAGAGACGAGCAAACAGAAAAATAAACTGGCATTTGAGAAGAGAAGGGCATGAAAGAAGAAAGCCCATATTGATTAGAAGTTGAGGAAGAAGACAGAGAAGTTACACTCACGATCGTTTGAGTCGTCGCTTCAACCTTTGAAAATGCCAAGGTTGGGCGAGGATGTAATTGCAGACTTGAATATTGAAGATGTGACTCTTACATCAAGGCAGAGGTGGAATCTATTTGTAGGAGAAGCCTTGGGCCGACCTACTATTGCATGTGAAAGGGAGGCCACCATTCACTTGGCGTACATCAAACAGGTGATAGAAACCATGCATGGTGGTACGTCTAGCGTTTATCAAGTGCAAATGCAGTCGACTCCGACCAGGGATAAACTTCATGCCATTCTCTCAGAGCACATCCAGACGGCGCACATGTTATTCTTGGCCATGCAGGAGGAGGAGAGTGAAGGGGCATTAGCAGAGCTGGCGGAAATCCATCATACATATGACATAATACAAGGCAAGTTGAAGAAGGTAGAGGATGCAAAGAGACTCCTAGAGAAGATGTTAAAGAAGGCAGAAAATCACATCGAGAAGCTGAAAGGCGAGAAGAAAGTTGAAGAAGAAAATACCGCTCAAGTTAATAAAGAGGCGGAGCTGGCTTTGGAAGAGAAGATGTGAGAGCTGTCTAAGGAGCGGGCAGAGTGGTTGGTGGAGATGAAGATCTTAGAGGCAGAGATGCAATCTCATCATGAGCGAATAGAGCAATTGGAGGCTCAGGCGATGGATGAAGATGCGAGGGTGAGGCTGAGGCTGGAGGTGATAGAGATGTACAAGGTGGGTGAGGGTTAAGCAGAGAAGAATAAAATATGAGTAGAGGCTCATGCCAACTTGTTCAAGCAGATGGAGAAATCGTGCTACTTTAACTTGGCACAATTTGTGAATGATAAGGGTTTTTAAGTACCTCATTAGCTGTTTTATCTTTTTTTTATGGAACAACTTATGAGCCCATGGTGGCGTAAGTAGTATTTTGCTATCTATCCCCATTTATTATAATGGTTTAGTGATCTTCTTATTGATGTTTTTGTTTTGTATTTGAAAGACATTTAACCAATGAATGTGTAATCATGCCAAGATATTGCCCAGGGTAAAAGGATTTAAAAATTTTGAGCGTGGTTTTTAGAAAGATTGACAAATGATCCATACTCCATTGATTAAATGTGAATTCATTACAAAAGAGAAGTGGAATGGAGATAGTAACAAAATACATGGCTTAGGCTCAGTCCCTAATGAGGATACACCACTATGGTTACAACTGTTCCCAATCAATGGTAGTATTTACGAAGGTGTACCAAATTCTAATGGTGCGGTAAGATACACCCATTTGTGTCTTTCAGATAGAAAGTGCCCGGACGGATTTCCTCCACGATTTGGTAAGGACCTTTCAAGGTTGGTCAAATGTTCTTTATTTGCGTCTGGATTGCTTTTATGACCCAGTCCCCTACCTGTAATGGGCGGGTACGCACTCGTTGGTTGTAAAGGTGGGCAACTTTTTGTTTTTGGCCACAATTCGCAAATGAGCAGCATCTCGGTGCTCTTCAAGTAGATTATTGTTAAAGCGGAGGCCGTCTCCATTAGGTTCTGGATCAATAGCCACAACCCGATGGCTTTCATGGATAATTTTAAGCGGAAGCAGCCCCTCGAAACCAAATCTGAAGGTGAAAGAAATTTCACCAGTGGTGGTGGTAGGAGTTGTTGATCTAGATGGACCATAAGATCCTAGGTAAGGCCCTCACCCATGTACCATATCTTGGGTCAATCTTCTATATATTGCTGATTTGCTTTTTCAATCCATCTTTTATGATCTTGTTTGCCACATCAACTTTGCCATTACATTGAGGATGAGCGGGGGAAGAAAACAAGACTGTAGTCCCCAATTTCAAGCAAAACTGGACGAACTAATTATTGTTGCATTGTGGCTCATTATCACTAGTGATGTTCATCGGGGCACCATAACAAAAATATAATGTGCACATTGATAATTTTTTCAGTAGTGACTTTCACCAATGACTCTGCCTCGATGAATTTTGTATAATAGTCGATGATGATGATGATGAACTTGTACTAGCCTAGTTCGCCGATAAGAATCTGCCCTCATTGGGCGAAAGGAATGGGAGATACAATGATAAAAAAGCGAGATGGCAGGTACGTGGTGCTTGTGAGCGTGTATTTGACATATGGGACATTTCTCAGCGATGTCTGCAGCGTCAGCGTGAATTTTTGGCCAATAGAAGCCACTGCAAATCACTTTATGGCCAAGGGATCCGGCGCTTATGAGATGGCCGCACATACTGCCATGAATTTCTAGCAGAATGTTACGCCCGATTTCTGGGGTTACGCATTTGAGATTAGGCCACGTGTTCCCATGTTTGTAAAGCTTACCACTTCATATGTTGAAGTTTGCTGTCCAAATGATGACGGTACGTTGTAACGACCTGAACCAAAATAACGTACTTCGTTACTTGTATTAAGCTTTATCGCAGATTAGTCGCCCTAATTAGTTTATTAACGAATTTTTCACCGGGCGAGAATTAGACTTGACTTTCTTCATGAAAATTGTAGAGTATTTTATTTCGAGACATAGGAATATTTTGGATAAGAAAGCTATTTTTAATGCTTGTCGGAAGTCGACGTGAGAATTTATTAAACAGAAATTATTTTTGGGTCGGTTTAATCTCAACCGTTAGATCTAGATCAGATCAATCTGAACCGTTGATTTGGAGAGGAGCTTAGCGGTATAAATATTTTTTTCTTAAAATCCCTAATTAGTTTTGAGTTCCGGCTCAACCCGTCTGTGAACATCGTGACCCGCATCGCACTGCCGACGATTTCGCCGTCGTTTCAATGTTTTCGGCCACTGGCCTAGGTAAAATGAACTCCTCTCTTTATTCTTGTTGGTTTGCTGGGTATATTAGATTGCGTGGTGTTGTTTTTGGTGTGTTTTGTCGCCATCGAGCATTGTAGCTGTACTCGGTGGTGCTCCAACGGTTATTTTTCGGCAGGGTGGGAATCAACGAGGTTTTTGATTTGGAGTCGAAAGCCCATAGCATCAGACTCCATGGAGTGTCATCATCGTTGAATCAACCTGGAAATTTCATTGGAGGCCAATGGCTTTCGTTCGATTTTCTGGCGAATTAGTGGATGGGGTAGTTAGGAAAGTGATTGGGCTTGGTGAGAGGAAGAGATTGGAGTATGTGGCATTGCCATTGGTGGCGATTGCCGACTATGAGGCCGCTGTGGCGGCGATTTGGGCCTAACTGTCGCCGACTTCAGTCTTGGCTAAGTTATATAAATGATAGACCTTGTTGAGGGATTTCAAACGAGGTGCGAATCATCACAAACGTAGCAGTCACCCCACACGGCGCTATCCACTGTGGAGCTCTTGCGAGGCAGTAACCTAGATTTGATCAGCGGGTTTCTAGGGTAGTTTCTAAGCTAGTTTTTTGCATACTTTATCGAATTTCTGTATTGATTGATTTAATTATTTTACAGGAGACCGTGATCGAGATTTGGGTGGGGACTCCTGCCAGACCTCATAGCTAGCTACAACTGTAAGTGGTCTCTTTTATTTTCACAGTCGATAATGAGTCATAACTATATGATTTTATTGCTTCTACGAATTTCAATATTTAATGTCAGTGGCTATTGTGCATATTTATTTACATTCATTATTGCATTAGCTACTCGACTGATAACCGAGGGCTCCAAGATGGGTAAGAGGCCCTAACTTAGCACACATACCATATGAGGTCAGGGACTCCTATACAACTTTTGGAGGCTGGAGGTCGAAGTACTCTAGTCACAATTTCACTTCAGTCAGTACTTGCACATCCTTGGAAGATGCCTCTAGTCTAATACTTAAGGTGGATCTGTAGTTTTATATTTTAGTATCAGTATTGGTGGAAAGACATCAAATATTTACTTTTACACGTATAATTTAGTCTTGTCTACTCACTCTAACAATTTCTTGTGTTACATGCCTTTCCCTGGGATTTTAGGTTTCTCATTGCCCAGTTTGCAGTTTCTATCTTACGGTTGAACGTAATTGTCGGAGATTTAGAGTTCGAGTCACGCTTCTTCCCTAGTAGGTTTTTGGTTTAGCCTACTAGTCTATATATTATGTAAAATAGTAGTCGCTCTGAATACCATGTTTTAATTAGCTTCCGTTTGTGTTGTGTATCTAAATAATCATTGGATTTCTTGTATCCTTCTAAATTCAGTACTATTGTAGTAACATTTTGTAGGTTGTTAATTTGAGAAATCTGGATGAGCATTGGTGGCTCATGGATTTGCTTGTGGGATATGACTTTAGAAGTGTTATTCAGTGCAAGTTTGTGGTATCCTTCAGTTTACGAGGAGGTTATATCAATTTTTTATAGAATTTCTTAATTTTCTTTTGAGTCGTTAGGATTTAATCTCGGTTTACTAGTTATATCGGGGTCGGGTTCTTTCAGTTGGTCTCAATGACTTAGGTTGTAGGTTATGTAGATTTCCGCAGTTATGTTACTAAGGACATTTGAGAATGCACAACACTTCCGGAACGATGGCACGACCTGTCGGCGATCCCCATCAATGCTCACAGTGTTGTGTATTTTTAAATGTTTAAGGATTCACAACTGTATCCTTCATGTTTTGTGGACTAATGTGTTTTTCATCCATAGGGGATGCCTCTCGATGTAGAGCCCAAGTAAATAGGGCTGAGGACTGTGACGCAGACTGAGTCCCAGGTTGGTTTGCACATCAATTTCATTTGGATAATCATTTTGATCTGGTGACAAAGGCAAAGAAAGTTGGTGCAACTTCATTCCCAATTTCCTCAGATCCTGAGATATGCGAGGCTTGGATAGTGCAAGTTGAGTGAATATGTGATCGTCTGGATTTTACCCCAGAGTAGTGGACAATTGTAGCCGTTGGACTACTTGAGAGAGATACTAATTTTTGGTGGGATAATACAAGGACACTTGCAGTTGACACCCCAGGGTCTGTTTTCAGAGATTTGTTTATGCGTTGATATTTCAATCAAGTTGCCTAACAACATAAGCATAAAGAGTTTAAAAATTTGAGGCAAAGGGAGATGTCAGTTTTTTAGTATAGAGACAAGTTCACTCGATCGTCCCGATTTGCACCTGATTTGGTTACTACCGAAGAAGCAACATGCAGAAGGTTTGAGATTGGCTTGAATCTTAAAACTAAGGTGACATTGACCACCATGTCCTAAGATGACTTTAATGAATTTATGAGCGCAACAGTCAGAGGTGAAGATGTAGGGCGATAAAAACAAGCGTTATATTAGGCTCGTCGCTTTGAGATAGGTGGACCTAGTCAGGGCCATTCGAAGAGGCTGAACTCAGGTACTTCGAGGTCAACATCTTCTTCAAGTACTGGTTCATATCGAATTTCTACTGGCTCATCTAGGCAAAGTAGGAATCAGGGTAGAAGAAGAAACTAACCACAAAGGCAACTATCTAGGTCTAGTACCAGTGGATCGGGATTTAGAGGCAATCACTTCAATCCTCCTGTGCAGCAAGAATTTTGATTCTGTGGTAATTATAATCGGCACCATTTATGACAGTGTCAGCAGGGCATTTCATGTTGTTATGTTTGCGGCCGAGATGGTCATTATGTGAGGTAGTGCTCACAGAGAGGCACCTATGGTGGTTAAACAACTTAAAGTGTTGGTGGAGACCAGGGCATTTCAGGAGCTCGTACGACTCAAGCTGTAGGACAGAGTACTCAAAAAAATTGCAACCAGTGTGGCCGAGCAACTAGACAGGCTCGAGTACACACCTTGATCTTGTGAGAGGGTAAAGCTTCCCCTGAGGTCATTATTGGTACGTTGCATTTTTTTTAATTATCCAGTCTTTTAGGCATCATTTTCCACTGCACTTGCCTCTCCCCTTCTGGGAATGTGGCGAGTATTCCATTCAGTGAGATTGTGAGTGTTGGATGGGTGTATAGGGACTGTGAGATATTTATAGAAGGTTATGAGTTGGCCGCAGATTTGATCTTATTATATTGTGGACTTTGACAATCCATAGGATGGACTTCTTGGAGACTCATTGGGCAGTCTTTGATTGTCATAAGAAGGAGGTAGTCTTTAGAAGTCCAGGAATGCCAGAAATATTATTCGGCGGCGAAAGGAGAATTTTTCCACCTTGTTTGATTTCGGCGGTGAAAGTAGAGAAGATATTAAGGAAAGGTTGTGAGGCATACTTAGCACATGTGATCAATACAAATGTGTGTGTGTCAAATATTTGGGACATTCCTGTGGTTAATTTATGAGTATCCAAATGTATTTCCAGAGGATTTGTCTGGTCTTCCTCTAATTAGGGAGATTGATTTCACTTTTGAGTTAGTTTTAGGTACATGTCGTATTTTCCAAGGACCCTATCAAATGGCTCCACCAGAGTTGAAGGAGTTGTAGGTTCAACTGCAGGAGTCGATTGATAAAGGCTTCATTCGGCCTAGTGCTCACCTTTGGGGTGCTCCGGTGTTGTTTGTGAGGAAAAATAATGGTTCGATGAGGTTGTGCTTTGATTATCGAAAGTTGAATCAATTCACAATAAAGAATAAGTACCCTTTGCCACATATTGATGATTTATTCGATCAATTGATAGGAGCTACAATTTTCTCGAAGATTGATCTGAGGTCGGGATATCATCAGCTTCGAATTAGGGAATCCGATGTCCCTAAAACAGCCTTCTAATCATGTTACGGGCATTATGAGTTTCTTGTCATGCCTTTTGGCTTGACAAATTCTCCAGCAGCTTTTATGGACCTCATGAATTGAGTTTTCAGGCAATACTTGGACGACATTTTAATTTATTCCAAGGATATGAGGCAGCACAAAAAACATCTACATGCCATTTCGCAAAATGTTGCGTGGTTGACATCTCTATGCAAAGTTTAGCAAGTGTTAATTCTGGTTGGATAATGTGAAATTTCTAGTTCACATGATTTCAACTAAAGGAGTTAGCGTTGATCCAGATAAAATAGAATCGGTGTTGAATTGGGATATACCCACGAGTGTAACCAATATCAGAAGTTTATTGGGTCTAGCTGGGCATTATGGCATATTTGTACAAATGTTTCGCGGATTACATCTTTGCGTACCCCACTGACGAAGAAGGAGGTTAGATTTGAGTGGTCCAATGCTTGTGAAGAGAGTTTTCTGACATTGAAGAAAAGATTAACCATGAAACCAGTGCTGACACTACCTGACGACAGTGGAGAATATACTATCTACAATGATGTTTCGAAATTGGGTCATTGCTGCATTTTGATGCAGCATGGCAAAGTTGTTGCGTATGATTCTAGACAATTGAAGCCCCATGAAGAAAATTATCCCACGCATGATCTTGAGTTAGCTGCTATTACTTTTGCATTGAAGAGTTGGATACACTACTTATATGGAGCGCAATGCCAGATTTATATCAATCATAAGAGTCTCAACTGAGAAACTACACTGAGAAAACAGACGTTGTGGACTGTCATATCTCGTACTCTGGATGGTCACGACTTCAACCGGTTAACCTGCAATTTGGAAAATTTAAAATAAAGTGCCCAGGGAAAGACATAAAACATAAAATTTTAGAGTGGGTGGATACAAATCATAATTAAACCATGTAAATCTGTAAAACTATAAATGTATGTCTTTTCGCTGATCTCTGTGAAATAATGCGAGTTCAAATATCATAAAGTGAACTGCAAATGGAGTTGGTTATTTAGGGTGTTTGTCCTAACCCGGAACGATTGTATATATAAAAAGAATAGGTGATGGGAGCGTCTAGGGTATTTGTCCTAACCCGAAACGATCTGTGTCTGGCAGAGTGTTTGTCCTAACTCGGTCCGACCGACTATCGGGTGATCACCTAAATAGTTAGAGCATCGATGCAACTAATATGGCCATCATAAACCAAACCTCGAAAACATAAAGTCTGTAAAGCATAATCATAAACATACTGCAGAAACATAAAATCAATGAACTCGCAAGCGATTATGAAAATAAAAGATTTCTAAACATCTATCACTGGCGTCTAACAAGTCGTTTTGAAATAACGATTAATACTTAATAACTAATTTCCGAAAGTAATAATAATAGCTAAGCTTGTTAACCAACGAGCATAATCATTGAGAACATCACATTCTAAAATAACTTGCTTTTTGAACTAATGACGAGATTTAATCAAATTCAAAATTTTAATTCTTTAATCCTTTTTAAAGTCGTAATGCATTCCTCAAACGTTACGCTGACTGACAACGTAGCCCTGTGTGAGAAGTACATTTGACTGGCAACGTAGCCCCATGCAAGAATTCACTACCGATTACTCTGAATGTACATTTTGCTAGGTTTAGGCGAACGCCCCATGTGAGAGGGCAAGTATTTGGAACACTATACGTAGATTGCTGGCATGGCCCTGGGCGATCTCACTTTTTACTAGAATATCATCGACATAAACTTCAACTGTAACAATCCGAACCATATTCTCTCTCTCCTTCTCTCTCTTTCTCTCTCTCTCTCTCTCTCTCACACACACTCAGATCAGGTCCCGATTCAACTCCAAATTCTCTTACTGCCTCATCAATTGCTCTGCCATCTTCAAACCTTCCTTTGTCGGCTTTGGCGACTATTCCATCTCCTGAACTGCTTGGTTCAGTCCATTAATCTTGAACACAAAGCAAGACACTTTCTACTACATCGAACTCCTCACAATTAGTGTCAGCAGGACATGCATCCCGGGAATGACGACCTCCATTTAGAACCTCGACGAATTTGGGAATGGAAGGGTCATAATCGGCTCGGGCATGTCCGAGACCTGGTTGACCCGACCTGCTTACAACTCTTTAAGGGACGCGTTTCGCGCCAGGATTACTTCACTAAAGCGGGTGCCCGAGTTTTCTTTATTTGACATGTGCTTCGACTTGTCCGAGAAGACCAAGGTCAAAGTTCCAACGGTGCTGGAAATATGGGTCCCATGGTTGTCTTGGTCACTTCTGGAAGCTTCTTCCAGAGGCCATGTGGAAGCCTTTGGATAAGCTCCAGGCTCCGATTAGCTTCTTGTTACAGAGCGATGGGCTGAAGTTGACGTCAGACTTGCACTGCCCACGCCACAACGAAGGGATCTCGGGCAGTACCTAAGCTGCATTAACTTAAGTTCAATCCAGTCCTAATCTTACATTCAAAAGAAACATTTACAGTACCTCCACTGCACACAATCTCATCTATACTACTACACCAAACTAGAAGCTGAATTCGAGTCTCAAAGCCTAAATGGTTTCGAAAATGAAGAAATACACACATTTTCTTCACCAATACAATATAATTAGTCAAAGAAATCTTCAATCTAAACCATAGAAATCAAACATAAAGTTCAAATCTTTATCCAACAACCTAAACTCCAACATTCTCATTGATCCATAACACAGATTGAGACCCAAAATCACACAATCTAGAGAGAGAGAGAGAGAGGGGAAAAAAATTAGAAAGAAAATAAGGTGCCTAATTTTCTTGTATGCATAAGTTTTTGTTTAAGTGAAGCTATTTTTGATATTTTGGTTTAGTTGCTATTTATTTGGAATTATTATGGATTTAAGTTATACAAAAGGTCACTCATATAACTCCTTATGAGAGGATAGACATAATAAAGGTTCACACAACTCAAATAAATTAAGAAATGGAAGATATATAACTTATAAGCATAACTCATACAACACGATATTCAAACAATTGTTGTCTGATACAAAATCATGCAATGGTTTCATAAAATATTTCGTTGTTTGTTGGACCCAAGTACACATAAATGTAGACATATCCAATAATGATGTTTATATATATAATGATGTCTGAATAATTAATTAACAAAAGAATGTCACAACTGTAGAAAGAATAAAAACATTGAGTGGTGTTATTTTCTTCACTAAATTTTGTCATCTAATTGCAATGTCATGCCATGCGCGCCGAATGCCATTCGCGCGCTTAATGCCATGTCGAATGCCAAGCTCCCATTATGATGCAAATGAATTGGCAAGTCTCATTATACAACGAGTTCTAAATAAACATCGTTGTACGAGAATTTTCATGCAACCTTTATTTCACCGTCTTCTGATGATTTCAATCACACAACATGCATTAACACAACGGTTTTCAGCTCTTGTTTGCAACGATTTTTTCCAATTGTGTTATGCACTTTTTGTAGTAGTGTTACTACGTTTAGTGTAACAACCTAATAATACTCTTAATTCACTAGAATGTCAATTAAGGGTGCAAATGAATACTGCATCTCTTATTCTAGTTTTTCTTAAAAAAAGTCGCTTTATGTTTGGTCAATTTAGATAAAAATTCAAACCAAAAATTCTGGCCAAAAAATTCTTACTTATTTTTTATGAGCAAATGATTCAATTTTATCATGACCTTTCTAGTGATTCACCCTGTACATTAAGCAGGATCTAGCTCTATCAAGCAACAAACGTATTACTCTTGATCACTCGTACTTCTATCTTGCACAATATGAGGACTGTGATGTTCTTCCTTGTTCTAGTGACCATTGCAGCATTGCTGGTAGCATGGTCTGCAACACTTGTTCATGGACAACATTTGGAAAGGTTGAACCAAGATTGTGTCAGGTGTTGCAAGGATACTTGTGTCTAGTGCACCAAATTTGGTAAGCAAGGGCCTCCCTATGTTGAACAATGCAGTGTGATACGACATGACTGCATAGAGTACTGCAACTTTTCCCTCCTAATACCAAATGATCATAGGTTCAATTAGATATATATATATATTATGCTCAATAATCTTCTATGATATATAATCATGTCGTACGCCTTGGTTATTTTTCTTGATCAATATGTTGTACGACAAATAAAAGTCTTCTTTTACATATATAAGGTATATCTGTACATGTATAAGGCATAAGTTAATTAGTAGTTTTGATTAAATTAATAAAGTTTTGGTTGATTTAGTATATGATCTAATGATGAAATTATATATGTACTCTCATATATGGTTTATTTGAGATGATCTAATGATGAAATTATATATGTACTCTCATATATGGTTTATTTTGTTTCTCTCTATTGTGCAATTGGAAATAATTATTTCATGATTGTTTTCATCAAAATATACTATTTCTTTGGCTTAATTATATTTTCTATTGTAACTATCACTTCAATTAGTGTTAAAAACACAAACTTAGCTGGCATAATTCAATTTGTTGTCGATTGCTACTTTAAATTTAAAAATTAGCAAAGCTTTGTTGCGTACATTACTACCTCATTATTATTTTAATTTATCAAAACTGTAATATTGAGAGCACTTTAGCCAAAGGAAATTGGCTAAACATTTTCCTTTCATATGATGGATACATAAAACAAATTTGCTAGTTTACAAAACATAACATAAGTTCACTTTAGGATAACAAATCAATTATATAAGATGAGCTTTGTATATTATCCTTTGACCGTTTATTGTATATCGATTAGAAGGTTTATAGTAAGCCACATCAGCATCTCTCCAAACATTTCACCAACCATTCGCACGGTCTCAAACATCTCCAAAGTCGATGCCAGCCTTAGCACCTTAATCAATATAAGTATTGAGGTGATCGTGACATTCGTTTGGTCTTGTAGCTCATCAATCTTTGTTAGAGGCTCAGAGAAACCATACTCTTCTCATAGAACAATGAATCTTCTTTCACCACTCGCGCTTCTTTCGTTGTTTTAGAGAACTCACACACATATTGAACCCTTTTGAGTCATAATTAAGTTGATGGATAAAGGTCTAAAGTACTATTTTATTATGCACCACCAATAGAACCTAAGGTTATTTAAATGTCATACAAAAGTATGTATATAAATAGATTTTATAAACGTGCGACATGAATGATTTACATTAGCAACGCGACAGTATTATACAATGATTGATTATGGACGTGCTAGGCCACTAGACAATAGAGCTAACAGTTCATTCAAGTATTTGCTTGCGTAGTTCTCTTTAGCGTTTCGGCATCTTTTATGGCATTTAAATAGTATGGTCCCTCCATCGCAATAGCACCCAAGTATGCAAGCCTTCAAGTCTGTTGGAAAAATAGGTGATTAACACCATCATAATTAACTATTTAGAGGTAATTAAATCAATATATTTAATTGTTCAAATTATTATAGCAACTCCATAAATGTCTTATATTTCATTTTTAGTAAAAATATAAGGTTTTATTTAAAAAAAAATGTATAATGTTCTTTCTTCAAAATAAACTCCAACAGATCCCTTATCTCATTAGCTTTAATAAGAAATTCCTATATTTCAAGTTTTCATCCCTTATTCGGCTATTCCTATACCAAAAATATGAATTATGAAAGTGTAATACTGACATCTTTACTCCGTAGTCATCTTTTATGTTTGAAAGTTGCTTGTGTGAATTGGATGATTATATTTTGATTTTATTACATATATGAACTTCAATAACTATCCATGTTTATAGTATTCTAATTTTTGATATGCATGTGTATCTGTTCTTAATGGTTTTCTTATAGTATCCGATTCGACCTCCATCGTCGGCGACACCACCGATGATATCTCGCCACCACCTCTTGGGGGTTTGTTGCCCTCATACCCAACATCTTTTGCAAGTTGTCCCGAACCTTGCCGTCGTTGTTAACCGTCGTTGTATTAATTTGATTTTCCAGCGAAAATCCTGATTTTCCTGATTTCTCGAGGTAATACCCGACTTGGTTCCTTCGAATTGGTCTACGGTGCTTTGATGTTTGTTGCTGGGCTTGGAAAGAGCTTTCAAATGATGTATTATTTGCAGGGATTGGAGCTGGCCGGATTCTGACAGTGGCTAGCCGCTGGCAGTGGCGCGTGGGCCTCACGAGCCGTTGTGCGTGGCAGTGCTCTGGTGACCCCGAAGAGCTATTTTTCACTGGAAGTTTTGCTAGTTGATTTGTAGTAGTTTTTGAGTAATTTCATAGATTTTGGGAAACTTGTGTAATGTTTTTATGTATGTTTAGGATTCGGATGCGACTCGATACCTTCGTATTAGATTCCTTGTATGTTCTAGTTGTACTCGATTAGAATACTATATTAATTAAACTGGATCTTTGTTGGGCTTAGAGCAAATGCACCCATTTCTTCTTCCTATTTTCCTTTGCTCCTCCTATTTCAAGATGTGCCATCACTATTCATCGAATAGGAGGTGCAGTTTTTGTTTTTTGTGCAGCAGTGCAAAAAATAGCACATCCTATTACTATTCATCAATTTGATTTGATTTGATTTTTTTATTCTTGGTAAGATATTCAATCAATAAGTAGATGACACATGTTTATTAGTTTCGTCGTTACGCGATTAGCGTTGATGACAAATTTGTCGTAAATACGAGCTTTTAGAATCGACTATTTTTATACACGATTCAAAATCGACATTTGTTAAGATGTGATTTTGAACTCGTTTTCTTCACGAAACTTGTAGAGACATTAATATGGACTCACAAATATTTTTATTGGATGTTTCAAACGTTCGACCTATTTTTAATGAATTTAAGAAGTTTCCGAGCAAAATGTTTTATTAACAACTTTAGCCGTTGTGTTGTGCTAACAAGATCGTTGGCGTTTTTCATTGTATAATATGAGCCATTGATATCAAATATATAATGAGGAGATCAATGTTAGAAAGCTCCATAAGCTTTGAGATTGTGCAACCCATATTTGAGACCCGACGACCCACAGTTAGACCTGACCTAATTTTTTTGTCGTCTAGACATGACGAGGCGGTCAAACAGTCCCATTTTATTCGTTCTCTCGCCGTGGTTCTACCTCTACCATCATGTTACCTATTTGTTGATTGAGGAAAGGTAATAGAAGGCCACAAGCTTTAATGCTTAATATGATCTTTTTTGCAACTCCGGCGGCGAGTTGCTTTGCATGAGGTATGATTCTTGATTTACAGTTCATGCTATACATGCTGGTATAATGGGTTTTTGAATTCGATCATGTTTGATAATTTTTTTTCTTTTGATGTCATCGACCATCGGCAGTTGGGGAGAGAGCAAGAGATCTGGTGAGAAGAGAAATGGCTCGACGTATGGCAGTGGGCTCTGCCACCTGCTTGTCCAATCTCACACGAGCAAAAGCTACTCATTCGGCTGCTCGAGCAACCGGTCAATGATACACGATTTTACTAAGTACTAAATAAACACTTAACACTCAACAAAAACACATAAGCAATTAAAACCCTTTTTTGTAGATGTAGCATTGATAAGTAGGGCATCGTTCTTAACTGGGGATTGATGGTGTATGCATGACTACGCTATGGTTAATAAGGGAATTTTAAAGAGGTTTTAATTAATTCCTATGGAATTAAAGACAGAAAATGGTTAGTAAATGCATAGAGAAATCCTAGGTTCTAACATGCTTCACTCATAGACAAGTAAAAAATAAGCAAGAACAAAGAACCCTAAACATGCTTACTAGACCGAAAATAAACCCAAGTTATATATTTAGAAGAGATCGACCCATCTTATTTACCAACGTCTTACACTTAAGTCATATTATATGTTCCCTATTAATTATCTAAGTCTTTAGTTGATTACATGTATGATCATTTATTGTGCTTCGGGAATTTGCCCTATGACGCGCCTATCAACTTGACAAGGAATTTGCCTTAGCCTAAATTGATGCATTAAGACTAACATGTTCAACTAAATCCTAAGACTCAAAATAAGTTACACATAATATTTCAAAACTGTAAACAAAGCACTTTTATTCAAAAAAAAAATACAAATGTTTACAAGGATAAGTAGAAGAATTAGAGTTATATTTTAAGCTCGGGAATTTTCCCTACGCCTCTAATGTAGTCATCCCTCTATGGAGATGGGGAGCATCTAAGGGAATTTGCCCTATAGTCTACTCGGTGGAGGTGGGAAGCTTTTTGGTGGTGGAGTATGGTGGATCCTTGAAAACTTTCGAACTTTGGGAGAGGAGAAGAGTGTTTGCAGAGCTATTGGCTTCTAAGATGAGTGATGCTTGAGAAGAGAGACGTCCTCTTGTATTTATAGGCAAGGAATGAATCTTTTCCTCTCCAAACTAGGGATTCCTAGTGTACCCGGGTAAATCTGCCAGCCTGTCTTTAAACGTCTTTTCTAGGAGTTCTAGAGCTCAAAAAATTGTGATTTTGGATTCGTTAGTAACATCAGCTCGAGAGATTGAAGAAGACATATATGATCACTATATTTGGAGTTGAATTGCAGATTCTGTGATCCTTTGAAGATTGATGAGCTGGCATGTATATCTTCCTCTTCCTACTAGGAGTATGGAAATCTTGATCTTTCCATATCTTGTATTTCTTGAGCTTCAAGTCATTTTGGCCGAACCTACCATATATTGTAGGATATTTTGATCTTCAAATAAGGCACTTTTGAGATATACTTTATACTTTTGATCCTCCATCTATTCGGTAATATCTCCTTGCTTGATTTTACCCAAAATGCTTGCTGATTTTCGATCCACCATTTGAAATGTCTTCATTTTGCCTTGCGTCATTTTAGTAATTTGAGAAGATCATTTCGGATCCATATTTTGCCACGTCAGTCCTAGTTGATTTAGGAAACTTCTCCACTTACCTCGTTTTATGCTCCAAATCACCTCCTTTATTATAAGCCTAAAAACAACAAAGTAAGAAGCAAGAATACTAAGGTAAAATCAAAGTAAAATGTAGAGAGAAATGCATTAAGAATCGAGCATAAAATACGTTGATCAGTCAACGAGCGGTCGCCTACGCTTAAAACCACCACTGCATCTTTTTTTTGGCTTGCTCGTCCTATTTTTTCCTTGGACTTGCCACTGCTCGTGCTATCTACCATACCAGTGCAAATGCTCTTAGGAATTCTATGTAACGAATTACGAGTTAGTTGATCGACAATTAAATTTGTTACGATCCAGGTGAGTGGACATCTTTCTTTTCACAGTTGTTCTGTGAGTCTTTGATTTATTATGATTAAGTTATTCCAGTTTTCAGTTCATTATAGATGGAGGTTATATATATTGGCTATACATATGTATTTTCAGTTTTCGGTTATGATGGAGGTTATTGTGTTTAGTGAGTTTATTCGCATCGATGCGTCGATTGCTCGGCTAATCCCCGAGTAGGTGCGGGTTGGGTCACGAAAAACACACCCCCCCGGCACTTGATCATCTTTGGGCCACAACAAATGCCCCAGATGATCATGGGTTATCCTTGGAGCATATCAAACTCCTCGGACAACTCATAGTCACTAGAGGTCAGAGTACTCTAGTCACTGCCTCTATTGGTCTTTTATCGTCTTTGGGATACGGTCAATTCCCCAGATGATTTGTATTGCTGTTTACAGACTCACATAGTATTTTACACTAGTGAAAAGGTATGCTGAGTTACTTTCATTGTTTTCTTCTATAAACAATTATTACTTTTCGTCTACTCACTCTAAAGGTTTTCATGTTTTCTATTGCCTTTCCCTGGGCCTTTAGTGTTCAACTGCCTAGTTTGCAGAGTTTTAGCTGAGGTCGAGCGTGCACACAGTTCATGGCATAGCAGTTGATGGTGGCTGAGAAAGAGAAGGTGGAACCACTCAAGCCCACCAGAGAAACTTCATCTTAAGTAGTTGACCAAATGAAAGTTAAAAACATTATCCCATCAAGTTCGGTTCCTACTAATTCTATGTTTGTTAGTGCACCATTTTCAAGCAAGTGAACAAAAATAAGCAAGAATCATATGAAGAAATCTTTGAAATCTTCAAGAAGGTGCATGTGAATCTACCTCTCCTCGAGTGCCTAAAACAGGAGTCGAAGTTTCTCAAGAAGTTGTGCACCATGATGGGACACACGAGGGAGAAGAAGATTATAAAGGTGAATGAGACTGTTCTTAAAAAAAACTACAGATTCTGGATTTCTACTACCAGAACCTACAATTCCAAAATTGTATTTACACAATAGCTAGCCTACAACACATATTCCAACAACGTACACATCCATACAAACAAAACACACATTCACCCACAATACACCTACACTAAGGGTGATCAAAATCTATGTTGTTAATAAAATCAGAGGAGTGACTACCATGATCTTGTAGATGCAACTGCGGCTGTGGAGTACTGAAAATGTGCGGAGGTGGGGACGAGACCTGGATTCCAGAAGCCTTAAGCCGTGCAAAATATTGCTGCATCCATGTCGCCATAGATGCTTGCTCGGCTAATCTCGTCTGCTACTCGGCTAATCTCGCCCGCTCCATCTCCTCCATCATCCTCCGAGTCTCCTCCATCTTCCTCGTCCGCCTCTGAAGCTACTCTTATAGCTCAGAGTTCCTAGAAGTTTCCGACCTGTGTGAGAATTCGGGAGTGTTCTTTAAGAGCCATTCACCCTTCTTTCCGACACCCTTGTAGTAGTAGGTGTTCTGCCGTGGTGGGATAGCGGTAGCCATGATCCTCACCGCTACAATCGGATCAGATTGATCAATCTGATCAATCGGAAGGTCCTCATCCTGGGTGTTAGGATATCACTCTCTCATGATCTGAGTCAACACTTTCGGCATCACCTCCTCCACTCTCGCCTAATTGACAAGGAAAACAAAATAACGTATTAGTAAATAGAAAAAATAATTTATCCCAGGGAAAATACATATCTAAGCAAATATGTTAATTAATTTATAAGGGCTCAAGACTTACAGCATCTTCGGGGGCCTGCGGATATACGGGCTGTATCGTATACACTAACTGGGGGACTTCTGGATGTTAAGTGACCTCCTCCATCCAACCCGTGTAAGATCTAGAACTCATATGATTGTTCTTGGTGGTTTTGCCCCAGTTCTTCAAGTTTGTTTCAAATATGGCCTAGGTAAATAAACATATATCAAAAAAATATTAGCTAACTATTTTTGCCAAATATGATACAACACAAATATACTCAGGTTGCATACCTTTAATCTTGGATTGTTAAAGTGGGTTACAAGCCATCGCCAATCGTACTCCCTATATCGAAACTCGCTAGGGGTACCCGAATGGTCATCGCAGTACTTTATCCAATGTTTTTTGAGGTCGGCCTTCCACTCTTTGTACCTATATTAATGCAACACAAATGTTAGAAATTGAAAATACTTGATCAACAAAATCTAACTCAATATATACAATATAACTCGAATCACATCACCTGCCCCCTTGCACCTCATCTGCCCACGTGCTTTTGAGCTCGTTGGGCACGTGAAACCACCTATGCAATGTATATATAAATGGTAAAAATTGTATATTTATTTGGACTTGATTAATAAGTGGAAAAGATACATAATGAATATACAATATAACTCACCGATAGTGTATTATTCACTTCGTACTTCACGCAGTGTAACACGAAATTCCAATCTTGCCACAGCATTGGGACTCTGTCCTGTATGATGCTTCCCACTTGGCCGGCGTACTTGTGCGTAATATTTTCCTCAATCACCTCGCCTCTGTCTCTGGCTTGAATGAGCATTTTCCCATCACCCCTAATCACATCGTCAAGTAGCTTGTCGATGACGGGGCCTCTAGTCCTTCTTTGTTTGTCTCCGGCAACAATTTCTTCAACGACATGGTAAAAAGATTAAAACCTAAGAACCTAATTTAATTTACATATCAATAATATTTAAAATTAAATAACCAAGGTTGTTAATTAATATTTACCCAATTCGTCCATCGATTGTCCCAGAACCCTCGCACCCCAGGAGGTGTACCGAACGGTACATATATGTATGCTTGTTCCGGGGTAGTGAAACCTTGCTGTCCTGAAATAGGCATTCCCTCGTCATCGAGGGCAGGTATGGTAGGTATATCCAAGGATAAGAAGAGGTGAGACGGCGGACATAATCGTACCCCGACCGAGGAACTATCTGAAGCACCAGCCTTAAATGAATGAGGAGCCTGAGCCTGAGCTTGAGCCTTAAATGAAAATTTTTGAGTTCCTTCGACACAACATGTCATCGGTTTTGGTATCGTCGGTAAACGGTTGTCGGCTATACTATAACTGATGACCTGAGGATAGCCTTGTTGGTTATAGTGCCCAACTACAACCGATAACCAAAAGTCGTCGGTTATAGTTGTGCACTATAACCGACAACTTTATAAAGGGAAGTCGTCGGTTATACCTTCCCGCCCGGTCAAAAATGTTTGACAGAAGGGACACTATAGCCGACGACTACGGTTCTGTTCGTCGGTTATTGGTGATGATGATCATCGGTTATAGTAATGCACATCGTCGGAAAATGTTGATCATGGCCGACGACTTTGGTACTTGGTCGTCGGCTATAGTATGCAATTTTATGGAAAAAAAACTACAGATTTTGGATTTACCATTCCTAGAACCTGCAATTTCAAAATAACTAACGAATATATATTTTCATTTCCACAATGTCCAACAATGTATAACAACTTCACAATCAACACAAAATACAAACTTAGTAAAATTTAGCGTATAATTTTGAAACACATGCATATAAACTAAATGTTGCCAAAGTCAAAGTTGCGGAGATAAGATGGGCCACTACCATCATCATCGGGCGGATCCTGCTGCTCATGTGGGGCATCATGATGGTGTTGGTTAGATAGAGTCCTTGGAGTCCAACCTTGGGCCGGGACATTTATTCCTTGGGCCTGAAGGATTGAGCTCAAGCCTTCAAAATTCCTAGCCATTTCCGCTCGCATTCGAGCTAACTCCTCAGCCTGCTGCCGGGCCATCTCTTGACGCATCTCCTCCATCTGCTGGGTTATCTGTCGTTGAGTTTCTTCTATCTTGCTTTGATACTTCTTAGTCTGCCTACGAAATTACTCCTCAAGTTGGGCCTTGGAAGATCCCGGTTTACGTTGAAAACCTGGCGTGTTCTTCAATATCCCATCGTCTTGTCGTCCTAAACCCTTGCAATAGTAATTACTCCTTCGTGGTGGGAAAGCGTTTCCCATGATCCTCGCCCCAACCTTTAAATCAGATTGATCAATTTGAGACATGGCCTAGGGAATCTCATCATCCGAGATAATTGGGCTTCGCTGCCTTGCAATCTGAGTCAACACCTCATCAGCTGTTTCCCTTAAATGAGCCTAATTGACAATGATAAGAAAATAACACATTAGAAAATATACATAAAAAAAATAACCGGACAATACACATGTAAGAAATTTGTAAACTTGAAAGGGCACAATACTTACAGCTTGTTCGTGGGACAGAGGATGCATTTTTTTATACATCCACACGAACGGGTTTTCTTCAGGGTGTTGGGTCATTGCCTCCTCCCTATAAGACAGATAGGGTCTAGAACCTCTGTGATGGTTGTCCATGTTCTTTGCTCGGTTGCTCACGTTTATGGAGGAAATTGCCTTGTTTCATAAATATATATTAAAAAAATTAATTTAGAAACTATCAACGCCAAATTATCCACAACTAAATACATATGATCTTAAATATATACCTCAAATCATGGGGCGTTGAAGTGGATTAGAAGCTACTTCCACTCGTACTCCCTATGCATGAACTCCATAGGGGTACCCGAACGGTCATTGAGCATGTCGTTTTTCTTCCAGAACTTACAGAGCTCATTCTTCAACTCTTTATACCTATATATGCCACACAAATGTTAGAAACACATTACATAGTCTCTGTGATATCTAAATATATATTATATAACTCCTGTCACCTTCCTCCTTGAACCTCATTTGTCCATGTGGATTTAAGGTCCTCTAGAACATTGAACCACACCTACAATGTCCCATTTTTTATGTTAATATATTTATATTTTGAAAGAATTAATTAATATAAGTAGACATACACAATGAATATCCAACTCACCGATATCGCATTATTCACTTGGTCCTTCACAGACTGAGGGACTAAGGACCACTTTGACCATAGAACAGGGACTTTGTTCGGATAATGCTTCCAACCATGCCAGAGTACCTCCTACAATTGTTTCCCTGTCTCACCGATCCTTGCTCATCGGTCTCTATGACCAGGGGCCTATAGGCCTCCACGTCCTTCTGAAGTTGTTTCCCCACAACAGGGCCTCTGGTCCTCACTTTTTTCTCCCCTTCGACGTCTGTCGCATAAGACATTGTAAAAAAAAATTAAAATAGGATAACCCAATTTATTATACAAATTAATGAAAATTTTGAAATTAAATAATACATATATTTACTATTTACCCGATGATTCTGACGTCGATGCGTTTGCTATCTTCGCCCTTTTCAGAAGGGTATCAAATGGTTGAAAGACGTATGCTTCCTTCAGGTGGACGTAAATAAGGTTTCCCTCATCATCGACAGTTGGTTGAAGGTTTTCTGCTTCATCGACATATGGTAGGGCTGGTACGCCCTGCGAGGGGAAATAGAGGTGAGAAGGGAAAACACCTCCTTGTTGTCCGGACGACGATGTCCCTGAACCACCAGCATGACCGGGAGAAGGACCTGGCTCTGGCTGGTTGATTTTTAGCATGCGAGGATTCGAACGAGAAGGACCTGTATAATTGGGCGTACTCGACATGTGGCTTATGTCTGGAAAAACTTGACGTGAAGGGTCAGGACCCGTAGAGCCGGGCGTAGACGTCTCGCTTCTGTTGGAGAACAAAAGCTGCCTCGCGCTCTATGGTCGTTGGGGGTCGGCCACATCATCAAGCACAAGCGTCCCCTGGGTTCCTCCAAGCAGTTTCCTATGACAATTGTTGTACGAGCCACCGTAAGGCTGGTGGGGCCGGATGTTCGAGCCGGACCCACAACTGTCGCCGCTGGACGCGTTTTCTCGATTCTTTGATGTCGACTTCTTTTCTCTACCTAACAACAAATGCATGATATATTCCTAAAATTCACAATAATCACAATCACAATAATTACGGTGAAAATAATCATAATCTCATAACCTAATAACAATTCATAATTTCACAACACAAAATTTCGATCCATAATTTCTCAAATTCATCAAACAATAACCTAAAACACAATGCTCCAACGCAAATGACAAACCCATAACCTAATCACAATATCATATTTTCACAATCACATAACCTAATCACAATTCATAATTTCACAATTCATACTTTCACAATCACAAACATAATCCCATAAATCACAATAACAATCCTCCAACGCAAATGTGTAACCCATAACCTAATCACTATATATTAACCCAATTACAATCACATAACCTAATCACAATCCATAATTCCACAAAACCCAATTACAATCATAATAATACAACCCATAATTTCATAAACCTAATCACCTAAATCACAATAACAATCACATCACAATCACAAATTCACTAAACTGTTTTTAGAGAAAGGAGGTGGAGGGATTGCAGAGGTGGCGGCGGCGGCGAGTTGGGGGGGGGGGGGTGTGACGACCCGAACCAGAATCAGTAGAGTAATTGGCTTAATTCACGAGTTAACACGTAATTGTAGTTTTCCGTAAATTGATTGAATTGCCGGTTTTGATTACGACTTAATTATCGGGCGAGAATTTGAGTTGAGTCTCTTCTTGAGAGTTGTTGTACACGTGATTTCGAGTTCGTGAGCGGTTCTGGATTATTATTTCGACGACCGAGGAACATAATATGAATATTTAAAATTTCAGAATTTCGTCGAGTTCATCCGTTCGTATTGAGTTATCCGAATCGTGATTGTGATCCGTTTTAGACCGTCGATTGTCCCAAGCCGTGAGTATAAATATCGGAAATAGTCAAAAAATTGTCGAAAAAGCACTGTTGGAAGTTTGATCGGCGTTGACCCTTTCTGGTGCGTTGACCACCGTTGACCGAGGTGATTTTTGGACCGTTTGAATTCTACCGGCGGACTGACCTTTTCTGGTCGTTTCAGGCCACGACCTTAGAAGGTAAACGATTCTCCTCGTGATTCTAAGCTGTTTAGCACTTGGAATTTCTCGATTTGGTTTCGATTCAAGGGAGAAAATTTGAGTTGAAATTCAAGGTTTTTCCGGCTGGTTTCGGGTTGGCTTGGCGGTGGTGCTCCGGCCACGGGGGTGGCCGGGGATGGAGGGGTTTTGATCTTGGGGACACGGCGGTGCTTTTGGGAGGTGTCTCGAAAGCCGCCGTGTGCCGTAGACGGAGGATCAATGGCGAATAGCTTCACCGGCGGTGGAGGAACCCCGTGACTTTCGAGCTGATTTCCGGCGTGTGTGGCCGGAATTGGACCTGGCCTCAGTTGGGAAAGATGTTGGGCTTGAGGAGGAGAACCTTGTGGAAGCTTGGCTGCCGAAAAATCTCTTCGGTTGACGGCGTGCCGTCGGCTGCCGCGGCGGTCAACGACGGAGCTCCCGCGACCCGTTGACTTTTTAGAATTTGATGATTTTAATGTCGATTTGCTCTTTTTCATGCCCTGATCATCACCTTGAGGTTTTCGAGTGGCTTTGGGTACCGGATTTTCAGTCGAGGGTTTGAGTGAAGATTTCGGGAATTTCGTCGATTATTTTTGTATCAGTTATATATTTTCGGAAACGGTTGATTTCCGAGGTGTGATACAGCGTTGTGAATTGTGATTTTGATCAAATATATTTTCTGATTATTCAGGGGATCGAGATCGTGCTTTGAGCGATGGATCTTCCGTCAGATCTCGTGATTAGCGCGAGTGCGCACTGTGCTTACCTGTGAGTGGACTTTTCTATTTTCACTGTCGTTGCGAGTTCATGATTTTTCGTATTTATTTATATATGATATTGAGATTATTTATTACTTTTGGAGGCATTATTTTATATTTTATATGGTGATGGCATTACTTGCATCGATACTTCGGCTATTCGGCTGATCACCGGTAGTCAGACCCAGGGTTGAGAGATTCCTCTGGACAGGGTTGAGAGATTCCCCTGGGCAGGGTTGAGAGATTCCCCTGTTATGCCGCTAGGGTTGAGAGATTCCCCTAGCCTATCACCGTCGGGCTTGAGCGATTCGCCTGACAGTCGGGCTTGACAGATTCGCTTGACAGTCGGGCTTGACAGATTCGCCTGGCATCTCCATATATATATATATATATTTTCCGAAATCACTTTGCATTGATTTTATGATATATGAAATTGGTGAAAGGCATATGTTTATTTTTGTCCATTCACTCTAACATTTTATTTGCCTTTCCCCTGGGCTTTTCGGTTTCCGTGCCCAGTTTGCAGGTAGGATTCTGGTGTCTCACGTCGCGGTCGGAGGCTAGTCGTTCGAGCTACCTTTCTTTTCCAGTAGGTTTCTTGTTTTTCCTATTGTTGTATATTTTGTATATATACACTAGAGGTCGCTATGATATACTACTGATATATTTTCTTATGATTTTCTCCAGATTTCTGTAAAGTACAGTTATATTTACTGCTTTACTTTATTGTTATGATATTGAGAAATCTGGATGGGATTGGTGCCCACGGTTTGGCTTTTGTGGCATAGGATGAAGTCTATTTTCCGGGTGCAGGTTAATGGAAATTCCGCATTAGTAGCGTTACTCTGCCGAAATTTTTGTGGTTTTTGTTGGTTCGTGTTTTCAAAAGGGGTTTGATTCTGGTTTAGGAAACTAAATCGGGATTGGGTCCTTTCAGCTTGGTATCAGAGCATTAGGTGTCAGATTTTATAGACTCTTGTAGTTGTGACACTTAGGGTATTTGAGTATGTACAGCATGTCTGGAGTGATGACCCGACTGGCCAGCGGTACTCATCAATGCTTTGGGTGTTGTATATGTTCAAATATTTGAGGTCTCATGATTACGTTCCTAGTGCTTGTGATTAATGCTTGTCTTGTATCAGTAGGATGCCTCATCGACGTGGTCCCCGTGTAAATTGGGAAGTGGATCCTGATGAGGATCGCCAGACGCACGACTTGCTAATGCGAGTGTTGCGTTTGGAGGAGCATTTTGACCTTATAGTCAAAGCTCGTACTGCTGGTGCGACTGTCTTTTCGGGTTCAGCTGATCCAGAGATTTGTGAAGCATGGTTGGTTTAGGTTGAACGCGTGTGTGA
Source organism: Geum urbanum (assembly GCA_946800695.1). NCBI lineage: Eukaryota > Viridiplantae > Streptophyta > Magnoliopsida > Rosales > Rosaceae > Geum > Geum urbanum. The sequence goes on along the minus strand of OX327017.1, from coordinate 13,138,279 downwards.
GCGTCTGCGTTTTACCCCTGAGCAGATGACAGTGGCAGCAGTTGGTTTACTTGAGTCAGATGCATACTTTTGGTGGGTTAGCACCGATAGAGTTCCGGTTGATACTCTGTGGACTTTGTTTCGAGATTTTTTTATGCGGAGATACTTCAACCAGGCTACACAGCAGCGGAAGTATGAAGAGTTCACTAATTTGAGACAGGGCAATATGTCAGTACTGGAGTACCGGGACAGATTTACTCGCTTATCTCGGTTTGCTCGTGACATGGTGGCTACAGAGGAAGCCAAGTGCCGTAGATTTGAGCTGGGTTTGAACTTGAGCACCAAGGGGACTCTGACTACGATGCCTCGAAACAACTTTGATGAGTTTGTGAGTGCAGCATTTCGAGGCGAGGATATCGAGAAGAAAAGGTAGATGAGATTCCTGTCTCGACGATTTGAGGAGGGTGGACCAAGTCAGGGACCTTCCAAGATGCTGAGTTCTGATACTTCTGGATTGGCATCATCCTCGGGCAGTGGACCATACAGACCACCAGCTAGTGCACTGAGACAGAGGCAGAGATGGAGGAGGGATCGACCCCAGCGACCACAGTCTAGTGGGGGTTCTAGCGGTTCCAGTTATCCTCGGCGTACCAGTGGCACTTTTACCGTACCGAGGGAGTACCCATTGTGTAATCTCTGCAGCAGGCATCATATTGGTCCATGTCAGCGAGGCCCTGCCGTTTGTTATCGTTGTGGCCACTATTCGAGAGAGTGTGTCCAGCTTGATGGTGCTGGTGGATAGGCGGCCCAAAGTTCCGAAGGAGAGCGAGGTACCACTTTTGAGGCTCGACCAGTACATTTTTCTGGCTAGGGCGAACAGCAGGGTCACCCTCAGCTTGGAAGACCAGCCGGGCATGCCAGAGTTCATGCCATGACATTGCGCGAGGGCAGAGCTTGACCGGAGGTTGTTATCGGTATGTTGCATGTCTTTGGTTATCCAGTACTTACATTGCTAGATCCAGGTGCTACGCATTCATTCATGTCATATAGACTATCATCTTTAGCTACTGTACATGCGTCTCCACTTCTGGGATTGTGGAAAGTGTTGTATCCGTCCGGTGAGGTTGTGAGTATTGGCTGGGTGTACAGAGACTGTGAGATTTTTATTGGAGGCCATGCCTTAGCCGCGGATTTATTATTACTGGATATCGTCGATTTTGATTTGATTTTGGGTATGGACTTCATGGAGACACATTGGGCTATGTTCGATTGCCACAAGAAGGAGGTTGCATTTCGACGACCAGGCTTCCCCTAGATATTGTTTCGCGGTGAGCAGAGTACTTCATTGCCATGTGTGATTTCAGCGATGAAGGCTGATCGGATGATGAAGAAGGGCTATGTTGCTTACTTAGCTCATGTTGTGGATACTACGGCAGTGGTGCCAGACATTGGTGATATCGAGGTGGTTTCTGAGTTTTCAGATGTGTTTCCGGAGGAGTTACCGGGTATTCTTCCAGTTCGGGAGATCGATTTCACCATTGAGCTACTGTCGGGCACTGGATCCATATCACAGGCATCTTATCGTGTGGCGCCAGCGGAGTTGAAAGAGCTACATATTCAACTTCAGGAGTTGCTGGAGAAGGGTTTCATACGACCCAGTGTATCACCATGGGGTGCTCCGGTATTGTTTGTGCGGAAGAAGGATGGATCCATACGGTTGTGCATCGATTACCGGAAGCTGAATCAGGTCACTATAAAGAACAAGTATCCGTTGCAGCGGATTGATGACTTGTTTGATCAACTCAAGGGAGCTTCAGTCTTTTCGAAGATTGATCTTAGGTCCAGATATCATCAGTTGAGGATCAGAGAGTCAGATGTGGCCAGGACAGCTTTCAGATCGCGGTATGGGCACTACGAGTTTTTGGTTATGCCGTTTGGGTTGACCAACGCCCCCGCCAGCTTTTATGGACTTGATGAACCGGGTGTTCAGGCAGTTTCTGGACAAGTTTGTGATCGTGTTCATCGACGGCATCCTGATTTATTCCATGAGTGTAGGCCAGCACAAGAAGCATTTGCGAGCAGTTTTGCAGACTTTGCGGGATAATCAGTTGTTTGCAAAGTTCAGCAAGTGCGAGTTTTGGTTAGATAGCGTGAAGTTTCTGGGTCACGTGATATCAGCTGAGGGAGTCAGCGTAGATCCTGACAAGATTGAGGCCGTGTTGAATTGGAGTAGATCCTGACAAGATTGAGGTTTGGCGGGCTACTATCAGCGTTTTGTGCAGGATTTTTCTCGGATTGCTACTCCACTTACCAGATTGACAAAGAAAGGCTTCAAGTTCGAGTGGTCCGATGCATGGGAGGAGAGTTACTTGCTTCTGAAGGAAAAGTTGACTACTGCACCGGTTTTGACTCTACCTGATGACAGCGGTGAGTTCGTGGTTTACAGCGATGCATCGAAGTTGGGACTTGGTTGCGTTATGATGCAGCATGGCAGAGTTGTGGCCTACGGTTCCAGGCAGTTAAAACCACATGAAGTCAACTATCTGACGCATGATTTGGAGTTGGAGACATTACTTGTACGGAGCTTAGTGCAAGATATATACCGATCACAAGAGTCTCACTTATTTGCGCACGCAGCCAGACTTGAACATGAGGCAGCGCAGATGGATGAAGTTGATCAACGACTATGATTGCACGTTCGAGTACCATCCAGGGAAGGCTAATGTCGATGCCGATGCAATCAGTCAGAAATCTGGAGCTTTGTTGTTTCATGTGTGTGTGGTCAGAGTATCTATGTTAGCTGAGCTTCGGGCTACGGGAGCCGAGTTCGAGTGGGACGATGATGGAGCTTTGTTGGCTAGGTTCAAGGTTCGACCAGTGTTGGTTGATCAGGTTCGGGAAGCTCAGGATGCATATTCCTACTTGTTGGACAAGAAGACCATGATACAGAATGGTGTGCCAACAGAGTTTCGGTTGAGTGATGATGGTACGTTGCTGTTCAGAGGCAAATTGTGTGTGCCCAGGAACGAGAGTTTGAAGAAAGAGATTTTAGACGAGGCTCATTGTTCGGTGTATGCGATGCATCCCGGTGGTACAAAGATGTTTCGTACACTTCGAGCGTATTACTAGTGGTGCAATATGAAGCGGGAGATTGCCGCATATGTGAGCAGATGTTTGATTTTTCAGCAGGTTAAAACGGAGAGGCAGAAGCCTGCGGGAAAGTTGCAGCCACTCGAGATTCCAGTTTGGAAGTGGGAGCACATTACCATGGATTTCATGTATCAGTTGCTGCGTACTTCAGCTGGTAACACTGGTATTTGGGTTATCGTGGATCGATTGACGAAATCCGCTCATTTTCTTGCACTTCTGGAGAAGATTTCAGTGGGCAGATTAGCAAAGCTGTATTTGTCGGAGATCGTTCGTCTACACGGTGTGCCTGTATCTATTGTTTCTGACCGACACAGTCAGTTTACTTCCGAGTTCAGGCAGGCATTGCAGCGAGCCATGGGCACTCGATTGCATTTTAGTACAGCTTTTCAACCTCAGACTGACGGGCAGTCTGAGCGGACTATATAGACTCTCAAGGATATGTTGCGGTCTTGTGTTTTGTAATTTCGAGGAAATTGGGACCAGCAACTTCATTTGATAGAGTTCGCCTACAACAACAGCAATCAGGCCAGAATTGAGATGGCACTGTATGAGGCCCTATACGGAAGGCAGTGCCGCACTCCATTGTGTTGGAGTGAGGTGGGCGAGCGATGGCTTATTGGCCCTGATCTGGTGAAGAGCACCATGGAGGACATCCAGATTATCCGGGATAGATTGAAGATTGCCCAGGATTGCCAGAAGAGTTATGCGGATGTGAGAAGAAAGAGTCTCGAGTTCGATGTGGGCGATTGGGTCTTCCTGAAACTATCTCCGTGGAGGGGAGTTATGCGTTTCGGGAAACGTGGCAAGCTTCGACCATAGTAAATTGGTCCGTACGAGATTATCAAGAGGATTGGAGCCGTGGCTTACAGACTTGAGTTGCCATCCGAGATGGCTCGTGTTTATGATGTTTTCCATGTTTTGATGTTGCGGAAGTATATTCCAGATCCATCGCATCTGTTAGCGCCACATCAGCTACCTATCCGAGAGGATTTGACATATGTGGAGGAGCCGGTACAGATGCTCGATCGGCGTGAGCAGGAGTTGAGGCACCGTGTTATACCGCTAGTGAAGGTCTTGTGGCAGAATCACTCGATTAAGGAGGCCACCTAGGAGACTGAGCAGCGTATGCGGGAGCAGTATCCTCATCTGTTGACTTGACAGGTACGTAAATTTCGAGGTCGAAATTTTTTTTAAGGAGTGTAGATTTGTGACGACCCGAACCAGAATCAATAGAGTAATTGGCTTAATTCACGAGTTAGCACGTAATTGAAGTTTTTCGTAATTTTTTTTAATTGCCGGTTTTGATTACGATTTAATTATTGGGCGAGAATTTGAGTTGAGTCTCTTCTCGAGAGTTGTGTACACGTGATTTCGAGTTCTTGAGCGGTTCCGGATTATTATTTCGAAGATCGATGATTATAATATGAATATTTGAAATTTTGGAATTTCGTTGAGTTTATCCGTTCGTATTGAGTTATCCGAATCGTGATTATGATCCGTTTTGGTACTTGGTCGTCGGCTATAGTATGCAATTTTATGGAAAAAAAACTACAGATTTTGGATTTACCATTCCTAGAACCTGCAATTTCAAAATAACTAACGAATATATATTTTCATTTCCACAATGTCCAACAATGCATAACAACTTCACAATCAACACAAAATACAAACTTAGTAAAATTTAGCGTATCATTTTGAAACACATGCATATAAACTAAATGTTGCCAAAGTCAAAGTTGCGGAGATAAGATGGGCCACTACCATCATCATCGGGCGGATCCTGCTGCTCATGTGGGGCATCATGATGGTGTTGGTTAGATAGAGTCCGTGGAGTCCAACCTTGGGCCGGGACATTTATTCCTTGGGCCTGAAGGATTGAGCTCAAGCCTTCAAAATTCCTAGCCATTTCCGCTCGCATTCGAGCTAACTCCTCAGCCTGCTACCGGGCCATCTCTTGACGCATCTCCTCCATCTGCTGGGTTATCTGTCGTTGAGTTTCTTCTATCTTGCTTTGATACTTCTTAGTCTGCCTACGAAATTACTCCTCAAGTTGGGCCTTGGAAGATCCCGGTTTACGTTGAAAACCTGGCGTGTTCTTCAATATCCCATCGTCTTGTCGTCCTAAACCCTTGCAATAGTAATTACTCCTTCGTGGTGGGAAAGCGTTTCCCATGATCCTCGCCCCAACCTTTAAATCAGATTGATCAATTTGAGACATGGCCTAGGGAATCTCATCATCCGAGATATTAGGGCTTCGCTGCCTTGCAATCTGAGTCAACACCTCATCAGCTGTTTCCCTTAAATGAGCCTAATTGACAATGATAAGAAAATAACACATTAGAAAATATACATAAAAAAAATAACCGGACAATACACATGTAAGAAATTTGTAAACTTGAAAGGGCACAATACTTACAGCTTGTTCGTGGGACAGAGGATGCATTTTTTTATACATCCACACGAACGGGTTTTCTTCAGGGTGTTGGGTCATTGCCTCCTCCCTATAAGACAGATAGGGTCTAGAACCTCTGTGATGGTTGTCCATGTTCTTTGCTCGGTTGCTCACGTTTATGGAGGAAATTGCCTTGTTTCATAAATATATATTAAAAAAATTAATTTAGAAACTATCAACGCCAAATTATCCACAACTAAATACATATGATCTTAAATATATACCTCAAATCATGGGGCGTTGAAGTGGATTAGAAGCTACTTCCACTCGTACTCCCTAGGCATGAACTCCATAGGGGTACCCGAACGGTCATTGAGCATGTCGCTTTTCTTCCAGAACTTACAGAGCTCATTCTTCAACTCTTTATACCTATATATGCCACACAAATGTTAGAAACACATTACATAGTCTCTGTGATATCTAAATATATATTATATAACTCCTGTCACCTTCCTCCTTGAACCTCATTTGTCCATGTGGATTTAAGGTCCTCTAGAACATTGAACCACACCTACAATGTCCCATTTTTTTATGTTAATATATTTATATTTTGAAAGAATTAATTAATATAAGTAGACATACACAATGAATATCCAACTCACCGATATCGCATTATTCACTTGGTCCTTCACAGACTGAGGGACTAAGGACCACTTTGCCCATAGAACAGGGACTTTGTTCGGATAATGCTTCCAACCATGCCAGAGTACCTCCTACAAATGTTTCCCTGTCTCACCGATCCTTGCTCATCGGTCTCTATGACCAGGGGCCTATAGGCCTCCACGTCCTTCTGAAGTTGTTTCCCCACAACAGGGCCTCTGGTCCTCACTTTTTTCTCCCCTTCGACGTCTGTCGCATAAGACATTGTAAAAAAAAATTAAAATAGGATAACCCAATTTATTATACAAATTAATGAAAATTTTGAAATTAAATAATACATATATTTACTATTTACCCGATGATTCTGACGTCGATGCGTTTGCTATCTTCGCCCTTTTCGGAAGGGTATCAAATGGTTGAAAGACGTATGCTTCCTTCAGGTGGACGTAAATAAGGTTTCCCTCATCATCGTCAGTTCGTTGAAGGTTTTCTGCTTCATCGACATATGGTAGGGCCGGTACGCCCTGCGAGGGGAAATAGAGGTGAGAAGGGAAAACACCTCCTTGTTGTCCGGACGACGATGTCCCTGAACCACCAGCATGACCGGGAGAAGGACCTGGCTCTGGCTGGTTGATTTCCAGCATGCGAGGATTCGAACGAGAAGGACCTGTATAATTGGGCGTACTCGACATGTGGCTTATGTCTGGCAAAACTTGACATGAAGGGTCAGGACCCGTAGAGCCGGGCGTAGACGTCTCGCTTCTGTTGGAGAACAAAAGCTGCCTCGCGCTCTATGGTCGTTGGGGGTCGGCCACATCATCAAGCACAACCGTCCCCTGGGTTCCTCCAAGCAGTTTCCTATGACAATTGTTGTACGAGCCACCGTAAGGCTGGTGGGGCCGGTTGTTCGAGCCGGACCCACAACTGTCGTCGCTGGACCCGTTTTCTCGATTCTTTGATGTCGACTTCTTTTCTCTACCTGACAACAAATGCATGATATATTCCTAAAATTCACAATAATCACAATCACAATAATTACGGTGAAAATAATCATAATCTCATAACCTAATAACAATTCATAATTTCACAACACAAAATTTCGATCCATAATTGAAAGGACCCAATCCCGATTCAGCTTCCTAAATCGGAATCAAACCCCTTCGAAAACACGAACCAACAAAAACTTTTCGAAATTTGGATAGAGTTTCGTTACTAGCGTGGAATTACCATTACCTGCACGCGAAAAATACACTTCATCCTATGCCACAAAAAGCAAACCGTGGGCACCAATCCCATCCGGATTTCTCAATACGTCAACAGTAAAGTAAAGTAGTAAATATATATGCACTTTACCGAAATCCAGTGTAAAATCGTATAACGTATTCAATAGGAAGCTCAGAGCGACATCTAATACATAATCGTATACGCATACCACAGTAGGTAGAACAATAAACCTACGGATGAAACAAAGTAGCTCGAGCACTATGCCTCCGACCACGACGTGCGACACCAGAGCCTGAACTGCAAACTGGGCACGGAAACCGAAAAGCCCAGGTGAAAGACAATAAAAACGTTAGAGTGAGTGGACGAAAATAAATGTCTTTCACCAATTAATATATATGTTATAAAAACATATGCGAGTCCAGGTAAATAAAAACAACATAGTACACGAGGTAAAACTCATACTCCTCCAGTGTACTGAGCATGCAAGTAAAATCTCACGGGGTCACTCATGGACTCCACCGTGCTAGTACAGTCTGAACCACGGAGTCCCTGACTACCACGTGATTCTAAGCCAGAAATGGCCTCGGTTCCGGGGAATACGCCCCTCACCGGTCTGGTTGGGGAATCGCCCCTCCAGGCGGCCCTCCGTCGGGGATCAGCCGACGAGGCAAGGTGTATCGATACAACAACGTAACTGAGACTGTACTCTGTGTAAACCAAATCATAAACAATTCGATGCAATAGCAAGAAACAACATATAAATGTATGCATATTCGTATACATATGTCCGTATAAATAAATCGTATAATCGTAAAACACACGCTCATATAATCATAATCCCGTATGAAATCTCATGCTCGTAAAACCATAATCATGCTGCATGCTCAAGTTCATAAAATCATATAAAAGACTCGCAAACAATCCGTGAAAAGAAATGTCCACTCACAGACTGGCGTAACGCGTATCGCGTTAACCCGAGATCTGGCGGAAAGTCCATCGCCAAAACAACGATCACGAACCCCTGAATATTCACAATGTCCAATATTCAAAATCATAATCCGACAATACAAATCAAACCACGAGAAACCACCGTTCTCAGAAACAGATAATTCAAAGTCGACGAATCGTCGAAAATCCGTATATACCACTTCAATACCTCGCTTTACGTTCGGACGCTCAACTCGAAAAACGAACCTCCCCACTGCGATCGGGGCGAGATTTCGAGTCAAATGACATGCGACTTGTCGAAAGTCAAAAAGTCAACTCTGACCGTTGACCGCCGCCGTTGACCGCCGTCCACGGCGGCGCCACTGTTGACCGGAGAATTTCACGGCGGAGCAACCCTTGTTCCACTCCAAATCACCCACTGAGCAACTTTGTCAACTGCACCGAAGTCCAATTCTCACTCTAACATTGTCAATTTCATGAAAAACCGAATGAACACACAAATTTCAAATCCAAAATTCTCCTTGTACACATCGAATTGAAACACGAAACTTACAGGGAAGCATCAAGGGGATGAGAGCTTCAAAGCCCACTAAGAATTGTAGCTCCAATCGGCCAATTTCACAAACCACCATTAACCCAAAATTTTGCAAACTTTGATCGGAAATATCATCCACCTCCGGCAACCTCGCCGTGAGAGGAGACCGGCACGGTGTCGAGGACTCCAAGGCGAGTCGGATGGGCCAAGGACCATGCCTTGTGGTGGCCGGAATCATCGCGCCACCGTGGAACCACCATGAAGCCGACGGGAAACCACTCTCTCCACCGAGTTGACCGAGTCAACTCGGTCAACACCCAAATAGGAAAGGTCTGACCTGCCCAAAATAGCAACTTCTATTTATAGACTTTCCCAAAAAGGAAACTCATGCTTATCCATTTCGGCAAACTTGAAACGCGCGTAACTTTCTCGTCGTAATTCCGATTCCGATAATTCTCGCGGTCACAAACTCGCCTCGACGTACTCTTCCAATATTACCCGAAGTCAAACATATCGGCCAACCGAATAAAAAGTCAACCCTTCAAAGCAACACACATTAAATCGACTAAATAATCAACAAACGGCAAAATTCGCAACTAATTCCTCGTAACTCCAAATCATGCTCCGGAAGTTCCCACAAACTCGAAATTAAATTCTGAACAACTTCTGTGAAGAAGCCGAAACCAAATTCTCGTCCGGTAATTTAGTCGTTAAGTAGCCCATCATTTAAATCTGAACTTCAAATATTCATAACTAATTCTTCGGTCGTCCAAATAACGATCCGGAACCGCCCACGAACTCGTAATCACACGTACAACGACTCTCGAGAAGAGACCCAGCTCCAATTCTCGGCCAAGAATTTAGTCGTTAACGAGCCTGGCGATTCAATAACTGTCGAACAACTCTGCGACTACACACAAACTCATCAATCAAGCTGATCATACTGCTGATTCTGGTCCGGGTCGTCACAAATCCACCCCCCTTAGAAAAATTTCGACCTCGAAATTTCCGAGTCTACCGACTACAAGTAGGAGCACTGCCTCTGCATACTGCTCAACTCACCAACTGCAATCTCAACTGAACAACTCTGATCATAAACTCCACAATAGGAGGCAATTCCGTGCTGGAATCCCTGTACCCTCAAATCACAAATCTGAACTGGCTCTACACACTCGCCAAGTGTTCCTACATAAGGAGCAGACAGGGTACACAACACGCAACAACCTGAAACATAGTTCCGCCACGCGGAACACAACACACAAAGCCAACACTATAGGCGATGCCGAACCATACGGCATAACACAAACTCGCCTATGGCCATATATGGATCAAAACATCAAGGCAAATCACAACTCAATCTGCACACATCAGCATAACTCAAACATCGGACTCGGGCAATTATCAACCCATTTCCACTAATCTGACAGTCTGTGGTAGCACATTCCACAAAATCAGAATCAAACATCAACTCAAACTTAACCAAGCTCACTCCAACACAATGGAGTACAACATCGTTCCTCAAAACGACATAATACAACGTCGAAATCACAGTGGTAAACAAACTGGTACCACAAGCAATCTCGAACAGCTGAAACTGCTGGTCCAGAATCTTCCGAAACTGCAATATCGAGATACACAACATGCCCTCCAAGGCCTAAATAATCCTTGAAGATCACTCGCCAATCCGAGGATAAGAACTGGTACTAACTCGTAATCTGGTCTCCAATGCTCGCTGCAAAGCTCACCAACACTTAGTCGTAGCTGATCACCTCGATCGGCGAACTGGGACACAAGTACACCACATGAATGACCAATCTCTGTCAAACACAACTATACCAGCCAACCACTGGAATCATCTCCGAAAGTACAAGGAACTGTACTGAGTTCGTCAAATGGTCCACAAAGGCCCGACAACTGGTAACACAACCAAAGTGTACACATACACACACAATCACAGCAGCAACCATCACGTCTAACCGGAAATCTCAAATGGCTAATACATCTCGGCAAGTCTCTGCCTCCTAGCCATCGCCAGTCGACGAATGTGGCATCAGCACACACAAGCTGCGCTCGCACAAGCTGCTATATCGTTCTTCATGTTGTGTCACGAGTAGTAACTCGAAATATCAGACACATCTCTGTACCATTAGCGTCAAATGCGCGCAAAACCACGAGCCTCAACACCATCATACTCAAACTCAGCTCTCGTAGCCCATAACTCAGCTAACACGGAAACTCAAGCCACACGTACATACATGTAATACTGAAACTCCTGACTCTCAACTGAATGCATCAGCATCAACATCATCCCAAACAGATGGTCAAAGTACAACCTCTAGCCTTTCTCGAGCAACTCAAAAGTGCAGCCATAGTCATCAGTCGACTCCATCTATCGACACTGCCTCAAGCTCAAATCTGGCCGAAAATGCAAGTGGATAAAACTCAGTGGTCAGTGTACACCCTACACCACGCTGCACGCCATAGCAATAGTATCTCCAACTCTCTGGTGCTAACAATAGGACAGCTACACCCAAATCAAACAAAGGATACGTAACCACACAAGGTTTCCACTGTCCGTAACCATGAGCCACCGCTCTGCTACACAGTATCAAAGCATAACCCAACCAAATCTCGATGCATCGCCATAACCCACGAACTCGTCACGATCGTCAGGTAAGGTCAAAGCCGCAGTAACGGTCACCAACCTGCAGGAGTAAGCAACTCTCCTCGCGTGCATCGATCCACATGAACCTAACGCCTTCTTCGTCAATCCGGAAAGTGAAGTGGCAATCCAGGAAAAATCCTGTACAAAGTCGTCGGTACAAGCCTGCCAAAACCCAAGAGACCCCTGATCTCTGGTACAATAGTAGGGCAACTCTAAATCCACACGGCTTCGAACCGGTCAGGATCCACGCCGACTCCCTCGGCTAGCATCACATAGCCCAACATCTTCACGCTAATCGACCAAAACTCACACTGGCTGAACTTACAACAGCTAATCGTCTCGTGAAGTCCACAAAACCGCTTGCGACTGCTCCAGGTACTGGTCCACACTCTCGGAGTACATCAGGAAATTGCCAACGAACATGACCGCAACACGTCCAGAAACTGTCTGAACACACGGTCCACCAAGTCTACACGATCTACGGGGCATTGGTCAACCAAACAGCGTGACCAAGAACTCATGATGTCCGCACCGAGATCCGAAAGCCACATAGCCACATCTGACTCATCAAACCTCCACTGATGATATCCGGATCCGAAATCAATCCTCGAAAAGACTGAAGCTCTCGGAAGCTGATCAAACCACTCGTCAATCCGAAACAGAGGATACTCACTCTCCTCTGAAGCAAATCGAGCTTCCGGTAGTCAATGCACCACCTCATCAAATCATCCAACGTCCGTACACACAATGCAAAAGCACACCACGCAGGTACGCTGGGTCGCATAAAATCTCCTGAAATCTCCTCCAGCAACTCGTGGAGTCGAAACTGTAGCTCCATCAACTCCGCTGGCTCCGAACGACAAGATGCCGGTAAAATGAGTCCAGCGCTTGGTACAAGCTCAATGATGTAATCGGTCTCCCAACTGGAGAAACACCTGGTAACTCCTCTGGAACTCGCCAGGAAACTCGGAAACCACCTCAATGTCACCAATAACGGGCACAGCAACCGAAGTATCCACAACATGTGCTAAGCAAGCAACACAATCCGTCTCCACCATCCGCTCGACCATCCATCACTGCGAAACAGCATCTCGGGGAAATCTGGCCGTCGGAACACAACCTCCTTCTCGAGGTACTCGAACACAACCAAATGCATCGTCAGACTCACAAACATACCGAAACCGCAATATCCAGCTATAACAGATCCGTGGCTAAGTCATAACCTCCAACAAGGATCTCGCAACCTCCGGATGGATGCAACACTCTCCAAGACCTCGGAAGTGGAGATGCAGGTACAATCGCCATGGACATCAAGCAACAGTAACCTCGGAGAAAAGTCTGTCCTCAAACAAGGTCATGGCACAAACTCCAACATGCCCAACTAGTCGCCCACGTCAATTGCGACTTGCTGAATAAATCATCAAAAGGATACATTGATCAGACTGCAGGAACAGCATGAGGATCTCCTCGTAACTCTGAGCTACCGAACCGCTACAACAGCTGGCTGGGGTCGCTCCCTCGTAACGTGACCCACCTGGCCACCGAAACAGCAACTGAGGGTATTCCTCGAACACAAATCATCGCAACACCTGCTACGTGAAAGGATCACTAACGATTGCCCAAACTCATGCCACAGGAGCAAGTCCGCTACTCTGTGATCTCCGCCATCGTCAAACGGATCAGCAGAGGATCCTCAACATAATCGAAAAGGCCACAGCCTGATGAAATTACTGATCCCGAAATGTCGAAACTCAACCTCATCAAATCTCACTGCTGAATCCACTTTCCCCAAACCGTCACATCGAAAACCGTGTACATCTTTTCTTCACAATAACCTCGCCGCTGAGTGCAACACACTAAGCTCCTCACGGCAATCTCGAGGCAGAACAGTCAGACTCTCTCTGATGCTCAGGTTCAAACTCATCTCGAATCTCGTGCACTGCTTCCTCTGAAGCCGCGTAACACGTGCAACCGGAAACAAACATGTGGATAATGCATCTCTGCCTCAGGTGGGTAACCACTCCACATTCGATCGCTGGATAGCCTGATAAAACCATTACCGTGTAAGCATCACTCTGAATGTAGGCCATAGAGTTGCAACCGGTACTCACACAATAACAGCCCACAAAATACACTGATCTGACTCAGGCATACATCAACTGCCATAAATCTCAGCTCTGAGGCAACATGTAGACTCTCACATACACATCCCCAGGCAAACCGTGCCACACAAATAATACTCATCCGAATCCACTGTTCTCTGGCAATTCACGTGTCGAATGATCCTCAACAGGATCCACAACCGAAATGACACGGAAAGCACGTTAGGAGGCATCCTAATGAATACAATATCGTTCACAACAAGTGGAATGTAATCATGGAACTTCAAATATTTGAAAGTATACAACACCCGGAATATTGATGATTATCCGCCGGCCGGTCGGGTCACCGTTCCAGACATGCTGTACATTCTCAAATACCCTTAGTAAACACGACTACAGAAGTCTACAAAACCTACAACCTAATGCTCTGATACCAAGCTGAAAGGACCCAATCCCGATTCAGCTTCCTAAATCGGAATCAAACCCCTTCGAAAACACGAACCAACAAAAACTTTTCGAAATTTGGGCAGAGTTTCGTTACTAGCGTGGAATTACCATTACCTGCACGCGAAAAATACACTTCATCCTATGCCACAAAAAGCAAACCGTGGGCACCAATCCCATCTGGATTTCTCAATATGTCAACAGTAAAGTAAAGTAGTAAATATATATGCACTTTACCGAAATCCAGTGTAAAATCGTATAACGTATTCAATAGGAAGCTCAGAGCGACATCTAATACATAATCGTATACGCATACCACAGTAGGTAGAACAATAAACCTACTGGATGAAACAAAGTAGCTCGAGCACTATGCCTCCGACCACGACGTGCGACACCAGAGCCTGAACTGCAAACTGGGCACGGAAACCGAAAAGCCCAGGTGAAAGACAATAAAAACGTTAGAGTGAGTGGACGAAAATAAATGTCTTTCACCAATTAATATATATGTTATAAAAACATATGCGAGTCCAGGTAAATAAAAACAACATAGTACACGAGGTAAAACTCATACTCCTCCAGTGTACTGAGCATGCAAGTAAAATCTCACGGGGTAACTCATGGACTCCACCGTGCTAGTACAGTCTGAACCACGGAGTCCCTGACTACCACGTGATTCTAAGCCAGAAATGGCCTCGGTTCCGGGAAATACGCCCCTCACCGGTCTGGTTGGGGAATCGCCCCTCCAGGCGGCCCTCCGTCGGGGATCAGCCGACGAGGCAAGGTGTATCGATACAACAACGTAACTGAGACTGTACTCTGTGTAAACCAAATCATAAACAATTCGATGCAATAGCAAGAAACAACATATAAATGTATGCATATTCGTATACATATGTACGTATAAATAAATCGTATAATCGTAAAACACACGCTCATATAATCATAATCCCGTATGAAATCTCATGCTCGTAAAACCATAATCATGCTGCATGCTCAAGTTCATAAAATCATATAAAAGACTCGCAAACAATCCGTGAAAAGAAATGTCCACTCACAGACTGGCGTAACGCGTATCGCGTTAACCCGAGATCTGGCGGAAAGTCCATCGCCAAAACAACGATCACGAACCCCTGAATATTCACAATGTCCAATATTCAAAATCATAATCCGACAATACAAATCAAACCACGAGAAACCACCGTTCTCGGAAAAAGATAATTCAAAGTCGACGAATCGTCGAAAATCCGTATATACCACTTCAATACCTCGCTTTACGTTCGGACGCTCAACTCGAAAAACGAACCTCCCCACTGCGATCGGGGCGCGATTTCGAGTCAAATGACATGCGACTTGTCGAAAGTCAAAAAGTCAACTCTGACCGTTGACCGCTGCCGTTGACCGCCGTCCACGGCGGCGCCACTGTTGACCGGAGAATTTCACGGCGAAGCAACCCTTGTTCCACTCAAAATCACCCACTGAGCAACTTTGTCAACTGCACCGAAGTCCAATTCTCACTCTAACATGGTCAATTTCATGAAAAACCGAATGAACACACAAATTTCAAATCCAAAATTGTGGCCGGAATCATCGCGCCAGCGTGGAACCACCATGAAGCCGACGGGAAACCACTCTCTCCACCGAGTTGACCGAGTCAACTCGGTCAACACCCAAATAGGAAAGGTCTGACCTGCCCAAAATAGCAACTTCTATTTATAGACTTTCCCAAAAAGGAAACTCATGCTTATCCATTTCGGCAAACTTGAAACGCGCGTAACTTTCTCGTCGAAATTCCGATTCCGATAATTCTCGCGGTCACAAACTCGCCTCGACGTACTCTTCCAATATTACCCGAAGTCAAACATATCGGCCAACCGAATAAAAAGTCAACCCTTCAAAGCAACACACATTAAATCGACTAAATAATCAACAAACGGCAAAATTCGCAACTAATTCCTCGTAACTCCAAATCATGCTCCGGAAGTTCCCACAAACTCGAAATTAAATTCTGAACAACTTCTGTGAAGAAGACGAAACCAAATTCTCGTCCGGTAATTTAGTCGTTAAGTAGCCCATCATTTAAATCTGAACTTCAAATATTCATAACTAATTCTTCGGTCGTCCAAATAATGATCCGGAACCGCCCACGAACTCATAATCACACGTACAACGACTCTCGAGAAGAGACCCAGCTCCAATTCTCGGCCAAGAATTTAGTCGTTAACGAGCCTGGCGATTCAATAACTGTCGAACAACTCTGCGACTACACACAAACTCATCAATCAAGCTGATCATACTGCTGATTCTGGTCCGGGTCGTCACAATAATTTCTCAAATTCATCAAACAATAACCTAAAACACAATGCTCCAACGCAAATGACAAACCCATAACCTAATCACAATATCATATTTTCACAATCACATAACCTAATCACAATTCATAATTTCACAATTCATACTTTCACAATCACAAACATAATCCCATAAATCACAATAACAATCCTCCAACGCAAATGTGTAACCCATAACCTAATCACTATATATTAACCCAATTACAATCACATAACCTAATCACAATCCATAATTCCACAATACCCAATTACAATCATAATAATACAACCCATTATTTCATAAACCTAATACGTTTATCCGAATCGTGATTGAGTTATCCGAATCTTCGAGTTCATCCGTTCATCCGTTTATCCGTTCGTATTGAGTTATCCGAATCTTCGAGCATAATCGAGTTCATCCGTTCGTATTGAGTTATCCGAATTGTGATTGTGATCCATTTTAGACCGTCGATTGTCCCAAGCCGTGAGTATAAATATCGGAAATAATCAAAAAATTGTCGAAAAAGCACTGTTGGAAGTTTGACCGGCGTTGACCCTTTCTGGTGCGTTGACCCTTTCTGGTGCGTTGACCACTGTTGACCGAGGTGATTTTTGGGCCGTTTGAATTCTACCGGGGGACTGGCCGTTTCCGGCCGTTTCAGGCCACGACCTTGGAAGGTACGTAAATGATTCTCCTCGTGATTCTAAGCTGTTTAGCACTTGAAATTTCTCGATTTGGTTTCGATTTGAGGGAGAAAATTTGATTCGAGGTTTTCCCGGCCGGTTTCGGGTTGGCTTGGTCTGACGACCCGAACCAAAATCTGTTGTGTATTCGGCACGATTCTCGAAATTGAGTTTAGTCACGGTTTTATGTCGTATATGTGGTTCGTCAACCTTATTCGCGACTTTGTTTTCGATCGAGAATTTGAGTTGAGTGTCTTCACGGAAGTTGTAGAGTACGTGATTTCGATCTCGTGAGCCGTTCCGGAAGATTTTTTCGATAACCGAGGAATATTTTATGATTATTCGAAGTTTCGGTTTCCGACGAGTTTATCCGATTGTTTCGAGTTTATCCAAATCGTGATGGTTATCCATTTAGAATCGTCGGTTGACCCAAGGCGCGAGTATAAATATCGGGAATAGTCGTAAAATCGTCGAAAAACACTCTTTGAGTTTGACCAGCTTTGACTTTCCCGTTTTGGAAAGTTGACCGTTGACCAGAGGAAGAAAAGTTTCCCGTTTCGGCTTGCCGTCCGACGACCCATTTTCCGGCCACCTCCGGTCGAGTGAAAGGTATAGTTAGCTTCCCCTTGTGATTTCGAGTCGATTGGTATAGGAATTTGTGGAAATTGGTGAGGATTTCTTGGAACCCGATTAGGGCCGAGGTGGAGAAGTTCGACGGTGATGGTGACGGTGGTTCCGGCGAGTTTTGGAGGTGGGGCTATTGGGGGTTTTGCTCCCCACACCTCAGTGAAGCTATCTGGGTTGTTGGTTTGAGACGAGATGAAGTTTAGGGGTGAACCCGATTAGGGTTCCGGTTTGAATTTCGAATTGGGTTTTGTGAAATTGGGGATGTTAGAGGTTGAATTGATATATGTTGTAGTTATGAAAGTGACTCGGTTTGAGATGGGCTTCAATTCTGGAGCTTCCTCGCCGGAAAATGTCACCGTTGACGGCGCGCCGCCGGCGGCGGCGGCAGTCAACGGTGGCGCTCCGGTGAGGAGTTGACTTTTCAAATTTTGATGTAATTAGTGTCGTTTTTCTCGAAATTGCGCTCTGATTATTGTCCAGAGGTTTTCGGGTTGATTTGGTTAGCCGATTTTCAGTCGAGGTTTCGAGTGGGGATTTCAGAATTTCCGTTATACATTTTGTACCGCATTGCATATTTCCGGGAACGGTTGGTTTCCGTGAATCAGTACAGGGTTGTGGACTATGATTTTGATCAGTTATGTTTTTGTGAATATTCAGGAGATCGAGATCGAGATCGTGATCGTGCTTCTGGCGAGGGATCTTCTGCCGGTCCTCGAGATTAGCGCGAGTGCGCGTTTTGCTCACCTGTGAGTGGACAATTTCTTTTCACGGAAATCTTGCGAGTCTTTTATATGATTTATAAACTTGAGCATGCGTATGAGATTTCGGATTACATGAGCATGTGTTTTTACGATTAAACGATTATACTTATACGGATATACGTATACGAGTATATAAACACTTTTATATTGATTATTGCATATGCATCGAATTGTTCTTGATTTGGTTTACACAGAGTACAGTTTATATATGATGTTGTATCGACACACTTGCATCCCGACTGATCCCCGAGGATGTATGCCAGGGGAGGCTGTGACTCCTGACCCGAGGTCTATACCGGGGGGAGGCAGACCTCTGACCTGAGGACTTTCTGGCTAGAGTCACGTGTGGGTCTGGGATCCCGTGATTCAGACTGTACTAGCACGGAGGTGTCCATGAGTGACCCCGTGGGATTTTTACTTGCATGCTCTGTACGCTGGAGGAGTGTGAGTTTACCTCGCGTACTATATTATGTTTATTTACCTGGACTCGCATATGTTATTTTAAACATATATATCAACTGGTGAAAGACATTTATTTTCGTCCACTCACTCTAACGTATTTATTGTCTTTCCCCTAGGCTTTTCGGTTTCCGTGCCCAATTGCAGTTCAGGTTTTGGTGTTTTCACGTCGCAGTTTGGAGGCTAGTGATCAGAGTTACCTGTGCTTTCCAGTAGGTTTTTGTTTCGCCTACTGATGTGTATAGTGTATATATTTTACTTTACAGGTCGCTCTGATACATTCTGATACTTGTTTATAAGGATTTTCTCGGATATATATATACTACAGTACTGTTTACTGTTTATGATTCATATATTGATGTTGAGAAATCCGGATGGGATTGGTGCCCACGGTTTGGCTTTTGTGGCATAGGATGAAGTGTTATTTTCTGGGTGCAGGTTATGGCAATTCCACGTTAGTAACCAAACTCTGCCGAAATTTTGGTAATTTTTTGTTGGTTTGTATTTTCAGAAGGGGTTCGGTTCCGGTTTAAGTAACTGAATCGGGATTGGGTCCTTTCACTTGGCGGTGGCGCTCCGGCCACGGGGGTGGCCGGGGATGGATGGGTTTTGATCGTGGGGCCACGGTGGTGCTTTTGGGAGGGGTCTCGAAGGCCGTCGTGCGCCGTAGATGGAGGATCGACGGCGAACAGCTTCGCCGGCGGTGGAGGAACCCCGTGACTTTCGAGCTGATTTCCGGCGTGTGTGTGTGTGTGTGGGGGGGGGGGCTGGGGTCAGTTTGAGAGAAAGGAGAGGGTGTTGAGGGAGGAGATGCGAAATGGGGCGAGGAACTCGGTTTTGGGGAGTTATACCCATAGCCTATATCCGACGACCCAAAAAACTTGTTATCGACTATACTACACCCGATGATGTGTCGTATGAACGTCGTCGGTTATAGTATACCCGACGACATGTCGTACACAAGTCGTCAGGTATACTATACCCGACAACAAATATCCAAAGTCGTCGGTTATACCCCCTAATTTTTTTTGAAAAATTACCCTCTGTCATTTGAAAACACAATTCCTACTAAACCTGTTTAAGTAAATTTGGATCTTCACACTTCAACCGACACGTAAATTTAACTAACACATAAATTATAATCATCACAAACATGCATGCACCATTATACAACACATATTCATTTTAACTAATCAAGGTGCATAATCAAAATTATCGCTTGACTCTGATTCGGTATCCGTGTTAATTTCTGGTAATATGTGTTGCTCCTCTTCACCAGAGTCTTCGTTGTCTTCATTTGGATTGACATCACTAAGTTCTGCTCGAGGAAGTCGAACCACACTACCCGGCATCACATTGTTAAGGAGAATTTTCGAGGAATTTGAAATATTAATTGCGTTCGGCTCTTGGTTTGTAGTAACTTCTTCATTCTCTACAACATCATCTAGCGTAGCAGCACTGTATATGTTTCTAGGAACAACATGGTTAACTACTTTCCACATGCCTTTGTGCACAAGATCATCAAGATAAAATACTTATTTTACCACTG
Organism: Geum urbanum; assembly: GCA_946800695.1. Classification (NCBI taxonomy): domain Eukaryota; kingdom Viridiplantae; phylum Streptophyta; class Magnoliopsida; order Rosales; family Rosaceae; genus Geum; species Geum urbanum. The sequence goes on along the minus strand of OX327017.1, from coordinate 13,117,773 downwards.
TGGCAAAAACAAAAGGGTCATCTTCATACCATGTTGTAGCAGTATTCACCGAAAAGGTTTCGTAGTCATCGGTCTTTGTGTTCTGATGGCTAGTATCAAACCATCTACATTTAAACAAGTGCAATATCATGTCTTCCCCATTAATTGGAGAACACCGTAATAGTCAATACCATTATGTTGATCATGCACCATTACCCCAGAGTTCTGTGTTTTCCGTCTCACGTCTCTATGTGCACATAAATTGCACGCCATTGACTTTACACATCAGATACACTCTTGAAGTTACCAGTTTCATTGCCAAAAGCGTCAATTCATGTGACCAGTTTGGGTTACCATCGTACTTTACGTGGTTTAACTGAAGCAATAATAACCAACATGTTAGATGACAAACGTAATGATATTAAATTATATATATCAATAAGTATATGTATTGACGTACCCAGCCGCCAAAATAGTTTACAAACTCCCTATTGTGGTACTCAAGATCACCGCCAACCTGAGGACAGTATAGATGAAAGTTTTTCCAGTATTGCACTTAAGGACAACTAAGCAATACCCACCAATGGGCAATGATTAGCTCATATTGTTCAAACTGGTATGACTTTGGCAAATTTCCACCAACTTCAACATCATATGAGAGGATAGAAAGTTTGAACTGTGGTTCATCTACCGACATATGTTGTGGAGGGTCCTTCAACGCTCCTAAATACAACTTGGTGTATGTTACGCACTCGTGCGAAAGATATGCTTCAGCTATACATCCTTCAGGTGCGGATTTATTAGCCACATAGTTTTTATAGTCCCCTAGTTGTCTATCAACTTTAAAGTGCATAATAACATTATTTCCAAATAAAGTTTAAAAAAATTATAGCTAAATTCAAATTTTGAATCGTACGTACCTTTCCATAGGATACATCTAAGTGTAGTATACCGGACCAGCAAGCAACAATTGTTCGGGAAGATTGATCATCAAGTGAGGCATGATATCAAAAATATTTAGGGGAAATATCCTCTCAAATTTGCACATGATAAAAATGATGTCCTGCTGCATTTCTCTCAGGTCTGTTTTTTTTCACTTCTCTAGTGCATAACTTCTGAAGGAATCTTGACAATGCCACTAACGGCTCTACCACCTCTTTTGACAGGTACCCTCGAATGAAAACGGGAGAGAGGCGTTGAAGTAGTATATAGCAATCATGACTGTTTAATCCATACATCTTATTATCCTGGAAGTTAACACATCGGCTTATATTGCCTACATAGCCTGAAGGATACCTTACATTACCCATCCACTTAAAAATTTCATTCTTCTGGTCAGGCTTGACAGTGTAAGGAGCTTGAGGGATTTTTTCTTCCCTTCTCTTAACCACAAATGTTTACGCAAATTCATTCTTTTCAGATCAATGCGTGCCTTAGGGCCGTCATTAGTTTTCTCCTTCCAATTCAGCACTGTGCCCACCACACTTTCGCACACATTCTTCTCTATGTGCATGACATCTAGATAGTGCCTGATAGGCAACTTGGGCCAGTACGGGAGTTCCCAAAATATCCTTTTATGTGTCCAAAATTTATACCTGTCGGGTTTGTCAAGTATTGACGCAACTATTTCAGGATGATTGCTCAACTGTCGAAAATCGTATTCATTTAGCACTTCCAAAATTTCATCCCCCGTTCATCTCCTGGGTTGCACACCCGTTTCTACAATCTCATCAAAAGGCTCAGGATCCTGCCGCCATGGGTGATCATGTGGAAGCCAACAACGGTGACGCATCTGCACAATCTTCCTACAATGAGGTCTGCAACACTCAACAGTCATGCACTCTGAACAAGCCCTGTATCCTATGGTAACGTTGCCCGACAACATCCCGCGTGCTGAAAATTCACTGATGGTGCCAACAACAATAGCATGCATCTGGAACAACTGATTTTTGTACTTTTCATAAATGGGATGACCAAATTCACTCAGGTACTTAAGCTCCTTAATCAAGGGTCTCAAATTCACATCGAGACACTTTCTTGGATAACCCAGCCCTGGAATTAACAGAGTCAGCATATTGTATTCCTTCTTCATGCACATCCATGGAGGAAGGTTGTACGACACCAAAATAACTAGCCATATATTGTATTGAAAACTCATGTAGCTAAAAGGGTTGAATCCATCAGATGAGAGCCCCAGCCAAACATTTCGAATCTCTGATGCAAAATGAGAAAACTCCCTGACCATGTACTTCCAAGCCTATCCGTCAACAGGGTATATAAAGGTATCATCATCAGGCAAATTCCTCTCAGCCCACCATCTCATAGCTTCGGCCATGTGTGCACACTTGAACAATCGTTCCAGCCTATCAATCAGCGGAAAATACCGAAGTATCTTCACAGCTTTCTTGTTCCCTGCAGGAGTCAACTTATACCTATCCGTACCGCATACTGGGCAGACATCAATGCATTCAAGATCATTTTCGCTAGCATCTTCACCCCAGAAGAGAACACAATCATATTTGCATGCATGGATTTTCATGTAGTAAATGGCAAGATGTTTCAAGATATGTGGCACCTTACGATGAATGGTAGGAAGACGATGACCGGGAGGCAGCATCTTAGCAGTTCACTTCAACCAATCATCAACTACTTTGACACTCATTTTGTTATCCACTTTTAGCTTCATTACTCCCATGACACTTTCAAGAACAGTCTTATTACACCAGTTGTACAACAGGGTCTGTTGGAATGCAATCAAGTTGTTGTACTTGTCTATACCGGTAGTGTTGACAGCTGTAGGTAATTGTTGGACTGGCTCAATATTAAGGAAACCCCGAACGACCGGATCATTATCTACTGCTTGAGCTAATACACCGCTCTCATAAGGAAACACATCGTTGATCAACCTCATTGTTGGATCATTGGATGTACTGGCCATCTCAGGATATTTTCCATGATCATGCTGACCCGCTGAAGATGTTTCACCGTGATAAATCCAACACGTGTACTTATCCCAAAACCCGTTTTTCTTCAGGTGCTCTCATACTGTATCAATGGTACAATACATATCACTCTGAGAATGATAGCTTTTACACGGGCAATAATGAATGTCATTCACATTAGAATTAGCCTTCGCATATTCCACAAAACTCTTCATTCCAATTTTATAATTTCGATCCCATCTTGGAATCAAAATCCATGTCTTGTCCATCCTGAAAATTTTAACTTAATTTTATATATATATATACATCTTTAATTAATTCGATCATAGATCTACTAGCAAGCTAGCAACGTAATTACAAATTCACACACACACACACACACACACACACACACACACACACACACACACACACACACACACACACACACACACACACACACACACACACACACACACACACACACACACACACACACACACACACACACACACACACACACACACACACACACACACACACACACACACACACGCACGCACACACACACACACGCATACTAGCTAGCTACCTAGCTAGCTATATATCAACAATTAATTAACACGCATATATAAACACACATATATACATATTTTGATCTAATTAAATAAACTCAATCTCCAAAATTCATATATATATATTTAACACATAAATAACTCAATCTCCAAAATTCATATATATATATATAACACATAAATTTTTACATGCATATATATTCACATCTAATTAAATCAAGTAATCTCCCGAATTCATATGCATATATCACACATAATTAAATCAATTAACTCAATCTCCCAAATGGATCCAAATATATTTTCATATAATAAATACACTCAATCTACAAAATTCATCTATATACGTACCTATATAGTGAGAAATAGCTTCACGAACTTATTTTGGACCACTACCAAAAACACTCACAATTCGAGAGCGTTTTGAGTTTTTCTCCTCCGATTTTTTGAATGGTTGAGCTGTTGCCTGAGCTGATTAGGTAAGGAACCACAGCCGATGACATAAAAAGTGTGGTCGGCTATGGTTTACTAGATAGTCGGTAATTGGCTTTTTTGGTCGTCGTCTATCCTTAAACTATACCCGACGACATCATTTAACTATACCCGACGGTATAGAAATGAATCGTTGGGTATAGTTCTATTTACCGACAACGGTTTGTACCATCAGGTAAAGTGAACTACACCCGACGGTTTCAACCATCATCAAGCTATTTTTTAAAAGTTCGTTAGGTATAGTGCATATGCTGGTAGTGATAACTTTAGATTATGATGAATTAGAAATAAAAACTTCCAAGGGATATGTATATGTTGAAAGGACCCAATCCCGATTTAGTTTCCTAAACCGGAAACAAACCCCTTCTGAAAACATGAACCAACAAAAACCATTAAAATTTCGGCAGAGTAACGCTACTAACGCGGAATTGCCATTAACCTGCACCCAGAAAATACACTTCATCCTATGCCACAAAAGCCAAACCGTGGGCACCAATCCCATCTGGATTTCTCAATATCATAACAATAGCAATAAACAGTAAACATAACTGTATAATATAGAAAATCCGGGAAAAACCACATAAAACATATATCAGTAACGTATCAGATATACCTCTAGTGTATATATACAAAATATACAAAAGTAGGCAAAACAAGGAACTTACTGGAAAAGAAAGGTAGCTCGAATGACTAGCCTCCGACCGCGACGTGAGACACCAGAATCCGAACTGCAAACTGGGCACGGAAACCGAAAAGCCCAAGGGAAAGGCAATACAAATGTTAGAGTGAGTGGACGAAAATAAACATATGTCTTTCACAAATTTCATATACATAATCAATGTAAAACAATGCGAGTTCGGAAATATATATGGAGGTGCCAGGCGAATCTCTCAAGCCTGACAGTCAGGCGAATCGCTCAAGCCCGACGGTGATAAGCTAGGGGAATCTCTCAACCCCAGCGGCATAACAGGGGAATCTCTTAACCCTGCCCAGAGGAATCTCTCAACTCTGGTCCAGAGGAATTTGTCAACTCTAGTCAGACTACCGTTGATCAGCCGAGTAGTCGAAGCATCGATGCAAGTATGCCATCACCATAAAACATAAAATAATACCTCCAAAATAATAAATTATCTCAACATCGTATATAAATAAATACGGAAAATCACGAACTCGCAACGACTGTGAAAATATGAAAGTGTCCACTCACAGGTGAGCAAAGCGCACACTCGCGCTAATCACGTAGTCCGGCGGAAGATCCCTCACCCGAAGCACGATCTCGATCCCAAATATCTCGGCCGGAGGTGGCTGGAATCACGAGGTCCGACGGCGGCAGCGTGTTCCACGCGGTGGAGAACCGGTCAACAGCTAATCAATGCCGGTCAAACTTCCCGAACAGTGTTTTCGACAATTTTTCGACTATTTCTGATATTTATACTCGCGTCTCGGGACGATCGACGGTCCAAAACGGATAACCATTACGATACGGATAAACTCGACACGAACGGATAAACTCGACGAAATTCTGAAACTTCAAATATTCATATTATATTCCTCGGTCGTCAAAATAATCATCCGGAACCGCTCACGAAATCGAAATCACGTGTACAACAACTCTCGAGAAGAGACTCAGTTCAAATTCTTGGCCGATAATTAAGTCATGATTAAAACCGGCAAATTAATCAATTATTGGAAAACAGTAATTACGCGCTAACTCGTGAATTAAGCTGATTACTCTACTGATTCTGTTCCGGGTCGTCACAAATCTACCCCCCTTAAAAAAAATTTCGACCTCGAAATTTACGTACCTGTCAAGTCAACAGATAAGGATACTGCTTCCGCATACGCTGCATAGTCTCCCAGGTGGCCTCTTCAACCGAGTGATTCTGCCACAAGACCTTCACCAGCGGTATAACACGGTGCCTCAACTCCTGCTCACACCGGTCGAGAATCTGTACTGGCTCCTCCACATACGTCAAATCCTCTCGAATAGGTAGCTGATGTGGCGCTAGCACATGCGACAGAAAGCATCATGAACACGAGCCATCTCAGCTGGCAACTCAAGTCTGTAAGCCACGGCAAAAACCCTCTCGGTAATCTCATACGGACCAATGTACTGTGGTCGAAGCTTGCTACGCTTCCCGAAACGCACAACTCCCCTCCACGGAGACAGTTTCAGGAAGACTCAATCTCCCACATCGAACTCGAGACTTTTCCTCCTCACGTCCACATAACTCTTCTGGTGATCCTGGGCAATCTTCAATCTATCCCGGATAATCTGGACGTCCTCCATGGTGCTCTTCACTAGATTAGGGCCAATAAGCCATCGCTCGCCACCTCACTCCAGCACAACGGAGTGCGGCACTGATTCTCGTACAGGGCCTCATACGGTGCCATCTCGATATTAGCCTGATAGCTATTGTCGTAGGCAAGCTCAATCAAATGTAGTTGCTGGTCCCAATTTCCTCGAAAATACAAAACGCAAGACCGCAGCATATCCTCAAGAGTCTGTATAGTCCGCTCAGATTGCCCGTCAGTCTGAGGATGAAAAGCTGTACTGAAACGCAATCTCGTGCCCATGGCTCGCTGCAATGCCTGCCAGAACTCGGAAGTAAATTGACTGTCTCGGTCAGAAACAATAGATACAGGCACCCCGTGCAGTCGAACGATCTCCGACAAATGCAGCTTAGCCAATCTGCCCACTGAAATCTTCCTCGGAAGTGCGAGAAAATGAGTGGATTTCGTTAGTCGATCCACGATAACCCATATACCAGTATTACCTGCCGAAGTACGCGGCAACTGATAAATGAAATCCATGGTAATGTGCTCCCACTTCCAAACCGGAATCTCTAGTGGCTGCAACTTTCCCGCAGGCTTCTGCCTTTCCGCTTTAACCTGCTGACAGATCAAACATCGACTCACATATGCGGCAATCTCCAGCTTCATATTGCGCCACCAGTAATACGCATGCAGTGTACGAAACATCTTCGTACCACCGGGATGCATCGCATACGCCAAACAATGAGCCTCGTCTAATATCTCCTTCTTCAGACTCTCGTCTCTGGGCACGCACAATCTGCCTCTGAACAACAATGTACCATCATCACTCAACTGAAACTCTGTTGGCACGCCATTCCGTATCATGGTCTTCTTGTCCAACAGGTAGGAATCTGAATCCTGAGCTTCCCGAACCAGATCAACCAACACTGGTCGAACCAGGAAACTGGCCAACAAAGCTCCATCGTCACCCCACTCAAACTCGGCTCCTGTAGCCCGAAGCTCGGCTAACATAGACACTCTGGCTACACACACATGGAATAACGAAGCTCTGGATTTCCGACTGAGTGCATCGGCAAAAACATTGGCCTTTCCTAGATGGTACTCGAAAGTGCAATCGTAGTCGTTGATCAACTGCATCCACCTGCGCTGCCTCATGTTCAAATATGGCTGCGTCCGTCAGTAGGTGAGACTCTTGTGATCGGTGTAAATCTTACACTGGGCTCCGTACAAGTAATGTCTCCAACTCTTCAATGCTAACACAATAGCGGCCAACTCCAAATCATGGGTCGGATAGTTGACTTCATGTGGTTTCAGCTGCCTGGAACCGTAGGCTACAACTCTGCCATGCTGCATTAGCACACAACCAAGTCCTAACTTCGACGCATCACTGTAAACCACGAACTCACCGGTTTCGTCTGGTAAAGTCAGAACCGGTGCAGTAGTCAACTTTTCCTTCAGGAGTAAATAACTCTCCTCACATGCATCAGACCACTCAAACTTGACGCCTTTCTTCGTCAGTCTGGTCAGTGGAGTAGCAATTTGAGAAAAATCCTGCACAAAGCGTCGATAGTAGCCTGCCAAACCCAAGAAACTCCGGATCTCTGGCACGGTATGTCATGACCTGAACCAGAATCAGTTGTGTATTCTGTACGATTCACGATATTGGTCATAGTCGCAGTTTTACGATAAATGTGTGGTTTGTCGATTCTATTCGCGACTATATTTTCGGTCAAGAATTTGAGTTAAGTGTCTTCACGGAAGTTGTAGAGTACGTGATTTCGAGTTCGAGGGCGGTTCTGGATGATTTTTCCGATAACCGAGGAATATAATACGATTATTTGAAGTTTCAGTTTTCGACGAGTTTATCCGATTGTTTCGTGTTTATCCGAATCGTGGTGGTTATCCATTTCGAATCGTCGATCGACCCGAGGCGTGAGTATAAATATCGGAAATGGTCGTAAAATAGTCGCTAAACACTGTTTGACGTTGACCGAGCTTTGACTTTCCAAATTGGGAAAGTTGACCGTTGACCGCGAAAAAGGGAAAGTTTCCCGTTTTGGCTATGCCGTCCGACCTGCTCATTCCGGCCACCTCCGGTCAAGTGAAGGGTAAGGTTCGCTTCTCCATTCGATTTCGAGTTGAATGGTATGTGAATTTATGCAAATTGATAAGGATTTGTGTGGGTTCGAATCGGGCCGAGTTCGTGGATATCGCCGGTGACGGGGGGTGGTCCTCCGGCGAGCCACGGTGGTGGTGAGGTTAGGGGTTCACCTCCCCTTGGCCTAGGGATGCTCCCCATGTGGTTTGATTTGGGATTGGTTGAGGTTTTGCTGGAACCCGATTGGGTTGCCGGAATCTGGATTCCGATCTGTTTCGGGCAGTTTTTGGATAGGTTCTGGGTTGAATTGGGCCTAGTGTCAGTGCGAGAAAAGGTAGGCACTACAAGAAAACAGCACTTAGACCACGGAAACGTAATTGTTCCGTGGTCCAAGTGACACCTAGACCACGGAAAATACTCCGTGGTCCAAGTACCACCTGGACGACGGAGTCTTTTCCGAGGTCCGGGTGATCACCTGGACGACGGAGAATACCATCTCCATCGTCCAGGTGATCACCTGGACCTCGGAGTCTTCTCCGTCCTCCAGGTGATCACCTGGACGACGGAGATGGTATTCTCCGTCGTCCAGGTGCTTACCTGGAGGACGGACCAACACGCCGTCGTCCAAGTATACGAAACGTACTTCCACTTAGACGACGTACCGACACCTCCGTCGTCTAAGTTAAGCATTATATAAGCCCGATGCCAAACTGATTGAATTCATTCCTCGATCTCTTCATTCCATTTGAAGAAGAATTGAAGGAGAAGGGAGAATGAGAAGGGAGCTAGCTAGCTAGAAGGCCGAGAAGAATCAGGATCGATAAGGGATCTCCGCTGACTAGCTAGTTAGCTTAATTAACGTACAAATATCGAGAAGGCCAGCAGGTACGTACGTACGCAGTTAAAATTTGCTTAATTAATATATATTTAGTGAAAACGTACGTACATATATACATGCAAGGATGTTAGCTGATGTTAGCTATATATATATATATGTACAGATCGATTAAATTACGTACGTACGTAATTGATGGATCGATGTAGATCGAGTACGTATAATTAAGCGTAAATTAATGGACAAATATATATATATATGTAATAATTAATTAAATATAATATTTTGTAGCAGTATGGACAAGAGTTGGATGAAGTTGAAGAATAGATGTGATGTCCGGTTTATGGATGGAATTAGCGAATTTGTGAATTTTGCGATTGAACATGGTCAGGGAAAGAAACGTTTCAGGTGTCCGTGTCAGAAATGTCTTAATTGTCAGTATGCAGAGGTTAATGTTATGGTGCAACACCTGTACGAAAATGGTATGATGTGGAGTTACACTACATGGAGCGAGCATGGTGAAGCAGTAGAGTTCAGCGCAGCAGACTTCAGCTCAGGGTACAGTTACCATGGTGCCTCATCCAGCGGCAGTGGTGCCGGACCCCCAGCTTGCAACCCAACTGCAGATTTGGTCCATGATGCGTTTCCGGGATGTAGTCATAGTGGACACCAACACCAAGACGGAGGTTACAGTACCACTAATGAGCATGATGACACATTCCCCGCAGCTAGCTTGGCCACTGACACCAGTGAGATGGAAAAGTACAACCGGATACTACTTGAAGCGCAGACCCCGGTGTTCCCTGGATGTCGAGAGAATGTGTTGCAATATGTGATGGAGCAAATGAAGATAAAAGTGAAGCACAAAATGTTAGTGAGTGCTTTTGACGAAATTCAGGAGCAAATATGTAAGTTGCTTCCTGATGATCACAATCTTCCTAAATCTCATTATAAGGTTAGAAATATCCTGAGCAGCCTCGGCCTAAAGTACAGGATAATTGACGCATGTCCGAATGATTGTGTGCTATTTTACAAAGAGTATAAAGAGTTGGACTATTGTCCCGTATGTGGCCAGTGCAGATTCCAGTTGAATAGGAAGAGTTCGAAAAAGAGAATTCCTGTGAAAGTTGTTCGATATTTTCCCTTGATTCCCAGATTGCAGCGCCTGTACATGTCTCTACACACAGCAGAGGCGATGCGATGGTACGCAGAAAAGCGAATAGATGACGATGTCCTGCGACACGCCGTGGATGGGGAGGGTTTCAAACATTTCGACAGAGAATTTGGAGACTTTGCTTCAGAGGTTAGAAATGTTAGACTCGGCCTATCTACAGACGGATTCAATCCTTGGGGAAGTAATAGCTCCGCCGTCAGCACTTGGCCAGTTATTCTGATGCCGTACAACTTGCCTCCGTGGATGTACATGAACAAGGAATTTAATTTCCTTACCGTACTAATTCCAGGTCCTAAATCTCCATCGAAGTGCTTAGATGTCTACCTCAGACCTTTGATCGACGAGCTGAAACTGTTGTGGGAAAATGGAGTCCCAACTTATGACAAATTCACTGACAAGATGTTCACGATGAGGGCTACTGTAATATGGACGATCAGCGATTTTCCAGCTTATGGGATGTTGGCAGCCTGCAGGACAAAAGGATATAATGGATGTCCTATATGTTTGGACGACGTGAACTCTAGTTGGCACGCGGGGAAGGTGTGTTACTTGGGTCACCGTAGATGGCTTCCTCACGACCACCCGTGGCGACAGGATGAAGCTCATTTCGACGGTACGGTAGAGAACAATCCTAAACCCCGTAGTTGGTCGGGCGAAGAGATTTTGGAGAGGTTGAGCTATTTCGACTTTGGTGTGTTGAGCAATGACGTGGATGTAAAGAAATGCAATCCAATTCCTCCACATGATCTGAGCTATTGGGATCACAAGAGTATATTCTTTGAACTCCCTTATTGGTCGAAGTTGAAGCTGAGGAACAACTTGGACGCGATGCACATAGAAAAGAATGTGTGCGACAGCGTGGTGGGAACAATTCTCGGTATTAAGTTCAAGACTAAAGATACTCCCAAAGCGCGCAAAGATTTGGAATCAATGAATCTACGTCGTCCCTTGTGGTTGAGGAGGCATAGGAAATGAGTGTACAACAAGATGCCAGATGCACCATACACAGTGACGCCGACGCTTAGACGTTCTGTATTTCACTGGTTTAAGGGCGTTCGTTATCCGGCTACGTATACAGCTACTATAACTGGAGCAGTGGACGAGGTGCAACACAAGTTTGTTGGTCTAAAGACACATGACTATCACGTTATGCTGCAACGTCTGATTCCAGTAGTAATTCGACCATACTTGCCTCGGGACGTCGTAGAACCAATAGTGGCATTGTGCAGGTGGTGGCAGAGGTTATGCGCCAGAGAATTAAAGAAGTCAGATGTGGTGGAATTCCAACAACAAATTGTGCACATCATTTGCAAAATAGAGAGAATTTTCCCCCCTGCTTTCTTTGACATCATGATTCACCTAATGATCCACCTGCCCGAGCAGGTGCTTATTTCTTGTCCGGTCAAGTACACTTGGATGTATCCTCAAGAAAGGTACGTACAACTAATTAATTAATTTGTTCCACTGGAGATTATATATATACTAGCTAGCTAGCTATATGTACTTATGTAATGTGTACGTTTGATTTTGTAGACAGCTTGGACAGTATAAGTCATTCGTCAAAAACAGGTCGGCCCCGGATGGCTCCATAGCAGAGACATACGTAATGCATGAGTGTGTTACTTACTGCAACAGGTACCTCAAAGATCCACCCCCTCCCACTGCCTCTGATCGCAGTGCCCGCATCAATCTTTCTGTCGTCACCAATGTCGTCCGACCGTTTAGAGGAGTATTAAAGGAATCGTTAACACGGGAAGAACTTATTGAGGCACATTGGGTAGTGTTGCGAGACTGTGACGAAGTTGAGCCGTACATGTTGTCATACAGGGAGAGGCTTCAGGCGTTAAATCAAAACAAGAGTTCGGCGTGGATTGAGAAAATGGTTAAGAAGAAGTTTCCTGATTATTTCTTCCAATGGGTACGTACGTACGACTCGGTATTAATTATTTAAATACATATCGCTCATGTTTGTAGAAAGTAAACCCTTATATTAATTTGCCCATTTTCGCAGATGATTGATCTGCAAAAATCTGATAACCACGGAGGGTGGTGGTCATGGCCAAAGCACTTGCTAGCAGGGAAGCCGGTTAAACACTATATTTATCCCGGATGTTTTGTGAACGGTGTAAAGTTCCATTCATTGGCCCTAGACGAAGGAAGAAGAACACAAAACAGTGGGGTAGCGGTTGGGAAAGACAATGATCTATATTACGGGGCTATTGTATACGTGGTCCAGCTATGTTACGGGAATGATGTCAACGTTTTCCTATTCAAGTGCAGATGGTTCAAGCGTACAAAGGAAGACCTGTGACTATTATCAGTCGATACAAACTCACACTGGTATGAGGATGAGCCTTTCGCTCTCGCCACCTTAGTTCGGCAGGTGTTCTATCTCGACGATCCGAAAGCCGGTGAAGGGTGGAAAATAGTGAACCATATCTCTCACCGAGGAATATGGAATACAGAGACAATTGAAGGGACACCGGCGACGACTGAAGATGTTGCTGAACCAGAAAGAGACATTCCTGCCTATCAAGAGCCTAATATTTCTATGGTCCGCTCCGATATAATGGACCTGGTTCAAGATGGTGAACGGTTACCCTTGCCTGATGGTTGTACAGATCTAACTGAAGATGAGATTATCGATGAGGTAGATGAAGAAGACGAGCAGGAAGAGGACGCAGACGAGGACTCAGGTTATTCGTCGGACGATGTTGAGTACGATGACGAGGATGAGCCGTCGACTAACGGGGATGAGGACGATGATGATTATGACGAAGAGTACGGTCATACGACGAGGGAGATTAATTGGTAATTAATTACTGTAATTATTGTAATATATATATGATCGATGCCGGTTTACGGTAAGAAATTAATCTGAATTATATATCCTGGCCAACGGAGAAATTAATAAATATTGGCGCCAAATCTCAATCTCATATAAAACGTACCCTAGCTAAATCCTTGACCCTAAATCTAGTCGTTCGGATCAATCGATCAATTTTTTAATTATATTTTTGAATCAGAATAATTGAACGGACACACAAATGACTGGGGACGATCTAAACCGTAAACCCTAAGGCCCTAACCCCTGAAATCGGGGTTTAGAACTTGGACGACGGAGAATGGTCATTCTCCGTCGTCGAGGTACATACTAGGACGACGGAGAATGGTCATTGTCCATCGTCCAAGTTCAGAAACCCTAAACAGTAAGGCCCTAACCCCTGAATTCAGGGTCTATGCACCTGGACGACGGAGAACGTCATTATCCGTCGTCCAGGTTATCACCTGGACGACGGAAACGCTCATTTCCGTCGTCCAGGTGCAGATATCGTAATTTTTTCTAAGACAACGACCATCTAGACCTTCTTCCAATGCAAAGTCTTTTCATCAAGACTTTAGAGTAAACAATTCTTGGTGTGTGAGCTTCGACGGTTCGAAAATCGGAGTTGCGAAATGCCTTGTATCCACGTTTCCGGTTTGTGAAATTATCGATTTTGCGGTTGACTGTGCCGATCAAACCCTTCCCGAACTTATTATTTTATGGTCCTTTGAAGACAATTATATATTATGTTACGACGAACATATCCAACGGTTGTTTTGTCCAAATTCAATTTCGTTAATACTCTGCTGCAAATGAGCGTCTACTCATGAACACTTAAGTCGTAAAGATTAGTCGATACTTAACATGTTTCAATACGTAAAATTAATCGGTGGTTCAAATTTAACTGTTCATATATACGATGCGTTCATCGATATTGTACGACTATTTCACTCGAATAACAGATCGCTAAATTCCTAGCGAATTATTTTTTAAATTTTTTTTTACGTAATTTGAACCTGGACGACGGAGATGGTCATTTTCCGTCGTCCAGGTTTCCGTGGTTAAGTACAGAGTTGTGGGTTATGTTTTGATCAGTTGTGTTTTATGAATATTCAGGGGATCGAGATCGAGATCGTGATCGTGGTTCTGGCGAGGGATCTTCCGCCGGGCCACGAGATTAGCGCGAGTGCGCATTTTGCTCACCTGTGAGTGGACAATTTCTTTTCACGTAATTCTTGCGAGTCTTTTATATGATATACGAACTTGAGCATGTTTACGAGATTATGATTTATTAAGAGCATGTGTTATACGATTATATTACGTATATGCATTCATATGCTGTTTATTATATTTGCATCGGAATATTTGTGATTTGATTTACACAGAGTACAGTCGTAGTTCATGTTGTTGTATCGATACACACGCATCTCGGCTGATCCCCGAGGGTGCCTACCCGGGGGGTACCGTACCTTATGCCGATGTAGTTCCAGGTGGGTACTGGTTTCTGTACCTTGTGCCGATGAATTTCCGAGTAGGTACAGATGTCTGTTTCTTATGCCGATGCAGTTCCAGGTGGAAACAGATACCTTGACCTGAGGCCTTTCTGGCTAGACTCACGTGTGGGTCTGGGATCCCTTGATTCAGACTGTATTAGCACGGACGTGTCCATGAGTGGCCCCGTGAGATTTTTACTTGCATGCTCTGTACGCTGGAGGAGTATGAGTTTACCTCGCGTATTTTATTATATTTATTTATTTAGACTTGCATATGTTTTTATAACGTATATTGCTTGGTGAAAGACATTTATTTTCATCCACTCACTCTAACGGTTTTCATGTCTTTCCCCTGGGCTTTTCGGTTTTCGTGCCCAGTTTACAGTTCAGATTTTGGTGTTTCACGTCGCGGTTGGAGGCTAGTGATCTGAGCTACCTGTGTTTTCCTGTATGTTCTTGTTTCGCCTACTGATGTGTATATTGTATATATTTACACTAGAGGTCACTCTGATACATTCTGATACATGTTTATACGGATTTTCTCGGATATATTATATATAGTCCAGTATGTATACTGTTTATTGTTTATATTATGATATTGAGAAATTCGGATGGGATTGGTGCCCACGGTTTGGTTTTTGTGGCATAGGACGAAGTGTTGTTTACAAGGTGCAGGTTTATGCAATTCCACGTTAGTAACGAAACTCTGCCGAAATTTTGAAAGATTTTTGTTGGTTCGTATTTTCAGAAGGGGTTCGATTCCGATTTGGGCAACTGAATCGGGGTTGGGTCCTTTCACGGTAGTAGGTCTACTCCAATTCAGTACGGCCTCGATCTTGTCAGGATGTACGCTGACTCCCTCAGCCGATATCACGTGGCCCAGAAAAATTCACACTGTCCAACCAAAACTCGCACTTGCCGAACTTTGCAAACAACCGATTATCCCGCAAAGTCCGCAGAACCGCTATACATGTTTCTTGTGCTGGCCCACATTCCTGGAATAGATCAAGATGTCATCGATGAACACAATCACAAACTTGTCCAAAAATCGTCTGAACACCCGGTTCATCAAGTCCATAAAAGCTGCGGGGGCGTTGGTCAACCCAAACGGCATAACCAAAAACTCGTAGTGCCCATACCGCGATCTGAAAGCTGTCCTTGCCACATCAGACTCTCAGATCCTCAACTGATGATATCCGGACCTGAGATCAATCTTTGAAAAGACTGAAGCTCCCTTGAGCTGATCAAACAAGTCGTCAATCCGCGGCAACGGATACATGTTCTTCACTGTGACCTGATTCAGCTTCTTATAATCGATGCACAACCGCATGGATCCATCCTTCTTCTGTACAAACAAAATTGGGGCACCCCTTGGCGATACACTGGGTCGTATGAAACCTTTCTCCAGTAACTCCTGAAGTTGAATCTGTAACTCTTTCAACTCCGTTGGCGCCATACGATACCGTGCCTGAGATATGGGTCCAGTGCCCGATAATAGCTCAATAGTGAAATCAATCTCCCGAACTGGAGGTATACCCGGTAACTCCTCCGGAAACAAATCCGGAAACTTGGAAACAATCAATACCACCAATGTCTGGCACAGCAGCCATGGTGTCCACAACATGAGCTAAATAAGCAACACAACCCTTCTTCATCATCCAATCCGCCTTCATCGCGGAAATCACACATGGCAATGAAGTGTTCTTCTCGCCGCGAAACAATATCTCTGGAAAGCCTGGTCGTTGAAACGCAACCTCCTTCTTGTGACAATCGAACATGGCCCAATGTGGCTCTAAGAAGTCCATACCCAAAATCAGATCAAAATCGACGATATCCAACAACAAAAAATTTGCGGCTAAACCATGGCCTCCAATAAAAATCTCAGTCTCTGTACACCCAGCCAATACTCACAATCTCACCGGACGGATACAACACTCTCCACAACCCCGGAAGTGGAGACGCAGGTACAGTAGCTAAAGATGATAGTCTATATGACATGAATGAATGCGTGGTACCTGGATCTAGCAATGTAAGTACTGGAATACCAAAGACATGCAACGTATCGATAACAACCTCTGGTGAAGCTCTGCCCTTGCGCAAAGTCATGGCATGAACCCTGGTCTGCCCGGCTGGTCGCCCACGCTAAAGTTATCCCTGCTGTCCGCCCTGGCCCGCAAACTGTACTGGTGGAGCCCCCGAAGTGGCACCTCGCTCTCATCCGGAACTCTGGGCCGCCTGTCCACCAGCACCATCAAGCTGGAAACACTCCCTCGCATAGTGACCCACCTGGGCACAACGAAAACAAGTGACAGGGCCTTGCTGACACGGACCAACATGGTGCCTGCTGCAGAGACTACACAACGGGTACTCCCTCGGTACGGCAAAAGAGCCATCGGAACGCTAAGGATAACTGGAACCGTTAGAACCCCCACTAGACTATGGTCGCTGCGGTCGGTCTCTCCTCCATCTCTGCCTCTGTCTCGGTGCACTAGCTGGTGGTCGATATGGTCCACTACCCGAGGATGAAGCTGAACCGGAAGTATCAGAACTCTGCCTCTTGGAAGGCCCCTGACTTGGTCTGCCCTCCTCAAACCGTCGAGGCTGGTATCTCATCTGCCTTTCCTTCTCGATATCCTTACCTCGGAGTTCTGCACTGACAAACTCATCGAAGTTGTTCCGAGGCGTCGTAGTCAGAGTCCCTAAATGTTCAAGTTCAAACCCAGCTCAAATCTGCGGCACTTGTCTTCCTCAGTAGCAACCATGTCTGGAGTAAAACGAAATAAGCGGGTAAACCTGTCCCGGTACTTAAGCACAGATAAACTGCCCTACCTCAAATTCGTGAACTCCTCATACTTCCGCTGCTGGGTAGCCTGATTGAAGTCTCTCCGCATAAACAAATCCCGAAACAAAGTCCATAGAGTATCAACCGGTACTTGGTCGGTGCTAACCCACCAGAAGTATGCATCTGACTCAAGTAATCCGACTGCTGCCACTGTCATCTGCTCAGGGGTAAAACGCAGACGCTCACAAACTCGTTCAACCTGAACGAACCATGCCTCACACATCTCTAGATCAGCTAAACCCGAAAAGACTGTCGCACCAGCAGTATGAGCTTTGACCACAGGGTCAAAACGCTCCTCCAAACGCAATACTCGCATCAGCAAGTCGTGCGTCTGGCGATCCACATCACGATCCACTTCTCGATCAACATGGGGACCACGTCGAGGAGGCATCCTACTGATACAAGACAAGCATTAGGTACAAGAAGAAGGAACGTAATCATGAGACCTCAGATATTTGAGAATATACAACACCCGAAGCATTGATGAGTACCGCTGGCTAGTCGATTCATCAATCCAGACATGCTGTACAAACTTAAATATCCTAAGCATCACAACTACAAGAGTCTACAAAATCTGACAACCTAATGCTCTGATACCAATCTGAAAGGACCCAATCCCGATTTAGTTTCCTAAACCGGAATCAAACCCCTTCTGAAAACACGAACCAACAAAAACCATAAAAAATTTGGCAGAGTAACGCTACTAACGCGGAATTGCCATTAACTTGCACCCGGAAAATACACTTCATCCTATGCCACAAAAGTGTGACGACCCGAACCAGAATCAGAGGTGCGTTTGGCACGATTCTCGAGATTTGAGTTTAGTCGCAGCTTTGCGATATATTGTGGTTTGCCGATTCGATTCGCGACTTGGTTTTCGGTCGAGAATTTGAGTTGGGTATCTTCACAGAAAGTGTAGAGTACGTGATTTCGAGTTCGTGGGTGGTTTCGGAAGATTTTTCCGATAGTCGAGGAATATTTTATGATTATTTGAAGTTTCAGGTTTCGACGAGTTTATCCGATTGTTTTGAGCTTATCCGAATCACATCGTATATTCATTCCGGACCGTTGATCGACCCGAGGGACGAGTATAAATATCGAAATGTCGAAAAATAATCGCAAAAACACGGAATTGCTTTGACCAGTCTTTGACTTTCCCGTTTTGGAAAGTTGACCAGGTTGACCGTGGGGAGAAGTTTCCCGTTTCGGCTTGCACTTTCCGGCGACCAATTCCGGCCACCAACGACTTCATCAAGGGTATGAGTAGCTTCCTTAGGTGATTTCGAATTGTTTGGTGTATGAGTTGTTGGGTTTTGTTCACGTTTTGTTTGAACCCGATTGGGTCCGATTTGAGCTACGTCGCCGGTAATGGTGACGGTGGCTCTGATGAGTTTTGAGGGCGGTGGTTCGAGGGGTTTGACTCCCCTGAACTTTGTGAAGCTTCCCACATGTTTAGTTTTAGGATTGGTGAAGTTTAGGATTAAACCCGATTAGGGATTGGAGTTGGAATTTTTCGATTTGGTTTTGAGAAATTGAAGTGTTCCTTTGTGAATTGAGCTTAGTGTTAGAAGGGAAAGATGTTCGCGTGGTTGGGAGGAACTGATCTGGAAGTTTTGGCCGTGTTATCTCGCCGTTGACGGCGCGCCGCCGCCGGCGGCGGCGGTCAACGGCGGTCAACGGTGGAGAAAAAGTCAACTTTTCAGATTTCGACGTTTTTAGTGTCATTTTTCTCGTAATCACGCCCTGGTTATCGTACAGAGGTTTTTGGGTTGATTTGGTTAGCCGATTTTCAGTCGAGGTTTCGAGTGGGGATTTCGGGATTTCCGTAATTCATTTTGCACTGCATTTCGTATTTCCGGGAACGGTTGGTTTCCGTGCATCAGTACAGTGTTGTGGATTACGATATTGATCAATTGTGTTTATATATATATTCAGGAGATCGAGATCGAGATCTGGATCGTGATCGTGCTTCAGGCGAGGGAACTTCCGCCGGACCACGAGTTTAGCGCGAGTTCGCGCTAGCGGATCTGTGAGTGGACAATTTCTTTTCACGGAAACGATTGCGAGTCTTTTCTACGATTTATGAACTTGAGCATGCGTATGAGTTTTCGGATTAAATGAGCATGTGTTTTACGATTATACGATTATACTTATACGGATATACGTATACGAGTATTCATACTTTAATATGCTGTTTCATGCATTTGCATCGAAATGTTTATGATTTGGTTTACACAGAGTACAGTCGTTGTTACGTTGTTGTATCGATACACTTTGCCTCTCGGTTGATCCCCGATGGTAGGCCGCCTGGAGGGGCGTTTCCCCAACAAGACCGGTGAGGGGCGTATCCCCGGATCCGAGGCCATTTCTGGCTAGAATCACGTGTGGGTCTGGGATCCCGTGATTCTGACTGTACTAGCACGGTGTGTGTCCATGAGTGACCCCGTGGGATTTATACTTGCATGCTCAGTACACTGGAGGAGTATGAGTTTTACCTCGTGTACTTGTTATTTTATTTACCTGGACTCGCATATGTTGTTTTAAACATATATATAACTGGTGAAAGACATTTATTTTCGTCCACTCACTCTAACGATTTTCATGTCTTTCCCCTGGGCTTTTCGGTTTCTGTGCCCAGTTGTAGTTCAGGTGTCGTGTTTTCACGTCGCGGTTTGGAGGCTAGTGATCAGAGTCACTTGTGTTTTCCAGTAGGTTTCAGTTTCACCTACTGATGTACATATTGTATATATTTTACACTAGAGGTCGCTCTGATACATTCTGATACTTGTTTATACGGATTTTCTCGGATATACATATATATAGTACAGTATGTCTACTGTTTGTTGATTATATTGATGTTGAGAAATCCGGATGGGATTGGTGCCCACGGTTTGATTTTTGTGGCATAGGACGAAGTGTATTTTCCGCGTGCAGGTTAAGGTAATTCCACTCTAGTAACGAAACTCTGCCCAAATTTCGGAAAATTTTTGTTGGTTCGTGTTTTCGAAGGGGTTCGATTCCGGTTTAGGTAGCTAAATCGGGGTTGGGTCCTTTCAGCTTGGTATCAGAGCATTAGGTTGTCAGATTCTGTAGACTCTTGTAGTTGTGACGCTTACGGTATTTGAGTTGATACAGCATGACTGGAGTGATGACCCGACTGGCCAGCGGTACTCATCAATACTTCGGGTGTTGTGTGTCCTCAAATATCTGCGGTTTCATGATTACGTTCTTTCTGCTTGTGCCAAATGCTTGTCTTGTATCAGTAGGATGCCTCCTCGACGTGGTCCCCGTGTTGATCGGGATGATGATCCTGATGAGGATCGCCGAACGCGCGACTTGCTGATGCGAGTGCTGCGTTTGGAAGAGCGTTTTGACCCCGTGGTCAAGGCTCGCACTGCGGGTGCTACTGTGTTTTCGGGTTCAGTTGAGCCAGAGATATGCGAGGCATGGTTGGTTCAGGTTGAGCGAGTTTGTGAGCGTCTGCAGTTTACTCCTGAGCAGATGTCAGTAGCCGCAGTTGGTTTACTTGAGGGTGATGCATACTTTTGGTGGGTTAGCACCGATAGGGTTCCGGTTGATACTCCGTGGACTGTATTTCGTGATTTGTTTATGCGGAGGTACTTCAATCAGGCTACCCAGCAGCGCAAGTACGAGGAGTTCACGAACTTGAGGCAGGGCAGTTTGTCTGTACTTGAGTACCGGGATCGGTTTACCCGTTTGTCTCGTTTTGCGCGGGATATGGTGGCTACAGAGGAAGCCAAGTGTCGCAGATTTGAGCTAGGGTTGAATCTGAGCATCAAGGCGACGCTGACTACGATGCCTCGGAACAACTTCGATGAGTTTGTTAGTGCTGCACTCCGAGGCGAGGATATAGAGCGGGAGAGACAGCAGAGGTACCAACCGAGACGATTCGAGGAAGGTGGACCGAGTCAGGGGCCTTCGAAGAGGCAGAGTTCTGACACTTCCGGTTCAGCTTCATCCTCAGGCGGTGGATCTTATCGCTCACCAGTTAGTGCACCGAGGCGGAGGCCGTTATGGAGGAGAGATCGACCACAGCGATCACAGGCTAGTGCAAGATCTAGCGGTTCTAGTTATCCTCGGCATACTGGTGGCACATTTGCTGTACCGAGGGAGTACCCGTTGTGTAGTCTCTGTAGTCGACATCATGTGGGTCCATGCCAGCGAGGTCCTGTCACTTGTTTCCGCTGTGGCCAGGTGGGTCACTATGCGAGGGAGTGTCCCCAGTTGTATGGTGGTGATGGACAGGCGGCTCAGAGTTCCGGAGCTGAGCAAGGTGCCACTTCGGGAGCTCGACCAGTACAGTTTGCAGGCCAAGGCAGGCAGCAGGGTCAGGCTCAGCGAGGACGACCGGCCGGACAGGCGAGGGTTCATGCTATGACTCTACGTGAGGGCAGAGCATCACCGGAGGTCGTTATCGGTACGTTACATGTCTTTGGTGTTCCTGTAGTTGCATTGTTAGATCCAGGTGCCACACACTCATTCATATCATTTAGACTATCATCATTGGCTACGGTTCCTGCATCTCCACTTCCGGGGTTGTGGAGAGTGCTGTATCCGTCAGGTGAGGTTGTGAGCATCGGTTGGGTTTACCGGGATTGTGAGGTGTTTGTTGATGGCCATGGTTTAGCCGCAGATTTGTTACTGCTTGATATAGTGGATTTTGATCTGATCTTGGGTATGGACTTCCTAGAGTCGCATTGGGCCATGTTCGCCTGCCACAGGAAGGAGGTCGCGTTTCGACGACCAGGGTTACCCGAGATATTGTTTCGCGGCGAGAAGAACACTTCCCTACCATGTTTGATTTCCGCGATGAGGGCGGATCGGCTGATGAAGAAGGGTTGTGTTGCTTACTTAGCCCATGTTGTGGATACTACAGCCGCAGTGCCGGATCTTGGTAGTATTGAGGTTGTGTCTGAGTTTCCAGATGTGTTTCCAGCGGAGTTACCTGGTATACCCCCTGTGCGGGAGGTTGACTTTACTATTGAGTTGTTGCCGGGTACTGGACCGATTTCTCAGACACCGTACCGGATGGCGCCTGCAGAGTTGAGGGAGTTGCAGATTCAGCTCCAGGAGTTGTTAGAGAAGGGATTCATTCGACCGAGTGTTTCTCCGTGGGGTGCTCCAGTGTTGTTCGTGCGGAAGAAGGATGGGTCCATGCGTTTGTGCATCGACTATCGGAAGCTGAATCAGGTTACGGTGAGGAACAAGTATCCGTTACCGCGGATTGATGACTTGTTCGATCAGCTCAAGGGAGCATCAGTCTTTTCGAAGATTGATCTTCGATCCGGATATCACCAGTTGAGGATCCGAGATTCAGACGTAGCCAGGACAGCTTTCAGGACGCGGTATGGGCACTATGAGTTTTTGGTTATGCCGTTTGGGTTGACCAATGCCCCCGCAGCTTTCATGGACTTGATGAATCGGGTATTTCGTCGATTCCTGGACAAGTTCGTGATTGTGTTCATTGATGACATTTTGATATACTCGAGGAGTGTGGGCCAGCACAAGAAGCACTTGCGAGCGGTGTTGCGGACTTTGCGGGACCATCAGTTGTTCGCAAAGTTTAGCAAGTGTGAGTTCTGGTTGGATAGTGTGAAGTTTCTGGGTCACGTGATTTCGGCCGAGGGAGTTAGTGTTGATCCTGACAAGATTGAGGCCGTGTTGAATTGGAGTAGACCCACTACTGTGCCAGAGATTCGGAGTTTCTTGGGTTTAGCGGGCTACTACCGACGATTTGTGCAGGATTTCTCCCGGATAGCTACACCACTGACCAGGTTAACGAAGAAGGGCGTCAAGTTTGAGTGGTCTGATGCGTGCGAGGAGAGTTACTTGCTCCTGAAGGAGAGATTGACTACCGCACCGGTTCTGACATTGCCAGATGACAGTGGTGAGTATGTTGTGTACAGCGACGCGTCGAAGTTGGGCCTTGGCTGTGTGTTGATGCAGCATGGTAGGGTTGTGGCATACGGTTCCAGACAGCTAAAACCGCACGAGGTCAACTATCCGACGCATGATTTGGAGTTAGCCGCTATGGTGCTCAGTGTAAGATTTTCACTGATCACAAAAGTCTCACCTACTTACGGACGCAGCCGGATTTGAACATGAGGCAGCGCCGATGGATGGAGTTGATCAACGACTACGATTGCACTTTCGAGTACCATCCGGGGAAGGCTAACGTTGTGGCAGATGCACTTAGCCGGAAATCGGGAGCCTCGTTGTTTCACATGTGTGTGACCAGAGTGTCGATGTTAGCCGAGCTTCGAGCTACGGGTGCTGTGTTTGACTATGATGATGATGGAGCCTTGTTGGCCAGCTTTCAGGTTCGACCCGTGTTGGTTGATCAGGTGCGGGAGGCACAGGATTCAGATCCTTACCTGTTGGGCAAGAAGACCATGATACAGAATGGTGTGCCTACAGAGTTCCGATTGAGCGACGACGGTACGTTGTTGTTCAGAGGCAGGCTATGTGTGCCCCGAGACGAGGACTTGAAGAAGGAGATTCTGGATGAGGCCCACAGTTCTGCGTATGCGATGCATCCCGGGGGTACGAAGATGTTTCGTACACTTCGAGCGTACTATTGGTGGCGCAACATGAAGCGGGAGATTGCCGCGTACGTGAGTCGGTGTTTGATTTGTCAGCTGGTGAAGGCGGAGAGGCAGAAACCTGCAGGGAAATTACAGCCACTTGAGATTCCAGTTTGGAAGTGGGAGCACATTACGATGGATTTCGTCTATCAGTTGCCGCGTACTTCGGCGGGCAACACTGGCATTTAGGTTATTATTGATCGACTGACCAAATCCGCACACTTTCTTGCACTTCCAGGGAAGGTATCAGTGGGCAGATTGGCTAAGTTGTACTTATCCGAGATTGTTCGCTTGCATGGTGTGCCTGTGTCTATTGTTTCTGACCGTGATAGTCAGTTCACGTCTGAGTTTTGGCGGGCGTTACAGCGAGCTTTGGGCATGAAGTTGCGATTTAGTACAGCTTTCCATTCTCAGACTGACGGGCAGTCCGAGCGGACCATTCAGACTCTTGAGGATATGCTAAGATCGTGTGTATTGCAGTTTCGCGGAAACTGGGATCAACAGTTACATTTGATTGAGTTCGCCTACAACAACAGCTATCAGGCCAGTATTGAGATGGCACCGTACGAGGCCCTGTACGGGAAGCAGTGTCGCACTCCGTTGTGTTGGAGTGAGGTGGGCGAGCGTTGGCTCATTGGTCCTGATTTGGTGAAAACCACGATGGAGGACATTCAGATTATCCGAGATCGGTTGAAGATCGCCCAGGATCGGCAGAAGAGTTACGCAGATGTGAGGAGGAAGAGTTTAGAGTTCGAAGTTGGCGACTGGGTCTTCCTGAAACTATCTCCGTGGAGGGGAGTAGTGCGTTTCGGGAAGCGTGGCAAGCTTCGACCGCGATACATTGGTCCGTATGAGATTACGGAGAGAGTTGGAGCTGTTGCTTACAGACTCGAATTACCGGCTGAGATAGCTCGTGTGCATGATGTATTCCATGTTTCGATGTTGCGGAAATACATCTCAGACCCTTCACATGTGATAGCCCCACAGCAGTTGCCTATCAGAGAGGATTTATCGTATGTTGAGGAACCAGTGCAGATTCTCGATCGTCGTGAGCAGGAGTTGAGGCACCGCGTGATTTCGCTGGTGAAGGTCTTGTGGCAGAATCATTCAGTGGAGGAGGCCACCTGGGAGACCGAGCAGCGTATGCGGGAGCAGTATCCTCATCTGTTCACCTGACAGGTACGTAAATTTCGAGGTCGAAATTTCTTTAAGGGGGGTAGATTTGTGACGACCCGAACCAGAATCAGAGGTGCGTTTGGCACGATTCTCGAGATTTGAGTTTAGTCGCAGCTTTGCGATATATTGTGGTTTGCCGATTCGATTCGCGACTTGGTTTTCGGTCGAGAATTTGAGTTGGGTATCTTCACAGAAAGTGTAGAGTACGTGATTTCGAGTTCGTGGGTGGTTTCGAAAGATTTTTCCGATAGTCGAGGAATATTTTATGATTATTTGAAGTTTCGGGTTTCGACGAGTTTATCCGATTGTTTTGAGCTTATCCGAATCACATCGTATATTCATTCCGGACCGTTGATCGACCCGAGGGACGAGTATAAATATCGAAATGTCGAAAAATAATCGCAAAAACACGGAATTGCTTTGACCAGTCTTTGACTTTCCCGTTTTGGAAAGTTGACCAGGTTGACCGTGGGGAGAAGTTTCCCGTTTCGGCTTGCACTTTCCGGCGACCAATTCCGGCCACCAACGACTTCATCAAGGGTATGAGTAGCTTCCTTAGGTGATTTCGAATTGTTTGGTGTATGAGTTGTTGGGTTTTGTTCACGTTTTGTTTGAACCCGATTGGGTCCGATTTGAGCTACGTCGCCGGTAATGGTGACGGTGGCTCCGATGAGTTTTGAGGGCGGTGGTTCGAGGGGTTTGACTCCCCTGAACTTTGTGAAGCTTCCCACATGTTTAGTTTTAGGATTGGTGAAGTTTAGGATTAAACCCGATTAGGGATTGGAGTTGGAATTTTTCGATTTGGTTTTGAGAAATTGAAGTGTTCCTTTGTGAATTGAGCTTAGTGTTAGAAGGGAAAGATATTCGCGTGGTTGGGAGGAACTGATCTGGAAGTTTTGGCCGTGTTATCTCGCCGTTGACGGCGCGCCGCCGCCGGCGGCGGCGGTCAACGGCGGTCAACGGTGGAGAAAAAGTCAACTTTTCAGATTTCGACGTTTTTAGTGTCATTTTTCTCGTAATCACGCCCTAGTTATCGTACGGAGGTTTTCGGGTTGATTTGGTTAGCCGATTTTCAGTCGAGGTTTCGAGTGGGGATTTCGGGATTTCCGTAATTCATTTTGCACTGCATTTCGTATTTCCGGGAACGGTTGGTTTCCGTGCATCAGTACAGTGTTGTGGATTACGATATTGATCAATTGTGTTTATATATATATTCAGGAGATCGAGATCGAGATCTGGATCGTGATCGTGCTTTAGGCGAGGAACTTCCGCCGGACCACGAGTTTAGCGCGAGTTCGCGCTAGCGGATCTGTGAGTGGACAATTTCTTTTCACGGAAACGATTGCGAGTCTTTTCTACGATTTATGAACTTGAGCATGCGTATGAGTTTTCGGATTAAATGAGCATGTGTTTTACGATTATACGATTATACTTATATGGATATACGTATACGAGTATTCATACTTTAATATGCTGTTTCATGCATTTGCATCGAAATGTTTATGATTTGGTTTACACAGAGTACAGTCGTTGTTACGTTGTTGTATCGATACACTTTGCCTCTCGGTTGATCCCCGATGGTAGGCCGCCTGGAGGGGCGTTTCCCCAACAAGACCGGTGAGGGGCGTATCCCCGGATCCGAGGCCATTTCTGGCTAGAATCACGTGTGGGTCTGGGATCCCGTGATTCTGACTGTACTAGCACGGTGTGTGTCCATGAGTGACCCCGTGGGATTTATACTTGCATGCTCAGTACACTGGAGGAGTATGAGTTTTACCTCGTGTACTTGTTATTTTATTTACCTGGACTCGCATATGTTGTTTTAAACATATATATAACTGGTGAAAGACATTTATTTTCGTCCACTCACTCTAACGATTTTCATGTCTTTCCCCTGGGCTTTTCGGTTTCCGTGCCCAGTTGCAGTTCAGGTTTGGTGTTTCCACGTCGCGGTTTGGAGGCTAGTGATCAGAGTCACCTGTGTTTTCCAGTAGGTTTCAGTTTCACCTACTGATGTACATATTGTATATATTTTACACTAGAGGTCGCTCTGATACATTCTGATACTTGTTTATACGGATTTTCTCGGATATACATATATATAGTACAGTATGTCTACTGTTTGTTGATTATATTGATGTTGAGAAATCCGGATGGGATTGGTGCCCACGGTTTGATTTTTGTGGCATAGGACGAAGTGTATTTTCCGCGTGCAGGTTAAGGTAATTCCACGCTAGTAACGAAACTCTGCCCAAATTTCGGAAAATTTTTGTTGGTTCGTGTTTTCGAAGGGGTTCGATTCCGGTTTAGGTAGCTAAATCGGGGTTGGGTCCTTTCAAAAGCCAAACTGTGGGCACCAATCCCATCCGGATTTCTCAATATCATAACAATAGCAATAACAGTAAACATAACTGTATAATATAGAACATCCGGGAAAAACCACATAAAACATATATCAGTAACGTATCAGAGCGACCTCTAGTGTATATATACAAAATATACAATAGTAGGCAAAACAAGGAACCTACTGGAAAAGAAAGGTAGCTCGAATGACTAGCCTCTGATCGCGACATGAGACACCAGAATCCGAACTGCAAACTGGGCACGGAAACTGAAAAGGCCAGGGGAAAGGCAATAAAAATGTTAGAGTGAGTGGACGAAAATAAACATATGCCTTTCACCAATTTCATATACATAATCAATGTAAAACAATGCGAGTTCGGAAATATATATGGAGGTGCCAGGCGAATCTCTCAAGCCCGACAGTCAGGCAAATCGCTCAAGCCCGGCGGTGATAGGCTAGGGGAATCTCTCAACCCCAGCGGCATAACAGGAGAATCTCTCAACCCTGCCCAGAGGAATCTCTTAACTCTGATCCAGAGGAATCTCTCAAATCTGGTCAGACTACCGGTGATCAGCCGAGTAGCCGAAGCATCGATGCAAGTATGCCATCACCATAAACATAAAATAATACCTCCGAAAATAATAAATAATCTCAACATCGTATATAAATAAATACGAAAAATCACGAACTCGCAACGACTGTGAAAATATAAAAGTGTCCACTCACAGGTGAGCAAAGCGCGCACTCGCGCTAATCGCGTGGTTCGGCGGAAGATCCCTCGCTCGAAGCACGATCTCGAACAGTGTTTTCGACAATTTTTCGACTATTTCCAATATTTATACTCGCATCTCGGGACGATCGACGGTCCAAAACGGATAACCATTACGATTCGGATAAACTCTATACGAACGGATAAACTCAACGAAATTCCGAAACTTCAAATATTCATATTATATTGCTCGGTCGTCAAAATAATCATCTGGAACTGCCCACGAACTCGAAATCACGTGTGCAACAACTCTCGAGAAGAGACTCAGTTCAAATTCTGGGCTGATAATTAAGTCGCGATTTAAACCGGCAAATCAATCAATTATCGGAAAACAATAATTACGCGCTAACTTGTGAATTAAGCTGATTACTCTACTGATTCTGTTTCGGGTAGTCAAATATGTCCTCATTCTCATCCATTCTTTTGATACATCCTTCAGTCTACTTAAACTTGGGTGGCCCATGTCCAGATTTGGATGTCGATTGTATATGTCACAAACCATTACCACATGTGTTATTAATTGAATCACTACCAAGTTATCCCTCCCGGAAATTATCCGATGGGAAATGGCCGGAGAGATACTATTCAAAGGAGCTACGATGGTTGTACTAAGCACATGCTGGGTAATAGAGGTCAACATAATGTTGAGTTGTGTGCCTCTATGGTTGATGTGTGTGCCGAAGAGAGGAGGGATGTCAAACAAGTGGGCCTACAAGCTTCAAATTTGAATTTGATTAGGGATATAGCAGCTGGATCAACTTTAGAAACAAACATTAATCCTAATTCCAGGGTTGAGACGAGATATGAATTTGCATGGGGTCCAGGAATTCATGACACCATGTTCCGTAATGGAAATTTGACTTGTGCCATTAGCGTGGGCATTTCTTTAGTGAAAGTATTGTGGAGAAATCATGCAGTAGAAGAAGTCACTTGGGAACCAGAGCAGCACATGAGGGAGCAGTACCCTAATCTTTTCTAGCAGGTATTTAAATTTTGAGGACGAAATTTTTGTAAGGGGGGTGGATTGTTACAACCCGAACCAAAATTACGTTCTTATCAAATTGTATTATGTTTTATCATGGATTAGTCGCACTATCAAGGTTATTAATGAATTTTTCATGAGAGTTGTAGAGTATTTTATTTCGAGCTCGTAGAAATTTTTGGAAAATTTTTCAGATAAGCGAGCTATTTCTTATGTTTATCGGAAGTTGATGCGAGAAATTATTAAAAAGAAAATTATTTTTGGTCGGTTTAATCTCGACCGTACGATCGTGATGAGGTTGATTATAAGCCATTGATCTTTTAAAGAGCTTAAGGATTTAAATAGTATGTTTTTTTTAAAAAAATAGTATTTTGTGCTGTGGGCTCGAGCTATTGGAAACCGTACGACCCACGTGGCACGCCAACCCGACTTGATCGAATTTGCCGTTTTTTGGCCATCTACTCTGTTGATAAAGGTAGGTTTGGAAGCCTTGGACTTCCAATGTTTGTTGTGAGAATTTTGGTTGTTTGCAGCGTATTTCTGGCTACCTGATTTGGGTTATACCAGTGGAGTCGTTGCTAGCGGCGGCCACGTTCCGACGAGTTTTGGAGGTCAGAAGTTGAAGGTTATTGAAGCCCTCCTCCCCCTAAGTCATTTTTGTAGGTCATGTGGTATATTGAGTTACCACGACGTAGCTTCAATGACGAGGTGTTTGGTCGGTAGTTTTTGTGCCAATGGCTTTCAATTGATTTTACGGTCAATTTACGTCGAATTGGTGTAGGGTATAGTTAGGAAAGTTCATGAGCTTGGGAAGAGGAAGAGATTGAGGTATATAGCGCCAACTCTAGAAGCGGTTATCGGTCAGATGTTTGCCATCTGTAGTGGCGATTTGGGACATAAAACCATCGATTTAGGTTGTGGTCTAGTTATGAAAGTTGTTAGCCTTGTCGAGAGTTTTCCAACGAGATGTCAAACGCCGTCATCTGAATATTTTCACGTAAGGTACGTGGGCCCCACGAGTCACCATATCTGAAAGTGCATGACGGCCACGCGCCGCCATCCACGGTGGACCTCCGGCGAGGCAAGTTATAGAATTTTGTGATGGGGTTTTCGGGGTTGTTTTTTTTAGCCGATTTTTCTAGTTTTCGTGTTGTGATATTATGTGATCCTTCTGGACAAGAAATTGAGATCGTGAGCCTAGCGAGGGAAACTTCGCTGGACCCAACAGTAATCGCAGAACTGTGAGTGGACCTTTTATTTTCATAGTCGTGGAGAGTTCTATAATTTTATGCATTTTGATTTATTGTATGTTTCAGAGCATTTTATTTGGAGGTTTACTTTGTGATGGTTCATTTAGTTGCATTGATGCTCTAACTACTCGGCTGATCACCAAATAGTTTAATCAGGGAAGGTTAGGTGGCCTCGTCTGACCCAGATTAACTCAAGTTAGGTGGCGTAGGACGATCCCGTTACATATATATATTTCATATAGTTAGTCGACTTAGGTTAGGTAGCCTGGGCGAAGACCTCCATTTGTATTTCAGTTATAAGGTTTTGAACTTGCATTATTTCACAGAAATCAGTGGAAAGGCTCATTCAGTTTCTGTTGCCCAGGTTGCAGTGTTTATCCTAAGAGTGCTTAGTATCGACGAAGACTTCAAGTCCACCAATCATCTCTTCATCAGTAGATTCCTGCTCACTGTCAGTTTGTATCATATGTTTGTACAAGTCGCTCTGAATACCAGTTGTATTATGTTGCTTTCCGTGGGTCTCTTGTAAGTAGTCATTTACTCATGTAGTCGTTGAGTTTACTTTTGTTTGTCTTCAGAACTAGTACGCTGTAAGTAAGTCTTTAGATTCTAGAGTTGAGTTTCCTGTTATGTTTATGACACTTGTTGGATGGATAACGAAGGTCCACGATTTGTTTGTGGGATTTGGTTTCTGAAGTGTTATCTTTATGCAGGTTTTTGGTTGGGTTAGTTTTCAAGGGAGGTTATATCAAAAATTTTGTAGAATTTCTTAGATTATGGTCAATCGTTAGGACTTAATCTTAGTTTACTAGCTAAACTAGGGTTAGGTCTTCTCAGTTTGGTATCAAAGCCTTAGGTCATAGATTCTATAAACTTTTCTGGTCATGTCAGTGCAGGCATTTGAGAATGTATAACACTCCCGTGGGAATGGCCCGATAGGCCGGCGGATCCCCATTACTCCAAGTGTTATGCATTGTTGGATGTCTAAAGTCTCTTAGTTGAGCAGTTTGTGACTTCTTTCAGTGGGCTAATCTTTTTTTAGACTCGTAGGTTATTATACCTTGACAACCAGCCCAACTAGATGATACACAGTCGTTGGCTGATCATATGCGTGAGTTAATTTCACGCATGATGCCAAGACCACGAGAGCATCGTGAGAATTTAATTAACAAGACTAAGAAGGCAGGACCCGTTAACATCTGAGCAGAGGACTAGTAAGAACTAGCTTGTTAAGAGTGGTCGAGTGTGTGATCGTTTACGTCCCCAGTTGACATATGAACAGAGGACTGAGGTAGATGCAGGTTTTTTGCAGGAGCATGGTTATTGTTGGTGGAAGACTACATAGAGGAATGTAGCTCTCACGTTGTGGACAGAGTTCACGGAATTGTTCATGAGTCGCTTCTTCAGTGAAGCATCTGAGCATGAAAGTATGAGAAGTTTATGAATCTTCAACATAGAGACATGACTATGATGAAGTATCCAGATCATTTCACTCGCTTGGCCTATTTTGCATCAAATTTAGTCAGGTTAGTGAAAGAGAAGTGTTGGAGGTTTGAATAGGGTTTACGGTCAGAGATTGGCTTATACTTCTCAGGTGTTCCATGTGGTGATTTTGATGAGTTCGTTAGTGTTGTAATATGATGCAAGGATAGGCTTCAATCTAAGCTGGGCCAGACTCGGCGATTTGAGGAAGGCGGGCCAAGTTAAGGTCCTTCAAAGAGGGGAAGCTCAAGCACTCCAGGTTCTACTTCATCCTCAGATGATGGATCTCACACTCCTGCCTTATTGCATGTCGTCGAAGTTATTTTCAGAGATGGATAAAGAGAAGTCAACCACAGAGGAAAGGATTTGGGGCCAGTTCTAGTAGATCTAGTAGATATCAGCCTACTCCATCAGCACCCAGAGATTTTTCTCTATGCAATAGATGTCATAAGCATCATCTCAGACAGTGTCAGTTTAGGACTTCAGCTTGTTATCGTTGTGGCCAAAAGGGTCACTTTTCGAGGAAGTGTCCGCAAAGGGACAGCTCAAGTAGATTTTTAGTGCAAAGGTCTGGTGTTGATCAGGGAACCACTTCAGGGGTGAGAACCACACCGTCACCCAGACAACCAGCTTATTAGGACCAAAACCAGAGAGGGCTCCCGACTTGACAAATTTGACAGATCCGACTTCATCATATGACCTTACAGGAGGCAAGGAAGCTTTAGAGGTGATCATCAATATGTTATATATTCTTGGTTATATTGTTTATACTCTAATTAATCAGGGGGGGGCGACACACTCGTTTATCTCCGTGAGATTAACATCAATAATTAACGTACCAACCACTCCCTCATTGGTGATGTGACGAGTGATATATCCCTCCAGTGAGACTGTAGTATTGTGGTTGAAGGTTTTGGGTTGTCTGCCAACCTGATATCTCTTGATGTCGTGGACTTTGATTTAATTTTTGGTATGAACTTCTTGAGCAATCGTTAAGCTTTAGTTGATTGTGTGAGAACCGACCCCAATTTAGCTGCTTAAACCAGGATTGGGCCCTCAAAACCTACTAAGATATACATGACATAATGTTAGCTGAACTCTACAATAAAGACTTCCTAACTCAGTAAGAGCACAAGTAAACTTCTAATTAATCTATCATAACTAAGACACTAATCTGTAGGGTCAGAGTTGATCCTACGATAGGGTTCTGCTATGCCTCGACTCGTGTGTGCTCTCGACCTCCGATGAGACTCTACAACCTGGGCCTTTGAAACCAAAGGTACCAGGGGAAAAGAATATAAAACAGAAAAATTGTCAAAGTGAGTGAACGAAAAATAAATAGTCTTAGGAAATCTTAAAACCTAAATTTATTCCTTTCACCAAAAGTATAAGATAAAAATAAGCGAGTCTAAATAAAAATGATGCAAGCGTGTGGAGGCGTACATAACATAGTCATCTGGTCAGTTGTTATTGTGTCCCACCAAGAGCATACTCGATAATCAGCCGAGCAGCCAATGCATCGATGCATTCATACATAAACGTGCGTGTGTGAAATCTTAAAACAAATGATAGCATCCCTGCGTATCATAAATCATACCATAAATGCATAAGAAAATCATAAGCGTAAGAGAAATCATGAGCATTGATACGCGCAAAACATGCATTTAACGTTAACACAAAGTAGACCCTAAAAACACAGTTCACACGTAAAGCAATTTAAAACCCTTATTTTGTCCTTATAATATTGGCGAGTAGGGATCGTTCTATCCGGGGAATTAAAGGGCGTATGCATGGTTTCGTTAATAAGCGGAAATCTAAAGGTTTGGGGGGATTGGAAATTGATTAATTAATTTACGAATTTAAAGTACAAAACATGCAACCACAACAAGAACTCCTAGACTTCTAACATGTTTTACTCATAGACAAGTTTAACAATCAAGAACCCTTAAAGTCTAATTATACTTACTAAAAATAAGAAGCTACACTACTAATTACAAGTGATCATCTCATCTTATTAACCTTACTCTTTTTCATGCCTCAATACTCTAAGTAAGCTACGAAATTTATAACTTCCAACTAAATATACATGCTTGATATTTGAGTAGGAATGCAACTTAGCGTCTAAACACCCTAAACAAAATACGATCATCGAAACATGCGAAAGAGAGGGACTTAGCGTATTATCCAACACATGCTTTCGAAGCTTTAAGATTGTATCAAACATGCATAAAAGGCTTGAAATCATAAACACATGCAATTTACGAAAAGGCTTAAGAACATATAACTCAAATTCAAACTTGTTCTTCATTAAATACATCAAAGTGATCCAATACAAAGCAAAAGACAAGAGATTGAAGATCATGGTTACACTTTTTGTCTTGAATGCTTGATGACTTCTTGAAGGTGGTTCTCATTCACAAGGGACTTAGCGTATTGTGAATGATCGATGAATTCGGAGGATGGATTGCTTCGCCTTGTAAAGGACCCTTGAAGTGTTTATGGAGGAGAGGTATTTGTGTAGAGGTTTGGCCTGTAAAAATGGGAGATGATTTTGTATTATGGCTGGCCTCCCTCTTATATATAGGCAAAGGAATTGCCTACCTCTCTCTTCCACCTTGCCTCTTCATTAAATGCACCCTTAGTCACCATGGCAAGTCACACCCTTAGTCACCATTTGTGATCATCACAAGCAAGAGTCACCTAGGCTAGTCACACCGGTACCCTTAGTCACCCTTTGTGATGATCACAAGCTTAGTCACCAAGCCTAGTCACAAAGCTTGCCAAACTTGACTTTTCCTCTTCACCAAGTGGCTTGCTTACAAAATTTAATGGGCTTGGGCTTGATTTTGGGCCGAAACAAAATTTGACAAATGGGCCCACAAAATGCTTTATGGGCCGGCCCATTCCCGGTGGTCCGAAATCGCAAAAATCGCAAAATCGCCGAAATTCCTCTGAATCATGCCATTATTCATCTCCACCGTAAATAACCTAAAAATAACAAATTAAATAAAAAAAACATAAAAACTAAGATTATAACATAGCTAAACGTAATGGGAAATGCGTTAAGAAGCGAGCATAAAATGCGTATATCAAATTCCCCCACACTTAGACTTTGCTAGTCCCTTAGCAAACACTAAGTTAAACTAAGACTCTCTACGAATTTAAAACAAAAGAAAGAACACAACTAAGCCCTTAGCTAAAATTTGTCTCAGAATTTTCATAAGTATATGGCGATGGCTCACATGATTTTCAACTTTGTATGCTCAACGAATTCAAGAGATAATTGCGATATAATTATGTAATGAACAAGTAAGACATAGAGAAAACAATGGTTATGTTATAGCTGTGCATGCTTTGAATAAAGGTTTAATCAACTCACAAGGATGCACTCATCATATTTTTCACTCATGAAAAGGGTTCACTTAAAGTGTATATGAATTTAAACGAAAACCTCATAAATGGAGTTAATTACTTGCACAAATGAACAAAACCATAAGCTTACTCATGCAACTTACTCTACTAATTGAAAGCTACTCATTTTAAGGATCATAAAGGACTTTTAGTGAGGTTGTAATGGGGTTAAGGCTAAGGCATTCGAAATTTAGATATGTGGTGATAAAAACGTTCCAACGACTTAGTCTAGCACCAAATTCGTCCTCCATCTCCACTTGAATGTTACCATGTATACTTCAATCTGAACTACCCTTTGAGCTTTTCGGACAGGACAAAGGCCATATTTGTTCTATTTTTGGGCCTTCAATTTGTCGTAATCTCCAAATCCGCAAATAAGGGGGACATTAATCCAAAGGGTTTATGCTTAGAACACAACACATTGCCATGAGAGATATATATAATTTTTTTCTTTTCATTCTCTCAAATATATAGATATATTTTTTTTTCTTTTTGGCAATCTCATACTTTTTAAGTTATTTGGACAAGTCTTTCCCCTTACTCACATTAACTCTTTCAATCTTTCTCTCCAAAACATCATATTATGTGCTAGTTTCGAAAAAATCTCACCAAGTTTCCGGAACAAAGGTAAGGATATTCTACACTAGGGTAAGTGTTTAGGTAAATATGGTGATGAAAGAAAAGCTTAACGTGGGCTCAATTGGTTTATCTAGGGGTGTCGCAACTCATGCGTACAAATGGGATACATGGATATTTGGCGAAGTGGTGGAAAATCCTAAATGCCTTTAATCATTTCCAAAATCAAAGTATGTATCAACTTAAAAGCTTTGCAAATTGACATGAGTAAGTTCTAGCATTCTCTAGTTCATTAAAATCTATGGCAAGTAATCAAATGAGGCATATATAAGCTAGTAGCTACAAAATGGATGTATTTTCACTCAAGGAATAAAGAACAAATAGCTCAAAAGCTCACATAGGGTTTATATGATTAAAAATTTATTCAAGCATGCGATTTCTGTACCATGTTTTGCAAATCATATCTACTACATGTTAAAAACACATAGAATATCTGAATTAGCACAAGAATTCGATGCATGTGATTCATACGCCATATGTGTTCGTATCGGTCCAATTTCATCATCGACTAGTTAAGGGCATCCTAAAGACTCTGAAAAACACTAATTTAGACACAATTAAATTGTAAACCCTTCCCCCACACTTAAACTCTACATTGCCCTTAATGTACTAAAGTAAAAGTATAGAATTAAACATGGAGTATAGGATCTACGAAAATTCTAATTTAAAATGCAAAAGCCATTAAATTAATTAAAATGAGGAGAAGAAAACAAATCTGTTGTCTCCCAATGAGCGCTCATTTTACGCCATATGGTTTGGACGTGATGCATCAATTTGTTTTTGAGATGGTCGGTTCTTGGAGTTGCATCTCCTCCACGTTATGCTTCGCAAATGCCTCAAAATAGGGCTTCAAGAGATGGCCATTTACTTTGAACTCACTGCCCTTGTCTATTGATCGAATGTGAATTGCTCCATGAGGCATAATTTGAGCAACTATGAATGGCCCCATCCATCGAGAGCGAATCTTTCCCGGAAAGAGCTTAAGTCTAGAATTGAAAAGCAATACTTTCTGCCCAACTTCAAAACTCTTCCCGCGAATCATCTTATCATGGATCTTTTTCGTCTTCTCTTTGTAAATCCACGCATTGTCGAAAGCATCATTTCTGATCTTTTCAAGTTCACAAAGTTGTAGCTTTCGATGCAAACCTGCTGCATCTCGATCGATGTTGAATTTCTTCACGGCCCACCATGCATTGTGCTCCAATTCAACCGGAAGATGGAACGATTTCCCATAAATTAATCGGAAAGGTGACATACCAATGGGGGTCTTGTAGGCAGTCCTGTAAGCCCACAATGCATCATCTAAGCACTGAGTCCAATCTTTCCGGTTTGGGCGGATGGTTCGTTCCAAAATCTTCTTGATCTCACGGTTAGAAACTTCAGCCATTCCATTTGTTTGAGGGTGGTATGGTGTGGAAAACTTGTGTTTTACGCCATACTTCCTCATCAATGCTTCCACCGTGCGGTTGCAAAAATGACTTCCTCCATCGCTAATTAGAACTCGTGGCATTCCAAATCTACTAAAAATGCTAGTTCGTAGGAAATCTGCAACAACTCGCGAATCATTAGTACGGGTGGCCTTTGCCTCCACCCATTTTGAAACATAATCTACTGCGAGTAAAATATACGTATAACCATTGGAGGGAGGAAATGGTCCCATGAAATCAATACCCCACACATCAAAAATTTCGACATTAAATATGTAGTGTTGTGGCATCTGATCTCTAGGTCCTAAATTACCGAATCTCTGGCACTTATCACATGCAGCACAAAATGCATGAGCATCGCGAAATAAACTAGGCCAAAAGAAACCGCAATCTAAAATCTTAAGGGCTGTCCTCCTTGAACCAAAATGTCCCCCGCATGCTTCATTGTGACAAAAGTCTAAAATAGGCTTAAATTCACTATCTGGGATACATCTCCTAATCACTAAATCAGAGCATTGTTTCCATAAATAAGGCTCATCCCAGATAAAAGTTCTAGCATTATGTTTAAGTTTGTCACGCTGAAATTTATGCATGGTAGATGGAAACTCACCGGTAACTAAGTAATTAACGATATCTGCATACCATGGAGTTTCCGAAACAGTTACCTCAATTCCGAAGAGTTTTTCATCCGGAAAAGTTTCCTCAATTTCAACAGTCGCATTCTCACCAATTAAGCGTGATAGGTGGTCAGCGACAACATTTTCTACTCCCTTCTTATCCTTGATTTCGATGTTGAATTCTTGGAGTAGAAGTATCCATCTAATAAGCCTTGGTTTTGCGTCCTTTTTTAGCATTAGGTACTTCAAAGCTGCATGATCAGTATACACAGTTACTTTAGTTTGAAGTAAATAAGACCGAAATTTATCTAAAGCAAAAACCACTGCAAGAAACTCCTTCTCGGTGGTGGTATAATTTCTTTGAGCTTCATCAAGCGTCCGAGAGGCGTAATAAATTACAAAAGGCTTCTTGTCCTTCCGCTGACCCAAAACAGCTCCTACGGCATAATCCGAGGCGTCGCACATGAGTTCAAATGGTAGAGACCAATCCGGGCTGCTCAAAACAGGAGCGCTCGTGAGAAGTTCCTTCAACTTGTTGAAGGCAGCGTTGCATTCCTCGTCAAATACGAACGGAGTCTCCTTTTGCAGCAATTTACACAACGGGCGAGAGATGTGGGAAAAATCTTTGATAAACCTTCGATAAAATCCTGCGTGTCCAAGAAAAGAACGTATCTCTCTAACCGAAGTTGGAGAGGGTAAGTGACGCACAAGATCTACTTTGGATTTATCAACTTCTGATCCTTTTTCAGAAATAATATGACCTAACACGATCCCTTGTGTAACCATGAAATGGCACTTCTCCCAATTAAGCACCAAGTTGGTTTCAACGCATCTTTGTAAAATAGTTTCTAAATTGTTTAAATATGCATCGAAATCACTCCCAAATACACTAAAATCGTCCATGAATACTTCAATAATTTTTTCAATGTAATCGGAAAAAATTGAGAGCATGCAGCGTTGAAATGTACCTGGTGCATTACATAATCCAAATGGCATTCGACGGTATGCAAACGTTCCGAAAGGGCATGTAAACGTTGTATTTTCTTGATCTTCCTCCGCAATGCTAATTTGGTTGTAGCTGGAGTATCCGTCGAGAAAACAGTAAAATGCATGGCCGGCTAACCTTTCCAGCATTTGATCTATGAACGGTAATGGAAAATGATCCTTGCGAGTTACGGCGTTGAGCCTCCTGTAATCAATGCACACACGGTGTCCAGTGATTGTCCTTTGTGGCACGACTTCATTCTCCATATTTTTGACGACGGTGATTCCAGATTTCTTAGGTATAACCTGCACAGGGGAAACCCAACGGCTATCAGAAATAGGGTAAATAACTCCACAGTCCATGAGTTTAATTACCTCCTTTTTTACCACCTCCATCATGGGAGGGTGGAGCCGACGTTGTGCTTCCCTTGTAGGCTTGGTGCCTTCTTCTAGGAAAATCTGATGCACACAGGTTGCTGGATTAATTCCCTTTATATCCGCAAGCGTCCAACCTATTGCGGTTTTGTACCTCTTGAGTACACTCAAGAGTTTCTCCTCCTGCTCCTCCTCTAACGCAGACGAAATAATTACCGGCAAGGTTTCATGCTCGCCCAAGTACGCATACTTTAGATGATTCGGTAATAGCTTCAGTTCTAAAACTGGAGTTTCTACGATGGAGGGAACAATTTTATTAATACCAAAAGTAATTGGTAAAGGGGGAGAAAAACTTACTTTTCGTGGTGCGTTAGTTAGAACCATGGCCATTTCTTGAATTCGAGGCTTAAGCTCTATTAAGGCCTCGAAAAGGGCGTCATCCCCGAGTTGGATGGCCATGTCGAGTTCATCTTCATTGATGGTGTCAAGGTGGCCTTGTGCTAAGGTATCTACGAGATCAAATGTTGAGACGGAAGCCACACTTGACATCGGAAATTTCATCCCGTCTAATATGTTGAACTCGATTCTTTCTCCATCAATCTCCATGGAGAAAGTTCCCTGATAAACATCTATCTTCGTTCTTGCAGTCCTGATAAAGGGTCGTCCAAGAAGCAATGGCGTGGTGTTCAGAGGACTCTCCTCCATGTCAACGATGTAAAAATCCGCTGGAAAAATCAGGTTGTTGACTTGCACAAGAACGTCTTCTACGTATCCCCTTGGATACTTGTGTGTACGATCGGCTAGTTGGATGACAACACCGTCTTGCTTGTGATCCCCAAGCTCTATTGACTTGTAGAGGTAGTAAGGCATGACGTTGATGGAGGCTCCAAGATCAAGCATTACGTCTTCGAAGTGTTTGTCACCAATTACGCAGGGAACTGCAAAACTCCCTGGATCCTTCAGTTTTGGGGGTAGCCGACGCTGCAAAACCGCCGAAACGGTTGCATTCACCTTCACAACCCCTTTTCTTGTGTTTGCCTCCTCTGTGTGCATAATTTTTTTAGAAACTTCGCGTATATGGGCACTTGTTTTATGCACTCGATCAAGGGCAAATTCACTTGCACCTTTCGAAAAATGTCCAAGATATCTTCATATTGATCATCTTTCTTTTTTGATTTTAATAATCTGCTTGGGAAAGGTGCAACAGCAAACGGAGAATTAGTAATAACCGTATTTGAAGGAATAGGGCTTTTACCTTTGATTGGGGTGGGTTGTGGAGGGGATTGTGCCTTGGTGACAATAGGCGTCACCTTCTTCTTCTCGTCTTCTTGAGCTGCCGGATCGATCTCATCTTCCTCCTCTTGAGTGATGTGTTCGATAGTTACGTTATCGAGATGAGATCTCTTGGTCTTTGGTTCTTCTAGTATCTTCCCACTCCTTGTGACAATGGCATTCACATTTCGTTGATTAGGAGTGGTTTGAGGTGGAAGCCGACCAGTTTCTTTGATTTGTCCCATGAAATCAACAAGTTGGCCAAGTTGCTTCTT
Organism: Geum urbanum; assembly: GCA_946800695.1. Taxonomy (NCBI): domain Eukaryota; kingdom Viridiplantae; phylum Streptophyta; class Magnoliopsida; order Rosales; family Rosaceae; genus Geum; species Geum urbanum. Next base: position 13,076,661 of record OX327017.1, on the reverse strand, counting down.
CACTTCGGTGATGTCTCGGCCATGAGAATCCAATGTCTCCTTGGTCTTCGATTGTCCATCAAGGAGAACTTGTGTGGAGGCCAAAAGTTGTGACAACATCTTGTCATAATCCGGATTTGTGAAGGATTGAGATGAAGAACCATGCTGCATCGGTGGCCTAGGCTGAAATGGAGGGCGTTGGTAGCTTTGCTGAGGTACCGGAGGGTTCAAAGTTCCCTTATTGCTGCTCCATCTAAAGCCTGGATGATCTCGGTTGCCGAAATTGTTGTAGTTGTTGTACCGTTGGCCTCCTTGATAACCACCGATGGCGTTAGCGTGCTCCATTTCGCTAGCTTGCTCTGGCGCTTGAGGGCATTGGTCATTATGGTGACCTTGTACTTGACATATGCCACAAACAGGCCCACAAGTTGCTTTGGCTCTTGTCGTTTCGAGTTCTAAAACCTTCTCTAGCATATGAGCTAGTTTGTCGTATTTTTCATCCGCGTCAGTTTTAGAACTCACTTCGCCGACTGCTCTTCTGTTGGACATTCCATACTATGCATCGTTGTTCGCCCGATTCTCTAGAAGAGTTCTACCTTCGGTTTCGTTTAAGTCCATGAATGTACCGGTAGCTGCTGCATCAAGCAATTCCCTATCGATCGCCTGGAGACCATCATAAAAGTAATTCATGAGATTAGTCTCAGAAAATCCATGAGATGGGCAGGTGGCACACAAAACCTTGAATCGATCATAATATTGGCCGAAAGTCTCGTCCGGTTTCTGTGTAATGCCAGTGATTTGCTTACTCAAGACGGTGATCTTTGAGGCCGGGAAGTACTTCGCCAGGAACATGTCTGCAAGTTGCTTCCATGTGGTAATGTGGTTTGGCGGTAGTTCCATGAGCCAAGACTCGGCCCTGTCAGTTAGGGTGAATGGGAATGCTTTAAGCTTGAAGAGCTCCGTATCAGCATCGGATGGCTTCATGCTGTTACAAATAAATTGGAATTGTTTGAGATGCTTATTCGGATCTTCATTTGAAAGTCCGTGAAAAATGGGCAGTCGGTGGAGGAAACCACTCTTCAGCTCGATGTCCTTCATGTTTTCCCCCGGTGGTGGAAAAGCAATGCTTGAAGGCCCGCTGCTCCACTCAGTTGAGTAGGTGCGTTGACGAAGGGATTGTCCTACGTTGGCCATTATGACTTCTTGTGCTTCCGGCTCTGAATTATGATCAGTTGATGAATGTGAAGAATCGAAACCTTCCTCAATAATGGGATAATCCAGCGGTTCTGATTGAGCTCTAAGTCTAGCTATCCTCTCGATTTCCTCAAACTTTGTTTTAGATGGTCCAGGATTCTGATCGGACATTCATTAGCCTGAGCATCCACCAAAGACCAAGTGTTAGTATCAAAAAGAATATGTAATGAATATAGAGATACTAACCAAAAAACGTAAAACATATAAAGAAAACAAAGCGAAATAACAAATAAAATAGTGAAACTACCAAAACAAACTATAAAAACTCACAAAGACTTAAAAACTATTAAAACACACAAAATTTATGAAGTTTAAGACACTAAATGTAATTTACTAAGTAATGCAAATGATCTAATCAATTTAAGGGCTATGTAAATGAATGTAATGAAGTAAGACACACGTTTTCTGCAAATTAACACTATATAATGTAAAAGCTTTGAATTCAGTTAGAACATATATAAACATGGTTCAAATGCAAGCAAACAATAATTCACATTGAATTTATGCACAACACATTCTCATTAAATAAAATGCATCAAACAACAATCCTACGTGAAAAATGGAGTGAATGCATAAGAGAAATTGTTAGAACCTGCAGAAAACACACGAGTTACGTGCTTAAAATATGAATGCAAATAATGACCTCTTCTTCGGTCTTATGCCCCTAACTTCACTTAGGTTAGGGTACTCGGTAGTGAAATCCGAGCATCATAAAGCTTTAGAGAGGTTATGCAAGCTAAATGTAACGTTTTGTTAGTCCTTTACAGATTTTAATGCAAAAAGAAAAACACACAAATTTGACTAAGTATTATTTATTTTCCTTTGGCCCCGATGGTACGTGGTGCAGAGGCTCTCCACTGTGTAATGGGTCTCGTTCATCAAAAGATGAAGTCTGATTCCAAGAGGTGTAAGCATGCATAATCCTATATACCATCCTTTAAAGGATTATGTCGTATTAATTAAGTTCATGTATTGTCTGTATTTAAATGCACTTATGATATACAGAGAGTACTCGAAATGATCTTTCGGTAAATTTCTTAGACGTGTGGCTCGCGCAAAAATGTTTACTAACTCTCGCTAATTCAGCTTAGTTACGTTTAGAAATGGCAAGTAGAGATAGAGATAACGCGAGAGGTAAGGACTAATATTTAGAACAACCTGAGGCTAACTCGTAAGAGTATATACTCCATTGTTGTTCTTAGAGACACCCCGAGGCTAACCAGTTATGGTATATACTCCAATGGTGTTCTATTGCTTAGATCCGAAACCCGACACCAATCATAAACCCGCTCACCATATCTAACAATCAGCCAAATTTTTGAGATAGTATATAATCTCAAGTCCTTAGTAAACTCCGCCCACAACCTCATGCCCATAACTTCACTTAGGTTATGGCGTGTAGTGATGAAATCCACACTTCATGAGGGGTTAAGGAGATAAACCAGAAAAAGAGGCATCTCCCTATTCCAAAGAACGAAACTTAATAACCAATGCTCGTACTCAATGTAAATCAATTTAGGTGCGTCTACGAATTGAGTGCGCCTAAGATTTAAAAGGAATACACGATTTAGTTATTGAGTAAATCTCTTGTCCGTGCGGCCCGCGCGAAAATGTATACTAATTATCGTTAATTCTCGTAATTGTTGGAAATGACCAGTTGGGATAGATGTAACGCAAGAGGTGAGAACTAATTTCTGGGAACAACCTGAGGCTAACTCGTAAGAGTATATACTCCATTGTTGTTCTTAGAAACACCCCGAGGCTTAGTCGTAAGAGTATGTACTCCAATGGTGTTCTGTTTTCTTAGTCCAAAACCAGTCACCATCCATAACCCTTCTAGACATAATGACCAATTATTACTCGAAATCACAAGATAGTATACAATCTCAAATGTTTGTAAACTCCGCCCACAACCTCATGCCCATAACTTCACTTAGGTTATGGTGTGTGGTGATGAAATCCACACTTCATGAAGGGTTAAGGAGATAGACAAACAAAAGAGGCACCTCCCTATTCCAAAGAGATTTATTTAATAACTAAGTGCTAGTACTCAAATTAAATCAAAGACTATCCTTTAACATGAAATTAAATTATGCAAGTGTAAATACGAAGTGCAAATAAATTCGTATAAGTAATAAGTATGAATTGTAAACATGTATGTAAATTTCTATAAGTATAAACAAGTATGTATTTCGAAAATTATAGACATGCTTTTAATTACATATGTACAACGAAATCATACAAAAACTTTATAATTCTCGGGCAACGGCGCCAAAAATTGATACGCATAAAACATGCATTTAACATTAACACAAAGTAGACCCTAAAAACACAGTTCACACGTAAAGCAATTTAAAACCCTTATTTTGTCCTTATAATATTGGCGAGTAGGGATCTTTCTATCTGGGGAATTAAAGGGCGTATGCATGGTTTCGTTAATAAGCGGAAGTCTAAAGGTTTGGGGGGATTGGAAATTGGTTAATTAATCTACGAATTTAAAGTACAAAACATGCAACCACAACAAGAACTCCTAGACTTCTAACATGTTTTACTCATAGACAAGTTTAACAATCAAGAACCCTTAAAGTCTAATTATGCTTACTAAAAATAAGAAGCTACACTACTAATTACAAGTGATCATCTCATCTTATTAACCTTACTCTTTTTCATGCCTCAATACTCTAAGTAAGCTACGAAATTTATAACTTCCAACTAAATATACATGCTTGATATTTGAGTAGGAATGCAACTTAGCGTCTAAACACCCTAAACAAAATACGATCATCGAAACATGCGAAAGAGAGGGACTTAGCGTATTATCTAACACATGCTTTCGAAGCTTTAAGATTGTATCAAACATGCATAAAAGACTTGAAATCATAAACACATGCAATTTACGAAAAGGCTTAAGAACATATAACTCAAATTCAAACTTGTTCTTCATTAAATACATCAAAGTGAGCCAATACAAAGCAAAAGACAAGAGATTGAAGATCATGGTTACACTTTTTGTCTTGAATGCTTGATGACTTCTTGAAGGTGGTTCTCATTCACAAGGGACTTAGCGTATTGTGAATGATCGATGGCTTCGGAGGATGGATTGCTTCAGCTTGTAAAGGACCCTTGAAGTGTTCATGGAGGAGAGGTATTTGTGTAGAGGTTTGGCCTGTAAAAATGGGAGATGATTTGTATTATGGCTGGCCTCCCTCTTATATATAGGCAAAGGAATTGCCTACCTCTCTCTTCCACCTTGCCTCTTCATTAAATGCACCCTTAGTCACCATGGCAAGTCACACCCTTAGTCACCATTTGTGATCATCACAAGCAAGAGTCACCTAGGCTAGTCACACCCTTAGTCACCCTTTGTGATGATCACAAGCTTAGTCACCAAGCCTAGTCACAAAGCTTGCCAAACTTGACTTTTCCTCTTCACCAAGTGGCTTGCTTACAAAATTTAATGGGCTTGGGCTTGATTTTGGGCCGAAACAAACTTTGACAAATGGGCCCACAAAATGCTTTATGGGCCGGCCCATTCCCGGTGGTCCGAAATCGCAAAAATCGCAAAATCGCCGAAATTCCTCCGAATCACGCCATTATTCATCTCCACCGTAAATAACCTAAAAATAACAAATTAAATAAAAAAAACATAAAAACTAAGATTATAACATAGCTAAACGTAATGGGAAATGCGTTAAGAATCGAGCATAAAATGCGTATATCAAGCATAACACTAGACTCGTTAATCGACAGTGTAAAAACAAATGTCCACTAACTCGATAAATGTATCTAGTGCCTCTAAGCATTTAAATATTTACATTAGTATACGACATTTAATCGTAAAAATATATAAGGGCTCCAAGACGATTCGTATCATAAATACTCACGTTATGTTTCCGATAATTAGACTATGTACACTTCTACGCCACATTGTTAATTCAAATATATCCGACAATCCTTGGCTCCCAAGCTCCATAGGGATGTAAGCATCAACTCGACACACGTCGTATGATGGCAGGAAAGTGTCGAGTCAGCTCGATTACTAAAATAGTTGGAAATATCATTAAAAACGATCAAATTGCACAAAAGTAGGGAAAATATGGTCATCGATGGTCTTAGGAAACTTCTCGTGAAAATTCAGAATTTCCCGTCGCGCAGAGCTTTGCCGCGCACGGCTACTACCAAAATCGATCGGCCCAGAAATCTGTGACCTATATATCAAATTGAAGCTCTCAACATGTAAACCAACTTCTTAGTTCAATAGAAACCTAAAAATAGAGCGGAAGAAACAAGAAGATACCGCGAAAGGCGTTGAAACTCGCCAGAATCCGCTCCAGTCCGGCCGACCTCCTCCGGCCACAGGACTCGAGAGGGTTCACGTTCGGGTCTTGGAGGTGCAGGGAGTAAAGCCCCCTTACCCCCAAGTCCAATAGTAGTTGAAACGCCGCCGTCGGCGACAGACCGAAACGAAGGAGAGTTCACACCCTCTCGGCTTCGATTCTCTCACCCGGGGCATTACATGTCTGATCTGAGGGAAGGAACAGGTCGAGGAGGATAGAAGCTCTCGATTAGGGCCGAAGCGGCAGGCAGAGGTGGCTGAACAATGAAGGTCCAACCCAGATCAATGAATTGGGTCAGGTCCTCAGCCACGTCAATAATTCGGGTCAACCGAGTCATTCCTTCTGCCCAGGTGAACTTTGGGTGTTTATACCCTTAGATTAATCCAAGATCAACAGCCAAAATCAAATACTATTTGATCCCCAACGGTCAGGAAAATTTGACCAACAGTAGATTTCCAAAACTTCACTTAAATACTCAAAACTTCAAAAATTCATAACTAATTGCTCGGAGCTCGAAATTTTTTTCTCTACAAGCTTTTTGAAGGAAGTAAGTCCAAATTCAAAATTTATAAAAAGTTAAGTTTTTTTTAAATCCCAAAAAATGATGATTAACACCCAAATCGGAAAACGTGTCGCAAGATGCGAAGTTCGATAATTAGCGTGACAATGATGTTAACACCAAAATTTGGGGTCGGGGCATTACAAGTTGTCATTGGAAAAAGGTGGTGTTTTGAAGTCTAGGTTTGCTAGAGATATTATTCTGTGGAGAAGGAAATTTTTTTCTTCGTGCCTTACTTCAGCTGTAAAGACCGAGAAAATGATGCAGAAGGGGTGTACTGCATATTTAGCACATGTTGTTAACACTTATGTTCCCACCCTTAACCTGGAGAAGATTGATGTGGTCAGGGAATACTGTGATGTTTTTCCTGAGGAATTGTCAGGTCTTCCTCCAGAAAGGGAAATAGATTTCACGATTAAGCTACTTATGAGTATAGGTCCCTTAGCTCAGGCACTGTATCGTATGGCTCTAGCTGAAATGAAGGAGTTGTAGGTTCAGCTTCAGGAGTTGATTGATAAAGGCTTTATCCGTCCTAGCAATCACCATGAAGAGCTCCAGTTTTATTCTTGAAGAAGAAGGATGGATCAATGAGATTATGCATCGATTATTGAAAACTGAACAAGGTTATAGTGAAGAACAAGTATTGATTGCCTCGAATTGATGATTTATTTCATCAGTTGAAGGGAGCTATTGTGTTCTCTAAAATTGATCTTCGTTCGAGATACACTCAATTACGGATTAGAGAGTCAGATGTCTCTAAGACTGCATTCTGATCACGCTACGGACACTATGATTTTTTTGTGATGTCATTCGGTTTGATGAATGCATCTGCTGCCTTTATGGCTTTGATGAATCGAGTATTTCAGGCTCATCTTGATACGTTTGTCATTGTATTTATTGAAGGTATCCTTATTTAGTCAAAGGATGTGAGGCAGCATGGGAGGCATCTACATGTAGTTTTAGAGACAATGAGGAAGTCTCAGTTATACGCCAAGTTCAGTAAACGCGAATTCTGGCTGGATAGTGGGAAATTTTTTGGCCATGTGATTTCTGCAGGAGGAGTTAGTGTCGAAACTCACGAGGAAGGGAGTTAAGTTTGAATGGTTGAAAGTTTGTGAGGAGAGTTTCCAAACTCTGAAGACAAGGTTAACCACAGCTCCAGTGTTAATGTTACCAGACGATAGTAGGGAGTTTACAGTTTTCAATGATGCCCATAAATTAGGCCTGGGGTGCGTGCTGATACATCATGGTAGTGTTTTCGGGTATGGTTCACGCTAGTTGAAACCCCATGAGGCAAATTACCCCACTCATGATATGGAGTTGGCAGCAATAGTTTTCGCATTGAAATCTGGAGACATTACTTGTATAGTTCCAGATGTCGAATTTTTACTGATCATAAAAGTCTTACGTACCTCCTCACACAACTAGAATTGAACTTGAGACAGAGAAGGTGGATGGAGTTGATAAGCAATTATGAGTGCACCTTTCAGTATCACCCAAGAAAGGCGAATGTAGTTACAGACACCCTTAGCCAGAAGTTCAGAGTTTCCTTGTCTCATATTTAAATGGCTTAGGTAGCACTACTTACGAAGTTGTGAGACACTGGAGCAGTGTTGTATACTGATGAGAGTGAGGATGAAGTTTCATTCGCCAGTCTGGAGGTTCGACCCATTCTTATTGACAAAGTATGTGAATTACAGGATTCTGATCCTTCACTTTTGAAACTAAAGGAAGTAGTGCATGATGGTGGGCAACTAGATTTCAAAGTAAGGAGAGATGGGTTGTTATTATTCAAAGCTAGACTCTGTGTACCGAACGATGAGGAGTTAAAACGGGCAATACTCGACGAGGCTCATTGTTCAGTTTATGCTATGCGCCCTGGTAGCACGAAGATGTATCGCACTCTCAATGAATACTATTTATGGCCTAATATAAAGAGGGGGTAGCAACTTATGTGAGTCAATGCCCTATCTGTCAACAGGTGAAGGAAGAGCAACAGAAACCTTCAGAAAAAATGCAACGATTAGGGATTCCAGTTTGGAAATAGGAGCATGTCACTATGGATTTTCAATACAAGTTTCCTCATACATCCAAATGTCATACGGGTGTTTGGGTGATTGTGAATCGTTTCACAAAGTCTGAACATTTCATATCAGTCTTAGAGAAACTTTTGGTGAGAAAACAAGCTATGTTGTATATGCAGAAGATTATGAAGCTACATGGTGTGCTTGTTGAAGGTTTTGTACCCCTTAAACTTATGAACTATTGACTAACTTATAAGCACAAAGAGTGATCTTCGCCCGCAAGTATATGAGGCAAGTTATAGTATTTATAAAGGTAGTTGAGTGTCTAACCAATGAGGATTAAGCACAATAACTCCTTAACTTAGAATAGAAAGCACTCAGACTACATACAACTAGACACTAACTTGACTAAAAAACTAAAAGAGAAGATGGAAGTGCGTATCTCACACTACCAAGTCCTTTGGAGACTTAGTATTGTGAGGGATGATGACAGTACAATGAGGGATTATATGAGTTGATTGGTTGGTTATTACACTAAAATGCAAACACAAAGATAGTAAACAAATTCAATAAGGAAAAATGGTAGGCTAGGGAAGTCCCGCTAACCATATGATGTATCAAACAATGTTCCAGTTTATATATTAGATTAAAGTTTGTTAACACAAATGAATGTCCAAATCATGACCTTGTGAGTCACGTTTGGTTTTGAACTCAAGTTCCTAAGTCATTTCAGACACTAGATGACTTAAGCCCAACATTGAAGTATTTGGTGAATCGAGACCAAGACATGAGCCATTTCAAGCTTATATCTCAATCGTATGTCACGTTGTGAAGCAAACAAACATATTGTGTGATAGATGTGAAAAGTTTCCCCTCTTGAATGTTTATTGGAGAATCCGAAGTAGTCTATGTGAATCCTTCAACTCGCACCTAACGAGTTATGAGCCAAGAGATTCTACGATTTGCCACAATAACCTTTTCAAATCAATGTGTACTTGACTAGAGTCCTTCAAGTCTATTGAGATTCAAAGAATCTCTAGTCCATACTAGGTGCTACGGAACCAAATCTCAAGGTAAATCCCTTAGATAATACCATAATCATGTTTACATGCTCATTTATCCTTAAGTGAGTAGCTAGTTCATTCAAGGGTCGTTTTAGTTCCTTTAACACATACATCAACTTAGTTATGGTCAACACACGCATATGAGAAACTTAGACAATGAGTTCAAGCATATAAACATCCACAATCACACAAAAAACTCATTCACAACAAAAAAATTGCATAACATACACTAAATCAAAAGTCATACAAAACCAAGACAACATTTGTTCGTCACATGGCTAGAGTTCTAACCCTAACCTCCCAAAATCTATTACTCATTACACATAACTAAATACAAGAGTTGATACATGTTTGAAAGTAAAAGAGAGTAGAAATAACCAAGGGTCCCTAGGCAATGCTTCCAAGTGACTCTAAGCCCTGCTAGCTCCACTTCTTCTTCTTCTTCAACAAGCACCAAGTCTTCAACATGAGGAAAAGTAACCTCTAGGACTCAAAGAAGCCAAGTAGATGAGGAATTACTTCTCACTTCTTCATGCTCTAGAGAATTGCACAAGATCTAGAGATGAGGATGAACACCCAAAGCAAGCCTAAAGATGGTGAGATTATGATGAGGTTTGGCTCTACCCAAGTGTAGCAGGAGCTAGGTCTCTTGTAGTGGTGGAGATGGAGGTTTTTAGGCTTGGATTGGGAACAAGAGAGGTAGAATAGAGTGTTTGAGGGTTGGGGTATAGCTAAAGGAGCTAGAGAGAGCAAAAACTATGAAAAATATAAAAAATAAGGTGAGTTGTGTGAGTGGGGAGAGGGGAGCTCGAATTTGGCTGAGTTAGAAGGTTCCATTTCAACCCTAGGATAATAATAATAATAGAGGAGGTGGAATATCTAAGGGTAAGCTTTGAATTAGGGAGACCATGATCCACTATTTTAGGCTATGGAAGGCTAAACTCCAAATTAGTTACATCATGTGGTCTAACTTCTTCTCTTTCTCTCCAAATCAGATTGGTAAGCATTAATGGGCTGAATGAACCTCTATTGGGTTGGACTCCATGTGATTGGGCCGACCAAGATGAAAATTTTTGGTGGCTTCCGGACAACTTCCAGTGACTTCTGATGAAGCTATTTCGTCATTTTCCTAAAATTGCTCCAAATTCTCTCATGACCTCGGAAATGTATACGTCATTTGTAATAAGTATCTAATTCTTCATATTTAATGCATTTCTGAGCCAACTCCACATTTGCTAGTAGAAAACGTCATAAGAACAATGCTTTATTCATAAAAAACAAGCTATAAGCATAAATTTAGGAGCATAATAGGCACATAATTATGGTTCTAAAAACTACCTCACACTTAAGCTTTGCTTGTCCTCAAGAAAACTAAGGCGAAAAGAAATAAGCTAACCTAGACTCAAAGCACAAAAACAGACAAAGCATGTACAACTATGTAAGTGTCCCGACAATGCTCGATATCCTTCAAAGAACTATGGCTAGATGGATTGAACTACTTTTCAGGAATACTTTTAAAACATGAAATCAATGCATATGTAATAAGCCGAAATGAGCTATGCTAAGCCAAATGCTTCATAATTAGATGCATTCAAATTGATATGTTTCCTAACCATGAAACTCACTAGATATCACTCAATGCACACAAGTGTTTGAGGGTTAGTGTTTGCACTCATAAATCGCATCAATCACATGTTCTCCATAGACTCGATTTTCAAACAAATGCTCCAACCCAAAAGCACAAGCATTTCAAATCAAAAGGACTTTTATTTGGGTTGTAATGAGGCTTAAGGAAAGGGTTTAATGGAAGAAGAGTATAGGAATTCGAAAACCAAGCAACCTAGCATGCAACTCACATGTTGAAGTTCCAAACATACTCTAGGTGCTACTAGGTTTCCCTTTTTCACACAAACCATTTCCTAAAACACATATTCTTTATATACACTACCATCTTTTTTTATATCCCTTTTCTATTTTCTAAGTTTTTTCTTTTTTTTTTCTTTCTTCTTTTGAACAAAACACAACACTGATGAACATCACAACAACCTCCTCCACCTCACACTTAAGCTTTTGCTAAACTTCACAATAGGTACAAACTCTAAGACATCCTAATATGACATCATTGTTGCTTGCTTTATTGCCTAGTTAAGGGTAGAAGTAATTGTTTAGGCTTGGTAAGGATTTGTAGTGTTCAAGAATTAAAAAAGGCTAAATAATATAAGGCTCAAATTGGCTCACTAAAGTATATATACATCATAGGGTTCAAAAGCAATTTGGCCATGGTGGTAATCCTAATGCCTTTATCATTTTTGAAAATAACTCATGATTTGAAAAACATTTTGCCCGGTTTACAGCAAGTTCTGGATTACACAATAATTGATCGATATCACACATGAAGGAATAGGTGCATAATATAGCTATGCATGCACAATAAGGCTCAAAAATCTCATATGGGCATGGATAGCTTCGAAAACATATCAATCCTTCTTTTTCTCATGTGAACTCATTTTGAATGACATATGTACTTTTCAAATCGATTAAACATGTATTCTTTTCTGTTTTTAAACATGCTCAAAATAATACAATCTACTAGGCCATTCGTTCAATCTCATAATTGGGAGTGGTTATTGGGACACAAAACACACCAAACACACATATTTTTGTATTACAATTTCTCACATTAATTTTAATTTTTTTTATGGATTTTAGGATAAGGAGTGATACGACTTAGCCGCCTACCTCACACTTTAGAACCAAATTATCCTCAATTTGCATAAAATCACATAATAACCAAAAGTGTAAACAAGATAGCAAGGCATCATCATTTTACAAAATTATTCACCTAACACATGTTCTCCTAGGCATAGCAACTAGCATGCATTCACACTTAAATGGTCATATAGTCTCTAAGAAATAATGAAGCTACTAGAGTCCTATCAACCATAATGGGGGCATGCATACCAATCACATTTCAAAGGAAAACGATATTATTATCTAGCATATATATGAGAGGACCTCACACTTAGAAATTGAATACTCTATCATGGAATGATCGGAAACCTATAAAGGAATTTAGTCCATACCAATAAGTATCACAACATGTATCACACCGAGACTACCACATGCTAACACGACTCAAATATACACTAAGCATCATTCCTAAACATATCCATATGAAGTAAGAAAATAAAGAGAGTAGGGATAAAGAGGGTACAAACGTTTTGTCGACCGATCCCTAGCTCCATAGACATGACCATGTAAACCAATGAATTCCAAGTGAGGCCTTGCCATCCTAGCTCTGCCAATATGGGTCATCATTAATGCTTTCGAATTTGATTTGACCATATGGTATTGCTATTATGATCCAAGCATCAAAGGTGTAAGCTCCTTGGTCGTCCAAAAGTAACTTGTAGGGTGTTCCTCGATGGGTCGAGAGGTCACCTTGACGGGTAGATGAAATTGCACTTGTCTGACAGAGGTGTTGTGACAACCTGAACCAGAAATAATAGTTAATCGTCTTAATTCGCGAGTTTCACGTATAATCAAAGTTTGTCGTAATTAATCGATTTGGTGGTCTTGTTTGCGACTAAATTATCGGGCGAGAATTTGATATAAGTTCCTTCACGAGAGTTGTAGAGTTTATGATTTCAAGCTCGTAGGAGTTTTCCGAGGATTTTTCCGATGTCCGATGAATATGTTATGAATATTTCCGACCGTTGAATTTAATCGTGTTTGTCCGTTTGAATTCGATCCGTTTTCGACCGTTGATCATTTTAGTCGTGAGTATAAATATCAAAATAGTCGTAAAATTGTCGAAAAGTCACATTTGGGCCGTGTTGACCAAAATTGGACCGTTGACCCGAGGTCTCTACCGGGGGAGAGCAAATACCCTGACCCAAGGTCCTTTCTGGCTGGAATCACGTGAGGATCAGGGATCCCGTGATTTAGACTGTACTAGCGTGGATGTGTCCATAAGTGACCCCACGGGAATTCCGATGCATGCTCTGTAAGCGTGAGGAGTTAGAGTCTCCCTCGTGTACCATATGATTTTTATGCATCTAGATTCGCATATGTTTTATAAACATATATAGTTATTCAGCGAAAGACATTTATTTTCATCCACTCACTATAACGGTTTATATGTCTTTCCCTGGGCTCCTTGTTTTCTTCGCCCAGATTGCAGTTTGGATTCAAGTGTCGCACGTCAAGGTTGGAGGCTTAATATTTGAGCTACTTTTCCTTTCTCAGTAAGTTCCTAGTTTGGCCTACTGTTGTGTATACATGTATATACTAGAGGCCGCTCTGAATACTATTATGTTTATATTTTCACATGATTTTCCCAGATTTCTGTAAAGCTGCAGTTTTGTGTATTGCTTTACGTTATGTTATGTTTTTGAGAAATCCTAATGGGATTAGTGCCCACGGATATTGAGAAATCTGGATGGGATTGGTGCCCACGGTTTGACTTTTGTGGCATAGGATGAAGTGTATTTTCAGGGTGTAGGTTAATGGCAATTCCACGTTAGTAGCGTTACTCTGCCGAAATTTTTATGGTTTTTGTTGGTTCGTGTTTTCAGAAGGGGTTTGATTCCGGTTTAGGAAACTAAATTAGGATTGGGTCCTTTCAGCTTGGTATCAGATCATTAGGTTGTCAGATTCTGTAGACTCTGGTAGTTGTGACGCTTAGGGTATTTGAGTTTGTACAACATGTCTGGAGCGATGACCCGACTGGCCAGCGGTACTCATCAATGCTTCGAGTGTTGTGTATATTCAAATATCTGAGGTCTCATGATTACGTTCCTTCTGCTTGTACCTAATGCTTGTCTTGTATCAGTAGGATGCCTCATCGACGTGGTCCCCGTGTGAATCGGGAAGTGGATCCTGATGAGGATCGCCAGACGCACGACTTGCTAATGCGAGTGTTGCGTTTGGAGGAGCGTTTTGACCCTCTGGTCAAAACTCGTACTGCTGGTGCGACTGTCTTTTCGGGTTCAACTGATCTAGAGATTTGTGAGGCATGGTTGGTTCAGGTTGAACACATATGTGAGCGTCTGCGTTTTACCCCTGAGTAGATGACAGTGGCAGCAGTCGGTTTACTTAAGTCAGATGCATACTTCTGGTCGGTTAGCACCGATAGGGTACCAGTTGATACTCCGTGGACTTTGTTCCAAGATTTGTTTATGCGGAGATACTTCAACCAGGCTACCCAGCAGCGAAAGTATAAGGAGTTCACGAATTTGAGGCAGGGCAGTTTGTCTGTGCTTGAGTACCGGGACAGATTTACCCGCTTATCTCGGTTTGCTCGTGACATGGTGGCTACTAAGGAAGCCAAGTGGCCCAGATTTGAGCTGGGTTTGAACTTGAACATCAAGGGGACTCTGACTACGATGCCTCGGAATAACTTTGATGAGTTCGTGAGTGCAGTACTTCGAGGTGAAGATATCGAGAAGGAAAGGCAGATGAGATACCAGTCTCGACGGTTTAAAGAGGGTGGACCGAGTCAGGGGCCTTCCAAGAGGCTGAGTTCTGATACTTCCGGATTGGCATCATCCTCGGGCAGTGGACCATATCGACCATTAGTTAGTGCACCGAGACAGAGACAGAGATGGAGGAGAGATCGACCGCAGCGACCACAGTCTAGCGGGGGTTTTAGCGGTTCTAGTTATCCTCGGTGTACCGGTGGCACTTTCACCGTACCGAGGGAGTACCTATTGTGTAGTCTCTGCAGTAGGCACCATGTTGTTTCATGTCAGCGAGGCCCTGTCTCTTATTTTCGTTGTGGCCAGGTGGGTCACTATGCGAGAGAGTGTGTCCAGCTTGATGGTGCTGGTGGACAGGCGGCCCAGAGTTCCGAAGGAGAGCGAGGTACCACTTCGGGGACTTGACCAGTTCAGTTTTCAGGCCAGGGAGGACAGCAGGGACATCCTCAGCGTGGACGACCAGCCAGGCAGGCCAGGGTTCATGCCATGACTTTGCGCGAGGGAAGAGCTTCACCGGAGGTTGTTATTGGTACGTTGCATGTTTTCGGTTATCCAGTACTTACATTGTTAGATCCAGGTGCTACGCATTCATTCATGTCATATAGACTATCATCTTTAGCTACTGTACCTGCGTCTCCACTTCCGGGGTTGTGGAGAGTGTTGTATCCGTCCGGTGAGGTTGTGAGTATTGGCTGGGTGTACAGAAACTGTGAGATTTTTATCGGAGGTAATGGTTTAGCCGCGGATTTGTTGTTGCTGGATATCGTCGATTTTGATGTGATTTTGGGTATGGACTTCTTGGAGACACATTGGGCCATGTTCGATTGTCACAAGAAGGAGGTTGCGTTTCGACGACTAGGCTTTCCGGAGATATTGTTTCGCGACGAGAAAAATACTTCATTGCCATGTGTGACTTCTGCGATGAAGGCGGATCAGATGATGAAGAAGGGCTATGTTGCTTACTTAGCTCATGTTGTGGATACTACGGCAGCTGTGCCGGATCTTGGTGATATCGAGGTTGTTTCTGAGTTTCCAGATGTGTTTCCGGAGGAGTTACCGGGTATACCTCCAGTTGGGGAGATCGATTTCACCATTGAGCTATTACCGGGCACTGGACCAATATCTCAGGCACCATATCGTATAGCGCCAGCGGAGTTGAAAGAGCTACAGATTCAACTTCAGGAGTTGCTGGAGAAGGGTTTCATTCGACCCAGTGTATCGTCGTGGGGTGCTCCGGTTTTGTTTGTGCGGAAGAAGGATGGTTCCATGCGGTTGTGCATCAATTACTGGAAGCTGAATCAGGTCACTGTGAAGAACAAGTATCCGTTGCCGCGGATTGACGACTTGTTTGATCAGCTCAAGGGAGCTTCAGTCTTTTCGAAGATTGATCTCAGGTCTGGATATCATCAATTGAGGATCCGAGAGTCAGATGTGGCCAGGACAGTTTTCAGATCGTGGTATTGGCACTACGAGTTTTTGGTTATGCCGTTTGGGTTGACCAACACCCCCGCAGCTTTTACGGACTTGATGAACCGGGTGTTCAGGTGGTTTTTGGACAAGTTTGTGATCGTGTTCATCGACGACATCTTGATTTATTCCATGAGTGTGGGCCAGCACAAGAAGCATTTGCGAGCAGTTTTGCGGGATAATCAGTTGTTTGCGAAGTTCAGCAAGTGTGAATTCTGGTTGGACAGCGTGAAGTTTCTGGGCCACGTGATATCAGCTGAGGGAGTCAGTGTTGATCCTGACAAGATCGAGGCCGTGTTGAATTGGAGTAGACCTACCACCGTACCAGAGATCCGGAGTTTCTTGGGTTTGGCAGGCTACTATCGGCGCTTTGTGTAGGATTTTTCTCGGATTGCTACTCCACTTACCAGATTGACGAAGAAAGGCATTAAGTTCGAGTGGTCTGATGCATGTGAGGAGAGTTACTTGCTCCTGAGGATTTTTCTCGGATTGCTACTCCACATATGTTTTTATGTGGTTTTCCCCATATTTTCTATAAAGTACAATTATGTTTACTGCTTTATGTTATTGATATGATATTGAGAAATTCGGATGGGATTAGTGCCCACGGTTTGGCTTTTGTGGCATAGGATGAAGTGTATTTTCAGGGTGCAGGTTAATGGCAATTCCGCATTAATAGCGTTACTCTGCCGAAATTTTTATGGTTTTTGTTGGTTCGTGTGTGATGACCCGGACCAGAATCAGCAGTATGATCAGCTTGATTGATGAGTTTGTGTGTAGTCGCAGAGTTGTTCGACAGTTATTGAATCGCCAGGCTCGTTAACGACTAAATTATTGGCAGAGAATTGGACCTGGGTCTCTTCTCGAGAGTCGTTGTACGTGTGATTACGAGTTCGTGGGCGGTTCCGGATCGTTATTTGGACGACCGAGGAATTAGTTATGAATATTTGAAGTTTCGACGGAAACGGATTTAACTGGCAGGTTTGCTCGCGACTAAATTATCGGACGGGAATTTGGTTTCGGCTTCTTCACGGAAGTTGCTCAGAATTTAATTTCGAGTTCGTGGGAACTTCCGGAGCATGATTTGGAGTTACGAGGAATTAGTTGCGAATTTTGCCGATTGTTGATTGTTTGGTTAATTTAATTATGTGTTGGTTCGAAGGGTTGACTTTTTATCCGATTGGCCGATGTGTTTGACTTCGAGTGATTATTGAAGAATATGTCGAGACGAGTTTGTGGCTGCGAGAATTATCGGAATCGGAGTTACGACGAGGAAGTTATGTGCGTTTGAAGTTTGCCGAAATGGATAATTATAAGTTTCCGTATTGGGAAGTTTTAAATGACTATTTATTGTGACCTTCCCTTTTGGGAAAGTCAAAGTTGGGGGTTAATGGCGTTGACCGACCTGTTTTGGCAAGAGAGAGAGAGTGCTCGACGGTGGCTCACGGCATGCCGGCGACGACGTGATTCCGGCGACCCCGTGGCTTGGGGCTTGCTCCGTTCTGCTCGCCCCGACCTCCCGAGCCTCCCCCCGGCCACCACGCACGGTGTGGCTCACGGTGGAGGAAGTTATTTCGACTTGAAATGAAGGTATTTTTGGTGAATTCGGGTTCCTCAAATTAGACCGAGTTGAACTTCAAAAGATACTGGGTTTTGTAGCCCTCTTCATTGTGATTCTAACCATATAAACATGGTGTTCTAATTCGATTTGTGGATTGAGAATTTTGGGATTGAAATTTGTGAACCAATTCGGTTTTGCTTGAAATTGACCTAGTTAGAGTGAGAATTGGACTTCGGTGCAGTTGACAAAGTTGCTCAGTGGACGATTTCGAGTGGAATAGGGGTGGCTCCGCCTTGAAATTATCCGGTCGGCGGTGGCGCCGCCGTGGGCGGCGGTCAACGCGGCGGTCAACTTTGACTTTTTCGGAGTTTTCGACGAGTTGCATGTCATTTTACTCGAAATCGCGCCCCGATCGCTGTGGGGAGGTTTGTTTTTCGAGTTGAGCGTCCGAAATTACAGCGAGGTATTGTGGTATGATTTCCGGATTTCCGACAGTTTGTTGTGATCGGATTATGTGTTTCCGAGAATGGTGGTTTCTCGTGGTTTGATTTGTATTGTCGGATTATGATATTGAGAAATGGATTTTGTGAATATTCAGGTGTTCGTGATCGTTCGTTTGGCGATGGACTTTCCGCCGGATCACGGGTTAACGCGTATTGCGTTACGCCAGTCTGTGAGTGGACATTTCTTTTCACGGATTGTTTGCGAGTCTTTTATATGATTTTCGAACTTGAGCATGCGAATTGAGATTACGAATTGCATGAGCATGTGTTTTACGATTATACGATATACTTATACGAATATACGTATACGAGTATATATACATTTATATGCTGTTTCATGCATTTGCATCGAAATGTTTATGATTTGGTTTACACAGAGTACAGTCTTGGTTACGTTGTTGTATCGATACACTTTGCCTCTCGGCTGATCCCCGATGGTAGGCCGCCAGGAGGGACGTCGTTATCCCGACCTGACCGGTGAGGGGCGTTTCCCCGGAACCGAGGCCATTTCTGGCTTAGAGTCACGGGGACTAAGGACCTCGTGATTCGGACTGTACTAGCACGGTGTGTGTCCATGAGTGACCCCGTGGGATTTATACTTGCATGCTCAGTACACTGGAGGAGTATGAGTTTTACCTCGTGTACTATATTGTTTATATTTATCGGGACTCGCATATGTTTTTGTAACATATATATTAACTGGTGAAAGACATTGCTTTTCGTCCACTCACTCTAACGTGTTTATTGTCTTTCCCCTGGGCTTTTCGGTTTCCGTGCCTAGTTTGCAGTTCAGGCTCTGGTGTCGCACGTCGTGGTCGGAGGCATAGTGCTCGAGCTACTTTGTTTCTTCCAGTAGGTTTATTGTTCTACCTACTGTGGTATACGTATATGATTATGTATTAGAAGTCGCTCTGAGCTTCCTATTGTATATCTTATACGATTTTTCACCGGATTTCAGTAAAGTACTATTATATGTATTGTTTACTTTACTGTTGATATATTGAGAAATCCGGATGGGATTTGGTGCCCACGGTTTGCTTTTTGTGGCATAGGATGAAGTGTATTTTCAGCGTGCAGGTTAAGGTAATTCCACGCTAGTAACGAAACTCTGTCCAAATTTCGAAAAGTTTTTGTTGGTTCGTGTTTTCGAAAGGGTTTGATTCCGATTTAGGGAGCTAAATCGGGGTTGGGTCCTTTCATCGTGTTTTTAGAAAGGGTTTGATTCCGGTTTAGGAAACTAAATCGGGATTGGGTCCTTTCAGTTCTTCCCTCTTAGGAGGCTCACACGGGGTCCATCGTGCTACAATCATTAGTGGGCGAGTCGTTTGAGATCAAACTGAGTTTCTTGCAAACTCTTTCGTTGTTCCTTAGCCGTGCCAATTCGGACCCTTACTTTCACTTATTAGAGTTCGAGGAGGCATGTGCTTGCCTAAACATCTGCAATATGGACCCCGGATAATTGAGGTTGAGGGTCTTTCCATCGAGCTTGCAGGATAAAGCAAAAGATTGGCTCAACAAGCTCCCTCCTAACTCTATAAATTCATGGGAGGGGTCCCAAGGGAAATTCATCACTAAATACTTCCCTCCGGGCAAAATTAATGAAAGAAGGACAAGGTTAATGACCTTCCATAAAGAGAATGGCGAGTTATTTTGTGAACCATGGGAGAGATTCAAGGACTTAGAGCTTGGTTATCCGAACCATGGGCAATCCAAGACATGCTTATGTCCCTTTTCTACCAAGGGCTAAACACGAAGACAAGAAGAAAGGTCGACAATGCATGTGGTGGAGATTTCATGGACAAGACCGTGGAAGAAGCCCATATCTTGAGAAGTAGGCGGAAAGGTCGGCATTGTGGGATATCAAACCTAGTCTAAAGAAGCCAGCGGTATCAATGAAGGAGGCTACCCAAACCCATAGGGGTGGTATCTATGAAGTCAAAGGATTCCATCAACAAGAAGATGCTATTAAGCGGCTTGAGGAATCAATGAATATGAAGTTCAAGCTTTTAATAAAGCCAAGTAGAAGTGGAGGCCAAGCCCACCAAGTGTCAAAAAATTTATAGAGCTGGTCACTTGCTTAATATGTGAAAACACAGTGCATGAGACTTTGAGTTGTCCTCATCAAGAGGATTATCCGAAAGTTATTGAAGAGTGCAAATGAGTCTGCTATGACCAACAAAAGAATGATCCATACTCCAACACCTATAATCCGGGATAGAGGAACAACCCTAACTTCTCATGGGGTGGTCAAAATCAAAGTCGAGGCAACCAAGGAAATCAAGGTGGGTTGCCAAGGCTAAATGGTGGGTTTCAAGAACAAGGAGGAAGGTACAATGAAAGGGGAAACTCCGGAAGTGGAATTAAAGGATTCTCCAATTATCAAGAAGCTCTTGGATTTACACCAAGACCGAGTAGAGGATTCGCCAATGCTTCGGATGGTAATGCTTATCAATCATGAGCACCTTTTGTGCCAAGATCTCTACAACCACCTATACTCGAAGCACCAATCCCTCTACCATTAATGGAGGCGCCTAAGTCCAACACGGATGAGCTCTTGGCTAGGCTAGTGAAAGGCCATGAAGACTTAGCAAAGACTCAAGCTGAAGATAAAAAGACTTTTCTTGAAATCTTCATGAGTTTAAAAAAGGATAACCAAGCACTTCGGAATGAGAGTCAAAGCACTATTCACAAGTTGGAGATGCAAGTGAGCCAGTTGGCTGAGGCACATCAAGGCCAAGGAAATAACAAAGCCCATGAGTTTCCCTCCACCACCGAGAAGAATCCCAAACACCAAGTCAATATAGTCAAGGTGGTGTTGAGATACGGGAGGGGATTCAAGAATCATGATGATGCTCCTATTGTGGAGAGTGATGATAAAGATGACTTGAACACACCAGTTGCGTCTAAGAACCATGTCGAAGATGAAGAGGCTACCACTAGTGGGGAAAAGGTTGTGAGATTTCAAGAGAAAGCCGCTTTGATTTCGTATGAAAATGCTAGTGAGTCGGAAGATGAAGACGAAGAGCTTGAGGTTGAGCATGTATATTCCGAGAATAGAATGAGTCGACACGGTTAGAGAGCTTTCTTGGAATGAATTGAGGGAAGAACAAGGAGGAGGAACTGCCTAGAATTTGACGGGTCGAGGATGCCAAACAGGTTAGGCAACCTCAACGGCGATTGAACCCAAATATTCAAGATGTAGTAAAGAAAGAAGTGTTGAAGCTACAAGCTAATGGGATCATCTACGCCATCTCGGATAGCTCATGGATTTCGACTACTCAAGTGGTACTAAAGAACGGTGGTCTCACCGTAGTGCCAAACGCTCAAGGAGAGCTTATCCCTTCAAGGGTAGTGAATAGTTGGAGATTTTGTATCGATTATTGGAAGTTGAATGTCGTAACTCATAAGGATCATTTCTCATTGCCGTTCATCGATCAAATGCTAGAGAAGTTAGCTGGGCACGAATTTTATAGCTTTTTGGATGGGTACAGTGGATACAATCAAATCGCCATTAACCCCGAGCACCAAGAGAAGACCACCTTTACATGTCCCCAATGTGTCTTTGCCTTCCGTTGGATGTCGTTCGGTCTATGTAATACTCTGGCCACCTTCCAAAGATGCATGCAAGCCATCTTCATCGGTATGATTGGAGAGTTTGTGGAGACATTCATGGATGAATTTTTCCTCTTTGGTGATTCCTTTGATAATTGTTTATATAATTTTAAGCAAGTACTAACGAGATGTAGGGAAAAGGACTTAGTTCTCAATTGGGAGAAATGCCATTTCATGGTAAGAGAAGGAATTGTGCTAGGCCATTGCATCTCCAAGAGAGGAATTGAGGTAGATAAGGCCAAGGTTGAAGTGATTGAAAGCTACCCATTCCCACAATTGTCAAGGAGGTTTGAAGCTTTTTGGGGCATGCGAGATTCTATTGCTGGTTTATCAAGGACTTTAGTAAGATTGCCAGGCCATTAACGGATATGCTTACTAAGGAGTCTCACTATTATATCACTCTAGCACTTGAGGAGGCCTTTGACACTCTCAATAAGGTGCTTGTATCAACCCCGGTAATCATGAAGCCCGATTGGAGCTTACCATTTGAAATTATGTGTGATGAAAGCGATTATTCTATGAGATCGGTTCTAGACCAAAGAAGAGAGAATGTGTTGGGGGTAAGCCTATATGTCTCCCGCAATTTCAACCCAGCTAAAACAAAACTACACCACAACGGAGAAAGAGATGCTTTCTATTGTATTTTCTGTAGAAAAATTTTGGAGCTACATTGTGGGATCCAATGTCATAGTTCACACCGACCATAGTGCTCTGAAATGCCTCTTCACCAAGGCAGTTGTTACAACGGGTATTGCTTCTTCAAGAGTTTGACTTAGAGATTGTGGATAAACCCGGAAGGCACAACTTGGTAGCGGACCATTATTGCGGAAGAAGATATTGAATTGAATGAAGAGTTTCCCATTGAGCGGTTATTTCACATCAAGGAGATGTGACGACCCGGACCAGAATCAGCAGTGAAATCGCATAGTCGCAGATTGCCGAGAGTTGATTGAATCGCCAAGCTTGTTAACGACTAAAACATTGGCCGAGAATTGGAGCTGGGTCTCTTCTCGAGAGTCGTAGGACATGTGATTTCGAGTTCATGGGAGGTTCCGGATCGTTATTTGAACGACCGAGGAATTAATTATGAATATTTGAAGTTTCGATATAATCGAGTTTATAATGGCGACCTTCTTAACGACTAAATTACCGGTCGAGAATTTGGTTTCAGATTCTTCACGGAAGTTGTAGAGAATTTAATTTTGAGTTTCTGGGAACTTCCGGAGCATTATTCTGAGTTACGAAGATTAAGTTGTGATTATTTCCGATTGTTGATTTTTTAGTCGATTTAAATGTGTTGGTTTGAACAGTTGACTTTTTATCCGTTTGGTCGAGGTGTTTGAATTTGGGTGATTATTAAAGAACATGTCGAGTCGAGTTTGTGACCGCGAGAATTATCGGAATCGGAATTACGACGAGAAAGTTATGGGTATTTGAAGTTTGCCGAAAAGTGAATTATGTGGTTTCCATTTTGGGAAGGCCTATAAATAGCAAGTTTCCCATTTGGGAAAGTCCACTTTCCATTTTGGTCTGTTGACTGGGTTGACCAAAGTGGGTCGACCCGTTTTGGGTGCCTTGGGTTGCCGATTTTGTTTGCCGAAATTGAGGCCGATTCCGGCCATATTTGGGTATGGTTCCTTCACGAAACTTGTTGGGCTCGAGCTCCTCTTCGGATTGGTAGGTTGATCGTCCCGTGGGGTGGCCGGAGGAGAGAGAATCGAATCGGCAAAGTTATGGATTTTCCGGCGAGTTTTGTGGTGTTCGGGTGGTGGCGTGGACGCCGAGTTGGTGGCTCTACCTTGAGGGGTTTTTTTAGCCTTGAGCCAAGGAAGCTTTTCCAAGTGGTCTTGAGGGTTGCCGTGGCCGGAGGAGAGAGATCCGTCGAATTGAAATTCCGGTAAGGGTTTGGAACTTTGGGTTGATTTTTGGAGGTTTTCCGGTCAAAATTGGCCTTAACTTATAACTGGAAAGTTGTTGGAATCGTCGAGATCTTTGAAACCATGTGTAGCACGAAATTTTCTGGGGAGGTTTGGATTTTCCGGCGACGGCGGCGGCGATTTTTCGCCCGGAGTAGTTTTTGACGAATTGCATGTCATTTGACTCGAAATCGCGCCCCGATCGCAGTGGGGAGGTTCGTTTTTCGAATTGAGCGTCCGAAAGTAAAGCGAGGTATTGAGGTGTTATATATGGATTTTCGACGATTCGTCGACATTGAATTATGTGTTTCCGAGAACGGTGGTTTCTCGTGATCTGTCTTGTATTGTCGAGTTATGACTTTGAGAAATGGATTTTGTGAATATTCAGGTGTTCGTGATCGTTCGTTTGGGGAGGGACTTTCCGCCGGATCACGGGTTAACGCGTATCGCGTTACGCCAGTCTGTGAGTGGACAATTTCTTTTCACGGATTGTTTGCGAGTCTTTTTATACGATTTTCGAACTTTAGCATGCGTACGAGATTACGAGTTATACGAGCATGTGTTTTACGATTATACGATTATACTTATACGAATATACGTATACGAGTATACATGCATTAATATACTGTTTATTGCATTTGCATCGAACTGTTCATGATTTGGTTTACACAGAGTACAGTTTATATATGATGTTGTATCGATACACTCGCATCCCGGCTGATCCCCGAGGATGTGTACCGGGGGAGGCTGTGACTCCTGACCCGAGGCCTTTACCGGGGGGAGGCAGACCTCTGACCTGAGACCTTTCTGGCTCGAATCATGTGTGGGTCTAGGATCCCGTGATTCGGACTGTACTAGCACGGTGTGTGTCCATGAGTGACCCCGTGGGATTTTTACTTGCATGCTCTGTACACTGGAGGAGTGTGAGTTTTACCTCGTGTACTATGTTGTTTTTATTTACCTGGACTCGCATATGTTTTTATAACATATATATTAACTGGTGAAAGACATTTATTTTCGTCCACTCACTCTAACGTGTTTATTGTCTTTCCCCTGGGCTTTTCGGTTTCCGTGCCCAGTTTGCAGTTCAGGCTCTGGTGTCGCACGTCGTGGTCGGAGGCATAGTGCTTGAGCTACTTTGTTTCATCCAGTAGGTTTATTGTTCTACCTACTGTGGTATGCATATATGATTATATATTAGAAGTCACTCTGAGCTTCCTATTGTATATGTTATACGATTTTACTCCGGATTTTCAGTAAAGTACATATATATTTACTACTTTACGTTATTGTTGATATATTGAGAAATCCGGATGGGATTGGTGCCCACGGTTTGCTTTTTGTGGCATATGATGAAGTGTATTTTCCGCGTGCAGGTAATGGTAATTCCACGTTAGTAACGAAACTCTGCCGAAATTTGGAAAAGTTTTTGTTGGTTCGTGTTTTCGAAGGGGTTTAACTCTGGTTTAGGGAGCTAAATCGGGGTTGGGTCCTTTCAGCTTGGTATCAGAGCATTAGGTTATAGGTTCTGTAGACTTCTATAGTCGTGTCTACTAAGGATATTTGAGAATGTACAGCATGTCTGGAATGGTGACCCGACTGCCGGCGGATAATCATCAAATTCCGGGTGTTGTATGCTTTCAAATATTTGAAGTTCCATGATTACGTTCCAGTTGTTATGAACGATATTGTATTCATTAGGATGCCTCCTGACGTGCTTTCTGTGTCGTTTCGGTTGTGGATCCTGTTGAGGATCACTCGACGCGTGATTTGCCAGAGAACAGTGGATTCGAATGAGTATTCAGAGTTCAGAGAATTGTGTGGCACGGTTTGCCTGGGGATGTGTATATGGGCGTCTATATGTTGCCTCAGAGCTGAGAATTGTGGCAGTGATGTTTGCCTGAGTCAGATTGTTGTATTTGGTGGGCTGGTATTGTGTAAGTTCCGGTTGCGACTCCATGGCCTACATTCAGGGTGTTGTTATTACGGTAATGGTTTAATCAGGCTACCCTGCATTCGAATGTGGAGTGTTTACCCACCTGAGGCAGAGATGCATTGTTCACATGTTTGTTCCTATTTGCACGTGTTATGTGGCTTCAGAGGGAGCTGTGCACGAGGTTCGAGATGAGTCTGAACCTGAGTATCAGAGAGAGTATGATTGATGTGCCTCGGGATGTCCATGAGGAGCTTTGTGTGCTGCACTCAGTGGCGAGGCTATTGAGAAGGAATGATGTACACGGTTTCTGATGTGATGGTTTGAGGAAAGTGGATTTAGTCGAGATTTTGATGAGGTTGAGTTCTGGCACTTCGGGATTAGTGACTTCATTAGGCTGTAGTCTTTCCGATATTGTTGAGGGCCATCAGATCAGGCAGAGAATCCGTTTGGTGATGGCGAAAATCACAGAGTAGCGGATTTGCTCCTGTGGCATGAGTTTGGGTGATCGTTGGTGATCCTTTTACGCAGCAGGTGTTGCGGTGACGTGTGTTCGTGGTACACTTTCAATTACTATTTCGGTGACCAGGAGGGTCACGTTGCGAGGGAGTACCATCAGCCAGCTATGTTAGCGGTTCGGCAGCTCAGAGTTCGTGCCATAACCTTATTTGAGGACAGACCTTTCTCCGAGGTTACTGTTGCTTGATATCCATGGCTATTGTACCTGCTTCTCCACTTCCGAGGTTTTGGAGAGTGTTGTATCCATCCGGAGGTTGTGAGATCCTTGTTGGAGGTTATGTGTTAGCCATGGATATGTTATAGCTGGACATTGTGGTTTTGGTGTGCTTGTAAGTATGGACTTACTGACGACGCATTTGGCGATGTTCGAGTGCCTCGAGGAGGAGGTTGTGTTTCGACGACCAGATTTCCCCGAGATACTGTTTCGCGGTGATGGTCGAGCGGATGATGGAGACGAGTTGTGTTGTTTGCTTAAGCTCATGTTGTGGATACTACGGTTGGTGTGCCCGACATTGGCGACATCGATGTGGTTCCCGATTTCCAGGTGTATTCCAGAGGAGTTACCAGGTGTTCCTCTAGTTTGGGAGATTAACTACACCATTGAGCTTGTACCAGGCGCTGGACTCATTTCACCGGCATTTTGTCATTCGGAGCCAGCGGAGCTGATGGAGCTATAGTTTCGACACCAAGAGTTGCTGGAGGAGGTTTCAGGAGATTTTGTGCGACCCCGCGTATTTGCGTGGTGTGCTTTAGCATTGTTTATACGGAGGTTGGATGATTCGACGTGGTGGTGCATTGACTACCAGAAGCTTGATTTGCTTCAGAGGAGATTGAGGTTTGATTAGTCAGATGTGGCTATGTTGGCTTTCGGATCTCAGTGCTAGCATCTGGAGTTCTTGGTCACTTCATTGGTTGACTAATGCCCTGTAGATCATGTGGACTTGATGGACCAGGTGTTCAGACGGTTTCTGGACGAGTTTGCGGTCATGTTTGTTGGCAATGTCCTGATATACTTCGGGAGTGTGGACCAGTACCTGAAGCAGTTGCAAGCGGTTTTACGGACTTCGCGAGACGATTAGCTGTTTGTAAGTTTAACCAGTGTGAGTTTTGGCCAATTGGCATGACGATTTTAAGCTGTGTGATGTTATCCGAGGGAGTTGGCGTGGATCCTGACCAGATGGAAGCCGTGATGATTTGGGGTTTGCCCTACGGTTGTACTGGAGATCGGGAGTCGCTTGGGTTTGGCAGACTATTACTGACGGCTTGTGCTGGATTTTCCCGGATTACCACTCTACTTTCCGGATTGATGAAGAAGGCATCAAGTTCGAGTGGTTCGATGCACGCGAGGAGAGTTACTTACTCCTGCAGGATGGTTAACCATTGCTTCAGTTTTAAACTTACCTGACGATCGTGATGAGTTCGTGGATTATGGCGATGCATCGAGGTTTGGATTTGGTTGTGTTTTGATGCTGTGTAGCAGAGCGGTGGCTCATGGTTACGGACAGTGGAAACCTTAAGTAGCTACATATCCTATGTGTGATTTGGGTGTAGCTGTCTTTATGTTAGCATTGTAGAGTTCAAGACACTACAGCTATGGCGTACAGCGCAGTGTATGACGTACACTGATCACTTGAGTTTCATCCACTTGCATTTTCGGCCAGATTTGGGCTTGAGGCAGTGTAGATGGATGGGGTTGACTAACGACTATGGCTGCACCTTTGAGCTTATTCAGGAAAGACTAGAGATTGTACTTGACCATCCGTCTGAAATGTTGTTGCTGATGCATTCAGTCGAGAGTCAAGAGCTTATGTGTTTCATGTATGTGTGCGGCTCGAGTTTCCATGTTAGCCGAGTTGTGAGCTATGGGGAGATGAGTTCGAGTGTGATGATGTTGAAGCTCATTGTTTTGCGTGCGTTTGGCACTAGTGATGTGGAGTTGTGTCTGATACTCCAAGTTTACTACTCGTGACGCAACATGAAGAGCAGTGTAGCGGTTTGTGTGTGCAGATGCCACATTTGTCGACTGGCGATGGCTAGGAAGCGGAGACTTGCCGAGAAGTATCAGCCATTTGAGATTTCCGATTTGAAGTTGGAGATTGTCGCTGTGGTTTTGTGTGCCAGTACGTACTTTGGTTTGTAGTACCAGTTATCGGGCCATTGTGGACCATTTGATGAACTTAGTACGTTTTCTTATACTTTCAGGAAAGATTTCAGTGGCAGGCTGGTATAGCTGTGTTTGTCGGAGATTGGCCATCTACGTGGTGTACCTGTGTTCCAGTTCGCTGATCGAGGTAATCAACAACAACTGAGTATTGGCGAGCTTCGTAGCGAGTATTGGGGACCAGATTACAAGTTAGTACCGGTTCTTATCCTCAGATTGGCGAACGATCTTTGAGGACTATTCAGACCTTGGAGGGCATGTTGTGGACCTCGGTATTGCAGTTCCGGAGGATTCGGGACCAGCAGTTTCAGCTGTTCAAGATTGCTTGCAGTACCAGTTTGTTGGTCACTGTGGTTTTGACGTTGCTTGATGTCGTTTTGAGGACGATGTTGTACTCCATTGTGTTGGAGCAGGTTTGGTTTGAGTTTGAGTTGACATTTGATTTGGATTTTGTGGAATATGCTACCACAGATTGTCAGATTAGCGGAAATGGGATGATAATTGCCCGAGTTTGATGTTTGAGCTATGTTGATGTATGTAAACTGAGTTGTGATTTGCCATGTGGTTTTGATCCTTATGTGGTTATAGGCGAGTTTGTGTTATGCTGTATAGTTCGGCGACGCCTATAGTGTTGGCTTTTGTGTATGTTGTGTTGTGTTCCGTGTGGCGGAACTATGTTTCAGGTTGTTACGTGTTGTGTACCGTATATGTTCCTTATGCAGGAATACTTGGCGATTGTGTAGAGCCAGTTCACATTCATGATTTGAGGGTACAAGGATTTTAGCACGGAATTATCTCCTATTGTGGAGCCAGTTGTCAGAGTTGTTCGGTTGATGTGAACACTGGGCAGTTGAGCAGTATGCAGAGGCAGTGCTCCTACTTTTGTCAGTGGACTCAGAAATTTCGAGGTCGAAATTTTTTTAAGGGGGGTGGATTTGTGACGACCCGGACCAGAATCAGCAGTGCAATCGCATAGTCGCAGATTGCCGAGAGTTGATTGAATCGCCAAGCTTGTTAACGACTAAAACATTGGCCGAGAATTGGAGCTGGGTCTCTTCTCGAGAGTAGTAGTACATGTGCTTTCGAGTTCGTGGGCGGTTCCGGATCGTTATTTGGACGACCGAGGAATTAATTATGAATATTTGAAGTTTCGATATAATCGACTTTATAATGGCGACCTTCTTAACGACTAAATTACCGGTCGAGAATTTGGTTTCAGATTCTTCACGGAAGTTGTAGAGAATTTAATTTTGAGTTTGTGGCAACTTCCGGAGCATTATTCTGAGTTACGAAGATTAAGTTGTGATTATTTCCGATTGTTGATTATTTAGTCGATTTAAATGTGTTGCATCGAACTGTTCATGATTTGGTTTACACAGAGTACAGTTTATATATGATGTTGTATCGATACACTCGCATCCCGGCTGATCCCCGAGGATGTGTACCGGGGGAGGCTGTGACTCCTGACCCGAGGCCTTTACCGGGGAGAGGCAGACCTCTGACCTGAGGCCTTTCTGGCTCGAATCATGTGTGGGTCTGGGATCCCGTGATTCGGACTGTACTAGCACGGTGTGTGTCCATGAGTGACCCCGTGGGATTTTTACTTGCATGCTCTGTACACTGGAGGAGTGTGAGTTTTACCTCGTGTCCTATGTTGTTTTTATTTACCTGGACTCGCATATGTTTTTATAACATATATATTAACTGGTGAAAGACATTTATTTTCGTCCACTCACTCTAACGTGTTTATTGTCTTTCCCCTGGGCTTTTCGGTTTCCGTGCCCAGTTTGCAGTTCAGGCTCTGGTGTCGCACGTCGTGGTCGGAGGTATAGTGCTCGAGCTACTTTGTTTCATCCAGTAGGTTTATTGTTCTACCTACTGTGGTATGCGTATATGATTATGTATTAGAAGTCACTCTGAGCTTCCTATTGTATATGTTATACGATTTTACACCGGATTTTCAGT
The DNA here is from genome assembly GCA_946800695.1 of Geum urbanum. NCBI lineage: Eukaryota > Viridiplantae > Streptophyta > Magnoliopsida > Rosales > Rosaceae > Geum > Geum urbanum. The sequence continues at coordinate 13,046,327 of OX327017.1, read as the reverse complement.
AAAGTACATATATATTTACTACTTTACGTTATTGTTGATATATTGAGAAATCCGGATGGGATTGGTGCCCACGGTTTGCTTTTTGTGGCATAGGATGAAGTGTATTTTCCGCGTGCAGGTAATGGTAATTCCACGTTAGTAACGAAACTCTGCCGAAATTTCGAAAAGTTTTTGTTGGTTCGTGTTTTTGAAGGGGTTTAACTCCGGTTTAGGGAGCTAAATCGGGGTTGGGTCCTTTTAGGAGATCCTTACTACTTCTTCTTATCCATGGTTTGTGGATATCACCAATTTCCTCTCAAGCTAAGGCACTTATATTCCTACTGACTTCACTAATGATCAAAGAATGCGGTTGAGGAGGATAAGTCGTGAGTTCATTTAGGACGACTCTTACCTCTACAAGGAAGGGCAAGATGGGATCCTAAGGAGGTGTGTACCTCATGAAGAAATGCATAATGTCCTATCCTTTTGTCATGAATTAGTGTGTAGAGGACATCATGGACCTTCCAAGACCGCGTACAAAGTTCTACAAGCCAAACTATGGTGGCCAAATCTCTTTCGGGATGCCCATGCATTTATCAAGAGTTGTGACTAGTGTCAAAGAGTGGGAAAGATCAACACGAGGGACTAAATGCTATCAAAGACGATAATAGAAACCGAAATCTTTGATGTATGGGGAATCGACTTCATGGGTCATTTCCCTAACTCCAATGGTATGCTATCCATCCATGTAGCGGTGGAATATGTGTCAAAATGGGTGAAAGTCGTGGCTTGTTCGAATAATGATGGGAAAGTGGTCCCTAAGTTCCTTAAGAGTGCCATTTTTACAAGATATGGGACTCCTAGAGCCATCATAAGTGATGGGGGTTCCCATTTTATCAATACCAAGATCAAGGCCCTTTCAAGAAAGTATGGAGTGAGTCACAAGGTTGCCACATCTTATCATCCCCAAACATCCGAGCAAGTTGAGATTAGAAACCAGGAACTGAAGAGTATCCTAGAGAAGACCGTGAGTGGCAGCAGAAGAGATTGGAGTCAAAATCTTGATAATGCACTTTATGCTTACTGCATCGCATTCAAGACTCCAATTGGCATGTCTCCTTACCGACTCGTCTATGGGAAATGTAACGACCCGAACTTTGAGTATATGATTATCGACACGACATGTGATTATTGTGAGTTGATTGTATACATGTGGTTTGTTAACGACTAAACTATCGGGCAAGAATTTGGTTTGAGTTCCTTCGCGAAAATTGTAGAGGATTTGATTTCGAGCTCGTGGGAGGTTTCGGAGGATTTTTCGGATAATCGGGGAATATAAAATAAATATTTGAAATTATCGTCGAGTTAGTCGTACTTATCCGATTGTGTTGGAGTTATCCGAGTTGTTGGTTTGGTCGGTTCGTGACGTATAAATATCAAATATTCATAAAAATCAGAAAATCACACATTTGGACCGAGTTGACCCGTTGACCCGTTTTCCTCCACCGACCCAGTTTGCTTTCGCCGTCGGACCCAACGATTCTGGTCACCTCCGGTTGTGTTCTTGGTATGGTTAGAAAGCTCTCTTGATTTCCTATTGATTCATGTATTCATTTGTGAGATTTGGTTGTGTTTTGAGGGAGTTCGAACTCGGTAAAGTTTGTGGATTTCACCGGTCACGGGGGACGATTTCCGGCGAGTTTTGGCGTCAGGTTGGTTGGGGGTTAGGTTCCCCTCAACCCGTTGATACTTTCTGGGTTGTTTAATTGGGACAAGGGAGGTGTATGGTGGTGGCCGTGGTGGTGACCGGAGAGGGAGAAACTGGCAAGATTTTTGGGCCAAATTCCGACCACGGTGGTGGTTGGATGGAGATGAGGTTTTGGGGGTTTGGTTGGGCTTGAGGAGAGGAAGATTTTGGTGTATGGCTCACCGGGGAATGTTACCGTTGATGTCGCGGCGGCGGCGGTCAACGACGGAGCTCCAGCGAGGGATTGACTTATGTGGTTTTCGGAGATTTTTATGTCATTTTGCTCGTAATCATGCCCCGATCGTAGTTGTGAGGTTTTTGAGTTGAATTAAGTGTGTTAATTTGGGACGAGGGTTATTTGGGTGTATTTTGGTAATTTTGTTATCCTCGTCGATATTTCGAGCGAGACGCTTTTCGAGAACGCGGTGTTCTTGACGTATGATCTACCCATTTTATGCTTGATTCTTAACGTCTTTCTCTTTACATTTAGCTTTGTTTTGACCTTAGTACTATCATTTCTTACGTACTTTGTTGTTTTTAGGTTTTGAATAAAGGAGATCGATAAAGGAGGTGATTTAGAGCATAAAATGAGCTAAGTGGAGAAGTTTCCTAAATCAACTAGGAATGACGTAGCAAAATATGGATCCGAAATGGTCTTCTCAAGTTACTAAAATGACGTAAGGCAAAATGAAGACATTTCAAATGGTGGATCAAAAATCAGCAAGCATTTTGGGCAAAATCAAGCAAGGAGATATTACCGAATAGATGGAGGATCAAAAGTATAGATTTCCCTACTCCTAGTAGGAAGAGGAAGATATGCCTGCCAGCTTATCAATCTTCAATGGATCACAGAATCTGCAATTCAACTCCAAATATAGTGATCATATATGTCTTCTTCAAGCTCTCAAGCTGATCTTTCCAACGATTCCAAAATCACAATTTTCTGAGCTCTAGAACTCCTAAAAAAGACGTTTAAAGACAGGCTATCACAAGCTCTCAATTCTACCCGGATACACTATGAAAACCTAGTTTGGAGAGTTGGAATTCTTCACCTATAAATACAAGAGCTAGGCCTCATTCTCAAGCATCACTCATCATACAAGCTAAGTCTCTGCCTTAAACACTTCCTCTCCAAAAATACTCGAGATCTCTTCAAGGAACGCCACCCTCCACACCATAAACACTCGGCCTTCACCTAGAGCAACCTTAGGCAATCCGAAGGGTTCATCTAGCCATCCATAAAAGGATTTTTCCGCACGGATTACTAGCGCAATCGCGACATAAAAAGTGTATTTTGATCCCTCTACTTTCTCCTTGTAATGAATTTCAGTTTTGTGTAGAGTATAAAGACGTGTTTTTGTAATATAATTCTAAATCTGTTTTTGTTGTCTATTTTGAGTATAAGTTATTTTCTATGTGCTAATCTAAATGCGAGCAATATTGGTTTAGGTTAGATAATGTGTCTTCTTTTCTTAATGCTTTAATCTAAATGCGAGCAATCTTGGTTTAGGTTAATGATGTGTCTAAATGTGAGCAATCTTGGTTTAGTCACTTAATTATGAAAGATGCATGGGAACCACGTAGTAAAGGCTTAGATAAAACTTAGGTTGCATATAATATGATTAGGTTATAAAGGAATGAGGTAAGTATGACAAGTTGATCATGTACATATGTAGGATAGCTTTTATTTTCGGTTTAGAAAGCATGTTTAGGATTCTTTGTTCTTGTTTGTTTTGCTTGTCTATGAGTTTAAGCATGATAGAACTTAGAGTTTCTCTATGTGTTTTCTGCCATGTTTTGCAATTTTATTTCACAAATTATAAAAACCAACTTTTAAATCCCCCCATTTTAAACCTAGCGTAGTCACGCATACACCATCAATCCTCGGTTAAGAACGATACCCTACTTACCAATGCTACATCTTACAAAAAAGGGTTTTAATTGCTTATGCGTTTTTGTTGAGTGTTAAGTATTTATTTAGTACTTAGTAAAATCCGTGTATCAATTTTGGCGCCATTGCCGGGGATTGTAAAGTAAGTGTGTGATTTCGTCTGTACATGTGTGAAATTGTGTAAATATTACAAAAACATGTAAATAACTTCGAAATTTTTATACTTGTTTATAATTCTATACATAACCAATACTTGTTCATACTAACAAATCTATTTTTGCAGCCATGTAGATAATTACCACGTTAAAGGTGTCTTAAATTGAAAGAGTGGATCAGTTTGGTTCATTAGGTCGCACTCATTGGAATAGATGGCGCCTCTTTTTCATGTTTATCTCCTTAACCCCTCATGATGTGTGGATTTCATCACCGCACACCATAACCTAAGTGAAGTTATGGACATGAGGTTGAGGGCGGAGTTTGCTATGGACTTGAGGGAGTGTAAATTTTCGAAAGATTGACTGAATTCATGGTGTCTATAAACGGGTTATGACTGGTGACAGGTTTTGGATCTAAGAAAGACTAACATCAATGGAGTATATACCATTGGCCCGGTTAGCCTCGGGGTGTTATGTCGAAATTAGTCCTACCTCTCGCGTTATCTCTATCCCTATCTGGCCATATTTTTCGATTGAACCAAGGCCGATTAATTGAGAGTTTATACTTTATCGCGCGGGTCGCACATCCAATGAATGACTGAAAGATCAAATCTGTTCATTTCCTTTGAAGAGAGACGAAAAACCCAATAAGCAAAATACTTGTGCATATTACTATACATATTTCGTGTGTTTTGTATATACTTATATACTCATAACTTATAAAGGTTTAACCACTTGCATTTGTAGATTGCATTAACCTTCTGGCGGCTTTGTGATATGTGGATTTCATCACCACACACCCTAACCAAAGTGAAGTTAGGGGCATGAGGCCAAAAGAAAGGTCACGTTTGCATCATTTATTTAGCACGTAACTTTGTATGTTTTCTGCAGGTTCTAACGTTTTCTCTTAGGCATTCACGTCATTTCTCACTTAGGCTCTTGTTTAATGCATTTGAATGACGATTTAAGTGTTTTGAGCATGAATTTGAATGAAACGTGGTGTGCTTGCATTACTATATGTGTTTCTAAGTCTGTGCATTGTAAATATGCCTAACTTTGCAGAAAACGTGTAAATTGAGTCCTAACTTATCTATGCATTCATTCTAGGGTGTCTAAAACCTTGCATTCACGTTTACAATTCTTGTAGTGTCTTAACTTAGTGTTTTTACAAGCTTTCGTGTGTTTGTACCTTGTTCTTCTTTATGTGATTCGTTTTCTTGTGTTTTGATGTGTTTAGTGTGTTTTTCTTGTGTTTTTACAATTTTGGTTAGTATCTTGCATTCCTTGTGTATTCTTTTGATACTAACACTTGATCTTTGAGCAATTTTCAAGGGCTAATCTTGATTGTCCAGCTCCTATCCAACTCCTAAGATCAATCTTGAAGCACTCACAGACCATTTAGCTCACTTGAAGTCTCAAACTGTCCCAAGGGACCAAGATTTCGAGCAGCCTCTCATTGAGGAGTATTTGGACTCTCCACACTCATCCCATCACTCCACTAAGCACTCACAAGAAGAAGAGCAAGAAATGTCACGTAACAACCCTCCAAACCCTCTCAACGTCAACCACAATGAGAGGCGATCTCTTCGCCAACATACTTGCTCCACGGAATAGAGTAGTGGTCCTTCTTGCATTGCATTTCCGGAACCTCAAGAGGATAAGAAGGACATTGAGTTGAAGAGTGGCTTCCTACACCGTTTACCAATCTTCCATGGGCTATCAAATGAAGATCCCAACAGGCATCTCGAGCAATTTCAGTTCATTTGCATGAGTATGAAGCCTTCGGATGCCGATGAAGAACTTTTCAAACTCAAAGATTTTCCCTTTACCTTGACGGATAGAGCTCAAACTTGGCTGTTGGAACTACCGCCTAATCACATCACGACATGGAAGCAACTCGCGGACCTGTTCTTGGCCAAGTACTTTCCGGTCTCAAAGATCACTGTTTTGAGGAAGAAGATTACGGGAATTACACAAGCATCGGATGAGTCCTTTGGCCAGTATTATGATCGCTTTAAAGTCTTATGTTCCACTTGCCCTTCCCATGGTTTTTCCGAGACAAACCTCATGACTACTTCTATGATGGTTTGAAGCCGATTGATAGAGATCTTCTTGATGCCGCTACTACAGGAGCATTCATGGATCTAGATGAGGTGGAAGCTCAAACTTTGTTGGAAAACCGAGCCAATAATGATGCTCAGTATGGGATGGCTCCACGAAAATAAGTGAATGAAGCTAGTTCAACGCAAGTTAAGGACGAGAAGTATGACAAGCTAGCATCTATGCTAGAGCAAGTGCTTGAACTCGAGACGAAAAGAGCCAAGGCAAACTTAGGACCTGTATGTGGCATTTGCAATATACAAGGGCACTACAATGATGAATGCCCTACGATGAAGGAGTAAGGCAATGGCAATCCGGAGCAAGTTAATGCAATTGGAGGATATCAAGGAGGCCAACGTTACAACAATTACAACAACAACAATTTTGGCAACCGAGATCATCCGGGTTTCAAATTGAATAGCAATGAGGGATGTATAAACCCTCCGGTACCTCAACTAGGCTATCAACATACTCCCTTTCAACCAAGGCAGCTAATGCAACAAGCTCCCATTCCAACGATGCAACCTATGCAACAATCTCCTCCGGTCCAACAATTTACAAATCCGGACTATGACAAGATATTCACTCAACTGTCTGCTTCAACACGAGTTCTCTTGGAGGGACAAGCAAAACAAAAGGAGACGTTGGATCTACATGGCCGAGACATCACTGAAATCAAAAAGCAAATGGGCCAACTCGTGGACTTCATGGGTCAATTCCGTGAATCCGGCCATCTCCCTCCTCAATCTCAACCACCAAATCGGTAACACAACATGAGCAACTTCACGTCTAGGCTGTAAGACGTTAAAAAACAAGCGCTCGTTGGGAGGCAACCCAATGGAGGAATCGTCAAGGATTTGTTCTCACCTCCCTTATCTTTTTAATATCATTGCTTATTTACTTTCCTTAGCTAAAATTTTTGTAGGTCTCTCTCTTCCTACTTAGTTCTATGTTTTCTTTAAGTACATTGAGGACAATGTAGAGTTTAAGTGTGGGGGAGGGGTTTACAACTTTATCTGAGTCTTAAAATCATAAAACCGAGCGGACAATGGAACTTTCCGGTGGATGATGCCCTAAAAAAAATAATTATTTTGTGTCTTGTGACGACCCGGACCAGAATCAGCAGTATGATCAGCTGTATACATGAGTTACTGCATAGTCGCAGAGTTGCGACAGTTGTTTTAATCGCCAAAGCTTCTTAACGACTTAATTATTGGCCGAGAATTGGAGTTGGGTCTCTTCTCGAGAGTCGTTGTACATGTGATTTTGAGTTCGTGGGCGGTTCCGGATCGTTATTTGGACGACCGAAGAATTAATTATGAATATTTGAAGTTCAAATTTAAATGGTGGGCTACTTAACGACTAAACTACCGGACGAGAATTTGGTTTCGGTTTCTTCACAGAAGTTGTTCGGAATTTAATTTCGAGTTTGTGGGAACTTCCGGAGCATGATTTTGAGTTACGAAGATTTAGTTGTGATTATTTCCGTTTGTTGATTAATTAGTCGATTTAAATGTGTTGGTTCAAATGGTTGACTTTTTATCCATTTGGCTGATGTGTTTGACTTCGGGTGACTATTGAAGAGTACGTCAAGATGAGTTTGTGGCCGCAAGAATTATCGGAATCGGAGTTACGACGAGAAAGTTACGCGCGTTTGAAGTTCGTCGAAAAGGATAATTACAAGTTTCCATTTTGGGAAAGGCTATAAATAGAAACCTGCTATTTTGAGCAAGTCAAAGACCTGCCATTTTGGGGTTTGACCGAGTTGACCGAGTCAACTCGGTGGAGCACGACGGCACCATTCGGCCTCGCCGGCGATGTGATTTTTTCGGCCACCCCGGAGGGCGGGGCTGGTCCCGTTCGACTCGTCTCGGTACCCCCGTCCCTGTGCCGGCCTCCTCTCGTGGTGGAGCTCACGGTGGAGAGAGAAAACTTGGAGCAAAGTTTGTGATTTTTGGGTTTAATGGTGGTTTTCGATTTGGGCCGTGTTGAGCTCAAACAAGGACTGGGTTTTGTAGCCCTCATCTCCATGATTCTAACCATGTAAGTATGGAGTTCTAATTCGATTTGTGGAAGGAGAATTTTGGATTTGAAATTTGTGTACCAATTCGGTTTTACATGAAATTGACCTAGTTAGAGTGAGAATTGGACTTCGGTGCAGTTATGGAAGTTGCTCAATGGGTGATTTTGAGTGGAATAGGGGTGCCTCCGACGTGAAATTCTTCAGCCGGCAGCGGCGCCGCCGTGGACGGCGATCAACGGCGGCGGTCAACGGTCAACAGGTTTGACTTTTTGGACTTTTGACAAGTTGCATGTCATTTGACTCGAAATCGCGCCCCGATCGCAGTGGGGAGGTTCGTTTCTCGATTTGAGCATCCGAATGTATAGCGAGGTATTGAGGTGCACATATACGGATTTTCGACGATTCGTCGACTTTGGATTTCGTGTTTCCGAGAACGGTGGTTTCTCGTGGTTTGATTTGTATTGTCGGATTATGATTTTGAATATTGGACATTGTGAATATTCAGGAGATCGAGATCGAGATCTGGATCGTGATCGTGCTTCAGGCGAGGGATCTTCCGCCGGACCACGAGTGTAGCGCGTGTGCGCGTTTCGAGAGTCTGTGAGTGGACACTTTATTTTCACGGATTGATTGCGAGTCTTTATTTATGATTTATGAACTTGAGCATGCAGATTGATTATGATTTTACGAGCATGTGTTTTACGATTATGCTTATACGAATATACGTATACGAATATATACATATACGTACATATTATGTTTTAAGCATGTGCATAGAAAAGATTTATGATTTGATTTACACAGAGTACAGTCTTGGTTACGTTGTTGTATCGATACACCTTGGCTTCTCGGCTGATCCCCGAGTACGCTCCGGGAAGGACAGATATCCTGACCCGAGGCCTTTCTGGCTAGGAATCACGTGTGGGTCTGGGATCCCGTGATTCAGACTGTGCTATCGCGTGGTAGTCCATGAGTGATTCCGCGATTTTATATTGCATGCTCTGTACGCGTGAGGAGTTGGAGTCTCCCTCGTGTACCATTTCTTTACTTATGCATTTGACTCGCATATGATTTTATACGTATATATTACTTGGTGAAAGACATTTATTTTTGTCCACTCACTCTAACGTGTTTTATGTCTTTCCCCTGGGCTTTTCGGTTTCCGTGCCCAGTTTGCAGTTCAGGCTCTGGTGTCGCACGTCGTGGTCGGAGGCATAGTACCCGAGCTACCCTGTTTCTTCCAGTAGGTTTATTGTTCTACCTACTGTGGTATATTTATATGTTTATGCATTAGAGGTCGCTCTGAGTAATCAGTTGTTTACGCTATACGATTTTACACCGGATTTCAGTAAAGTACTATTATATTTATTGATTTACTTTACTGTTGAGATATTGAGAAATCCGGATGGGATTGGTGCCCACGGTTTGCTTTTTGTGGCATAGGATGAAGTGTATTTTCCGCGTGCAGGTAATGGTAATTCCACAATAGTAACGAAACTCTGCCCAAATTTTGAAAAGTTTTTGTTGGTTCGTGTTTTCGAAGGGGTTTGACTCCGGTTTAGGGAGCTAAATCGGGGTTGGGTCCTTTCAGTCTTTCTATTTAACTTAGGGTTTTTAAAGAGTATTTTTCATTTTTAGGATGCCCTTAACTAGTGTATGATGAAATTGGACCAAAAACAAATACATATGGCATTGAATAAGCACCAAACTGATTTCTTGTGCTAAGTGAGATATTTTGAGTGTTATAACATGTAGTGGATATGGTATGCTTAAACATGGTATAGATTTTGCATGTTAAAATGAGTTTTAAATCATACAAACCTTAAAAGTGAGTTTTTGAGCCTACATTATTCCCTTTGAGAGTGAATTTCGTGCATATGGTTTTCAAGAACAAAACATGCTTCATCTAATTGCTTACCATAGATTTTAATGAACTAGAGATTACTAGAACTTACTCATGTAGATTTACAACGCTTTTAAGTTGATATATGCCCTGATTTTGGATATGATTAAAGGCAAATTAGGTTTTCCACCACTAAACCAAATAGCCATGTGTCCCATTGTGCGCACGAGTTGCGATACCCCTAGATAACCCATTTGAGCCCACATTATGCCTTTCTTTCATTACCATACATATCTAAATACTTTAACCTAGTATAGAATATCCGTACCCTTGTTCAAAAGACTTAGTGAGGATTTTTAAAGCTAGAATCATGGAGATGGTGTGAAGATCATGAGGAGATGTGTGTATGGGGATAGACTTGTCCAAATACCTTGAAAAAAAAAGGAGTTTGCAATTGCCGAAAATAAAAAAAATAAAAGGAAAAAGAATTGAGAGCAAGAAAAAAAAAAGAGTAAAAAGAAAAAAAAAATTCAAAAGCTCTCCAGCAATAGGTTTTTAATGTACATTGTTTGGATTAATGTCCCCCATACTTGTGGATTTGGAGTTTGTTATGAATTGAAGGCCCAATAGTAAAGAAATATGGTATTTGTCCTGTCTACAAAAGCTCAAGGGAAGTTTAGAATGAAGTTAGAGTCCAAAAAGATGAAATATGGCTCGTGTACTTAGGGTTTGACCTTGGTGATGTTTTGGAAAGAGGATGAACGAATTTGATGATGCTTTGGTGCTTTAACTAAGTCTTTTGAATGTTCTTAACCACCACACATCCAAATTTTCGAATGCCTTAGCCTTAGCCCCATTACAACCTTTCTAAAAATCTTTATGATCCTTAAGATGAGTAACCTTTGATTGGTTGAGTAAGTTACATGAGTAGGCATATGATTTGGTTCATTTGTGCAAGTAATTATGAGGTTTTTGATTCAATTATACATTTTGAGTGAACCCCTTTCATGAGTGAAAATATGATGAGTGCATCCATGTGAGCTTGATTTAAACTTATTCGAAACATGCATAGCTTTAAATTCACCATTGTTTTCTCCAAGTCCTACTTGTTCATAACATGATCATATTTCTCTTATCTCTCGAAATTTTTGAACTTTTCACTATGAAATCTTGTGACTCAATCGCCATATACTTAAAGAAATTTCTGAGATTAATTTAGCTAAGGGCCTAGTCATGTTTCTAGTTTTCAAACTTTTCAAGTCCTTAGAATTTTCCAACTCATGGAGACTAGCTCCAACGTTGGTTTTGTGTGTTTTCTTATTTCTAGTTTTTCTTTTATTTAGTTTTTTGCTAGGGACTAGCAAAGTCTAAGTGTGGGGGAATTTGATCTATGCATTTGATGCTTGATTCTTAACGTCTTTCTCTTTACATTTATGTTTGTTTTGACCTTAGTACTATCATTTCTTACTTACTTTGTTGTTTTTAGGTTTTGAATAAAGGAGATCGATAAAGGAGGTGATTTGGAGCATAAAATGAGCTAAGTGGAGAAGTTTCCTAAATCCACTAGGAATGACGTAGCAAAATATGGATCCGAAATGGTCTTCTCAAGTTACTAAAATGACGCAAGGAAAAATGAAGACATTTCAAATGGTGGATCGAAAATCAGCAAGCATTTTGGGCAAAATCAAGCAAGGAGATATTACCGAATAGATGGAGGATCAAAAGTATTAAGTATATCTCAAAAGTGCCTTATTTAAAGATCAAAATATCCTACAATATATGGTAGGTTCAGCCAAAATGACTTGGAGCTCAAGAAATACAAGATATGGAAAGATCAAGATTTCCCTAGTCCTAGTAGGAAGAGGAAGATATGCCTGCCAGCTTATCAATCTTCAATGGATCACAGAATCTGCAATTCAACCCCAAATATAGTGATCATATATGTCTTCTTCAAGCACTCGAGCTGATCTTTCTAACGAATCCAAAATCATAATTTTTTGAGCTCTAGAACTCCCGAAAAAGACGTTTCAAGACAGGCTGTCAGAAGCTGTCAATTCTACCCGGGTACACTATGAAAACCTAGTTTGGAGAGGAAAGTTGGAATTCTTCACCTATAAATACAAGAGCTAGGCCTCATTCTCAAGCATCACTCATCATACAAGCTAAGTCTCTGCCTTAAACACTTCCTTTCCACAAATACTCGAGATCTCTTCAAGGAACGCCACCCTCCACACCATAAACACTCGGCCTCCACCTAAAGCAACCTTAGGCAATCCGAAGGGTTCATCTAGCCATCCATAGAAGGATTTTCTGCACGGATTACTAGCACAATCGCGACCTAAAAAGTGTATTTTGATTCCTCTACTTTCTCCTTGTAATAAATTTCAGTTTTGTGTAGAGTATAAAGACGTGTTTTTGTAATATAATTGTAAATCTGTTTTTGTTGTCTATTTTGAGTCTAAGTTATTTTCTATGTGCTAATCTAAATGCGAGCAATCTTGGTTTAGGTTAGATAATGTGTCTTCTTTTCTTAATGCTTTAATCTGAATGCGAGCAATCTTGGTTTAGGTTAATGATGTGTCTAAATGCAAGCAATCTTGGTTTAGTCACTTAATTATGAAAGATGCATGGGAACCACGTAGTAAAGGCTTAGATAAAACTTAGGTTGCATATAATATGATTAGGTTATAAAGGAATGAGGTAAGTATGACGAGTTGATCATGTACATATGTAGGATAGCTTTTATTTTCGGTTTAGAAAGCATGTTTAGGATTCTTTGTTCTTGTTTGTTTTGTTTGTCTATGAGTTTAAGCATGATAGAACTTAGGGTTTCTCTATGTGTTTTCTGCCATGTTTTGCAATTTAATTTCACAAATTATAAAAAACAACTTTTAAATCCCCCCATTTTAAATATAGCGTAGTCACGCATACACCCTCAATCCCCGGTTAAGAACGATACCCTACTTACCAATGCTACATCTTACAAAAAAGGGTTTTAATTGCTTATGCGTTTTTGTTGAGTGTTAAGTGTTTATTTAGTGCTTAGTAAAAGTGTGTATCAACGTATTTTCTCCATAGATGAAATCAAATATGTATTGATCGTATACCTATTATTCAGGTGATCGTGATCGAGTTTGTGGCGAGGGATCTTCCGCCGGGCCTCAGGGCTAGCTGTTATCTGTGAGTGGAGATTTTATCCCACGTTGATTTTCATACTTTGATTTTTATAGAGGATTTGCGAGTCTATGAGTATACTTTATGATTATGCATTTACAAGTATGCATTTATGATTATGCATTTTATTTGCATACATTGATTTGGAGGCACATGTGATTTGATTTTACACTGAGTATGGATATATGAATGCATCGATGTTATGGCCTCTCGGCTGATCCCCGAGATGCTCCGGGAGGGTTACGTCTATATGAGCCCCTGACCCGTGATTCACAGTACCCGGGAGAGTTACGTCTTTATGAGCACTTGACCCGGGCGTATTGTAACTTTGAGGAAAACGTACTCAAGTTACTGTCTCCACACACAGTACCCAGGAGAGTTACGTCTTTATGAGCACTTGACCTGGGCTTGTTTGTTTTAACTCACATGATTTTATGTGTATTTATTGTGAAAAGCATGTTGGATTTATTTATGCGTCATATTTTGATTTACGTCCATTCACTATAACAGTTTTATTATTTATATGGTTCTCTCTGGCTTTTCGTTTTTCGCCGCCCAGATTGCAGTATTCTTCCCGTTGTTGCACGTCATCACAAGAGGCCTAGAGTTCAAATCACACTTTCCTTCTAGTAGGTTCCTGATATAACCTGCTAGTTTTGTATATTTGTAATTAGAAGTCGCTCTGAATAGTTGTGTACTGTTGTTCAGTTTCAGTTATACTCCTGAATATTTTCTGGATTTCTTGTAAACCTTAAATTTATTATATATATATATATGGATTTTGGGAAATCCGGATGGACAATGGTGGTCCACGGTGTGTCTGGGATTTTATCTTTAAAGTGTAATCTTCTTGCAGGTTTTTAGTTTGTAATTTTATAAAGTAAACTCTGGCAAAATTTTTGTAAGTTATGCTGTCATTAGAGCCTAATTTTGGCTTAGGCAACTAAATCGAGGTTGAGTCCTTTCAATTGGTATCAGAGCATTAGGTTGGAGGTTCTATAGACTCTTGTAGTTGTGTTACTAAGGGTATTTGAGAATGTACAGCATATCAGGAGTGATGACTCGACTGGCCAGCGGACAACCATCAATGCTCTAAAGTGTTTTATGCTTTCAAATGTCTAAAGTTTCATTATTACTTTCCTTGTGTTGTGTGACTTATGTCATTTCATTCTTAGGATGCCTCCCCGTGCTAATGGGCTAGGGATCCTGTTGAGGATCAACGTAGGCACGACTTGCTTATGCGAGTGTTGCGTTTGGAAGAGCGTTTTGACCTGTGGTTAACGCTAGGACAGCTGGAGCAACTGCCTTTTCTGGCTCCTCTGATCCTGAAATATGTGAGGCTTGGTTAGTCCAGATGGAGCGTGTTTGTGAACGCCTACATTTTACTCCTGAGAAGAGGACTGTGGCTGCTGTTGGGTTACTGGAATCAGATGCTTATTTCTGGTGGGTTAGAACCGAAAGAGTTCCTATTGATAGTCCATAGCCTACATTTAGAGATTTGTTTATGCGTTGATATTTCAACCAGGCCACCCAGCAGAGAAAATATGAAGAGTTTACCAACCTGAGGCAGGGGAATATGTCAATGCTTGAGTATCGGGATAAGTTTACCCGTTTGTCTCGTTTTGCACATGATATGGTGGCATCAGAGGAAGCAAAGTGTAGAAGGTTCGAGTTGGGTCTGAATCTGAATATCAAGGGAACCTCGACCATTATGCCTCGGGACAATTTTGATGAATTTGTTAGTGCTGCACTTAGGGGCGAGGACATTGAGAAAGAGAGGCAGATGCGGTTTCAGTCTCCCCTCTTTGAGGAGGGTGGACCTGCGAAAAGGATGAGTTCTGGTACTGCGAGTTCAGCATCTTCTTCAGGTGGTAGCACTTTTAGATACCCTCGTGGTTCATCGAACCAGAGTGGAAGTCAAACATGGAGGAGGAATCGACCTGAGAGGTAACCATAGAGTGGGAATTCCAGTGGATCGAGTTATCCTCCACATACATATGATATACCAGCTGCACCCAGGGACTATCCATTGTGCAACACTTGTAATAGGCGGCATTATGGTTCATGTTATCGAGGCACCACCAGTTGTTACCGTTGTGGCCAGGAGGGTCACTTTGCGAGGGAATGTCTGCAAGGTGGTACTTTTGAGGTTGTTGCAGCTCAGGGTAGCGATCATGGTCGGGGTACTACTTTTAGTGATCGTGCAACACAGTCTTCTGGACATGATGATCAGCAAAACCGTAATCAGCGTGGACGACCAACTGGACAAGCTCGAGTTCATACCATGTCCTTGGGAGAGGGTAGAGCTTCCCCTGAGGTTATCATCGGTATGTTGTACATTTTTGGTCATCCAGTTCGTACTTTACTAGATTCAGGAGCTACGCATTCATTCATGTCATATAGATTAGCATCATTGGCTACTGTGCCTGCATCTCCACTCCTTAGTTTGTGGTGAGTGTTATACCCATCCGGCGAGTGGGTGTATCAGGGTTGTGAGATTTTGAAAGGACCCAAGCCCGATTTAGTTTCCTAAACCGGAATCAATCCCCTTCTGAAAACACGAACCAACAAAAACCATAAAAATTTCGGCAGAGTAACGCTACTAACGCGGAATTGCCATTAACCTGCACCCAGAAAATACACTTCATCCTATGCCACAAAAATCAAACCGTGGGCACCAATCCCATCCGGATTCTCAATATCATAACAGTAATGTAAAGTAATCAATAAAACTATACTTTACAGAAATCCGAGGAAAAATCGTATAAAAGTATACATCAGAATGTGCGTACCAGAATCTGAATTGCAAACTGGGCACGGAAACCGAAAAGCCCAGGGGAAAGACATGAAAACCGTTAGAGTGAGTGGACGAAAATAAATGTCTTTCGCCGAATAATATATGTTTTAAAACATATGCGAGTCTAAATGCATAAAAATCAAATGGTACACGAAGGAGACTCTAACTCCTCACGCGTACAGAGCATGCATCGTAAATACCGCGGGGTCACTCATGGACTCCCTCGCGCTAGTACAGTTTGAATCACTGGATCCCAGACCCACACGTGATTCCAAGCCAGAAAGGCCTCGGGTCAGGATATCTGTCCCCCCCGGAGCGTACTCGGGGATCAGCCGAGAAGCCTTGTGTATCGATACAACCCTGTTTACTGAGACTGTACTATGTGTAAACCAAATCACAAATACTTTCCATGCACATGCATAAAACATAATATAAATGTATGTATATTCATAGGTGCATATTCGTAAATGCATAATCGTAAAACACATGTTCATGCTCGTAAAACGTATATAAAAGACTCGCAGTCAATCCGTGAAAAGAAATGTCTACTCACAGGTGAGCGTAACGCAATTCGCGTTAATCCAGTGATCCGATGGAAAATCCCTCGCCAAACGAACGATCACGAACCCTTTGATAATCATAAAATCCATTCCTCAAAATCATAACTCGAAACCTCAAATCATATCACGAGAAACAACCGTTCCTGGAGACATATAATTCAATAACGACGAAATTGTCAAAAATCTGATAATCACACCACAAAGCCTCGCTATAAATTTTGAGGCTCAAATCGAAAAACAAACCTCACCACTGCGATCGAGGCGCGATTCCGAGTGAAATGACATATAACTCGTCGAAAAACACGTCGAGCGAAAAGTCGTCGCTGCCTCCGGCCGCCGGAATTTCAGATCTGCCCAAAAAATGTCATGCTACACATGGTTTTAAAGATCTCGACGATTCCAACAACTTTCCAGTTATAAGTTAAGGCCAATTTTGACCGCAAAACCGGCCACGGCAACCCTCAAGACCACTTGCAATAGCTTCCTTGGCTCGAGGCTAACAAAAGCCCCCAAACCCCAAGCTCCAACACCGCCGGAAAAGTCACCTCCGATTAACCCAAAAACTCGCTGGAAAACCGTGTACTTCGCCGCCGAAATTCTTCCTCCTCCGGCCACCATAGGAGGGGAACCAACTCTCAAACCGAAGAGCAGCTCAAGCCAATCAATTTCCGTGAAGGGACCCCGGCCATCCGTGGCCGGAATCGGCCTCCACGGCGAGGCCAAACTCATGGTGTCCATATCGCCCAAAACGGGTCGACCCAACCCAGTCAACCCAGTCAACACCCAGATTTCCTTTTTTGGCAGGATTCCCACTTCGGCAATTATCATTTCCGTATTTATATCGTATGCGTATCGAACCCCAAACGGATAAATACGACAATATTCGACGGACGAAAATATTGACAACTTATTCCTCGTAACTCGGAAAAATTCTCCGGAAGTTTCCACGAGCTCGTAATTAAATTCTCTACAACTTCCACGAAGGATCCGAAATCAAATTCTCGCCCGATAATTTAGTCGCTAAGGAAGCCGCCATATTAACAGATTATGCCGAAGTCACAACAAATCGTGAAACTCGCAAATCAAGTCGATAATCATTCCATTTACACTTCGGGTCGATCAACGGTCCAAAATAGATCACAATCACAATTTGGATAGACTCAAACACAAACGGATAAACTCGACAGTATTCCAAAATTTCAAATATTCATATTATATTCCTCGGTCGTCCAAATAATAATCCGAAACCGCCCACGAACTCGAAATCACGCGCACAACAACTCTTGAGAAGAGACTCAACTCAAATTATTGGCCAATAATTAAGTTGTGATCAAGACCAGCGATTCAATCAATTATCGAAAATCCGCGTTTACGCGCTAACTTACGAATGAAACTGATTACACTACTGATTCTGTTCTGAGTCGTCACAGATTTTTATAGGAGGTTATGGGTTAGCCGTGGATTTGATGCTGCTAGATAGTGTGGATTTTGATGTGATTTTGGGCATGGATTTCCTGGAGAACCATTGGGCTGTTTTTGACTGTCACAAGAAAGAGGTTGTTTTCAGGAGTCCAGGTGTACCGGAAATTTTGTTTTGAGGTGAAAAGAATACTTCTTTACCTTGTCATATGTCGGCAATAAAGACTGAGCAGATGTTAAAAAAGGGTTGTGTGGCGTATCTAGCACATGTGATTGACACAGAGGTTCGTGTACCAGACATTAGGAATATATCGGTGGTTTGTGAGTATCCGGATGTATTTCCTGAGGATTTACCTGGTGTTCCTCCAGTCAGGGAGATTGACTTCACTATCGAGTTACTTCCAGGTACTGGACCCATTTCGCAGACACCCTATTGTATGGCACCAGCAGAGTTGAGGGAGTTGCAGATTCAACTTCAAGAATTGATTGAAAAAGGCTTCGTTCGACCTAGCGTTTTACCTTGGGGTGCTCCAGTGTTGTTTGTGAGGAAGAAGGATGGTTCGATGAGACTATGCATTGACTATCGGAAATTGAATAAGATGACAGTGAAGAACAAGTATCCGCTTCCATGGATTGATGATTTGTTCGGTCAGTTGAAGGGAGCTTCAGTCTTTTCGAAGATTGATCTCAGGTCTGGGTACCATCAGCTACGGATTCGGGAGTCTGATGTTGATAAAACAGTGTTTCGGTCATGCTATGGGCATTATGAGTTTCTTGTTATGCCTTTTGGGTTGACCAATGCCCCAGCCGCTTTCATGGACTTGATGAATCGAATTTTCAGGCATTATCTGGACAAGTTCATCATTGTATTCATCGATGATATCTTGATATATTCCAGGAGTGTGGGGCAACACAAGAAGCATTTGCATGCAATTTTGTAGACTTGGCGAGACGCTCAGTTGTATGCCAAGTTTAGCAAGTATGAGTTTTGATTGAACAGTGTGAAGTTTTTGGGTCACATGATATCAGTTGAGGGGGTCAGCGTGGATCCAGATAAGATTGAAGTAGTGTTGAATTGGAGAAGACCTATAAATGTGACAGAGATACGAAGTTTCTTGGGTTTAGCAGGTTACTATCGCCGATTTGTGCAAGATTTTTCAAGAATTGCGACACCACTTACCCTTTTGACGAAGAAGGAGTCAAGTTTGAGTGGTTTGATGCTTGTGAGGAAAGCTACTTGACTTTGAAGGAAAGGTTGACTACTGCACCAGTATTGACTTTACCTGACGATAGTGGTGAGTATGTTGTGTACAGTAATGCTTCGAAGTTAGGTCTGGGTTGTATTTTGATGCAGTATGGTAAGGTTGTGGCATATGGTTCTAGACAGTTGAAACTTTATGAAGTTAACTATCCTATTCATGATCTGGAGTTAGCTGCCATTGTGTTAGCATTGATGTACGGAGCGCAGTTCAAGATTTACACCGATCACAAGAGTCTTACCTACTTGCGTACGCAGCCAGATTTGAATATGAGACAGTGGAGATGGATGGAGTTGATTAATGATTATGACTACACTTTTGAGTATCATCTAGGAAAAGCTAATGTGGATGATGATACCCTTAGTCAGAAGTATGGTGCTTCTCTTTTTCATGTACGTGTTGCAAGAGTGTCACTTTTAACTGAATTGCGTGCAACGGGAGCAGATTTGGAATGGAATGAAGATGGAGCATTGTTAGCCAGTTTTCAAGTTCATCCAGTATTACTTGATCAAGTTTGTGAAGCTCATGATTCAGATGCCTATCTTTTGAGAAAGAACAATTTGATTCAGAATAGTGTACCAACAGAGTTATGATAACGCGTAAAACATGCATCAAATATTAACACAAAGTAGACATTAAAGACATATGTCACACGTATGCAATTTAAAACCCTTCTTTGTAGATGTAGCATTGATAAGTAGGGATCGTTCTTAACCGGGGATTGAGGGTACTAATGCATGACAACGTTTATGAACAGAAAATAAAAGGTATGGGGGGTTTGCAAGTTTGATTTATTAATCTACGAAATATAAAGACAAAACATGGTAAGCAAAACACTAACTAACATATTTACAAGTGATCATCACATGCTAACAACCTAGCATATTTATCCGATTAATCCTAAGTGTCAACGAAATTTATAGCTTCAATAAAAACACATACACTATATTGAACAAGAGAGCAACCAAATCGAGTAAACACCTTAGTTCAATTTCACCTTTAGAGATCATTGAAACATGCATAGAAAACGTAACCAAATCGAGTCCTATTTTAAAACACGTTTCAAAGCATTAAGAATATAAGCTAGCATATGAATTCGAATCTAAACTATGAACATATGGAAGAAACTTATTAGAAATCTGAAATAAGCATCCTTTTATCAAAACTTGTTCTTGTCATACAAAGGAAAAGTAAACTACATAAAATCGAGAACAAAAATAAAGAAGCCATGTTACACTTTTGATTCCGTGAAATCGCACTGCAAATCTTGATGTAGCAGCTCCTTTGGTGCATGGAGAACACAAATATCCAAGGCCAAATCGAGCCAAGAACACTTGTGGATGGAGGAAGGATTTCTAGGAGGTGCTGTTTGGTGGTGTTTCGGCCTTATGGAGAATAGCTCAACTTTTGGTGCAAGGACGTGACTTAGGCAGAGCTTTTGAAAGGACCCAACCCCGATTTAGTTTCCTAAACCGGAATCAAACCCCTTCTGAAAACACGAACCAACAAGAACCATAAAAATTTCGGCAGAGTAATGCTACTAACGCGAAATTGCCATTAACCTGCACCCGGAAAATACACTTCATCCTATGCCACAAAAATTAAACCGTGGGCACCAATCCTATCCGGATTTCTCAATATCATAATAGTAATGTAAAGTAATAAATAAAACTATACTTTACAGAAATCCGGGGAAAAATCGTATAAAAGTATAACATCAGAATGCTCAGAGCGACTTCTAGTATATACCTACAAATAGTAGGCCAAACTAAGAACCTACCATAAAAGAAATATCGCTCGAATACTATGCCTCCGACTGCGACATGCAACACCAAAGTCTGAACTGCAAACTGAGCACGGAAACTGAAAAGCCCAGGGGAAAGACATATAAACTGTTAGAGTGAGTGGACGAAAAAAATGTCTTTCGCCGAATAATATATGTTATAAAAACATATGCGAGTCAAAATGAATGAATATGATATAGTACACAAGGTGAACCCAAACTCCTCCACCGTACAGAGCATGCATAGAAAAATCCCACGGAGTCACTCATGGACACATCCGTGCTAGTACAGTTTGAATCACATGATCCCAACCCACACGTGATTCTAGCCAGAAATGCCTCACGTCAGGGTATCTGTTCCCACTCAGAAATGCATCGGTACAAGGAACAGAAATCTGTACCCACCCAGAAATACATCGGCACAAAGGTACAGTTCCCCCCTGGAAGACATCCTCGGGGATCAGCCGGGATGTAAGTGTATCGATACAACCACATATACTAAGACTGTACTCTGTGTAAATCACATCATAAATAGTTTCATGCATACATATAAAGCATAATGTAAATGCATAATCGTAAACCACATGCTTGTATAAGTCATAATCACAAACGTATGCTCATGCTTGTAAAATGTAATATAAAGACTCACAATCGATCAGTGAAAAGAAGGGTCCACTCACAGACAAACACAGCGCACAAACGCGCTAATCCCGAGATCCGGCGGAAGATCCCTCTCCAAACGAATGATCACGATCCCCTGGATAATCATAAAATGCACTGCTCAAAATCAAAACTCAAAACCTCGAATCACATCACGAGAAACAACCGTTCCCGGAAACATATAATTCAATATTGACGAAATCGTCAAAATCCGATAATCACACCATAAAACCTCCCTATAATTTCCGATGCTCAATTCGGAAAATAAACCTCACCACTACGATTGGTGCGCGATTCCGAGCGAAACGACATACAACTCGTCAAAAAACACGTCGGAAAATCACACCGGCCTAGAAAAATGAAACCTACACATGAATTTGAAGATCTCGACATTTCCAACAACTTTCCAGTTCAAAGTTAAGGCCAATTTTGACCGGAAAAGGTCCAAAACTCACCTCAAAGTTACAAACCCTCGCCGGAATTTGAAGTTCTCCGATCTCCCTCCTCCGGCCACGGCAAGACTTGAAACCACTTCTAAAAGCTCCTCTCTTCGAGGCTAACAAAAACCCTCAAACCCCTCCATCGCCGCCGGAAAAGCCACCTCCGCCATCACCGAATTCTCGCCAGAAAATCCACGATTTTGTCACGCCGTTTCTCCCTCCACCGGCCACCATAGAGGGTGATGCAACTACCAAATTGAAGAGGAGCACGAGGCCAACGTTTTTCATGAAGAGACCCCAGCCAACCGTGGCCGGAATCGAGCTCCACGATGGCGAAACCATTTCAGCCTCCAAATGGGTCGACCCACCCGTGGACAACGCGGGTCAACACCTGCTTTCCTCTTTTGGAAACTTTCCAAAATTGGCATGTATCGCTTCCGTATTTATACCGTACGCGTATCGAATCCCAAACGGATAAATACGACAAAATCCAATGGCCGAAAATATTCACAACTCATTCCTCATAACTCGGAATAATCCTCCGGAAGTTCCCATGAACTTGAAATTAAATTCTCTACCACTTTCGTGAAGGATCTCAAATCAAATTCTTACCCGAAAATTCAGTCGTTAACGAAGCCGCCATATTAATCAATTACGTCAAAATCGCGACTAATCTCGAAACTCGCAAATCAAGTCGATAACCATTCCAATTTCGGTTCGGGTCGATCGACGGTCCAAAATGGATCACAATCACGATTCGGATAAACTCGAATACGAACGGATAAACTCGACGATATTCTAAAATTTCAAATATTCATATTATATTCCTCGGTCGTCGAAATAATAATCCGGAACCGCCCACGAACTCGAAATCACGCGTACAACAACTCTCGAGAATAGACTTAACTCAAATTCTCGGCCAATAATTAAGTCGTGATCAAAACCGGCAATTCAATCAATCTACAGAAAACTGCGATTACGCACAAACTCGTGGATTAAGCCGATTACACTACTGATTCTGTTCCGGGTCATCACAGCTTTGGCTATTAGAATGTGTGATGCTTTAGTTCTGGTCGAGCTCCCCTTTAAATAGGATATTAAAAACCCTAGTCCATCCCCAATTAGGAATGAATTAACTCCACCCGGGTAAGTTGACATTTCTTCATTAAATTAGTGATTCCCGGAGATTTATATGTCTGAATTGAATGATTCTTTTTGATCTGGAAAGTTGACTTCTAAAGCTTTCCAGGGACATATTATTCGTATCATAATGCCTTCTGGTCCATTTTCAGTGGCCCGTTGAAGTGGGCTGATCTGCACAGGCAGATTTCCTGATTTCTAGCTTTTGATCCATCTTCTTCTTTTGGGCTTCTTTGTGGCTGAATCCTGACATGATCTTGGACCTTCTTGGACACATGAACATGGTCTTGACCCATCTTAGTGATCTTTGATCCATTATTTTATAAATTGCGGTCCATTCTTCTTCATCTTTCCTCCTCATTTTAGGAACTTCCTCCTTAGTAGGTTTTGAGCTCATTTTTGCCTCCTTTATGGATTCCTCCTTATTTTCTCCTATAAATCATAAGGTAATTAAGATACAAAGACACTAAGTTCTAAACAAAGCTAAAAGTAAAGAGAAAGACGTTAAGAATCAAGCATAAAATGCGTAGATCAAGTTTCGAATGAGGAGTGATGGCACTTTGATGTTCAGAGGAAGATTATGTGTTCCTATAAATGATGATTTGAAGGAGAAAATACTTGATGAAGCTCATTTTTTCGCGTATGCTATGCATCCTGGTAGTAAGTAGTTGTTTCGGACACTTAAAGCTCATTATTGGTGGCGTAACATGAAGCGGGAAATAGCAATGTATGTGAGCAGATACATGATTTGTCAGCAAGTGAAGGCAGAACGTCAGAAACCTGCCGGTAAACTACAACCTTTGGAGATTCCAGTGTGGAAGTGGAAGTATATCACTATGGATTTTGTGTATTAGTTACCTCGTACGTCTAGTGGTACTACTGGTATTTGGGTGATCGTGGATCGCCTTACGAAATTAGCTCATTTCCTTGCACTTCCGGGAAAGCTTTCTGTGAGTAGATTGGCGAAGCTGTACCTGAGAGAGGTTATGAGATTACATGGTGTGCCTATGTCCATAGTTTCTGATCGAGATAGTCAGTTTACTTCAGAGTTTTAGTAAGCATTGCAGAGAGCATTGGGGACTAGACTACACTTCAGCACAACTTTTCATCCTCAGACAGATGGTCAGTCAGAGAGGACTATTCAAACTCTGGAGGATATGTTACGATCTTGTGTGTTGCTGTTCAAAGGGAATTGGGATCAACAACTTCATTTGATTGAGTTTGCGTACAATAACAGCTATCAGGCTAGCATTGATATAGCACCTTATGAAGCTTTGTATGGCTTCTTGGTCTTCATTTGGTGAAAAGCACCACGGAAGATGTTCAAGTTATTCTGGACAGATTGAAGGCTGCACAGGATCGACCGAGTTATGCTGATGTGAGAGGGAAAGATCTTGAGTTTGAAGTTAGTGATTGGGTTTTTCTGAAACTTTCTCCTTAGAAGGGTGTTGTTCGTTTCGGGAAGTGCGGTAAACTCCGTCCGTGTTATGTTGGCTCATACGAGATCGTTGAACGAGTTGGTGTTATGGCATACAGGTTGGCATTACCTTCTGAGATGGCTAGGGTACATGATGTGTTCCATGTGTTTATGTTGCGGAAATACATTTCTGATCCATCTTATGTGTTAGCACCATATCAGCTTCCTATTTGGGAGGATTTGACTTATGTGGAAGAACCAATTCAGATTCTCTATTGGAAGGTCCAGGAGTTGCGGCACAGAACTATTCCTCTTGTGAAAGTTTTATGGCGGAACCATTCAGTTGAAGATGCTACATAGGAGACCGAGCAGCACATGCGAGAGCAGTATCCCTGTCTCTTCAGTTAGTAGGTATGTAAATTTCGAGGACAAAATTTTTGTTAGGGGGGTAGATTTGTAACGACCCAAACTTTGAGTATATGATTATCGGCATGATATGTGATTATCGAGAGTTGATTGTACACATGTAGTTTGTTAATGACTAAATTATCGAGCAAGAAATTGGTTTGAGTTCCTTCGTGGAAATTGTAGAGGATTTGATTTCGAGCTCGGGGGAGGTTTCAGAGGATTTTTTAGATAATCTCGGGGAATATAAAATGAATATTAAAATTATCATCGAGTTAGTTGTACTTATCTAATTGTGTTGGAGTTATCCGAGTCGTGGGTTTGGTCGGTTCGCGACGTATAAATATTGAATAGTCGTAAAAATCGGAAAATCACACATTTGGACCAAGTTGACCCGTTTTCCTCCACCGACCCGGTTTGCTTTCGCCGTTAGACCCGACGATTCCGGCCACCTCCGATCGTGTTCTTGGTATGGTTAGAAAGCTCTCTTGATTTCCCATTGATTCATGTATTCATTTGTGAAATTTGGTTGTGTTTTGAGGGAGTTCGAACTCGGTGAAGTTCGTGGATTTTGCCCGTCACAGGGGTTGATTTCCGGCGAGTTTTGGCGTCGGGTTGGTTGGGGGTTAGGTTCCCCTCAACCCCTTGATACTTTCTGGGTTGTTTAATTGGGACAAGGGAGGTGTATGGTGGTGGCAATGGTGGTGACCGGAGAGGGAGAAACTGGCGAGATTTTCGGGCCAAATTTCAGCCACGGTGGTGGTTGGATGGAGATGAGGTTTTGGGGTTTGGTTAGGCTTGAGGAGATGAAGATTCTGGTATATGGCTTGCCGGGGAATGTCACCGTTGACGCGGCGGCGGCGGTAACCGACGGAGCTCCAGCGAGGGATTGACTTATGTGGTTTTCGGAGATTTTTATGTCATTTTGCTCATAATCGCGCCCCGATCGTAGTCGCGAGGTTTTTGAGTTAAATTGAGTGTGTTAATTTGGGACGAGGGTTATTTGGGTGTATTTTGGGAATTTTGTTATCCTCGTCGACATTTCGACCGATACCCTTTTCGAGAATATGAATTGATCGTATCCTTGTTATTCAGGTGATTGTGATCGAGTTTGTGGCGAGGGATCTTCCGCCTGGCCTCAGGGCTAGCTGTTATCTGTGAGAGGACATTTTA
Source organism: Geum urbanum (assembly GCA_946800695.1). NCBI lineage: Eukaryota > Viridiplantae > Streptophyta > Magnoliopsida > Rosales > Rosaceae > Geum > Geum urbanum. The sequence continues at coordinate 13,020,362 of OX327017.1, read as the reverse complement.
TCCCACGTTGATTTTCATACTTTGATTTCTATAGTGGATTTGCGAGTCTATGAGTATGCTTTACGATTATGCATTTATGATTATGCATTTTATGAGCATACATTGATTTGGAGGCACATGTGATTTTTTTTTACACTGAGTATGGATATATGAATGCATCAATGCCGATCCCCGAGATGCTCCGTGAGGGTTACGTCTATATGAGCACCTGACCCGAGATTCAAAGTACCCGGGACAGTTACGTCTTTATGAGCACTTGACCCGGGCGTATTGTAACTTTGAGGAAAATGTACTCAAGTTACTGCCTCCACACACATAGTACCCAGGAGAGTTACGTCTTTATGAGCACTTGACCTGGGCTTGTTTGTTTTGACTCACATGATTTTATGTGTATTTATTGTGAAAAGCATGTTGGATTTATTTATGCAGCATATTTTGATTTACGTCCATTCACTCTAATGGTTTCATTATTTATATGCTTCTCTCTGGGCTTTTCGATTTTCGCCGCCCAGATTGCAGTATCTTTCCCGTGGTTGCACGTCATCGCAGGAGGCCTAGAGTTCAAATCACACTTTCCTTCTAATAGGTTCCTGATATAATGTGCTAGTCTTGTATATTTGTAATTAGAAGTCGCCCTGAATAGTTGTGTAGTGTTGTTCAGTTTCATTTATACTCCTGAATATTTTTTGGATTTCTTGTAAACCTTGAATTTATTATATATATATATGGATTTTGAGAAATTCGGATGGACAATGGTGGTCCACGGTGTGTCTGGAAATTTATCTCTGAAGTGTAATCTTCTTGCAGGTTTTTGGTTTGTACGTTTTATAAAGTAAACTCTAGCAAAAATTTTGTAACTTATGGTGTCGTTACGGCCTAATTTCGGTTTAGGCAACTAAATCGGGATTGGGTCCTTTCAGGAAAGCTTGCCATTTGTCGATAGAGCTTGAGTACAAGGCAAGATGGGCGATATCCATGTTGAACATGAACTTGGAAGAGAGTGTCACAAAGCAGAAGCTAGACATCATGGAGCTTGAGGAGTTTTGACTTGAAGCATATAAGAGTGCCAAGATCTACAAAGAGAAGACAAAGAAGTACCATGATGCAAGGTTATGGCTCAATGAGCTTGTTATGGGCAAGAAGGTGCTCTTGCACAACTCTATACTCCCCCTAAATTGGTGCATTTTAAGATCAAAAGCCTGAGGAATTCTCAACTGGTCGAAGAATGATTGTTCTACTCCTTTCACCCATCGAATAAGGAACACAGACGAGACAGTAGCCAACATTCAATGTGTCGAGTCAATTCCTCGACCTATCGAACAGATGCATAGGGAGAAACAGAAGTCAACATTCGACGGGTTGAGGAATTGAACAGATGCGCAGAGGGAACAGAAACATTCGATAGGTCGAGCCAATTTTTTGAACCGTTGAAACTGGTCTGGGGCTGGTCTTGACCCCGAGTTGACTTTTAAAATTTCCCCTATTCTCTCTTTTCTCTTCTCCTCTTCGTTTCCTTTCTTCTTTTCAAACACTCTCTTCTCTTCTTCGTCTCTCTCTCCCTCTAAACATTCCAAATCTTCCTTAATCTTTCAAGTTTTTAAAAAAAATGCTTATGTGTGCTTGTGTATGGTGATTGAAGTGATTGGACAAGGTTTTGCATCATATTTGTTGAGGTATGTTCTTCATAGACCTAGAACCCGAATTTGAATATTTGTGTGATTAAGGTGTGATTCTGTGGTGTTTATGGTGTGTTATTTCTATATTTCTTGATTTAGATGTATGGGTTGTGTGATTTTAACTTCAAAAAGTATGAAAATGGACACATTGAGTTATGCATGAACCTTAATTCGAAAATTTTGGGATGAGCTTCTGTTTAGTGTTAATTGAGTCAATGTATGTTTGAAATCATGATCTAGGACTAATGGGTAGTTGAATTATGAGACCAATTACAGGAAAACTTATCAACAAAAATTTTGGTGAAGTGTTGACTATCTTTGACTTTTGGCTAAAATTATGATGCAAGTTTGTGTGTGGTTGTTTGTTTTGTGTGTTTTTGTCATAATGTTGTTATCTAGGTGATGATTGTTGAGATTTTAGTTCGAAATTGAAGAGCATTGCTTAATTGGACTAAATGCTTGATGATTCTAACTTTGCGATTATGTTACTTTGGGTGATTATGTGTGACAATTTATGTGTATGTCAATATAAGTACTTAGTTTTTTTGTGCGAATAATGTGTTCTAGGTATCGATGTCTATCCATCACCATCATCTTCTTCATTGTCTTCATCATGGCGCCGTAAATGAAGAATGTGGCATAGTATTCTCCCGCCGATTATGACCTACCCCTCAAAAAGATGAATAAGGCGGGCAAGGATTTCTACCCTCTGTTGGACAAGCTGCGCCCAATCCATGCCGGGAGGGATGTAGACGAGAGGGGCAATAAACCGAACTCTGGGCCCTTCTTGAGTTAGTGGAATGCCACAACATCCCATACCTCGCTAGAGGATTATTTGGTTACAATGAGGCCACTGTTAGGGACTTTTATGCAACATTTACAGACACTGTGGTGGATGGTGACGAAGGTGGGACCTTTAATTTTAAGGGGAAGCGGGTAGTCCTTAACCCACAAACCTTTGAGCGCCTTTGTTTCTTCCACCCATCACCAATGAGGAAAGGAGATCCTTTAGGGAGAGATTTGATATGGTATCATGGGATAGTTTTACAGCGAAAGCTTGTGTGGGGCGCGAAGTGTCGGTTCGTCCAAATGGTTCCTTCCATAGTGGAGATCTTGACCCACTCTACCACATGCTTTGGCTATTCGTTAAGCACAACGTCAAACCTCAGCTCAAGAGTAGGGAGATCACGAGGAAGGGTTACCAAGCATTGCCCATAATGATGAGAGATGTGGGGAAGGTGGAGTTCGACAAGCTTATCTATGACTCCATCATTTGGTGCATTGATGGGAAAAGGGCCCTTGTATTTAAATGCACCATCACCACTCTTTGTCAATTGATTGGCGTTAAGGGGATTCCCAAGGACAATCATAAGTTGTCACCACCCCATGGTCCCCAAGGACAAACATAAGTTAGCACTATCGCCCGTCTCCCCTTTTGAAGCCAAGCTAGTGGTACATCTTCACCTTCTCATACCCAAGGTCCACCTCATGGCATGACTCCAGAGATGCATGCTTATTTTGAAGGATATTTTGGTATTATTCAAACCCAACATTCGTCGGTCATGCAAGAAATGAGCAACCTTGGAGATCAGATGAGTGCCCTTGAATTGCATTATCATGGAAACAATATCGGGCCCTCGACCATGGGACAAGCGGATATGGAGCAAGATGCTATGAAGAATGATGATGAAGATTGATGGGTGGATGGATGAAAGGATGAAGACTTAGTGCATTTATTTTCTCTTATCCTTGACTTTTTGTGTGTCATGTTATCTAACCCTTTCGTGGCACTTTGTTGGATTTGTTTTTATGGATTGTCATTGCGATTGCACCCTTTTGGCTATCCTTTGTGGATGTCAATGGAGTTACGCACTATGTTCGAATCCTTTATGGTCTCGCTTATCTTTGTGTACTTATATGAGAAATTGATGCCTTTATGGATAATTTCGATGAGCACGTGACCACTTTCTTTGTATTTAGTTTGAATTTTAGCTATGTTTAATGCGTGTTACGTGTGAAGTGATTGGGCGAGACACGAAATGTGAAATTCTGAACTTTGGAGTTGGCTGCATGGAGGCCAAACACTAGCAGTTCACAATCTGGGTATCCTCGACGATTCGAAGATTCGGCTCGACTCGTCCAATGCATGCCCCTATAAAATATCTGACATCTCCTCGACGGGTGGAAAATTTGGCTCTACCTGTCGAATGAACACCTAAAAGGATCTGACCCCGATTTAGTTTCTTAAACAAGAATCAGACCCCTTCTGAAAACATGAACTTTCAAAAATCATAAATTTTTTTGGCAGAGTTCCACTATATCACGTAGTTACCATTAACCTGCAGCGGAAAATACACTTCATCGTATGCCACAAAAGCCAAACCGTGGGCACCAGTCCCATCCGGATTTCTCAAAGACATAACATAACGTAAAGCAATACACAAAACTGTAGCTTTACAGAAATCCAGGAAAATCATGTGAAAATATAAACATAATAGTATTCAGAGCGACCTCTAGTATATACATGTATACACAACAGTAGGCCAAACTAGAAACCTACTGAGAAAGGAAAAGTAGCTCGAATACTAAGTCTCTAACCTTAACGTGCGACACCTGAATCCAACCTGCAATCTTGGCGAAGAAAACAAAGAGCCCAAGGAAAGACATATAAACCGTTAGAGTGAGTAGATGAAAATAAATGTCTTTCGCTGAATAACTATATATATTTATAAAATATATGCAAGTCTAGATGCATAAAAATCATATGGTACACGAGGGAGAGTCTAACTCCGCACGCGTACAGAGAATGCATCGAAAATACCGCGGGGTCACTCATGGACACATCCGCGTTAGTACAGTCTGAATCACAAGATCCCTGATCCTTACGTGATTCCGGCTAGAAAAGGCCTCGGGTCAAGGTATTTGCTCCCCCCCGGTAGAGACCTCGGGTCAGGGTAACAGCCCCCCCTGTAAACATCCTCGGGATTAGCAGGGATGCCAAGTGTATCGATACAACTACTACTAAGACTGTACTCTGTGTAAACCAAATCATAAAGGTTTCCATGCAAATGCAGAAAACGTAATGTAAAAGCATACTCGTAATGCATAATTATAAAAGCATATTCGTAATTGCATAATCATAAAACACATGCTCGTATAATTCATAATCATAACTAGATGCTCATGCTCGTAAAAATGTATATAAAAGACTCGCAACCAGCAGTGAAAAGAAATGTCCACTCACAGACAAGCATAACGCGAAAACGTGCTAATCCCGTGATCCAGCGGAAGTTCCCTTGCCAACCGTACAATCCCGATCTCTTGAATAATCAAAAATACCACTAATAAAAATCACAATTCAAAACTCTGAACCACACCTTGGAAACCAACGATTTCCGGAAACATATAACTCGAATATCAATGAAATCATCGAAAATCCCATAAATAGTCTACTTATCCCTCGACACAAAATCCACCACCCAAATCAACTCAATAACCTCAAGACTATGATCGGGGTGCGATTACGAGTAAAACAGTATAAAACTTCCCAAAATTCCAAAAAGTCAACTCTTCGCCGGAGCTCTGCCGTTGATTGCCGCCGGCGTGGCATCAACGGTGGCCAATTCTGGTGAAAATATCCAGATCACATCTACTCCCCAAGCCCAACAAATTTTCCTTCTACACTAACCTCCAATTCGAAACCCACCGGCCGGAATCAAGCCCGAAAGTTCCAAACTCCATTGATTCCGACGAGATTCCGGCGAGTTTCAAACGGCCTCCAATTCCAAAATTCTTTAACTCAAAAGCATCTATGGGTTGAGGGAAGCAAAACCCCCAACCACATCGACCCCAAAAGTGGCTGGAAAAGCCCACCCGATTCCGGCAAAAATCCAAAACTTAACCGAATTGGTTCTCCTTCAAAACTCAACCAAATCAACTCAAACCAAGTTCAAAACAATAGGAAATCACGAGAGGAAGCTAACCATACCAAGCTTGAGGTCTGAAGTGGCCGGAATCAGAAAGTCAATCGGTGAGTCAACGGCGGTGCGAAAATTCTTCGGTCAACGCAGTCAACGGTCCAATTTTCGTCAACTAGCCCTAAACGTGACTTTTCGACAAATTTATGACTATTTCGATATTTATACTCGCGACTAAAATGATCAACGGTCAAAACCGGATCGAATCCAAACGGATAAACATGATTAAATCCAACGGTCGAAAGTATTCATAACATATTCATCGGACATCAGAAAAATCCTCGGAAAACACCTACGAGCTCGAAATCATAAATTCTACAACTCTCGTGAAGGAACTTATATCAAATTCTTACCCGATAATTTAGTCGCAAACAAGACCGCCAAATCGATTAATTATGACAAACTACGACTATACGTGAAACTCGCGAATTAAGCCGATTAACTACCATTTCCGGTTCGGGTTGTCACAAATCTACTATACGTGAAACTCGCGAATTAAGCCGATTAACTATACGTGAAACTCGCGAATTAAGCCGACCTCGAAATTTACATACCTGCTAACTGAAAAGATGAGGATATTACTCTCGCATGTGCTGCTCTGTTTCCCAAGTGGCTTCCTCCACTGAATTATTTTGCCATAAGACCTTCACAAGCAGAATAACTCTGTGCCTCAACTGCTGTACAAGTCGATCAAGAATCTGCACTGGCTCCTCCACATAACTTAAATCTTCCCGAATAGGAAGCTGATATGGTGCTAAAACATGCGATGGATCCGAAATGTACTTCCGCAACATAGATACATGGAAGATATCATGCACTCTAGCCATCTCTAAAGGTAACTCCAACCTATATGCCACAACACCAACTCTCTCTGTGATCTCATAAGGACCAATATACCATGGCCGAAGTTTGCCACGCTTCTTGAAACTAGCTACTCCTCTCTAAGAAAACGATTTCAGGAAGACCCAATCGCCAACCTCGAACTCAAGACTCTTCCTCCTCACATCTGCATAGCTCTTTTGTCGATCTTGAGCAATCTTCAGTCTGTCTCTAATGATCTGAATATCCTCAGTGGTGCTCTTCACCAAATCAGGATGTGACGACCCGGACCAGAATCACCAGTATGATCAGCTATGTACGTGAGTTACTGCGTTGTCGCAGGATTCCGACAGTCGTTTGTATTGCCGGATTTGATAACGACTTAAATATTGGCTGAGAATTGGAGCTGGGTCTCTTCTCGAGAGTCGTTCTACGTGTGATTTTGAGTTCGTGGGCGGTTCCGGATCATTATTTGGACGACCGAGGAATTAATTATGAATATTTGAAGTTCAGTTTATAATTGTGGCCTTCTTAACGACTAAATTACCAGACGAGAATTTGGTTTCGGCTTCTTCATGGAACTTGTTCAGAATTTAATTTCGAGCTCGTGGGAACTTCCGGAGCATTATTTTGAGTTACGGAGATTAAATTATGATTATTTCCGATTGTTGGTTATTTTGTAGATTTAATATGTGTTGGTGTGAACCGTTGACTTTTTATCCGATTGGTCGATGTGTTTGACTTAAGGTGATAACGGAAGAGTACGTCGAGAAGAGTTTGTTGCCGCGAGAATTATCGGAATTGGAATTACGACGAGAAAGTTACGGGTGTTCAAAGTTCGTCGAAATGGATAATTATGAGTTTCCAAATTGGGAAAGCCTTAAATAGTGGACTTGCCCCTTTGGGAAAGTCAAAGACTGAAATTATTTTGTTGACCATGTTGACTTTGTTTGACCGTGGAGGAGGAGCTTGTCACAACGGCGACGGTGAGCTTCACGGTGGTTCACCGTTCGGCCACCCCGAACCTCGGCGAGGGTCTCTCCTGGTGCGCCTCGGCCTCCCGAGTCCTTCTCCGACCTCCCTTCACGGCGTAGCTCGCCGGAGGAGCTCGGTTTTCTGGCAAGAAGTTTGAAGAAACTTGGTGAATTTGGGTTTGGTGATTCGGGCCGATTCGAGCTATGATTTGGACTGGGTTTTGTAGCTCTCCTCTCAAGGATTCTAACCATGTAAGTATGGAGTTCTAATTCGATTTGTGGATGGAGAATTTTGGGTTTGAAATTTGTGTACCAATTCGGTTTTGCTTGAAATTGGATGAGTTAGAGTGAGAATTGGTCTTTGTTGCAGTTGACAAAGTTGCTCAGTGGGTGATTTTGCATGGAATAGGGGTTGCTCCGCCGTGAAATTTTCCGATCAGGTGGCGGCGCCGTCGTGGGCGGTGGTTAACGGCGGTCAACTTTGACTTTTTTGGATTTTCGACAAGTTGCATGTCATTTGACTCGAAATCGCGCCCCGATCGCAGTGGGGAGGTTCGTTTCTTGATTTGAGCGTCCGAAATTACAGTGAGGTATTGATGTGTGATTTCTGGATTTCCGACAGTTTGTCGTAATCGGATTTCGTGTTTCCGAGAACGGTGGTTTCTCGTGATTTGTTTTGAATTGTCGAATTATGATTGTGAGAATTGGATATTGTGATTATTCAGGGGTTCGTGATCGTTCGTTTGGCGAGGGACTTTCTGCCGGATCACGGGTTAACGCATATCGCGTTACGCTAGTCTGTGAGTGGACATTTCTTTTCACGGATTGCTTGCGAGTCTTTATATACGTTTTATGAACTTGAGCATGCGTATGAGATTTCGGATTATATGAGCATGTGTTTTACGATTATACGATTATACTTATACGGATATACGTATACGATTATACATACACTTATATGCTGTTTCATGCATTTGCATCGAACTGTTTATGATTTGGTTTTCACAGAGTACAGTCTCAGTTACATTGTTGTATCGATACACTTGCCTCTCGGCTGATCCCCGATGGTAGGCCATCCAGGAGGGGCGTCGTCATCCCTACCTGACCGGTGAGGGGCGTTTTCCCCGGAACCGAGGCCATTTCTGGCTTAGAATCACGGGGACCAAGGACCTCGTGATTCGGACTGTACTAGCACGGTGTGTGTCCATGAATGACCCCGTGGGAGTTATACTTGCATGCTCAGTACACTGGAGGAGTGTGAGTTTTACCTCGTGTACTATGTTGTTTTTATTTACCTGTACTCGCATATGTTATTTTAAACATATATATATTAACTGGTGAAAGACATTTATTTTCGTCCACTCACTCTAACGGTTTTCATGTCTTTCCCCTGGGCTTTTCGGTTTCCGTGCCCAGTTTGCAGTTCAGGCTCTGGTGTCGCACGTCGTGGTCGGAGGCATAGTGCTCGAGCTACCTTGTTTCTTCCAGTAGGTTTATTGTTCTACCTACTGTGGTATACTGATATGTTTATACACTAGAGGTCGCTCTGAGTAATCTGTTGTTTATGCTATACGATTTTACTCCGAATTTCAGTAAAGTATAGATATATGTACTACTTTACATTATAGTTGATATATTGAGAAATCCGGATGATATTGGTGCCCACGGTTTGCTTTTTGTGGCATAGGATGAAGTGTATTTTCCGCGTGCAGGTAATGGTAATTCCACGTTAGTAACGAAACTCTGCCAAAATTTCTACGGTTTTTGTTAGTTCGTGTTTTCGAAGGGGTTCGATTCTGATTTAGGGAGCTAAATCGGGGTTGGGTCCTTTCAGCTTGGTATCAGAGCATTAGGTTATAGGTTCTGTAGACTTCTGTAGTCGTGTTTACTAAGGATATTTGAGAATGTACAGCATGTCTGGAATGGTGACCCGACCGGCCGGCGGATACTCCTCAAAATTCCGGGTGTTGTATACTTTCAAATATTTGAAGTTCCATGATTACATTCCACTTGTTGTGAACGATATTATATTCATTAGGATGCCTCCTGACGTGCTTTCCGTGTCATTACGGTTGTGGATCCTATTGAGGATCAATCGACGCCCGATTTGCCAGAGAACTGTGGATTTGGATGAATATTCAGAGTTCAGTGAACTGTGTGGCACGGTTTGCCTGGTTGTGTGTGTATGAGCATCTATATGTTGCCTCAGAGCTGAGAATTGTAGCAGTTGATGTTGCCTGAGTCAGATTATTGTTTTTGGTGGGCTGTTATTGTGTGAGTTCCGGTTGCGACTCCATGGCCTACATTCAGGGTGTTGTTTATACGGTAATGGTTTTATCAGGCTACCCAGCAATCGAATGTGGAGTGTTTACCCACCTGAGGTAGAGATGCGTTGTTCACATGTTTACCCCTGTTTGCACGTGTTATGTGGCTTCAGAGGAAGCGGTGCACGAGGTTCGTGATGAGTTTGAACCTGAGCATTAGAGAGAGTCTGATTGATATGCTTCGAGATAACCGTGAGGAGTTTAGTTTGTTGCACTCAGTGGCGAGACTATTGAGAGGGAAAGGTGCACGCGATTTTCGATGTGATGGTTTGAGGAAAATGGATTCAGTCGAGATGTTTTGATGAGGTTGAGTTCCGACACTTCAGGATCAGTGACTTCATCAGGCTGTGGTCTTTTCGATTATGTTGAGGTTCATCAGATCAAGCAGAGGATCCGTTTGGTGATGGAGATCGCAGAGTAGCGGATTTTCTCCTGTGGCATGAGTTTGGGCGATCGTTGGTGATCCTTTCACGCAGCAAGTGTTGTGGTGATTTGTGTTCGTGGAACATTTTCAGTTGCTGTTTCGATGGCCAGGAGGGTCACGTTACGAGGGAGCACCCTCAGCTAGCTGTGTAGCAGTTCGGTATATCAGAGTTCACGAGGAGATCATGATGCTATTTCTGGAGTGACCAACGCAGCCTATTAGATGAGTTATTCAGCAAGTCGCGATTGTTGTGGGCGGCTAGTTGGGCATGTTGGAGTTCGTGCCATGACCTTGTTTGAGGACAGACTTTTCTCCGAAGTTACTATTGCTTGATATCTATGGCTATTGTACCTGCATCTCCACTTCCGAGGTTTTGGAGAGTGTCGTATCTATCCGGAGGTTGCGAGATCCTTGCTGGAGGTTATGTGTTCGCCGCGGATCTGTTATAGCTGGACATTGTGGTTTTTGATGTGATTATGAGTATGGACTTACTGACGATGCATTTGGCTGTGTTCGAGTGCTCCGAGAAGGAGGTTGTGTTTCGACGACCAGATTTCCCCGAGATGCTATTTCATGGTGATGGTCGAGCGGATGACGGAGACGAATTGTGTTGCTTGCTCAGCCATGATGTGGATACTATGGTTGTTGCACCCGACGTTGGAGACATTGAGGTGGTTCCCGAATTTCCAGGTGTGTTTCGGAGGAGTTACCAGGTGTTCCTCCAGTTCGGGAGATTGACTACACCATTGAGCTTGTGTCGAGCGCTGGACTCATTTGACCGGCAACTTGTCGTTCGGTGCCAACGGAGCTGATAGAGCTACAGTTTCGACTCCTGGAGTTGCGGGAGATTTCATGCGACCCCGCGTATTTGCGTGGTGTGCACTTGTATTGCTTGTATGGATGATGGACTGTTCGACTAGATGGTGCACTGACTACCGAAAGCCTGATTCGCTTCAGAGGAGAGCGAGTATCCTCCGCTTCGGATTGACGAGTGGTTTGATCAGCTCTAGGGAGCTTCGGTCTTTTCGAAGATTGATTTCGGGTCCGGATACCATCAGTTGGGGACCGATGAGCCAGATGTGGTTTGGACAACTTTTGGATCTCTGTGTGGGCATCAAGAGTTCTTGGTCACGCTATTTGGTTGACCAATGCCCCCGTAGATTGTGTGGATTTGATGGACCAGGTGTTCAGACGGTTTCTGGACGAGTTGCAGTCATGTTCGTTGGCAATGTCCTGATTTACTCCAAGAGTGTGGGCTAACACCTGAAGCAATTGTGAGCAGTTTTACGAACTTCGCGAGATGATCAGCTATTTGCAAAGCTCAGCCAGTGTGAGTTTTGGCCGATTAGCGTAACGATTTTGAGCTGTGTGATGCTAGCCGAGGGAGTTGGCGTGGATCCTGACCAGTTAGAAGCCGTGTTGATTTGGGGATTGCCCTACCACGGTACCAGAGATCGGGAGTTTCTCTTGGGTTTGGCAGGTTTTTACCGACGGCTTTGTGCAGGATTTTTCCGGATTGCCACTCTACTTTCCGGATTGACGAAGAAGGCGTCAAGTTCGAGCAGTTCGATGCACGCGAGGAGAGTTACTTGCTCCTGAAGGATGGTTGACCGTTGTTTCAGTTTTGACCTTACCTGACGATCGCGACGAGTTCGTGAGTTATGGCGATGCATCGAGATTTAGATTTGGTTGTGTATTGATGTTGTATAGCAGAGCGGTGGCTCATAGTTTCAGGCAGTGAAAACTTTATGGGGCAACGTATCCTGTGTATGATTTGGGTGTAGCTGTCCTTGTGTTAGCATCAGAGAGTTCGAGACACTACAGCTATAGCGTGCAGCTCAGTGTAGGATGTACACTGATCATTTGAATTTCATCCACTTGCATTTTCGGCCAGATTTGGGCTTGAGGTAGTGTAGATGGATGGGGTCGACTAACGACTATGGCTGCACCTTTGAGTTTGTTCGAGAAAGGCTAGAGATCATACTTTGACCATCCGTTTGGGATTTTGTTGTTGATGCATTCAGTTGAGAGTCAGGAGCTTCAGTATTGCATGTGTGTATGTGTGGCTCGAGTTTCCGTGTTAGCCGAGTTGCGAGCTTCGGAAGCTGAGTTCGAGTATGATGATGTTGAAGCTCATTGTTTGGCGCGCATTTGGCGCTAGTGGTGCGGAGATGTATCTGACACTTCGAGTTTACTACTCGTGATGCAACATGAAGAGCAATATAGCAGCTTGTGTGTGTGCAGATGCCACATTTTTCGACAGACGATGGCTAGGAGGCAGAGATTTGCCGAGATGTGTCAGCCATTTGAAATTTCCGTTTAGATGTGGCGATTGTTGCTGTGTTTGTATGTGTTTGTATGCACTTGGGTTGTGATACTAGTTGTTAGGCCATTGTGGACCATTTGACGAACTCAGTACAGTTTATTGTACTTTCGGTGACGATTTTAGTGGCAGGCTGGTATAGCTGTGTTTGACGGAGATTGTCAATCTACGTGGTGTACCTGTGTCCCAGTTTGCTGGTCAAGGTAATCAGCTACAACAAAGTGTTGACAAGCTTGCAGCGAGCATTGGGGACCAGATTAGCTAGGCAGAGACAGAGATGGATGAGGAATCAGCCACAGAGACCACAGTCTAGTGGGAGTTCCAGTGGATCCAGCTATCCTCGACGTACTGGTGGCACTTTTGTTATACCGAGGGAGTATCCATTGTGCAATTTCTGCAATAGGCATCACTTTGGTCCTTGTTAGCGGGGCACTACCATTTGTTATCATTGTGGCTAGAAGGGTCACTTTGCGAGGGAGTGTCTTCAGTTTGTTGGTGCTGGTGGTCAGGCAGCTCAGAGTTCAGGAGGAGATCGAAGTACTACTTCTGGAGCTCGACTAGAAAAGTCTTCTTGACAGGGCGCACAACAGAGTCACAATCAGCGTGGACGACAAGCTGTACAGGCCAGAGTTTATGCTATGTCATTACGTGAGGGCAGAGCTTCAACAGAGGTTGTCATTGGTACATTCCATGTTTTTGGCTACCCAGTACTTACTTTGCCAGATCCAGGTGCTACTCATTCATTCATATCATTTAGATTGTCATCTTTTGCTACTATGCCTACATCTCCACTTCTGGGGTTGTGGAGAGTGTTGTATCCATCCGGTGAGGTTGTGAGTATTGGTTGGGTGTATATAGATTGTGAGATCTTTGTGGGAGGTTATGGTTTAGCCGCGGATTTATTGTTGCTGGATATTGTTGATTTTGATGTGATTTTGGGTATGGACTTCTTGGAGACACATTGGGCTATGTTCGACTGTCACAAGAAGGAGGTGGTTTTTCGACGTCCAGGTTTCCGAGAGATATTGTTTCACGGTGAGAAGTACTTCCCTGCCATGTGTGATTTTTGCGATGAAGGCTGAGCGGATGATGAAGAAGGGTTGTGTAGCCTACTACTAGCTCATGTTGTGGATACAAAGGTTGCTGTACCAGACATTGGTGATATTGAGGTTGTTTCTGAGTTTTCAGATGTATTTCCAGAGGAGTTACCATGTGTTCCTCCAGTTAGAGAGATTGATTTCACTATTGAGCTTTTACCAGGCATTGGACCTATATCTCAGGCACCTTATCGTATGGCGCCAGCGGAGTTGAAGGAGTTAGAGATTCAACTTCAAGAGTTGCTGGAGAAAGGTTTCATTCGACCTAGTGTTTCACCGTGGGTGCTCCTGTGTTGTTTGTGGGGAAGAAGGATGGTTCCATGTGGTTGTGTATTGACTACAGAAAGCTAAATCAGATTACGGTAAAGAACAAGTATCCATTACTGGGGATTGAAGATTTGTTTGATCAGCTCAAGGGGGCTTCAGTCTTTTTGAAGATTGATCTCAGGTCTGGATACAATCAATTGAGGATCAGAGAGTCAGATGTGCCTATGCCAGCTTTCAAATCACAGTACGGGCATTATGAGTTCTTGATTATGCCGTTTGGGTAGACCAATGCCCCTGCAACTTTCATGGATTTGATGAACAGGGTGTTCAGGCAATTCCTAGACAAGTTTGTAATCATATTCATTGACAACATTCTGATTTACTCCAGGAGTGTGGGCCAGCACACGTGTGACGACCCGGAACAGAATCAGTAAAGTAATCGGCTTAATTCACGAGTTAGCGCGTAATTACTGTTTTCCGATAATTGATTGATTTGCCGGTTTTAATCACGACTTAATTATCGGCCGAGAATTTGAGTTAAGTTTCTTCTCGAGAGTTGTTGTTCACGTGATTTCGACGACCGGATGATTATTTCGACGACCGAGGAATATAATATGAATATTTGAAGTTTCAAAATTTTGTCGAGTTTATCCGTTCGTATCGAGTTTATCCGAATCGTAATGGTTATTTATTTTGGACCGTTGATCGCCCTGAGACGCGAGTAAAAATATCGGAAATAGTTGAAAATTGTCGAAAAACACTGTTCGGGAAGTTTGACCGAGTTTGGAGGCGTTGACTGAGTTGACCCGCGGAGAAAATCGGACCATTTGGATTTCTCCGGTGAACTGGCTGATTCCGGCCATTTCAGGCCACGACTTTGAAAGGTAAAATGTTCTCCTCGTGATTCTAAGCAGTTTAGAACTTGGAATTTCTTGATTTTGTTGAGAATTGAGGGAGAAATGTTGAGTTGAAATTCAAGGTTTTTTTGACCGGTTTTATGGACGGTGGCGCTCCGGCCACAGGGGTGGCCGGAGATTAGGGGGGTTTGGACCGTGGAGCCACGGCGGTGCCTTTGGGAGTGGTCTTGAAGGCCGTCGTTTGCCGTGGACGAACGGAGGAGATCGGAGGTCGTCGGCGGTGGTGGAACCCCGTGGCTTTCGAGTTGATTTCGGGCGTGTGTGGCCGGAATTGGTCCTTGTCACAGTTGAGAGATGTGTTGGGCTCGTTGAGAGGAAGTTTTGGTGAGCTTGGCCGCAGGAAAATCTCTCCGGTTGACGGCGCATCGCCGGCGGCGGCGGCGGTCAACGACAGAGCTCCGGCGACCGTTGAATTTTTTTGGAAATGCGTCGCGTTATATGTCGTTTCGCTCGTATTCGCGCCCCGATCGTCGCCTTGAGGTTTTCGAGTTGATTTGGGTATCGGATTTTCAGTCGAGGGTTTTGAGTGGAGATTTCGGGAAATTTGTCGATTATTTAGCACTGCATTATATATGTCCGGGAACGGTTGGTTTCCGAGGTGTGGTACAGTGTTGTGAATTGTGATTTTGATCAAATATATTTTGTGATTATTCAGGGGATCGAGATCTTGCTTCAGGCGAGGGATCTTCCGCCGGACCACGTGATTAGCGCTAGTGCGCGCTTTGCTCACCTGTGAGTGGACACTTTTATATTTTCACAGTCGTTGCGAGTTCGTGATTTTTCCGCATTTATTTATATACAATGTTGAGATTATTTATTATTTTCGGAGGTATTATTTTATATTTTATGGTGATGGCATACTTGCATCGATGCTTCGGCTACTCGGCTGATCACCGGTAGTCTGACCAGAGTTTAGAGATTCCTCTGGACCAGAGTTGAGAGATTCCTCTGGGCAGGGTTGAGAGATTCCCCTGTTATGCCACCGGGGTTGAGAGATTCCCCTGGCCTATCACCGTCGGGCTTGAGAGATTCGCCTGACCGTCGGGCTTGAGAGATTCGCTTGGCACTTCCATATATATTTTCCGAACTCGCTATACTTGTTTATTGTATATGAAATTTGTGAAAGGCATTTGTTTATTTTCATCCACTCACTCTAATGTTTTATCGCCTTTCCCCTGGGCTTTTCGGGGTTTCGGTGCCCAGTTTGCAGTTCGGATTCTGGTGTCTCACGTCGCGGTCGGAGGTTAGTTGTTCGTGCTACCTGTCTTTTCCAGTAGGTTCCTTGTTTCGCCTACTGTTGTATATTTTATGTATATACACTAGAGGTCGCTCTGATACGATACTGATCCATGTTTTATGTGGTTTTTCCCGGATTTTCTATATTATACAGTTATGTTTACTGTTTATTGCTATTGTTATGATATTGAGAAATCCGGATGGCATTGGTGCCCACGGTTTGGCTTTTGTGGCATAGGATGAAGTGTTATTTTCCGGGTGCAGGTTAATGGCAATTCTGCGTTAGTAGCGTTACTCTGCCGAAATTTTATTGGTTTTTGTTGGTTTGTGTTTTCAGAAGGGGTTTGATTCCGGTTTAGGAAACTAAATCGGGGTTGGGTCCTTTCAACACGAAACATTTGCGAGCTGTTTTGCAGACTTTGCGAGATAATCAGTTGTTTGCAAAGTTCAGCAAGTGTGAATTCTAGTTGAGCAGCGTGAAGTTTTTGGGTCACGTGATATCTGCTAAGAGAGTCAGCGTGGATCCTGACAATATTGAAGCCGTATTGAATTGGAGTAGACCTACCACTGTACTAGAGATCAGGAGTTTCTTGGGCTTGGCAGGTTACTATCGGCGTTTTGCGCAGGATGTTTCACGGATTGCCACTCCGCTTACCAAATTGACGAAGAAAGGCGTCAAGTTCGAGTGATCTGATGCTTGTAAGGAGAGTTACTTACACTTGAAGGAGAAGTTGACTACTGCACCTATTCTGACTCTACCTGACGACAGTGGAGAGTTTGTGGTTTACAGTGATGCATCGAAATTGGGTATTGGTTGTGTTTTGATGCAGCATGGCAGAGTGGTGGCTCATGGTTCCAAGCAGTTGAAACCACATGAAGTCAATTATCCTACGCATGATTTGTAGTTGGCTACCATTGTATTAGCCTTGAAGAGTTGGAGACACTACTTGTACGGAGCTCAGTGCAAGATATATACAGATCACAAGAGTCTCACTTATTTGCGCACGCAGCCAAATCTGAACATGAGACAGCGCAGATGGATGGAGTTGATCAATGACTATGATTGCAACTTTGAGTATCATCCAGGGAAGGCTATTGTCGTTACTGATGCACTCAGTCGGAAATCTGGAGCTTCATTGTTTCATGTGCGTGTGGCCAGAGTTTCCATGTTAGCAGAGTTATGGGCTACATGAGCTGAGTTAGAATGGGATGATGATGGAGCCTTGTTGGCTAGCCTCCAGGTTTGACCAGTATTGGTTAATCAAGTTTGTCAAGCTCAGGATGCGGATTCCTATCTATTGGATAAGAAGACCATGATTCGGAATGGTGTGCCACCAGAGTTTCAGTTGAGTAGTGACAGTACATTACTGTTCAGAGGCAGACTTTGTGTACCCAGAGATGAGGGCTTGAATAAGGAGATCTTAGATGAAGCCCTTTGTTCTGCTTACGCTATGCATCCAGGCGGTACGAAGATGTTTCGCACACTTAGAGACTACTATTGGTGGCAGAATATAAAGAGGGAAATTGCAGCGTATGTGAGCAGATGCCTCATTTGTCAGCAAGTGAAGGCAGAGAGACAGAAACCTGCTGGAAAGCTACAACCTTTAGAGATTCCAGTTTGGAAGTGGGAGCATATCACTATGGATTTCGTATATATCAGTTACCGCGTATTTCTGCTGATAACACTGGTATTTGGGTCATTGTGGACCGTTTGACGAAATCAGCTCATTTCCTTGCACTTCCAGGGAAGATTTCAGTGGGCAGATTAGCGAAGCTGTATTTGGCTGAGATTGTTCGTTTGCATAGTGTGCCTGTGTCCATCGCTTTTGACCGAGATAGTCAGTTCACTTCAGAGTTTTGGCAGGCATTGCAACGAGCTTTGGGGACCAGACTACATTTCAGTATAGCTTTCCATCCTCAGACGGATGGGCAGTCTAAGAGGACCATTCAGACCTTGGAGGACATGTTGTGGTCCAGTGTATTACAGTTTAGAGGGAATTGGGACCAGCAGCTTCATTTGATCGAGTTTGCTTACAATAACAGTTATCAGGCTAGCATCGATATGGCACCTTATGAGGCTTTATATGGGAAGCAGTGTCGTACTCCATTATGTTGGAGTGAGGTGGGTGAGCGTTGGCTCATTGGTCCTTGAAAGGACCCAACCCCGACTTAGCTCCCTAAATCAGAATCGAACCCCTTCGAAAACACGAACCAACAAAAACCGTAGAAATTTTGGCAGAGTTTCGTTACTAACGTGGAATTACCATTACCTGCACGCGAAAAATACACTTTATCCTATGCCACAAAAAGCAAATCGTGGGCACCAATCCCATCCGGATTTCTCAATATATCAACAATAATGTAAAGTAGTACATATATCTATACTTTACTGAAATTTGGAGTAAAATCGTATAGCATAAACAACAGATTACTCAGAGCGACCTCTAGTGTATAAACATATCAGTATACCACAGTAGGTAGAACAATAAACCTACTGGTAGAAACAAGGTAGCTTGAGCACTATGCCTCCGACCACGACGTGCGACACCAGAGCCTGAACTGCAAACTTGGCACGGAAACCGAAAAGCCCAGGGGAAAGACATGAAAACCGTTAGAGTGAGTGGACGAAAATAAATGTCTTTCACCAGTTAATATATATATGTTTAAAATAACATATGCGAGTCCAGGTAAATAAAAACAACATAGTACACGAGGTAAAACTCACACTCCTCCAGTGTACTGAGCATGCAAGTATAAATCCCACGGGGTCACTCATGGACACACACCGTGCTAGTACAGTCCGAATCACGAGGTCCTTGCTCCCCGTGATTCTAAGCCAGAAATGGCCTCAGTTCCGGGGAAAACGCCCCTCACCGGTCAGGTAGGGATGACGACGCCCCTCCTGGATGGCCTACCATCGGGGATCAGCCGAGAGGCAAGTGTATCGATACAACAACGTAACTGAGACTGTACTCTTTAAAAACCAAATCATAAACAGTTCAATGCAAATGCTCAAGAGGCAAGTGTATACGTATATCCGTATAAGTATAATCGTATAATCGTAAAACACATGCTCATGTAATCTGGAATCTCATACGCATGCTCAAGTTCATAAAACGTATATAAAGACTCGCAAGCAATCCGTGAAAAGAAATGTCCACTCACAGACTAGCGTAACGCGATATGCGTTAACCCGTGATCCGGCGGAAAGTCCCTCGCCAAACGAACGATCACGAACCCCTGAATAATCACAATATCCAATTCTCACAATCATAATTCGACAATTCAAAACAAATCACGAGAAACCACAGTTCTAGGAAACACGAAATCCGATTACGACAAACTGTCAGAAATCTGGAAATCACACCTCAATACCTCACTGTAATTTCGGACGTTCAAATAAGAAAACGAACCTCCCCACTGCGATCGGAGCGCGATTTCGAGTCAAATGACATGCAACTTGTCGAAAATCCAAAAAAGTCAAAGTTGACCGCCGTTGACCACCGCCCACGGCGGCGCCGCCACCTGACCGGAAAATTTCACTGCGGAGCAACCCCTATTCCATGCAAAATCACCCACTGAGCAACTTTGTCAACTGCAACAAAGGCCAATTCTCACTCTAACTCATCCAATTTTAAGCAAAACCGAATTGGTACACAAATTTCAAACCCAAAATTCTCCATCCACAAATCGAATTAGAACTCCATACTTACATGGTTAGAATCCTTGAGAGGATAGCTACAAAACCCAGTCCAAATCATAGCTCGAATCGGCCCGAATCACCAAACCCGAATTCACCAAGTTTTTTCAAACTTCTTGCCGGAAAACCGAGCCCCTCCGGCGAGCTACGCCGTGAAGTGAGGTCGGAGAAGGACTCGGGAGGCCGAGGCGCACCAGGAGAGACCCTCGCTGAGGCTCGGTGTGGCCGAACAGTGAACCACCGTGAAGCTCACCGTCGCCGTCGTGACAAGCTCCTCCTCCACGGTCAAACAAAGTGAACATGGTCAACAAAATAGTTTCAGTCTTTGACATTCCCAAAGGGGCAAGTCCACTATTTAAAGCTTTCCCAATTTGGAAACTCATAATTATCCATTTCGACGAACTTTGAAAACCCGTAACTTTCTCGTCGTAATTCCAATTCCGATAATTCTCGCGACAACAAACTCATCTCGACGTACTCTTCAGTTATCACCCAAAGTCAAACACATCGACCAATCGGATAAAAAGTCAACGGTTCACACCAACACATATTAAATCGACAAAATAACCAACAATCGGAAATAATCACAATTTAATCTCCGTAACTCAAAATAATGCTCCGGAAGTTCCCACGAGCTCGAAATTAAATTCTGAACCACTTCCGTGAAGAAGCCGAAACCAAATTCTCGTCCGGTAATTTAGTCGTTAAGAAGGCCACAATTATAAACTGAACTTCAAATATTCATAATTAATTCCTCGGTCGTCCAAATAACGATCCGGAACCGCCCACGAACTCAAAATCACACGTAGAACGAATCTCGAGAAGAGACCCAGCTCCAATTCTTGGCCAATATTTAAGTCGTTATCAAATCCGGCAATACAAACGACTGTCGGAAACCTACGACAACTCAGTAACTCACGTATATAGCTGATCATACTGGTGATTCTGATCCGGGTCGTCACAAACCCACCCCCCTTAAAAAAATTTCGACCTCGAAATTTCCGAGTCTGTTGGCTAAACATAGGAGCACTGCCTCTGCATACTTCTCAACTGCCCAGTGACAACCTCAACTAAACAACTCTGGTAACTGTCTCCACAATAGGAGATAGCTCCGTGTTGAAATCCCTGTACCCTCAATCTCCAATCTGAACTGGCTCCACACAATCGCCAAGTGTTCCTGCATAAGGAACAGATAGGGTACACAACACGTAGCAAACCTGAAACACAGTTCCGCCACACGAAACACAACACACATAAAAGCCAACACTATAGGCGATGCCGAACTATACGGCACAGTACAAACTCGCCTATGACCACACGCGGATCAAAATAACATAGCAAATCACAACTCAATCTGCACACATCAACATAACTCACACTCATATCAACACAGCTCAAACATCAAACTCGGGCAATTATCAACCCATTTCCTCTAATCTGACAGTCTGTAATAGCACATTCCACAAAATCAGAATCAAACTTCAACCCAAACTCAAACCAAACTCACTCTAACACAATGGAGTACAGCATCGTTCCTCAAAACGACATCATGCAACATCAAAATCACAGTGGTCAACAAACTGGTACTGCAAGCAATCTTGAACAGCTAAAACTGCTGGTCCCAAATCCTCCGGAACTGCAATACTGAGGTCCACAATATGCCCTCCAAGGTCTGAATAGTCCTCAAAGATCGCCCGCCAATCTGAGGATAAGAATCGGTACTAACTCGTAATCTGGTCCCCAATGCTCGCTGCAAACTTGTCAACACTTTGTTGTAGCTGATTACCTTGACCAGCAAACTGGGACACAGGTACACCACGTAGATGGACAATCTCCGTCAAACACAGCTATACCAGCCTGCCACTAAAATCGTCACCGAAAGTACAATAAACTGTACTGAGTTCGTCAAATGGTCCACAATGGCCTAACAACTGGTATCACAACCCAAGTGCATACAAACACATACAAACACAGCAATAATCGCCACGTCTAAACGGAAATTTCAAATGGCTGACACATCTCGGCAAATCTCTGCCTCCTAGCCATCGTCTGTCGAAAAATGTGGCATCTGCACACACACACAAGCTGCTATATTGCTCTTCATGTTGCATCACGAGTAGTAAACTCGAAAAATGCAAATCTGCTTTATTGTTCTTTACCGTAATCTGATTTAGCTTTCTGTAGTCAATACACAACCACATGGAACCATCCTTCTTCCCCACAAACAACACAGGAGCACCCACGGTGAAACACTAGGTCGAATGAAACCTTTCTCCAGTAACTCTTGAAGTTGAATCTCTAACTCCTTCAACTCCGCTGGCGCCATACGATAAGGTGCCTGAGATATAGGTCCAATGCCTGGTAAAAGCTCAATAGTGAAATCAATCTCTCTGACTGGAGGAACACATGGTAACTCCTCTGGAAATACATCTGAAAACTCAGAAACAACCTCAATATCACCAATGTCTGGTACAGCAACCTTTGTATCCACAACATGAGCTAAGTAGGCTACACAACCCTTCTTCATCATCCGCTCGGCCTTCATCGCTAAAATCACACATGGCAGGGAAGTACTTCTCACCGTGAAACAATATCTCTCGGAAACCTGGACGTCGAAAAACCACCTCCTTCTTGTGACAGTCGAACATAGCCCAATGTGTCTCCAAGAAGTCCATACCCAAAATCACATCAAAATCAACAATATCCAGCAACAATAAATCCGCGGCTAAACCATAACCTCCCACAAAGATCTCACAATCTATATACACCCAACCAATACTCACAACCTCACCGGATGGATACAACACTCTCCACAACCCCAGAAGTGGAGATGTAGGCATAGTAGCAAAAGATGACAATCGAAATGATATGAAAGAATGAGTAGCACCTGGATCTGGCAAAGTAAGTACTGGGTAGCCAAAAACATGGAATGTACCAATGACAACCTCTGTTGAAGCTCTGCCCTCACGTAATGACATAGCATAAACTCTGGCCTGTACAGCTTGTCGTCCACGCTGATTGTGACTCTGTTGTGCGCCCTGTCAAGAAGACTTTTCTAGTCGAGCTCCAGAAGTAGTACTTCGATCTCCTCCTGAACTCTGAGCTGCCTGACTACCAGCACCAACAAACTGAAGACACTCCCTCGCAAAGTGACCCTTCTAGCCACAATGATAACAAATGGTAGTGCCCCGCTAACAAGGACCAAAGTGATGCCTATTGCAGAAATTGCACAATGGATACTCCCTCGGTACAGCAAAAGTGCCACCAGTACGTCGAGGATAGCTGGATCGACTAGAACTCCCACTAGACTGTGGTCTCTGTGGCTGATTCCTCCTCCATCTCTGTCTCTGCCTAGCCGTACTAGTAGGATGTCTATAAGGTCCACTGCCAGATGATGATGCCGATCCGGAAGTGCATGAACTCAACCTCTTGGAAGGTCTCTGACTCGGTCCACCTTCCTCGAATCATCGAGACTGGAATCGCATCTGCCTTTCCCTCTCTATGTCCTCACCTCGGAGTGCATCACTCACAAATTCATAATCCCTTGTTTCGAGACATCGTAGTCAATGTTCCGTTGATATTCAGGTTCAAGCCCATCTCAAATCTCCTGCACTTGGCTTCCTCTGATGCTACCATATCACGAGCAAATCGAGACAAACGAGTAAATTTATCCCAATACTCAAGTATTGACATGCTACCCTGTCTCAGGTTGGTGAAATCCTCATACTTCCTCTGCTGTGTAGCCTGGTTAAAATACCTCCGCATAAACAAATCTTTAAACAATGTCCATGGAGTATCAACCGGAACTCTGTCAGTGCTAATCCACCAAAAGTATGCATCAGACTCAAGCAAACCAACTGCTGCTATTGTCATCTGCTCAGGAGTGAAATGCATACGCTCACAAACTCGTTCAACCTGAACCAACCAAGCCTCACATATCTCTGGATCAGCTGAACTCGAGGAAATAGTTGCCCAACTGTTCGAGCTTTGACCACAGGGTCAAAACGCTCCTCCAAACCCAATACTCGCATAAGCAAGTCATGCGTCCGGCGATCCTCATCAGGATCCACGTCCCTATTGACACGGGAACCATGTCTAGGAGGCCTCCTAATGATAAAAGAAAAACATTAGTCACAAAGCACAAGGAACGTAATCATGAAACTTCAGACATTTGAAAGCATACAACACCCGAAGCATTGATGAGTAACCGCTGGCTAGTTGTGTCATCGCTCCAGACATGCTATACATTCTCAAATACCCTTAGCATTACAATTACAGAAGTCTACAGAACCTAAAACCTAATGCTCTGATACCAAGCTGAAAGGACCCGACCCCGATTCAGTTTCCTAAACCAAAATCAGACCCCTTCTGAAATCATGAACTTTCAAAAATCATAAATTTTTTTGGCAGAGTTCCACTATATCGCGTAGTTACCATTAACCTTCAGTGGAAAATACACTTCATCCTATGCCACAAAAGCCCCCCCAGTAAACATAACTGTACTTTATAGAAAATCCGGGGAAAACCACATAAAAACATATATCAATATCGTATCAGAGTGACCTCTAGTGTATATATACAAAAATATACTACAGTATGCAAAACAAGAAACCTACTGGAAAAGAAAGGTGGCTCGAACGACTAGCCTCCGACCGCGACGTGAGACACCAGAATCTGAACTGTAAACTGGGCACGGAAATTGAAAAGCCCAGGGGAAAGGCAATAAAATGTTAGAGTGAGTGGACAAAAATAAACATATGCCTTTCACCAATTTCATATACAATAAACAATGTAAAGTATAGCGAGTTCGGAAAATATATATGGAAGTGCCAGGCGAATCTCTCAAGCCCGACGGTCAGGCGAATCTCTCAGGCCCGACGGTGATAGGCTAGGGGAATCTCTCAACCCCAGCGGCATAACAGGGGAATCTCTCAACCCTGCCCAGAGGATTCTCTCAACTCTGGTCCAGAGGAATCTCTCAACTCTGGTTAGACTACCGGTGATCAGCCGAGTAGCCGAAGCATCAATGCAAGTAATGCCATCACCAACTCGCAACATCGTATATAAATAAATACCTCCAAAAGTAATAAATAATCTCAACATCGTATATAAAATAATACCTCCAAAAGTAATAAATAATCTCAACATCGTATATAAATAAATACGAAAAATCACGAACTCGCAACGACAGTGAAAATATAAAAGTCCACTCACAGGTAAGCAAAGCGTGCACTCGCGCTAATCACGTGGTCCGGCGGAAGATCCCTCACTTGAAGCATGATCTCGATCCCCTGAATAATTACAAAATATATCTGATCAAAATCACAATTCACAACACTGTACCACACCTCGGAAATCAACCGAAATCTCCACTCAAACCCTCGGCTAAAAATTCGGTACCCAAATCAACTCAAAAACCTCAAGGCGATGATCGGGGCGCGAATATGAGCAAAAGGACATATAACTCGACAAATTTCGAAAAATTCAACGGTCGCCGGAGCACCGCCGTTGACCGCCGCCGCCGCCGCCGCGCCGTCAACCGGAGAGATTTTCTGGCGGCCTAGCTCACCGAAGCTTCTCCTCAACGAGCCCACCACATCTCTCAACTGAGGCTAAGTCCAATTCTGGCCACACACGCCGGAAATCAGCTCGAAACCCACGGTTTCCTCCACCGCTGGCGAAGCTGTTCGCCGTCGATCCTCCGTCTACGGCGCACGGCAGCCTTCAAGACCCCTCCCAAAAGCTCCGCCGTGGCCCCACGGTCAAAATCCCTCAACCACCGGCCACCCCCGTGGCCGAAGCGCCACCGTCGAAACAACCCAAAACCGGCCGAAATTTCACAATTTTCAACTCAACATTTCTCTCTCAAATCGAAACCAAATCGAGAAATTCCAAGTGCTAAACTTCTTAGAATCACGAGGAGAATAATTTACCTTCCAAGGTCGTGGCCTGAAACGGCTGAAATCGGCCAGTCCGCCGGAGGAATTCAAACGGTCCGAAATTCACCTCAGTCAACGGTGGTCAACGCACCAGAATGGGTCAACGCCTGTCAAACTTCCAACAGTACCTTTTCGACAATTTCTGATATTTATACTCACGGCTCGAGATGATTGACGGTCCAAAATGGATAACAATCACGGTTCGGATAAACTCGATACGAACGGATAAACTCGACGAGATTCTGCAATTTCAAATATTCATAAGATATTCCTCGGTCGTCAAAATAATTATCCGGAACCGCCTACGAACTTGAAATCACGCGTACAACAACTCTTGAGAAGAGACTCAACTCAAATTCTCGCCCGATAATTAAGTCGTGATCAAAACCGGCAAATCAATCTATTTACGGAAAACTGCGATTACGTGTTAAGTCGTGAATTAAGCCGATTATACTACTGATTCTGTTTTGGGTCGTCACAAGAACACACTCTCTCAATGGTCTCCCTTCATTTATTTCATCCTCCATAGTGCTTCACTCTACTTGTGGTTTCTCCTCCTCTTCAAATTGTGGATTTTCAAGGGGTTGCTCTTCTTCTTCCTCAAGTTAAGGATCAACTTGAATTATAAACACCCAAGGTGCACAACCTGGATTCTCGCGTTGTGCCTTTATGGCAAGATCAAACAAACTCCTAAATGCTTCTTGGTTATTCACTTTCAACATCGGTATACCACTCTCTTCTTCACTGCTAGTGCTCGACCCTTTTCTTAACGAAGCCACGATCTCAAACCCCAAATTGTTCTTCCACAGAAAGGATGACGAACTTGAAGATGGCATGTGTAGATGTGGATAATGAAAGGGCATAAACTTGAAAATCAGACTAAGAAACCACTTAATGTTAGGCCTTAAACTCTCAAAGTACTCAAAGCCTTAAGGGCCTTCCACGGTGCTTCTTTGACACCCCCCTCAAGGAAACATCAATGAGCACTCTAAGAGTTTGAATGAGGTTCTGGTACGTGATGCAGTGGCATTCACTGTGCTATGGACATTGAGATAAACTGAGGTCAAGGCGTGCGTGACCCAATATACCGAAATCATCAAAAGTCCGAAGAATCTAGGGTGTAGCGCAGAAATTAAGTTTGCTAAATCTAGACACACTAACTACTATGTAAAAAATAAAGACACTACTTAGATATGCTCCCAAGAATGTAAATAGCTCAAGATAAAAGAGACTAAGCAACCACTTGATGTTAGGCCTCCAAACTCTCAAAGTACTCAAAGCTTTGAGGGCCTTCCATGGTGCTTCTTTGACACCCCCCCCCCCTCAAGGAAACATCAATGAGCACTCTAAGAGTTTGAATGAGGTTCTGGTACGTGGCGCGGTGGCATTCACTGTGCTATGGACATCGAGATAAACCGAGGTAAAGGCATGCGTGACCCAATATACTGAAATCATCAAAAGTTTGAAGAATCTAGGGTGTAGCGCGGAAATTAAGTTTACTAAATCTAGACACACTAACTACTATGTAAAAAATAAAGACACTACTTAGATATGCTCCCAAGAATGTAAATAGCTCAAGATAAAAAAGGTAGAGATAAGTGAAACAACCTCAAGCACAACACAGAATTCGACGGGTCGAGAGCAGTTTGGGACAACTTCAACAGGTCGAGAAATGTTCTCGACGGGTTGAATGCATGCTCCTGTTGTTGACACAGACAACTTTCGACAGGTTGAGACTATGTCTCGACAGGTTAATGTAAGCTTCTCTCTACCACCGAACCAGTTTTCGACAGGTCAAGAATGAGGTGTGATGGATCAAACTGACTGCCTTGCAAAAGGTTAGTAACATAAGTTCTAGTACAAATTCACCTTAATGCTATCAACAAAAGTATTCAAGGGATGAAAGACAATCAAAACAAATTCTAAGTGATAAATTGAAGAAAATTGAAAGCTAAGAAACTAACATCAAGCAACAATGTCTAGATAATCCGCAATCAAAGGCTAACCGGGCTAACGAATTAAGATAAACTTAATCTCCGATAACGGCACCAAAAACTTGTTGAAGGTTTTGTACCCCTTAAACTTATGAACTATTGACTAACTCATAAGAGTAAAAAGTGATCTTCACCCGCAAGTATACAAGGCAAGTTATTGTATTTATAAAGGTAGTCGAGTGTCGAACCCACGAGGATTAAGTACTATAACTCCTTAACTTGGAATATAAAGTACTTAGACTATGGAAAACTAGACACTAACTTGACACCAAAAAAAAAAGATGGAAGTGCGTATCTCACACTACCAAGTCCTTTGGAAACTTAGCATTGTGAGGGATGATGACAGTACAATGAGGGATTATAAGAGTTGATTGGTTGGTTATTACACTAAAATGCAAACAGAAAGATAGTAAACAAATTCAATAAGGAAAGATGGTAGGCTAGGGAAGTCCCGCTAACCATATGATGCATCAAACAATGTTCCAGTTTATATATTAGATTAAAGTTCGTTAACATAAATGAATGTCCAAATCATGACCTTGCGAGTCACGTTTGGTTTTGAACTCAAGTTCCTAGGTCATTTTGGGCACTAGATGAATTAAACCCAACATTGAAGTATTTGGTGAATCGTGACCAAGACATGAGCCATTTCGAGCTTATATCTCAATCGTATGTCATGTTGTGAAGCAAACAAACATATTATGTGATAGATGTGGAAAGTTTCCCCTCTCGAATCTTGATTGGAGAATCCAAGAGTAGTCTATGTGAATCACTCAACTCGCACCTAGTGAGTTACGAGCCAAGAGATTCTACGATTTGCCACAATTACCTTTTCAAAGAAATGTGTGCTTAACTAGAGTCCTTCAAGTCTATTGAGACTCAAAGAAGTTCTAGTCCATGCTAGGTGCTAGGGAACCAAATCTCAAGGTAAATCTCTTAGATAATACCCTAATCATGTTTACATGTTCATCTATCCTTAAGTAAGTAGCTAGTTCATTCGAGGGTCATTTTTAATTCATTTAACACATACATCAACTTAGCTAGGGTCAACACATTCATATAAGAAACTTAGACAATGAGCTCAAGTATATAAACATCCATAGTCACATAACAAACTCATACACAACACAAAATTGCATAACATACACTAAATCAAAAGTCATACAAAACTAAGACAACATTTGTTCATCACATGGCTAGGGTTAGAACCTTCCAAAATCTACTACTCACTACACATAACTAAATACAAGAGTTGATACATGTTTCAAAGTAAAAGAGAATAGAAATAACCAAGGGTCCCTAGCCAAAGCTTCCAAGTGACTCTAAGCCCTTCTAGCTCCACTTCTTCTTCTTCAACAAACACCAAGTCTTCAAGAGAAGAAAAGGCAACCTCTAGGACTCAAAGAAGCCAATGAGAAGAGGGATTACTTCTCACTTCTTTAAGCTCTAGAAAATCGCACAAGTCCTTGGATATGAGGATGAGAGGATGAACACCCAAAGCAAGCCTAGAGATGGTGAGATTATAATGAGGTTTAGCTCTACCCAAGTGTGGGAGGAGCTAGGTCTCTTGTAGTGGTGGAGATGGAGGTGTTTAGCCTTAGATTGGGAGCAAGAGAGACAGATTAGAGTGTTTGGGGGTTGGGGTATGGCTAAGGGAGCTAGAGAGAGCAAAAACTATGAAAAATCTAAAAAATGAAGTGCGTTGTGTGAGTGAGGAGAGGGGAGCTCGAATTTGGATGAGTTAGGTGGCTTCATTTCAACCCTAAGATGATAATGATAGAGGAGGTGAAATATCTAAGAGTTAGCTTTGAATTAGGGAGACTATGATCCACTATTTTAGACTATGGAAGGCTAAACTCCAAATTAGTAACATCATGTGGTCCAACTTCTTATTTTTCTCTCCAAATCAAATTGGTAAGTATAAATGGGATGAATGGGCATCCATTGGGCTGGACTACATGTGATTGGACGGGACAAGATGGACCGGACGACTGTGGCAAATTCTGGCAGTTCTGGGCAACCTCCGATGACTTTTGGTGAAATTATTTCGTAATGTTCTAAAAGTTGCTCCAAATTCTCTCGTGACCTCGGAAATGTATACATCTTCTCTAATAAGTATCTAATTCTTCATATTTAATGCATTTACGAGCCAACTTCACATTTCCTAGCAAGAACAGGAAGCGTCATAAGAACAATGCTTTATTCATAAAAAACAAGCTATAAGCATAAATTTAGAAGCCTAACAGGCACATAATTATGGTCCTAACAGTGCCCGTATCCATTATCTCATATCGAGATCCTCATTTTACTTCACAATTGTGGAGAGCATTACAGGAGGTTTTGGGAACCAAGTTACGATTCAGTACGGCTATAATAACAGTTTTCATTCTAGCATCGGAATGTCACCGTATGAGGCTTTGTATGGAAAATAGTGTCGGACTCCCTTCTGCTGGAGCGAAGTAGGAGAAATAAGCCCCATTGGTCCGGAAATTGTCCAGGAGACCACTAAGAATGTGCATATCATTCTAGATAGACATAAGTTTTTTCATGATAGATAAAAGAGTTACGCAGATGTTATACGAAAAGATCTTAAGTTTGAGGTGGGAGACTAGGTGTTCTTAAAAATGCCTCCAAGGAAAGGGATGATGCAATTTTGGAAGCGCGATAAAGTCTAACCCCATTAAATCGAATCGTATTAAGTTTTATCGCGGATTAGTCGCACTATCCAGGTTATTAACAAATTTTTCACCGCGCAAGAATTTGGCTTGACTTTCTTCATGAGAGTTGTAGAGTATT
This sequence comes from Geum urbanum, assembly GCA_946800695.1. Classification (NCBI taxonomy): domain Eukaryota; kingdom Viridiplantae; phylum Streptophyta; class Magnoliopsida; order Rosales; family Rosaceae; genus Geum; species Geum urbanum. Next base: position 12,989,899 of record OX327017.1, on the reverse strand, counting down.
TTATTTTGAGATCGTAGAAAATTTCGAGGAATTTTTCAGATAAACGAGCTATTTCTTATGTTTATCGGATGTTGGCACAAGAAATTATTAAAGAGGAAATTATTTTTGGTCGGTTTAATCTCGACCGTACGATCATGATGAGGTTAATTCTAAGTCGTTGATCTTTTAAGGAGCTTAAGGGTATAAATAGTATGTTCTTTTAGAAAAATCAGTGGATCGAGTTGTTAGAACCCGTACGACCCGCTCCGTACGCCGACCCAACTCGATCGAGTTTGCCATTTTTTGGCCGTCTACTCCGTCAAGAAAGTTAGGGTTTGGAAACCTGAGACTTCCTTATGTGTTTGTTGTGAGAATTTTTGTTGTTTGCAGGGTTTTTCGGGCTACCCGATTTAGATTTTACCTGTAGAGTCGTCGCCGACAGCAGCGGCGCTCCCACGAGTTTTTGAGGTCAGGAGTTGAGGGTTATTGAAGCTCTCCTCCCCCTAAGTCATTTTGGTTGTTTTGTGGTCCGTCGAGGCACCACGGCGGAGCTTTGATGACGGGGTGTTTAGCCGGTGGTTTTTGGCCCAACGGCTTTCGATATATTTTACATCCATTTTACGCAGAATTGGTGTAAGGTATAGTTAGGAAAGTTAATGGGCTCAGTGAGAGGAAGAGATTGAGGTATATATCGCCGATGTTGGTGGAGGTTTCTAGCGAGGTGTCCTCCATCTGTGGCGGCGATTTGGGCCTTAACGCCGTCGATTTAGGTTGTGGTCAAGTTATGAAAGTTGTTGGCCTCATTGAGAGCTTTTCAAAGAGGTCTCGAACATCATCATCCGAGCACTTTCACTAGAGGCACATGAGACCCATGCACTACTGCATGTGGAGGCACATGATGGCCACGCGACGTCGTTCACAGCGGAGCTCCGGCAATGCAGGTTATAGGATTTTGCAACGGAGTTTGCTGGGTTGTTTTCAGAGCCAAATTTCATAGTTTTCGTGTTTTGATATTATGTGATCCTAATGGACAGGACATCTAGATCGCGACCCCAGTTAGGAGAATTTCGTCGGATCCAGCAATAGTCGCAGAACTGTGAGTGGACTTTTTATTTTCGCAATCGTTACGAGTTTTATACTTTTATGCATTTCGATTTAAGGTATGTTTCAGAGCATTTTATTTGGAGGTTTACTTTGTGATGGTTCATTTAGTTGCCTCGATGCTCTAACTATTTGGCTGATCACCGGATAGTTTGGTCAGGGGAGGTTAGATGGCCTAGTCCGACTTAGTTCCACTCAGGTTACGTGACCTGGGACTATCCCATCACATATATATATTTCATACAATTAGTTGACTGAAGTTAGGTGGCCTGGGTGAACATCTCCATATGTATTTCAATTATACGGTTTTGAACTCGCATTATTTCACACAAATCAGTGGAAAAGCATGATACTTCAGTTTTATCGATTTACGCAGATTATGTTATTTTTGTCCACTCACGATAAGGTTTTATATTTTAATGACCTTCCCTAGGCTCTTCAGTTTTCGTTGCCCAGGTTGCAGTGTTTATCCTGAGAGTGCTTGGTATCATCGAAGGCTTCGAGTCCACCAGTCATCTCTTCATCAGTAGGTTCCTGCTCACTGTTAGTTTCTATCATATGTTTGTACAAGTCGCTCTAAATACCAATTGTATTATATTTCTTTATGTGGGTCTCTTGTAAATAGTCAGTTACTCATATAGTCCTTGAGTTTACTGTTGTTTGTCTTCAGAACCAGTATATTGTAAATAAGTCTTTAATTAAATTCCAGACTTGAGTTTCCTGTTTTATTTATGACACTTGTTAAGAAATCCGAACGGATAGCGATGGTCCACTATTTGTTTGTTGGATTTGGTTTCTGAAATGTTATCTTTATGCAGGTTTTTGGTTATCTCAGTTTTCAAGGGAGGTTATGTCAAAATTTTCATAGAATTTCTTAGATTATGGACAGTCGTTAGGACTTAATCTTAGTTTACTAGCTAAACTAGGGTTGGGTCCTCTCAGGTGAACATGAGAAGCTACTCAGTAGACTCAATTTTTTATGGCGTAGAGAAGAAGAGTTTGGGCACCAGAGGTCCCGGATTGGGTGACTAAATGATGGAGATACCAATTCGAGATTCTTCCATTTAACTACTCTCCAATGTAAACAAAAGAACAAAATCGTGAGGATTGTTAATGATGAAGATGTGACTTTGGATGGGGAAGAACATATAAGAAGGTCCTTTGATTGTCACTTTATGTAGGTGTATATAGGGGTGGGATTCGGGCAGTTTGGTTTGGTTTTTGCTAAAAACCATAACCAAACCGTAATATTTTTTTCGGTTCGGTTCGGTTTTTCAATTTTTAAAAAAAAAAAAACCGTGACTATTCGATTCTGTTTGGTTCGGTTTTTTCTTTCGGATTTTTTCGATTTCTTTCGGTTTTTTACATAATGTATAAAAAACAACTTTTGAATAAATAACTAAAAAATTGTCTATAAAATTTCTTTTTTTGAGTTGTCTAACATTTTAATTAGATTCTATGAGAGAAATTTAGAAGAATTGTGCATAAAGAAATTAGGATTTTAGAAGTTTAAGGTTTTTGTTTTGCATATATTTATATAATATATTACAAAATTTCTAAAATGATATCTATTTATACATACTTCGGTTTTTCGGTTCGGTTCGGTTTTTATAAATTAAAAACCATAACCGAACCAAATATTTCGATTTTTTTCGGTTTCGGTTTTTTTTTGTTTGGTTTTTTTCGGGTACGGTTTTTTTCAGTCGCGGCTCGGTTTGGATCGGGTTTTCTTTCGGTTTTCGGTTCGAATGTCCCACCCCTAGGTGTATACTACTAGTCGAGCTTGGCGGAGTGCCCTAGATGGTGTGAATAAGGTTATTGAAGAGGATACTGAAAGGACCCAATTCCGATTCAGTTACCTAACCGGAACCAAACCCTTTCGAAAATACGAACCAACAAAAAATTTTCAAAATTTCGGCAGAGTTTCGTTACTAGCGTGGAATTGCATAAACCTGCACCCAGAAAATAACACTTCGTCCTATGCCACAAAAGCCGAACCGTGGGCTCCAATCCCATCCGGATTTCTCAACATCAATATATGAATCATAAACAGTAAACAGTACTGTACTATATATAGTATATCCGTGAAAATCCGCATAAACATGTATCAGAATGTATCAGAGCGACCTCTAGAGTAAAATATATACAATATGTACATCAGTAGGCGAAACAAGAACCTACTGGAAAACACAGGTGACTCTGATCACTAGCCTCCAAACCACGACGTGAAAACACCAAACCTGAACTGCAACTGGGCACGGAAACCGAAAAGCCCAGGGGAAAGACAATAACACTACAAGAAAATTGCACCTAGACCACGGACCATTTCCGTCGTCTAGGTGCAGTTTTCCGTCGTCTAAGTACTTAGACGACGGAATCTCCGTCGTCCAAGGTCCGTGCTCCAAGTGCTGTCGTCCAAGCACCTGGACGACTGAGATTTAGTGATCCATCGTCCAAGTTCACTTGGACCGCGGACATTATCCGTGGCCCAGGTAGACACTTGGACGACGGAAACTCTAAGTCTCCGTCGTCCAGGTGTCTACCTGGGCCACGGACAATGCTCGTTTCTCCGTGGCCCCGGTGTTCACCAGGACGACGGAGAAATAGATTTTCCGTCGTCCAGGTGAACACCTGGGCCACGGAGAACGGCAGGGTTTAGGGTTTAGGGGTTAGGGGTTAGGGGTTTAGGGTTAGGTTTATGGTTTTTCACCTGGACGACGGAGAACATAATCTCCGTCGTCCAAGTGAATATTTAATTTAAAAAAAAAATTGAAATTAAATATTATTAATTTAATTTATTATTAATTTAATTTAAATAATGAAAAATGCTAAAATTAATTAAATAAACTAAATTTTGAATATTACTTAATTATTAAATAATTAAATTAAATTAATTTGTACATACATGAATAATCGAAAAAACCCATAAATTAAAAATTAAAATATTGTTCGGAATGCGGAAAGAAACGAGATAATAAACTGCTAGCTAGCTAATACACTGGAGGAGCAGATGCGCCGCCGAGTCCTCCGCCTCCAGCCGGGTCGTTGTCGTCGGGGTGTGGGTTCGGAGGAGGTTGACATACTTCTCGATTTTGTTGCATGAGGGCGATAAGTTGGGCTATTTGTGCTTGTTGTTCGTCAAGTTTTTGCCGCATTGACTCATTCTCCTCTCGTGCCAGTCGAGCCTCTTAAATGGCTGCTTCGACGGCCGCAGCCTGACTCCTTCTCCGCTGCCCCGAACCTCCCGTAGATGATGAGCCGGAGGTCGTCGACAAATCTCGTACCACCCTAGGCCCAAAGTGCCTAACCTCCTTGCCAGCTCTACGACCGTAGATCTCATCCGCGATTGCAATTTGGCTCTCTAAGGATAGAGGAGGCAGGTCTTCCGGCGGCACATCTGGGAACACAAGCTGAGTGTTAGCCAATTCTTCATGCGCACGCTCTATCGCCCTTGCGTACAAAAGAATAATTAATTTATTATAATGAAATCATATTTAAATAATAATTACTATAATTAAAAGCACATATATATATCACTTACGCCGCATTGACTCGCTTCATTATCGAGCCCTGGCGTCACGTACGCGCTTACGCTTGCATCAAGATAAGGGTGTTTGGAGCCCTTATCCTTGTGCTCCTTGGCTATTTGAATGAACTGCTTGGCGCAGGTAGTATGGTGTTTCTCCTTCTTCCCCCGGTTGGCTTTGTTGACACCGGAGAATTTCTGTTACACAACATAATTAAATCATTAAAAAATGAATAACTACAATTTAAATAATTCAATTATATTAATTGAAATAAAAAAATAAATTAATACCTTAAATTGTTCATCGGCAAAGTGGTTACACAACCATTCCCACTCATCTTCTCTCTCCCCTTGCAGCTCTACCGGGGGAGGCACGGGACCGACATCTTGGAAGTACTTATGGAGCTTGTACTTCCAATCTTTGTAGATGGAGTTGGCGGTTTGGTTGATATGCCTCAACATAGCCGGTGTCGGATCCACGTCAAATTGTTCCTATCAAAAATAAATAGAAAATTATAATCGTATATATTATGAAATTTTAACTAATATTAACAATATTATATAATAACTAAATTGGACGTATTACGTACCGAAAGATCTTTGAAGACTTTCGCCTTCTCATGATCCGGCGCCTCCTTCCAAGTAGGGGCAGTGATACGAACCCGGTTACGGATGATTGACCCTATCCCATGCGCCGAGAGACTTGCTAGCTGAGCTGTGGGAGGGCCACCGGTGAATTCGTCGTACGACAAGTCGATCTTTTTACCGGTCGCCTTGCAAATACGCTCCGCTTTGCCCCCTTTAACGAGACCCCGAGTCCTTTTCGGTTCCGGGTCAGTGGGGGCCCTCATTTGCCTACGGCGGGCGCTGTACATGATTGATTCGGCGGTCGAGGACGCCTGAGTACTTCCCGTTGAATGGGTACCGGGTGTCGGAGATTGGAAGGGGTTGACGTCATCACCGCTCGAGATGAATGGGGGAGCAGGAATTTCCCCAGAAGGCGCTACGGACGGACCAGATGATCCGTCCGGATTGAGAGCGTCGTTGCCCTCCTGTTGAACCCAACCGACTTGGGCCGCCAACATTCGGAGCATCTCATCTTCTGCCTCCTGTTGGGCTTTCTTCTTGCCGGATGTGGTCTTTGGCGGAGCCATTTAAACCTAAGAGTACGGTGTTAAAATACCTACTTACCATAATAATTACAACTTAAAAATTTACGCTAATTAATTAAGTACGTTTAAGATTTAAATAGAGTACACTAGCTTGGCATTTTCGGTCGTTCAATGGACGTGCGACCCGCGCGATAAAGTGTAAATTTTCACTTAATCAGCCTTGGTTAAATCGAAAAACATGGCCAGTTAGGGATAGAGATAACGCGAGAGGCAGGACTAATTTCGACAAAAGTCTTTCTTAGTCCAAATCCTGTCACCAGTCATAACCCGTTTCTAGACACCATGTCCGACATTTGGCCAATTTTTTGAAAATTTACACTCCCTCAAGTCCTTTGCAAACTCCGCCCTCAACCTCATGTCCATAACTTCACTTACGTTATGGTGTGCGGTGATGAAATCCACACATCACGAGGGGTTAAGGAGATAAGCTAGGAAAAGAGGCGCCATCTATTCCAAAGAGTGCGACTTAATAAACCAAGCCTATGTACTAAATTTAAATCGAACACGTACTACCATGCAATTTACTCGAAAATACACGTAATTAATTATCAATTAATTAAAACAATAAATAATTACAATAATGAATTATTATTTATCATGCATATAATAATAATTATTCATTTACCAATATAATTAATTATTATTAACAATAATAATTATTGCTATTATTTAATTTTAACTAACAAATATAAAATTATTACCAAATAATTAACAACTAATAATAATTATCCCAATATTAATAATAACAACTCATTAATGATTATAATTATAACTATTAATTATTTTAAAATAATTAATAAATTAAAACTATTTATTAATTAAATAATTACTTAATTAACAAAAATGTAAAAGAGGTAAAAAATAGAATTATTACCTCGTCGGAATGTCACCGGAATATCGGAAGAGTTGAGTCGTCGGAGAGGAGGAACCACGCCGGAAAAAATGTCGTCGGAGCGTCGCCGGAGGAGGATCGCCGGAGGAGAGGAGAGGAGAGGAGAGGGAGAGGAGGAGATGGAATGATGAGAAAATGAGGGGGGGTGCAACTCTATTTATAGAGTTGCACCTAGACGACGGAGCACTATTCTCCGTCGTCTAAGTCCACTTGGACGACGGAAACACCTGGACGATGGTCATTCTCCGTCGTTCAGGTGAACACCTGGACGACGGAGATGGTCATTCTCCGTCGTTCAGGTGAACACCTGGACGACGGAAAATGACCATCTCCGTCGTTCAGGTTCAAATTACGTATAAAAAAATTTTAAAAATAATTCGCTAGGAATAAAGCGATCTGTTATTCGAGTGAAATAGTCGTACAATATCGATGAACACATCGTATATATGAACAGTTAAATTTGAACCGCCGATTAATTTTACGTATTGAAACATGTTAAGTATCGACTAATCTTTACGACTTAAGTGTTCATGAGTAGACGCTCATTTGCAGCAGAGTATTAACGAAATTGAATTTGGACAAAACAACCGTTGGATATGTTCGTCGTAACATAATATATAATTGTCTTCAAAGGACCATAAAATAATAAGTTCGGGAAGGGTTTGATCGGCACAGTCAACCGCAAAACCGATAATTTCACAAACCGGAAACGTGGATACAAGGAATTTCGCAACTCCGATTTTCGAACCGTCGAAGCTCACACACCAAGAATTGTTTACTCTAAAGTCTTGATGAAAAGACTTTACATTGGAAGAAGGTCTAGATGGTCGTTGTCTTAGAAAAAATTACGATATCTGCACCTGGACGACGGAAATGAGCGTTTCCGTCGTCCAGGTGATAACCTGGACGACGGATAATGACGTTCTCCGTCGTCCAGGTGCATAGACCCTGAATTCAGGGGTTAGGGCCTTACTATTTAGGGTTTAGGGTTTCTGAACTTGGACGACGGACAATGACCATTCTCCGTCGTCCTAGTATGTACCTCGACGACGGAGAATGACCATTCTCCATCGTCCAAGTTCTAAACCCCGATTTCAGGGGTTAGGGCCTTAGGGTTTACGGTTTAGGTCGTCCCCGGTCATTTGTGTGTCCGTTCAATTATTCTGATTCAAAAATATAATTAAAAAATTGATCGATCGATCCGAACTGCTAGATTTAGGGTCAAGGATTTAGCTAGGGTACGTTTTATATGAGATTGAGATTTGGCGCCAATATTTATTAATTTCTCCTTTGGCCAGGATATATAATTCAGATTAATTTCTTACCGTAAACCGGCATCGATCATATATATATTACAATAATTACAGTAATTAATTACCAATTAATCTCCCTCGTCGTATGACCGTACTCTTCGTCATAATCATCATCGTCCTCATCCCCGTTAGTCGACGGCTCATCCTCGTCATCGTACTCAACATCGTCCGACGAATAACCTGAGTCCTCGTCCGCGTCCTCTTCCTGCTCGTCTTCTTCATCTACCTCATCGATAATCTCATCTTCAGTTAGATCTGTACAACCATCAGCCATGGGTAACCATTCACCATCTTGAACTAGGTCCATTATATCGGAGCGGACCATAAAAATATTAGGCTCTTGATAGGCAGGAATGTCTCTTTCTGGTTCAGCAGCATCTTCAGTCGTCGCCGGTGTCCCTTCAATTGTCTCTGTATTCCATATTCCTCGGTGAGAGATATGGTTCACTATTTTCCACCCTTCACCGGCTTTCGGATCGTCGAGATAGAACACCTGCCGAACTAAGGTGGCGAGAGCGAAAGGCTCATCCTCATACCAGTGCGAGTTTGTATCGACTGATAATAGTCCCAGGTCTTCCTTTGTACGCTTGAACCATCTGCACTTGAATAGGAAAACGTTGACATCATTCCCGTAACATAGCTGAACCACGTATACAATAGCCCCGTAATATAGATCATTGTCTTTCCCAACCGCTACCCCACTGTTTTGTGTTCTTCTTCCTTCGTCTCGGGCCAATGAATGGAACTTTTCACCGTTCACAAAACATTCGGGATAAATATAGTGTTTAACCAGCTTCCCTGCTAGCAAGTGCTTTGGCCATGACCACCACCCTCCGTGGTTATCAGATTTTTGCAGATCAATCATCTACGAAAATGGGCAAATTAATATAAGGGTTTACTTTCTACAAACATGAGCGATATGTATTTAAATAATTAATACCGAGTCGTACGTACGTACCCATTGGAAGAAATAATCAGGAAACTTCTTCTTAACCATTTTCTCAATCCACGCCGAACTCTTGTTTTGATTTAACGCCTGAAGCCTCTCCCTGTATGACAACATGTACGGCTCAACTTCGTCACAGTCTCGCAACACTACCCAATGTGCCTCAATAAGTTCTTCCCGTGTTAACGATTCCTTTAATACTCCTCTAAACGGTCGGACGACATTGGTGACGACAGAAAGATTGATGCGGGCACTGCGATCGGAGGCAGTGGGAGGGGGTGGATCTTTGAGGTACATGTTGCAGTAAGTAACACACTCATGCATTAGGTATGTCTCTGCTATGGAGCCATCCGGGGCCGACCTGTTTTTGACGAATGACTTATACTGTCCAAGCTGTCTACAAAATCAAACGTACACATTACATAAGTACATATAGCTAGCTAGCTAGTATATATATAATCTCCAGTGGAACAAATTAATTAATTAGTTGTACGTACCTTTCTTGAGGATACATCCAAGTGTACTGGACCGGACCAGAAATAAGCACCTGCTCGGGCAGGTGGATCATTAGGTGAATCATGATGTCAAAGAAAGCAGGGGGGAAAATCCTCTCTATTTTGCAAATGATGTGCACAATTTGTTGTTGCAATTCCACCACATCTGACTTCTTTAATTCTCTGGCGCATAACCTCTGCCACCACCTGCACAATGCCACTATTGGTTCTACGACGTCCCGAGGCAAGTATGGTCGAATTACCACTGGAATCAGACGTTGCAGCATAACGTGATAGTCATGTGTCTTTAGACCAACAAACTTGTGTTGCACTTCGTCCACTGCTCCAGTTATAGTAGCTGCATACGTAGCCGGATAACGAACGCCCTTAAACTAGTGAAATACAGAACGTCCAAGCGTCGACTTCACTGTGTATGGTGCATCTGGCATCTTGTTGTACACTCCTTTCCTATCTCTCCTCAACCACAAGGGACGACGTAGATTCATTGATTCCAAATCTTTGCGCGCTTTGGGAGTATCTTTAGTCTTGAACTTAATACCGAGAATTGTTCCCACCACGCTGTCGCACACATTCTTTTCTATGTGCATCGCGTCCAAGTTGTTCCTCAGCTTCAACTTCAACCAGTAAGGGAGTTCAAAGAATATACTCTTGTGATCCTAATAGCTCAGATCATGTGGAGGAATTGGATTGCATTTCTTTACATCCACGTCATTGCTCAACACACCAAAGTCGAAATAGCTCAACCTCTCTAAAATCTCTTCGCCCGACCAACTACAGGGTTTAGGATTGTTCTCTACCGTGTCACCACGGGTGGTCGTGAGGAAGCCATCTACGGTGACCCAAGTAACACACCTTCCCCGCGTGCCAACTAGAGTTCACGTCGTCCAAACATATAGGACATCCATTATATCCTTTTGTCCTGCAGGCTGCCAACATCCCATAAGCTGGAAAATCGCTGATCGTCCATATTACAGCAGCCCTCATCGTGAACATCGTGTCAGTGAATTTGTCATAAGTTTGGACTCCATTTTCCCACAACAGTTTCAGCTCGTCGATCAAAGGTCTGAGGTAGACATCTAAGCACTTCGATGGAGATTTAGGACCTGGAATTAGTACGGTAAGGAAATTAAATTCCTTGTTCATGAACATCCACGGAGGCAAGTTGTACGGCATCAGAATAACTGGCCAAGTGCTGACGGCGGAGCTATTACTTCCCCAAGGATTGAATCCGTCTGTAGATAGGCCGAGTCTAACATTTCTAACCTCTGAAGCAAAGTCTCCAAATTCTCTGTCGAAATGTTTGAAACCCTCCCCATCTGCGGCGTGTCGCAGGACATCGTCATCTATTCACTTTTCTGCGTACCATCGCATCGCCTCTGCTGTGTGTAGAGACATGTACAGGCGCTGCAATCTGGGAATCAAGGGAAAATATCAAAAAACTTTCACAGGAATTCTCTTTTTCGAACTCTTCCTATTCAACTGGAATCTGCACTGGCCACATACGGGACAATAGTCCAACTCTTTATACTCTTTGTAAAATAGCACGCAATCATTCGGACATGCGTCAATTATCCTGTACTTTAGGCCGAGGCTGCTCAGGATATTTCTAACCTTATAATGAGATTTAGGAAGATTGTGATCATCAGGAAGCAACTTACATATTTACTCCTGAATTTCGTCAAAAGCACTCACTAACATTTTGTGCTTCACTTTTATCTTCATTTGCTCCATCACATATTGCAACACATTCTCTCGACATCCAGGGAACACCGGGGTCTGCGCTTCAAGTAGTATCCGGTTGTACTTTTCCATCTCACTGGTGTCAGTGGCCAAGCTAGCTGCGGGGAATGTGTCATCATGCTCATTAGTGGTACTGTAACCTCCGTCTTGGTGTTGGTGTCCACTATGACTACATCCCGGAAACGCATCATGGACCAAATCTGCAGTTGGGTTGCAAGCTGGGGGTCCGGCACCACTGCCGCTGGATGAGGCACCATGGTAACTGTACCCTGAGCTGAAGTCTGCTGCGCTGAACTCTACTGCTTCACCATGCTCGCTCCATGTAGTGTAACTCCACATCATACCATTTTCGTACAGGTGTTGCACCATAACATTAACCTCCGCATACTGACAATTAAGACATTTCTGACACGGACACCTGAAACGTTTCTTTCCCTGACCATGTTCAATCGCAAAATTCACAAATTCGCTAATTCCATCCATAAACCGGACATCACATCTATTCTTCAACTTCATCCAACTCTTGTCCATACTGCTACAAAATATTATATTTAATTAATTATTACATATATATATATATTTGTCCATTAATTTACGCTTAATTATACGTACTCGATCTACATCGATCCATCAATTACGTACGTACGTAATTTAATCGATCTGTACATATATATATATAGCTAACATCAGCTAACATCCTTGCATGTATATATGTACATACGTTTTCACTAAATATATATTAATTAAGCAAATTTTAACTGCGTACGTACGTACCTGCTGGCCTTCTCGATATCTGTACGTTAATTAAGCTAACTAGCTAGTCAGCGGAGATCCCTTATCGATCCTGATTCTTCTCGGCCTTCTAGCTAGCTAGCTCCCTTCTCCTTCTCCCTTCTCCTTCAATTCTTCTTCAAATGGAATGAAGAGATCGAGGAATGAATTCGATCAGTTTGGCATCGGGCTTATATAATGCTTCACTTAGACGACGGAGGTGTCGGTACGTCGTCTAAGTGGAACTACGTTTCGTATACTCGGATGACGACGTGTCGGTCCGTCCTCCAGGTAATCACCTGGACGATGGAGAATACCATCTCCGTCGTCCAGGTGATCACCTGGAGGACGGAGAAGACTCCGAGGTCCAGGTGATCACCTGGACGACGGAGATGGTATTCTCCGTCGTCCAGGTGATCACCCGGACCTCGGAAAAGACTTCGTGGTCCAGGTGACCACCTGGACGACGGAGAATATCATCTCCATCGTCTAGGTGGTACTTGGACCACGGAGTATTTTCCGTGGTCTAGGTGTCACTTGGACCACGGAACAATTACGTTTCCGTGGTCTAAGTGCTGTTTTCTTGTAGTGTAAATACATTAGAGTGAGTGGACGGAAATAAATGTCTTTCACCAGGTAATTTATATACATATAAAATCATATGCGAGTCAAATGCACGAAAATCAATTAATATGTGAGGAGACTCTGGCTACCACTCATGTACAGAGCATGCAAAGTAAAACATATCGCGGAGACTCTCGCGGGCTTCCACGCGATAGCACAGTCTGAATCACGGGATCCCAGACCCACACGTGATTCTAGCCAGAAAGGCCTCGGGTCAGGATATCTGTCTTTCCCGGAGCGTACTCGGGGATCAGCCGAGAAGCCAATGTGTATCGATACCACAACATATACTGAGACTGTACTCTGTGTAAACCAAATCATAAATCTTTTCTATGCACATGCTTAAAACATAATATGTACGTATGAATATATTCGTATACGTATATTCGTATATGCATAATCGTAAAACACATGCTCGTAAAATCATAATCAATCCGCATGCTCCAGTTCGTAAATCATAAATAAAAGACTCGCAATCAATCCGTGAAAATAAATGTCCACTCACAGACTCGTGAAATGCGCACTCGCGCTAAACTCGTGGTCCGGCGGAAGATCCCTCGCCTAAAGCACGATCACGATCCAGATCTTCTGAATATATTCACAAAACATAACTGATCAATATCGTAATCCACAACACTGTACTGATGCACGGAAACCAACCGTTCCCGGAAATACGAAATGCAGTACAAAATGAATTACGGAAATCCGGAAATCCCCACTCGAAATCTCGACTGAAAATCGGCTAACCAAATCAACCCGAAAACCTCCGTACGATAACCAGGGCGTGATTTCGAGAAAAATGACACTAATTACATCGAAATCTGAAAAAGTCAACTTTTGGCCGGAGCTCCGCCGTTAACCGCCGCCGGCGGCGGCGGCGCGCCATCTACGGTGGAATTCCACGGCCAAAACTTCTAGATTACAAGATCATGACCACCCAAACACAATCCTCTTCTGACACTAAGCCCAATTCACAAGTTAAACCTTCCAAAATTAGCTCGAAAGAAAACGGAATTTAACTTCCGGCAACCACCACGGTTCGCCGGGAAACTCGATTAAACTCAAATCAAATCCAAGGAAAAGCATCCTTAGGACATAAGGGACCAAACCCCCATCAACCCAGCCTCGAACACCCATCGGAACCACCTCAACCGTCACCGGCGATCCACCCCGAACTGCACCGATTCGTTCCTCCATAAACCTCCATCAATTTACTCAATTCAAAGTGCAACCCAACTCGAAATCACTAGAGGAATCTAACAATACCTGACTCGTGGCCGGAGGTGGCCGGAAAAAGGTCGTCGGAAGTTGAAGCCGAAACGGGAAAGTCTCCCTCTCCTCGGTCAATAGTCAAAGTTTCCTTCTTAGGAAAGTCAACATTCGGTCAACATCAGACAATGCTCAAAACGAAATCCTCGACTATTTCTCGACTATTTTTCAACTTTTCGATATTTATACTCGTCCCTCGGGTCGATCGACGGTCCAAAACGAATATACGAAATGATTCGGATAAGCTCGAAACAATCGGATAAACTCGTCGGAACCCAAAACTTGAAATAATCATAAAATATTCCTCGGTTATCGGAAAAATCTTCCGAAACCGCCCACGAGTTCGAAATCACATACTCTACAACTTTCGTGAAGACACTCAACCCAAATTCTCGACTGAAAACATAGTCGCGAATCGAATCAACAAACCACACAATATCGTAAAACTGCGACTATAACTAAATCTCGAGAATCGTGCCAAACACACATCTGATTCTGGTTCGGGTCGTCACAAATCTACCCCCCTTAAAGAAATTTTGACCTCGAAATTTACGTACCTGTCAGGTGAACGGATGAGGATACTGCTCCCGCATACGCTGCTCGGTCTCCCAGGTGGCCTCCTCAACTGAATGGTTCTGCCACGAGACCTTCACCAGCGGAATCACACGGTGCCTCAATTCCTGCTCACGACGATCAAGAATCTGCACTGGCTCCTCAACATACGACAAATCCTCCCTGATCGGCAACTGCTGTGGAGCTAACACATGTGAAGGATCTGAGATGTACTTCCGCAACATCGAAACATGGAAGACATCATGCACACGAGCCATCTCAGCCGGTAACTCAAGTCTGTTTGCAACAGCTCCAACCCTCTCCGTAATCTCATACGGACCAATGTACCGTGGTCGAAGCTTGCCACACTTCCCGAAACGCACAACTCCCCTCCACGGAGATAGTTTCAGGAAAACCCAATCACCAACCTCGAACTCTAAACTCTTCCTCCTTACATCCGCGTAACTCTTCTGCCGATCCTGGGGGACCTTCAGTCGATCCCGGATAACCTGAATGTCCTCCCTCGTGGTTTTCACCAAATCTGGACCAATAAGCCAACGCTCGCCCACCTCACTCCAACACAATGGAGTGCGACACTGCTTCCCGTACAGGGCCTCGTAGGGTGCCATCTCAATACTGGCCTGATAGCTGTTGTTGTAGGCAAACTCAATCAAGTGTAACTGCTGATCCTAGTTTCCGCGAAACTGCAACACACATGATCTCAGCATATCCTCAAGAGTCTGAATGGTCCGCTCGGACTGCCCGTCAGTCTGAGGATGAAAAGCTGTACTAAATCGCAATCTCGTGCCCAACGCTCGCTGTAAAGCCTGCCAAAACTCAGAAGTGAACTGACTATCTCGGTCAGAAACAATCGATACAGGCACACCATGCAAGCGAACAATCTCCGATAAGTACAATTTGGCCAATCTACCCACTGAAATCTTCCCTGGAAGTGCAAGAAAGTGTGCGGATTTCGTCAGTCGGTCAACAATAACCCAAATGCCAGTGTTGCCCGCCGAAGTACGCGACAACTGATAGACGAAATCCATCGTGATATGCTCCCACTTCCAAACCGGAATCTCAAGTGGCTGTAATTTCCCTGTAGGTTTCTGCCTCTCCGCCTTCACCTGCTGACAAATCAAACACCGACTCACATACGCGGCAATCTCCCGCTTCATGTTACGCCACCAATAGTACGCTCGAAGTGTACGAAACATCTTCGTACCTCCGGGATGCATCGCATACGCTGAACTGTGAGCCTCGTCCAGAATTTCCTTCTTCAAATCCTCGTCTCTGGGTACACATAGCCTGCCTCTGAACAACAACGTACCGTCGTCGCTCAATTAGAACTCTGTAGGCACACCATTCTGTATCATGGTCTTCTTGCCCAGCAAGTAAGGATCTGAATCTTGTGCCTCCCGTACCTGATCAACCAATACGGGTCGAACCTGGAAACTGGCCAACAAAGCTCCATCATCATCATACCCAAACATAGCACTCGTAGCTCGAAGCTCGGCTAACATCGATACTCTGGCCACACACATGTGAAACAACGAGGCTCCAGATTTCCGACTAAGCGCATCCGCTACAACATTGGCCTTCCCCGGATGGTACTCAAACGTGCAATCGTAATCGTTTATCAACTCCATCCATCGGCGCTGCCTCATGTTCAAATCCGGCTGTGTCCGCAAGTAGGTGAGACTCTTGTGGTCAGTGAAAATCTTACACTGAGCACCATACAGATAATGTCTCCAACTCTTCAACGCCAACACGATAGCGGCTAACTCCAAATCATGCGTCGGATAGTTAACCTCATGCGGTTTCAGCTATCTGGAACCATATTCCACGACTCTACCATGCTGCATCAACACGCAACCAAGGCCCAACTTCGACGCATCACTGTAGACAACAAACTCACCACTGTCGTCTGACAACGTCAGAACCGGTGCGGTAGTCAATCTCTCCTTCAGGAGCAAATAACTCTCCTCGCACGCATCAGACCACTCAAACTTGACGCCCTTCTTCGTCAATCTGGTCAGTGGTGTAGCAATCCGGGAGAAATCCTGTACAAACCGTCGATAATAGCCTGCTAACCCCAAGAAACTCCGGATCTCCGGCACAGTACTGGGTCGACTCCAATTCAGCACGGCCTCGATCTTGTCAGGATCAACACTAACTCCCTCGGCCGAAATCATGTGGCCCAGAAACTTCACACTATCCAACCAGAACTCACACTTGCTAAACTTCGCAAACAACTGATGGTCCCGCAAAGTCCGCAACACCGCACGTAAGTGCTTCTTGTGCTGGCCCACACTCCTCGAATAAATCAAGATATCGTCTATGAATACAATCACGAACTTGTCCAGGAACCATCTAAACACCCGATTCATCAAGTCCATGAAAGCTGCGGGGGCGTTGGTCAACCCAAACGGCATAACCTAAAACTCATAGTGCCCATACCGCGTCCTGAAAGCTGTCCTGGCCACATCTGAATCCCGGATCCTCAACTGGTGATATCCGGATCGAAGGTCAATCTTCGAAAAGACTGCTGCTCCCTTGAGCTGATCGAACAAGTCGTCAATCCGCGGCAACGGATACTTGTTCCTCATCGTAACCGGATTCAGCTTCCGATAGTCGATGCACAACCACATGGACCCGTCCTTCTTCCGCACAAACAACACTGGGGCACCCCACGGAGAGACACTCGGTCGAATGAATCCCTTCTCTAACAACTCCTGAAGCTGAATCTGTAACTCCTTCAACTCCGCAGGCGCCATACGATACGGTGTCTGGGATATCGGTCCAGTACCCGGCAATAACTCAATGGTAAAATCAATCTCCCGCACAGGGGGTATACCAGGTAACTCCGCTGGAAACACATACTCGAAATCTCCACTCGAAATCCCCACTCGAAATATCGACTGAAAATCGGCTAACCAAATCAACCCGAAAACCTCCGTACGATAACCAGGGCGTGATTTCGAGAAAAATGACACTAATTACATCGAAATTTGAAAAAGTCAACTTTTGGCCGGAGCTCCGCCGTTGACCGCCGCCGCCGCCGGCGGCGTGCCATCAACGGTGGAATTCCACGGCCAAAACTTCTAGATTACAAGATCATGACCACCCAAACACAATCCTCTTCTGACACTAAGCCCAATTCACAAGTTAAACCTTCCAAAATTAGCTCGAAAGAAAACGGAATTTAACTTCCGGCAACCACCACGGTTCGCCGGGAAACTCGATTAAACTCAAATCAAATCCGATAGTCGATGCACAACCACATGGACCCGTCCTTCTTCCGCACAAACAACACTGGGGCACCCCACGGAGAGACACTCGGTCGAATGAATCCCTTCTCTAACAACTCCTGAAGCTGAATCTGTAACTCCTTCAACTCCGCAGGCGCCATACGATACGGTGTCTGGGATATCGGTCCAGTACCCGGCAATAACTCAATGGTAAAATCAATCTCCCGCACAGGGGGTATACCAGGTAACTCCGCTGGAAACACATCCGAAAACTCAGACACAACCTCAATACTACCAAGATCTGGCACTGCAGCTGTAGTGTCCACAACATGGGCTAAGTACGCAACACAACCCTTCTTCATCAACCGATCCGCCCTCATCGCGGAAATCAAGCACGGTAGTGAAGTGTTCTTCTCGCCACGAAACAGTATCTCGGGCAACCCTGGTCGTCGAAACGCAACCTCCTTCCTGTGGCAATCAAACATAGCCCAGTGCGACTCCAAAAAGTCCATACCCAATATCATATCAAAATCCACAATATCAAGCAATAACAGATCAGCAGCTAAACCATGACCATCAACAAACACCTCACAATCTCGGTAAACCCAACCGACACTCACAACCTCACCTGACGGATACAACACTCTCCACAACCCCGGTAGTGGAGATGCAGGTACCGTAGCCAATGATGACAGTCTAAATGATATGAATGAATGTGTGGCACCTGGATCTAACAATGCAACTACTGGAATACCAAAAACATGTAACGTACCGATAATGACCTCCGGTGATGCTCTGCCCTCACGTAGAGTCATAGCATGAACCCTCGCCTGTCCGGCTGGTCGTCCTCGCTGGGGCTGTCCCTGCTGTCTACCCTGGCCTGCAAACTGTGCCGGTCGTGCTCCTGTAGTGGCACCTCGCTCAACTCCAGAACTCTGAGCTACCTGACCAACACCACCATACAACTGAGGACACGCCCTTGCATAGTGACCCACCTGGCCACAATGATAACAGTTGAGGGTGCCTCGCTGACACGAACCAGCATGATACTTATTGCACAAATTGCACAACGGAGCCTCCCTCGGTGTAGCAGGTGTGTGAAAAAGTTGTCGAGGATGACTGGATCCACTGGAATCCCCACTAGCATGTGGTCGCTGTAGACGATCTCTCCTCCATAACGATTTCCGTCTCGGTACACTAGCTGGTGGCCGATATGATCCACCGCCTGAGGACGAAGCTGAACCGGAAGTATCAGAACTCAACCTCTTCGAAGTCCCCTGACTCGGTCCACTCTCCTCAAATCGTCTCGGCTGGTACCTCTGCTGTCTCTCCTGCTCAATATCCTCGCCTAGGAGTGCAGCACTAACAAACTCATCAAAGTTGTTCCGAGGCATCGTAGTCAAGGTCGCCTTGATGTTCAGATTCAATCCCAGCTCAAACCTACGACACTTGGCTTCCTCTGTAGCCACCATATCCCGCGCAAAACGAGACAAACGAGTAAATCGATCCCGATACTCAAGTACAGACAAACTGCCCTGCCTCAAGTTCGTGAACTCCTCGTACTTGCGCTGCTGGGTAGCCTGATTAAAATACCTCCGCATAAACAGATCACGAAACAATGTCCACGGAGTATCAGCCGGAACTCTGTCGGTGCTAACCCACCAAAAGTATGCATCACCCTCAAGTAAACCAACTGCGGCTATTGACATCTGCTCAGGAGTAAACTGCAGACGCTCACAAACACGTTCAATCTGAACCAACCATGCCTCGCATATCTCTGGATCAACTGAACCCGAAAATACAGTAGCACTCGCAGTGCGAGCCTTGACCACAGGGTCAAAACGCTCTTCCAAACGCAGCACTCGCATCAGCAAGTCGCGCGTTCAGCGATCCTCATCAGGATCATCATCCCGATCAACACGGGGACCACGTCGAGGAGGCATCCTACTGATACAAGACAAGTATTAGGTACAAGCAGAAAGAACGTAATCATGAAACCGCAGATATTTGAGGACACACAACACCCGAAGTATTGATGAGTACCGCTGGTCAGTCGGATCATCACTCCAGTCATGCTGTATCAACTCAAATACCCTAAGCGTCACAACTACAAGAGTCTACAGAATCTAACAACCTAATGCTCTGATACCAAGCTGAAAGGACCCAATTCCGATTCAGTTACCTAACCGGAACCAAACCTTTTCGAAAATACGAACCAACAAAAAATTTTCAAAATTTCGGTAGAGTTTCGTTATTAGCGTGGAATTGCATAAACCTGCACCCAAAAAATAACACTTCGTCCTATGCCACAAAAGCCAAACCGTGGGCTCCAATCCCATCCGGATTTCTCAACATCAATATATGAATCATAAACAGTAAACAGTACTGTACTATATATAGTATATCCGTGAAAATCCGCATAAACATGTATCAGAATGTATCAGAGCGACCTCTAGAGTAAAATATATACAATATGTACATCAGTAGGCGAAACAAGAACCTACTGGAAAACACAGGTGACTCTGATCACTAGCCTCCAAACCGCGACGTGAAAACACCAAACCTGAACTGCAACTGGGCACGAAAACCGAAAAGCCCAGGGGAAAGACAATAAATACGTTAGAGTGAGTGGACGGAAATAAATGTCTTTCACCAGGTAATTTATATACATATAAAATCATATGCGAGTCAAATGCACGAAAATCAATTAATACGTGAGGAGACTCTGGCTACCACTCACGTACAGAGCATGCAAAGTAAAACATATCGCGGAGACTCTCGCGGGCTTCCACGCGATAGCACAGTCTGAATCACAGGATCCCAGACCCACACGTGATTCTAGCCAGAAAGGCCTCGGGTCAGGATATCTGTCCTTCCCGGAGCGTACTCAGGGATCAGCCGAGAAGCCAATGTGTATCGATACCACAACATATACTGAGACTGTACTCTGTGTAAACCAAATCATAAATCTTTTCTATGCACATGCTTAAAACATAATATGTACGTATGAATATATTCGTATACGTATATTCGTATATGCATAATCGTAAAACACATGCTCGTAAAATCATAATCAATCTGCATGCTCCAGTTCGTAAATCATAAATAAAAGACTCGAAATCAATCCGTGAAAGTAAATGTCCACTCACAGACTCGTGAAATGCGCACTCGCGCTAAACTCGTGGTCCGGCGGAAGATCCCTCGCCTGAAGCACGATCACAATCCAGATCTCCTGAATATATTCACAAAACATAACTGATCAATATTGTAATCCACAACACTGTACTGATGCACGGAAACCAATCGTTCCCGGAAATACGAAATGCAGTACAAAATGAATTACGGAAATCCCGAAATCCCCACTCGAAATCTCGACTGAAAATCGGCTAACCAAATCAACCCGAAAACCTCCGTACGATAACTAGGGCGTGATTTCGAGAAAAATGACACTAATTACATCGAAATCTGAAAAAGTCAACTTTTGGCCGAAGCTCCGCCGTTGACCGCGGCCGCCGTTGACCGCGGCCGCCGCCGCCGCCGCGCCGTCAACGGTGGAATTCCACGGCCAAAACTTCCAGATTACAAGATCATGACCACCCAAACACAATCCTCTTCTGACACTAAGCCCAATTCACAAGTTAAACCTTCCAAAATTAGCTCGAAAGAAAACGGAATTTAACTTCCGGCAACCACCACGGTTCGCCGGGAAACTCGATTAAACTCAAATCAAATCCAAGGAAAAGCATCCTTAGGACATAAGGGACCAAATTCCCATCAACCCAGCCTCGAACACCCATCGGAACCACCTCAACCGTCACCGGCGATCCACCCCGAACTGCACCGATTCGTTCCTCCATAAACCTCCATCAATTTACTCAATTCAAAGTGCAACCCAACTCGAAATCACTAGAGAAATCTAACAATACCTGACTCGTGGCCGGAGGTGGCCGGAAAAAGGTCGTCGGAAGTTGAAGCCGAAACGGGAAAGTCTCCCTCTCCTCGGTCAACAGTCAAAGTTTCCTTTTTAGGAAAGTCAACATTCGGTCAACATCAGACAATGCTCAAAACGAAATCCTCGACTATTTCTCGACTATTTTTCGACTTTTCGATATTTATACTCATCCCTCGGGTCGATCGACGGTCCAAAACGAATATACGAAATGATTCGGATAAGCTCGAAACAATCGGATAAACTCGTCGGAACCCAAAACTTCAAATAATCATATAATATTCCTTGTTTATCGGAAAAATCTTCCGGAACCGCCCCCGAGCTCGAAATCACGTACTCTACAACTTCTGTGAAGACACTCAACCCAAATTCTCGACTGAAAACATAGTCGCGAATCGAATCAACAAACCACACAATATCGTAAAACTG
This sequence comes from Geum urbanum, assembly GCA_946800695.1. Classification (NCBI taxonomy): domain Eukaryota; kingdom Viridiplantae; phylum Streptophyta; class Magnoliopsida; order Rosales; family Rosaceae; genus Geum; species Geum urbanum. Next base: position 12,967,870 of record OX327017.1, on the reverse strand, counting down.
CGACTATAACCAAATCTCGAGAATCGTGCCAAACACACATCTGATTCTGGTTCGGGTCGTCACAGATACGAATACTTTACTACATTATGATGTCTTAGTTGATGAAGTTAGGAAGGTGTGTTTCAAATGGGAGACTTAAAGGCTCCTGGTCCTGATGGTTACCTTGGATTGTTCTATCACAAATATTGGGAAATTATTAACGAGGTGGTGACTGCTACGGCTTAAGAATTTTTCTTCGAAAAAATTGATATTGGGAGGTTAAATCAAACACGTATTACACTTCACAATTCAGACCTATCAACCTATGCAATAATTCTTGCAAAATTTTGTCTAAAGTTTTGGCGAATAGATTGAAGGTATTGTTGCCTGAGGTCATATCTTGCAATCAGAATATATTTTTCCCTGAAAGACTTATACATGACAACCTTGTACTTGCTCATGAAGTGTTTCATTATCTGAAGCTCAAGAGGAATGAGGGTAATAGTGATCTAGCCCTGAAGCTTGACATGGTAAAAGCATATGACAGAGTAGAATGTGATTTTTTGGAAAAAGCACTACTATGGTTTGGTTTTGATTGGAGATGGGTGAGGCTTATCATGAATTGTGTGAATACTGTTACCTACTCTGGTGTACTGAATGGCAAACTTGGTACTTTTTTTACTCCATAAATAGGTCTAAGGCAAGGGGATCCTTTGTCACCTTACCTATTCTTGATTGTAAGTAAAGTTCTTTCACTTAGGGTGAGGATGACAGTGAATAATAAGGTACACGAGGGTATGAAATTAGGGAAAAGAGTTCATGTGATATCACACCTCTTCTTTTTGGATGACTTTGAGGCTTATGATTTGGCACTCACATTTGAGACCAAATATGTGGGTCATAAGAATGTATCTAAGACTTTCCATAAACCTAGTACACCATTTCCCAACTATCAGCAATGAACAGGAAGTATCAAGTCTGCGGAACAACCCAACAAACCTCCTTTCAAGAATACCAACAAGCCTCCTTGACCTAAGATGACAGAGGCATAATTTGAATATTGTAGAAAGAACAACCATTTTTATGCTTGTAGAGGACCTTTTGGCCCTAGTCACAGTTTTAAGAAGGCCAAATTGATGTGTTTAAAGGGTTATGAGCAAGAGGAAGACACTGAAGATCATCCTACTATAGTGGTACAACAGATATTACTTGAGGGACTAGAGGAGCAGCCCTTGATACAACTGGATTTTATGGATGGTGGAGATGAATTGGAGACTATGCAGGTAAAGGTAAAAGTAGCTGGTCATAAAAGACCCCTTCACACTCTTATTGACTCTGGAGTAACACATAACTTTATGCATCCCAGAGTCAAGAATCAGTGTATGCTTAAATTGTCAACAAATGAAGGGTGGAATGTCAAGGTGGCCAATGGGATAAAAATGAGCACACTAGGTAGTGTGACACAAGTAAGTGTCATAGCACCAGGATACACTTTTGTTACTGACTTTCTTGTCTTACCTATCATAGGAAGTGATATCATTTTTTGGGTAAAATGGTTGAAATCCTTGGGTAAAGTCTTATGGGATTTAAAGGAAAAGACTATAGAGTTTAGAAAGGATGGGCAATAGTACAAGTTGACTGGATGTACACAAACAGTTTAAAAGAAGGTATCCTATAGCACCATTGTCAAGGATATACAAGAAGAAAATGAAGCATTCTTTTTGCAAATGTGTGAAACAATGGAGGAAGAGACTATTGTTGACATTTCTCAAATGCTAGCTTCTTTCCATGAAATGGACTTCCACCTCCAATAACTCATGATCAGACAATAGTCCTAGCTCTTAAAACTTCCCGAATTAGTGTCAGGCCTTACAGATATGCCCATTATTAGAATCAGGAGATTGAGAAGATAGTCCATGAACTATTGCAAGATAGTACCAGTAGACCTAGCCACATCTCATACAGCTCCCCAGTGTTATTAGTAAAAAAAATGATGGCACATGGAGAATATGTGTGGATTATAAGGCATTGAACAATGTCACAGTGAAGGACAAATTCCCAATTCCCATTATTGATGAGTTGTTGGATGAGCTTCATGGGTCTATGATATTTCAAAGTTGGATTTTAGGTCAGGGGACCACAAGATCAAAATGAAGGAAGAAGATGTGGAAAAAGCTGCTTTCAGAACACATATGGGGTATTATGAGTTCGTAGCCATGCCCTTGGGACTCACCAATGCCATATCCACATTTCAATCCTTGATGAATGATGGTTCAAAGAGTACTTGAGGAAGTTTGTGCTAGTCTTCTTTGATGATATCCTCATCTATAGCATGTCCCTTTTTTAACATTTGGAACATCTCAAGCTACTTATTCAGAAGCTACAACAACACTAGCTAAAGTTCAAAGCTTCAAAATGTAGTTTTGGCACTTCCAGTGTGGAGTATCTGAGGCACATAGTATCACAGCATGGTGTAGCCGTTGACTCCAACAAAATTAAGTGTGTTTCAGAATGGGAAAAGCCTACCAGTATGAAAGGCCTGAGGGGATTTTTAGAACTTGTAGGCTACTATAGGAAGTTAGTGAAAGGGTTCCGCATCATTGCCAAACCTCTGACTAACATTCTCAAGAAGAACAATTTCCAAAGGACACTAGCTTCTGAACTAGCCTTTGAAAAGTTGAAACTTTCCCTGATCACTACACTAGTCCTATTTCTGGTTGACTTCACCAAAGAGGTTGTGGTGGAAACAGATGCATCTAGGCAAGGTTGGAGCATTTTTATCTCTAGAAGGCCATCCCATTTCTTTTTGCAGCAAGGTACTTTCAATAAGACATATCGATCTTATTCTGTGTATGATAAGGAAATGACAGCAATGTTGTATGTAGTGCAAACTTTGAGACCTTACTTACTTGGAGACCTTTTTAAGATTGTTAGTGATCATAAGATTGACAATACATCACTTTCTTAACCAAAGAATAACCACTCCACTACAACATAAGTGACCTCCTATTCAACTCTCGACTTCGAATTTTTCCGGGCAAGCTATGCTCTAGATGGATTGGACCTTTCATTGTCATCGAGAATTTCTCTCATGGAGCTGTCAAGATCAAGAGTCCATCAACTGGCAATGAGTTCAAAGTGAATGGACATCGTTTGAAGCCATACTATGAAGATTTCAAAGAGGAGAACGTTGACGAAGAGAACCTTGATGAACCGGCCACTTCAAACACATGAGAAGCATCACGTCTAGACTGTAAGATATTAAAAAACAAGCGTTTATTGGGAGGCAATCCAATGGATCGGAGGAGTCTACAAATCATATTTGCTTTCTCTTCCCCTTTTCTCTTTATTTTTGGAGCAGTTTAATTTTTTTTAGTTAAATTTTCGTAAATCCTAGTCTCCATGCTTGATTATATGCTTTACTTTAGTACATTGAGAACAATGTAAAATTTAAGTGTAGGGGAAGGAGTTTACAATTTATTTGAGTCAAAAAAAATTGTTTAGTGTCATAATTAGTGTATTTTCAGGTTTTAATTAGTGTAGTGGATGAACAATTATCTTTTAATAAGAATATCCTATGTGATTTGGTGTCCAAAAGAGGACGGTTGCTAAGACGGGTTGTGGATGTGAGAAAAGACAAACTCAAAAATCACTCCTACCTCTCTTGGTCTCTCTCACCGACTGGCCAATTCAGTAAGGTTGCCCAAAGAAAACAAGTACTAAATCTATGCTTGTTTAAGTGTATTTTGAGTCTTTTTATTTTTAAATAGTCTTTAAGATACCCTTAGTTAGTCAATGATGAAATTAGACCGAAAAGAACAAAATATGGCATTTGCATGAATTTCTTGTGCCAATTGAGATATTTTGAGTGTCATAGCATGTAATGGATATGGTTTGCATAAATATGGTATAGATTTCGCATGTTGGAATGAGTTTCAAATCATACAAACCTAAAAGTGAGTTTTTGAGCCTACATTACATCCTTTGTTGAGTGAATGTCGTGCATCATGGTCTCAAAAATGTTTACATGCCTCATCAAATTACTTGCCATAGATTTCAATGAACTAGAGATTGCTAGAACTTACTCATGTAGATTTGCAAAGATTTTAAGTTGATAAATGCTCTGATTTTGGATATGGTTAAAGGCATTTAGGTTTTCCACCACTTAACAAAATAGTCATGTGTCCCATTTGTGCGCATGAGTTGCAATACCCTTAGATTACCCCTTTGTGCCTACGTTAAGCCTTCTCTTTCATTTGCCACATATATATTGAAATACTTAGCCTAGTGTAGAGTTTCCTACCCTACTTCTAAAGACTTGGCGAAGAATTTTGAAGCTAGCAACATGAAGTTGGCATGAAGATGATGAACGAAAGAAAAATGAATGGAAGACTTGTCCAAAAGCTTGGAAAAAAAATGTGATTGCCAAAAAAAAAAGAATTCGAGAGCATGAAGAAAAAGAAAAAAAATTATACAATAAGCTCTCCGGCAATGTGTTCTAAGTATGAAAGTTAGATCAAGTAAAGTTTAAAATGATGTAAGGCCCCAAAAAGATAAAATTTGGCCCCCGTTTTTGAAGAATGACACATGAGAAAGGATGAGCTTGATATTGATGAAGTGTTGACTAAGTCTTTGGAACGTTTTGACCACCACATATCCAAATTTTTGAATGTCTTAGCATTAACCCCATTGCAACCTTTCTAAAGTCCTTTATGATCCTTAAGATGAGTAGCCTTCGATTGGTTGAGTAAATCACATGAGTAAGCATATTGTTTGGGTTCATTTGTGCAAGTGATTCATCATATTCATGAGGTTTTCAATTCAATTTGTATACATCTTGAGTGAACCCTTTTTCATGAGTAAAAATATGATAAGTGTATCTATGTGAGATTGATTTAGACTTGTTCGAAATATGCATAGCTTTAACATCACCATTATTTTCTTCCAAGTCTTACTTGTCCATGACATGATATTATCTCTATTATCTCTCGAAATTATGGAGCTTTCACTTTAAATTCTTGTGATTCCATCACCATATATACTTAAGAAAATTCCTGAGACAAATTTAGCTAAAGGCTTAGTAGTGTCTTAAAATTTTGAGTCTTTTAATTCCTTAGATTTTTTCAACATGGATACTAGCTCCAACGTTGGTTCGTGTGTGTTTTTCTTATCTTTACTCTTTCATTATTTTAGCTTTTGCTAGGGACTAGAAAAGTTTAAGTGTGGGAAAATTTGATCTACGCATTTTATGCTTGATTCTTAACATATTTCTCTCTACATTTAGCAATGTTTTGACCTTAGTATTTATCCATTCTAACATACTTTGTTATCTTTAGGTCTTAAATAAATGAGATGAATTAAGGAGGTTAAAATGGAGCGGAAATGCAGAAAAATGAATAATCATATTTCAACTAGGAATCCTTGTTGGAGTACAAGTCTTTTGAAGAGTAGGAAAGTAAATTCGGAACACATGTGCAACATATGTCCTAAAGTGAAAAGGAAGTGTTCTAGTCTTTCCTAATTGGTGTAGGAAACCTTTCTGAATTATGGTTAAAGGGAGATGCAATCCAAGTCCATCTAGGAGTTGGATTTGTCACGGGCTACATATATATTATGGAGGCCAGTCTTATTGCTAAAAATAAGTCCACGATTTATAAAGAATGGACCATAATTCATGAAGATGGGTAAAAGACCAAGAGCATGATTAAAGAAGCCTAAAGAAGAAGATGGATTAGAAGCCAGAAATCAGTAATCCGCCAATGCACATTAGCCCACTTCGACAGACCATTGTGATCAGCTTAGGATGAATCAGATTGTGATAAACATATGGATGGAAATATCTAGGAGTTTAGTTTCCATCCTAATTGGAATCACACGATTTGAAGTCCTTTGAACAATAGAAATTCCTATTTTCAAACCCAATGTTCACACGGTTCCAATATCTTTTCAAGTAGAACATGTGCCTCCTCAACGATTTTGTCCATGAAATCTCCACCATTTGCATTATCGACTTTCCTTCTCATCTCTATGCATAATCCTTGGTAGAAGAGAGACAATAACATGTCTTGGGTTTGATCGTGGTTAGGGCACCCGAGCTCAAGCTCCTTGAAATGCTCCCATGTCTCATAAAAGAACTCTCCATCTTCCTCACAAAATTTCATCAACATTGTCCTTCGCCCATTGATCTTTCCCAGTGAAAAATACTTGGTGATGAACTTGCGTTACATTGCCTCCCATGAGTGAATCGACTTATGAGCAAGCTTATTAAACCACGTCTTTGCCTTATCCAGCAAACTTGAAGGAAATACTCGAAGCTTCAATTGGCTCGGATCCATGTTCCAGATGTTGAACCATGTACATGCTTCCTCGAACTCAAACAAGTGAGAATAGGGATCAGAATATGGATGTCCCATGAAGATCGGTAAGGTTTGGAGAAAACTAAATTTGATCTCAAAGGATTCGCCCGCTAAAGGTTGATGTGACGACCCGAACCAGAATCGGTTATGTATTCGGCACGATTCACGAGATTGGGTATAGTCGCAGTTTTACGATATATGTGTGGTTCGTCGACTTTATTTGCGACTATATTTTCGGCCAAGATTTTGAGTTGAGTGTCTTCACAGAAATTGTAGAGTACGTGATTTCGAGCTCGAGGGAGGTTCCGGAAGATTTTTCCGATAACCGAGGAATATTTTGTGATTATTCGAAGTTTCGGTTTCCAACGAGTTTATCCGATTGTTTCGAGCTTATCCGAATCATTTCGAATATTCATTTCGGACCGTCGATTGACCCGAGGCGCGAGTATAAATATCAGAAATAGTCGTAAAATCGTCGAAAATCACTATTTGGCGTTGACCACCGTTGACTTTCCATTTTTGGAAGTTTGACCTGTTGACGGAAGAGGAAAGTTTCCATTTCGGGTTCTTGCCGTCCGACGACCATTTTTCGGCCACCTCCGGCCAAGTGAAAGGTAAGGTTTTCTTCCTCTCTTGATTTCGAGTGGGTTTGGCTTTGGTTTGATGGAAATTGATGAGGTTTAGAGGGGGTTCGAATCGAGGCCGTTTGGGATTTTTCGCCGGTGACGGTTTGGGTGGTTCCGGCGAGCCACGGTGGTGGTGGTTAGGGGGGTTTGCCTCCCCTTGGCCTAGGCATACTACCTGTATGATTTAATTGAAGATTGGTGGACGTTTGGTTGGAACCCGATTGGGTTGCCGGTGAGTTTTCCGATTGGGTTTTTGGAGCTATAATTGGAACGGTTCCCTTGTGATTCGAGACTTGTGGTAGTTATAGAAGAGGATGTGCTTGAGGATAACTCCATTTCTGGAGCTTCCTCGCCGGAGTAAATCACGGTTGACGGCGCGCCGCCGCCGGCGGCGGTGGTCAACGGTGGTGCTCCGGCGAGGAGTTGACTTTTTGGATTTAGACGTTTTTAATGTCGTTTTTCTCGTAATCGCGCCCTGATTATCGTGCAGAGGTTTTTGGATTGATTTGGGTAGCCGATTTTCAGTCGAGCGTTTCGAGTGGAGATTTCGGGAATTCCGTTAATTATTTTGTATTGCATTGTATATTTCCGGGAACGGTTGGTTTCCGTGCTTCAGTACAGAGTTGTAGACTATGATTTTGATCAGTTATGTTTATGAATGTTCAGGAGATCGAGATCGAGACCGAGATCGTGCTTCAGGCGAGGGATCTTCCGCCAGACCACGAGATTAGCGCGAGTGCGCGTTTTGCTCACCTGTGAGTGGACAATTTCTTTTCACGGATTGTTTGCGAGTCTTTATATACGTTTTATGAACTTGAGCATGCATATGAGATTTCGGATTACATGAGCATGTGTTTTATGATTATACATATACGGATATACGTATACGAGTATATATACACTTATATGTTGTCTCATGCATTTGCTTCGAACTGTTTATGATTTGATTTTCACAGAGTACAGTTTCAGTTACGTTGTTGTATCGATACACCGCATCCTGGCTGATACCCGAGGATGTTTACCGGCTGGAATCACGTGTGGGCTAGGGACCCCGTGGTTCTGACTGTACTACCACAGCTAGGATCATGTGTGGGCTAGGGACCCCGTGGTTCTGTGAGATTTTTACTTGCATGCTCTGTACGCTGGAGAAGTATGATTTTACCTCGTGTACTTTGTTATTTTTATTTACCTAGACTCGCATATGTTATTTTAAACATATATATCAACTGGTGAAAGACATTTATTTTCGTCCACTCACTCTAACAGTTTTCATGTCTTTCCCCTGGGCTTTTCGGTTTCTGTGCCCAGTTACAGTTCAGGTTTGGTGTTTTCACGTCGCGGTTGGAGGCTAGTGATCTGAGCTACCTGTGTTTTCCAGTAGGTTCTTGTTTCGCCTACTGATGTGTGTATTGTATATATTTATACTAGAGGTCGCTCTGATACATCCTGATACATGTTATACGGATTTTCTCGGATATATATATATACATAGTACAGTATGTTTACTGTTATTGCTTATATTATGATGTTGAGAAATCCGGATGGGATTGGTGCCCACGGTTTGGCTTTTGTGGCATAGGACGAAGTGTTATTTTCAGGGTGCAGGTTTATGCAATTCCACGTTAGTAACAAAACTCTGCCGAAATTTTGAAAAGTTTTTGTTGGTTCGTATTTTCGGAAGGGGTTCGATTCCGGTTTAGGTAACTGGATCGGGGTTGGGTCCTTTCAGTTGAAGAACGATGCAACCGGTATGCATTGACAAAAATGGTAAAGAACTATCCCTCAAAGGTCTTGCTTCAATGATGTCCTCGTCCATGATGAATTCTTCCTCGAAAAGAGGGTTCGCAGCCATAACACCTAAAATCACACTAAGCAACCGATAGATATTAATCCTCTAAACTCTTAAAGTACTTAAAGGCTTGAGGGCCTTCCATGATGCTTCTTTGACACCCCCCTCAAAGAAACATCAATAAGCACTCTAAGAGTTCGAATGGGATTCTGGTACGTGGTGCAGTGGCATTCACTATGCTATGGACACCGAGGTGAACCGAAGTAAAGGCATGCGTGATCCAATATACCAGAATCGCCAAATAAAGTCCTAAGAATCTAGGGTGTAGAAGAAATTAAGTTTGCTAAATCTAGACACATACTAACTACGATGCATAAAAGTAAGACACTAATTAGATATGCTCCAAAAGGATATAGATAATGAGGGGAAAATATTAGAGAATAAGTGAAATAACCTCAATTGCAGCCTAGTTTCGATGGGTCGAAAATTCTTCTTCGATGGATCGAAGCAAATCCCATGGATGATTATACCAAATGCCCTTTGATGGATTGAGAAAAGTTCTCGATGGATCGAAGGAGGCACCTTGGACCGTCTTGCAAATAAACTTCGATGGGTCGAAATATACCCTTCGATAGATCAAAAACTATCCTATAGTAAAGGTTAGAGCACAAATTCTAACACAATTTCACCTCAATACACCTACCAAAGTATCCTATGGAACAAAGACAAGCAAAACAAAGTTCTAAGTGATAAATTGAAGAAAACTAAAAGCTACGAAACAAATATCAAGCCAAAATGTTCGGATAATTCGCAATTAAAGGCTAATCAAAACTAAGAAATCAAAGTGAAATCAATCCCCGGAAACGGCGTCAAAAAAATTTTCGTGAGATTTATCCCCGCAACCTTTTGACTATTGATTAGTCAAAGGCTAAGTGAATTTCTCTTACCTGCAAGTATACGAGGTCAAGTTATAGTATTTGTAAGGAAGTCGAGTGTCGAATCCACGAGGATTGACCACTTAAACTCCTTTGCTTGACTCAATTACGCACTCAAATTACAGATTAACTAGACATAAGACATGACACTAAAACTAAAGCAAGATGAGAAAGTGTATCTCACAAGACTAAGTCATTTGGAGACCTAACATTCATGGGATGGTTGAACTACAATGAATGATTTTTCGGTTGATTGAATGTTTACTACTAACTAAATTAAGTGAAAACATAAAATAAAATAAAATAAAATATAAATGTTTGGTTGGCTAGAGATGTCCCCACTAGCAAACTCAATGTACCAACAATGTCCAAGTTATGAGTTTTAGTCTGATTCACACATGTTTGTCCAATTCGTGATCCTTTTGAGTCACCATTGGTTGTGAACCGAATCTCTTAAGCCATTAAGGCACTAGAAGTGTTCTGGTCTAACATTCAAGTATAAAGCAAACCAAAACTAGAATGCAACTCAATTATGAATCGTATCCTAATCATACCACATGCCTAATGAGTTCAATATGTATTTACTTATGATGAATGTGAATGGATTTCCTTCCTAAGTCCCTATTAAAGGACATGAAAATATGTTCTGATGACTTTTCTAATCCACATCTTTTAGAACATGAATTAGAAGAAGTAACAATGAGCTACAAAGCCCCTTCGAGTTAATGTAAGCTGAACCAAAGCTCCTTCAGTCATTTAGACTACAAGAAGGCTTCGGTCCATGATCAAGCCTAATGAAAACCAAACTTTAAGCCCATCTTCTCAAATGCAAGCTAAGTCATGTTTACATGCTTATCTTCTTTAGGTGAGTGATTAGTTCACTTAGGTTCATTTTTAGCTTGCTTAAACATATCTCAACTTAGTCATGGCTAAGACATGAATATGAAAACATTGAATCAAGCCCAAAGATGCAAACATACGACACTCACATCACAAGCTATCAAACTCATTCACAACATATAGTAAACTAAACCAATTTCCAATCCATAACTCAAAACATAGTTCTATGTACATCAAATTGGCTAGGGCTTAAAAGGCAACTACTCACTAAGCATAATGAAATAGAAGACTAGATACATGCTCAAAACAAGAAAAGAGTAGAAATAACCAAGGGTCTCCTAGCCAAAGCTCCACCAAATGACTCCAAGACTTCTAGCTTCACTTCTTCACTCCAAGCTAGTACCAAACCTTCAAAAGGAGGTAAGGATAGTCCTTAGGATTCCAATGAGGCAAGGGAAAGAGGGATTACTTCCTACTCCTTTGAACTCTAAAGACCAAACCAAACCAAACCCTAGAGACAAAGATGAGAGGAGGAACACCCAAATAGGCCAAAGTGATGGTGTGGTGATGGAGAGGTTTGCCACTATGTGTGTGAGGGGGAGCTCAACCCTATAGTGTTGAGGGAGATATTTTTGGTGCAAATAATTCTAATTCAAGCTTAGACATGATCCACATTTTTAGGCTTTAAGAGGTGGTCCTAAGATGACTCACCTATGTCATGTGAGTTATATGTGCATATCTCCACACCAAAATATCTTCCTATATGGGCTCTTGCGGGTTTGAGTCTTGAAGTCTTGGGCCATCATATCTTGACCTAGTCATTGACAGGTGAAAACTTGCCAGAGTTAACCATTTACCGGTGGTTGACTTTTGTCTTCTTCCCGATTTTGGTCATTCTTCTCCAGATGCTTAAGAAACTTACTTGGCTTCGTAAAAAAGCGGTTAACCTCCATCTTTAAGCTTATTTCCATGCAAACTTACCATTTCCTAGCATAACAAGGAAATGTATCAAAAACGATGCTTTATTCCAAGAAGGCAAGCATTAAGCATAAGGTTAGGCACATAATTAGAACGTAATTATGGACCTAATAGTCAACCATTAAATTTGTAAATGATTCAAAGATGTTTTGATTATCGAAATAAAATAGTGAACACAGAACAATAAACAAAAACATCAAGTTATCTATTAAATAAGATGTGAATCTAATGGGAGAAAATGCTTGGAACCTCTCTCCACCCTAAATAGTCTTGTTCTACCCCAAAAATTAATCTGCACAACCCTAAATGAATGTTTCCCACAATTATCCCAAACTCGCTAGGACACTAACTGTATTGTACTCTCTTACTTGTCATGCCAAGTGGAAAGGTTAACCGCCTAATCTTGATCCCATATTGATAGATTTATGATGATGGTCAAAGTCTAGCCACCAAAATTCATTATGATCTAAGAGTGTTTGAGAATCAATCAGGCTTCTAGAGCTACTATGATGGATGCTCTAACTATAAACTATCAAACATGCATCTAAGTTGGCCGCCAAAGAAATATGAGATAGAAGTCATCCATGATATAAAAGTAAATAAATTCTCATCCCAAAGTTATGTAAATCACAAGGGGTTCAAAATCTAAGACATATGTACGGCTTCGATCAACCCCCAACTAAAAGAAATTAGCTATCCATAGTGTGAATACTAAGGCAGAACAATCCATGAAAGATTGGTTCAAATAAGGATGAAGAGGAATTCTTGCAGACAGGATTTCAATGCGTCGAACTGATGATCTCGTGTATCGAGAAATTTTTTTTTATGATTTATTTAAGGTTAATCAAGAAAGATATTTAGTTTTATTACCGACAGTAAATATTGAGAGCTTTTTAGTTGATTTATTAGATTGTCGAAGTTGGTTGACTTTGAGTGAAAGTCGTAGAAATTGTTGAGAGGAGTCCGTTGACACAAAGAATGCCAAAAACGGAGTTACTACAAGAAAGTTATGATCAGTGATAGTTTATCGAAAATGTAATAGCCGTAAATGGACGAGTATAAATAGGACTTTCTAATTTGGGAATTTATAGAGAGGAAAGTCGTAGAGTTTATCGAGATAAGTTTGTGGCCACATCAAGTATTAAAATCGGAGTTACGATGAAAAAATTTTTGTCAACTAAAATTTTGTATGATTTTACGGAAATCGGTTAGTCGCAACTCACACGTATATATAGAACTTTCTAAAAATAGAAAGTCAGACTTTCCTTTTTCGGGTGAGACTTTTTCTCTCTCATCCTCTCTCTCTCTCCCCACATCCCTATCTCCCGTCCCTCTCACTATCGATGGTGATGAACCACCGGTTAGCAACCAAATATGGTGGTCGTGGTGTCAAAAGTTGCGTCTCGACCTCCTCTTGAAAACTCCAACACCTCAACCTCCATTTCTCAAGGATAAAACGGAAATGTCTAAGAAAAAGGATGCCGAACGCTAACCTTTGGGGGTGATTATTTTGAGCTCGATTTTATGGTTCTTACATACTGGGCTTTGAAGCTCTCCTCACCATGAAGCTAAAGATACTAAGATCAAGTTCTAATTCAAACCATGGAGAGAGAATCGATGATTTGAAGTTTTTGGAAAAACTTATGTTCTTGAGTTCAAAGGTAAAATTGGGTGGTTTATAATTCGAATTAGACTTTGGTGTAATTATGAAAGTTGTTGTTGCGTTGATTTTGCAAAGTTTGGTGTTCGGGTCACCAGAAAAAGTCACTGGCGCCGCCGTCGCTGGTGGTGATTCACGGCGGCAATCCGGCGAAGGGTATTTTGATGTAAATTTTATGTTGTTTTGCTCCTAATTTTTTACCGATTGTAATAAAGAGGTTATTGAATTGATTTGAATATTGTTGATTAAGATGTGTGATTAATCAGATATTAATTAAACAATTTTACTATTATATCGAACGATTGAGTCGATGATCAATTCGACTTCGAGTCGCATAACATTTGAAGAATGTGTTGTGACTTTAAAAAGGATTTAGGAATTAGTATTTGGATATAGATTAAAGCACATCATTAGTTCGAAAAAGCACATCATTCGAGAAAGCGAGGATCTTGACGATAATGCTCGTTGGTGAATGAGCTAAGCTATTCATTTTTATTTTTGACGATTAATTATTAAGTAATAATTGTTGTTTCAGAATGACATGTTAGCGGCCAGTGATAGATGCATATAACTCCAACATACATGCTTTGACTTGATAGAAATCACGGCACTGTACTGTGAGTGGACCTTTATTTTCACAGTTGCTTGCGAGTTCATTGATTATATGTTTATGCAGTATGCTTTACGGTATGTTTCAGAGCATTTAAATTTGGAGATTATTTTGTGTTGGCTTTATTTAGTTTCATCGATGCCTTGGCTATATGGCTGATCACCGGATATCTAGTCGGACTGGGTTAGGACAAACACCCTACCTAACCCAGATTAACTCAGGTTAGGACAAACACCCTAGACGATCCCATCACCTATACTTTTCATCCATATAGTCGTTTCGGGTTACAGCAAATACCCTAAACGATCACCTCCATTTTATTTCAGTTCTACGATATTTTGAACTCGCGTAAGTTTTATCAGAAACGATGGAAAGACATATATAGCTACATTTTTCTTCAGTTTTATGCATATCGTGCAATTATGTTGCTTTGTCCACTCACTCTAACATTTTATATTTTTATGCCTTCCCTAGGCCCTTTGTTTTAAAATACCCAAATTGCAGGTTAGTCAGCTGAAGTCGTGATCATCCAGAGTTCAAGGCATAAAAGTCCACAGCTTCTGCCTTCTTAGTGTAGGTTCTCAGTTGAAGTTTAAGGTTGCTTGTGCTAGAATACCTGGTACCGATTAATCAGTGGTAGATACTTTAACACGGGTGGGTCCCACAAGACTTACCCTAAATTACTACGGTAACCTGGGACGGGTCTTGACGCACATCTGGTCCCTTCGAATCCTAGCGACAAACTTCCTTTGCGGCTGCTCCTGCTCCTTGTCTCTTACTCCCAAAATTGCTGATTAGCCTAAAGAGGGTTTATATATTGGCTTGATTGGACTGGTAATTGTCTACTTGGGTTTAATCTTCATTTAATTGCAAGAGACTCCTTCATTTTTTTTCTTATCACATCAGAACTCCTCGATTTAACTCCTTATCTCTATTTTCTCCACAAACTTAACAAAAAAAATCTTTATTAATTAAGAGAGCTGGGACTTTTACAGTTACCCAAAGTCAAACATCATAATACCAAAATTTGTCCTTTCCACTTATCATGTTGAAAAATAAATTGAAAATAATAAACAAGAGTAAATAAAATATTTGTGATTGAAAAATAGGAAAAAATAAATCAAATTAATAATCATCCATAATTTTTCTCTCTGTACGTAACTTCTTTTAAACTCCCTTCCCTTTTTTTTAAATACCCAACTTCCTGTGTTTTACTCCACTAATTATTACCATTTTCTTTTTAAATGATTACAACCTTTTTTTTAAAGGATGAGAGCCATTTTATAATAACTAAAAATGAAAGAAAAAATAAATCCAATTAAACACATGCAGAGCATGCAACCATTTTATAAAAAATGAATATCTTGTTTAAGGAAAGTATATTCCGTATCTTCTGGTATGTCTTGTTCTAATTATATTAGAAGTAGAGATTCTATCAATCCCTGATTTATAGGGATACTGATTATAATTGATTGTAAAACTTGTATTTAAGCCTTTTAAGGTAAAAAAAATTAATGAATAAAGAGACAGTTTAAGTTAATCATTATTGTGTTTACGTTTATCCTTCAACACCTTATTAGCAACTCTTAATTTGATAGCCATCACCCGAAACCCTAAAAACCATAAACAACACTACAAACCCATCGTCACCACCACCACCACCACCGTCGGACCTCCTCACCGCCAATCATCACCGTCGTTAGCTACCGCCGTCGCCGACCTCACCCCATATGCATCACGTGAAAGCTTCATCTCCAGTTTGTCAAGATTGCTCGACGTCCCAAATCACGCGACTGACAAGCGTTACCACCAAGTCGTCAAACCACAAATACTGTTGTGGTCATCCTGAGCATAACACCAATCCAAGTAAATTTTCTAACCCTCTTGAATTTAGAAATTAAGTTGCAAAACTTAATTACTGTAACACCCTAGATCTAGGACTAGATTTAGGTTGATTATTATTATGATATATATTGTTAATTATATGCGAGAGGAGAGGATTTCATCACCTCTTCAATCAGAAAGTTTGATTAGTGACGGTCTTGAAGGAGTCATGTAATAAATGCACTACAACCCACTCCCGCTCATAAAGCTCAAGCCCTCATTTTTTTGAGGAATCATATCCATCCAGTTCTGAAGAAGCAGTACTTAAAAAAGGATGATCTCAAGGATTTATGTGATGTTTTGAAGCAACGCTTCAACAATGTGCATGATGCATAACTTTCAATAATTAACTAAGCGATGGGATACCATCCGTTTGTTAGATTAACCAAAGGTTGATTTCTGCAATCAAGCTACGTTAGAATTACAATCGGAGCTGAGCTTCTGTGGAGATGACAAGACTGATCAGGATATGATCGAGAAGTTTTTGAACACTTTTCCATCTTCCAAGAGTATTTTAGCTCATCAGTATTGGCTTGAGTATCTCATGAATATCCTAGCTAAGAATAAAAGACATCATGAGATAATTCTCAACAATAATGCAAGGCCCGCTAGGACTAAAAAACACCTAAGAATTACAACACTGGTGGGAAGGCACATAAGAACAAGAAGAAAAACTATTATGAGCCTTACAGTACCCATGGTGGGAAAGGAGGACGTGGTAGAGGTCATGGTAGATGTCGTAGTCAAATCTTGACTTGGACTCGCCAAGACGCAGGCCACAATAACTCCAACAAGAATAAGTCTAGTTCTAGTCCAAAAAATGATGGCAATTCTTCACACTCTGCTCCATCAGTCAAGTATCCATGCTTTAAGTATTGCTCTCCTAAACATATGCATAAGTAATGCCGTGAAAGCAAGGACATCCAGAATATCTACAAGAGGCATAAGCATTACTTGGCACAAGAGGTTAATTTTTCTAGAGGAGACTATGAGATGGAAGAAACCAATAAAGTTAATCTCGTTGTAACAAACAACAAGAATGAGAATCTTGAGTCCGAATTTTAATTAGTCTATGTATTAGGTTATTATTTCTGCTATGTAATCAAGTTTAGTTTATTTTTGGCTTGTTTTTGTTTTGAGACTTTATTTTTAGTCTTTATTGGAATAAGACATCTTTGATCTAATTTGTGTTGGCAAGTGATGAAATTTCTCTATTTTCAATATATGATAGTGTTGAGAATGTTATTTTACGTCATTATGCATGAATGATTTGAAATATAAAATATTCCATGGCACTAAGACACTAAAACCCAGAAGAAGAAAAAAAAGAGGATGTTCTGATCCCAGACGTCTCGATCCGTCGAGACATACACCTTGGATCATTTTTGACATGTTTTACGACCCGTCGAAATTTTGAGGCAAAGTAGACAGATAGTTGACACAAGTTTTACACTTGATAACATATAGTTGAACATATATTGAAACTGTTGATAGTGTTGAGAATGTTATTTTACTTCATTATGCATGAATGGTTTGAAATATACAATATTTCATGGCATTAAGACACCAAAACCCAGAAGAAGAAAAAGAAGAAAAAATAAAGAGGATGTTCTGATCCCAGACATCTCGATCCTTCGAGACATACACCTTGGATCATTTTTGACATGTTTTACGACCCGTCGAAATTTTGAGGCAAAGTAGACAGATAGTTGGCACAAGTTTTAAACTTGATAACATATAGTTGAACAGATATTGAAACTGTTGATAGAAGATGATGGCGACATCGAGCAGAGTCGTGGTGCTATAGAGTCGTACCTCATGAAATCCTTGTGAAATTGATGGGAGAGGTAGGGAGGGAGGGAGGGAGGGAGAAAGAGAGAGAGTCTTTGCGGCAAAAATAGAGTTCGTAACTCTCTCTTAATAAGAGGAAATTTGAATTTATAAAAGGAAAGTTAGAAGGCAAGATCAAAATGTCAAAACTACTTTTTTTTAATGTTTTTTTTAGGTCTTTTAGAAATAATGTTAAGTTAGGTGAGCATTTTTAGAATAACATGGGTTATGTATTATTTACTTTTAACTATAGTGATATGTATCGGGGGTTTTAGGAAAACAAATGTTATTGAGTGCGTCTATTCATACTTCCACATTGATTATTTGCACCTCCAATTTTTTAGACAACTCTAATTACAAATTTACCCTTTTTTCGATAACACTGTAACTCTATTCTTCATCGTCTCATCTCCCGCAACTTTGATCAGTCTTCACACCATTACATTACCTCATTTTTGTGCTTCAACTATTACATGTAGAGCGAGAGTAGTTTTTCCAAAAGCCTCAGGACCATATATCTCCACAACACGTCCTTTCAAGAATTGACCAAACTGATATCAAAAACTGAAATTCTTATGGGAAATGAGGACACAGAAACATACATATACAATCAAGACTATTAGCTATTAGAACTCTAAATAATTCCAATCGATTAAGATACCTTTCGAAATCTGCCAATTCCTAGCGCTAAAAAGGGGCCAGAGTTTCGTCGTTGGTGACTTTAACCTCCTAACGGCAGTAGAGACGAGAGAGCATTGTGGGGATAAAAGTGTGACGACCCGAACCAGAATCAGCAGTATGACCAGCTATGTACGTGAGTTACCGCGTAGTCACTGGTATCCGACGGTTGGTTGGAATCGCCGAGCTTGTTAACGACTTAATTATTGGCCGAGAATTGGAGCTAGGTCTCTTCTTGAGAGTCGTTCTACATGTGATTACGAGTTCGTGGGCGGTTCCGGATTGTTATTTGGACGACCGAAGAATTAGTTATGAATATTTGAAGTTCGGATTTAAATGGTGGGCTACTTAACGACTAAATTATCGGACGAGAATTTGGTTTCAGCTTCTTCACGGAAGTTGTTCAGAATTTAATTTCGAGTTCGTGGGAACTTCCGGAGCATGATTTAGAGTTACGAGGAATTAGTTGCAAATTTTGCCGTTTGTTGATTATTTAGTCGATTTAATGTGTGTTGCTTTGAAAGGTTGAATTTTTATTCAGTTGGCCGATATGTTTGACATCGGGTGATTATTGAAGAGTATGTTGAGACGAGTTTGTGGTCGCGAGAATTATTGGGATCGGAATTACGACGAAGAAGTTACGCGCGTTTGAAGTTCGACGAAAAGGATAAACATGGAGTTTCTGTTTTGGGAAAGCTATAAATAGTAACTTGCTCTTTTGGGAAAGTGTTGACTGAAATTAATGGGTTGACTTTGGGTCAACTCGGTTTGACCGAGTTGAGGGAGAGCTCACGGTGGTGGCGGTGGCTCCACGCCGGCGACCGAATTCCGGCGACCCCATGGCTTGGGGCTTACTCTGTTCTGCTCGCCCCGACCTCCCGAGCCTTCCCCCGGCCACCACGCACGGCGTGGCTCACGGAGGAGAGAGGAAAATCCGATCAAAAATGGAGGAATTTTGGGTTAATGGTGGTTTTCGATTCGGGCCGAGATGAACTTCAAGAGGTACTGGGTTTTGTAGCCCTCTTCATTGTGATTCTAACCATATAAACATGGTGTTCTAATTCGATTTGAGCATGGAGAATTTTGGGTTTGAATTTTGTGTTTCATTTCGGTTTATCATGAAATTGGATGTGTTAGAGTGAGAATTGGACTTCGGTGCAGTTATGGAAGTTGCTCAGTGGATGATTTTGAGTGGAATTGGTGAAGCTCCGCCGTGAAATTTTCCGGTCAACAGTGGCGCCGCCGTGGACGGCGGTCAACGGCGGTCAACGGTCAACGGGTTGACTTTTTGACTTTCGACAAGTCGCATGTCATTTGACTCGAAATCGCGCCCCGATCGCAGTGGGGAGGTTCGTTTTTCGAGTTGAGCGTCCGAACGTAAAGCGAGGTATTGAGGTGGTATATACGGATTTTCGACGATTCGTCGACTTTGAATTGTGTATTTCCGAGAACGGTGGTTTCTCGTGGTTTGATTTGTATTGTCGGATTATGACTTTGAATATTGGACATTGTGGATAT
Source organism: Geum urbanum (assembly GCA_946800695.1). Taxonomy (NCBI): domain Eukaryota; kingdom Viridiplantae; phylum Streptophyta; class Magnoliopsida; order Rosales; family Rosaceae; genus Geum; species Geum urbanum. The sequence continues at coordinate 12,948,187 of OX327017.1, read as the reverse complement.
TCAGGGGTTCGTGATCGTTTGTTTGGCGAGGGACATTCCGCCGGATCACGGGTTAACGCGATACGCGTTACGCCAGACTGTGAGTGGACAATTTCTTTTCACAGAAATCTCGCGAGTCTTTTATGTGATTTATGATCTTGAGCATGCAGTATGATTATGGTTTTACGAGCATGAGATTTCATATGAGTTTATGATTACATGAGCATGTGTTTACGATTGTACAATTATATTTATACGAATATACGTATACGATTATGCATATACTTATATATTGTTTCATGCATTTGCATCGAGATATTTGTGATTTGGTTTTCACAGAGTACAGTCTTGGTTACGTTGTTGTATCGATACACTTGCCTCTCGGTTGATCCCCGATGGTAGGCCATCCAGGAGGGGCGTCGTTATCCCTACCTGACCGGTGAGGGGCGTTTTCCCCGGAACCGAGGCCATTTTTGGCTTAGAGTCACGGGGACTAAGGACCTCGTGATTCGGGCTGTACTAGCACGGTGTGTGTCCATGAGTGACCCCGTGGGATTTATACTTGCATGCTCAGTACGCTGGAGGATTATGGTTTTACCTCGTGTACTTTGTTATTATTATTTACCTAGACTCGCATATGTTATTTTAAACATATATATTAAATGGTGAAAGACATTTATTTTCGTCCACTCACTCTAACGTGTTTATTGTCTTTCACCTGGGCTTTTCGGTTTCTGTGCCCAGTTTGCAGTTCAGGCTCTGGTGTTGCACGTCGTGGTCGGAGGCATAGTGCTCGAGCTACTTTGTTTCATCCAGTAGGTTTATTGTTCTACCTACTGTGGTATGCGTATACGATTATGTATTAGATGTCGCTCTGAGCTTCCTATTGAATACGTTATACGATTTTATACTGTATTTCAGTAAAGTGTATATATATTTACTACTTTACTTTACTGTTGATATATTGAGAAATCCGGATGGGATTGGTGCCCACGGTTTGATTTTTGTGGCATAGGATGAAGTGTATTTTCCGCGTGCAGGTAATGGTAATTCTACGCTAGTAACGAAACTCTGCCCAAATTTCGGAAAGTTTTTGTTGGTTCGTGTTTTCGAAGGGGATTCGATTCCGGTTTAGGGAGCTAAATCGGGGTTGGGTCCTTTCAGCTTGGTATCAGAGCATTAGGTTATAGGTTCTGTAGACTCCTGTAGTTGTGTTTACTAAGGATATTTGAGAATGTACAGCATGACTGGAATGGTGACCCGACCGGCCGGCGGATAATCATCAAATTCCCGGTGTTGTATACTTTCAAATATTTGAAGTTCCATGATTACGTTCCAATTGTTGTGAACGATATTGTATTCATTAGGATGCCTCCTGACGTGCTTTTCGTGTCGTTTCGGTTGTGGATCATGTTGAGGATCATTCGACGCGCAATTTGCCAGAGAACAGTGGATTCGAATGAGTATTCAGAGTTCAGAGAATTGTGTGGCACGGTTTGCCTAGGGATGTGTATATGGGCGTCTATATGTTGCCTCAGAGCTGAGAATTTTGGCGGTGATGTTTGCCTGATTCTGATCATTGTGTTTGGTGGGCTGATATTATGTGAGTTCCGGTTGTGATTCCATAGCCTACATTCAGAGTGTAGTGTATACTGTAATGTTTGATCAGGCTACCCAGCAAGCGTATTGTGGAGTGTTTATCCATTTGCGGCTGAGATGCATTGTTCTTATGTTGTTTCGGTTTGTACGAGTTATGTGGCTTCAGAGGAAGCAGAGCACGAGGTTCGAGATGAGTTTTAACCTGAGTATCAGAGAGAGTCTGATTGATGTGCCTCGAGATATCCGTGAGGAGCTTAGTGTGTTGCACTCAGCGGCGAGGTTATTATGAAGAAAAGTTGTACACAGTTGTCGATATGATGGTTTGAGGAAAGTGGACTTCGTCGAGATTTTGATGAGGTTGAGTTCCGACACTTCGGGATCAGTGATTTCATCAGACTGAGGTCTTTTAGATTATGTTGAGGATCCTCTGCTGATCCGTTTGACGATGACGGAGATCACGGTGTAGCGGACTTGTTCTTGTGGTATGAGTTTGGGTGATCGTTGGTGATCCTATCACGCAGTTTGTGTTGCGGTGACGTGTGTTCGTAGAGCACTTTCAGTTGTCATTATGGTGGCCAGGAGGGTCACATTGCGAGGGAGCGCCCTCAGCCAGCTGTGTTAGTGGTTTAGCAGCTCAGAGTTCACGAGGAGATCATGATGCTGTTTCTGGAGCTTGATCGACCCAGATTTCTAGACGAGCCATTCTGAAAGTCGTAATTGACGTGGACGGCTAGTTGGGCATGTTGGAGTTCGTGCCATGACCTTGTTTGAGGACAGATTTTTTTCTCCGAGGTTACTGTTGTTTGATATCCATGGCTATTGTACCTGCATCTCCATTTCCGAGGTTTTGGAGAGTATTGTATCCATCCGGAGGTTGCGAGATCCTTGTTGGAGGTTATGACTTAGCCGGGGATCTGTTATAGCTGGATATTGCGGTTACAGTATGTTTGTGAGTCTGACGACGCATTTGGTTGTGTTCGAGTGCCTCGAGAAGGAGGTTGTGTTTCGACGACCTGGTTTTCCCGAGATACTGTTTCGTGGTGATGGTCGAGCGAATGGTGGAGACGAGTTATGTTGCTTGTTTGGCTTATGATGCGGATACTACGGTTGCTGTGTCTGATATTGGCGACATTGAGGTGGTTCCTGAGTTTCCTGGCGTGTTCCAGAGGAGTTATCAGATGTTCCTCCAGTTCGGGAGACTGACTACACCATTGAGCTTGTACCAGGCGCTGGACTCATTTTACCGACACCTTGTCGTTCGGAGCCAGCGGAGCTGATGGAGCTACAGTTTCGACTCCAGGATTTGCTGGAGGATATTTCAGGAGATTTCATGCGACCCCGTGTATTTGCGTGGTGTATTCTTGCATCGTGTGTACGAATGATGGATGGTTCGATGTGGTGGTGCACTGACTACTGGAAGCTCGATTTGCTTCAGAGGAGAGCGAGTATCCTCCGTTTCGGACTGACGATTAGTTTGATCAGCTCGTGAGAGCTACAGTCTTGTTGAGGATTGATTTCGGGATTGGAGATTATCAGTTGAGGACCGATGAGTCAAGTGTGGGTTTTGGTTGATTAGCGTGAAAATTTTGGTCACGTGATGTCAGCCGAGAGAGTTGGCGTAGATCCTGACCAGATTGAAGCCATGATGATTCGGAGTTTGCCCTACCATTGCACCAGAGATCGGGAGTCTCTTGGGTTTGGCAGGCTATTACCGACGGCTTATGCAGGATATTCCCGGATTGCCACTCTACTTCCTGGATTGACGAAGAAGGCGTCAAGTTCGAGTGGTTCGATGCACGCGAGGAGAGTTACTTACTCATGCAGGATGATCGACCGTTGCTTCGGTTTTGACCTTACCTGATGATCGCGACGAGTTCGTGGGATATGGCGATACATCGAGATTTGGTTTGGGTTGTGCTTTGATGCTGTGTAACAGAGCGGTGGCTCATGGTTACGGATAGTGGAAAACTTATGAGGCTACGTATCCGGAGTTTGATTTGGGTGTAGCTGTATTTGTGTTAGTATCAGAGAGTTTGAGACACTATAGCTATGACGTGTAGCGCAGTGTAGGATGTACACTGACCACTGAGTTTCATCCACTTGCATTTTCGGCCAGATTTGGGCTTGAGGCAGTGTAGATGGAGGGAGTCGACTATCGATTATAGCTCCACATTTGAACTTGTTCGAGGAAGGCTAGTGGTTGTACTTTGACCATCCGTTTGGGATGATGTTGTTGTTATGATGTATTCAGTCGAGAGTTAGGAGTTTCAGTATTGCATGTGGGTATGTGTGGATTGAGTTTCCATGTTAGCCGAGTGTGGGCTACGAGAGCTGAGTTTGAGTATGATGGTGTTGAGGCTCGTGGTTTTACGCTCATTTGACGCTAATGGTACAAAGATGTGTCTGATATTTCGAGTTACTACTCGTGACACAACATGAAGAACGATATAGCAGCTTGTGCGAGCGCAGCTTGTGTGTGCTGATGCCACATTCGTCGACTGGCGATGGCTAGGAGGCAGAGACTTGCCGAGATGTATTATCCATTTGAGATTTCCGGTTAGACGTGACGGTTGCTGCTATGATTGTGTGTATGTGTACACTTTGGTTGTGATACCAGTTGTCGGGCCTTTGTGGATCATTTGACGAACTCAGTACAGTTCCTTGTACTTTCGGAGATGATTCCAGTGGTTGGCTGGCATAGTTGTGTTTGACGGAGATTGGCCATCTACGTGGTGTACCTGTGTCCCAGTTCGCCGATCGAGGTAATCAGCTACGACTAAGTGTTGGTGAGCTTTGCAGCGAGCATTGGAGACCAAATTACGAGCTAGTACCGGTTCTTATCCTCAGATTGGCGAGCGATCTTCGAGGACTATTCAGACCTTGGAGGGCATGTTGTGGACCTCGGTATTGATGTTCCAAAGGATTCGGGACCAGCAGTTTCACTTGTTTGAGTTTGCTTGTTGTACCAGTTTGTGGACCACTATGGTTCTGATGCTGCGTGATGTCGTTTTGAGGAATGTTGTTGTACTTCACTGTGCTGGAGCGAGTTTGGTTTGAGTTTGAGTTGATGTTTGATTCTGATTTTGTGGAATATGCTACCACAGACTGTCAGATTAGCGGAAATGGGTTGATAATTGTTTGAGTTCGATGCTTGAGTTACGTTGGTATGAGCAGGTTGTGTTGTGATTTGCCTTGATGTTTTGATTCATATGTGGTCATAGGCGAGTTTGTGTTATGCCGTATGGTTCGGCATCGCCTATAGTGTTGGCTTTGTGTGTTGTGTTCCGCGTGGCGGAACTATGTTTCAGGTTTGCTACGTGTACGTTGTGTACCCTGTCTGTTCCTTATGTAGGAACACTTGGCGCTTGTGTGGAGCCAGTTCAGATTTGTGATTTGTGGGTACAGAGATTCCAGCACAGAGCTATCTCCTATTGTGGAGTCAGTTGCCAGAGTTGTTCAGTTAATGTAGCCACTGGGCAGTTGAGCAGTATACAGAGGCAGTGTTCCTACTTTTAGCCAGCAGACTTGGAAATTTCGAGGTCGAAATTTTTCTAAGGGGGGTGGATTTGTGACGACCCGAACCAGAATCAGCAGTACGACCAGCTATGTACGTGAGTTACCGCGTAGTCACTGGTATCCGACGGTTGGTTGGAATCGCCGAGCTTGTTAACGACTTAATTATTGGCCGAGAATTGGAGCTGGGTCTCTTCTCGAGAGTCGTTCTACATGTGATTACGAGTTCGTGGGCGGTTCCGGATTGTTATTTGGACGACCGAGGAATTAGTTATGAATATTTGAAGTTCAGATTTAAATGGTGGGCTACTTAACGACTAAATTATTGGACGAGAATTTGGTTTCGGCTTCTTCATGGAAGTTGTTCAGAATTTAATTTCGAGTTCGTGGGAACTTCCGGAGCATGATTTGGAGTTACGAGGAATTAGTTGCAAATTTTGCCATTTGTTGATTATTTATTCGATTTAATGTGTGTTGCTTTGAAAGGTTGACTTTTTATTCGGTTGGCCGATATGTTTGACTTCGGGTGATTATTGAAGAGTACGTCGAGACGAGTTTGTGGTCGCGAGAATTATTGGGATCGGAATTACGACGAAGAAGTTACGCGCGTTTGAAGTTCGACGAAAAGGATAAACATGGAGTTTCTGTTTTGGGAAAGCTATAAATAGTACCTTGCTCTTTTGGGAAAGTGTTGACTGAAATTAATGGGTTGACTTTGGGTCAACTCGGTTTGACCGAGTTGAGGGAGAGCTCACGGTGGTGGCGGTGGCTCCACGCCGGCGACCGGATTCCGGCGACCCCATGGCTTGGGGCTTACTCCGTTCTGCTCGCCCCAACCTCCCGAGCCTTCCCCCGGCCACCACGCACGGCGTGGCTCACGGAGGAGAGAGGAAAATCCGATCAAAAATGGAGGAATTTTGGGTTAATGGTGGTTTTCGATTCGGGCCGAGATGAACTTCAAGAGGTACTGGGTTTTGTAGCCCTCTTCATTGTGATTCTAACCATATAAACATGGTGTTCTAATTCGATTTGAGCATGGAGAATTTTGGGTTTGAATTTTGTGTTTCATTTCGGTTTATCATGAAATTGGATGTGTTAGAGTGAGAATTGGACTTCGGTGCAGTTATGGAAGTTGCTCAGTGGACGATTTTGAGTGGAATTGGTGAAGCTCCGCCGTGAAATTTTCCGGTCAACAGTGGCGCCGCCGTGGACGGCGGTCAACGGCGGTCAACGGTCAACGGGTTGACTTTTTGACTTTCGACAAGTCGCATGTCATTTGACTCGAAATCGCGCCCCGATCGCAGTGGGGAGGTTCGTTTTTCGAGTTGAGCGTCCGAACGTAAAGCGAGGTATTGAGGTGGTATATACGGATTTTCGACGATTCGTCGACTTTGAATTGTGTATTTCCGAGAACGGTGGTTTCTCGTGGTTTGATTTGTATTGTCGGATTATGACTTTGAATATTGGACATTGTGGATATTCAGGGGTTCGTGATCGTTTGTTTGGCGAGGGACATTCCGCCGGATCACGGGTTAACGCGATACGCGTTATGCCAGACTGTGAGTGGACAATTTCATTTCACGGAAATCTCGCGAGTCTTTTATGTGATTTATGATCTTGAGCATGCAGCATGATTATGGTTTTACGAGCATGAGATTTCATATGAGTTTATGATTACATGAGCATGTGTTTACGATTGTACAATTATATTTATACGAATATACGTATACGATTATGCATATACTTATATATTGTTTCATGCATTTGCATCGAGATATTTGTGATTTGGTTTTCACAGAGTACAGTCTTGGTTACGTTGTTGTATCGATACACTTGCCTCTCGGTTGATCCCCGATGGTAGGCCATCCAGGAGGGGCGTCGTTATCCCTACCTGACCGGTGAGGGGCGTTTTCCCCGGAACCGAGGCCATTTTTGGCTTAGAGTCACGGGGACTAAGGACCTCGTGATTCGGACTGTACTAGCACGGTGTGTGTCCATGAGTGACCCCGTGTGATTTATACTTGCATGCTCAGTACGCTGGAGGATTATGGTTTTACCTCGTGTACTTTGTTATTATTATTTACCTAGACTCGCATATGTTATTTTAAACATATATATTAAATGGTGAAAGACATTTATTTTCGTCCACTCACTCTAACGTGTTTATTGTCTTTCACCTGGGCTTTTCGGTTTCTGTGCCCAGTTTGCAGTTCAGGCTCTGGTGTCGCACGTCGTGGTCGGAGGTATAGTGCTCGAGCTACTTTGTTTCATCCAGTAGGTTTATTGTTCTACCTACTGTGATATGCGTATACGATTATGTATTAGATGTCGCTCTGAGCTTCCTATTGAATACGTTATACGATTTTATACTGGATTTCAGTAAAGTGTATATATATTTACTACTTTACTTTACTGTTGATATATTGAGAAATCCGGATGGGATTGGTGCCCACGGTTTGATTTTTGTGGCATAGGATGAAGTGTATTTTCCGCGTGCAGGTAATGGTAATTCTACGCTAGTAACGAAACTCTGCCCAAATTTCGGAAAGTTTTTGTTGGTTCATGTTTTCGAAGGGGATTCGATTCCGGTTTAGGGAGCTAAATCGGGGTTGGGTCCTTTCAAAAAGATAGAGTAGAAGAGTTAGTAGATGTTTCCTTTTGTAAGGGTGAAAATAGAATTAAAGTTGTTCAAAAATATTAGGAGATGCAAATAGCGATTATGAAGGTGTGAATAAACTCGCCCAACGTTATTTTGAGTTTTTAATAAGGCTGCGGCTATTCACACTCCAGTTTTTACTCTTCACATCTCATATCATTTTTATTAGTGAATTACTATTATATCCTGAATGGAATTTACATAATTATCCATATTATTACCTACAATTACAATAATCATTGCTTCTACACCCCAACAAGTATAATTGGAGCAAAACTCTCATTCATGTAAAACTGATACTCAGTAAGTACGATTGTTCTGCACATTTTACAACATATGATTCATTTTTTTGGAACTGATGTGAAATAGCCCCCGCTTTAACGAATAAAATAGCATAGTTTGCCAAATAGCCTGACAAGTATAAAGACTTTATTTGACAAGCTTTTGACAAAAACCCATACATTGTTTGTCAATAGTATGACAAACTTGAGGCCTACATTTGACAAGCCTCTGACGTAACCATGGAAGATGGTTGTTAAAGTTCTAATGAACACAAGTGTATAATTGTGTTTGTTAAAAAAAAATTAGTTAAACTCTGTCGTAAACTTTATTTTTTGTTTTGTTTGCCATTTGCTTGAGTGGTTTGATGTTATACATAGAGTCTGAATTGTATGACAAATAAATAAGACGCGTTTGACAAACCTCTGAAGAATAAAATAATTTTGTTTATCTAATATCTGACAAATGCTCATCATTTATCAACAACTTCAAACCTTCATATATTATTTCTTCGGCCTATCTTAGAATGGGCTCTTAGAATGGGCTGTAAGGGTTTTTTTTTTATAATACGTATACCTAATGAGTATTTATATCTATAAATTGGGTGTATTTAGTATTTTATATTTTTTAAAATATTCTAATAACTTGTAAAGAATAATGAGGTGAAAAGAGAAAAATAATTTGCGCTTATTAACACAGGGATACTGGTTTGGCCACGGCATAAACCCTTTCTCAGTCTCTTTACTTTTCTCTCAGACACTCATCATCACCATCCGCTCGCTCAACGAGCTTCTTCCTCTATTGTTGTCGTGAATTTCTTTCGCACTAAAATGAAGTCGGGAAACTCCAACAATCCACTCGAGTTCAACCTCCAACAGGCTTTGAGCAGCTTCCAAAACCACTGCTCTGGTCTACTCCACCACTTCAAAAACCCTTCTTCCCTCCAAACCCACCTCCAATCCACCATTTCCAACCTCCAAAACCAAGCCAGGTTTACACTGTCCCAAACCAACAAGCCACCTCCTTCACCACTCTGGGCTCGAATTTCCGTAAACAACAAAACCCAATTCCCAAATGGCAGTGGCAGTGGCGGCGGCGCCATGTCGACGGAGGCCATCGAGGAGCGGCTGGCGGGTGTGCCAGTTTATGCCCTGAGCAATGCCGCCGAGGAATTCGTATTGGTTTCGGGTGCTTCGAGTGGCAAGTCTCTCGGATTGTTTTGCTTCAAGAAAGAAGACGCCGAGTCACTTCTCGAGAATATCAGAATTATGGACCCTGGAATGAGGTCCGGCTCCAAAGTTGTCGCTGTGGCTTTGAACAAGGTGCCACCAACCCCTAACATTTCAATACTTTTTTTCTTTTTTCTTTTTCATTTCAAGAATTGCTTTGCTATTTCTTTAACTCAGACCTTGTTTTTGTAGGTTTTTCAGCTCAAAGTTGATGGGGTGGCGTTCCGGCTTATTCCTGACTATTCGCAAGTCAAGAATGCTCTCAAGGTTGGTAGCGTTCCTTTCGGTATCAAACATAACTACACTGTTTCTAATGGGATTTACACCATTGTAATAAGTATGGATTAACTATCATCAGTCTTGAAAAGTTATCCAGACCTTGGTAGTTTGAGGCATAAATTGTACACATTCTAATGGGATTAAGAATCCAAAAATGGCATTTACAGAAACTGTACCATTTGTTTGATGTACTCATAGCTTGCAACATGCATTTCATATATAGGAAATAGTTATTTGATTTGGTTTCCTTTTTCCTTTTTTCCTTTTCAGGAGAAGGAGAAAGAGAAAGTTGGATCTTCTGATGATGGCTTTTTTGGAGTGCCAGTTTTCCAGGTTATTCTCTAGGCCTTTTTCAATTAAACTTGATAATTTCTAAAGTCTACCGATGCTCTTGCCTGATTTTTGTATTCAAAGATATTGTATCATGCACCATCCCTGTGTGTTCTTAATGAGGGTTCTGATGAAAATTTCAAACGCGCCTCTGCACTGCATGCTGAGATACCGCCGATACCAAATATTATCATTATCAGCAATAGGATATTGAATAAAAAAGTTAAAACTTTTAACTTCTGATGATAGTGATGGTTTATTAAATTATATCATCATTATCATGGGTGTATATGGAGAAGCTGAATGGTTTGTGAAACACTTGTCTAAACCAATATATATTTAGTGTTCACTACTCCATGCTATTTCCCATGTCTTGTGGGTGATCACACATGGAATATTGACCCCTTCCTAAGTTGTCTGGTAGTATTGTGTTTGGTTCCTCCTGTAGTGATCTTCATTTGGGTTCTGATGCTAAATTGAACTGTTCGACATAACAACTAAGTTGTTAATATATAAGAGCGTGAGGAAGAAATGCGATAAAAAGTCTGCAATGAACTTGTCATGACCATGGGTTTTATATTTGAATACAAGAACAAATGCCATGACCATTTTGTTCCATATCAGGTAACTGTATGATTTCCTAACAAAACATTTCTGAGCCTTTTCAATTTCATTCCAGAACTCACTCTTGAAACAATCGAGTGAGCTCCTTCTAGCTTTTGCAAAGCACAATTAAATCAACATTCTCCAAATCGTTAGGATCCCTCCTCAAAATAAAATTGCTTTTTGAAGGAAACAGAAGCATCCATTGGAGAATAATTGTTGCTTATGTGTCTCTCAGCATTATTTTGAGTCTAGTTAGTAAATTCGCGAATTATTCGCGAATTGACGATTTTTTGAATAAAACATCCGTTTCCCGTTCACAATGCAAAGATTTAGCAAAAAATCCATTTATTTTAACCCGAACGAATTAAATGCAAATTAAATGTTTTTTTATATTTTTTTCAATGAAAAAAACGTGAATTAAAGTAAAAAAAAAATTAAAAAAAGAGGAAGGAAGCAATATAACTCTCTCAACACACATGTTGTGTTTCTTAAGAAAAAACTAATTGAAAAAAAAGTGATTAGAGTTATCTAGAAGTCTTCCTCCAGTGCACAACTTCACCCGCAGTTTGGAAGTTTATGAATTTGTTTTGTGATACCTTTTAGTTAAACTTTCAAGTGTGGGGAAGATTGTACCTGGTATTTTTGTTGTATTTTGATTCAAAGTTGTAGATTATATGATTATATTAAGAATGCATTTTTATGGTTAAGCTAAAGTCCATGGTTTCAGTCAATTTCACAATTATAATTAGAATATATGAATATGTGCAATGTGTATATATCCGAATTTTTACGTTTTTTATTTTAGTTATTTTCCATTTTAAACACATACATATCAAATTTTAAAATATGCCGTTTCCGAATTTTATGGCCGAATTTATACGAATTTTATTCTTGTAAAACTACCGAATTATACACGTACGTATTTTTGACGTATAATTTGCGTACCGTTTTCTATTAACTAGGATTTTGAGTTATGCAAGTGGATACAAGCAGCACATGTATCTTAGAAACTCCTTGGGAAAGAGCTTTCTATCACTTGTGTGGCTTTATTGGTAAAATGCACAAAATTTTCTGTTGTGGAATATTTTTCTTGGGAGTCACAAAACAATCCAGCTGGTTAGTTTTAAATATATTTAACCCGATGCATTATTCATATTCAATAATGGAGGTTTTAAAAAAAGAAAGTGAATAGAGGGACTACTGTAGGATGCATATTTTTAACTGCAATGGGCAGGTAGACTATTGCAGTAATTCAATGGGACAGTATGATGTTTCAGTTAAAATTCAGTGATTGACAGTTTGGTGCTTGTTGCAGTCCAAGTCTTGTTTTACACAAAACTATTAAGGAAAGCACCATTAGACTGAATCTAGTGGTCGAAGAGTATTTTACATATATTTGAATTTTATACTGGAGCATGCCATGCTAATATTTGGACCCTATGGAAATGATTAATCAACTACAAGGTTAGGTAAGGTTTACTTTCAAAACCACATGGTGGAGATAAGGGCTAAATAGAGTGTTTGCTTCACTCACAAAAATCATATTCCAAATCCTATAATCAGTTGGAATTTGATAGTTTATTAGTATTTCAAAGCATGGAATTCACTGTAACGAAGTTAATAGCAGCAGTGACTGCATTGTGTATACCGACTTAACTATGAGGCTTGAATTCTCTTGTTTAGCTGATCCTTGTAGAAAGCTTCTCAGTTCTCACCAATAGATTAGTAATATTGCATATCAATTTTTTTCCGCAGAAAAATTGACCCAAATTATCTCTCGCCCATTGATTAACTCATATTGCAATGCACAAAGATTGTACAAATGGTTTCCGATAGGTCTCTACACCTGGCATGTAGTTATTATAAAAGCACCTCAAATTTTGTTATACTGAAAAGGCATACTTAACATGTCGTGTTATCTGTTTCTCTCCTCTTGGAGGCAAGCGGAACATGTTGCTTGACATACGAAACTGACCTCGTAGTTTAAGATTTTCTTTCCCTTCCTTAAACGGGGAAGCGGTGTTTGATTTTTCCTTCCAAAAAGTTTAACATTCCATTTTGAAAGTTTTGACATTATGATGTTAACTGATCAGCTCTGGACACTGTTTCTTACCATGACAGCCTAGGGAAAGCTTCGATGTATCCATTAGTGATAATATGTTTCGTCTTGATTCTAACATTTTATATGTTCAAGCATCTGTTTAGTCGAGGAGCTTGATTCTAAGAAGCCAAAGCAAGAGCTATCGTCCAGTATTTTTCAGGAAGGTCAGTTGAAGTAATAGTATATTAGTCTGCATTATTGATTACTCTAGCTTGTCTTGGGCATGAAATACAGTTTTCTTATTCTTGGATATCTTTTCTAGGAGGACTTGGAAAATTCATTATCGAGAGCTTCGCGTGAGCAGAATCAATTGAATCCTTTACTTAAACCTGGGGACATTCAGGTAAGCTGTTAAAGGCCTCCCAAATGGCAGTGCAGCAGACATGCAGAACATATATATCAGTGTTACTTATTTTTTTCTTTTTGATATGTAGGTTGCTGTTCTTGAAGATGTTATAAAGGGGATGAAGGTGTGCAGATATTTCCTTTTTATCTTACTATTTACTATTGCTGATGAATAATTGACGAGTAGATGGAGCACAAAGATAGAACAACTAACTGGTTTGCCTATTTAGCGGATACTCATAAATATTCATTTGCTTTCCTTCCCGGAAATTGCAAAAGTATAGAGTAACTTGCCTATGCTAAACTTTCAATGAAATGTTGCAGGAGGGTTCTACACCGGTGTGGGATGATGTCGTTTTCATCCCTCCTGGATTTGATATATCTACTGATCCCACCAAGCAATGAGCATATCAGCATATGCTGGAAAAGAGTCGCAATGTCCTCTTTGGCAAGAATATCGCTCAACCACAAAACTACAGCCTGTTTGTTTATATTGTTGGCATTAGAACCTGGTAGCTAACACCAAAAGGTTACTGTAGTTGAATTTGATTTTTGTTCGTGTAGCTATAAACCTTTAACTACTTCAATTCAGTGTACTCGGCTCTCAAGTAATTTGAGCCAGCATAAACCTTTAACTACTTCTACATTCTTTTGTGTGCTTGTTTATGATTTGCTTCCGCAGAAAGTAGAATCCTATTTGTGTATGGAGCTGGGCATTTTAGTGGCTCTTTTTCTCTGTCTGTAAATATCTTTGATCAAGCCATGAGGCTAAGAAGAAAGCCAATACAATGCGTAACAGTAAATCCAAGAACACGAATAGTACTGTGTTTGACTACCAAGTCAAGACGGATTGGTTCCATGAAGGAAAGAATTAGGCACCAAGTAAATGCTTTGATTCATGCCAATAGTATTTCTGTATTTAAACAACAATCCAATAGATACAATTGACTTGAATATAGAGCCTGGAACCCTGTCTTAGAAACCTGCAGAAGCATTTTCACTTGGGGTTAGATGCAGCCTTCCGCAATCTTGGGATAGAGAAGATCACCAATATTTCGTACCAGTTCAAATACTCCTGCATTATTGGGATTCGCTTTCATGTATTTATTGGACAATTTTAAAATACTGTACAAGGTTCTTTGGCATACGACAAATGTTTTGCACATTTTGGAGACATTATTCCAAGAAAAGGACTACAGTCAAGTTGCAATCCTTTTCACTGATCACCAATTCGCCATTGCCGGGCATGCAGGAACTATTTAGTTGGCAGAACTAATGTCGTTTGCAAATTTTGGCCACCTTTGGTGTTCTGAGCAATATCAAAATCATAGCGCGAGGGAATTTGGGTAGGTGACCGAAAAGTTCAAACAGTTATCAATCATGTGCAGGTCATTGCTTAATTATAATGGGAAGATGATAAATTCTACACCAGATTCAAATTTTTGACACAATTTTCATGGAAGTTGTTCGAGCATAATAATATATCAAGAAAAGAAACCATAGCAAGAACTAGACGCAAAGTTGTCAACAAAATTGAGGATAAATAAAAATGAAAAAAAGCATTCATTCAATCATAAATTGCATAAATTACCTACCAGATCCTACAGCAGAAACGTTATGATGGTCCAAGTTCCAATACAAAATGTTGTGAATATCAAAAATGGTTTAGTTCAGATGTCAGAGTTAAAAATTATACCGCCACGGACCTTTTGCCAGGTTTAAACTCAGGGGAGGATCTAGGTGAAGCGCAAGGTAGGCTGCGGGCCACCCAGATATTTGGGTATTTCTTTTTAAAAAAATTACGTATATATTTATAATTAATCTCTTTTTTATTGCGTTTTTTCTTACAATTTTCTCGCATTTACAGTCTCGATTACTCTATCTTCATCAATATTTCTCCCTCATATAGGAGTTTTCCTTTTTCGCTATCACACTCTGCGGTGCTCTCCATATTTGTTTTCCTCTACTTTTATATTCTTTTATAACTTTAACTATTTTTTGGAGTGATTTCTCATGATATAAAATCACTGAATGTTAACTTCGGCCCATATCTGCTTACTTGTTGTTGCATGAGTTAATGTTTACTTGTTTCTGATGCAGTAGTAGTCAAAGACGCATATGACTTAATTTTTTTCCCCTAATGTATGTTCTTTACATTTTTTATAACAAAAACATTAAATCTTTTCATTGTCTAAGTTTTTTTTTATAGGGAAAACACTAACAAACTAGCCTAAGGAAGACCTTCTAGGCCCTCCAAGACCTCTCAAATCATGTTGAGTCTAGTTTGTGTATTCTAGTTTCATGAGCTTTCAGAAAAACATAAAAAAAATTGTGCGTTGCACAATATTATACAGTCCACCATTTTTTAAAATCCTGGATCCGCCTCTGTTTAAACTATTGGTGTTTTGGCCGTAGGCTGAGAATTAGAGCAACCAAATCGATAAGTATGGATGGCCTTCCAAAAGCACCCGCTGAAGTTGATCTGCAAATATCATAGAAGGACGTCAACATGATTGCCTTAAATCAAAGACGAACCGTAATGATATAAAGAAAGCTAAATCTACCATTAGTTCGAAACACAATTTCCACTAGCTAAGCGGCAGCTGATTGGAAAACAATAATGCAAGAAAAACAAAATATAACTTGAAGTTAATACCCTATATGTAGCACTAAATTTTCATGGTGCCGGTTTCACTCTGACAAAGTACAGGACTACATATACCAGCAAGTTCCAAACTCCCTTCCATTCAAAAGGGTAATATGCTAAAATTGATCATTTCATGTGGCCTGATATAAATGTAACAGTTACCTTGTTATGAGCTCCTTAGCTAGTTACCTTGTTACGAGCTCCTTGACTGACTCAGTTTCGAGTCCATAACAAAAAGGGAAAAGTGGGTCGTAGTGTGGATCCCCAACATTCATTGGGAGTTGGTCTACAGTTCTGAACCATGTTCTTGGAAGCTTCCCACTGAACCCTTGTTCACCATAAGAGCAACTGCAGTGGTTGGGACGGCAAGGACGTCCGGAGGGGGGGGCCACCATTTGAGGACGTCCGGGGGTTAGGCGAGGTGTAGCGGGAGGGAAGAGGGAGGCCGACCGGACGTTGACCGGGAGGTCGTCCTCCCCGGCTTCCTCTGTTGAGGACGAGTGCGAGGTCGTCCGCCTGGCGGGCCCCACGCACTTGGGTGACGCCAGGCTGACGTACGGTTTTTTTTTTACCCGAAAAAAAAGTAAAAAAGTAAAAAAAAAAAGTTAAAAAAAATTGACGGACCAATCGCCGGCCGACACGTGGCGCGTCCAGGGCTGCTGCCAGATCAACGGCTAAGTTGATCTGGGCCGTCCATTTTGAACGAATATAATCTAGATCAACGGCCTATATTCAAATGCAACGGTCAGATCGGCCTAAAATGAAAAAATTGCAAAAAAATCCCAAAAAATTACAAATGAGCCCTTACATTTTTTCTATAAATACTACATTCATTTCTCACACAATTTTGTGCACAACAAATTCATTCTCTCCCTCTCTCCATCTCTCCTCTAAATATATTTTTTTTGTCGGAAATAATGGCTACAAATTGGCTTCTTTCGGAAGATGTACAATTGAGCATCTCTTATTGTCGTTTTAGCGTTGATTCCATCACCGGAAATCGACAAAAGGTGGAAAAATTGTGGGAAAAGGTTTATGGCGATTTTAAGGCGAATTGGGAGCTAGGTTATGGTGAATCGATGCCAGAAGCTAGGACCCAAAACGCATTATCCTCTCGTTTCGCAAAGTTGAAGCCGAATTTGAAACTTTGGGAAAGTGCTCTTTCTTTCGCACGAAGGAATGCATCTTCCGGCTCCAATATACACGATGAGGTAATGTTTTTGATCTCCAATATTTATTTCATTTTTTACCATATTGTTTCAACTTATGTTCATGAAATACATGTTATTTATTTCATGATATTTATGAATTACAAGTTATTTATTCCATGTTATTATTATTATTTTTAGATGAGATGTGCTCAATCATTTTATGTGGCAAAAAAAAGAGAGTTTAAAGACTTTGCTTGTTGGGAAGTAGTGAAGAATCATCCTTACTTCATCCATGTCGATGCTAGTACACCTCCGACTTCTTTATCATCTACTCCGTCTTACTCATCATCACATCCCGCAAGCTCAATGCCTCCCACCGTCAACTTGGAGGAGGATGATGCATTTGCCACACCAATGAGCAACCAAGCTCATTCTTCTCCGGAGCGTCCTATGGGAGTGAAAGCGGCCAAGGAAGCGAAAAAAAAAGGGAAAAAAGGTATGACGCAATCAAATGAAAGAGCCGAGGCTTTGAATAGGATTGCGGCAAATCAAGAATCTTATGGTCGCAATCAAAAAGATAGTGATGCAATTGAGGTTTCCCTTATGCGAGAGCAAATCACCCTTCAAAAGAAAGACATCCCATTGAGGGCTTTGGCAGAGGAAACTCGGATTATGTCAATGGATACCGAGCGCATGACTCCTAAATCCAAGAGGTATTTCACAAAGAGAAAAACAGAAATCCTTTCTCAATTGGATGGGGTTGAAGAAGAAGGTAGCGAAGAAGGCTATTCCAATTGTTATCGCCCCCTTTTTCCAAGCACTTAAATTATTGTTTATGTAATTTAAATTATGTACTTTAAATAGTTTAATTTATGCACTTTAAATTATGTACTGGGTAGTTTAATTTATGCACTTTAAATAAACAATGTAGTTTCCCTTTTACATAAATAAAATTGCACTTTCTTTATTTTCACCAAGTTCCCACACATAAAAAAATATGGAAACACACATAATAGAAATATGTAATTCAAACTCACAACAATGCAATTAAAACAACATATTTTATAGTTGTTCCCCGGTCTCCAGAAACCAGTTGTGCTTAACTAAGTCCTTCTGAAGCTCTTCATGGATGTAAGCAGATTGGAGATCTACAAGACGGTCATTAAACCGTTGTTCATTTTGTCCATCTATTCCAACCGGCTCGAAAGGAATTCAGTTCCTCCCTTCATCCACTGGCCCATCATAAGCTGTAAATGCGGTAGCTGAATTTTGGAGATCTTCTTCGTCGTTCTCCTCAAACTCATCCTCCATGAATTCCTCCTCAACGATCATGTTGTGCATTATGACACCGAGCTGCATGACGAATTATCCCCCAACGAGCCTGTAAGATGCCAAAGCACCTCTCCACATCCTTGCGGTACGACTATTGCTTCCTCGCAAAAAGGTTTTGTGGAAGATCTTGAGGATTCGAAATTTGACAAACGAGGAGTACCTCGGATATATCCCGTCGGCAAGGTAATAAGTGTTACGGTATGTCATACCGTTCACTTTATAAGTCACAACCGGACTTCTTCCAGCAAGCACTGCATCGAAGACATCTGATTGGTAGAGCACGTTGATATCATTTTGAGCTCCTGGTACCCCGAAGAAACTGTGCCAGATCCACGTGTCATATGAGGCCACTGCCTCTAAGATGATAGTTGGACGACCCTTCCTCCCTGAGTACGCCCCGGACCAAGCGGTTGGGCAGTTCTTCCACTCCCAATGCATACAATCAATGCTTCCGATCATACAAGGAAATCCTCGATGTCTAGCCCTTCTTAGAAGTCGAGTGATGTCTGTCTGATCTGGAGCACGGAGGTAACGGGTACCATAAAGCTCTACCACTTGGGTGCACCACTTCTTCATGCACTCCAGAGTTGTTGATTCCCCCATCCTTGTGATTTCGGCACACTGATCAGCAGTTGAGCCGTAAGCCAACATCCGGAGAGCACCGGTCATCTTTTGTTGGGGAAGTAGTCCGACAATTCCAGTGGCGTCGGCTCTTTGATGCCAAAATGGGTCGTAGTTGCAGAGGTCCGTCATTATAAGGTTGAATGTATTTCTGCTCATTCGGAACCGTCGACGAAAGTCATGGTCGGTGAAGACTGAGCGTTCGATGAAGCAATATTCCATAAGATTTTGGCCCCTGGACTCCCTCATCTTTGGTTGATTTGCACGGCGGCGTGGTGGTGGTTCATCATCAAAAGTTGCATCAACGGCCACCGCATCGATCACGAATTGATTGGCAATTTCTGCATTTCGCCGGCGTTGTTGTCGCCTCCTATTGAAAAAGGTACCGAAACCCATGGGATTCATCTTGATGAAACCAAAATGTGAAGAAGTGTTTATGGTGGCTTAGATACGAGTAGAACTACAAGTGATGCGTAGTTGGTGTGAGTCTACCTCTCCCATAGCTCTTTTTATATAGCCATCTTGAAAAATCAGATTTTTTATGATAACGACACGTGTCGACTGTCGATTGGTTGAAAATATTACCGGATATCTCCATCAATAATTTTGCCGACACCGACACGTAGACATTACACGTGTCTCATTCTCATTGGTTTGTAATCTTACCGAATATCTTCAATCAATAATTTTGCCGACACCGCCACGTAGACATGACACGTGTCTCAAAATTACTGGTCGAAAATCTTATCGAAAATCCGCTACAAATTATATGATCCGGAATGACACGTGTCGGCATCTTATTGGGTGAAATTATTATTGGAATTTAAATGTAAAATATTTTAAATATTAATGAATAGTAATAGGAAGTCCTCTTTTGGACACCGCTGCACGAAAAACAGGAATAAGACTTCCTATTTTGAGGAATTCCTCAAATGAGTGAGGAATTCCTCAAAATAGGATTTCCTCACCCAAAACATGGATGCACATGCTCTAAAGGACATCAGTGATGCCTTGACCTTCTGTTCCAGGCAACCATGCTGCAACCAGCGCATCAATTGAGGAAAGATAGGGTTCAATCACAACCGGCCTTCCAGAAATTATGATAACAATGCACTTGACAGCTTCACACACATTTCTGATGATACTTGGACCAGGATCCGCAATTGTTAGGTTCATGTTGTCTCCAAAAGTCTCAGCATAAGGGTGCTCACCAACAACAACAATGGCATAGTCAAAGTTGTTTGACTTCTGTGCTTGTATCAACTGTTGACTTTATGGCAGCAAGGATGGTAGTTCCTAAAAAAGAAGACATCAAATTTAAATATTAAAATAGTTTCCAGGAAGTCAATATCTTAAATGAGCGCCAAGAGTACTTGTACGTAATCCAACAGTTAGAAACACAGGCCTTGCTATATGTTTTCACTTGAAAACTAAGACATTTTTCTTTATAATTTTACTCAATGTATACCACTTCATCTTTTGAATACTCAATTCCATCCAATTCAATAGAGCCTAAAAGTACTGATAGACACAAAAGATAGACCATACTGAAAGGACCCAACCCCGATTTAGTTGTCTAAACCGGAATCGAACCCCTTCGAAAACACGTACCAACAAAAAACGTAGAAATTTTGGCAGAGTTTCGCTACTAACGTAGAATTACCATTACCTTCACGCGGAAAATACACTTCATCCTATGCCACAAAAATCAAACCGTGGGCACCAATCCCATTCGGATTTCTCAATATATCAACAATAATGTAAAATAATAAATATATCTGTACTTTACTGAAATCCGGAGTAAAATCGTATAAAATATACAACAGAATACTCAGAGCGACCTCTAACGTATAATCATATAAGTATACCACAGTAGGTAGAACAATAAACCTACTGGAAGAAACAAGGTAGCTCGAGCACTATGCCTCCGACCACGACGTGCGACACCAGAGTCCGAACTGCAAACTGGGCACGGAAACCGAAAAGTCCAAGGGAAAGACATGAAAACTGTTAGAGTGAGTGAACGAAAATAAATGTCTTTCACCACATAATATATATGTTATAAAAACATATGCGAGTCAAATGTATAAAAATCAAATGGTACACGAGGGAGACTCTAACTCCTCACGCATACAAACACGAGGGAGACTCTAACTCCTCACGCGTATAGAGCATGCATAAAAATCCGACGGGGCCACTCGAGGACACAACCGTGCTAGTACAGTCCGAATCACGGGATCCCAGACACACACGTGATTCTAGCCAGAAAGGCCTCAGGTCAGAGGTCTGCCTCCCCCCGGTAAAGTCCTCGGGTCAGGAGTCACAGCCTCCCCCGGTAAACATCATCGGGGATCAGCCGGGATGCGAGTGTATCGATACAACATATATAAACTGTACTCTGTGTAAACCAAATCATAAATAGTTCGATGCAAATGCATGAAACAACATATATGTGTATATACGTAATATATGTACTGGTATAGGCATAATCGTATAACACATGCTCATGTAAATCGAAATCTCATATGCATGCTCAAATTCGTAAAACGTGTATAAAGACTCGCAAACAATCCGTGAAAAGAAATTGTCCACTCACAGACTAGCGTAACGCAGTTCGCATTAACCCGTGATCCGGCGGAAAGTCCCTCGCCAAACAAACGATCACGAACCCCTGAATATTCACAAAATCCATTACTCAAAGTCATAACTCGACAATTCAAAACAAATCACGAGAAACCACCGTTCTCGAAAACACGTAATCCGATTACGACAAACTGTCGAAAATCCGAAAATCACACCTCAATACCTCGCTGTAAGTTCGGACGCTCAACTCGAAAAACGAACCTCCCCACTGCGATCGGGGCGCGATTTCGAGTGAAATGACATGCAACTTGTCAAAAACCCCAAAAAGTCAAAGTTTGACCGTTGACCGCCGCCGCCGGCGGCGGCGCCACCCAATCTGAAAATTTCTAGGCGGAGCAACCTTTATTCCATGCAAAATCATCCACTGAGCAACTTTCACAACTACATTGAAGGCCAATTCTCACTCTAACCATGTCAATTTCATGAAAAACCGAATGTTCACACAAATTTCAATTCCAAAATTCTCCATGTACAAGATGAATTGGAACACCAAACTTACATGGTAGCTTCATGGTGATGAGGGCTACAAAACCCAGTCCTTGGTTTAGCTTGAATCGGCCGGAAACGTGGAACCCGAATTCACCAAAATTTCTTCATTTTCTTGCTGGAAAATTCCTCCTCCTCCGTGAGCTTGGCCGTGAAGGGAGACCGGAACCAACATGAGGGGAACTAGGCGAGTCGAACGGGTCATATCCTAGGCCGTGGGGTGGCCGAACGGAGCTCGCCGCCAGCGAGGCCGTGGCTCCCCGTCGCCATCTCTCTTCCACCGAGTTGACTCAGTCAACTCGGTCAACAACATAAATGCCAAATGTTGACTTGCCCGAAATAGCAACCTTCTATTTATAGGCCTTCCATTTTTGGAAACTTTCAAACACCCTTTTCGGTAAACTTCGAATATCCTTAACTTTCTCGTCGTAATTCCGATTCCGATAATTCTCGCGGCAACAAACTCGACTCGACGTATTCTTCAATTATCACCCAAAGTCAAACACATCGACAAACCGATAAAAAGTCAACGGTTCAAACCATCTCATACTTTAACCGACTAAATAATCAACAATCGGAAATATTCACAACTTAATCCTCGTAACTCGGAATAATGCTCCGGAAGTTCCCACGAGCTTGAAATTAAATTCTCAACATCTTCCGTGAAGAAGCCGAAACCAAATTCTCGTCCGGTAATTTAGTCGTTAATAAAGCTGCCTTTTAAACCCTGATTACGTCGAAACTTCAAATATTCATAATTTATTCCTCGGTCATCCAAATAACGATCCGGAACCGCCCACGAACTCGAAATCACATGTACAACGACTCTCGAGAAGAGACTCAGCTCCAATTCTCGGCCAATAATTTAGTCGTTATCAAGTCCGGCGATTCAAACACTGTCGGAACTCTGCGATTTCGCAGTAACCCACGAATATAATTGATCACACTGCTGATTCTGTTCCGGGTCGTCACACATACGTCTTGTATAGTTGTTACCATTGAATCCTTGCCAAGCAATTGTCCATCCACCACACTGGTAACCCAGATTATCAGCATGACTGCCAGCAACTAGAACTTTCCGCACCTTCTTGGGAAGGGGTAAGACTGGATTGGTTCCATTTTTCCCATTCTTTAGAAGCATAAGTGACTTTCTGACAGCCACCCTTGCCAAATCTCTATGAGCCTGGTAGGGTCAATAAGCATAAATTCCATGCTATATTCACTAAGAGTCTAAGGGAAAGGGTATGGAACTTCAGAAGCTATTTTTTCTGGCCATCTAAGATAATTATAAATACAAGTGATGATTTATTCAGTTGTCCATGCTTTATTTGACTTCAACAAAAAAAATATTGAGTAACCAATATGAAAGTTGACCTGGCTTCCAAGCTCATTGACTAGGCTGTCATCAC
Organism: Geum urbanum; assembly: GCA_946800695.1. Taxonomy (NCBI): domain Eukaryota; kingdom Viridiplantae; phylum Streptophyta; class Magnoliopsida; order Rosales; family Rosaceae; genus Geum; species Geum urbanum. The sequence continues at coordinate 12,924,982 of OX327017.1, read as the reverse complement.
TCAAAGGGTTCTCAAAAAGACCTATGGTGAACTTGACAAGCAAAATCCTTCCCACAACGTCATCAATACGATCCATTGGGGTAACATTATGGTTAGGCAAGTGTCTATCTTTATTAATTAAAGCAAGGGGGCTTACGGTAGTTTTGTGGAAGTTAGATGGTAGAACTTTATTAATTCCTCATCGTGTCCTTCCTTTTTATAAACAGACAATTGCAAAGATGGATTAAATCGTAAAATGGACAAAATCCTGCTATCCTAACCTCTCTATCAGAAAAAGAGATCCCATTTATGCCTTCAAAGCCTCGATAATCTCCATAGACATCTTTGCAATTCATCTTTGCAAACTAAGAGAAAAAAAGTCCTGCTATTCTTCTGTTCATGTCTCCCTCCATCAACATCACCAAGAATAAGTCTTGCTATACCAGATTTTCTTCAAAGTCCTGCTATTCTTTTGCAAGTCCTATCTGTGTCCTCCACCTCCCAGTCCGGCGCAACCCGTTTGTAGTCCCCGGAGCTCTTACGACGGCTCGCGACGGAGGTAGGTGGCGATGTTGGTCCGCAGTCGGCTGCGCTGGATCGTGGGGGTAGGTGGTGAAGGATCCTATCCGCGTGGTGGGCCCGACGACGGTCGATCCGATCGGCGTGGTAGAAGTCCCGACGGTGGAGATGTGATCCTCTCCACATCGTGTAACGACGGCAATGATCATCATAATAAAGCGACTTAAGCCCCCTTCCCCGTAACTCAGACTTTTCCCTCTGCGTCATTCTCCTCCCCTCTATTTTCAGCAACCCAGAGAGAGAGAGAGAGAGAGAGAGAGAGAGAGAGAGAGAGAGAGAGAGAAGAGATCAGAGACAAAGAGAGAAAGAGAAGTGAGAGAAAGAGAGAGTGGAGATTCCAATCCGTATGCCAAGGCTTGGGAATGGAATGAAGAAACAAGGAAGAAGAAGAGTCTTGCATTCATTTTCCAACGAAGATTGTGTTGTTTTCCCTTAATCCATGAGATTCACACAGATCGAACGACACATGTCCTAGATTGATTGTTTAGTTCAATTTTTGATTGTGATTTAGAGAGAAAGCAATGAACGGTAGCGGAGAGGGGCTCGCGCCTCCGGCGGTGGCGACATCTGGACCGTCGACAGCAGCACTGCTTGACTGGAAGTTCTCTCAGGTCTTCGGAGAACGGACCACCGGCGAGGACGTTCAGGAATGTACACTTATTTTTGCTAATTGCTTTCCTCATTTTGTTTTCGATAGAGTTAGAGATTCAGTATTGCTTTTAATTGAACGTTCCGATTTTTCATTGGTTGGATGATTAGTTACTAATTGATTTTGATAGGCTGAATGATAAGAATCATAACACTCAGATGAAAGTTAAGATTGGATTATGGAGGGGTTTACTGTGAGGATAGACCACTCGAGCTGCGTAGTTTGTATTGGATAAGTAAAATTACCATGATACTAAAGGCTTACGATTCACGATAAAGTTATAGATTTGTAGTGCATATTTGAAGCAATATCTGTTTTTTTATTTTGGGAGATAAGACTTTAGCTGTTGAAAGTATTGGAGTGTGCTGGAATCGTTGATACACTACAACTTACACATTGCTTACATTCCAACTGTTTTTGCAGTTGATATAATATCTGCTATAGAATTTGATAGAACTGGGGACCACCTTGCCACTGGAGATCGTGGAGGACCATTTATTTTGGGAATGTGGATGAATGAGTGCATTGTTTATAATTGTTTGCTACTTTTATGTTTCCTTGCAACACTGTGATTCTGTTCAACTTACATGGTTTGGACTTATGTATATAGCATGGTGGACATCGTAAAGATCTGGAGAGGATGGATTATTCCGTCAGTAGGCATCCTGAGTTTCGATACAAGACCGAGTTTCAGAGCCATGAACCTGAGGTATCACGATATTTGTATTTACCTGCTATTAGTGTCGATTTGTTAATGAACATGTGAACTTTTCCTCTTATCATGGTTTCTGGATGCTGCTTTACTCTTTTTTTGGTCATTCTCAGTTTGACTATCTAAAGAGCTTGGAAATTGAGGAAAAAATCAACAAGATTCGATGGTGTCAGACAGCTAATGGTGCACTGTTTCTTCTCTCAACTAATGACAAAACCATCAAATTCTGGAAGGTAGTAGAACCATTTGCAGATGAACTTTTCCTTGGTTTTCTTCCAGATATCCTCGATTCCTTTTATGGGACATTGAGAGTTGCCTTTCAAACTTTTTGATTGTCCCTAATGAACTATGACGAGTGCTCCTACCATTACACTTTCATACATCACTCTTAGTGATCTCTATTCGCTTTGTGTGTTTAGTGTAGTAAAATATTTATCATATATTCAATTAGATGTACAACTTGAAATATATATTAGACTGTTCATTATGGAAGGAAACTTTTTAATCCTGCTCTACTACTCAGCAGGTCCAAGAGAAAAATGTCAAAAAACTATCTGAGATGAATGTGGATCAGTCTAAATCTTTGGGAAATGGTCTGGTTGCTGTTAGTACGCCAGCCATCTCCAAACCGTATGTTGCAAATGGAGTATGTAAACAATCAGTCATTGGTTCTTCAAGCAATGATAATTTATTTCCATCTGGTGGTTCACTATCCCTGCACTTGCCTAAGGTAGTTGTACTCAACCAGTATGTTTGTATTCTGAAAAAATAAGGTTTTAATACTAAGAAATAGTATGTTTAATTCTCTTGATGATTAATGTGGTTGGACTTCGTTGGACATATCGACGTCAACATAGCTAAAACTTTTGTTATTTTTTTAATAGTTTCTATTCGTGTGTTCTTTGTTCTATTTTCATATGCACTGACACAGTGTTTATTATCAGTGATCGGTCATTTTTTACATAGTGTTGACTTAATATGAAGTGGGCTAATATTATTTTACAAATTTTATCATCAATCATTGGTAATTCTTCTCACATCTCAATTAGATCTGTGTTCGAATAATAGAGATCTCGGTTAGATCAGTATTAGAATAATAGAGATAGGCCTAAAAGTGCACGATAGTATCTGTCATGAGTAATGGACTTGGGCAATTAAGTGAAGACGATATAATTGCACACTTTCAAGTATGCCACCGATAAATTGCACCCGCGAGCGCGACGCCTTTCGCACACGCATATGCATGAACATTGTAATCTTCATACATAAAAGTTGTTTTCGTATGTATATCGTTGAATATAATTGCACACTTTTAAGTATGCCATCGTCAAATCGCACACACAAGCGCGACGCCTTTCGCACGCGCATATGCGCGTGCAGGAAGGCTAGTCTTGATGATCCAAAAGCTGGTGAAGGATGGAAAATAGTGAACCATATCTCTCATCAAGGAATATGGAATACCACGAAGTGAAGGGACGCCGACGACTGAAGATGTTGAACTGCAAAGAGACAATACTACATATCAAGAGCCTAGTATTTCTATCATCCACTCCGACATAATGGAAATGATTCAAGCTGGTGAACGCTAACCCATGCTTAATGGCTCTACAGATCTAACTCAAGATGAGATTATAGATCTAGAGAATGATGACGATGAAGATGAGGCGTAGGATGACGACGGGGACTCAGGATATTCGCCGGACGACGTTGAGTATGATGATGAAGATTATGATAAGGAATGCAATATAACGACGAAGGATATTAATTGGTAATTAATTATTGTAATTAAACTTTTTTGAGGTAATGATGATTATATTATGACGAGGAGTACAATTATTCTGAACTTTTTTTGACTGAGGAGTACAATAATTAATTAATTATAATTATGAACTTTTTCGCATAAATTACTCCTTCAAATTAATTAAAGAGGTTGCTTCGACCCGTCGAAGGTGAAGATCTTAGACGCCAGAATCCAGATGACGAAATGTCACATTTTCTCTAAACCCTTAAACCTAAATCCTAAATCCTAAACCCTAAACCTAGATGACGAAATGTCACATTTTCCCTAAAACTTAAACCCTAAACCCCTTTCCCCTAAACCCCTTTCCCTTAAACAATGAAATGACACATTTTCGTCGTCTATGTGACCACTTGGACGACGAAACATTTTCGTCGTCTATATCACCACTTGGATGACGAAAATGCGACATTTCGTCGTCCAAGTAATCACTTGGACGACGAAAATGTGACCATTTCGTCGTCTAAGTCATGTTATCGTAATTTCACCTCTAAGAGAATGACCATGTAGACCATGTCCCAATGCATATTCTTTTCATCTAGGGCATAGAGTAAATAATTCTTGGAGTGTCAGCGTCGATGGTTCCAAAATAGGAGTTACGAATTTTTGTATATCCACGTTTCCGTTTTGTTAAAATTTTGGGTTTATGATTGACTATGCCGATGAAACCCTTAACGAACTTACTATTTATTGAAAATTATTCTACTTATATATTATCTTATGGTGAATATATCCAACAGTTATTTTTTTCAAATTCAATTTTGTTAATATTGATGTACAATGAGCCTATACATAATAACACTTAAGTTATACACATTAGTAGATACTTAACAAGTTTGAAGACGTAAATTAATTCGTCGTCTTAAATCCCACTTTTTTATATTTACAATTCTTTAGTCAATATTTTTCGACCAAAAAAATCGAAAGACAAATCGAAAACTTCCTTACAAATTATTTTTAAATAATATTTTTGGAAAATTTAACCTAGATGACGAAAACCTAATATTCGTCGTCTAGGTTAGTGTCATTTTCACCTAGCTAGACGATGAAACTGTATATTTCCCAATTTTTGGAAAGTTTCACTCTATTTCACTCTCTCACAAAAATCTCTCTCACTCTCTCAAACAACTCTCTCCGTCCGGCCGACATCTCCCACCGTCTCTCTCCCTCTGGTATGTCCCACCATCTCCGCTGATCTACGCATTTTGTGTTTGATTATTAATGTAATTCTCTCTACATTTTGCTATGCTATGAGATTAGTAAATATGTTTCTAACTTAATTTATATTTGTAGGTAGAAGAATAAAGGAGGATGGACAAAATGAGTGAAATGGAGCTGAAAATGTATTAAAGAGGAAGTTCCTGAAATGAGGAGGAAATATGAAGAAGAATGAGCCACGATTTATAAAGAATGGATCAAAGATCACTAAGATGGGTCAAGAGCATGTTCAGATGTCCAAGAAGGTCCAAAATCATGCCAAGATTCGGCCACAAAGAAGCCCAAAAGAAGAAGATGGATTAAAAGCTAGAAATCAGGAAATCTGCCCGTGCAGATCAGCCCACTTCAATGGTCCACCGAAAATGATTCAGGACGAATTAACTGATTTAGAAGTCAACTTTCCAACACAAAAAAAATCACTCAATTCGAACATATAAATCTCTAGGAATCACTGATTTAATGAAGAAACGTCAACTTACCCGGGTGGAGTTAATTCATTCCTAATTGGAGATGGACTTGGGTTTTTCATATCCTATTTAAAGGGGAGCTCGACCAGAAGTAAAACATCACTCATTTTAGATGTATAAGCTCTGCCTAAACACTATCTCCTCTCTACAAAGCCAAGAAACTCTCCAAGGACGCAGCTTACGCCACCGTCTGCCACCACAACAACCTCCATTGACATATAGGGCGATCCCGAGTGTCTCCACCACCGAAGAAGAGTCATTTACACCTTAGCTCCATAGAGCGATCCAAAAGACTAAAAAGTGTAACATAAATCCTCTTTACTTTGTAGCTTCTCCTTGTATGAACTATTGGTTTAGTGAAGTAGTTTGTAGTATTTCGGTTTTTCTTTACTTGTTTCGTTTTCAACTATTTTTCATGTCTTCTAGTTTCTTAGTTTTTATTATACATGTTCATCTATGCTTAATTCTTTGGCTTAGATATAGGGCGATCCCGAGTCTAAATCAATGGTATGTGTATAGGGCGATCCCGAGCACGACAAATTATGAGCATGTGTTTTGTAAAATTGAGAAGTTAGGATTTCGATTAATATTGTTTAACTTGTAAGTAAAGAATGAGTAAAAGTAATTAGGATGAGTCAATCACTTATATATGTTAGCTTAGTGTTTTATTTTCGGTTTAGAAAGCAATTCTAAGTTGTTATTTGTTTTGCTTGTCTATGAGTTTAAGTATGATAGAACTTAGGGTTTCTCTATGTGTTTTCTGCCATGTTTTGTCTTTATATTTCGTAGATTAATAACCAAACTTTCAAAATCCCCATACATTTAGTTTTCTGTTTATAAACGTTGTCATGCATTAGTACCCTCAATTCCCAGTTAAGAACGATCCCTACTAATCAATATTACATCTATAAAGAAGGGTTTTAAATTGCATACGTGTGAGATATGTGTTGAGTGTGTACTTTGTATTAATATTTGATGCATGTTTTTACGCGTTATCAATTTTTTGCGCTGTTGTCGGGGATTGAAAAATCTATTGTGTGATTTCGTTTGTGTAAATATGTTCATATCGTATAAAGATTATACTTGTGCATAATTTTTTTTATTTTTTTTTCTTTCTGTTTTTGTAACTGTGTACTGATCTATTTTGTGCAATTTATTTGACATAGCTGCATGTATTGGAAACATCTGAAAATTTTCAGAAGTGTTGCGTTTTGTGTGGTGTTTATGCCTATAAAATATTATTATATTCGGACAGGCCAACAATTCTGGAAAAATCTGGCAATCTGCTATGTTCAATTTTGTGCGAATCTGGATATTAGCATGTGTTTTGGAGTTCCAAGCATGTTGTTACTTTGTTTTTGTTTTTGCAGGTCAAAGAGTCAAATGCATAAATTCAAAGAGTCATTTTTTTTGTAAATATATTCGTCATCGTTATTGTATAATGTGATTATAATTCTTTTAGTTTTAGTGTCAATGTCAATTCGAAACTGTGTATGTACTAATTTGTGTGATTTATCTGACATAGTTTCAGGTCTTGAAAAATTATGAAAATTTACAGAGTTATGTATTTATGTGTCCAGTATCGTCTCGTAAAATTTCGTGAAAGTCCTACGTGATTAATGCTGCATAAATTCTACAAGTAGCTATGTTCAGTTTCTCCAATTTTGAGCATGTTATTGTAAAATGTTAAATAATATGTCTTAGCTATATTTTTATCACTTGGTATTTAGTTTTTAAGTTGGATTTTGATTGAAAGAGTTGATGTAATATCGTATTGAACTTTTGTTCTTAGTAAGAAATTTTCGGTTATGGTGACTAGAAGGGTTATGACTCGTGAAGGGATTTGGATCTAAGAAAGAGAATATTCTCGAAATTAGTCCTACCTTTCACGTTACATCTATCCCAACTGGCCATTTCCGGACTTGCCCAAAGGAGTGGAACGGATTTCGAGCCATTACACAATTTAATCATCCAAGTCTTAATTTAAATTCTAGATGCATGTGATAATCATATATCTTTGGCAAAAAATCAATTGGGACATTATTTAGTAAACTGTATTTGTCTACCAAGTTGTAATAAATTTGTAACGAAAGATAAACCTACTTGTTGTAAATGCTACATGAGTTACGTTTATGATTAATTAGTTAATTGATCACTAATTACTATATCTTTGCGTGGATCATGAACCCTAACAAGCTCGTGAAGAAGAAGAAGAAGAAGAAGAAGAAGAAGAAGAAGAAGGCCGAGTTAAAGGAGTTAGAGGAGATGACACCAACATGTACATGCAAGTGCACATGCAAAGAAAACATCAAGAATATTGGAAGTCGCAAGTGAAGAAGGAGCAAAGCAACACGTCTAGGCTGTAAGACGTTAAAAAACAAGCTTTTGTTGGGAGGCAATCCAATGGAGGAGTCTACAAACCAGATTTTCTTTCTCTTCCCTTATTTTTTTTATTTTCGTAGCCTTTATTTTTCTTAGTTAGATTTTTCAAAAATTCTATTCTTCATGCTGAATTCTATGCTTTACTTTGATACAGTGAGGACGATGTAGAGTTTAAGTGTGGGGGAGTGGTTTACCATTTATTTGAGTCATAAATTGAAAAATTGGGTAGATAAGAGTTCACTCAAGGATGATGCCCTATAAAAAAATCCAAGTATTTAGTAGGTTAAAGTAAATTAATTAATGTTTTTTGTCTAAATATTTTCGTAATTTATTAAGTGTGTATCGAGTTTTTTTGTTTAACTTTGTGTTTTTCTAGAGTCTTTAGGATGCCCTTAACTAGTCAATGATAGAAAATTGAGCGAAACTGTGACGACCCGGAACAGAATCAGTAAGAGTAATTAGCTTAACTCGTGGGTTATGCGTAATCGGTTTAATCGGTTTAAAATGATAGCTTCGTACGCGACTAAATTTTTGGGCGAGAATTTGATTTCGGCTTCTTCACGAAGATGTAGAGAATTTGATTTCGAGCTTGTGGGAACTTCCGGAGGATTTTTCTGAGTTACGCGGATTATGTTATGAATATTTCGACCATTGATTATTTAATCGGATAAGCATGTGTTGGGTTGAACCGTTGACTTTTTATCCGATTTGTCGAAGTGTTTGACTTCGGGTGGTAATTGAAGAACATGTCGAGTTGAGTTTGTTGCCGCGAGAATTATCGAAATCGGAATTACGACGCGAAAGTTACAGGTATCCGAAGTTTGTCGTAAAATGTATTTTGGAAGTTTCTATTTTGGGTAGGTATTTAAAGAGGTTACCATATTGGGAAAGTCAACATGTTCATTTATTTGGTTTGACTCGGTCAACGCGTGAAGGAGGAGGAGGTGCGACGGCGCATGGCTCGCCGGCGGTGATCCTCCGTCCGGCCACCCTAGGGCTCGGCCTAGGGCTTGTTCTGCTTTGCTCGGCCTCCCCGTGGTGGTGCCGGCCACCGTTCACTGTGTGGGTCGTCGGGAAAGAAGGAAATTTCGGCCAAAATTGGAAGAAAATTGGGGTTTTCGGGTTGTAAGATTCCGGCCGATTTGAGCTGTAAAAAGTACTGGGTTTTGAAGCCCTCATCACCATGAAGCTACCATGCAAGTTTGGTGTTCCAATTTTTCTTGTACATGGAGAATTGTGGAATTGAAATTTGTGTGGGATTTCAGTTTTTCATGAAATTGAGCTAGTTAGAGTGAGACTTGGACTTCGGTGTAGTTATGAAAGTTGCTTGTTGGATGATTTTGAGTGGAATAGGTGTTGCTCCGTCGGGAAATTTTACAGTTGGTGGCGCCGCCGCCGCCGGCGGTTGTCAACGGTGGTCAAAGGTTGACTTTTCAAGGTTTTCGACAAGTTGCATGTCGTTTCGCTCGGAATCGCGCCCCGATCGCAGTGGTGAGGTTTTTTTTTCGAATTGAGCGTCCGAAATTATATCGAGGTTTTGTGATGTGATTATCAGATTTTCGACAATTCGTCCTAATTGATTATGTGTTTCCGAGAACGATTGTTTCTCGTGATTTGGTTTGAGGTATTGAGATATGATTTTGAGAATTGGATTTTATGATTATTCAGGGCTTCGTGATCGTTCGTTTGGCGAGGGATTTTCCGCCGGATCACGGGATTAACGCGAACTGCGTTACGCTAGACTGTGAGTGAACATTTCTTTTCACGGATTGATTGCGAGTCTTTTATATATGTTTTACGAACTTGAGCTTGCAGTATGATCATGATTTTTATGAGCATGTGTTTTACGATTATGCATTTACGAATATGCGTATACGAATATACATACATATATATATATATATATTATGTTTTATGCATGTGCATGGAAAAGATTTATGATTTGGTTTACACAGAGTACAGTCTCAGTTATCAGGGTTGTATCGATACACATTGGCTTCTCGGCTGATCCCCGAGTACGCTCCGAGGGGGACAGATATCCTGACCCGAGGTCTTTCTGGCTTGGAATCACGTGTGGGTCTGGGATCCCGTGATTCAGACTGTACTAGCGCGAGGGAGTCCATGAGAGACCCCGCGGTATTTATGATGCATGCTCTGTACGCGTGAGGAGTTAGAGTCTCCCTCGTGTACCATATGATATTTATGCATTTGACTCGCATATGTTTTTTTTATAACATATATTAATTGGCGAAAGACATTTATTTTCGTCCACTCACTCTAACAGTTTTCATGTCTTTCCCCTGGGCTTTTCGGTTTCCGTGTCCAGTTTGCAGTTCAGATTCTGGTGTCGAACGTCGTGGTCGGAGACATAGTATACGAGCGATGTTTTTTTTATGGTAGGTTCTTAGTTTGGCCTACTATTTGTATGTGTATACTAGAAGTCGCTCTGAGTATTCTGATGTATATTCTTATACGATTTTCCAAAGATTTCTGTAAAGTATAGTTATATTTATTACTTTACATTACTGTTGATATATTGAGAAATCCGGATGGGATTGGTGCCCACGGTTTGATTTTTGTGGCATAGGATGAAGTGTATTTTCCAGGTGCAGGTAATGGTAATTCCGCGTTAGCAACGAAACTCTGCCGAAATTTTGATGGTTTTTGTTGGTTCACGTTTTCAGAAGGGGTTCGGTTCCGGTTTAGGCAACTAAATCGGGGTTGGGTCCTTTCAGCTTGGTATCAGAGCATTAGGTTATAGGTTCTGTAGACTTCTATAGTCGTGTTTACTGAGGATATTTGAGAATGTACAGCATGTCTAGAGTGGTGACCCGACTGGCCGGCGGATACTCATCAATACTTCAGGTGTTGTATGCTTTCAAATATTTGAAGTTCCATGATTACGTTCTACTTGTTGTGAACGATGTTTTATTCATTAGGATGCCTCCCTGACGTGCTTTCCGTGTCGGTACGGTTGTGGATCCTATTGAGGATCAATCGACGCGCGATTTGCCAGTGAATTGTGGGTTTGGATGAGCATTTTGGGTTCAGAGACTTGTGTGGCATGGTTTGCCTGGTTGTGCGTGTATGAGCGTCTACACGTTGCCTCAGAGTAGAGAATTGTGGCAGTTGATGCTTTTGCCTAAGTCAGATCATTGCATTTGGTGGGCTGGTATTGTGTGAGTTTAGGTGATCATTGGTGATCATTGGTGATCATTGGTGATCATTGTGGCAGTTGATGCTTTTGCCTAAGTCAGATCATTGATCCTGTGGCATGAGTTTAGGTGATCATTGGTGATCCTTTCTCGCAGCAGGTCGCTGTGACTTGTGTTCATGGAGCACTCTCAGTTGCTATTGTGGTGGCGAGGAGGGTCACGTTGCGAGGGAGTGTCCTCAGCCAGCTGTTTTAGTGATTCGATAGCTCAGGGTTCACGATGAGGTTGTGATGTTATTTCTGGAGTTTGACCAACTCAGACTTCTAGACGAGTCATTCAGAGTGTCGTAATCGACGTGGATGGCTAGTTGGGCATGTTAGAGTTCGTGCCACGACCTTGTATGAGGACAGAAATTTTCCCCGAGATTACTGTTGCTTGACGTCCATGGTTGTTGTACTTGCATCTTTACTTCCGAGGTTTTGGAGAGTGTTGCATCCATCCGGAGGTTGCGAGATCCTTGTTAGAGGATATGGCTTAGCCGCAGATATGTTATAGCTGGACATCGTTGGTTTTTGATGTGATTATGAGTATGGACTTCTTGACGACGCATTGGGCTGTGTTCGATGGTCACGAGAAGGTGGTTGTGTTTCGACGACCAGACTTTTCCCGAGATACTGTTTCAGCGGTGATGGTCGAGCGGATAGTGGAAACGGGTTGTGTTGTTGCTTAGCTTATGTTGTCGATATTACGATTGCTGTGCCCGACATTGGCGATGTTGAGGTGGTTCCCGAGTTTCCAGGTGTGTTCCGGAGGAGTTACCAGGTATTCCTCCAGTTTGGGAGACCGACTACACCATTGAGTTTTTACCAGGCGCAAGACTCATATCACCGGCATTATGTCGTTCGGTACCAGCGGAGCTGATGGAGCTACATGTTCAACTTCGAGAGTTGCTGGAGGAGATTTAGTGCGACCCAGCATATCCGCGTGGGTGCTCTTGCATTGTTTATGCGGAAGATGGTTGGTTCGATGAGGTGGTGCATTGACTACCGGAAGCCTGATTCGCTTCAGAGGAGAGCGAGTATCCTCCGCTTTGGATTGACGATTGGTTTGATCAGCTCACGAGAGCTTCAGTCTTTTCGAAGATTGATTTCGGGTCCGGATACCATCAGTTGTGGATCAGAGAGTCAGATGTGGCCAGGATAGCTTTCGGATCTCGGTGCGGGCATCACAAGTTCTTGGTCACGCCGTTTGGTTGACCAATGCCCTGTAGTTTTTACGGACTTGATGGACCAGGTGTTCAGACGGTTTCTGGATGAGTTTACGGTCGTGTTCGTTGGCAACATCCTGATTTACTCCAGGAGTGTGGGCCAGCACCTAAAGCAATTGCGAGTGGTTATGCGAACTTTGCGAGATAATCAGCTGTTTGTGAAGTTCAGCCAGTGTGAATTTGATCGATTAGCATGAAGATTTTGGGCCACGCGATGTCAGCCGAGGGAGTTAGCGTGGATCCTGACCAGATTGAAGCCGTGATGATTCGGAGTTTACCTACCATTGTACCAGAGATCAGGAGTCTCTTGGGTTTAGCAGGCTACTATTGGTGCTATGTACAGGATTTTCTCGGATTGTCACTCCACTTTCCAGATTGACGAAGAAGGCGCCAAGTTCGAGTGGTCCGATACATGTGAGATGAATTACTTACTCCTAAAGGAAGGTTGACCATTACACCGGTTTTAACTTTACTTGATGACCGTGACGAGTTCGTGGTTCATATCGGTGCATTGAGATTTGGATTTGGTTATGCTTTGATGCAGCATAGCAGAGCGGTGGCTCATGGGTTCAGGCAGTGGAACTTTATGGAGCAGCGTATCCTATGTATGATTTGGGAGTTGTTGTCCTTGTGTTAGCATCAGAGAGTTGGAGACACTACTACTACGGCGCGCAGCGCAATGTAGGATGTACACTGATCAGATGAGTTTCATTTACTTGCATTTTCGGCCAAATTTGAGCTTGAGGCGACGTAGATGGATAAGGTTGACTAACGACTATAGCTGCACATTTGAGTTTGTTCGAGAAAGGCTAATGGTGGTACTTTGATTATCTTTCTGGGATGTTGTTGTTGATGCATTCAATCAGGAATCAGGAGCTTCATTGTTCTATGTGTGTGGCTCGAGTTTCTGTGTTAGCCAAGTTGTGAGCTACGGGAGCTGAGTTCGAGTGTGATGATATTGAAACTCATTATTTTGCGTGCGTTATGCACTGTTGGTACGGAGATGTGTCTGATACCTCGAGTTTTCTACTCGTGACGCAACATGAAGAGGAATGTAGCAGCTTGTGTGTGTGCAGATGCCATATTTGTTGGCAGGCCATGGCTAAGAGGCAGAGATTTGCCGGGAAATTAGTCATTGGAGATTTCCAATTAGAAGTTGGAGCTTGTCACTATAGATTCTGTGTGCCAGTACGCACTTCGGTTTGTGGTACCAGTTGTCGAGTCTTTGTGGACCATTTGATGAACCTAGTTCTTTTCCTGGTACTTCCGGAAAAGATTTCAGTGGCAGGTTGGCATAGCTATGTTTGGTGGAGATTGTCCATTTCATGGTGTACCTGTGTCCCAGTTCGTTGACCGAAATAATCAGCTACAATGGAGTGTTGGCAAGCTTTGCAGCGAGCATTGGGGACCAACTTACAAGTTAGTACCGGTTCTTATCCTCAGATTAGTGAGCGATCTTTGAGGACTATTCAGACCTTGGAGGGCATGTCGCGGTCTTGTGTATTGCAGTTCCGAGGAATTTGGGACCAGCAGTTTCAATTGTTCGATATTGCATTCAGTACCAATTTGTTGACCACTATGATTTTGACGTTGCATGATGTCGTTTTGAGGAACGATGTTGTACTCCATTGTGTTGGAGGAGTTGGAGTGAGCTGATGTTTGATCCTGATTTTGTGGGATGTGCTACCACAGACTTTCGGATTAGCGGAAATAGGTTGATACTTGCTCGAGTTCGATATTAGAGTTATGTTGATGTGAGCAGGCTGAGTTGTGAATTGCCACGTTATTTTGATCCGTATGTGATCATAGGCAAGTTTGTGTTGTGCCGTATAGTTCGGCATTGCCTATAGCATTGGCTTTTGTATGTGTTGTGTTCCATGTGGTGGAACTACATTTCAGATTTATTGTATGTTGTGTACCCTATCAGTTCCTTATGCAGGAATACTTGGCGTTTGTGTGGAGCCAGTTTAGATTTGGAATTTGAGGGTACAGGGATTACAGTACGGTGATATCTCCTATTGTGGAGTTTTTTGTCAGAGTCGTTCAGTTGTGGTTGCCACCGGAAAGTTGAGCTGTATGCAGAGGCAGTGCTCCTACTTTTAGTCGGCAGACTTGGAAATTTCGAGGTAGAAATTTTTTTAAGGGGGGTGGATTTGTGATGACCCGGAATAGAATCAGTAAGAGTAATCAGCTTAACTCGTGGGTTATGCGTAATCGCAGATTTTCGATAGATGATTGAATCGCCAGACTTGATCACGACTAAATTATTGGCCGAGAATTTCAGTTGAGTATCTTCTTGAGAGTTGTTGTACGCGTGATTTCAAGTTCGTGGGTGGTTCCGGATCATTATTTGGACGACCGAGGAATATAATACGAATATTTGAAGTTTCGACATAATCGGTTTAAAATGATAGCTTCGTACGCGACTAAATTTTTGGGCGAGAATTTGATTTCGGCTTCTTCACGGAAGATGTAGAGTATTTGATTTCGAGCTTGTGGGAACTTCCGGAGGATTTTTCCGAGTTACGAGGATTATGTTATGAATATTTCGACTGTTGATTATTTAATTGGATAAGCATGTGTTGGGTTGAACCGTTGACTTTTTATCGGATTTGTCGAAGTGTTTGACTTCGGGTGGTAATTGAAGAACATGTCGAGTTGAGTTTGTTGCCGCGAGAATTATCGAAATCGGAATTACGACACGAAAGTTATGGGTATCCGAAGTTTGTCGTAAAATGTATTTTGGAAGTTTCTATTTTGGGTAAGTATTTAAAGAGGTTACCATATTGGGAAAGTCAACATGTTCATTTATTTGGTTTGACTCGGTCAACGCGTGGAGGAGGAGGAGGTGCGACGGCGCACGGCTCGCCGGCGGTGATCCTCCGTTCGGCCACCCTAAGGCTCGGCCTAGGGCTTGTTCTGCTCGGCTCGGCCTCCCCGTGGTGGTGCCGGCCATCGTTCACGGCGTGGGTCGCCGGGAAAGAAGGAAATTCCGGCCAAAATTGGAAGAAAATTGGGGTTTCGGGTTGTAAGATTCCGGCCGATTTGAGCTTTAAAAAGTACTGGATTTTGAAGCCCTCATCACCATGAAGCTACCATGCAAGTTTGGTGTTCCAATTTTGCTTGTACATGGAGAATTGTGGAATTGAAATTTGTGTGGGATTTCGGTTTTTCGTGAAATTGAGCTAGTTAGAGTGAGAATTGGACTTCGGTGTAGTTATGAAAGTTGCTTGTTGGATGATTTTGAGTGGAATAGGTGTTGCTCCGCCGCGAAATTTTACAGTTGGTGGCACCGCCGCCGCCGGCGGTGGTCAACGGCGGTCAAAGGTTGCCTTTTCGGGGTTTTTGACAAGTTGCATGTCGTTTCGCTCGGAATCGCGCCCCAATCGCAGTGGTGATGTTTGTTTTTCGAATTGAGCGTCCGAAATTATATCGAGGTTTTGTGATGTGATTATCGGATTTTCGACAATTCGTCTTAATTGATTATGTGTTTCCGAGAACGATTGTTTCTCGTGATTTGGTTTGAGGTATTGAGATATGATTTTGAGAATTGGATTTTATGATTATTCAGGGCTTCGTGATCGTTCGTTTGGCGAGGGATTTTCCGCCGGATCACGGGATTAACGCGAACTGCGTTACGCTAGACTGTGAGTGAACATTTCTTTTCACGGATTGATTGCGAGTCTTTTATATACGTTTTACGAACTTGAGCATGCAGTATGATCATGATTTTTATGAGCATGTGTTTTACGATTATGCATTTACGAATATGCGTATACTAATATACATACATATATATATATATTATGTTTTATGCATGTGCATGGAAAGGATTTATGATTTGGTTTACACAGAGTACAGTCTCAGTTATCAGGGTTGTATCGATACACATTGGCTTCTCGGCTGATCCCCGAGTACGCTCCGGGGGGGGACAGATATCCTGACCCGAGGACTCTCTGGCTTGGAATCACGTGTGGGTCTGGGATCCCGTGATTCAGACTGTACTAGCGCGAGGGAGTCCATGAGAGACCCCGCGGTATTTATGATGCATGCTCTGTACGCGTGAGGAGTTAGAGTCTCCCTCGTGTACCATATGATTTTTATGCATTTGACTCACATATGTTTTTTTATAACATATATTAATTGGCGAAAGACATTTATTTTCGTCCACTCACTCTAACAGTTTTCATGTCTTTCCCCTGGGCTTTTCGGTTTTCGTGCCCAGTTTGCAGTTCAGATTTTGGTGTCGCATGTCGTGGTCGGAGGCATAGTATTCGAGCGATGTTTCTTTTATGGTATGTTCTTAGTTTGGCCTACTATTTGTATGTGTATACTAGAAGTCGCTCTGAGTATTCTGATGTATATTCTTATACAATTTTCCACGGATTTCTATAAAGTATAGTTATATTTATTATTTTACATTACTGTTGATATATTGAGAAATCCGGATGGGATTGGTGCCCACGGTTTGATTTTTGTGGCATAGGATGAAGTGTATTTTCCGGGTGCAGGTAATGGTAATTCCGCGTTAGTAACGAAACTCTGCCGAAATTTTGATGGTTTTTGTTGGTTCACATTTTCAGAAGAGGTTCGATTCCGGTTTAGGCAACTAAATCGGGGTTGGGCCCTTTCAGAAACAAAGAAAATTACATGACATTTTCGATGATCACTACTTGAGGATTTCTGGTGTTAATTGAGATATTTTGATTGTCATGACATGTAGTAGATATGGTTTGCATAAACATGGTATATATTTTGTTTGCTAGAATGAGTTTTAAATCATACAAACATGTTAAGTGAGTTTTTGAACCTACATTATTCTCTTGAGAGTAAATTTCGTGCATAATGGTGTCAAAAATAAAACATGCTTCATGTAATTGTTTGCCATATATTTTAATGAACTGGAGAATACTAGAACTTACTCATGTAGATTTGCAAAGCTTTTAAATTGATATATGCTCTGATTTTGGATGTGATTAAAGGCATTTAGGTTTTTCACCACTAAACCAAACAACCATATATCCTTTGTGTGCGCACGAGTTGCGACACCCCTAGATAACCTTTTTGAGCCTACATTGAGCCCTTCTTTCATTGCCATATATATCTAAACACTTAAGCCTAGTGTAGAGTTCCCTTACCCATGTTCTAAAAACATGGTGACGAAATTCAAAGCTAGCAATATGGAAATGGCGTGAAGATGATGATTTTGAAGGAAAAGAAGTATGTATGGGGATATATTTGTTCAAATAGCTTAAATATGTGTGTAAATTGCTGAGAATATAAAAGAAAAGATAGGAAAAAAATTCGAGAGCTAAAAAAGAAGAAAAAAAGAAGCTCTCTAACAATGTGTTTTAGATGTTAAAGTTTGGATTAATGTCCCCCATATTAATGTCACTCTCTCAAACAACTATCTCCCACCGTCTCTCTCCCTCTGGCGTGTCCCACCGTCTCCGCCACCTCCCATCGGCACCACCTCCTCCCACGTCTCCCACGGCCTCCACGTCCTCCCACCACCTCCACCTCCTCCCATCGGCGCCACCTCCTCCCACCGCAACCCCCACCACTCCTCTAGTCGCCGGTAAAATTCAAATTTGTTTTACGTACGTACATATATTTTTTAAATATATATTTAGGTATAATAATGCTTATTTAGGTATAATAGGGTATATTTGTGTTTAATAACGTATATAAATATTATAATAATATGTATTTAGGTAAATATTATAAATTAGTAAAAAAAATAATAAATTGGTAAAAAATGTTAAATATTGTAAATCGGTAAAAATGGTAAAAATATAAAAACGTAAATATGAAAAATGGTAAAAATTAAAAACGGTAAATATCAAAACATGGTAAAGCCAAATAGGAAATAATAAAAATGGTAAATTATTAAAAAAAAGGTAAAATTACAAATAGTAAATATTAAAAAGTGATAAATGTGACGACCCGAATCAGAATCTGTTGTGTATTCGGCACGATTCTCGAGATTTGGTTATAGACGCAGTTTTACGATATTGTGTGGTTCGTCGGCTTATTTCGCGACTATATTTTCGGTCGAGAATTTGAGATGAGTGTCTTCACGGAAATTGTAGAGTACGTGATTTTGAGCTCCTGGGCGGTTCCGGAAGATTTTTCCGATAACCGAGGAATATTTTATGATTATTTGAAGTTTCAATTCCGACGAGTTTATCCGATTGTTTCGAGTTTATCCGAATCGTGATGGTTATCCATTTCGAATCGTCGATCGACCCGAGGGCGATTATAAATATCGGAATAGTCGAGAATTAGTCGTAAAACACTGTTTGACCGTTGACTAAACTTTGACTTTCCAAAATTGGAAAGTTGACCCGAAAGGGAAAGTTTCTGTTTTGGTCTTCGCCGTCCGACGACCACTTTCCGGCCGCCTCCGGCCACGAGACAGGTATAGTTAGCTTCCTTGTATGATTTCGAGGTGAATGGTGTTTGGATTTGAGTGAATTGATGGTGTTTTCATTGAGTTCGATTCGGGCCGAATCGTGGTGGTTCGACGGTGATGGTGACGGTGGTTCCGGTGGGTTTCGAGGGTGGAGGTTAGGGGGTTCGACTCCCCTTGACCTTGTGAAGCTTCCCATAAGTTTTTTTTTGAAATTGGTTAAGTTTTGGCTCGAACCCGATTAGGTTTTCCGGTGGGTTTTCCGATTTGATTTTTGATGAAATTGATGATGTTAGAGTTGGAATTGGCTTGTGTGTCAGTTATGAAAGTGGTTCGAAATGTCGAGACCTTGTGATCTGGAAGTTCTCCGCCGGTGAATCTCACCGTTGACGGCGCGCCGCCGGCGGTCAACGGTGGTCAACGGCGGAGGAATTGACTTTTTCAGATTTTGATGTAATTAGTGTCATTTTTCTCGAAATCACGCCCTGATTATCGTCCAGAGGTTTTCGGGTTGATTTGGTTAGCCGATTTTCAGTCGAGGTTTCGAGTGGGGATTTCGGAATTTCCGTTATACATTTTGTACCGCATTGCATATTTCCGGGAACGGTTGGTTTCCGTGATAAAGTACAGGGTTGAGAACTATGATTTTGATCAGTTATTTTTTCTGAATATTCAGGAGATCGAGATCGGGATCGTGACCGTGCTTCTGGCGAGGGATCTTCCGCCGGTCCTCGAGATTAGCGCGAGTGCGCGTTTTGCTCACCTGTGAGTGGACAATTTTTTTTCACGAAATTCTTGCGAGTCTTTTATATGATTTACGAACTTGAGCATGCGTATGAGATTTCGGATTACATGAGCATATGTTTTACGATTATACATATACGGATATACGTATACGAATATACACACACTTATATGTTGTTTCATGCATTTGCATAGAAATGTTTGCGATTTAGTTTACACAGAGTACTGTGACGACCCGAAACAGAATCAGCAGTTAAGTCGCATAGTCGCAGAGTTACGACAGTGTTGAAATCCGCCAGCTTCTTAACGACTAAATTATTGGCTGAGAATTGGAGCTGGGTCTCTTCTCGAGAGTCGTTCTACGTGTGATTATGAGTTCGTGGGCGGTTCCGGATCGTTATTTGGACGACCGAGGAATTAGTTATGAATATTTGAAGTTTCGACGGAAACGGATTTAAATGGCGGGTTTGTTCGCGACTAAATTACCGGTCGAGAATTTGGTTTCGGCTTCTTCACGGAAGTTGTTCGGAATTTAATTTCGAGTTTGTGGGAACTTCCGGAGCATGATTTTGAGTTATGGAGATTTAGTTGTGATTATTTTTGTTGGTTGTTTGTTTAGTCGATTTAAATATGTGTGGTGTGAACAGTTGACTTTTTATCCGATTGGCCGATGTGTTTGACTTTGGGTAATTATTGAAGAGTATGTCGAGACGAGTTTGTGGCCGCGAGAATTATCGGAATCGGAGTTACGACGAGAGAGTTACGCGTGTTTGAAGTTTGTCGAAATGGATAAACATGAAGTTTCCTAATCGGGAAAGGCTATAAATAGCAGGTTGCCATTTTGGGGCAAGTCAACCATTTCCTATTCGAGTATTGACCGAGTTGACTCGGTCAACTCGGTGGTGAGAGAAGGTGGCCGACGTGCATGACGGTGACTCCACGGCGGCGATCGATTCCGGCCATCCCGTGGGACGGGGTTGGTCCCGTTCGAAGCGGCTCAGTTTCCTCGTCCTTTCCCCGGCCACCGTTCAAGGCGAGACTCGCCGGAAATGGAAGAAAATCCGGCCAAAAATGGAGGGAAAACTTTGTGATTCGGGTTCTTGGATTCGGGCCGATTCGAGCTGAACTTTGGGGTGGGCTTTGTAGCCCTCATCACCATGATGCTTCCCTGTAAGTTTCGTGTTCCAATTCGATTTGTGGAAGGAGAATTTTGGGATTGAAATTTGTGTGTTCATTCAGTTTTTCATGAAATTGACCATGTTAGAGTGAGAATTGGACTTCGGTGCAGTTGACAAAGTTGCTCAGTGGGTGGTTTTTCATGGAATAGGGGTTGCTCCGCCGTGAATTTCTCCGGTCAACAGTGGCGCCGCCGTGGACGGCGGTCAACGGTCAAAGTTTGACTTTTTTTGGACTTTCGGCAAGTTGCATGTTATTTGACTCGAAATCGCGCCCCGATCGCGGTGGGGAGGTTCGTTTTTTGAGTTGAGCGTCCGAACGTAAAGCGAGGTATTGAGGTGGTATATATGGATTTTCGACGATTCGTCGTATTTGAATTACCTGTTTCCGAGAACGGTGGTTTCTCGTGGTTTGATTTGTATTGTCGGATTATGACTTTGAATAATGAACGTTGTGATTATTCAGGGGTTCGTGATCGTTTGTTTGGCGATGGACTTTCCGCCGGATCACGGGTTAACGCGTATCGCGTTACGCAAGTCTGTGAGTGGACATTTATTTTCACGGATTATTTGCGAGTCTTGATATACGTTTTATGAACTTGAGCATGCATATGAGATTTCGGATTACATGAGCATGTGTTTTACGATTATACGATTATACTTATACGGATATACGTATACGAGTATACATATACTTATATGTTGTTCATGCATTTGCATCGAAATGTTTATGATTTGGTTTACACAGAGTACAGTCGTGGTTACGTTGTTGTATCGATACACTTGCCTCTCGGCTGATCCCCGATGGTAGGCTTTATTCCAGGGGAGGCTGTGACTCCTGACCCGAGGTCTTTACCGGGGGGAGGCAGACCTTTGACCTGAGGCCATTTCCGGCTAGAATCACGTGGAAGTCAGGGACTCCGTGGTTCTGACTGTACTAGCACGGGTGTGTCCACGAGTGACCCCGTGGGATTTTATGCATGCTCCGTATACGTGAGGAGTTAGAGTCTCCCTCGTGTACTTGGACACGTGAGGAGTTAGAGTCTCCCTCGTGTACCATTTGATTACTTATGGTTTCGACTCACATATGTTTTTATTATATATATTACTTGGTGAAAGACATTTATTTTCGTCCACTCACTCTAACGTGTTTATTGTCTTTCCCCTGGGCTTTTCGGTTTCCGTGCCCAGTTTACAGTTCAGGCTCTAGTGTCGCACGTCGTGGTCGGAGGCATAGTGCTCGAGCTACTTTGTTTCATCCAGTAGGTTTATTGTTCTACCTACTGTGGTATGCGTTTACGATTATGTATTAGATGTCGCTCTGAGCTTCCTATTGAATACGTTATACGATTTTACACAGGATTTCAGTAAAGTGCATATATATTTACTACTTTACTTTACTGTTGATATATTGAGAAATCCGGATGGGATTGGTGCCCACGGTTAGCTTTTTGTGGCATAGGATGAAGTGTATTTTCTGCGTGCAGGTAAAGGTAATTCCACGCTAGTAACGAAACTCTGCCCAAAATTTCTAAAAGTTTTTGTTGGTTCGTGTTTTCAAAGGGGTTTGATTCCGATTTAGGAAGCTAAATCGGGGTTGGGTCCTTTCAGCTTGGTATCAGAGCATTAGGTTATAGGTTCTGTAGACTTCTGTAGTCGTGTTTACTAAGGGTATTTGAGAATGTACAGCATGTCTGGAATGGTGACCCGACCGGCCGGCGGATAATCATCAAATTCCGGGTGTTGTATGCTTTCAAATATTTGAAGTTCCATGATTACGTTCCACTTGTTGTGAACGATATTGTATTCATTAGGATGCCTCTTGACGTGCTTTCCGTGTCGTTTCGGTTGTGGATCCTATTGAGGATCATTCGACGCGTGAATTGCCAGAGAACAGTGGATTCGGATGAGTATTCAGAGTCCAGAGAATTGTGTGGCACGGTTTGCCTGGGGATGTGTATGTGAGCGTTTATATGTTGCCTCAGAGCCGAGAATTGTGGCAGTTGATGTTTGCCTGAGTCAGATTGTTGTGTTTGGTGGGCTGATGTTATGTGAGTTCCGGTTGCGACTCTATGGCCTACATTCAGAATGTTGTTTATACGGTAATGGTTTTAACAGGCTACCCAACATTCGACTGTGGAGTGTTTACTCACCTGAGGCAGTGATGCATTGTCCACGTGTTTGTTCTTGTTTGCACGTATTATGTGGCTTCAGAGGGAGCTGTGCACGAGGTTCGAGACGAGTTTGAACCTGAGTATTAGAGAGAGTCTGATTGATGTGCCTCGAGATATCCGTGAGGAGCTTAGTGTGTTGCACTCAGCGGCGAGGTTATTGTGAAGAAAAGATGTACACGGTTTTCGATGTGACTGTTTGAGGAAAGTGGATTCAGCAGAGATGTTGTGATGAGGTTGAGTTATGATACTTCGGGATCAGTGCCTTCATCAGGCTGTGACCTTTTCGATATTTTTGAGGGCCATCAGATCAAGCAGATAATCCGTTTGACGATGGCGGAGATCACAGTGTAGCGGACTTGCTCCTAAGGCATGAGTTCGGGTAATCGTTGGTGATCCTTTCACGCAACAGGTGTTGCGGTGATTTGTGTTCGTGGAGCATTTTCAGTTGCTGTTTCGGTGGCCAGGAGGGTCACGTTACGAGGGAATGCCCTCAGCCAGCTGTTGTAGCGGTTCGGTAGCCCAGAGTTACGAGGAGATCCTCATGTTGTTCCTGCAGTCTGATCAATGTACCTTTTGACGAGTTAATCAGCTATGTCGCATTTGACGTGGGCGACTCGTTGGGCATGTTGGAGTTCGTGCCATGACCTTGTTTGAGGACAGACTTTTCTCTGAGGTTGCTGTTGTTTGATATCCATGGTTATTGTACTTGTATCTCCACTTCCGAGGTCTTGAAGAGTGTTGCATCCGTCTGGAGGTCGTGAGATCCTTGTTAGAGGTTATGTGTTAGCCGAAGATCTGTTATAGTTGGACATCGTGGTTTTGGTGTGTTTGTGAGCATGGACTTACTGACGACGCATTTGGCTATGTTCGAGTACCTCGAGAAGGAGGTTGTGTTTCGACGACCAGATTTCCCCGAGATGCTGTTTCGTGGTGATGGTCGAGCGGATGATGGAGACGAGTTGTGTTATTTGCTTAGCTCATGTTGTGGATACTGTGGTTGCTGTGTCCGACATTGGTGATATTGAGGTGGTTCCCGAGTTTCCAGGCGTGCTTTGGAGGAGTTACCAGGTGTTCCTCCAGTTCGGGAGATTGACTACACCATTGAGCTTGTACCAGGCGCTGGACTCATTTTACCGACATTTTGTCGTTCGGAGCCAGCGGAGCTGAGGGAGCTATTGTTTCGACTCCAGGAGTTGCTGGAGGAGATTTCAGGAGATTTCATGCGACCCCGCGTATTTGCGTGGTGTGCTCCTGCATTGTTTGTGTGGTTGTTGGATGATTCGACGTGGTGGTGCAGTGACTACGGGAAGCTTGATTTGCTTCAGAGGAGTGCGAGTATCCTCCGCTTCGGATTGACGATTAGTTTGATCAGCTTGTGACAGCTTCAGTCTTGACGAAGATTGATTCCGGATCTGGATACCATCAGTTGTGGTTCGATGAATCAGATGTGGCTATGTGGATTTTGGATCCCGGAGCGAGCATCTGGAGTTCTTGGTCACTTCATTGGTTGACCAATGCTTTGTAGAGCGTGCGGACATGATGGACCTAGTGTTCAGACGGTTTCGGGACGAGTTTGCGATCTTGAACGTTGGCATTATCCTGATGTATCCCAGGAGTGTGTGCCAGCACCTGAAGCACATGCAAGCGGTTTTGCGAACTTCACGAGACGATCTTGTGTTTGCAAAGTTCAGCCAGTGTGAGTTTTGGCCGATTAGCGTGATGATTTTGGACTGTGTGATGTTATCCGAGGGAGTTGACGTGGATCCAGATTAGATAGGAGCCGTGTTGATTTAGGTTTGACCTACCATGGTACCAGAGATCCAAAGTTTCTCTTGGGTTTGGTAGGCTATTACCGACGGCTTGTGCAGGATTTTCCCGGATTGCCACTTCACCTTTCCGGATTGACAAAGAAGGCGTCAAGTTCGAGTGGTTCGATGCACGTGAGGAGAGTTACTTACTCCTGAGGATGGTTGACCGTTGCTTCGGTTTTGACCTTACCTGATGATCGCGACGAGTTCGTGGGACATGGCGATGCATCGAGATTTGGTTGGGTTGTGCTTGATGCTGTGTAGCAGAGCGGTGGCTCATGGTTACGGACAGTGGAAACCTTATGAGGCTACGTATCCAGAGTTTGATTTGGGTGTAGCTGTATTTGTGTTAGCATCAGAGAGTTTGAGACACTATAGCTATGGCGTGCAACACAGTGTAGGACGTACACTGGTCATCTGAGTTTCATCCACTTGCATGTTCGGCCAGATGTGGGCTTGAGGCAGTGTCGATGGATGGAGTCGACTGACGACTATGGCTGCACCTTTGAGTTTGTTCGAGGAAGGCTAGTGGTTGTACTTTGACCATCCGTCTGGGATATTGTTGCTGATGCATTCAGTCGAGAATCGGGAGTTTCAGTGTCTCATGTAAGTGTGGCGCGAGTTTCTATGTTAGCCGAGTTATGGGCTACGAGAGTTGAGTTTGAATGTGATGACGTTGAGGCTCGTGGTTTCACGCGCATTTGGCGCTAATGATGCGGAATTATATTAGATACTTCGAGTTTACTACTCGTGACGCAACATGAAGAGCAGTGTAGCGGTTTGTGTGTGCAGATGCCACGTTTGTTATCAGGCGATGGCTAGGAGGAAGAGACTTGCCGAGAAGTGTCAGCCATTCGAGATTTCCGGTTAGACGTGGCGATTACTGCTGTATTTGTGTATGTTTGCATGCACTTTGGTTTGTGTTACCAGTTGTCAGGTCTTTGTGGATCGTTTGATGAACTTGGTACGTTTCCTTGTACTTTCGGAGATGATTTTTGTGGCAGGCTGACATAGTGGTGATTGACGGAGGTTGTCCGTCTACGTGGTGTACCTGTATCCCAGTTCGCCGATCGAGGCAATCAGCTACGACTGTGTGTTGGCGAGCTTTGCAGCGAGCATTGAGGACCAGATTACGAGTTAGTACCGGTTCTTATCCTCAGATTGGCGAGCGATCTTTGAGGACTATTCAGGCCTTGGAGGGCATGTTGTGGACCTTGGTATTGCCGTTCCGGAGGATCCGGGACCAGCAGTTTCGGCGGTTTGAGTTTGCTTGCAGTACCAGTTTGTGGACCACTATAGTTTTGAGGTTGTTTGATGTTGAGTAGAGGTATGTTGTTGTACTCCATTGTGTTGGAGTGAGTTTGGTTTGGGTTTGAGTTGGCGTTTGATTATGATTTTGTGGAGTGTGTTACCACAGACTGTCAGATTAGCGGAAATGAGTTGATTATTGACCGAGTTCGATGTTTGAGTCGTGTTGATACGAGTATGTTGAGTTGTGAGTTGACACATTGTTTGATTAGTTTGTGGCCATAGGCGAGTTTGTGTTATGCCGTATGGTTCAGCATCTCCTTTAGTGTTGGCTTGTATGTGTGTTGTGTTCCGTGTGGCGGAACTGTGTTTCAGGTTTGTTATGTGTTGTGTACCCGATCTGTTCCTTATGTAGGAACACTTGGCGATTATGTGAGCCAGTTCAGATTTGTGATTTGAGGGTACAAGGATTCCAGCACGGAGTTATCTCCTATTGTGGAGTTTGTGATCAGAGTTGTTCAGTTGAGATTGCCGTTGGTGAGTTGAGCAGTATGCAGAGGCAGTGCTCCTACTTTTGTTGGCAGACTCGGAAATTTCGAGGTCGAAATTTTTCTAAGGGGGGTGTATTTGTGACGACCCGAAACAGAATCAGCAGTTAAGTCGCATAGTCGCAGAGTTACGACAGTGTTGAAATCCGCCAGCTTCTTAACGACTAAATTATTGGCTGAGAATTGGAGATGGGTCTCTTCTCGAGAGTCGTTCTACGTGTGATTATGAGTTCATGGGCGGTTCCGGATCGTTATTTGGACGACCGAGGAATTAGTTATGAATATTTGAAGTTTCGACGGAAACGGATTTAAATGGCGGGTTTGTTCGCGACTAAATTACCGGTCGAGAATTTGGTTTCGGCTTCTTCACGGAAGTTGTTCGGAATTTAATTTTGAGTTTGTGGGAACTTCCGGAGCATGATTTTGAGTTATGGAGATTTAGTTGTGATTATTTTTGTTGGTTGTTTGTTTAGTCGATTTAAATATGTGTGGTGTGAACAGTTGACTTTTTATCCAATTGGCTGATGTGTTTGACTTTGGGTAATTATTGAAGAGTATGTCGAGACGAGTTTGTGGCCGCGAGAATTATCGGAATCGGAGTTACGACGAGAGAGTTACGCGTGTTTGAAGTTTGTCGAAATGGATAAACATGAAGTTTCCTAATCGGGAAAGGCTATAAATAACAGGTTGCCATTTTGGGGCAAGTCAAACATTTCCTATTCGAGTATTGACCGAGTTGACTCGGTCAACTCGGTGGTGAGAGAAGGTGGCCGACGTGCATGACGGTGACTCCACGGCGGCGATCGATTCCGGCCATCCCGTGGGACGGGGTTGGTCCCATTCGAAGCGCCTCAGTTTCCTCGTCCTTTCCCCGGCCACCGTTCAAGGCGAGACTCGCCGGAAATGGAAGAAAATCCGGCCAAAAATGGAGGGAAAACTTTGTGATTCGGGTTCTTGGATTCGGGCCGATTCGAGCTGAACTTTGGGGTGGGCTTTGTAGCCCTCATCACCATGATGCTTCCCTGTAAGTTTCGTGTTCCAATTCGATTTGTGGAAGGAGAATTTTGGCATTGAAATTTGTGTGTTCATTCGGTTTTTCATGAAATTGACCATGTTAGAGTGAGAATTGGACTTCGGTGCAGTTGACAAAGTTGCTCAGTGGGTGGTTTTGCATGGAATAGGGGTTGCTCCGCCGTGAATTTCTCCGGTCAACAGTGGCGCCGCCGTGGACGGCGGTCAACGGTCAAAGTTTGACTTTTTTTGGACTTTCGGCAAGTTGCATGTCATTTGACTTGAAATCGCGCCCCGATCGCGGTGGGGAGGTTCGTTTTTTGAGTTGAGCGTCCGAACGTAAAGCGAGGTATTGAGGTGGTATATATGGATTTTCGACGATTCGTCGTATTTGAATTACCTGTTTCCGAGAACGGTGGTTTCTCGTGGTTTGATTTGTATTGTCGTATTATGACTTTGAATAATGAACGTTGTGATTATTCAGGGGTTCGTGATCGTTTGTTTGGCGATGGACTTTCCGCCGGATCACGGGTTAACGCGTATCGCGTTACGCAAGTCTGTGAGTGGACATTTATTTTCACGGATTATTTGCGAGTCTTGATATACGTTTTATGAACTTGAGCATGCATATGAGATTTCGGATTACATGAGCATGTGTTTTACGATTATACGATTATACTTATACGGATATACGTATACGAGTATACATATACTTATATGTTGTTCATGCATTTGCATCGAAATGTTTATGATTTGGTTTACATAGAGTACAGTCGTGGTTACGTTGTTGTATCGATACACTTGCCTCTCGGCTGATCCCCGATGGTAGGCTTTATTCCAGGAGAGGCTGTGACTCCTGACCCGAGGTCTTTACCGGGGGGAGGCAGACCTTTGACCTGAGGCCATTTCCGGCTAGAATCACGTGGAAGTCAGGGACTCCGTGGTTCTGACTGTACTAGCACGGGTGTGTCCACGAGTGACCCCGTGGGATTTTATGAATGCTCCGTATACGTGAGGAGTTAGAGTCTCCCTCGTGTACTCGGACACGTGAGGAGTTAGAGTCTCCCTCGTGTACCATTTGATTACTTATGGTTTCGACTCACATATGTTTTTATTATATATATTACTTGGTGAAAGACATTTATTTTCGTCCACTCACTCTAACGTGTTTATTGTCTTTCCCCTGGGCTTTTCGGTTTCCGTGCCCAGTTTGCAGTTCAGGCTCTAGTGTCGCACGTCGTGGTCGGAGGCATAGTGCTCGAGCTACTTTGTTTCATCCAGTAGGTTTATTGTTCTACCTACTGTGGTATGCGTTTACGATTATGTATTAGATGTCGCTCTGAGCTTCCTATTGAATACGTTATACGATTTTACACAGGATTTCAGTAAAGTGCATATATATTTACTACTTTACTTTACTGTTGATATATTGAGAAATCCGGATGGGATTGGTGCCCACGGTTTGCTTTTTGTGGCATAGGATGAAGTGTATTTTCTGCGTGCAGGTAAAGGTAATTCCACGCTAGTAACGAAACTCTGCCCAAAATTTCTAAAAGTTTTTGTTGGTTCGTGTTTTCGAAGGGGTTTGATTCCGATTTAGGAAGATAAATCTGGGTTGGGTCCTTTCAAGTACAGTCGTTATATGTTGTTGTATCGATACACTCGCATCCCGGCTGATCCCCGAGGATGTGTACCGGGGGAGGCTGTGACTCCTGACCCGTGACCTGTACCGGGGGGAGGCAGACCTCTGACCTGAGGCCTTTCTGGCTAGAATTGCGTGGAAATCTAGG
The DNA here is from genome assembly GCA_946800695.1 of Geum urbanum. Taxonomy (NCBI): domain Eukaryota; kingdom Viridiplantae; phylum Streptophyta; class Magnoliopsida; order Rosales; family Rosaceae; genus Geum; species Geum urbanum. The sequence continues at coordinate 12,895,866 of OX327017.1, read as the reverse complement.
ACTCCGTGATTCTGACTGTACAAGCACGGACGTGTCCATGAGTGACCCCGTGGGATTTTTACTTGCATGCTCAATACGCTGGAGGATTATGGTTTTACCTCGTGTACTTGTTATATTTTATTTACCTGGACTCGCATATGTTATTTTAAACATATATATCAACTGGTGAAAGACATTTATTTTCGTCCACTCACTCTAACGTGTTTAAATTCTTTCCCCTGGGCTTTTCGGTTTCCGTGCCCAGTTGCAGTTCAGGTTTTTATGTTTTCACGTCGCGGTTTGGAGGCTAGTGATCAGAGTTACCTGTGCTTTCTAGTAGGTTCTTGTTTCGCCTACTGATGTGTATATTGTGGATATTTTACTTTAGAGGTCGCTCTGATACATTCTGATACTTGTTTACACGAATTTTCTCGGATATATATATATACTACAGTACTGTTTACTGTTTATGATTCATATATTGATGTTGAGAAATCCGGATGGGATTGGTGCCCACGGTTTGGCTTTTGTGGCATAGGATGAAGTGTTATTTTCTGGGTGTAGGTTATGGCAATTCCACGTTAGTAACGAAACTCTGCCGAAATTTTGAAAATTTTTTGTTGGTTTGTATTTTTAAAAGGGGTTCGATTCCGGTTTAGGTAACTGAATCGGGGTTGGGTCCTTTCAGCTTGGTATCAGAGCATTAGGTTTTCAGATTCTGTAGACTCTTGTAGTTGTGACGCTTAGGGTATTTGAGTTGATACAGCATGACTGGAGTGATGACCCGATTGGCCAGCGGTACTCATCAATACTTCGGGTGTTGTGTGTCCTCAAATATGTGCGGTTTCATGATTACGTTCTGTCTGCTTGTACCTAATGCTTGTCTTGTATCAGTAGGATGCCTCCTCGACGTGGTCCCCGTGTTGATCGAGATGATGATCCTGATGAGGATCACCGAACGCGCGACTTGCTGATGCGAGTGCTGCGTTTGGAAGAGCATTTTGACCCCGTGGTCAAGGCTCGCACTGCTAGTGCTACTGTGTTTTCGGGTTCAGTTGATCCAGAGATATGCGAGGTATGGTTGGTTCAGATTGAACGTGTTTGTGAGCGTCTGCAGTTTACTCCTGAGCAGATGACAATAGCCGCAGTTGGTTTACTTGAGAGTGATGCATACTTTTGGTGGGTTAGCACCGACAGAGTTCCAGCTGACACTCCGTGGACATTGTTCCGTGATCTGTTTATGCGGAGGTATTTTAATCAGGCTACCCAGCAGCGCAAGTACGAGGAGTTTACGAACTTGAGGCAGGGCAGTTTGGCTGTACTTGAGTATCAGGATCGGTTTACCCGTTTGTCTCATTTTTTGCGGGATATGGTGGCTACTGAGGAAGCCAAGTGTCGTAGGTTTGAGCTGGGATTGAATCTGAACATCAAGGCGACATTGACTACGATGCCTCGGAACAACTTTGATGAGTTTGTTAGTGCTGCACTCCGAGGCGAGGATATTGAGCAGGAGAGACAGCAGAGGTATCGGCCGAGACGGTTTGAGGAAGGTGAACCGAGTCAGGGGCCTTCAAAAAGGCAGAGTTCTGATACTTCCGGTTCAGCTTCATCTTCTGGCGGTGGATCATATTGACCACCAGCTGGTGTACCTAGACGGAGATCGTTATGGAGGAGAGATCGACCACAGCGACCACAGGCTAGTGCAGGTTCCAGCGGTTCTAGTTATCCTCGACGTACCGGCGGCACGTTTGTTGTACCGCGGGAGTACCCATTGTGCAATTTCTGCAACAGGCATCACTTGGGACCGTGTCAGCGAGGTCCTGTCACTTGTTTCCGCTGTGGCCAGGTGGGTCACTATGCGAGGGAGTGTCCTCAGTTGTATGGTGGCGACGGACAGGCGGCCTAGAGTTCCGGAGTTGAGCGAGGGGCCACTACGGGAGCTCGACCAACACAGTTTGTAGGCCAGGGCAGACAGCAGGGACAACCCTAGTGAGGACGACCAGCCGGACAGGCGAGGGTTCATGCTATGACTCTACGTGAGGGAAGAGCATCACCGGATGTCGTTATCGGTACGTTACATGTTTTTAGTATTCCTGTACTTGCATTGTTAGATCCGGGCGCTACACATTCATTCATATCATTTAGACTGTCATCATTAACTACGGTACCTGCATCTCCACTTCCGGGGTTGTGGAGGGTGTTGTATCCGTCAGGTGAGGTTGTGAGCATCGGTTGGGTTTACCGAGATTGTGAGGTGTTTATTGATGGCCATGGTTTAGCCGCAGATCTGTTACTGCTTGATATCGTGGATTTTGATTTGATATTGGGTATGGACTTTTTGGAGTCGCGTTGGGCCATGTTTGATTGCCATAGGAAGGAGGTCGCATTTCGACGACCAGGGTTACCTGAGATACTGTTCCGTGGCGAGAAGAACACTTCACTACCGTGTTTGATTTCCACGATGAGGGCGGATCGGTTGATGAAGAAGGGTTGTGTTGCTTACTTAGCCCATGTTGTGGACACTACAGCTGCAGTGCCAGACCTTGGTAGTATTGAGGTTGTGTCTGAGTTTCCGGATGTGTTTCCAGCGGAGCTACCTGGTATACCCCCTGTACGGGAGATTGATTTTACCATTGAGTTGTTGCCGGGTACTGGACCGATTTCCCAGACACCGTACCGGATGGCGCCTGCGGAGTTGAGGGAGTTGCAGATTCAGCTTCAGGAGTTGTTAGAGAAGGGATTCATTCGACCGAGTGTTTCTCCGTGGGGTGCTCCGGTGTTGTTTGTGCGGAAGAAGGATGGGTCCATGCGTTTGTGCATCGACTATCGGAAGCTGAATCAGATTACCGTGAGGAACAAGTATCCGTTGCCGTGGATTGATGACTTGTTCGATCAGCTGAAGGGGGCAGTAGTCTTTTCGAAGATTGACCTTCGATCCGGATATCACCAGTTAAGGATCCGTGACTCTGACGTAGCCAGGACAGCATTCAGGATGCGGTATGGGCACTATGAGTTTTTGGTTATGCCGTTTGGGTTGACCAATGCCCCCGCAGCTTTCATGGACTTGATGAATCGGGTGTTTCGACGATTCCTGGACAAGTTCGTGATTGTATTCATTGACGATATCCTGATTTATTCCAGGAGTGTGGGCCAGCACAAGAAGCATCTGCGTGTTGTGTTGCGAACTTTGCGGGACCATCAGTTGTTCGCGAAGTTTAGCAAGTGTGAGTTCTGGTTGGATAGTGTGAAGTTTCTGGGCCACGTTATTTCGGCCGAGGGAGTTAGTATTGATCCTGACAAGATCGAGGCCGTGCTGAACTGGAGTAGACCTATCAATGTGTCGGAGATTCGGAGTTTCTTGGGTTTAGCAGGCTATTACAGACGGTTTGTGCAGGATTTCTCCCGGATTGCTACACCACTGACCAGATTAACAAAGAAGGGCGTCAAGTTTGAGTGGTTTGATGCGTGCGAGGAGAGTTACTTGCTCTTGAAGGAGAGATTGACTACCGCACCGGTCCTGACATTGCCATACGACAATGGTGAGTTTGTTGTGTACAGCGATGCGTCGAAGTTGGGACTTGGCTGTGTGTTGATGCAGCATGGTAGAGTTGTGGCATATGGTTCCAGGCAGCTGAAACCGCATGAGGTCAACTACCCGACGCATGATTTGGAGTTAGCCGCTATCGTGTTAGCGGTGAAGAGTTGGAGACATTACCTGTATAGCGTTGAAGAGTTGGTTTCCGTGATAAAGTACAGGGTTGAGAACTATGATTTTGATCAGTTATTTTTTGTGAATATTTAGGAGATCGAGATCGGGATCGTGACCGTGCTTCTGGCGAGGGATCTTCCGCCGGTCCTCGAGATTAGCGCGAGTGCGCGTTTTGCTCACCTGTGAGTGGACAATTTCTTTTCACGGAATTCTTGCGAGTCTTTTATATGATTTACGAACTTGAGCATGCGTATGAGATTTCGGATTACATGAGCATATGTTTTACGATTATACATATACGGATATACGTATACGAATATACACACACTTATATGTTGTTTCATGCATTTGCATCGAAATGTTTGCGATTTAGTTTACACAGAGTACAGTCGTTATATGTTGTTGTATCGATACACTCGCATCCCGGCTGATCCCCGAGGATGTGTACCGGGGGAGGCTGTGACTCCTGACCCATGACCTGTATCGGGGGGAGGCAGACCTCTGACCTGAGGCCTTTCTGGCTAGAATTGCGTGGAAGTCTGGGACTCCGTGATTCTGACTGTACTAGCACGGACGTGTCCATGAGTGACCCCGTGGGATTTTTACTTGCATGCTCAGTACGCTGGAGGATTCTGGTTTTACCTCATGTACTTGTTATATTTTATTTACCTGGACTCGCATATGTTATTTTAAACATATATATCAACTGGTGAAAGACATTTATTTTCGTCCACTCACTCTAATGTGTTTATTGTCTTTCCCCTGGGCTTTTCGGTTTCCGTGCCCAGTTGTAGTTCAGGTTTTGGTGTTTTCACGTCGCGGTTTGGAGGCTAGTGATCAGAGTTACCTGTGCTTTCCAGTAGGTTCTTGTTTCGCCTACTGAGGTGTATATTGTGGATATTTTACTTTAGAGGTCGCTCTGATACATTCTGATACTTGTTTACACGGATTTTCTCGGATATATATATATACTACAGTACTGTTTACTGTTTATGATTCATATATTGATGTTGAGAAATCCGGATGGGATTGGTGCCCACGGTTTGGCTTTTGTGGCATAGGATGAAGTGTTATTTTCTGGGTGCAGGTTATGGCAATTCCACGTTAGTAACGAAACTCTGCCAAAATTTTGAAAAATTTTTGTTGGTTCGTATTTTCAGAAGGGGTTCGATTCCGGTTTAGGTAACTGAATCGGGGTTGGGTCCTTTCAATAAATTTTAAAAAATGGTAAATATTAAAAATGATAAATTTTGTGGTAAATATGAAAAATAATAAATATTGTAAATTGTTAAAATTGTAAATGGTAAAATAGTTATAATGGTAAAATAGGTTTAATAATTAATTTTTACAGCTCCTAAGTTAAAATGGTCTCATGGGGTAAGAAAAAGTCACAGAAAGAGGCCGAAGATGCCCGGCTCCGACACTTGGCAGACTAAATGGGTTAGCAACGCTTGGAGGACACCGTTGCGGCTCCCCGGACCCTTCAGCTGGTCCCTCAGCTGTGGCGACTGGGGAAATTTCTAATGCCTCAGTCATAACGAGCGATGATGGTGACATCTCTTATGCTCGATCGTCAATGTCAAAAGGTTCCCAGGAATCGACCTCGAGTCTATTCTCTACAGCGCGCGGCACAAGGTCAGGATTACCCCATCAAACTCTCAACCGAAAAGGACCCGAGGATTCGAAAAGGGCGAAAATCCGAGAAGTTGTTCAAGGTGATGGGGGGGGGCAATTGATCCAGTTGCCGTACGACGATTTCACCGATGGCCATCCATCCTCGTAGTTAGCTAGTCTCTCAGCGCACAGCATCCGGGCAATTATTCGCAATAACATCTGTATAGTTGCGCCTACCTGGATGGAGTTGCTGGACTTGGAGAAGGGGAATGTGTTTAGATATCTCTCGATAATACAATTTTAAATTTATTTTTTAAAACCAATAAAAATCATAATTTTATAATATATATACGATAATTTTATAATATATACGATTTTAATTTTTTATTCTTTTTTTTCTAGGTACATTAGAATATGAATGGCACACCGGAGATGCTTAGGCACGTCAACAACACCGGCAACGTCATCTACCGTGCTTGGAAGTACCTCCAATTCGGCTGCTCGTCTACCCCCGTAAAGCTACGTGATAATAGGGAAGATGAGTGGGAGTGGTTGGTTAACCACTTCGAAGAAGAATCATATCAGGTTCGTCTTTTTATATATTTAAATTGACGAAATTGAATAATTTATTTTTTAGTCATTTATTATTTTTTTTAATGATTTCTATTGTCGAACAGACGAGATCGCACGCAAACAAGGCCAATCGAGAAAAGAATGACAAACATTATACCTCCGACTCCATGCAGATGATACAAATCGCCAAGAAACACAGAGATAAGAGCTCCAAATACCATTATCTGAATGTCAGCATCACCGCTTATATGACGCCTGGGCTCGACAATGAAGCGAGTTAAAGCGGCATAAGTGTCGTATATATTTCCTCTAAATTAACGTAATTTATTTTTATTAAACACCTGTACAAATTTATAATTATTTAATTTTTATAATTATTTTCAGGCGACATTTCTAGAACTGGCGCATGAGAAATTGGCCAACACGCAACTTGCACATCCGAATATGCTGCCGGAAGACCTGTCTCCTCTATTAAGGAAGAGCCAAATTGTAATCGTTGCTGCAGTATAAGGCTGTCGAGTTGGCAAGGAGGTTAGAGGGTTTGGATGCAAGGTGCAACGAGATTTATCATCTACGGCACGCTCAACGTGAAAGAGTTGTCAGGATGCGGTCGTCCAAACAAACCTTGAGGAGGCTAGACTCGCACGGGTGGAAACGTTATCCATACGCCAGAGGCATGATGAGCAACAAGTGCAGATAGCCAACCTCCTCGCTTCTAACTTTATACTTATAGCTTGTTTTCTATGAATAAAACATTGTTCTTATGACGTTTCCTGTTCTTGCTCGAAAATGTGGAGTTGGCTCGGAAATGTATTAAATATGAAGAATTAGATACTTATTGGAGAAAACGTATACATTTATGAGGTCAAGAGAGAATTTGCAGCAACTTTGGGAAAAAGACGAAATAGCCTCACCGGAGGTCACCGGAAGTTGCCCGGAACTCGCCGGAATTAGTCACAGCTGGCCAGCCCATTTTGGCCGGCTCAATCACATGGAGTCAAGCTGAAGGGAGGCCCATTGAGCCCATCTATGCTTACCAATCTGATTTGGAGAGAAAGAGAAGGACTTGGACCGCATGATGTCACCATTTTTGGGGCTTAGCCTTCCATAGCCTAAAATAGTGGATCATGGTCTCTCTCATTCAAAGTTGACATTTGGATCTTCCATCTCACGACTTCCTATAATCTAAGGGTCCATTTTTGCCTCCCCAACCAGCCGAAATTCGAGCTCCCCTTGACACACAAAAACAACTTACATCAATTTTCAGATTTTTCAAGTTTTTGCTCTCTAGAAACACTCTCCATCCATACCTACTACATAGCCATCTCCTCCACCAAAAACACACCCATAATCACCATATAAGGCTTAGAAACACCTATCACAACCATCTCTCTCTAGCCTTAGGTGGGTGACCCAACATCAAGGAGGTTTGGAGCAAAATTGGAGCGAGGAAAGAATAGCTAGAAGACCATGGAGCTTTTAGGGACTCTTGGTTATTTCTCATCCTATTTTATCTTTCAATCATGTATCTAAGCTCTATATTTGTTATGGGTAGTGAGTAGTTGACTTTGGGAGGCTAGGATTAGAACCCTAGCCATGTGATGTGATGAATATGTCTTGGATTATGTGTATTTCATGGTTTTAGTGTATATTATGAAGATTTGTGTTGTGAATGAGTTTATTGTGTGATTGTGGTATGTTTATATGTTTGAGCTTGTTGTATAAATTTTTATATGCATGTGTTGACTCTAGCAAGGTTGAAGCATGCATGTGTTAAAGGACTTAAAAATGACCCTTGAATGAATTAGCTACTCACTTAAGGATAGATGAGCATGTGAACATGATTAGGGTATGATCTACAAGATTTATCTTAAGATTTGGTTCCCTAGCACTTAGTATGGATTAGAGCCTCTTGAGTCTACTTAGACTTGAGGGACTTTAGTCAAGCACACATTGATTTAAAAGGTTATTGTGGCACCTCGTAGAATCTTTTGGCTCATAACTGAATAGGTACGAGTTTAGGGATTCAACCGGATGTCCCCTCGGATTTTCCAATCGATATTCGAGAGGGGAGCCTTTCCACATCTATCACACGATTTACTTATTAGCTTTACAATGTGACATACGGTTGAGGTATAAGCTCGTAATGACTTATGTCTAGATCTCGATTCACCAAACACTTCAATGTAGGGCTTAAGTCTTCTAGTGTTCAAAGTGACCTAGGCAATTGATTTCTAAACCAACCGTGACTCACAAGGTCATGACTTGGACAATACTTTGTGTGAACGGACTTAATCTATACACAAACCGAGATATTGTTTGATGCATCATATGGTTAGTGGGGATTTCCCTAGTCAACCTACCTTCCCTTATATTGAATTTGTATCATTTACTTTGTATTTAGTGTAATCAATCAACCATCAACCAACTCGTTAATCACTGACCGTAATTGCATCATCCCTTGCAATGCCAAATCTCCAAAGAATTTTGTAGTGTGAGATACACTTTGACATTTTATTTCCTCTAGTGTCAAGTAGTGTAATGTCTAGTGAGTCGTAATTTTTGTGCTTTCATTTCCGAGCTAAGGAATCTAAGTGCTTAATCCTCGTGGGTTTGGCACTCTATTTCCTTTCTATACTATTACTTGTCGCCGTACACTTACGGGGGAAGACCATTCTTGCACTTATGAGCTAGCCAAGAGCTTACTAAGTGTGGGGGTGTAAATCTTCCAACAAGTTTTTGGCGCCGTTGCCGGGGATTGAGTTTATCTTAATTCCTATGCCGGTTAGCCTTTGATTTCAGATCATCCGGACATTTTTGCTTGATGCTTATTGTTTTTCTTTTGATTTCTTTCAATTTATCATATAGAATCTTATTTCGCTTATCTTTGCTTCATAAGGATACTTTGGTAGGTTTGTTGGGGTAAAAGGGTGTTAGGAATTGTGTCCTAACCTTGGTTGCAGGACATAATTCGATCCATCGTAATTATTTTTTGACCCATCGAATTCAGGCTGCTTCGAAAGTCTGAGGAGCTGCTTCGATCCATCAAAGGACTTTTCAATCCATCGAAATCCCTTTAGTCAGTTCAACTCGGGAGATTCCTTCGATCCATCAAAGGTATTTTCAATCCATCGAAAGTTCTTCAGTCAGTTAACCTGGGAGATTGCTTCAATCCATCGAAGATATATCTTCGACCCATTAAACATGGGCTGCTTCTTGAGGTTGTTCGCTCGGTCTTTCATCTCTTTCCTTACTTATCTATATCCCTTTGAAGTACATTTCAATTGAGTCTTATTTTTTTACGTATTGTAACTAGTGTGAGTCTAGATTTAGCGAACTTAATTTCCGCTACACCCTAGATTTTAGGACTTTCTTCGGCAATTCCGGTATATTGGGTCAAGTCTTTACCTCGGTTCACCTCGTTGTCCATAGCATAGTGAATGTCACTACGCCACGTACCGGAATTCCATAAACTCTTAGAGTGGTCATTGATGTTTCCTTGAGAGGGGTGTCAAATAAGCACCGTGGAAGGCCCTCAAGGCTTTGAGTACTTTGAGAGTTTAGGCCTAACATCTATTGGTTACTTAGTGTGTTTTCAGGTTTATGCCCTTCCGGCACACACGTCTACACAGTACTACATCTTCTAGTTCGTCACCCGTTTTGTGGACAACTAATTTGGATTTTGACAACATGACTTCTACAAGTGAAGGGGCTAGTACAAATAGTGGAGAAGGGGTTGGTGCACCGATGTTGAGGGTTAGTAACTGGGAAGCACTTGGAAATTTTTTTGATCTTGCTCTAGAAGCTCAACGGGAAAATCCATCTTGAGGACGCCGAGTGTTCACAATCGAAGTTGATCCTCACCTTTAAGAACAAGCTAGTGAGCACGGGGAAGACTCTTCATCTGAAAGTGGAAGTGTACCTTCAATAGAGCCAACATTTATGGATGAAGGTGGAGAACTCTATGAAGGACGACCATTGAGGGAGTGTGCTCTTCCCTCTTTGGCGGTACATACCGGCTGCATTATCCTTCAACCGTTGGTGGGTGAATCGTTCTAGATCAAGCCTAGCTTTCTACAAACTCTACCATTGTTCCTTGGCCACGCTAATTCGGATCCTTACTCGCATCTATTAGAGATCGAGGAGGCATGTGCCTGGCTAAACATCCATAACATGGACCCGAGTTAATTGAGGTTGAGTATCTTTCCATCAAGTTTGCGTGCTAAAGCAAAAGAATGGCTTAATAAACTTCCCCCAACTCCATCAATTCATGGGAAGCACTCCAAAGGAAGTTCATTACAAAATACTTTCCACCAGGGAAGATCAATGAGAAGAGGACAAGCTTGATGACCTTCCGAGAAGAGGATGGAGAATTATTTTGCGAAGCTTGGGAGAGGTTCAAAGACCTAGAGCTCGGTTGCCCCAATCATGGGCAATCTCAAGATATGCTAATGTCTTTATTCTATCAAGGGCTTAGCACGGAGACTAGAAGAAAAGTGGATAATGCATGTGGTGGTGTGAAAGGACCCAATCCCGGATTAGTTGCCTAAACCAGAATCAAACCCAATCAAAAACACGAACCAACAAAAACCGTAGAAATTTTGGCAGAGTTTCGTTACTATCGTGGAATTACCATTACCTGCACGCGGAAAATACACTTCATCCTATGCCACAAAAAACAAACCGTGGGCACCAATCCCATCCGGATTTCTCAATATATCAACAGTAAAGTAAAATAGTAAATATATATGCACTTTACTGAAATCTGGAATAAAATCGTATAACGTGAACAACAGATTACTCAGAGCGACCTCTAATGTATAAACATATAAGTATACCACAGTAGGTAGAACAATAAACCTACTGGAAGAAACAAGGTAGCTCGAGCACTATGCCTCCGACCACGACGTGCGACACCAGAGTCCGAACTGCAAACTGGGCACAGAAACCGAAAAGCCCAGGGGAAAGACATGAAACACGTTAGAGTGAGTGGACGAAAATAAATGTCTTTCACCAGTTAATATATATGTTTAAATAACATATGCGAGTCCAGGCAAATGAAAATAACATTGTACACGAGATAAAACTCATACTCTTCCAGTGTACTGAGCACGCATGTAAAATCCCACGGGGTCACTCATGGACACCTCCGTGCTAGTACAGTCCAAATCACGGGATCCCAGACCCACACGTGATTCGAGCCAGAAATGGCCTCAGGTCAAAGGTCTGCCTCCTCCCGGTAAAGACCTCGGGTCAGGAGTCACAGCCTCCCCTGGCAAATAAAGTCTACCATCGGGGATCAGCCGAGAGGCAAGTGTATCGATACAACAACGTAACCACAACTGTACTCTGTGTAAACCAAATCATAAACATTTCGATGCAAATGCATGAAACAACATATAAGTGTATGTATATTCGTATACGTATATCCATATAAGTATAATCGTATAATCGTAAAACACATGTTCATGTAATCCGAAATCTCGTACGCATGCTCAAGTTCGTAAATCATATAAAAGACTCGCAAGAATTCCGTGAAAAGAAATTGTCCACTCACAGACTGCCGTAACGCGATACGCGTTAACCCGTGATCCGGCGGAAAGTCCATCGCCAAACGAACGATCACGAACTCCTGAATAATCACAAAATCCATCTCTCAAAGTCATAACTCGACAATACAAATCAAATCACGAGAAACCACCGTTCTCGGAAACACGTAATTCGAATACGACGAATCGTCGAAAATCCATATATAACACCTCAATACCTCGCTTTACATTCGGACGCTTAACTCAAAAAATGAACCTCCCCACTGCGATCGGGGCGCGATTTCAAGTCAAATGACATGCAACTTGTCGAAAGTCCAAAAAAAGTCAAACTTTGACCGTTGGCCGCTGCCCACGGCGGCACCACCGCTGACCGGAGAATTTCACGGCGGAGCAACCCCTATTCCACTCAAAATCACCCACTGAGCAACTTTGTCAACTGCAACAAAGGCCAATTCTCACTCTAACCATGTCAATTTCATGAAAAACCAAATGTTCACACAAATTTCAATCCCAAAATTCTCCAAGCACACATCGAATTGAAACACCAAACTTACAGGGTAGCATCAAGGGGATGAGAGCTACAAAGCCCAACCAAAAATTCAGCTCGAATCGGTCTAAATTGAGCAACCCGAATTCATCAAAATACCTTGAATTTTGGCCGAATTTCCTTCCATTTCCGGCGAGTCTCGCCTTGAACGGTGGCCGGGGAAAGGACGAGGAGGCTGAGGCGCTTCGAACGGGACCAACCCCGTCCCACGGGGTGGCCGGAATCCTCTGCCGCCGTGAAGGCACCTTGGAGCACCGTGGAGCACTTCTCTCTCCACCGAGTTGACTCGGTCAACTCGGTCAAACCCCAAAATAGTAAGTCATTGACTTGCCCAGAATAGTAGATTACTATTTATAGCCTTTCCCAAAACGGAAACTTGTAATTATCCATTTCGACGAACTTTGGACATCCGTAACTTTCGCGTCGTAACTCCGATTCCGATAATTCTCGCGGCCACAAACTCGTCTCGACATATTCTTCCAATTTCACCCGAAGTCAAACACATCGGCCAAACGGATAAAAAGTCAACTGTTCAACCAAACATACATTTAAACCGACTAAACAAACAACAAACGGAAATATTCGCAACTAATTCTTCGTAACTCAAAATCATGCTCTGGAAGTTCCCACAAAATTGAAATTAAATTCTGAACAACTTCCGTGAAGAAGCCGAAACCAAATTCTCGTCCGGTAATTTAGTCGCGAACAAACCTGCCATTTAAATCCGTTTCCGTCGAAACTTCAAATATTCATAACTAATTCCTCGGTCGTCCAAATAACGATCCGGAACCGCCCACAAACTCGTAATCACACATAGAACGACTCTCGAGAAGAGACCCAGCTCCAATTCTCGGCCAATAATTTAGTCGTTAACAATCCCTGGCGGTTCAAACACTGTAGTCAATTTGCGGCTACGCAGTAACTCATGTATACAACTGATCATACTTCTGATTCTGGTCCGGGTCGTCACATGGTGACTTCATGGACAAAACTGTGGATGAAGCCCACATCTTATAAGAGAAATTGGCGGAGCGATCGGCGTTGTGGGACATTAAGCCTTATGTAAAGAAGCTAGCGATCTCCATGAGAGAAGCTACATAAGCTAGCCGGGGTGTGATCTACACATTTTATGCTTGATTCTTAACGTCTTTCTCTTTACATTTAGCTTTTTTTAGAAATTAGTATCTTTGTATCTTATTTACTTTATGATTTATTGGACAAAATAAAGAGGAATGAATAAAGGAGGCAGAAATGAGCTCAAAACGCAATAAGGAGGAAGTTTCTAATTTTGGAGAAGAAATGGTCCGAGAAATGGTCTTCACATGGTTACTAAAATGTGTTTCTCAAATGGTGTCAAGAAATAGCAACCCAAATGACAAATGAAAATGAAGATGAAGCATTTCTCCCGCTCGGGCCAGGAAAGAAGAAAAGTGGCAGATCAGGCAAGAAGAGATGGCCAAATCATATGTATCAATTATATCTCATTTATGCCTGATATGAAGCACGAAATATATTGCAAGAATAAGGCAAGATTGGCCAAGATATTCCTTGGAGAGAAAGAACAACAAAATCAAGAAGGTGAACATCTCTCATGCAATAACGAAAGAATATCCAAGCTGCAGACCTGTAACTTCAAGAGATCACCGAATATGCAAATCAACTCCGAATTTAATGATTAGATATGTTATTTAATATCCCTTGAAGTCTTATTTCCAACGAATCAAGAATCATAATTGCTTTGTCTCCTAATCTCTTATTTGCCCGGGTACACAAGGAAAGTCTTGTTTCGGTAGGAAAAACCCTAATCTTCTTCTATAAAAGCAAGGGCTTGGCTCATTCATCATCATCACCCATCTTAGAAGCCAAATCCCTGTCCATAAATGCTTTGTCTCCTCCAAACTCAAGAATTCATCAAGAAGCCGAAATCCTCCACAGTCCAACAAACACTATCCTCCATTAGAGTACCTTAGGAAATCCGAGGGTTTCTCTCCATCCACTAAAAGGCCATCTACACGATTTGCGACTGCAATCACGACACAAAAAGTGTAACATGTCACCTTCTATTTTCTTTTTGTATGAACAATTGATTTTTAAGGAAGAGTTTAAAGAAGAGTTTTTGGTTATGTAATTCTAGCATGTTTTTATGATTTATTTTGAATCTGAGTTCTTTGCTATGCATGCATTTTCTATTCTTAATGCTTAACTCAAATTTGAGAAATCTTGGTTTAGGTTATGATGTGTCTAGAATTCGAGCAATCCTTGTTCAAAAACACTATTATTTGAGAGATGCATGAAAAACGTAGTAAAGGCTTAGAGTTTAAATAGGTTGCATATAATATGTTTAGGTTATAAAGAGATAAGGTGAGAGATGAGATGATCACTTGTAAATATGTTAAGTCTTAGATTTTATTTTCGGTTTAGAAAGCATGTTTAGGATTCTATGTTCTTGCTTGTTTAGCTTGTCTATGAGTTTAAGCATGATAGAATTTAGGTTTTCTCTATGTGTTTTCTGCCATGTTTTGTCTTTATATTTCGTAGATTAATAACCAAACTTTCAAACCCCGCATACCTTTTATTTTCTGTTCATAAACGTTGTCATGCATTAGTACCCTTAATCCCCGGTTAAGAACGAGCCCTACTTATCAATGCTACATCTACAAACGAGAGGATATGAAGGTGGATTTCAAAGACTAAATGGAGGATTCATCAATCAAGGTGGAAACTATGGTAGTTATGGTGCATCGGGAAGTGGAAACAAGGGAGCATCTACCTATCAAGGAGCCCCCGGATTTGCACCAAGGTCTAGTGGAGGATTTGCAAATGTCTCGAATGGTAATACTTACCAAACGAGAGCACCGTTCATACCTAGAGCTCAACAACAACAACCACCGATAATTCAAGCACCCACTCTTCGGCCGCAATTGGAGGCACCTAAGCCCAACACGGACGAATTGCTTACCAAGCTTGTCAAGATTCAAGAGGAGGACAAGAAGATGTATCTTGACTTAATCATGAGCATAAAGAATGAGAATCAAGTCCTCTGTAATGAGATCCAAAGCGTCATTCATAAGTTGGAGACTCAAGTTAGTCAATTGGCAAAGGCAATCACCACTCAAGGGAATAACAAAGTCCACAAGTTTCCCTCTACCATGGAGAGGAATCCTAAGCACCAAGTCAACGTTGTGAAAGCGGTATTGAGATCCGGAAAGGGGTTTGACAACTATAGTGATGCTACGGTGGTAGAAAGCGATGATGAAGAAGAAGATGACACACCTTTGGTGTCACGATTAACCCCCTGGAGTGGAGTTAGTACTTCAAGCGAAGATAGGATGGTGTACTTCAATGATAGAACTGAGATTATTCCCCTTGAGGACGTAGAAGCATCGGATGAAAAGATGATGAGTTAGAGATCGAGCAAGCGGGGTCCAAGACCGGTTTGAGTCACCCTGGGAAATTCTGGAAAGGGGCAAGACCATATGGAGAACGAAGGAGAGCATTCCGGGTCAACCTTGAAGGAGAGTAGAGAAACCTGCATACTTCCTTTGATGGGTCGAGAATACCCTTCGACCCATCAAAAGAACCCCTCGGGTTTGCAGGACAAAATGTCTTCAATGGGTCAAGAAACATCTTCGACCCATTGAAGCAAGGCTGCAGGTGCAACTCTTGAAAATTCTCAATGGGTCGAAAAAGAGCTTCGACCCATCGAAGGTAGCAGGTAGAAATCTTCTATGGGAGAATCCGAAACTAGTCAAAGTGATGTAGAGGCATGTTTACCCTTTCCCCAAGTGAAGAACAAAGAGAGGGCATAAGTGAACTTGGATCGGAAGACCAAAGAGTGTTTGAATGTCTTCAAGAAGGTTGAGATCAATATTCCCCTTCTCGACGCCATCCAAACCATCCCAATGTATTCCAAGTTCTTGAAGGATTTGTGCACTAACCGTAGATTGAAGAACAAACACCAAGGAGAGGAAAGAGCGAGAAGGCCAAGCTCAATGCCACGGTCTCGGCCATGCATCATTCAACGCAAAGTACCCAAGAAGCTCTCGGATCCGGGTAGCTTCACTGTTCCATGCACCATTGGCACTAAGCATTTTCTGAGGATGTTGATGGTCCTTGGTGCTTCTATAAACTTGATGCCATACTCGGTCTACAAGGAGATAGGATTGGGGAAGATAAAGGTGGTAAGCATGTCATTGTAACTTGCCGACCGAAATGTTGTCCATCCAAGAGGTGTTGTGGAGGATATGTTAGTGATGATTGGTGAGCTCGTTGTCTCGGCCGACTTTGTTATCTTGGACATGGAGGAGCTAAGGGGGTTTGAGGATCTTCCCATCATCTTTAGGAGAGCTTTTATGGCCACATCGGGCACCAAAATTGATGTCAAAGGTGGTGTGCTTACAATGGAGGTTTTTGACAAGTTGGAAACCTTCAAGATCTTCCACGACAATGGTCCCATCCCCAAACTCCAAGCTTTCATGGTTAGGGTGATTGAAGAGTAACTAGAAGAGAAAATTGATGATCTCTCTACTCAAATCTACATGGAAGGTACTCCTGAAGAAGAGGTAGATGTGGCTTTGGTGGTGCCATATGAGGTGTGCCTCTTGAAGTCTACTATTGATGGCCACGCAGCCTTGAATTGCATCATGACGTCTCAAAACATCTATGGGCCGAGGATCTCCTATAAACCACTCCCTTTCACCGGTTTGGGGGCTAAAGAACTAGGGGGTAACTACTACTCTCGGAATACGGTGAACCGGATCAATGTGCATGACACTATGCTCACAATTCAACAAGGACAAATTATACCGGACTTGGAGCTTAAGCAACTCGCGGAGACGTCGAAGTATGTGTTCTTGGAGGCATCAAATAAGAAACTGGTGATAATCTCATCTTTTCTCAATGAGAGACAAGAGGGTATGTTGCTAGAGGTGGTGTTAAGGAGGAATGAGGAGGCTATCGGATGGTCGTTGAGTGACATAAAAGGGATAAGTCCAACCATTTGCGAATACCATATCTACACCGATACGGATGTTATGCCGGTTAGGCAACCCCAAAGGAGATTAAATCCGAATATGCAAGAGGTGGTCAAGAAGGAGGTCTTGAAGTTGCAAGCTAATGGTATTATCTACGCTAGATCGGATAGTCCATAGATCTCCACAACACAAGTAGTGCCGAAGAAAGGGGGTCTCACCGTAGTACCTAATGCTTAAGGTGAGCTTATTCCTTCCCGAATTGTTAACAGTTGGAGATTTTGCATCGATTACTGGAAGTTAAATGCGACAACACACAAAGATCATTTTCCATTGCCGTTCATCGATTAAATGCTAGAGAGGCTAGCCGGGCATGAATATTATTGCTTCTTGAATGGTTATAGCGGGTACAACCAAATTGCAATCAATCCAGAGCACCAAGTGTGACGACCCATAACAGAATCAGCAGAGGAATCAGCTTAATCTACGAGCTTGCGCGTAATCGTAGATTTTCGACAAATGTTTGAATCGCCAGACTTGATAACGACTAAATCATTGGCCGAGAATTGGAGCTGAGTCTCTTCTCGAGAGTCGTTGTATGTGTGATTTCGAGTTCGTGGGCGGTTCCGGATCGTTATTTGGACGACCGAGGAATAAGTTATGAATATTTGAAGTTTTGACGGAATCGGGTTAAATTGGTGGATTTCTTAACGACTAAATTACCAGACAAAAATTTGGTTTCGGCTTCTTCACGGAAGTTGTTGAGAATTTAATTTCGAGTTCGTGGGAACTTCCGGAGGATTATTCCGAGATACGAAGATTAAGTTATGAATATTTCCGGTTGTTGATTATTTAGTCAGATTATGTATGTGTTTGGATTGAACAGTTGACTTTTTATCGGTTTGGTCAATGTGTTTGACTTCGGGTGATAATTGAAGAATATGTTGAGTCGAGTTTGTTACCGCGAGAATTATCAGAATCGGAATTACGACGTGAAAGATACGTGTGTTTGAAGTTTGTCGCAAAATTAAATATGGGAGTTTCTATTTTGGGAAAGCTATAAATGTGGGTTACCTGTTTAGGAAAGTCAAGACTGAAATTATTGATGGTTGACTGTATTGACTCGGTTTGACCGAGGTGGAGGAGGGGGTCACGACGGTGACCGACGGCCACGGTGGCGGCGAGCCCGTCCGGCCACCCCAAGGCTCGGCCTTGGTCTCCATCGATGCGTCTCGGTTCCCTCATAACGTTTTCGGCCTCCTCCCATGGCGAGGGACGCCGGAGGAGGAAGAATTTTCCGGCCAAAATTGGAGGTTTTTGGAGGAATTCGGGTTGTGATTTTCCGGCCGATTTGAGCTGCAATTTAGAGTGGGCTTTGAAGCTCTCATTACCTAGAAGCTACCATGTAAGTATGGAGTTCTAATTCGATTTGTGCTTGGAGAATTTTGGATTTGAAGTTTTGGGAACAATTCGGTTTATCACGAAATCGACATGGTTAGAGTGAGAATTGGCCTTCGATGCAGTTGTGAAAGTTGCTCGGTGGGTGATTTTGCATGGAATAGGGGCTGCTCCGCCGGGAAAAGTTTAAGTTGGTGGCGCCGCCGCCGCCGGCGACGGTCAACGGTGGTCAACTTTGACTTTTTGGGGTTTTCGACAAGTTGAATGTCATTTCGCTCGAAATCGCGCCTTGATCGTAGTGGGGAGGTTCATTTCTCGATTTGAGCATCCGAAAGTACAGCGAGATATTGAGGTGTAAATATCGGATTTTCGACGATTCGTCGACATTGAATTACGTGTTTCCGAGAACGGTGGTTTCTCGTGATTTGATTTGAATTGTCGAATTATGATTTTGAGAAATGGACTTTGTGAATATTCAGGGGCTCGTGATCGCTCGTTTGGCGATGGACTTTCCGCCGGATCACGGGTTAACGCGAATTGCGTTACGCTAGTCTGTGAGTGGACATTTCTTTTCATGGATTGATTGCGAGTCTTTTATATATGATTTACGAACTTGAGCATGCAGTTTATTATGATTTTACGAGCATGTGTTTTACGATTATATATATACGGATATGCGTATACGAGTATACATACATATATATTATGTTTTATGCATGTGCATGAAAAGGATTTATGATTTGGTTTACACAGAGTACAGTCTCAGTATATGTTGTGGTATCGATACACATTGGCTTCTCGGCTGATCCCCGAGTACGCTCCGGGGGGGACAGATATCCTGACCCGAGGCCTTTCTGGCTAGGAATCACGTGTGGGTCTGGGATCTCATGGGTGGTAGTCAGCGTCTCCTCACGTACCATTTGATTTTCATGCATTTGACTCGCATATGATTTTATACGTATATTTTACTTGGTGAAAGACATTTATTTTCGTCCACTCACTCTAACAGTTTTATGTCTTTCCCCTGAGCTTTTCGGTTTCCGTGCCCAGTTTGCAGTTCGGATTCTGGTGTCGCACGTCGTGGTCGGAGGCATAGTGCTCGAGCTACCTTGTTTCTTCCAGTAGGTTTATTGTTCCACCTACTGTGGTATACTTATATGATTATACATTAGAGGTCGCTCTGAGTATTCTGTTGTATATTTTATACGATTTTACTCCGGATTTCAGTAAAGTACAGATATATAAATTACTTTACATTATTGTTGATATATTGAGAAATCCGGATGGGATTGGTGCCCACGGTTTGATTTTTGTGGCATAGGATGAAATGTATTTTCCGCGTGCAGGTAATGGTAATTCTACGTTAGTAACGAAACTCTGCCAAAGTTTCTATGGTTTTTGTTGGTTCGTGTTTTCGAAAGGGTTTGATTCCGGTTTAGGGAGCTAAATCGGGGTTGGGTCATTTCACCAAGAGAAAATGGATTTCACATGTCCTCAAGGCTTCTTTGCTTTTCGCCGGATATCGTTCGACTTATGCAATGCTCCCGCAACCTTTCAACGTTGCATGCAATCCATCTTCGCTGGAATGATTGGTGAATTCGTTGAGGTCTTTATAGACGACTTCTCCCAATTTGGGAATTCATTTGACAATTTCTTATACAATCTTGATTAAGTACTAGCGAGATGTAGGGAAAAGGACTTGGTCCGCAATTAGGAGAAATGTCATTTTATGGTGAGAGAAGGTATCGTGCTTGGCCATTGTATATCCAAGAGGGGGATCGAAGTTGATAAAGCCAAGATTGAGGTGATAGAGAGGTTGCCTATTCCCACCAACGTCAAGGAGGTCCGAAGTTTTCTTGGGCATGCGGGTTTCTACCAGAGATTCATAAAGGACTTTGGCAAGATTGCGAAGCCACTTACGGATATGCTCTCCAAGGATGTGTCCTACTCCATCACTCCACCACTTGAAGAAGCATTTGAGACACTTAAGTAGGCGCTTAATTTGGCCCCGGTGATCATGAAGCCTGATTGGAGTCTACCATTTGAGATTATGTGTGATGCAAGCGATTACTCTATGGGATCGGTTCTTGGCCAAATGAGGGATAACGTGTTAGGGGTAATATAATATGCCTCATGAGCGTTTAACTCGGCTCAAAAGAACTATACAACTATAGAGAAAGAGATGCTTGCTATTGTGTTTTCCCTTGAGAAGTTTAGAAGCTACATAGTGGGATCCAAGGTGATTGTCCACACCGATCATGCGGCACTTAAGTACCTTTTCACTAAGGCGGAGTCAAGAGCAAGGTTGCTCTGTTGGGTACTACTTCTTCAAGAATTTGACTTAGAAATTGTGGATAAACCCGGAAAGCACAACTTGGTAGCGAATCATCTTTCAAGGCTCCAAATTGAGGAGGACGACGGTGCATTGAATGAAGACTTTCTTGATGAGCAATTATTTCAAGTCCAAGATGTTCTTACCACTTTTTCCTGCCCATGGTACGCCGACATTGCCAACTACCTATCTAGTCAAGGCACCTACATCCCCATGCACTTCACACGTGATCAAAGCAAGCACTTGAGGAGGATAAGTAGGGAGTTCATTTAGGATGACCTTATCTCTATAAGGAGGGTCGTGATGGCATCATGCGGAGGTGTGTACCTCATGAAGAAATGCATAGTGTCCTTTCTTTTTGTCGTAAGCTCGAACGTGGGGGTCATCACGGACCTTCTAAGATGGTGTACAAGGTCTTGCAAGCGGGTTTGTGGTGGCCGAACCTATTCCGGGATGCATATGCTTTCATCAAGAGTTATGACCGATGCCAACAGGTAGGCAAGAGAAGCAAGAGAGACCACATGCCTTTGAAGACCATCACCGAGACCGAAATTTTTGATGTGTGGGGAATTGACTTCATGGGTCCCTTCCTAAAGTCGAACGGGATGCTCTACATACTCGTTGCAGTGGACTACGTGTCAAAATGGGTAGAAGCTGTGGCATGTCCAACTAATGACGAGAAAGTGGTCATGAAGTTTCTCAAAAGTGCCATCTTCACAAGATAGGGGACCCCTCGAGCCATAATTAGTGATGGATGGTCTCATTTTTTCAACGCCAAGTTAAAGACCCTCTTGCGCAAATGTGGGGTATGTCACAAGGTCGCCACGCCTTATCATCCTCAAACTAGTGGGCAAGTGGAGATTAGTAACTGGGGAATCAAGCATATTCTTGAGAAGATCGTGAGCGCTCACCGCAGGGATTTGAGTCAAAAGCTTAACGACGCGCTTTGGGCATACCATACTGCTTTCAAGACACCCATTAGTATGTCTCCCTACTGGCTTGTCTATAGGAAATCATGTCACTTGTCGGTTGAGATAGAGCACAAGGCACGATGGGAAATTTCTATGTTACATATGAGCTTGGAAAATAGTGGCGTCAAGAGGAAGCTCGACATCATGGAGCTCGAGGAGTTAAGGCTCGAGGCCTATAAAAGTGCCTGTATCTACAAAGAAAAGATGAAGAGGTATCACGATGCACAACTACAGCATAAGGACCTTAGTGTGGGGATGAAGGTCCTTCTATACAATTCCTGGCTTTCCTTGTATCCCAGGAAATTGCGTTCAAGATGGAATGGCCCTTTCAACCTTGTGGAGATATTCCCTCATGGCGCGGTCACCTTGACAAATTTGAGAGATGTGAGTACCTTCAAGGTCAATGGCCACCATATCAAGCCGTGGCAAGGAGTCCCCCCGAGTGCACAAATTGTGGAGGTGAATTTCATGAACCTTCCCACACCATGATGATGTGATAATATCCTCGCCGGACCATGTTTATGTCTGTAAAAAATACAACCCATAATGGCCGGAATCCATGGGAAAATGTTCGTTGAAATAAAGTGTGAGGTATCGGATTTGGTGTGTGACCCAGAAAAGAGTTGAGCCTAGCATGGAAGGCAAGACCAACTTCCAACCTTGATCTTGCATGTTGGTGATTGTTGGCGACTTTGGATACGATGTTCTCGGTCTTCAAAGGGGAGCATTCCTAATCTTTTACCTCACTTTGGATTTTGTTGCTTGTTTGTGCATGTTGTGTGTACGTTTATTTAATAGAATTGAACCTAGGAAGTTTGTGATAGGAGATGGTTAGATGTTATAATCAATGTGTGTGATTTTTCACTTTCTATTTGACCAATCTGAGGCCTGCCTTCGATGGATCGAAGTATGATTGGTCATTCCCTTCGACCCATTAAAGTGCTACATACAAGACAGACCTGGAGGATCGCTTTGATGGGTCGAACATGTTCTTCGACCCATCGAAAATTCCTTGGTACAATGAACCCGTAGCACTGCTTCGATAGATCAAAGATATTCTTCGACCCATCGAAAGCCTCTAGGCTGAGATTGACCGAGTTGACTTTTAATGAAACTTGTTTTCCTTCCCTCCTCTCTTCTTCTCTCTCACGCCTACAAACTCTTTTTCTTCAATTTTCATCTATATTTGCTTCTTCTCCAACTCTCTCACTCCCTCTAACACATCCTCACACACACAAATCACTCAAACTCTTCCAAATCTCCCCAAGATTGTGAATTTCATGCTTCTAATTGCATTTGGAGTGCTTGGTGTGAAGGTTTAAGTGCTTAGGAGCTCTCTAACTAAGGTTTGTTCTCCATAAGCTCTTGAACCCAAAAATTGAGTTTTTTGTGATTAAGATGTGATTTTATGGTGCTTGGAGTAATTTTTTGCTATATTCCTTGCTCTAAAACTATGGGTTGTGTGATTCTAGCACTTTTATGCATGAAATTGTGGAAATTGATAGAGTAGTGTTATGCATGCACCCTAAATTTCAAAAATGGGAATTAGCTTTGGTTGAGAGTTGTTCTTGTGTGAATGCATGTGTGAAATCATGATCTGGGCTTAATGGGTAGTTGATTTTTGCGACCAATTGCATGATATCTCATCGAAATTTTTTTGATGATTTGTTGACTAACCCTTGACTTGGCCAAAATTGTGAGGTATGCATGCCTTCGTTGTGTGTTTTGTATGCTCTTGTGAGGATATACCTGTCCCAGTTGATGCATTTGAGTTGTGGCTCTCCAATTGAGAAAATTATGTGTGATGGACATGTGTGAGAACCAAGAATGTGCTAAGTTAAATTGACGAGTTTATTACATTGTAATTGATTACATGTTTGTGCCTCTTTGTGACTAGCATGTTACTTGTGCGCTAAAATGATTAATTCAAATTGTCGAAATTTGTTAGCACCAATATGGAGCATGCTCACGGGACCTTGGTGTGAAAGTTAACATTTGTGTCTAGAATTTGAGTACTAATGTGTGTTGTACATACTTGTGTTCAAGGTTTTCCATCTCATCATCCATCCATCATCACCTCTTCGTCATCATGCCACGTAAGATTCAAAGGAGCGGCAAGGATGTAACAAGAAAGCAACTCTTGGAAGCATCCACGGATTCGGATGCGGAATATGAGGAAGCACCCACAATGTACAACATGGGGGACATCCCAACTAAGGTTCAATGCCCCAAGACCGGGCACCTTAAACAGGCAACCGTTAGGGAGAAATGTGCCATCTTCTCTGAAAGAAATTTTGGGATCCCATTTGAGCATCCTCATCTAGAGACCGTGTGGCGACTCATGGAAGACCAGAAAGCTATCTCACTCACTACCGATTTTGAGGGTTACCACGAGAAGTTGGTAAGGGAGTTCTATGTGTCCCTCAAGGATGGCACACCAATACAGAACGGTATAGGACGTACCTTCACCTTGTGGGAGAAGCGTATGACCCTCTCACCCCAAGCCTTAGAAGAACTCTACAATGTGCCTCACCTATCGCAATCGGCAAGAGAGGACTTTTGAGCATAATATGATACGGTGACGTGGTTCAACTTCAAGAGAGCGGGTTGTAGGAACAACACGGTTCCTCCACGGGCCAATGGATGTTTTCTTGTTGGTGACCTTGATGATCTACACAAGGTGCTTTGGCTCTTCGTCAAACACAACATCTCTCCCGCTCATCATTCGGCCGAGATCCACAAGTCGGGGTACAAGGCTTTGTATATGGTGCTGCACAGTGGGATTCCCGTAGAATATGGAGGGCTCTTGTATGATGCTATGATCAAGTCCGCGGATGCCACCACCGGGCCCTTGATGTTACCTTACACTATTTCAAGGCTCTCGGGACATTCCCACTACCCTTCACAATCCCAAGGCTGATCTCGACAAGGGAATTGTACTCAAAAGCTTAAGCCAAGTTGTCCGAACGAAAAAGAAAGCTAAAGCTCGAGTGGAAGAACCGGAAGAGCAAGAATCTGAAACCATGCCGAACATGGCCTACTTTGAACGACAATTTGGGAAAATCTTCGTATTCCAAGCTTCTATGATGTTGATGGTTGGTGATCTAGACACCTGAATGGCCCATTTGGAGATGCACTATAACAATGAGGGGACATCCGGAGCGGCACATCAAGAGCATGGAGATGGTGGAAATGATGGGGATGATGATGTGATGGCATGATGAAGACTTAGTGTTTTTCTTTTCGTAGCTTTTATTTGACTAACCCTCTCTCTTATCATTGAACATCGTAGGATTTGTGGTTATCAATTTTGTTCCCATTAAACATCTTGAACTCTTTAGGTTGATGTTAATGTGGTATTTGGTGTGATTTATGTTTCTGTGTGGTTGGATGCCTGTTTGCTTGCTTGTGTGACACTTTGCTCTTTGATTTACATTTGGATGTATCGACCAATCACGTTCACATGTGTAGTTTAGTTTTGTTGTATTTGGTGTGTTTTTGGACATAGGGAATGGAAGGGGACTTGAGACAATTTTCGGTGACATTTAGGCTGTCCAGCAGAAAAAACCAGGGGAATGGCTTCGATGGATCGAAGATTTGCTCGATCCATCGAAAGTTGCACGAGGATCTGGGGACTAGCTTCGATGAATCGAGGGATTCCTTTCGACCCATCGAAGCCCATTTCTTCAAAGTACAATTTTCGCCCTTATTAGGGTCCAAGTGCTATGCTTTTGATCTTCCACTTCCTCGAGCTTGTCTATGCAATTAATATCCATGTGCAGGCACCGATTGCCGGTCATCCCTTCACTCATATCACTTTTGGATTGCGAGACCTAACTTGGTCTTCATGGGTTAACTTGAACATACATTTCGAGCTCGGAGGTGGTCTACAAAGAGTTTGCACCTTCTTTTCCCCTTTACTCTTTCTCTACTTTCTAGCCCTTATGAGAATATATTGAGAATGATGCTATGTTAGAATTCTTAGGTTTAACTCTCATCCCCTGTTGTTAACTTTGTAATGTCTTGATGGCTCACTCTTGTTTGATGAGGGAGCGATATATTCATCATTAGTGTATTGTTTGGAGTCACATAGAATGCGGTAGTCTTGTGTAAGTGTGAGGTACCCTCATGTTTTATGCTAGATTACGATGTCGTTTTCCTTTGAAATGTAATTAGTATGCATGCCCCCATCGTCTTGATAGGACTCTAATAACTTCATTACATCTTAGAGACTATATGACCCTTTAAGTGTGAATGCATCATAATCGTTATGCCTAGTAGAACATGTGTTAGGAGAATAATTTTGTGAAATGATGATGCCTTGATATCTTGTTTACTCTTTCGGTTATTATGTGGTTTTATGCAAATTGAGGACAATTTGATTCTAAAGTGTGAGGTAGGCGGCTAAGTCATGTTCACTCATCCGAAAAACCATAAAAATTTAAAAAAAATTGAGAAAATGTAACACAAAAATATGTGTGCTTTGTGTGTGTCTTGTGTCCCAATGATCACTCCCAATGATGATACTTGAACTAATGGCTAGTAGATTGTATAATTTTAAGCATGTTTAAAAATAGAAGACAATGCATGTTTAATAAGTTTGAAAAGTGCATATGACATTAAAAATGAGTTCACAATGAGAAAAAGAAGGATTGATTTGTTTTCAAAACTATCCATACCCATGTGAGACTTTTGAGCCTTATTGTGCATGCATAACTATATTGTGCACCTATTTTTTCATGTGTGATATCAATCAATTATTGTGTAATCTAGAACTCGCTTTAAACCATGTAAAACGTTTTTCAAATCATGAGTTATTTTAAAAATGATAGAGGCATTAGGATGATCACCACCATGGCCAAATTAATTTTGAACCCTTTGATACATATATCCTTAGTGAGCCAATTTGAGCCTTATATTATTTAGCCATTTTATTCGTGAACACCACAAATCTTTACCAAGGTTAAACACTTACTCTTACCCTTAACTAGACAATCGAGCAAACGATAATGAAGTCTTATTAGGATGTTCTTAGAAGTTGTGCTTATTGGGAAGTTTGGCAAGAGATAAGTGTGAGATGGAGGAGGATGTTGTGATGATTCACTTGTGTTGTGTTTATTCAAAAAAAAAAGAGTTTCAAAGAAAAAAAGAAGAACAGAAAAATAGAAAAGATACAAAAAAAAAATCCACAAAAATATGGTAGTATATATAAAGAATAAGTGTTTGGGAAATGGTTCGTGTGAAAAATGGGATGCTAGTAGCACCTATATCATTCTTTCACTAAACTCCTTCCTTAAACCTCGTTTCAACGCGAATAAAAGTTCTCTTGATTTGAAATGCTTATGTCTTTGGATTGTTGGAGCATTGGTTGAAGATCAAGCCTATGGAAAACATGTGATTGATGCGATTTATGAGTGCAAACACTAACCCTCAAACACTTGTATGCATTAAGTGATATCTAGTGAGTTTGATGGTTAGGAAACATATCAATCTGAATACATCTCATTGTAATGCATTTGGCTTAGCATATCTTATTTCGGCTTATTACATATGCATTGATTTCATGTTTTAAAGTATTTCTCAAGAGTAGTCAACCTACCTAGCCAAAGTTCTTTGAGGGAGACCAAAACAATCTACCATTTGGGACAATTACATCTTGTGTGTTTTAATGCTTCGAGTCTAGCTTAGCTTAATTCTTTTCTTCTTAGTTTGCTTGAGGACAAGAAAAACTTAAGTGTGAGGTAGTTGTTAGGACCATAATTATGTGCCTATTCCACTCCT
Source organism: Geum urbanum (assembly GCA_946800695.1). Taxonomy (NCBI): domain Eukaryota; kingdom Viridiplantae; phylum Streptophyta; class Magnoliopsida; order Rosales; family Rosaceae; genus Geum; species Geum urbanum. The sequence continues at coordinate 12,868,443 of OX327017.1, read as the reverse complement.
AACTGTATGCTTATAGCTTGTCTTCTATGAATAAAACATTGTTCTTATGACATTTCCTGTTTTTGCTAGGAAATGTGCAGTTGGCTCAGAAATGTATTAAATATGAAGAATTAGATACTTATTCGAGAAGATGTATACATTTCTGAGGTCAAGAGAGAATTTGGAGCAACTTTGGGAAAAAGATGAAATAGCCTCACCGGAGGTCGCCGGAAGTTGCCCGGAACTCACCGGAATTCGCCACAGCTGGCCGACCCAATCATATGGAGTCCAGCCCAAGGGAGGCCCATTGAGCCCATCTATGCTTACCAATCTGATTTGGAGAGAAAGAGAAGGACTTGGACCGCATGATGTCACCATTTTTAGGGCTTAGCCTTCCATAGCCTAAATAGTGGATCATGGTCTCCCTTATTCCAAGTTGACCTTTGTATCTTCCATCTCACCACTTCCTATCATCTAAGGGTCCATTTTTGCCACCCCAACCAGCCCAAATTCGAGCTCCCCTTAACACATAAAAACAACTTACTTCAATTTTCAGATTTTTCAAGTTTTAGCTCTCTAGAAACCCTCTCCATCCATATCTACTACATAGCCATCTCCTCCACCAAAAACACACCCATAATCAACATCTAAGGCTTAGAAACACCTATCACAACCATCTCTGGTGGGTAACCAAACATCAAGGACCTTTGGAGCAAAATTGGAGTAAGGAGTAAAGAATAGTTAGAAGATCTTGGAGCTTTTAGGGACTCTTGGTTATTTCTCATCCTATTTTATCTTTCAATCATGTCTCTAAGCTCTATATTTATTATGGGTAATGAGTAGTAGATTTTGGGAGGCTAGGGTTAGAACCCTAGCCATGTGATGTGATGAATATGTCTTGGATTATGTGTATTTCATGGTTTTAGTGTATGTTATGAAAATTTGTGTTGTGAATGAGTTTATTGTGTGATTGTGGTATGTTTATATGTGAAAGGACACAACCTCGATTTAGTTTCCTAAACCGAAATCAAACCCCTTCTGAAAACACGAACTAACAAAAACCATCAAAATTTCGGCAAAGTAACGCTACTAACGCGGAATTGCCATTGGTGCACCCGGAAAATAACACTTCATCCTTTGCCACAAAATCCAAACCGTGGGCACCAATCCCATCCGGATTTCTCAATATCATATCAATAAAGTAAAGCAGTAAACATAACTATACTATATAGAAAATCCAGGGGAAAACCATATAAAACATGTATCAGTAACGTATCAAAGCGACCTCTAGTCTATATATACAAAATATACAACTGTAGGCAAAACAAGAAACCTACTGGAAAAGAAAGGTAGCTCAAATGACTAGCCTCCGACCGCGACGTAAGACACCAGAATCTGAACTGCAAACTGGGCACGGAAACCGAAAAGCTCAGGGGAAAGGCAATAAAACATTAGAGTGAGTGGACGAAAATAAACATATGCCTTTCACCAATTTCATATACATAATCAATGTAAAACAATGCGAGTTCGGAAAATATATATGGAGGTGCCAGGCGAATCTCTCAAGCCCGACGGTCAGGCGAATAGCTCAAGCCCGACGGTGATAAGCCAGGGGAATCTCTCAACCCCACAGCATAACAGGGGAATCTCTCAACCCTGCCAAGAGGAATCTCTCAACTCTGGTCTAGAGAAATCTCTCAACTCTGGTCAGACTACCGGTGATCAGCCGAGTAGCCGAAACATCGATGCAAGTATGCCATCACCATAAAACATAAAATAATACCTCCGAAAATAATAAATAATCTCAACATCATATATAAACAAATACGGAAAATCTCAAACTCGCAACGACTGTGAAAATATAAAAGTCCACTCACAGGTGAGCAATGCGCGCACTCGCGCTAATCACATGGTCCGGAGGAAGATCCCTCGCCCGAAGCACGATCTCGATCCCCTGAATAATCACAAAATATATCTGATCAAAATCACAATTCACAACACTGTACCACACCTCGGAAAACAACCGTTCCCGGAAACGTATAACTGATACAAAAATAATCAACGAAATTCCCGAAATCTCTACTCAAACCCTCGACTGAAAATCCGGTACCCAAAACAACTCGAAAACCTCAAGGTGACGATCGGGGCGCGAATACAAACAAAACGACATATAACTCGACACATTTTCAAAAAAATCAACGGTCGCCGGAGCTCCGCCGTTGACCGCCGCCGCTGGCGGCGGCACCCCGCCAACTGGAGAGATTTTAGGGTGGCCAAGCTCACTGAAGCTTCTCCTCACCGAGCCCAACACATCTCTCAACTGTGGCTAAGTTCAATTCCAGCCACACAAGCCGGAAATCAGCTCGAAAGTCCAAAATCCCTAACCGGCCGGAAAAAGCTCCTCCGCCAAAATCCGTCGCCGTGAGGCCATCCCGGCCTCCCAACCTCAAGGGTCCACCTACCTACCTCAAATCCAACAATTTTCAACACAAACCCCCCTCGGAAATTCACCGGAATGCCTTCCTCCGCCGAGCCCGATTCCGGCAAGTTTTCCCAAAATTTCAAATAGATCGTTCTGACTCAATTTCAAATCAATTTCTACAATTCCAAGTTCCAATGAATAGCAAATCAAGCAAGGATTCAAAATATACCAACAACAAGGCCGGAGGTGGCCGGAAACGGAGAATCGCCGGCGAGTCAAGCGACGGTGGAGTTTTCCTTCACTGGTCAACGCGGGTCAACGCGTCAGAATGGGTCAACGCCGGTCAAACTTCCAACAATGCTTTTTCGACAATTTTTTGACTATTTCCGATATTTATACTCGCTGCTCGGGACGATCGACGGTCCAAAACGGATAACAATCACAATTCGGATAAACTCGATACGAATTGATAAACTCGACGAGATTCTGTAATTTCAAATATTCATATTATATTCCTCGGTCGTCGAAATAATAATCCGGAACCGCCCACGAACTTGAAATCACGCGTACAAAAACTCTCGAGAAGAAACTCAACTCAAGTTCTCGACCGATAATTCAGTCGTGATCAAAACCGGCAAATTAATCAATTTACGTAAAATTGCGATTATGCGCTAACTCGTGATTTAAGCCGATTATACTACTGATTCAGTTCCGGGTCGTCACAATATGTTTGAGCTTGTTGTATAAATTTTTATATGCATGTGTTGACTCTAGCAAGGTTGAAGCACGTGTTAAAGGACTTAAAAATGACCCTGGAATGAATTAGCTACTCACTTAAGGATAGATGAGCATGTGAACATGATTAGGGTATGATCTACGAGATTTATCTTAAGATTTGGTTCCCTGACACTTAGCATGGATTAGAGCCTCTTAAGTCTACTTAGACTTAATGGACTTTAGTCAAGTACACATTGATTTAAAAGGTTATTGTGGCACCTCGTAGAATCTTTTGGCTCGTAACTTAATAGGTACAAGTTGAGGGATTCAACCGGACGTCCCCTCGGATTTTCCAATCGATATTCGAGAGGGGAGTCTTTCCACATCTATCAAATGATTTACTTGTTAGCTTCATAACGTGACATACGGTTGAGGTATAAGCCCGTAATGACTTATGTCTTGATCTCGATTCACCAAACACTTCAATGTAGGGCTTAAGTCTTCTAGTGTTCGAAGTGACCTAGGAATTTGAGTTCTAAACCAACCGTGACTCATAAGGTCACGACTTGGACAATACTTTGTGTGAACGGACTTAATCTATACACAAACCGGGACATTGTTTGATGCATCATATAGTTAGTGGAGATTTCTCTAGTCAACCTACCTTCCCTTATATTGAATTTGTGTCATTTACTTTGCATTTAGTGTAATCAATCAACCATTAACCAACTCGTTAACCACTCACAGTAATTGCATCATCCCTTGCAATGCCAAATCTCTAAAGGATTTTGTAGTGTGAGATACACTTTGACATTTTATTTTCTCTAGTGTCAAGTAGTGTAGTGTCTAGTGAGTCGTAATCTTTGTGCTTTCATTTCCGAGCTAAGGAATCTAAGTGCTTAATCCTCTTGGGTTCGACACTCGATTTCATTTCTATACTATTACTTGTCCCCATACACTTGCGGACGAAAACCATTCTTACACTTATGAGCTAGCAAATAGCTTACTAACTGTGGGGGTGTAAATCTTCCAACACTCGCCCTCATGCAAAACAGGGTTTCAGAAGATTGTCGTCCTGTTCCGACCCAACACCCCGACGACGACGACGACATGGCCGGAGGCGGTGGACTTGACAGCGCGTCTACTCTCGCCGTATTTACTTAGTTTGTACGTAGTTTTTATTTTTTCGAATGATATCGATGTACGTACAATTTTAAATTATTTTAATATTTAATTAATTATTTTAATTTAATTATATTTTACTTTAAATTCAAATTTTAAGGAAATTTTTTTTTTAATTAAATTAACATAGACTATGAAATCATATATGTCTATGTGATGACTTAGACTACGAAACAATTTTGTAGTCTAAGGTGTACTTGGACGACGAAAATATTATTTCGTCATCTATGTAACCACTTGGACGGCGAATCAATTTCGTCGTCTAAAATCCCACTTAGATGACGAAATGTTATATTTTTGTTATCTAAGTACTTAGACTAGGGCACTTGGACGATGAATATTTCGTCATCTAAGTACTTAGACGACGAAAACTCTAACCTAAACGACGAAATAGCCTCGTCCTCTAAGTATTTTTTTGCTGTAGTGGTAAATAAAAATGAGCGAATCATGTAAAAACATAACATAAATTTGGAGGCATGCATAACATGGTCATCAGGTCTAGTGTTGTCATGTCCTCCTCGAAGCACCAGCCGACGCGCCTAATGCATCGATGCATAACATGAACATAACGTTCATGACAATCATAAAACATAATGTGGTGCCTCCATACGTAATCATACTCGTAGTATGCATATAAAAATATACATAGATATATACATATATATAGACTTAAATGATGTCGTAGTGCATAAAATTGACTCATTATTTAACTATGAAAAACAAAGTCCAATGACCTGGATCGTCGGAAATGTATGCCAATCCACTAACTCAGACGTTGGATCCGACACTCATAGGCCCCACATATATCATAAAGCTAGCTCTGTAAATGGGCGGAAATTTCCCTCGTCGAAAAATGCGATTGCGAACTCCTAATCAAGATAATAAAATCATTCAATATCGCAATCTGAAAGGTAATCAAAAATTTAACGGAGAACTACCCCGAAAACCCGCACGAAAAACCTAATTCACTACCTCGTCGGAGCTCTGCCATTGACGGCGGCGCGTGGACTCTAGCGACCAACTCCGGTGAGCCCAAAGCCAATATGTTTAGCTTCCACTGAGCATTCCAAGCAACATTTCCTTTATCGCCGAGGTGAGATTCGACTCCGACACGGCCCAAACCACTCAAACAAGCTAGAATTCCAATTTTCGATGACCGCTACCAATGGTGGCGTCTGACCCCACAAAATGTTCCCCTCAACGAGACTAGACTTTTCCCTAACTACGACCTTGGCCAATTCCGCTCGACGCGGCCGAAAATTGATATACCCTCGGCCCTCAATTTGGCCAAACTTGACGGCAATACCCCTTAGAGAGAAATCGCGTCAGTTCTCTCTCTAATGTACCTGCACGCCCAAAATTTTCAGAACAACACATTTATGGAAGAGAGGAGGTTCGATTTCATACCTTGACCATCAAAAACAATGGCCAGACGATGACTTTTTTGACGGGTCAAAACTCAAGTCGGGTTGGGTCAACGGTTTGACCATTCGAGTCCAAAGCTCAACCAGGTTAGCCAGAAGAGGTGAAATGGATCAGAAATTCAGCTAAGTCCTCTATTTATACCCCTTACTCTGATTCGATCCAACGGCTACGATTCGATCGTAAGAAAATCCTACGGCAGTAATAAATTCGATAACAAATTAATCTCTTTAATTAGAACCCTCATGACAACTTCTAAAATTCATAACAATTGCTCAGAACTCGGATAAATCAAATAAAAATACATACGAGCTTGAAATAATTTCTTCTACATCTTCAGTGAAAGAAGTGAGTTCAAATTCAAAATTTATAAAATGTCGATATTTAAGTCGTGACTAATCTCGAAAAATATGTAATTAGTTGTTTAGCTCGATAATTAGTGTGATAATGATGATTAATACCCTAATTTGGGTTTCGGGTGATTACAGATATGAAGCAAGCGGGTCATACAAAATTCAAGATATCAAAAATTTCTTCAAAAGATAAGTATTCAAACATTCAAAATACTATACTTTATTCGTACTTTGGTTTAATTGGGTGAGCACTCCATGCATGCACGTCAAAATTCACTAGCTTATTGTTGTTTTGATCTCAAACGAAAACAATTACGCATTTTCTAATCCATATTATGATATGAAATTGGTATAGGCGTATATAGCTGTATTCACCGAGAGAACGCAATGTCTCCTTCACCAACCGGTTGCAGGCTTGTAGCAAATGGAGAACAAGGGATCGGCTTACCGCCAGGCGCCAGCCTCCTAAGAGAAGAAACACGACTCAAAATGTGCAACGAGTTAACAAACAACTTCATACTGACACCAATGGCGCCCACACATTGATAGCCTTCGATAGCCCCACGTTGCTAGCACTAACTCAAGACACACCTTCGCATCCATAGCTAGCTCGACATCTAATGGATCTTCACAACACCTCCAGTCTCGCCTGACGCCACTCCAAGGGCCACGCCACAAACGCCTAATCACACACCCACCAAGACAGATGTGTTTTGTACAAAGAAAACCCGAGGGGGACGTCCACTGTTTCTATCGAATTACGCGCGGGGGCGTAATGGGGCAGAAGCAACAAGAATGAGCTTCCTCTTCCTTCCTCGGTCGTGCGGTGGACCTCCTCTCCTTGGTGCGTCCGAACGGTGGGACTATTCGGATGGGCGGGCCCTCCTCCTCTCTCGGGCGTTCGGGTGCAGCTGTTAGAGGATACAACAATGAAGCAGGCGGTCAGGGGTCAAGACGGGGTGGCCCGCCTTCAACGCTCCGATGCCTAAGTCAGAAGATGTATTGGATATAACAGTCAAGCAAACGTGCGAGCGAGTATGGGTTGGGGTGTTGAGGGATCAAATGGAATTAGATACCGTTCGATGGAGTGATCTTACCTGTAATAAATACCTGATATATATAGGTGGTTGAGTTTGGAACCTGGTGGTGTTCTTCGATGTGGGACTGATGGTTCCTGCTGGTGTGTGATCCGCATGTTCGGGCGCGCCCCCCACGGGCGCGTGCGCGCCCGGAGGGGGTGGGTCTGGTGAGTGAAGTTGGAGCCTCCAAGGTGGTCTTGCATGTGGTTGAGTAGGTGTTGCTAATCTTCTTAGATGGATAAGTATGTTAATCGTACAACTAATGATGCAATACTAACAAGTCCCCCAATTCCCCAAGTCAAAGAGAACTTTCTTGACTGGGGAGTTGAAAAAGGGTGTGCGATTAACAAGGATACTCATCCATCTGAGCAGCGGTCATGATCCTGTGACCCCCAAGTCCCCCAACTTTCCGGTCAAGAAAGGGCTCGAATGACGGAGTGGGACATGGGTGTCCGAGCGTGTACCTGTTCGTTCGGTGGTGTACCTGTGCATGTTCTGGGCTCGGCATCCCAACTGATTTGCTAAGCTGGGACCCGCGCGCTCGTGGAGTGGTGTGTCCGTGCGTTGGACTGGCGAACATACAATCATAATAGATGCAGATATACAAGTATGTAGGATATGGTGTATGAATGTATGGTATGATGCATGAATGTATGGTATGATGTGTGTGCATGCTAAATGTTTTTCGTGACACCGACATTGGGATGGCGCGGTGCACCGCGTACATCAACGGGGATGCCGTTCCGTACGGTATAGCGTCAACGGAGGGATCAAGACCGCAACCTATAAGTAACGTGCTACGGAGGGGACGGACCGCATGCCCGTGCCGTTCTTCGACTTAGCACCCCCAGAGAGAGGGTCGAACCCCATGCCTCCGTTATGACAGTCGGCTTGCTTTCGCGACTGAGGGACGTACCACATGCCCGCGCTCATCAATCCCAGAACGCGCAAGGAGGGGTCGGACCGCACGCCCTTGGCGCTCTGAGTCGGGGTCGAATGTTAACGTTGCGCTCAAACGGAGGGGAAACACCCCACGCCCGTGTCGCCCATCGACTTAGCACGCCCAGAGAGGAGTTGGCCCCATGCCTCTGTCATGACAGCCGGCTTGCTCTTCGATCATGTAACGGTGCGCCCACGGAGGGGGCGAACCCCATGCCCGTGCCGCCCATCGGTCTCAGCGCGCGCTCAGAGAGGGGGCGTTCCCCATGCCTCTGCCGCCTGATCCGGCTTGCTAATGCGTGCGCGTACGTAGAGGAAGAACCCCATCCCGTACGGCGCAGCTCTTCACTCGGGACACGGCCAAAAGGGAATTCAGGCAATTAGCCCTCTTTCGGGGCGCCTGAGCGGTGCTTGTACTAACCTGATGGTGGTGTGCGAGGGCTTGGTCGTGCGGGTGGTGCGTGCGCTCGTGGGGATGCGTGGTGTCGTGTCGTGTCGTGTTGTCCTTGCCTTGGGGTTGGTGGTGTTCTGATGAGATGTTTGGAGGTGACATTCCTTTTGATTGCTCTTGGGGAACTGGTGTAATAAATGCTAGCCGTCGCATTGAATGCTAGCGTGCCCTTGCATTTAATGCCGATGTTGTGATGATTACTCGGAGGCAAACGTCACGAGCGTTGGAGCGTGGGAGTGGGGCATGGGCGCCACGTGGCGGTCCGTGGGAGACCGTGCTAGGGTTTGAAATCGAGGCGGGAAGCTGAGGAGTTGGCGCGGTTACTTAGGAGGGCAAGTAAACCGCCCTGGCCACGTGTCACGATCCGAGGGCGGACACGCGAAAAACGGACGACTGGCGTTCGTTCGCGTATCCCGTCCGAGTGGTATAAATAGGTTGCTCTTGCCATTGTTTTCTTCATCACTCTCATAACTTACCGAAACTCTGCCAGAATCTTTCTGCAATCTGCACTTTGTCTGAGCCTTCTCCGTGTTGGTGTTCCCTTGTGGCCGGAATCCCTGCTTTGACGTGAAAGTTTCAGCCCGCAACCCATAATCTGGTGAGGCTCTCATCCTTGGATTTGTTGATTTTGTATCTGTGTTGTGTTTGCGTTTTTCTGGGTTTTTGGACTCGGTGGTAGGGCATGTTTTTGGGTGGGGGGGATGTTTTGATCTGTTGGTGAGTGGTTCTTTGTGGGTTTTGGTGTTTGTGTGGGGAGGGATTTTTGTCGTGTTGGTCGTGCGCTTGTTTATAGGATGGAGCCGATTGAGATACCGAGCGATCAGTCACGCGAGCGGATCTATATTCGGGGCTTAGGGTGGATTAGTTGTGGGTCGGGCGGGTCGAGTACGTCGAGTACGTCCAGTATGTCTTCGGATGAGTCTGTTTTGAGTGTCCTGCCACTGCAATGCATTTTGCCTGACACCTCTCCTGTGCAGCAAATGGAAGCTAGGCGAGTGTTGGAGCCTGTGGGGCTGGGGAGCTCGTTTGGGTCGTCGGGCGGGCAGTCGAGCGAGCAGTCGGGCGCGTCGACCCACTGGGGTGAAGAGAGGTCGGGAGGGGGAGATTCACTTCCTCAACCTACGGCGGGTGGACCTGTCCACTGGGCGTTCCCTGATGGCACGCCCGTCCAGGAGCCCGAGCGTGCGCCAACCGCCTCGGAGTTGGATAGGTGGGCGAGAGATTACCATATCCCTAGCTCTGTGAAGTTGCGGGCACCTGGTAGAGGCCAGACGTTCACTCGCCCGCCGTCCGGTTACGTGTGTCTGAGCGAGTATCACCTGAAGGCAGGGATTAAGTTGCCGCTGCATCCGTTTTTCCAGTATATGCTGGCGCTGTTGAATGTCACGCTGGGTCAGTGCGGGCCCACTCTCACCCACACGCTCGTGGCTATGTTTAATGTATTTCGGAAGAGTGGACTGGACCATCCCACGCGGGCGGAGTTCCTTCATTTCTTCGGTCTGCGTTACTCGACGCGCAAGAGGGACTGGGGGACCGTTACCGTGGAGCCGCGCGTGACGTGGTGGCTGTCGGATCCGCCTAGTTCTGCGACCAACTGGCGCACGATCAGTTGCCTGGTGGGCGGTGACTGGGAGTTAGGCTCCTTCTCGGATGTGTACGTAGCGAACGCCCACCTGATTGATCGAGTCCCCCAAGCCTTCCAGCCCCTTGACATGAGTGAGTACCCGATGACGTCCGCCGAAGAGGCTCGGGTCAACCGTCTGAAGTTTGTCTTTGACCCAGCGCCCGAGGCGAGATCATTCTACGCCGCCTGTCATTGGGATATTATCGAGGAGACGCGCCTCGCCAGGCGGCCACGTACGTGTGCCTGTAGTTCGTTTGTCTGGGAGTAGAGTAGATTTTGACCAACTGTTATTGCTGTTGCTAACCTGTTGCTTGTTGTTTGCTGTAGTTAAGAAGATGACTGGTAAGAACGCTTCTGTTAGTGACGTGGCCAAGCGCCGCATGGCCGACCTTCGAGGTACTGGGGCGAAAATCCGACTGGTGGTGGATGATGGGCAAGGTGGTCTGGCGCTGGGGGACACTGAGCAGCCCAAGCTCCCCCCTCCTGCTGTGAGTGATTATGCCCCTGCTATCCCGGCGGGTGCTCGCCGCCCACCGTCAGGCCAAGCGGGCGGATCAAAGGCGCAGGAAAAGGCCGATCGTGCCGAGAGGCAAAGGGAGAAGCGCCAGGACAACCGCGACATGCGCTGGCAGGATCGAGACGACACGCGAGATGCAGCTCGCGCGTCCAAGGTAGGCGAACAGTCTTCTTCGTCGCCCCAACCGTCCGAGCGTCTCGCCACCAGGTCCCGAACGGCCGATCGTTCGCCCAGCCCACCCAGTGGGCTCCCCGAGAAGCGCCCGCGCATAGAGAACCCGCCCGTCAAAGCGTCTGCTGCTCGGCCTGATGACCCGTTCACCTGCTATACTTCGTTGGCAAAGTCCCTTGAGGTGGCCATGAAGGTGGTGGATGTGATGGCGCCAGAGGTGGCCGCGGGTAACAAGGATGACATGGATACGGCCTATAACCTCTGTATGGCGCTACAGCGCAAGATGTATTTGGCGCGCGAGCGCTTCGCCAACAGGCGCTGTGCGGAGAGAGCCCAGGCGGAGATACTCAGGCTCACCAATGTTTGTAAGAAGGCGGAGCAGCTGGCGAGTGAGCGGGGGGCGCAGGCGGAGATACTCAAGGCCGAACGTGACTCAGCTCTTGCCGCCCTCGAAGAGGAGAAAGCTGTGGCGGGTAATAGGGTGGCGGAGGTGGAGTCCCGCCTGATGGCCGAAGCGCAAGCCCAAGTCCGGCAGGCGCGGGAAGAGGCGCGGGCGGAGGCGGTTGCTGAGTTCAAGAATTCTGCGGAGTTCAAGGAGTTGGTGGACGCCGAGGCTGAGGCTCAGGTTGTCCAATTTCAAGATATGGCGCGGCCTTTCCTGAAGACGAAAGAGCTGAATGCTTGGTTGGTGGAGCAGGGGGTGCTGCCGAGTGGAGGTGGTGGTGCGGGCGCAGGCGGCGCGAAGTAGAGCAGCTGTTTCTTTTTCTTTGCTTTGTAATGGAGTAGATCTTTTGCTTTTCTTTCTTTTGTGATCGGGCCTTTGTGCTCTGGATTGTACGGCAGCTGTTTTTTTGGTTCTGGCGAGATGAATGAACTTTTTTTTTTTTGTCGCTTGTGTGCCTTGTGTTTTGTGCTGTTTTGGATTTTGTGTGGCCATCCTTCGAGTAACTTGTATGGGCGCGCTTCCTCACTGTGCGTGGGTAGCCGATACCCAGTCCCCCGAGCACGTAGGCGGGTGGGGTAAGGACAAACGCAACAGTGCCTATACTTTGGATGAAAATACATGGTAATACTTAGTGAAGGTATTTCCTCAAGTGTTGGATGTTCCATGGATGACGTAGTCGTTGACCCTGCATGTCCCTAAGGTAGAAAGTGCTGTCGCTTATTACCTCGTCAACGACGTACGGGCCTTCCCATAATGGGCGAAGCGCCTTCACCTTCTGTAGGATCGCCTTCATCACCCAGTCCCCCAGTTGGATTGGGCGAGCCCGTACGCGCTGGTTGTATAACCGGGCGATCCTCTGCTTATTGGTGGCGTTGTGTAGGTGCGACATATCTCTGCGCTCCTCTAGCAGGTCGTTGTTGAGTCTTAGCCCCTCGCCGTTCGTGCGCGGGTCGTACCCCTCAATCCGCGGGCTATGGTGGGTGATTTCTAGGGGTAGCACGGCCTCCGTTCCGAACGTTAGGCTGAATGGGGTCTCGCCTGTAGCTGCGTTGGCTGTCGTTCGGATGGACCACAGAATTTCTGGGATGATCTCGGGCCAGCGTCCGTAACCTGCATCCCCAGGTTCGATGTCTTCTATCTTCCTCTTGATGCCGGACTTGATGATTTTGTTTGCTGCCTCCACCTGTCCGTTCGTCTGGGGGTGCGCGGGTGATGCGAAGATAAGGTCCGTCCCCTGGCGTTCGCAGAAGTCTATCAGCCTGGGGTTGTTGAATTATGGTCCGTTATCCGTGATGATGCTCATTGGCGTCCCATAGCGACAGAAGAGGAAGCGCCAGAGGAAACGTTCCACCTTCTCCGTGGTGATCTTTGCCATGGGCTGGGCTTCGATGAACTTCGTGTGGTAGTCGATGATGACGATCAGGTACCTATATTGCCCTTTCGACTTTGGGAGCTCTCCGATCAGGTCCAGTCCCCACTGTGCGAATGGAACGGGCGACAGGAGGATGGATAAGGGGACGGCAGGCGCATGGTAGTGATGTGCGTGGAGTTGGCACTGGTGACACTTGCTCGTCAGTGCTGTGGCATCTGCGTGGATGGTGGGCCACCAGAATCCGTTCCGAAGGGCCTTGTGTGCGATCGACCTGGCGCCCGCGTGATGGCCGCATGTGCCCGAGTGGATCTCTTTCAGGATTGAGCCGCCCTTCGTCGGGGTGACGCACTTGAGGCTGGCCCACGTCCTGCCCCGTCGGTAGAGTGTTCCCTCCCGCATGCTGAAGTTTGCCGCCCTTGCGACGATGGTCCTGGCCACTTTCCTGTCCTCCGGTAGTTCTCCCTTGGTTTTATAGGCGATGAGCTCGTCCATGTAACTGCGCTCGTGCGGCTCGATTGCCAGGACCTGCTCTGTCCCTGAGATGCTTGGTCGTCGTAGCACCTCGACGATACGCTGCCCCGGCCCTGTGTGTACGGGCGCCGTGGCCAACCGGGCCAATTTGTCTGCCTTTGCGTTGAATCCCCGGCGTATGTGGTTGATGTTGACGTACTTGAATCCTTTGATTAGCGTTTGGACGTGCTTCAGGTAGGCGATCATGGATTCCTCCTTCGCCTGAAATTCCCCTCCAACCTGGCTCACTACCAACTGTGAGTCACTGAAGATGTTGAGGTCGGGCGCCTCCGAATTTTTGGCCAGTTGCAGACCTGCGATGAGCGCTTCGTACTCGGCCTCGTTGTTCGTTGCCTTGAACTCGAACTTGAGGGCGTACTCTGCGTTTACCCCTCCTGGCCCGGTTAGGATTATGCCGGCGCCGCTTACCTTCTTCGTGCAGGATCCGTCGACGTAGAGGTTCCACTTCGAAAGTGGTCGCTCCATGACCTCTGGCTTGTCGGACGACTCCGCTGTCGGATCGTTGGGCGCTTGGGCGGGCGCCTCCTCTGCTTCTGTATACTCGGCGATGAAGTCTGCCACGGCCTGCCCCTTGATTGCCGTGCGAGGTTTGTACTCGAGGTCGAATTCACTAAGCTCGACGGCCCATTTTGCCAGGCGACCGCTGTGGTCGGGCGATTGGAGTATCTAACGCAAGGGTGTGTTGGTGAGGATGTGGATGCTATGCGCCTGGAAGTATGGCCTCAACCGTCGGGCAGCGGTCACGAGTGCGAGCGCCATCTTCTCGATCGTCGGGTATCGCGTCTCAGCGCCCGTCATACCTTTTCCTGAGAAGAAAACAGGTAACTCCGTGTGGTCCTCCCTGCGGATGAGGGCAGAACTGACGGCGGTGAGGGAAGCGGCCAAGTAGAGGTACAAAACCTCCCCTCGGACGGGTCTAGAGAGGAGCGGAATGGACGCCAGGTATTCCTTGATCTGAAGGAAAGATTCCTCACACTCGAGCATCCATACAACCTCGCGCTTGTTCGTGGTTCTCAAGGCCTTGAAGAATGGGGCGCACCTGTCTGAGTAGCGCGAGATGAAACGGTTTAGGGACGCGAGCTTCCCTGCGAGGCTCTGTAGGTCCACTCTCTTGACGGGCGGCTTCATGTCGATGATCGCCTTGACTTTGGCTGGCTCGGCTTCGATTCCTCGTTGGCTGACAATGTACCCCAGAAACTTGCTATTGGTGACTCCAAAGGTGCACTTGGTGGGGTTCAGCCTCATGCCATTCTTGATGAGGACGTCGAGCACAGTCCCCAAGTTCTGGACGTGGTCGACCGCCTAGACGCTTTTCACCAATATGTCGTCTTCGTACACGTCCACGATGTTGCCGATGAGGCCGTGGAACATCGTGTTCATGAGCCTCTGGTATGTGGAGCCGGCGTTCTTCAGCCCAAAGGGCATGGCAACGTAGCAATAAAGGCCTTTGTCCGTGACGAACGTCGTCGCTTCCTGGTCTGCGGGGTCCATGAAGATCTGGTTATAGCCCGAGTAAGCGTCCATCATTGATAGGAGCTCGTGCCCTGCCGTTGCGTCCACCAGTTGATCGATCATTGGCAGTGGGAAGCTGTCTTTCGGGCATGCCTTGTTGAGATTACTGTAGTCGATGCGCATCCTCCATTTCTTGTTGCTCTTCTGCACCATTACCGCGTTGGAAATCCACTTGGGATAATCCACCATCTGGATGAACCCGATGCCCAGCAGTCGGTCTACCTCCTCGTGCATGGCCGCGTAGTGCTCCGCTTTGTACGCCCGCCGCTTCTGCTTCACTACTCGGGCGCTGGCGCTGACGCTCAGTCGATGGGATATGATATCCGTGCTGATCCCAGGCATGTCTTTGTACGACCAAGCGAACACTTCCTGCTTCTCCTTCAACAGTGCGACCAATCGTTCGGCTATCGCGGGGGTCAATGATGCCCCGATCTAGACCGTCCTTTCCGGGCGTTCGGAGGATAGCTGGATCGTCTTCAGCTCTTCGCGTTCGGGGACGGGTGATACGGCCATCAGCCCGTCACAGGGATCGTCGGGTACCTCTGATCCTGGCGCGGGTTCCAGGGCGAGGACCTCATGCTCGTCTCGAGGTTTTGCTGCCTCCCCGTTGCCGTATCCTCGGACATATCCGACTCCGTGCTCGGTTGGGAATCGTCCCAAGAGCATGTATGTTGCGATGATCATTCTCAGTCTGCAGATCCCCGGCCTCCCGAGTATGGCGTTGTAGGGGGAGGGGGTGTCCATGATGATGAAGTCCGTCCGGATTTCGCTGTGTGGGGAATCGGGCGCGCCAACCTCGACCCGCAGGTTGTCGCTCCCGATAGGATACGAGGTCTCGCCCGTGAAGCTGGCGATGCATTCATGATCCCGCGTCATCTTCCGTGCGGGCCTCCCGAGCGCCTTGTACGCGTCCAAGTAGATTATGTTGACAGACGCTCCGTTGTCAACTAGCACCCTCTTTACAAGAAACTGGTCAATGATTGCGTCGATCACGAACAGTAGGGTGCTGTCCCTCGGGTTCTCCTCCTCGTCCTTTGTTGTGAAGCTGATGGTGGGCGCCTCCGTCCTTCCTTCCTTGGGTGCTCTTCCCGTCCCGACCGTCCATACTTCTCTGCCCGTGCGGTCGGGCGATGGCGCCCTCTCCTTGCGCTTGCCCCCGGATATCGTGTTGATAGTCCCACGGGTCCCGGCGCCGGCCCGGCGCTGGCGTCCACCCGTCCTGGGGCGACCGTTCTTCTTCATACCCTCGAGGGCTCTTCTGAGCAGTGGGCAGTTGTTCGTGTGATGGGTGGCGGCGTTGTGGTACTCGCACCAAATGCTCGAGATTCGGCCGACCGGAGCCATCGCCGTCGTCACGCCGCTCGGTTGTGGGAGCTGGTGCCAATGTAGGTGGAGGAGCTGCTCGGGTGACTGCTCATCGATTGTAAGGACCTTCCGTTCTGTCGGTTGGCGAGCGCCTTGCTACGCCGATCCCTCCGCCCGGTGGCTGCGAAAGGGAGACCTTCGACTGCTCTGTCCTGGCGTGTCCTGGTACCTCTTGTATCCTCTGGCTGGAGTCCCTCCGTTGTTCGAGGGCCGTTGGGGCTGAGCGTTCTCCTCTGGCCTGTTGGTGCTAGACTCAGAGGCGGGCCCGTACACTCGCGTCTCCACCAGCGCCTTCTGCACAACCAGGTCCATGATCTCGTCGTAGTCGAGATGCTCCTTCCTTACGAGTTTCTCTACGAATGGGGTGGCGAGCAGGTTGTCCATCAGGGCGACCTTGGCCACTCGCTTGTCAAGGTCCCTGCATGTGCCTGCGAGCGTCCTCCATCGGTTGATGTAGCTCGACAAGCTCTCGTCCGTCCCCTGGCGGACCTTGAGGAGGATGCCCGTGGTGTTATACTTCCCCTGGAGCCGATAGCGCTTCTGGAAACTTTCCGCCAGCTCGAGGAACAAGTGGATGGACCCCGGCGGGATCTCGTAGAACCAGCTCCGTGCCTCCTCCGCCAGCGTTTCCTGAAACAGGAAACACAAGGTTGGGTCTGAATATCGGGTCCCGTCCGTGGTGGACCGAAACTCGTCCACGTGCGCTCGTGGATCCCCCGCTCCCGTCAAACCGGGCAATCTTCATTATCTTGGCGTGGGGATCCCTTCCTCTTTCCAGTATGTGCGCCGAGAACGGGCTGACCCGGGGGGCGAACGTCCCGCCCTGACCGGCCAGCTTGTCCTTGCGCAAGTGTGAGACTTCCTCTGCCAGCTCCTCCATCCGTAGGATCAGATTGTTGTTCGTCGGGGGTGTCGACTCCTCCACGGGTGAGGACGCTCGGGCGTTGGGTCTGGCGAACAGAGAGCGCTCCTCGCTGGCGGTCTCCTATGTTTCTTCGTGCTGCTCTATCCGCTGGCTAATGAGCGCCTCCAGTCATTCCTCCATTCTTCGGCGGATTTGGCGCTCCTCTGCTCTCTCGAGCGCTGCCTCCCGCAACTCCTGGGCCATGCCGTTGATGCGCCCGTCCTCGTCGTTCCTGTCGGCCGCCTGCGCGTTCCGCTCCCGTGAGCCTGGCGGAGTCCCTCCCTCGGGTGTGTTGCTGCCGTTAGTCGCCGGGTTGAGCATGTGGACCTTTGGTTTCGGTGGTGTTTATACGAGGTTTGCAATTTGTAAGTTTCCCACAGACGGCGCCAGATGTTTCTACCGAATTACGCGCGGGGGCGTAATGGGGCAGAAGCAACAAGAATGAGCTTCCTCTTCCTTCCTCGGTCGTGCGGTGGACCTCCTCTCCTTAGTGCGTCCGAACGGTGGGACTGTTCGGATGGGCGGGCTCTCCTCCTCTCTCGGGCGTTCGGGTGCAGCTGTTAGAGGGATACAACAATGAAGCAGGCGGTCAGGGGTCAAGACGGGGTGGCCCGCCTTCAACGCTCCGATGCCTAAGTCAGAAGATGTATTGGATATAACAGTCAAGCGAACGTGCGAGCGAGTATGGGTTGGGGTGTTGAGGGATCGAATGGAATTAGATACCGTTCGATGGAGTGATCTTACCTGTAATAAATACCTGATATATATAGGTGGTTGAGTTTGGAACCTGGTGGTGTTCTTCGATGTGGGACTGATGGTTCCTGCTGGTGTGTGATCCGCATGTTCGGGCGCGCCCCCCACGGGCGCGTGCGCGCCCGGAGAGGGTGGGTCTGGTGAGTGAAGTTGGAGCCTCCAAGGTGGTCTTGCATGTGGTCGAGTAGGTGTTGCTAATCTGCTTAGATGGATAAGTATGTTAATCGTACAACTAATGATGCAATACTAACATCCACCATGATCCGAACGAGATATGTAAAGTGAGGCGGGACCTCCCTCAGCCACGTTTGCAAGAAAAACACAAAACAAAATGAGAGAAATGAGCGGTACCAAAAGTTGGGATTCTTTGCTCCACCAACAAGAATAAACGTGGCAAAGAAAGCGGGCTTTGTCAGTTTGTCGTATACATTCCGCCTAGGCGACTCCATGGCAAGCTCTTGGCCTATTTACGTCGAGTTAAGGCAGGTGGATCACTTGCAAACGCCGCCCGCTTCCAAATGACGCCGCTTACTCCATCTCCGCTTCAAAGACGATTCATGCCGCCTAGACGACTCGGCAATCACTCCAACTCTTCGACAATATGGTGACGTAAGCAACAAACCCGCCAACTGTGTAGAGCGGAGGAGCCAGTACTACAAATGCTAGCATCATCATATCGTATTGTCCACCACGACCGCCACGTCATAATCAAGATCGATCAACGAAACGACAGGCCAAGAGCCGCTCAACGAACGCCGTTCATCAAACACCGTGACATGGGCGCCATGCAACATTCAAAGCCCCCAGCCAACCAGCTTCAATAGCGTACATGGGTGTGCCCCCGTCAACTAACTGATTGGTCAGAGTATAAGCAGCAACCACATAGCGTTAAATACTGGATGCTCGGATACTCACGTTAGTTAGATTAAGCACATCACATCGAGCGGCCTCCCGACTCACCACGCTGAGCATCACCGGTATATATTCGCCAAGCACTTACCACCAGCTCAACTTGGTAAGCCTATGTTGAATTCCGCTTGCTGTCAACCTTGGCCACGCCGCTCAAAGGACGTGCATCAAGCGTCGCTCAAAGGTCTTCCACCACACCAAAGATGTGGGCGCCAAACACTTCAAATTTGAACCCAAATAGGGATAACCAACTACAAGGCGACACCCCAGCAGGCGGCCCATGTATGACAACACAACGCTAGCCAGCCATGAAAAATTCAAAAGTTCAAAACCAATGACATTTGACTCAAAATTGACCAAGCAAGCAATAATGTGCCAACACATCTCATTTGATTTTACATTTTACTGCCATGCGCATGCATTAGACATATTATATGCCATGCATACACGTTGTAATTTCTCAGCAAGTATATCACTGATATGCCATGTCCAAACTAATGAGCGTACGTTGTTATCATTCTCTCATGAGCAAGAGTGAGAGCCTTTGACATACGATGCCCCCCGATTTTTTCTTAGTATGCACCTAGGTATGTGCCACAAATGAGCAATATTTATGTTTGGTTTCACATACTACGGTACAGAGCGGGTTCATCTCCTCCTCTCTCAATATTCATCATTCGCTTTGGAGGAATTCCTCTTTTTAACCCTATCCTGCTCAGATATATATATGTCCAAACTCATTTTTGGGCTATTGTTTTACATGGCAACGCCATCTTATTATTGGGCATTTAACAAACGCACTACCTAAGCGGACCACATGACTGGTCATCATGTGCGTTACTTCCTTCTAAACGCTAATCAATGGAGTGACCGCCTTTTGACACTATACTATCACTAACAAATAACACTCCTTGTTTAGTTCGGTTAGTTTAATTGTTCATCTGAGCGACCTGCTCAGATTCATCGTATTAGCACAGGTGATACTCCTTGGTGCAAAATTGGGCTCTGTTGTCAGCACGCCATCCTATTTTGATGGGTGTAGAGATACAACACCCTCACTCTTAAGGAACACCCATGACTGATCTCATGAGCGTTGTTACTCTAAAAAAATGCGAACTTCGGAACCATGCATCACCTACAGGTGATACTCCCTGTTTGGTTTGATTCGTCCGACCGCATACATCTAAAGCGTATCGCTTAACTTGTTTGGTTTGATCTATCTATGCGTACACATATGAGCGCCCCGCACAGGTTTTGCTAGACACATTTATTCAGACGATGGCATCTTGGCTACTCGTCCTAACAAAGTCAAGCGCGCCCATCTATGAAATTCATCTTTGTTGATCATTCTTCATTGTGGAGTTTAAGGAGACTGGAGGTACGCTTTGATACTTAACTAATGACGTCAAGTGTATTCAAAGCAAACGTATCTACTTTCAACTTCTCAATCGAGAATAATCTTGACATGGGGACTTGGGGGACTTGTTAGCATAAGAAGTTATGCTCGCTACTTTATATACACTTGGTTCGAAAAAGGGAATAGGGAAAACACGCTGAGAATTTGTTAAAACGAAATTTGTCCCACATTGGAGAAGGATGGAAATGAAAGTCTTCCCTTGCATATAAAAGGAAGTCATTCACCGCACTCAAAGTAACTAATCTCATTCCATTACTTCCGTTTGTTAAAACCAAGTGAAACAACCTGCTCAGAGATTCATTCTATGTTCTTGATGTTTCCATCAGTATTCATCCAGATTTTAGTAGAAACAGACTATATGCACTGGGAATGGAAAAAACTGCCAAACAACTTGGCAATGGGCATTCTCGAGGTGGAAGAAGCGTCTCACTATTATCTTAGAGGCAGTGGCCTCATATGACACGTGGATATAGCACAGCTTCTTTGGAGTGTTTGGAGCACAAAATGATATGAACGTGCTCCACCAATTGGATATCTTCGATTTGCTCCTTGCTAGAAGAAGCCCGCAACAGACTTATAAAGTCAACGCTATGACGTACCACAACACTTATTATCTAGTTGATGGAATATATCTGAGGTACTCCTCGTTTGTCAAAATAATTCACAATCCCTATGATCTACCACATAAGGTGTTCGCAAAGAAACCAAAGGCATACTACAAAGATGTGGAGATGTGTTTTGGCATCTTACAATCTCGTTGGAAAATTATTCGTCATGCAGCTCTGTGTCACTACACATTGATATTAAAAATAATCATATTGGCTTGCATCATAATACACAACATGATTGTTGAGGAAGAATTTATGGAGGACGAATTTAAGGAGAACGGAGAAGAAGATCTATAAGACTCATTGAGTGCTTTCACAATTTATTATGAGCTAGTGGATGAACAAGGTAATAGAATTCTTTTTGAGACAGTTAGAAGAGATGGACAAAATGAACAATGGTTTTGCGACCGTGTTGTGGATCTCCAATCTGCTTATATCCATGGAGAGTTGATCTATGCATTTTATGCTTAATTATTAAAGTTTTTCTCTTTACATTTTTCTTTTTTATGAGCTTAGTAAATATGTTTCTAACTTACTTTATGTTTTTAGGCTAAAAATAAAGGAGGAACAATAAAGGAGGCAAAATGGAGCGAAAGCGCAGAAAAATGAAGAATCCTATTTCGACTAGCTAGGAATCCTTGTTGGAGTAGAAGTCCTTGGGAGAATAGGAAAGTGAATTTGGAACACATGTGCAAAATATTTTCTAAAGTGAAGAGGGAGTGTCCGAATCTTTTCTAATGATGAAGAAAACATTTCCTAATTGTGATAGAAGAAGGATTTGTCGACCCTATTGCTGAATGGGAGCCCAAATTACTCAAGAATGGACCAAGATTAATGAATATAGGTCAAATACTAAGAGCATGTCCAAAGAAGCCCAAAGAAAGAAGATGGATTAAAATTAATTATCAGAAATCAGTCTTTGTACATCAGCCCACTTCGAAAGACCACTGTGAACATAGAAAAATGAATCTAGATGCGATTAGCATATGGTTAGAAAAATCTAGAAATCTAGTTTCCAACGCAAAAAGAATCACAACGTTTGGAGTTCTAGAACGACAGAAATTTCTATTTTTGTGGAGAAGGATCAGGTTACCCGAATGGAGTCATTAGTCCTAGAAGAAGTCGAACTAGGCTTTGCTTGGTGCCTATATAAATGAAGCTTCGGCCCGAACAAAAGCATCTCTCATTCTTGAAGCTAAAGCTCAACCAAAATACTTCCTCTCCTCCAAAACACCAAAGTTCTCAAGAAGGAAGCCACCCTCCAAACATCATCAACACCATCCTCCATCGAGACTTTCATGGCAATCCTAACTGTGTTCGATCTTCATCCATTGAAGAGTCATCTACACTAAGTAGTCTAGGAAAATCCCGAAACCAAAAAGTGTATTTCTGAATTCTTCCCTTTTCTTCTTCTTGTATGAATTTCTGGTTATTATGAATTGGTTTGAAGAAGTATTTCGGTTTTATAGCTTACATAGATTTCAGTAACCTTCCATGTGTTCTAGTATTTTAGTCTTCAATATGCATGTGTATCTATGCTTAATGCTTGATTTGAATGCAGGGCAATTCCGGTTTAGATTATTGATGTGTTAAGGCAATCCCGATCACTAAATATGATTATATGCATGTGTTTTGTAGAACTAAACTGTTAGAATTTCGTTGGTATTGTTTGATATGCATGCTATGAACGGATTAGGTGAATGAATGAGTTGATCACTTGTACATAATAGTGTAGTGTTTATTTTCGGTCTTGTAAGCATGTTTTGGAGTTTATGTTCTTAATTATTTCTACTTGTCTATGAGTTAAGTATGTTAGAATTTAGGATTTCTGAATATGATTACTTACCAATATTTTGTTATTATTTTCGTAGTTAATTAAACCAAACTTTCAAACCCCCCATTAACTTTAATTTTATGTTTACAAACGTTGTCATGGTTAGTACCCTCAATCCCCGGTTAAGAACGATCCCTATTTATCAATGCTACATCGACAAATAAGGGTTTTAAATTACATATGTGTGAACTATGTGTTGAGTGTCTACTTTGTGTTAATATTTGATATATGTTTTACTCATATCAAGAGCTTCAAAAAGACTTAGTGAAATACAACTAGTATTAAGAAACCGGTGAATGTATCTAAATATGTTGTTTGAATTTTATGTGTTTGCATTTTTTGTGTTTTCATTTTATGTTGTTTGATTTTAATTTACTATGTTTTAATGTAATGTGTTTGAATATTATCTAAATAAATAAAGTGCGTGTTTATTTCTTGAAAATTTAAATTACATAATGACAAGTCAAACCTAGATTTATTATGAAGACAAAACTATTGAAAAAGCGGGCGATAACAATTTGAAAATGCTTCCTTGTTATTCTCTCCTTCATTGTTATCTCCTTGATTAAGGATTTCCGCTTTCCTCTTCATGAAATAGCTCTTTGAATTTGGTGTCATAGCCTCCATATTCATGGTCATGATCCTTGTTTCTTCTACTTGCAATCTCAATTTATAGTCTTTCTCTTGAATAATGAGTTGCGCTTTGTGTAAAGCAACATCGTTATCCTCACACGCTTGTTGCCCAGCAGCCCAAATTTTTTGGATTGGCCGCAATGCTTTTCAAAGCCTCATCTTGTAGCACATTTGTAGGAGTCATGATTTTCCCCTCTTTTTTCTTGCTTCTTTGACCGCTTTCACTCTCATTGGTCTAACCGGACTCGAGGGACCTTGACAGTTTCTTTATGGTGTTGCAATCACTTCATTCTCATCTAAATTGACAGTGGGAGGCATTTTCGCTAACGAGAGGAGTTGCTTCGAAGTTGGAATGGTAAGAAGGTGGAGTAGTAGTTTCGATGGACTTAAGATAAGGATGATTCTTCTCCACTTCCCAACATTCAAACTTCGTAAACTCTTTCTTCTTTTGTGTCACATACCATGATTAAGCTTTTCTTAACTAGAAAACATAACGAATTTCTATGTCACAATATTATCAAATATAATGGAGATGGCAACATTTAATTCATAAAAGCAAATAAAATAAAGATGAAAAAATTACAAAGGACTTACCTCATCTTGCAAATTTGTACCGGATTGTGGATTCCTTCGTGCATAACTAAGAGCACCACTCCAAGTTTTCAAAATTGGCCTCAACTTAATAAAACGAGATGAGCAATCACCCAATTTTCCGAATAATTGGCATAGAATTTTTTCCACAATTTGTCGAAATGTGCTTGTTGCCGGTGAGAGGATCAACGCTAATAAAAAATATACAATTGCAAATCTTCGTAAGGAAGTCAATTGGACATTTTTTTTGGCAAAAAATACAAAGGAATGAGTGATGGAAAGGAGAGAGATGATAAATTTGTTGTGACAAATTAGTGTGAGAGGTAAATGAAATGTTGTAGTATTTATAAGAAAATTGTAGGGTGTTATTTGTAATTTTTAGGATAATTTTACAAGTTTTTAAGGCCGGGTTTTTTGGGCAAATTATTGCTTCTGCCTGTTATTACCAAAATTAGCCGTTCATTTTGAATCTAGATCGTCCGATTGATTTTTTGAATCAAGATTGGCAGCCCAGATCAACTTGACCGTTGAAGGAATATTGGCAGACAGTCTCGCCACGTGACGGGCTCTCATTCGTCCGTAATAAACAATAAAAAAAATAAAAATTACTTTCTGCCGACGTGTGTATTACACACGTCTTAAATAAATAAATAGAGTCTGGGTGAGAGCCGCGTGAGTGAGCTCCTCTCAGAGGAGCAAGGATTGCTCGTGCTCGAGCTCGAGCTCGCCTCTTCGGTCAACGACTGGTCAGCCCCCTCCCTCTCCACCGCTGCACTCAATTTGGACGCTGCTGGTGCTATTGAGCCTGCCGGTGCATATGCTCTTAGCAAGCGGATAGTTGAGAAGGGGAGCGTTCGGCGCGCTCTATCCAAATTAAGACTTTGGGTTTTGGAGCATAGCCGCAACATTTTTGCTTTGAATGAAAAAAGAGGGGACCTTTCTTATTGTATCCAGAGAGCCTCCTGCCTCAACTAAAATTTCATGGCTTTCTTCTCTTTTCCTCCTTCGTCGGCGCCCGAGCCAAGAGCAAGACCAAAGCCAAAGCCATAATAGCCACTGAGTCTCAGAATCAGCAGCAGCAAGAAAGAGACCCTATGCTTCCTCCTTTCAATGTTGTAATCACTGGTTCTAGCAAAGGTATTGGTTTTGTTCTGGCCAAAGAGTTCCTCAAAGCAGGAGATAATGTTGTCATTTGCTCCAGATCAGGTATCTTATTTTTTTACCTACACACTTAAGCTTGTCCCTATATATTTCATAGGTAAAGATCCTTCAATTATGGTTTTTTATGTAAATTAATCTAGTATAAATACTAGATAGTTGTTGTTCATCATGTCAATTATATTATATAAATAAAAACTAACGCAGAATACAAGGAGGAGGACGGGGAGTCCGCTTTTTGATAAATATGATCTATATGTCTAAATTTGTGTGCAAGTAGTATAAAACCTACTTGAAAGTCATCTGGTGAGCAGCATGTGTGGGTATGTCTGTCATTTGAGACTTTTTTTTTTGTACATATGCATAGTAATTGTTCACGACTGTCAAGACTGGCTAGCTGGTTGCTCTCTTTGAAAGTCTGAGTTCACTATTCCAAGTGAATGCTTGTTAGATAACCATTTTCAAATCTGACCGCTACGTTTTCTTTTTAATTTATCAGATATAATTGTATTGGTAGCACTCGGGTACAAATTACATTTGCTCACGACTCTTGTTTCTGAGTTTAAAACTGACAATTTTGAAATTCCAGCCTGATTTTGAAAACTTCATTCTTTCACATGGCAATTATTGATGTCACTTTCTTGAGGGTCTCTCCTTTTCATCTAATCATGTTATTGTTGGGGAAGTTTTAATCCTATCTCGTCTTATGGGGAGATCGATGCAGATTAATAATGCAGGATCAATGCTTATGGTTTTAAACCACTGGCAGAGGCTTCAGATGAAGATCTTAGTGACTTCTACTGTCCTAATTTGTTGTCTTTGATGTTCACAATTTTCTCATCCATCATATTTGTAATTCGTTGGTTTGTGATTTTGACACATTATATGCAGTGAAGTTGTAACTACAAATACACTTGGTTTGATGATATGTTGCCTTGAGGTAGAAAGTTCTCTTCATTTGTAAGTGGCTTGTACTAAGGTGATTCTCATACAGAATCATTGTACTGTTGTTTAGGCAGTAAAGATGATGTTTGGCCAGCCTCGAGGTGGTCATGTTTTCAACATTGATGGAGCTGATTCTGATGGAAGACCAACCCCAAGGTGCTACGTCAGTTTCTTCAATGCTTTGCATATTTATAGTTGGGCAGAATTGCAACCTTTAGATCATATGATCATGGACGACCATTTTCCATTATTCTTTTATATTTTAGGGTTTTCCTGGTAATTAACTGAATACAAGTAGGCAACACTGAACCTTTAGAAAGATCTTGCAAACCAGGATCTAGTCAACAGAACATGTAGCCGAGTGTTATCCCAGTAGAGTAGAACTGTGTGAGGAATATTGTCATAATGAATCTCCTAGGAATGAACTGACCTTACTTTTTTCTTAACTTTCGGTGCAGATAATAAATAATCACATGTGTACATAGTTGCCTATTAAAGTAATCACATACGATCCTGGGTACCATGACACAAAACATACTGCCCTTCCTCTACTTCAGCATCTGGAGGTGATACTTTCCCATACCTAGTAGCACTGCCACATCTGATGATACCACTAGAATAACCTGCCTTAATATTTCTGTACTTCGTATATAAACTGAAGGACATTATTCATTGATAGTGTGGTTTAAGTAGGATGTTGATATGTTCTATGGTATTGTTAAAATGAAATTTCTGTGTCATTGTTATGATATTACCTTGTCTGTCTTTTGTATAATTCTATAGGTTTGTGCATTTAACAAAATCTTTACAGGTAAACCTTGTTGATTGTTTCACACCGTTAACTGATGATGTCACAGGTTTTCTTTCTTCTAGGTAATGATCAATTTTCTCGCATAAGTCACATCACTATAATTTTCATAAAGTTCTAACCAGAATTCACACCACGTTAAATCAAAATTGCAGCAACTGTCTCCCATTAGATTTTTTAGTCATTTCCCATATATTACTATACCACAGAATAAGGCATATGCATTACCCAGGTTAATTTGTTCACAAAGATACAAGTCATTCTGTAGTCTCAAGTTCAGAATGACTCATTTCTTGTTTCTAGCTAAACACCTAAAGTAAAGGTTGTATAACAGAATGTACAAATTGTAATATGTTAGGAGTAACTTTTACGAGTGAATCAATTTCTTTCAAATGTGAGTGGTAAAAGAGCAACTTAGAAATAAATGATGAATACTCTCAGCATCTCCCCCAAATAGTAACTGTGGTTTCTTGTTGTCATAAAATTTTGCAGATCTGCTCCCGTACTCATATGTAATATATAGCTTAAAGTCTTTCGCAGGCAGAATTACAGATGCAAGATGTCAACCATGTCATAGTTCATAACTTGTCGGTATGTAATTAGATAATGGAATTCATTTTTCCTCTTTTATTTTTTCCCTCTGAAAAAAGCACACTTATGTAAATCATGATATCTAATTTTCTTTGCTGGTATTTCGATGCTATGACGTAGATGCTTTATTAGTATTTCCTGCAAAATAGTCTTTCACATCTTATACAACTATCAAGTTGGTCTCTCTGTATAAATTTGTATACAGAGGGTTCTTCTTAGCAAGTATACTATTGAAGGATCAAATGTTGATATACTGGTCTTCCACAGTCAAAGCCATTAAATTGTTAGGGTAGCATAACCCAAATCAGAAGCTGTTCAGCCAGCTAAATATTTTGAACAGTACATGTTTCTTAAAGCAATATAAAATCATTACTGTTACAATGTGGAATTAATTTTTGATTTGGTCTATTCTTGCACAGTGATGATTATTACTAAGATCTATCATATGACACTTTGAATATTTAGACGAGGAATAGATTGCTGAGAATGGGTTTGTGTAGTATATACATTTTTCTGCAACTATAAAATCATCTCATCTTGCCAGTACGATAACTATGTAGTTCTTTAGAGAGAGCTGTGATTCTACTTTCTTAGGTGATAAATAATATTTCAATCTTCACTTAAGTCACTTTTGTTTGTGTTGCAGCCAGGAATGGTTACAACTGATCTTCTTATGTCTGGTGCAACTACGAAGCAGGTTCTGTAAACCTGAGAGAACATTGTTATTAATCATCTTGTGCATGGTTAGTGATCAAATTTTATAACTTGTGGCTGTAGGCAAAGTTTTTCATTAATGTTTTGGCAGAACCAGCTGAAGTGGTAAGAATTTGTTCATCATCCAGGAGTATAGATGTAACAATTCTCTTTATTGCCTCTGTTTTACCCTGAGATGGTTTGCGATCATTCACAAATCATTTGGTCCTTTTTGGTCATAAACTACCCTGGCCACCAGTAGGTCATAACGCATATCTTACTTGTGGGTTGGACATGGATGTCATAGGTTGCCTAGTATCTTGTTCCAAATATAAGATCTATCCCTACCAATGGATCAATGAAGCCTACATACATTCGTTTCCCAACTGGGATAAAAGCTTATTCCCAGATCTTCGCAGTTAAGTAGTCAACAATATAAGAACCCAGATTTCTAATAACTAAGATCATGTATGAATGTACTCACTGTTTTAATTTGGTTAACTTGATTCGCAGAGATTTGCTTTCGGTGCAAGAAGGAACAGATATGTAGTTGAAGATTGAATAACTTTTGAAGTGTAATCCTTTTATCCGCTACAGGATACAGAAAACAAAGTCTTTTACTGTGATGGGTTAATGTAAATTACAGAGTTGTACAATGCTGTGTAAATACAGTGTTTAGTGTATAGATTTCACTGCTACTGTAAGCTTAGGAATTGTAATTTGCAGATTACAGAAAACAATGTATCAGACAACTGATGTGGTAAATTGTTTATTCTTTGTCAAGCTTCTATTCTGAATTTGAGTATAATTTTCCCTGGTATCCGAAAATTTTGTTTGAATTATAAATCGAAATTTCCTTAATAATTGCTGATGCTTTCACAATGTATATATTTGATGACATTAGCAATCACATGCAAATGCATACCACAGAAAATGGCATGCTGCAGATGTAGGCTCACTCCCACTCACTCGTGACTGTGAGACCAACAACAATGTCGACACAGGTAAACATTTGTTTGGTAGCCACAGCTTTCCCTTCTAGAGGAATGAAATGGCCAATAAGAAAATGACTCTTTTGGAGCTATGTTATTATTTTGGCATCTTTTCCCTCTTTCTAGTGTGCACTAAACAAAAGATACACGTCCTGTGACTCCTCTCGTGATCCCTTTGGTCTGCATCAAAGTCTATTTTCATTCTTTATTGATTGGAACTATGGTTTACTTTCCTCGAAAGATTATTTTTTTTGTTACAACCAGAGACCAATTAGTACCGAGTTGATTTCCTCCATCAAGTTAGTTAGCAAGGATAGACTGAAATTTAACGATATTAAGATTTACACACTAGTGTATAATGTTTTACATCACCTACAGACTTTTACCTATTCTACTACTTTGTAATGTGGGTGATCCCGAAAGTTTTATTTTTACCGAAAGACACCCTATGCATTTTGTTCTGTGTCACTGCAGTACCTACTCTTGGCTTTGGACCATGTAATTTTGTGAAGTGAATGAAAAAAAGAACCATACTACTTGCAGGCTCGCAGCCAAGCCACCTAGTCAGTTACAGCTCTGTAAGGTGGAAATGTGTATGAGATATATAGCTAGCTTTTCACAACTTTATTATTGATCTGTGAAATTTACCTAGAAGAAGACAAATAAACCATAGCAAAAGCAAAGCAACTTATTGAGGAGATAATTACACAAGTTTGATTGCAAATTATTGATATAAGTTCTGAGTCGCTCATTTCTTCATTGAGCTTTGGCAATGGCAGCAAGCCTCCCAAGTTGTTCACTTGTTCTCTTCATGTTGATAGTTTTGCTCTGTTTCCATCACTCAAAGCAGCAATCTTCTTCTGATGAGTTCTCCTCCCAATGGCAGAGCCTTGCAGAAATCCACAAGCTTCTCAACTACCCATCAGCTCTAAGAAGCTTCAAGTACAGCAGAAGAGGCAGAGGTATATGCAGCATTGAACCAACCCCATCTTTTACTCTGACATGTTATCAGGGAAGCATAACTCAGCTTCACATCACTGGTAACACAAATGACTTCCCCCCACTCCCTCATGACTTCTCATCACAATCTTTCTTTGCCACTATCGCTAATGTTTCAACCTTGAAAGTTCTTTCTCTGGCTTCTCTTGCTTTATGGGGTCCAATCCCTCCATCTATTGCTCAGTTATCTTCACTTGAGATACTCAATGTGAGCACAAACTACTTGAGTGGCGCAATCCCAGTTGAGATTTCATCCCTCAGAAACCTCCAGACTCTCATACTTGACCACAACAAGTTCACTGGTCAAGTCCCATCTTGGCTATCCTCACTGCCACTCTTGTCTGTTCTCAGTTTGAAGAACAATTCTTTAAATGGGTCTCTCACATATTCTTTCTCATCTTTACAGACACTCAGAGTTGTGTCTCTCTCTCACAACTACTTGTCCGGGGAGGTTCCTGACCTTACCAACTTAATAAATTTGCAGCTTCTTGATTTGGAAGACAACTACTTCGGCCCACATTTTCCCACTTTGCCCAGCAAACTAGTCACGCTCGTGCTCAGGAAGAACAAGTTTCGGTTGG
This sequence comes from Geum urbanum, assembly GCA_946800695.1. NCBI lineage: Eukaryota > Viridiplantae > Streptophyta > Magnoliopsida > Rosales > Rosaceae > Geum > Geum urbanum. The sequence goes on along the minus strand of OX327017.1, from coordinate 12,837,946 downwards.
GAATTCAGACCACATTAGGCTCCTCCTTCTCGTCTTGGTACCAGCTTCAGAAGCTTGACATCTCATCGAATAGATTTGTAGGACCATTCGTGCCGGCATTGTTGGAGCTGCCTTCGATAAGTTATCTTGACATTGGTGGCAACATGCTCACCGGATTACTCTCAAAGAACATGTCCTGCAATCCATACCTTGCTTTTGTCAATTTGTCCTCAAATCTTTTGACAGGGGAGTTGCCTTCTTGTCTTAAGAAGAGCAGGAGCAGGGTCGTCGTGTATTCTCACAACTGCTTAGCAAATGGCGGAAATCAGGAGCAACGCCCTTCTAACTTGTGTCACAATCAAGCTTTGGCTGTGCAAATACCACCGAATAAGCAAGAGCATAATGCCAAACAAGTTATTGCATCAAGTGTTGTGGGTGGCATTGTGGGTGCATTGCTAGTGCTTGGTCTAGTTTTCGTTGCGTTTAAGAGGTCTTACGGCTTTAACCAAACTAGTAAAAACTCTCAAACAAGGTTCATTACAGACAATGCCTCTACTGCGAACACAGCTAAGCTCCTCTCAGATGCAAGTAAGTTCATTTGTTGTTTTCCTTACCTCATCTCTGCAGAATCCATAGCTCTTTTTTGGAATGTATGAGCTTCATATCGGAGTTTTTGGCTTTGCAGAATACATATCAGAAACAATGAAGATGGGTGCGAACCTTCCCACTTACAGAACTTTTTCTTTGGAGGAGCTCAAGGAAGCTACTAGTAACTTTGATGATTCAACACTACTAGGTGAAGGTTCACATGGACAGGTATATAACTATACATGCATTCTCAGTGTTTCATACTTCATTGAGTCCATTTATTATCAACCTCGAGTGCAATGTTCCCTATTTAATCATGTGTGTTTTGCTGTCACAATGGCATCAGGTTTATAGAGGGCAACTTCCTGATGGCACACTTGTGGCTATAAGAGGCTTGAAAATGAGAAAGAGACATAACCCGCAGGTCTATACACACCTCATTGAGCTGATTTCTAAACTGAGACACACTCATTTGGTTAGCGCTCTTGGACATTGCTTGGAGCTCCATTCAGATGATTCAAGTGTCAGTAGAATATTTCTGATTTCTGAGTTCGTTCCAAATGGAACTTTAAGAGAATGCGTCTCTGGTAAAGTTATCGTATTCCTCACATACATAAAGTATGCATTCCTAATTACCAGAACTGTATAGTACTTTATAATGATTACACGGAAACGATAAAGAATGCATGCATCACAGCATCAGATGAAAAATTCTATTTCTTGCACTAGCAGCTAGTATTTTCCCTAAAACTTGGTTTAAATTTCAGAAGCACCTCCAGGACGAAAGCTGACTTGGCCACAGAGAATAGTTGCTGCAATCGGAGTTGCAAAGGGCATTCAGTTTCTGCATACAGGGACTGTTCCTGGTGTAAACTCATTTAATCTGAAGATTAAAAATGTCTTGATGGATCAGAATCTTCATGTAAAAATAAGTAGATATAGCATCGCGCTTTTAGCTGAAAACAGGGGAATGGTAAAGGTTAAAACGCTCATGCATGGTACTGAATGAGTTTCTATGTCATTATGTCTTCTGCATTAACTTCTGCTTTCTTTAATCCCTCAGGTGGGCACTACAGCTTCTTCTGCATTGCCAAAAGGAAGCCTTCAGCCAAGGTAGGAGTTGTGTTTGTCAATAGTAAATTCAAGTCACATTACCTCCCTCTTTAGTTCTTAATTTACATTGTGTCTAGTTGCAAACTGGAATTGTCGATCTGACCTGGTTCTTCAATTTTCCTATGTGTATTTCAGGATCAAATATGAATGCGAGAACGATATTTATGATTTTGGAGTAATCTTGCTAGAAATCATTCTTGGGAGGCCGATCATGTTTCAGAATGAAGTCGGTGTCTTGAAAGACCTTGTGAGTGTTTTATTGTTAAAACAATGGGATCCTTTCTTCTACTCCAAGACTTTCGATTTCCAACTAAAGTAGCTATATTCTTTTGGTATTGCGCAGTTGCGAGTAAGCTTAACAACCGATGACACAGCTCGAAGGAGCATTGTTGATCCGGCAGTGCATAAGGAGTGTTCAGATGAATCATTGAAGACAATGATGGAAATATGTGTGCGGTGCCTGTGGAATGAGCCAGCTGATAGGCCTTCGGTGGAAGACATTCTCTGGAATTTGCAGTTTGCAGCACAACTTCAGGATTCAGCATCCAGTGTAGACTCTCCTGTCTCATCATCACATTCCCAACAAGTCTAGCTTAGACAATGTCTACACAATTTTCTATATCCTGTGCAGTAGTAGGTCGTTAACTTGTGTTATTTGCACTTTAGCTGTACCAATACAATACAAGAAATGTAGCTCCCTATCTAGACTTTAAATTCTTCTTTTTTTTTTACATTTTCATATCTGAATGTTTATTATTCTTGTGAGAACACAACACCCTCAAATCAGTCAAATGTACACCCACAGAATATATTGAAATTTAACTTCAATTAACATGTATGAATGTCTTTCATCTGGCCATAACTATATTGAGATTTAACTTTAATCAACGTCGACATGCGTTTCTCTTACCAGTTTCGACCAACTCATAATATTTGTGTGATGTATTGAAGCTATTTTGTATACATTCAATATACCACGCTCGCAAAATTGTAGGTATTGGCATTGGTGTACCACGTTTGAATTGGTGCATTTACTATAGTAGTAATAGGCAGTTTTGATTTAGTGACGTACTATGACACCAAGAAAATGGAGATCCAGATTTATGCAATAACCATCTGGAGAATTTATACATGAAAAAACCTCAACAAGAAGATAAACTCGTCAAGGGAAAACAGCCAGAAGAAACTCAAGTTAGAAGTTCTATTTTTTTGTAAAATTCGTGGAACAAGTGTAATCATTCTCTTAAGCTAATTACACAGATGAATCATGTGAAATACAAAAAATTACATCTCAGGGGCAGCAACAATCCCGATAATCTACCTATATCCTTCGGATAGCAAACAATGAAAATGAGGCAAACCTAGAGAAATACTCTAAAGCAGCCTAAAGAATAACATATATTACAAAAGAAAATAAGGAAGGCACAAAAGGTATGACATCACCTTTACTGTCATCTCCTTTGGGGGTCTATGATTCGATTCATTTCCATTTGTACAGGGCTAGATAACCTTGGATTGCCAAACTTCTCAGCCTCTCTTGCAATCTGAACATCACAGGGACTATAGTACTGATACAGAAACTTTACCACAAAACGAGGAATGACTGCTGTTATGATGATTGCAAGCAAACATAACCAAAATGGTCCTGTCTTCATGACTTCAAAAATGGCCCTGTTAAATTATACCGGAGTTGCAAAGATTAGTATGTAGAAATATGCCACGTTGTCACGTACTTAAAAATTTATCTAGGAGCAGCTTAGTTTGATGCACATATGGTATGAAACTCGTAGCTATTTGAAAGTTTGTAATTGCTGATGGATTATTTCTCATACATATCTTTTCCGATTCAGAGAAAAGCGACAAAAACTGGGATCATGTTCTACCATCCAAGCAGCAATATGCGCTCATTGAGTTATCAGAATATTCAAAAGTGTAATGTATATGCAGGTCAATGAAATTCATCTTCATTTTCTTTTCTTTTTTTCCTAGATTTACGTGGGCGGATATTCTATGAGAGATGTAGGTCAGTAGGGCTCAGTATTATTATCCAATGCAAGATGTTCAACGGGGCAAATACAATAAAACCTCGATAAATTAATAACCTCGGGATTAACAAAATTTATTAATTTAGCGAGGTTATTAATTAATCGAGTATTAAATTAATACTCAAGTCCCAAAGTTGAGACCAGCAAAAAATATTATTTTATCGAGATAATTAATTAATCGAGTATTAAATTATCGAAGTTTTAATGTACATGCATGAAATTATATAAAAATAACCTAGTACATACAAGGTGTTTGAGTGATGGTAATATATGCATTAGAAGACACCATAAATGCATAATACTATATAAAAACACAGAAATAACCTCGCTTTCAACTGTCTGATTGCGCACAAAACACATGGACAAATTTGAGGAGAGTTAACTCACTAGAAAACTTTTAAAGATAGAACCATACGTATTTTCATTTTTCTGTGCCCAAGAGATAAACTCAAGTAATTATGTAACATCCACTTTTGTGGTGTGCTTTATTGGACTATGACTGAGCAGTGAGCTATTTGCACCAAAATTATTCAACGATATAAGGAGTAAGAGGGGGCATATTATTTTATCCATAGAACATAATCATTCCACGCATTCCGTCATGACATACAGCATGAATGCTTTCCACTGCCTCTTATACGGTGTGGCAACTGGATATGCATGTATGCTTGTGCAAGAAAACAAGATTAAGAATATAACAATACTAAAGTAAGGGGGACATACCAGTAGCCAACCAATGATGGTATAGCATCAATCACAATGACACAAATCCAAGTTGCAATGATAGATCCCCAAATAGCTGCATGTGTAATCCAACTCCACCGGATGATATCCATAGCCAAGTGTAAATTAACTAGTATAACCACCGAAAGAGTCCAAAGATCTCCTATACTTGAGGTATCGATGGTGCTACCCCAATAAGCAAATAGGGGGATAAAGAAGACAGCCAGACTTTGCCAAATTGTGTCAACCATTGTTAACCAAAATAATTTTTTGTTATAGCACTCTTGTCTGTGACCAGGTCCATATAGTTGAGGAAAGCTTAGTAGGGTCATTCTACTCAGGTCCTTGTCAAGAATCCCGACAACTATTGTTGGTACTGCAGTGTAGATTATAGAATACAACACACTGCTCCATTCGGTGATTGCAGTTGTCAAAGTGAAACAAGAAAATAACACATACCTGCACACAATGACATGAACATATAAGCATCTATTATAATAAAGGAAGTATCATAATTACAGAGGTAAAATACTGATTCTTCTTTCAGTGTTACTATCATAATTGCATGCATGAACTGAAAATTTGTATCCAGATTTTCTCACCAAAACAAAATAAGAACAAACACTGCATTCCTATAAAAGTTGTATAATATCATGTAGCCCATTCGCTGATAATTCCAATGCCCATGTACCAACAAGAGGGGAACTAAGAATCTGAATTGTCCCATTGCAAAATCTGAAGCCATGACAGCTTGTCGACCCTCTTGCCCACTGATTCCAACTCCGATGTCAGCCATTTGGATCATCGAAACATCATTGGCACCTATTAATATTACCAAAAAAACTTTGATCAAGACAAAATGCCAAAAAGGCATATAGGATATGTAAAAAATTGAAAGCAAAAGATAATGATTTGGGTATTTGATTGACAGAATAATAATTACCATCCCCAATGGCAAGCGTCATATCAGCAGTCCTATTTTTCACAAGTGCAACAATTCCAGCTTTTTGCAGTGGAGCCACTCGGCAACAAAGCACCACAGAACACTTATTCGCTAATTCGAATAGCTGCAATACAAAATATATCAGTACATAGACATCAAAGAGTAATTATAAAACTAAATACGTTGGTCCGGAGGCAACTACCTTTTCTTCAAGTTCACTGTCAAGAATATAGACAAGGCTGGTACCATCGATAATTAAAGCTACAGGAGTTAAACCTTCTACAGAACTACTAGGGTGTGCATCCCTAGACAGAGTCATGATCTTCCTAGACATGAGTATGGCATCTTCTAAACTTCGTCGACATGACTCCTTAGAAGTGCTGTTAATTATGATCTGGGTCATCATCCTTGTCAGAAGCTTTGAGGAGTAGCCAATTGATATGGCAGTTTCTTGCTTGTCACCTGTCAAAACCCACACCTGAATCCCTGCAATTCGTAGAGAGTCAATGGCTTCAGGCACCCCCAGTTGCAGTTTGTCTTCAATACCAGAGGCCCCTAAAATGATGAGATTGTTCTCTATGTTGCCAGCAACCTTGCGAAGCAGAGCAGCCCTACCAATTAAAGCAGTACTTGCAGCCTCGAAAGATGAGTGCCACTGCTCAAATTCTGAAGTAGTGAGTTCTCTCGTTCCCACAACAAGTGTTCTTAAACCCAGAGAGGAATAAGCATGAATATGAGCTTCTGTTGCACGTATTATAATCAAGTTCAACTTTTTGTCCGTCACACTGAACATGGTTGTGTCGGCACCCTTTACGAACACTTTCACGGTTTTATCAGGGCACCCCAATATAACAGACATTCTCTTCCGGTCACTATCAAATTCATGCAAACCCAAAACACTGAACCTGCACTGCCATGAGAGAGATTATGATTGAGAAGTAAAATTGAAATTTTTTTTTTGCTGTAATAGCGTTAGACATCATGTTTATGCAAAGTCACAGACATCTCCTATAAATTGACGAGTTATCTTGAGGGATTAGACAGCTGAAACATTACCTTTGTCTTTCCCCTTGGATATCAATAGTTATATGACCAGATGTTCTTTCAATAAGCGTAAATCCATAGGCGGCAGCAGCATTAACCAATGCCTGTTCATCAGGAGATTCCCCTTGGTAATCAATCAATCTCACATTCGGTTCAGATGACTCTGTAAGAAGCGGAACAATAGTATTACAAGCTGCCAAGGCAAGGAAGAACTCATGCACATTTTTGGCTTCTTCGGTGTCCTTTCTACTTCTTAGTAATCGTAGAAGATTTGGGTCAGCCTTTATCTTCATCTTGGGCCTCAGAACAAGTCCATCAACTGATACCATATAAAGCAAGTAAGAAGTTGGAATACAGTAAAAGAAGCAAAAAAAGAATATTAATCAGAAGAGAGCAAATTCATCAAGTAAAAAAGACTTCTTACTTAGAACACTGTGCATCAATTGGTCCTTCTCCAAACTGCTTCTCCCACCATTATAATCTACTCCCCAAATGCTTGCACATTGAAATTCCATCTTGTTCTCAGTAAGTGTACCAGTTTTATCCGAGAATACATACTTAATTTGTCCTAGATCTTCATTTATATTTAAAGCTCTGCACTGGAATCTTGCATTAGAAGTCTCATCATACATTTGACTATCTTTTATCATGAAGTAAGCCTGACCAACCCGGACAAGCTCCATAGATATGTACAACGAGATGGGTATCATGATCTGGAACACAATTATAGACATGAGGAACGTGAAAACGATCTCTAACCCCCATCCATAATAATTATACTTTTTCACTTCCCCTTCAGAGTAGTCCTTCTTCCTGTAGAAAAGTATGTCATCCAAGTTATCGTTCTCGCGCCTCAACCAAACAGCAGCACAGAAAGACACAACTGTACACAAAGCAACGAGAAACAACGAGAGCATGATGATTTCATAGTTCATACGAGTCTCGAGACGACTCCTCTTGGAGGGCGCTCCGGAGCTGTTGAGCATAACTTTGGTCTCACGACCAGTATACACAGCCACCCCGAGGGCCCATTGCGTATTCTTAAGCTCGCAGCCTCGGAGCACAATGTTGGAGGGTCCAAGCGAGAGCCTCTTGCCGTCCACTTGCATAAATGCCTGAAATCCGTAAATGTTCCTGTTGGGTTTCTCGCACTTAATGATCCCAGTAATGTGGTCCTTTTCGGGAGACTTGGAGAGAGTCTCTTGCTTCGCATACCGAGTCTTCAAATTCGACTCCCCATCTAAGTTAATAGTCTGAACATAAGCAACCCCAGTAGGGTCACTAGTAGATAGCAGCACCATATCACAAGGAATTCCCTCATTGGCTTCGATCCTAACAATCTCTCCAACTCTCACATGCTTCCATTTCATAGGCCTAAACTCCTTATCAACTAAAACCGAGGCTATACGATTGTTCTCAATGCGGTCCGAGCGATGCCTCCTATAGTCCTCATACGCATCTTTCACAGCAGTAACAAGCAGAACAAAAGCCAATGGCATAATGGAAACTCCGCGGCCGAAAACAGCGAGCTGGGGGAGCTGATTGAGGACGGCAATGACTAAGAAATAGAGATATGCTACTCTATGAAACTGTTCAAACAAATTCCTAGGCAAAAATGTGAGCACTGAATACTTTGTAGTCCTAATAGAATTGCCAGAAAACTCGAACCTCTCATAGTTTGTGCCTTGTACGTCGTTGATGTAAACCAACCTCACATCCTCGTCGTTCATTTCTCTCTGAGACGAAGACGCACCACCAGCTTCCGAATCAGCTCGTCTGGAGCCATAACGCACAGACGACGCACTTCCAAGAGAAGACGAAGAGTTCATAGTGATGGGCTGTGAGTTTTGGTTTTCCATGGCGACGAGTGAGTCGTGGGTATTGGGTGTTCTGGGAGATGGGATCAAAAGAGGCCGATTTGAGGTCATTGAAGAAGAAGAAGAAGATCAAGAAGATGAGATCGCAATTGGGTAAACATGCATATGGTATTGGGTACTAGTGTATATACAAACTGATTGATGATTGATGATGATAGAGAAAAGAGAGAACTTTGATCAAATGAGCGAAGAAGAAGAAGAAAATAGAAATGGAGAAAAGAGGTCAAAGGCAGCAACATTGAGTTGAGGGCGAAGATTGCAAGAAATTGGGAGGGAGCCAAGTCGTCTATGGATGGCGACGGCGACGACCAACTACATATTAATAATCAAGAATAATAATAATTATTCAATTCAATTGTGGGATGTAGCAATTTGAAACGTATGCAGCGAGAGCAAAGACATGGAAAGAGGAGCTGTGCTGTTGCTGTTGCTGTTGCTGTTGGTTGGGTGTTTGATTTTGAAACCTCCTAGAAGAAAGGGAAAGGGGGACTCTGGCTAGCATTGCCTTGCTTGCTCTCTTCTCAGCTTTCTTCTTCGTCTCTTTTTCGGAAATTATTACTTTATTTTATTTGATAGCTGATCCCTAGGATTAAATGTCAGCATTGAATTTCAGTTCTTAAATTCCAGGGAAAATGAAAAAAAAAATTCTAAAAGAGATAAATTTTTTAAAAAAATTTAAGAGAAATTATTTAAAAGTCTAAAAATAGATATGTTTTTTTTTTAAAAAAAATAAACTTATGACACCAACATAAAAAATGTACAACTTATGACTCATTTTTATTAAAAAAAAAAATTTCAGCTGACATTATTTCCTCTTAAAAAAACCTAAAAAGTTATAAAACTTATTTTTTTTTTCTACCAATTTTGTCCCTAAAACCAATTGAATCAGTCTCCTTCTCTCTTTCAACCCTCCGCCTTCTCCCAAATCCTCTCTGCCTCCTTCTCCTCTCCAACAGCTTCTCCGCCGGCCAAGTCCTCCACTTCTGTCGTCGTTATAGTAATCCCTAGTTTAGTGCATCGAGGTGATGCTAAAGTGGAGTAGTGCACAAACTAGCTTGAAGAAGAGCATACCAAATCAACGCCTTCAATTCTCGTTCAAGGTACACAACAAAAGAATTTGTACTATCTAATCTCAGTTTGGTCCATTGTGTGTGACATTGAGATTATGTTAATATCAGAACGAGAATATATGAAAAGTCGACTATCATATTTACTCCAAGACGTGCCTTCTTCCAATTCTACAAAAACTATAAGAAGATTTTGTATGTTCATAATGTGTTTGCATCATTTGCAGTCCTATACACAATAGACTTATATTCAAATCTAATGGAAGTTTCCTCCAGCCATCACAATAGCTACGCAGCATCTTCAAAACTAGTTTTTCATACACTAGCAAGATCATATTTGCATAGTTAACCAAGTACTTTGTTCTTTGTCTTGACACATGGGTGTAAGTTGGTACGGTAGTACAATGGTGGAAGCTCTCCTTACTTTTGCTTCGTGGGAACTTTTGAAGAAAGTAGGGGCTTTACTAGCCGATGAGGAGCTCAGTTGTGTCAATGGATGTTTTTATGCTTGTCAAGTTGAAATAATCTAGAAATTTTCAGTATCACATCGATATAATTAAAGGGGTCAAGCTTTCATTTGGGTATCTATTTAAATATATGTCAAAGTATCTGTTCAATTTTAAAATTCTCAAAATTATCATATTATCTGTTTAAGTATCTATCAAACTATCTGTTTAAGTATATTTTCAAATTTCAGAATTATTAAAACCTAAAGCAAAAAACTTTCATTTGGGTATCTATTTAAATATATGTCAAAGTATCTGTTCAATTTTAAAATTCTCAAAATTATCATATTATCTGTTTAAGTATCTATCAAAGTATCTATCAAACTATATGTTTAAGTATATGTTCAAATTTTAGAATTATTAAAACCTAAAGCAAAAAACTTTCATTTGGGTATCTGTTTAAGTATATGTTCAAATTTCAGAATTATTAAAACCCAAAACAAAAAACTTTCATTTGGGTATCTATTTAAGTATCTGTCAAAATATATATGTTTAACTATCCGTCAAGCTATATGTTTAAGTATCTGTTCAAATTTCAGAATTATCAAATCCTAAAGGAAATTTTTTTTATTTGGGTATCTGTTTAAGTATCTGTCAAAGTATCTATCACTACCAGCATTTTCACTATAGCCGACGAAAAAAAAAAACCGATGAGATTTTTTGTCGTCAGCTATAGTGGACAATTTCCACTATAGCCGACGACAAATCAACAAAAAATCGTCGGCTATACTATAGCCGACGAAAAAGGGACAAAAACATCGTTGGCTATAGTATAGCCGACGCACTATAGCCGACGAGATTATAGCCGACGATTTTTAAGAGTCGTCGGCTAAAACCTGTCGGTAATAGTATGGCCGATGAGGTTTTTACCCATTATCGTCGGCTATAGTACTATAGCTGACGAGTTTTTAAAAAAAGATTAAAAAAAATTATTTTTTTAAAACTATAGCCGACGAGATTTTTTTATCTCGTCGGCTATAGTTTTTAAAAAAAAATTAAAAAAATAAAAAAAAAAAGCATTTTTTCCACTATAGCCGACGAGATTTTTTATCTCGTCGGCTATAGTTTTAAAAAAAAATCATTTTTTCCACTATAGCCGACGAGATTTTTATCTCGTCGGCTATAGTTTTAAAAAAAATCGCCGGCTATAGTGTTTCCAGCGGTAGTGTATTTAAGTATATGTTCCAATTTTAAAATTATCAAAACCTAAAGGAAAAACTTTTCATTTGGGTATCTGTTTAAGTATCTGTCAAAATATCTGTTTAAGTATCTGTTCAATTTTAAAATTATCAAAATTATCATACTATGTGCGTAAGTATCTGTTCAAATTTTAGAATTATCAAAGCCTAAAGGAAAAAAACTTTTATTTGGGTATCTAAAATAAACATTTACTACCAAACCCAGCATAAAATAAAAGTGTACTCCACTACTCGAGCTAGCACAAATGATATGTTGAACTTAGCTGCAGGTGATTATACTAAGAAAGTCATGTTTCGATGCTTTCAAACCCCGGTCAGAAATCAGAACGGTACAATTGATACAAATAAACATAATAAATGGGAAGACGGTGACAATTATTAATGCATTACATAAGTATAAACAGCATGAATCAGTGAATTTTATGGAAGTTTGCTAGAAGTTGGAGCAATTTACTATATAACAACCATGAAGCATACTGTTCACAATTACTGTTCATAGTTACTGTTCACATTTTCCCAAACTATCATTTCCATCATCTTCGTTCGATAGCAAAAATCTGAGTGATAGAGTTTGTAATTGTACTTGGTGTCATCATGAAAGTTTCTCAGAACTGTGTAGTCTATGCCATATTCAAATTTCATGATGATCCAACGGTGCAATCGATTCAAATCAAGGTAAATCCGAATACTGTTTGTTAAAATTTCTGTTTTGGGTAAACATCAAATTTGCTCGAATTTGAGTTATTTGTAGTTTTCTTCTATCAATTTTCCTGAATTTGAGTTGTATGTCGTTTCTATAAAAAGTAAATATGCACTACTTAAGCTATGAAAGATGTCCTCACCTCTACACCCTTCAGAAATAGAATTGGTCTCCAAGGATCTCACACATTTGCTTTTGAATGAAGCCTGTTTAGAATGTGTACTTCTTTTGTCTGCTTATTTGAATTTTGTTTACATACGAATAGGTAGTGTTGATAACTATACTAAATTAAATTCATGCTGTGAACTGGCCATTCTTCAATGAGTTTAGGTTTAAGTTTGTCCTCTTTCCTTACTCTGCTTACGCCATCGAGCTTTTGCTCAGTGGGCTTGGGTTATTGTTGTCACAAAGATCGCTACTATTTGTCAGCTCTCCATCTTAAGTCATAGTCAAATAAATTGATATCTAACTATAGTTTCAATGGCCAAATGGAATCTTATTTTCAGATCTGTACAAGAGTTAAAAAAACACAAGATCAAGATAGATATTTCACAATGCATACGTCTTGGTAATCATCTCATCCCCTACTATTTAGATAAAATTGCTTTCCTCCACTTTACATCAACTTCAGAATTGTTAGAAATAACATCACAAACATCAGAGATGTCCGATCTTATATGATCAATATTAGAATCAGAGCTCGAGCATCAAGAAAATGGAGACCAAGTAAATTTGAAAGTGATGAGTATGCCGGCTTACACTACCTTCTGATAGGTGACCAAGTGAGTAAAACATCATCAATCTGTCAATAATTATGTACTAATTTGTTTGATACTGAGGACACCATAAAAATACAGAGAGGAAGCATCCATGCCGTCATCGATGAAATCTACTATCCTTACATGTCAAAGATAATGGAAGTTGGAGAATATACGATATCGGATTCTTTGCATGCAAGCAGGATTATACAAACCACAGAGTTCCCATGCACAAGACAACACTTTCTTTCACGGAGAAAACCTTATTTGAGAGAGTAGAGGAACACCTTCCTCAATTTCCAGAACACGTTTTCCGCATCTTGAAACTTGAAAAGCTACCTAATCAAATTGATAAACAGACAATCGTGGCAGGTAAATCAACTGGCCTATAAAGAAAGTACTAATCTATTACTAATAGAACATTGCTTTTCATATATCCATAAATCTCTCCTGCCCTCTTTCATCTCAACTATTGTTTGAATTCAGGTACTACTACTCACCAAAACAGTAGTCAAGTAGTACTACTTGCCGAAGCAGTGTTCAGGTACTACTACTCGATGAAACAGTAGTGATAATACCGCCCCAACGGGGCGGACAACCACCTAGTAGTTTACAAGTCTTGAAGTACCTAATAGCATAGCCATAGCTTCTAGTAATAAAGGACTAGAATCACTATATGGGTTATCCAACATCGAAAGTGCAAACTATGATATCACATGGATCTTAATCAAGATAACAGCATTCATAGTCAAGCAGTTGTGCAAAGACATACCTTCAACTTGCTGAATGTATTAGTGGCAGAGAAGCGAACCAAAATGGGGAAAATGTTGATGAGTCTACTGGGGGAACAACAAACTCCATTGATCCACTGCCAATAATCTGACAGAGAAATATAAGACAACCAATAATATTGATATTAGAATATTTGTACACGAGGAGTTTAGCATTTAAAATAATCAATTCAGTACGTACAGACATACGATTCGAGTCATCAATAAGAAGTATAGACCACTACAATACTGAGTTCCTTGAATCATATCTACGATGAAGTAGTTGATATCAAATTAACGCAAACTATACATATATATCAAATGAGTTCTGGCCAAAGCAGAAGATATAACACAATTGACATTAGGAACACATACATTGTGTATAACTATTAGGCGGTTAGTGAGTGTGGGTAGTTATTGCAGGTGAGAGGTCTTGTGATGTTTTATTTGTTAATCACTATACTAAATACTAACCGTGAACTATTTAATTTCACCTAAGTGCTGATCTGTAATAATAAATTAAAGAAGTCAAATGCAGTTGTACATGATGATTATAAAGCAGTTCTGTTATCACTATTGCATCAAAAGTCTAACTATTTATTCACGTATTTGTCCAAATATTTGTCTGAGTATCACCATCCAAGTATTACCGTCAAAAGTTTGATTATCTATTCAAGTATCTGTCTAAGTATCTGTTGAAAGAATGACTGGAAAAAATAAGGTCTTGATCATAACATAGTTATAACTCCTTCACCAGTTATAACCTCACCAATGTAATAAGCTCCATTCTCATCTTGTCAAGTATTCTTTGGGATGCCTCCTTACTCACAACAAGAACCATACCAATACCCATGTTAAGAGTTCATTTCATTTCAACATCTTCAACTCTTTCAACCTAGTGTTGCAAATATGTAAAAATGAGAAAACAATAACAATACTTGAATGCCAGATCAGGAAAAACTCTTAAACCAAATTAATGAAAGATAAGGTGAAATTGTTTACCTCTTGGATCCATTTGAAAGCTGGTGGGACTTCCCAAGAACCATTATAGATAACTGTTCCAGGGCCTTTTAGAAATTCTCTAGGAAAATTGTCAGTGAAGCTACCTTCTTTGACATGAGTTACACCTTGTACATCTCCCTTGCTAATTACGTCAAGTACGTGATTGTGTAGGAAAAACCAGAAGATAGAATACATTATCAGCAGCTAGCTAGGTAAATAAAACACAAAAATAATGCATACTAATGTGAAGTTGCAACACACATAACAATGTGCAGTTGCAACTCACATGGCATATATGAGATTATAGCTTCACACTACAACCAGAACACTTTCAACCACCTTCAATCCACAACACTCTCCAACAATTTAGACACCACCATTATGTAGACACCACAGATTCTAAAGAACGGATACTTAAACAAAAACCTAAACAAATACTTACATGCTAGGCAAGAAATATGTACATTTATAGCTGGTGTTTTTTGTTCTCAAAGAAAGTAAACAAGACTTTATGCTGATCTTCTTTTTCATTGATATTGAAAATGAAGATCCGATCAACTAATAAAATCAATCAAAACCTAATCAAAATACAATGGAACAACACATCTCTGCATGCACATTGCTACTGTGATTGATCAAACATAAACCTTATAAAAGCATAAGTTAAACAAAATACACCAATTCTAGCTAATACAAGAATCTATTCATCAAAACCACACACAACTAATCAATCATAACGATTCAAGCTAAATCCAATCTCATGGCTACACTATAGTATCAAGTGACCATACCTTCTTGACAGCATGGAGCATCGCTGTGACTGCTGATGTCGGCTTCGATTATGAGTAAGATGTAGTCGAACAACTTCGGTGCGATTCAATTACAAACGGCGAGGCCGAGACCATCTTCGATCGTGACGGTGACGACGCGGTAGTGAGAGTGGGAGCTGGTGCTAGCGATAAGAACACCACAGAGTTTAGAGAGAGAGAGTCGGTAGAGTAAGGGAGACTGCAAGAGAGTTTGTGGCATATTTTGTAAATATAAGAAAATATTTGGGTTGTTAGGTACTTGAAAAATATAATGGGTTGTTTTGAGATTGAAAACTTATAGTAAGTTTTTGAGGAAAGAGAAAGTCCAAACTGGATTTTTTTTTCATTTCCCCAAAAAATAACTTATGACACCAAAGTAAAAAATGCCCAACTTATCACATTTTTTTTTCTTCAAAAAAACCCAGTTGACATCATTTTCTCCCAAAAAAGTCCAATAAGTTATAAAACTCATTTTTTTCTACCGATTTTACTCTTTTTTGTTAATTTGAATTCTAACTATCTTCTTTAAGAGATTCACAACTCTCTCTCTGGCTCTCTCCCTCTCTCTCTCTCTCTCTCCGGCTCTCTCTCTCTCTCCAACCGAATGGGACGACAAGACTCACTGTGCTTTGTAGCCCTTACCTCCACAAATCTAACTATAGCTTGGTTGCTTCCTAATTCAATCGATATTTTTCGAATTGAAGAATTGAAGATTTTGAGATTTTGATGTTTAAAGATAAATTCAACATTTTGTAGTTAGAATTAGAGGATGCTGTAGAAGAGAAAGTTATTTATTGTTTGATTTTGAGCAGAATAAGTCTCGGGTAGCCGAAAAATGGATGAACAAATTGACAGTTTTCCATGGTTACCAAGACAGTTACATAGACAAATCTTCAGACAGCTACCTAGACAACTATCTATTTTCTTTTATTTTGAGACTGCAAAGACAACTTGACATTTAAACTGAAAATTGAAGGAATGACACTTAACACTTTATAATGCATTTTACCACAGGAGTTCATACACGGTGCATTTTCTCTTCCAAGCTTCAGACACTTACGGTATGAATGAATCATGAATGAATAACCAGCCCCACTCCTAACCGGCTAGCTCTTTGATCATTTCACTGTAATTTGCTATGCATACGTGCAATGAGTCTTATCGTGTATGTGCAATGACTGCAATCTGCTTCAGGAAAAAGTACATTACAGTATGTATAAAAAAAAGGAGTAACATTACAATAGTACCTAGCTAGCTAACTTCAGTACTCGATCTCAATGTATGTGTATGTTTCTTGTTTCCATTGCATGGCCCTACATTGATTAGCCGGGCCTGGGGAAACTCCTTCACAGTTCACTTCCCTTTACATTAAGAGGCTGTACGTAGGTGGGCTTTTTATAGGTAAGAGGAGCTGTGGCAAAGAGTTTCAGTGCATTGCAAGATTTGCATGTAGAAATGCTGTAAAGGTTCATTTGAGCCCTCAGGTTCTCCTCAGATACTACGCAGGCAGGATATGTAATGTCGGTTGGTTATTTTTAATACAATGGACAATGGCTGCA
The DNA here is from genome assembly GCA_946800695.1 of Geum urbanum. Lineage (NCBI taxonomy): Eukaryota > Viridiplantae > Streptophyta > Magnoliopsida > Rosales > Rosaceae > Geum > Geum urbanum. The sequence continues at coordinate 12,821,264 of OX327017.1, read as the reverse complement.
ACAGTTAGCTCAAGGAGAAAAACTGACACGAAGTTCTGTTTTGGTTTTCTTTTTGTCAGATGGCCAAAGTTTTTTCATGTTTGTTTCTTGTCATGCTAGGGGCTTTTACCACTGTATGATTCGAACTTTTAATCCTCATTTTCACAACTATCAGTTAGTGGCTTCTTTGTTCTGTCGACCAGAATAATATGTTAATAAAATTAATTTTTGAGACAAAGATAGTTATTCAGCCAGATTTAGACAATTATTTAGACAAATAATTACTTAAACAGCTACACAAACAACTATAACTATAAAATTATAAAAAAAAAATAATGCGATAACCAAATGCTTTGCTTAACTTTTCTCCTGGCCGGAAGTAAAGTCTTGATTATCAAATCACCTATTTCACATGGAAAAGGCCACGTGGCACTCCATCGGTGGGCTTAATTACTATCCTTAGCTACCCTTCTTAAGTAGTTTAATCTTGTCCCATTAAACTACGATGACCATTTTGCAGTTCCCCACGTATGGGATATGTTAGATTAAAATATCATTCTCATGGTTTCATTCATGGCTTCCACCTCAAAAAAGAGAAGCTTTGATTATCAATGAAAGAAGCTAGCATAGCTCCCCAGCTTGTTCCATACATCATAAAGGAGCACTGATGCCTCGTATCTTATGGACCAACTTCTATTTTGTGAAAAAAAATTCAAAATGCATTGCATGCTAAATTCTAGTAGCAATGTCATTAATTTCCATCTTAAATTCTTCACCAGTTATGATGAAAATTTATTAATATTATATGAAAGGACTCAATTCTAAATTAATTAATAACTTAGGATCAAACTTTAATGATTGACCATAATCTATAAAATTATGTAATTTTTTTGATATATCTCTCCTTAAAACTGAGACAACCAAAAACTTGTAAGAAGAATCACATTCCGTAGATAAATCCCACAAACAAACCGTGGACCACCGATGTCTATTTAGATTTCTCAACATATAGCAAAAACTAAACCAAATGTAGAACTCAAAATTGAAAACATACTTTACAAAGTACTAGTTCTAAATATAAGGAGAAACAAACTCCGCGACTACTCGAGTAACAACCTATTCACAAGAATCTCACTGTAACAACATAAGAAAACTGGAAATACAGAGCGACTTCTATATACATATGATACAAACTGACAATAAGCTGAGACCTACTGATGAGAGGATGACTGGTGGACTAGGAGCTCTCGACTAAACTGTAATTTCATGCCTTTCCACCATTTTCTGTGAAATAATGCGAGTTCTAAACTAAATAACTGAAATATAAATGGAGGTGCTTTTCTAGGCCACCTAACCTGAGGCGTTAAACTGAAATGAAAAATATGCAAATATGTAACGAGATCGTCATCGGGCCATCTAACCTGAGTCCATCTGGGTTAAACGAAGCCACTTAATCTCTCCTAACCAACTATCCGGTAATCAACCAAATAGTTAAAGCATCGATGCAATAAAATAAACCATCACAAAGCAAATCTCCGAATAAACGCTTTAAAAACATACCATAAATCGTACTACATAAAAATAATGAACTATGAAAATAAAGGTCCACTCACTAGTCTGCGGCTACTGCTAGGGTCCCGCGGAATTTCTTTCGCTGCTAGAGTCGCAATCTTGATGTCCTGTAAATACAGATCATTAGTTATCAAAATACGCGTAAAACTATGAAAATCGACCCTAAAAACAACCCCAGAAGTCTTGCCGATAATTTCTGAAAACTGACTCGCCGGAAAAATCACTGTGGATAGTTGCGCGTGGCCCTCACGTGCCTCCACAGGCGGCGGCGCGTGAGCCACACGAGCCTCCCGGTCGAACTTCTCCAATTGGAGCGTTCGATATATGGATGGAAAGATCTCAAACACTCTACAACTTCCAAAACTAACACATTTCACGATTCAGTGTCGTTTGGCCCAAAAACGACCCAAAAACTCGCGTCCCCAAAAATTTGTTTACCCACACACTCAGTAATCTCATAAGGTCCAATGTAACGTGGCTGAAGTGTATTGCGTTATCCAAATTGCATCACCCCTCCATGGAGACAATTTCAGGAATACCCAATCTCCAACTTCAAACTCAAGATCCTTACGTCTAACGTCAACATAACTCTTTTGTCTGTCTTGAGCAATCTCCAATCTGTCTTGAATGATCTGAATTTTCTATAGTCTCTTGAACTATGTCTGGGCCAATGAGACTCCTTTCTCCTACTTCTGTCTAGCACAAGGGTGTCTGGCACTGTTTCTCGTACAACGCCTCATATGGTGACATGCCAATGCTAGAGTGAAAGTTATTATTATACAAATTCCATCAAATGCAGGTATTTATTCCATTTCCCTGGAAATTGCAACATACAAGATCTCAACATATCCTCAAGCGTCTGGATAGTTCTCTCAGACTGACCATCTATCTAAGGATGAAAGTTGTACTGAACCGCAATTTGGTTCCCAAAGCCTCTTGCAATGCTCTCTAAAATTTTGAGGTGAAATGAGAATCTCGATCTGAAATGATGGACATAGGCATACCATGTAGCTTCACAATCTTCTGCATATATAACGTAGCTAGCTTGCTCACCGACAGTTTCACTAAGACTGGTATAAAATGTGTAGACTTGGTAAAGTGATCCACAATTACCCAAATACATGTATGCCCCTTGGCTGTATGAGATAACTTATATACAAAATCCATGGTAACATGCTCCAATTTCTAGACAGGAATCTTCAGACGCTGCATCATTCCTGAAGGTTTCTGCCTCTTCGCCTTCACTTGTTGATAAATAGGGCACTGACGCACATAGGTCGCTACCTCACTCTTCATATTGGACCACCAATAATACTCTTTGAGAGTGCGATACATCTTTGTGCTACCCGGGTACATTGCATAAGCAAAACAATGAGCCTCGTCGAGTATTTCTTGCTTTAATTCCTCGACATTTGGAACACAGAGTCTACCTCTGAATACAAGCAAGTCCTTTAACTTTGGAAGGGAAGGATCAGAATCTTGCAACTCACACACTTTGTCAATAAGAACAGGTCAGACCCGCATACTGGCGAATAGAACTCCAGCCTCGCTCACATCAGTAAACAACACTGCTGCAGTGGCTCGTAACTCCGCAAGCAATGGTGCCCGAGCCAACTGAATGTAAGACAAGGAAACTCCAGATTTCTGGCTAAGAGCGTCAGCTACAACATTCACCTTTCCAGAGTAGTACTTGAAAGTACAATCGTAATCGCTTATCAATTCTAGCCACCTTCTCTGTCATAAGTTTAATTCTAGCCGAGTGAGAAGATACGCAAGGTTTTTGTGATCCGTAAAAATCTGACATTTGACATCATACAAATAATGTCTCCAGATTTTTAGCGCGAAGACTATTGCTGCCAACTCCATACCATGAGTAATTCGCCTCATGGGGCACTACCAGATTAAGACACATTGCCGGCAACTTTAAGTCGCCGGCCTTATTTTTTTTCTCGCTGGAACTGTCATTACCGGCGATAAGTTGCTGGCAATGACGTCGCCGGAAATAGCCCGCCGGAGATAACATTGCCGGTGATGGCGTTTCACGTCGCCAGTAATGTTTAGGACATTACCGGCGACTCAAGTCGCCGACAATGTCAGCGCCGCCGTGGCCAGAATTTGAAGACATTGTCGTCGAGTTAGGTCCATGTCGCCGGCAATGCTTGGAAAAATTTTGAAAAAAAAATGCGGTTCTGGATTGGGCCCAATTCCAGAACCTGCATTGAAAGACATAAACCGTACAATCATACAAGTTCAACAGTACACATAAATGTCCAACGTACAGTACAAATAGCAACGATATGAAAATTAACTACAACTACATGTCAGGGTCGAGGAACTTGCGGGTCAGGGTCGAAGAAATCCATGTACTCATTTGAACTCCGGTGGCTACCCTGGTCTTGCTGTGGCGGTGACTGGTGCGGTGGTGGTGGTGGATAGCTGGGGAAACTGGGGAACACAGGGACCGGGGGAGGTGTGGGGAGTGGTTGTCCGGTAGTCTGAGCCGCGTACATCGTCTGCATCCAGGTGAACATTTGTGTCTGCTGCTGGACCATGAGGCGGTGTTGCTCGATCACCCCCAGGTACTCGGCATCTCTGGCTGCCTACTGCTCGACCATCTGCCTCATCTCCTCCATATGCCTCCTTTGCTCCTCCAACTCCCTCTGCGTCCTCTGAAGCTCCGCTGCGAGGTTACGACTAGAAGCTGAACTTCTTGACCCGGTAGAGTATTTTGAAGTGTTATTCAATACTCCTTCACCCGCCGAGCCCATTCCCCTACAGTAGTAGGTATTCTTTCCAGTCCCGCACGCTTTTGCCATGATCTGAGCCGCTATAGGCCGATCAAGCGGATCGATCTGAGAGGCATACTGGGTGACTTCTTCCTCGGAGCAGTCAGGATGGTTATCCCGAGCTATATTCATGGTCACTTCTGTGGCCGCCTCCTCCACTCTCGCCTAATTGAAAAGCGAAAATGAATAACGTATTATCTAACAAAATAAATTAATATCGAAAAATAGTTTTATTAACACATGGAGAGGCGAAAGACTTACCGCTTCTTCAGGGCACTGCAGATAGAACTTCTGATGAATATACACCAACGGGTTCACTTCTTGTTGTTGCTGCGCCTTACTCGACCAACCCAAATAGTTCAGTGAACCTGCATGATGGGCCCTGGCGTTTTTCAATCTATTCGCCCGGTTCGTCTTCGAAATCGCCTTGTTTGATAAACATATGTAAAATAATTAGTAACTAACTATTTGAATGTGATACGATACATTAGGCTTGTAAGATATGTTCAGGATGCATACATTCGTTTTGGGGTGCTCGAAGTGGGCTATCAGCCACAGCCACTCGTACTCCCTAAACCAGAGTTCGCTAGGGGTAGAACCTCGGCCTAGCTCCTTGTATAGAGTGTAATGTGAAGAAAGCTCGTTCTTCCACTCTTTATACCTATATTAACACCAAGAAAAAAAACTTAGAGATATTAAAACACTTGATAAACAAAAATCTAACTCGATATATACTCAAATAACTCGAAGCACATCACCTCATATGTAGTTGACGCTCTACCCACGTGTGAATAAGAACTTCATCCACGTCAAACCACACCTGCAATATGAATATATAAACGGTAAAATTATATATTTATTCGGACTTAATTAATAAATGTAAAATTTACGTAATGAAAATACGATTTAACTCACACTCAATTATGCACTTGCATCTTCACGTAGATAGGCACAGATTCCCAATCTGGCCAAAGCATTGGGACCTTGTCCCGCACGATCGCCCCGGCCATGCTGAAATATTTTCGCGTGGTGTCAAATGCCGCGATCACCTCGCCATCCTCATTGGCCCTAATGGGCGTTTTCCTTCCCCCAGTGGCTTGCTCAAGTCCGCGGCGCGCCGTTAACGGTGAAATCCCACGGAGGAAAGCTCCAGAATTCAAGATCCCATCAAGGCGAACTACTTCTTCTTCTACCACGAAGGCCAACTCGCCACGGAACTCCTCCAATTCTCCCCGAAACCAAAAGGAATTTAGATTCCGGTGACCTAACCGGTGACCATCGAAACCACCATCAATCCCCAAATAAACCATATAGGAAGACTCACAAGGTCAAGGGGAGTCGAACCCCCCTAACCATCACCACCAAACCTCGCCGGAAAACGGCCAACTGTCACCGGCGAAGTTACCCAGTTCGGCCCGATTCGGGGGCTCCAAAATCCTCATCAATTCACAACAAAACAATTACCATCAGACTCGAAATCAAGAGAGGAAGCGATCTGTACCTTTCCCGTGACCGATGGTGGCCGGAATCTAGGTCGTCGGACGGCACAGCTCAAAGAGGAAACTTTCCTCTTCGGTCAAACAGATCACTTGCTATTTTTGGAAAGTCAATGGCCGGTCAATGCGAAACAGTATTTCTCGACAATTTACGACTATTTTCGATATTTATACTCGAGCCTCGGGTCGATCGACGGTCCAAAACAAATATACGAAATGATTCTGATAAGCTCGAAACAATCGGATAAACTCGTCAGAACCCAAAACTTCAAATAATCATAAAATATTCCTCGGTTATCGGAAAAATCTTCCGGAATTGCCCACGAGCTCGAAATCACGTACTCTACAATTTCCGTGAAGACACTCAACTCAAATTCTCGACCAAAAACATAATCGCGAATCGAATCGGCAAATCACATATACGACTTAAAACTGCGACTAAACTCAATCTCGAGAATCGTGCCGAATACGCAATAGATTCAGGTTCGGGTCGTCACACACGATTTCCGACTACGTACAATTTCTGACTACATTTTCCGACTACATTTTCTGACTACGATTTCCGACTACGATTTCCAACACGATTTCCGACTACAATTTCCGACTACAATTTCCGACTACAATTTCCGACTACGATTTCCGACTACGATTTCCGACTACGATTTCCAACACGATTTCCGACTACGTACAATTTCCGACTACATTTTCCGACTATAATTTCCGACAACGATTTCCGACACGATTTTCGACTACATCATTAACGTACTAAGGATGATAATCGTAATCATCTTCATCACTTGAGTCTGACTCGGTTTCATAGGTAACCTCTGGCAATATGTGCCGCTCCTCGTCATCTGAATCAGCGTCAACTTCATATGGATTAACATCGAGAAGTTCTGCTCCAGTAATTCGAACCACACTCCCAGATCTCACATTATTAAGGCGAATCGTAGATGATTCTGGAATGTCAAAAGCGTTCGGCTCTTGGTATGCAGTAACTTCCTCATCATCTGCGGTCTCACCAAGTGTGGCAGCACTGTATATGTTTCTATGAGCAACATGGTTAACCACCTTCCACGGGACTTTGTTAAGAAGATCGTCAAGGTAAAACACTTGTTTTACTGATGAGGCAAGAACGAAAGGGTCATCTTCATACCAGGTAGTAGCAGTATTCACCGAAAATGTTCCATACTGATCTGTCCTTGTGTTCTCCGGGCTAGTATCAAACCATCTACACTTGAACAAGTGCACTTTCATGCGGTTCCCATAAATTAGTTCAACAACTGAATGAAGGACACCGTAATAGTCAACGCCATCCTGCCCACCATGGACCATCACCCCACAATTCTGTGTTTTCAGTCGGTCGTCTCGAGTAAACTTTTGAAGCTATCGGTTTCATCGCCAGGACCCTCAATTCGTTTGACCACTCTGGGCAACCATCATTTGCTATATGGTTTATCTGAAAACGATAAGAAATACGTACACAAGAAATTATGAACATAGAAACCACAAAACCACGTACGTACACACATGCTATATAAGGATATATATATAAAAAATAGACATATACACATATACCCTTACCCATTGACCAAAGTAGTTTGCAAACGTCCTGTTGTGGTAATCAACATTTCCGGCAATAGCAGGGCAGTGAAGATGATATTTTTTCCAATATTGTACTTCTTGACAGTTAATCAGTACCGACCAGTGGGCAATGGCTACCTCATTTCCTTCAAACTTGTACGACTTTGGCAAGCTTCCCTGTACTACCACGTCATTCGAGATGATAGAAAGGTTGAACTGGGGTTCATCTATCGGCATCTGTTGTTGGGGGTCCTCAAGCGCTCCCAAATACACTTTGGTGTACGTTACACACTCGTGCGCAACATATGCTTCAGCGATACACCCTTCAGGTGCATATTTATTCTTCACATAGTCCTTGTAGGCTCCCAATTGTCTACAAGTACACAAGTGCATGTTAACTTACGTAAAAATAAGAATTTACATATAAAAACAGAGACAAACCAAATGTATGAATCATTTGTACATTTCCATGGGATACATCCAAGTGTAGTGTACGGGACCGGTAAGCAACAATTGTTCGGGAAGATGGATCATCAGGTGAGGCATGATGTCGAAAAAATTTGGGGGAAATATCCTCTCAAGCTTGCACATGATAAAAATGATGTCATCTTGCATCTCCCTGAGATCTGATTTTTTAACTTCCCTGGTGCATAACTTCTGAAAGAATCTTGACAAGGCCACCAACGGCTCCACCACCTCTTTGGGTAGGTACCCTCGAATGAAAATAGGGAAAAGGCGTTGAAGCAGTACATGGCAGTCATGACTCTTTAATCCGTACATCTTATTGTCCCGGAAGTTAACACACCTGCTTATATTTCCTGCATAGCCATAAGGATACCTGCATATATATATATATATAGCTATAGGCAACAATTATATTTCTCGCATATAACCATAATCCGGTAAAAATTTAAGGCCAAATTCCTGCATAGCCATAAGGATACCTGCATATATATATATATATAGCCATAGGCAACAATTATATTTCTTGCATATAACCATAATCCGGTAAAAATTTAAGGCCAAATTCCTGCATAGCCATAAGAATATATACCTGACATTACACAGCCACCGAAAAATTTCATGCTTATGCTTCGGCTTTACGGTGTAAGGAGCTTGCGGCATTTTTCTCTTACCATCTCTTAACCACAAATGTTTCCGCAGTCCAATAGCTTTTAGATCAATGCGTGCCTTGGGGATGTCTTTTGTTTTCCCCTCCAAGTTAAGAACTATGCCCACCACACTTTCACACACATTCTTCTCTATGTGCATGACATCTAGGTAGTGTCTGATAGGCAACCTGTGCCAGTAGGGGAGTTCCCAGAATATGCTCTTGTGTGTCCAAAACTTATACCTTTCGGGCTTGTCTGGAATTGACGCCACTATGTCAGGATGATTGCTCAGCTGGCCAAAATCATATTCATTCAACACTTCCAAAATTTCTTCCCCTGTCCATCGCCTGGGTGCCACACCTGTTTCCACAGTCCCATCAAACGCGTCTGGATCCTGCCTAAATGGGTGATCATATGGAAGCCAACAACGGTGACGCATCTGAACAATTTTACTGCAATGAGGACTGGAACAATCAACCGTCATGCACTCTGAACAAGCCCTGTAACCCCTGGTAACGTTGCCCGACAACATACCGCGGGCAGGAAAATCATTGATGGTGCCAACAAGCATGGCATGCATCTGGAACATCTCATTTTTGAACCTATCGTAAGTGGGGTGACCACACTCACTCAGGTACTTAAGCTCCTCAATCAAAGGCCTCAAATACACATCGAGACACTTTCCTGGATAACCCGGGCCCGGAATTAACAGAGTGAGCATATTGTATTCCTTCTTCATGCACATCTATGGTGGAAGGTTGTACGGTACCAAAATAACTGGTCATATACTGTATTGAAGACTCATGTTGCCAAAAGGGTTGAATCCGTCAGATGAGAGCCCTAGCCAAACATTTCGGACCTCTGCTGTAAAATGATCAAACTCCCTGACCATGTGCTTTCAAGCCTCTCCGTCGGAAGGGTGTATAAGGGTGTCATCGTCAGACAAATTCCTCTCAGCCCACCATCTCATTGCTTCGGCCGTGAAAGAACACATGAACAACCGCTCTAGCCTATCCATAAGCGGGAAATATCGAAGTATCTTCACAGCTTTCTTGTTACCTGCAGGAGTCAACTTATACCTTTCTGTAAAACATACCGGGCATGCTTCAAGGTCTTCAAGATCTTTTCCCCAGAAGAGAATACAATCATATCTGCATGCATGGGATTTTGATGTAGGAAAGCCCAAGATCTTTCAGGATATGTCGCACCTTATGATGAGTGGTAGGAAGACGATGACCGGGTGGCAGTAGCGAAGCAGTCCACTTCAGCCAAGAATCAACAGCTTTGACAGACATTTTGTTCTCCATTTTGAGCTGCATCACTCCCATCACACTTTCAAGAACAGTCTTACTACAACCGTCGTACAACGGAGTCTGTTGCAATGCAATCAGGTTGTTATACTTGTCCATACCGCTTGTGTTGACATGAGCTCCAGGTAATGGGTCGACTGGCTCAATATGGGGGAAACCCTCAACGACGGGAGAGACATTTGGTGCTTCATCAGCAAATACACCGCTCTCATGAGGAAACATATCATTGATTAACATCGATGTTGGATCATAGGATGGACTGGCCCTCTCAGCAAAATCTCCATGATCATAGCGTGGACTGGCCCTCTCACCAAATTGTCCATGATCATGCGGACCCGCTAACGATGTTTCACCGTGATAAATCCAACAAGTGTACTTATCCCAAAACCCGTATTTACTCAGGTGCTTCTTGACTTTATCAATGGGAAAACGAAATCGATCGCTGCGACACTTACATTCTTTACACGGGCAATAATGAAGTGTAGTGTCTCCACAATTAGCCTTCACAAAATTCACAAAACTCCTAATTCCCTGGTGATATCTGACATCCCATCTTTTGAGGCTCATCCAACTCTTGTCCATCCTGAAAATTCTAACAATTTTACGTATTATATATACACACATTCACTACTAATAATCGACACGATATCTCAATTCAACTCTAATTAAATCAACACATGCATGCATATATATATATATATATCGATCTAATCTCTGAATTCGATTCAGTACTCGATGATGGTATGATCATACTGCATGCTCAAGTTCATAAAACGTATATAAACAACTCGCAATCAATCCGTGAAAAGAAATTGTCCACTCACAGACTCGCGTAACGCGCACTCGCGCTAAACTCGTGGTCCGGTGGAAGATCCCTCGTCTGAAGCACGATCCCGATCCAAATCTCGATCTCGATCTCCTGAATATTCACAAAAATATAACTAATCAAAATCATAGTTCTCAACCCTGTACTGATTCACGGAAACCAACCGTTCCCGGAAATATGCAATGCGGTACAAAATGAATTACGGAAATCCCGAAATCCCCACTCGAAACCTCAACTGAAAATCGGCTAACCAAATCGACCCAAAAACCTCTGGACGATAATCAAGGCGCGATTACGAGAAAAATGACATTAATTACGTCAAAATCTGAAAAGTTGACTTTTCTCGCCGTTGACCGCCGTTGACCACCGCCGCTGGCGGCGGCGCGCCGTCAACGGTGGAATCACACGGCGGAAAGCTCCAGAATTAAAGGCCATCACCAGGTGAACCACTTCCATAACTAGCAAAACCCCCAATTCAAACCAGAACCTCACCAATTTCCCCTCGAAACAGCTCGGATCCAATTTTCCGGTGACCTAACCGGTGACCCATAAAACTCAACCACAACTTCCAATAAGCATACCAGGAGGTTCAGAGAGACAAGGGGAGTCGAATCCCCCTATCCACCACCACCGACGCTCGCCGGAATACGGCCAACCGATAACGGCGATGAACCCCAGTTCGGCCCAATTCGGGCACCAAGAAATCCTCACCAAATCTCACAAATTTTAACATTAATCAACTCGAAATTACTCAAGGATGCTAACTGTACCTTCCTCGAAGCCAAAGGTGGCCGGAAAACAGGTCGTCGGACGGCAAACCCAAACGGGAAACTCTCCCCCCCTTCGGTCAACGGTCAGCTTTCCAAATATAGAAAGTCAACTCCTGGTTAACACAGTCAAAGCTCAATCTGAAATTTTCGACTATTTCTCAACTATTTTCGTTATTTATACTCACGCCTCGGGTCGATCGACGGTCCGAAATGAATATACAAAATGATTCGGATAAACACGAAACAATCGGATAAACTCGTCGAACACTAAAACTTCAAATAATCATAAAATATTCCTCGTTTATCGGAAAAATCTTCCGGAACCTTCCACGAGCTCGAAATCACGTACTCTACAATTTCCGTGAAGACACTGAACTCAAATTCTCGACTGAAAATATAGTCGCGAATCGAATCGGCAAACCACATATACGACGTAAAACTGCGACTAAACTCAATCTCGAGAATCGTGCCGAATACACAACAGATTCTGATTCGGGTCGTCACATATACGTACACATATACGTATATATACACGTACCTATATATATAGCTTCCCGAGTGATCGAGTTTTTGACGCGCGCCTTAATTTTGACAATAATACTGAAGGATCGATTTCAGAGCGTTTTCCTTCTTTCGATTTCACCGGATTTTTTCGATCCAAATGAATGAGCTGCTGCGATCTGCATCTAATATAAGAGGCATTGCCAGCGATTCATTAAATCGCCGGAAATGGAGACATTACCGGCGACTTTTCGCCAGAATTTCGCCGGTAATGTTTCAACACATTACCGGCGACCTCCTCCGTCGCCGGCAATGTCAAGCCAAGCATTTCCGGCGATTTTCTGGCCGGAATTTCGCCGGCAATGTTTGGCTTGACATTGCCGGCGACGGAGGAGGTCGCCGGTAATGTTTTGAAACATTACCAGCGAAATTCCGGCGACATTACCGGCGACGGAGTAAGTCGCCGGTAATGATAAATATTACCGGTGACTTTCCCGGTCGCCGGCCTTGTTTTTGGAAATCTCGCCGGTAATGTTGCAAAACGTGGTAGTGGGGTTTCAACTAGCGTGAACAATACGCGACAACTCTACCATGCTGCATCAACACGCACCCCAAGCCTAATTTAGAGACATCACTGAAAACTGTAAACTCCCCACTATCGTCTGGTAACGTCAATACTGGAGCTATGGTCAACCTTATCTTCATAGTTTGGAAACTCTCCTCACAAACTTCCGATTATTCAAACTTAATTCCCTTCCTCGTGAGTTTCGTAAGAGATGCTGCAATGCATGAAAAGTCCTGAACAAACCGACGGTAGTAACCAGCTAAACCCAGAAAAATTCTAATATCTGGCACACGCACAGGTCGGTTCCAATTCAACACAGCCTCAATCTTGTCTGGATCAACACTAGCTCCTTCTCTTAAAATAACATGGCCAATAAATTTCACATTATCTAACCAGAACTCGCATTTCCTGAACTTGCCGTACAACTCAGATTCCATCAAATTCTTCAGAACAATATGCAAATGCCTCGCATGTTGCCTTCCATCCTTCGAGTAAATCAGGATATCATCAATAAACACTATGATGAATTTATCAAGATAAGCCCAAAATACCCGATTTATTAAAGCCATGGAGGCAGCAGGTGCATTCGTCAAACCGAACGGCATTACCCGAAACTCATAATGCTCGTAATGCGATCAGAATGCGGTTTTATAGACATCAGACTCTCTAATCCGCAATTGATGATATCCCGACCGGAGATCAATCTTAGAGAACACCATAGCTCCCTTCAACTAATCAAACAAATCATCAATATGAGTCAAAGGATATTTGTCTTCAAAGTGACCTGATTCAATTTTCGGTAGTCAATACATAACCATAAAGAACCATCCTTCTTTTTTACAAACAAAATTGGATCTTCCCATAGTGATATACTTGGACAGATGAAACCTTTATCGATCAATTCTTGAAACTGAACCTGCAACTCCTTTAACTCAGCTGGAGCCATACGGTATGGTGCTTGAGCTATGGGACCTGTACCCGGAAGAAACTCAGTCGTGAAATCAATTTTATTTTCTGGAGGGAGACTTGGTAATTCCTCAGGAAACACATCAGGGTAATCCCTAACCACTGCAATCTCCTGAAGGTTAGGAGTGAAAACACGAGTGTTTACAACGTGCGCTACGTACACCCTTTCCGCAATAATTTCTCGACTTTCACAACTGAAATCAAGCATGAAGAAAGAACATTTCTTTCTCCACAGAATAAAATCTCAGGTAACCCTGGACTTCTAAACACCACTTCTTTCCAATGACAATTAACCAAAGCTTGGTGATTGCCCAGAAAATCCATACTCAAAATGAAATCAAAGTCTGCGACACCAAGAGGTATCAAGTTGGCAGATAACCCGAAACCTCCAACCATGGCACTACAGTTTCTATACACTAACCATACTAAAACCATATCATCAGTGGGATAAATCACTTGCCACATCACCAGTAAGGGAGTGGCTGGTACGTTAACTATTGATGCTAATCTCACGGAGATAAAAGAATGTGTCGCCCTCGGATCTATTAAAGTATAAACAGCATAACCAAAAATATATAACGTATCGATAATCACATCTGGAGCTGCTCTGCCCTCCTGTAAGGTCATATGGGGAAGTTGGGTCTGTCCAGTCTGTGCAGGCGGTCGCCCTCTCTAGCTTCGGTCTTGATAAGCTGGCTGTCTAGGTAGCGGTGCTGCTCTAACCCCTATAGTGACTCCCTGATCACCACTCAAACTCTGCACCGAAAATCCACCTGAGGTGTCCATATGTGGACACTCCCTCGCAAAGTGACCCATTTGGCCACAACGAAAATAAGCTGAAGACCCAGCCTGACACTACCCGAGATGATGCTTGGGACATCTGTCCATAGAGGGAAATTCCTGGGTGCTGATGGAGTAGGACGATAACTACTAGCTCCACTGAAACTGGCACCAGATCCCTGTCTCTGGGGTCTATTCCTCCTCATCCATCTCCGGAAATGACTCAAACGACGTGCAGGAAGAGCAGGAGCAGAAGATCCCTTATCAGAAGATGAAGTAGAACCTGAAGTGCTTGAACTTCTCCTCTTTGAAGGACCTTGGCTGGGCCCACCTTCCTCAAATTGTCGAGTCTGACCTCGTTCAAATTGAAGCCTATCCTCGCATCTCATAGCAGCACTAACAAACACATCAAAATCAGCACGTGACACACTGGGTAGGTATGGGGCAATATCAGTTCGCAAACCCTGCTTTAACCTCCAACACTTCTCCTTCACTAACCTGACGAAATTTGGTGCAAAGCGGGCCAAGCGGGTGAAACGATCCTGGTACTCCATCACTGATATGTCCCCTTACCGAAGACTCAAAAACTCCTTATACTTCCGTTGCTCGGATGCCTCGCTAAAGAAACGACTCATGAACAATTCTGTGAACTCTGTCCATGAAATGAGAGCTTCATTCCTTTCAGTACTCTGCCACCAATGATAAGCATGGTCCTGTAACAAACCTGTAGCTACCACAGTCCTCTGCTCAGTGGTCAACTGTGGACGCAAACGGTCATAAACTCGACCGATTTCAACTAGCCAGCTCTCGCTAGTCTCAGGGTCATGGGAACTAGTAAAAGGAACGTCTCCTGCCTTCCTAGCCTTACTAACTAAATCCTCATGATCCTCACATAGTGCTGGCATCATGCGTGAAATTAACTCGCGCATCTACTGAGCCAAGGATTATGTATCATCCCGTTGCGCTGGTTGTCGAGGCATACTGACTGACCTAAAAGTCCAAAAACAAATTAGCTCATTGAAAGAAGTCACAAACTGGATCGACTAAGATACTCTAAACATCTAACAATGCACAACACTTGGAATAATGGGCATCCGTTGGCCAATCGGGCTATCCTTCTAAAAGTGTCGTATGTTCTCAAATGCCTGTAGTGACATGACCAGAAGAGTCTATAGAATTTGTGACCTAATCTCTGATACCAAATTGAAAGGACCTAACCCTAGATTAACTAGTAATCTAGGATCAAGCCTTAACGACTGACCATAATCTATGAAATTCAGTAATTTTTTTTGACATAGCTCCACTTAAAATTGAGACAACCAAAAACCTGTAAGAAGAATGACACTCCGCAGATAAATCCCATAAACAAACCGTGGACCACTGATGTCTAACTAAATTTCTCAACATATAGCAGAAACTAAATAAGATGTAGAACTCAAGATTGAAAACATACTTTACAAAGTACTAGTTCTAAATACAAGGAGAAGCAAACTCGACGACTACTCGAGTAATAACCTATTCACAAGAGTCTCACTGTAACAACATAAGAAAACTGGTATCCAGAGTGACTTCTATATACATATGATACAAACTGATAGTGAGCTAGAACTCACTAATGAGAGAATGACTTGTGGACTCGGAGCTCTCGACAATACCAAGTACGCTCAGGAATAACACTACAACCTGGACAACAGAAAACCGAAAAGCCTAGGGAAAGACATTTAAAATATAAAACATTAGCGTGAGTAGACAAAAATAATATAATTGTTTGCGTAAATCGCTAAACTATAATTTTATGCCTTTTTGTTATTTTATGTGAAATAATGCAAGTTCTAAACTAAATAACTGAAATATAAATGGAGGTGCTCTCCCAGACCACCTAACCTGAGGCATTAAACTGAAATTAAAAATATGCAAATATGTGACGGGATCGTCCCGAGGCAATCTAACTTGAGTCGATCTGGGTTAGATGAAGCTACATAATCTCCCATAACCAACTATCCGGTGATCATCCGAATAGCTAAAGCATCGATGCAATAAAATAAACCATCACAAAGTAAGCCTTCGAATAAACGCTTTAAAAATATGTCGTAAAATATTCTGCATAAAAATAATAAACTCACAATCAACTGTGAAAATAAAGGTCCACTTACTAGTCTGCGGCTACTATTCGGGTTCCGCGAAATTTCCTTCGCTGCTAGAGTCGCGATCTCGATGTCCTGTAAATACGGATCATTAGATATCAAAATACGCGTAAAACTATGAAAATCGAC
Organism: Geum urbanum; assembly: GCA_946800695.1. Taxonomy (NCBI): domain Eukaryota; kingdom Viridiplantae; phylum Streptophyta; class Magnoliopsida; order Rosales; family Rosaceae; genus Geum; species Geum urbanum. The sequence continues at coordinate 12,804,744 of OX327017.1, read as the reverse complement.
CCTAAAAACAACCCCGGAAGTCTTGCCGATAATTTCTGAAAACTGACTCGCCAGAAAACCACCGTGGAAGGCGGCACGTGGCCCTCACGCGCCTCCACGGGCGATTGCGCGTGAGCCACACACGACTCCCGGTCGAACTGCTCCAATAGGAGCGTTCGATACATGGATTGAAAGATCTCACAATGCTCTATAACTTCCACAACTACCAAATTTCATGATTCACCGTCATTTGGCCGAAAAATGACCCAAAAGCTCTCGTCCCCAAAAATTGATTTTCTGTCGAATCGCCGCCATCACTACCCCTCGGTCCACAAGACCATTGGGGTTCGATTCCTGGGTCAAAACCCAGTGAAACCCACCTAACCTCATCGCCGTAAAATGGCCAGAGCACCGCCGCCCATTAAACCCGAAATCTGGCGGATTTAGCTAATCGTTTCGATATCAAAATCGCACCAAAACTCAACGACAAATACATGAAATGAAAGAGGAGAGAAAGAGATTTCTTTCTCTAACTTGAACATCGCCAGAGGTGGCCGAAATCAGCGGTATGGTGGGGTCAATGGAAACGGATCGACATACGAAAATACGGGTCAAGCTCGTACAGTATTTCTACCAATTTTGGAAACTTTCCAAAAATATCATATTTTAATACCCGTATACATACCTGACCCAAATCAACGATCCAAATTCATTCTGATCTCGATCGAACGGTCACGATTAAACCAATCTTAAAAGTTAATTTTATTAAAATTATTCTTCACGTAGATTTCTGATAAACTTTAAAAACAGCTCGCTTATCCGATAAATTTTTCAAAAATTCCTACAAACTCGAAGTTAAATACTCTACAACTCTCGTGAAAAAAGTCAAGTCAAATTCTCGCCCGATGAAAAAGTCGTTAATAACCCAAATAACGCGCTTAATCTACGATAATACGTAACGTGGTTCGATAAGTGCGTGATTTCGATACGGGTTGTAACATTTTATGTAATGACCTGGAAGTGAGGTTTATTTTTTTTGCTAAGACCGGAAGTGAGGGTTGCTGCACAGCAGAGCTTGTGAGATTGGATCGTGGTACGTACATGCTGTTGAGTTTTACCTTTGCCTCTTATTACGTGTACTATATATGTACGTTAACTTCTTTTAATTAATGTATGAGTTTTGGTAATCATGCCGTTGTTGCTAGCCCTGGCCTCGTCATCAACAACTAGCAATATCAAAAGAACTGGCCGGGAATAGTAAAATTATACAGTCGTCTCTTAAAACTCTGTTCGTGTCTGTCGGAGAACCAATAAGCCTATTAATTTATTTGTTCAAGTGATCGTTTAACTCAATTTAATCGGCGTATATATATGTATGGGAACCACGAAGAAAGAGAGATTAAAAGAAAAAGAATTTGAATAATTGATTAAATTATAGAGTCAATTAATTGAGATGTAGGATAATATAAGACGTCATTCATTCAAGTGTAATTGATTTTTGAAACAAAAACAACTCTTCAGACAGTTACTTAGACAGCTATCCGGACAGCTACCCACACAATAACAACTATAAATCATGGAAAAAACTAATGCGGTAGAGAAATATATTTAATAAAAAATCATACAATTAGATTCAAAATAAATTTAATATTACTTTCTCGTCGTATATAATTTCTTTTGACTACCTTATTTGGGACTAACTAATACGGTAATACCTATGCAGTGTGCACACTAACTAACATTACAGTCAACTCTTAATGATAAATAAACCCATCTCTAACTTTGTATTTCTTTTACAACTGTTTCAAGTGCAATTGCATCGTGAACACAGAATAAAGTGTAGTTATTTGAGGTTTGATGTTCAAATTGTGTTGTTTTCTAATTGATGTATGTGGGAAACCACATTTTCTAACTAGTCAAATCTTGGCCCTTCTCTTTTCCATGAAGTTAAACATTCCTGTGTGTGTCTCCATCGAGTATAAGTCATAACAGAAATTATGGAGAAGAAAACAGAAATATCCAACCCCAAACACCCAATATCAAGATTTTGGTTCAGACAACAATTCAGCCCCCAAATGGATGGGAATATATAAGAAAACTATGCCACCCTCTTCAAGTCTCACTCGGTCACTCCCGACTACCAAAGTAAAAAGTATAAAATAGTTGTCAAAAAAAAAAATGAGTGAGTGAGATGATAGGTGATTGAGGTGGAGTGAGATGATCAGATCACTCGGATGTCAAATTTGGTAGAGGAAGATATAAAAGTCTGGGTATTCTTTTGTGTCTCTACAGTTGGCACTGTGATAAGAGCCGATTAAAGCTGCCATGGATAAATTTTGGTTGCTAGTTAATGTGCATTATAGGAGTATGACTTTGAATGAGGCACAAATGATCTTTGCGTCTTCTGATATTAGTAGTGTTAAGACCAGCGTTTTTTTATCATAACTTAATGGTTGAAAGTATTAAAATGATGAACAGTGGCGGAGTCAGAAAAATATCTCAACTAAGGCAAAAATTTAGCTTTAAAAAATAAACTAAAGTTAATAAAAATGCTACCTCCAATAATAAAAGATTATATTACAAGTTTTCAATTAATGACGAGACGGCAATTGTCCTCGACGCTTTTTCATATTTTGAAAACGCTGCATGATAGAGTCATTGGTAATCCTATTAAATACCTCTTTTTCAATGTAAACAAGCAAGCTATCATTCATCCATTGATCTCCCATTCTATTACGAAGTGGATTCTTCACAATGTTCAATGCTGAGAATACCCTTTCCACTGAAGCTGTTGCAACCGGCAGAACTAAAGCCAATGTTAGAAGCTTGTAGACTTATGCATGTGTTATATGCTTTCTTGTCTCCACAATTTTTTTTGCAAGATCCCCAATTCCTTTCAACTGAGAGAATTTATTATTGGATCGCATCTCATTAATGTAAATACCAAGTTTATCTTCAAGTGATAACACTTCTCGGTCAGAAAAATCTCTCGGGTAGAATTTGGCAAGTTGAAGCAATTTTTGCTTGTCAAACCTAGAGAATGAATTATCCGGACTTAAACTTGCAACACAAAGAAGAAGCTCAGAGTTTACCTCATTGAAACGATCATTCAGTTCTGAAAGTTGTCTGTCAATCACAGTATAAAAGATCTCCACCCGATAATGATGAAGGATTGTTACTTTTTCAGCTCTGCGTTGAGATTTCCCTTGAGCAACAAAGTTGTCATTCAAATTGGGAATGTTGATACCATGCTGGCCACAAAAAGAATAAACTTTGCTAAGTAAATCATCCCATTCACAATCTTCATCCCTCATTGCTTGTAGTTGTTCCTTGCACGCCTTAACTAATTCAATAGCATTGACAATATCTTGATCCTTCCTCTGCAATGCCTGTGATAATTCATTCGTAACTCCCAACACTTGTCTCATCAAAAACAGGCAAAATACAAAGTCAAATGATTGCATTTGTGCTAGCACAAGATTACATTCCCCTCTCTGATCAGAGTTCACTCCATCTTCAATAATAATTTCAATCACCTCAATCGTAGAAGCAAACATAGAAATAATACTCAATAAGGTACCATAATGTGAACCCCAACGTGTATCACCAGGACGTTTCAGAGTAGTTTCTTGATTCAACCCTCTTCCACTTAAAAGCTCATCATTATTAAGAGCTTCCATCACTTTCTTCTGTTGTTGTTCTCGAAGAAGATCACGACGTTTACATGATGCTCCAACAAGATTAACCACTCGAGTCACTAAGAAAAAGAAGGAAGCAACTGGAACATGATTTTTAGCTAAAGACACGAGAGCAAGTTGAAGTTGATGTGCAAAACAATGAACATAAAAAGCACATTGATTTTCTTTCAAGATAAGTGCCTTGAGTCCGTTGAACTCACCTTGAGTCCGTTGAACTCCATCATAACCTTGTCCTCGAAGATTTGTAATGCTCAATCCAATTCTAGAGAACAACTCATCTATTGCAAGTTTCAAGGACCGTGCATCAGTACTTTTAACATGTTGAATGCCCACAAATCTTTCAATCACTTGACCTTTATTGTCAACATAACGAAGAACAACAGCCATATTCTCTTTCACTGAATTATCCCGTGCTTCATCAACCAGAATAGAAAATGGCGCATCACCGATCTCCAATCTTATTGCATTAACTGTTTGAACTGCAATTGCATTTATAATATCTTTTTGTATATCAGGTGATGTCAACTGTAGATTTCTAGGAGCATTTTCAAATGCAACAGCCTTCACACTCTCATTATGTTCAGCAAGAAACTCTAATAGTTCAAGAAAGTTCCCTCTATTGCTGGACGATTCAGATTCATCATGACCACGAAAAGCAAGACCCTGCCTCAACAAGAAACGAATACAATCAATTGAAGCATTCAAGAGAATGTAATAGTTGTTCTTAGCAGATTCCACTTGACGACTAATAACTGATTCCAGATGTTGTTTTTGATTCATAAGAGCATGACAATTCTGTAATGCTTTGTTGTGAACGCTATCCACTCCTCCTACATGATCTTGAAGTACTTTTTTAGTTTTCCAGTTAGAGAAACCTTTGCTAGTAAATACATCACCACCTCCTTGGTCACCATGATGTTGCTTAAAGAGATAACAGCATAGACAAAACACAGCATCTTTTTCTATGCTATACTCTAACCATTCTAGATGATCATCAAACCAAGAAGTCACAAAACGCCGCTTTGCTCCGCTTATTATGGTTTGAGGAAACTGGTGATTTCGAGGCTGGCAAGGACCCTTGAGCAAATAATGTCGTCGAACTTGCTCACGAATATTCGGATCATATTCCACGATGCGCTTCCGCCTTGCGGGATCTGATGGAAGATTGCCCAATACAGTTTCAAGTTCCTTTTCTTTAAAGATTTCAGAGTCGACATTGATTCTCTTAGAAGAACTAGAAGCCTCTCCCCCTGACCCCGACACTTTCTGAAAATACCTCTTCATAACTGTTTATCATAAAATTTTACGTATCAATTTTACGTATCTATAAAAAAAAAGTACATAACTATTTTATCAACTATCAACCGTACAGAATGAGCATATAATTGTGCAACTCTACAGTCTCTACCACCACAAAAACAAGAATCGGAGAACTTTGAGAAAGAAAACAAAAAGAACCAATGAAATAAAAAGAAGAAAAGTTCAGAGAAAATATATAATATAAATTGATAATAGAGTTTAGAGAGAAGTAGAGAACTAACGTGGTTGAAGAATGATGATGATCGATGATTTGATGAAAGAGAGATTGATGAGAGATTGAGAGTCACGACTCACGAGATGGATGAACAGGAATTACAGTTTGATGATGAATAATTGGGGTCTGGAAATTACCGATTTGGGGTTTGGCCGTTTGGGGATATAGAGTAATAAAGGGTACTGCCGTACTGGGTAGACAGGGTAAGGACGTAGGCTACGTAGGGTTTACATAAATATATATATTAATATTATAATATATACACTGTCAAGTCACTTGACAGGGTACTCAAGTGTGTGCTGTGTGTCATCTATTTACTATATAATATAGTCTATATTATATCCCCAAACGGTGATGAGGGTTTGGCCCAATCACGGATGATGATAGACATCATCATCTATCAAGCACTAAAGCTTAAAAGCTGTCTTACCACTCTTATATTAGTTTTTATATATCTTATTACATATATATATAATAGAGGGTAGGGAGAAAAACTGACTCGCTGACGTCTGACACCCCACTTTTATATTTTTTTTCTTTCTTTTCCTACTTCCTAGTTCGGTAGTTCCTACTAAAAGTCTAAACAAGGTCGAGCCCAGGCAGTTGCCACCATTTTTTCCGGCAAAACCACCATTTTTTCTGATCAAAAGCTTTCAAATCTAATATCCAGCATAGCTAGTCTCATATTCGAGCCCAGGCAGTTGCCTGTGCTCGTCTATACGTGGCTCCGCCACTGATGATGAATATATGCTTAAGTATTTGTCTAAATATCTATTTTTCGTCAAATGTAAACAAAACCCTTTATAAGTTTGAAAATCTTTACTTTCCTTCAAAAAATGAACCAGATTGAAATAATGAATGAACAATAAGGGTTTGACCATAACTTAGTTGATGAAAATATCAAAAGTCTAAGTATCTGTTCAGGTATCTGTCTAAATATATGTTTAAATATCTATCTTTCGTCAAATTTAAATATTTGCTAAAATATATGTTCAAGTATCAGTCTAATTGAGGAAGACAGTACATGCATGCATGAATGGTGGTTGTGAAATGTATAGCATATATATACAACAAGGTTTAGAAGCGATGTCCGCAGACAAAAAAAGGTGCGAACCTCCATACAACAGCCGTTGATCTCGTTAATTGAGATTTAAGGGCCAAGATCATATTTTATGATGAACACCCGAATAACAGTATGCGGGTCATAGTACTCAGATAGCCATAACCCAGGTCAAATGCTCAGAACACCGGCCACTGACGAGATTGTGTCGTCTCCTTGAGCTTCACCAAGGAGATTTGTTCTTTTTTGGTGTAGGTAAATATTAGAGGCCTTCCTTTTAGATATTTATTCAAGAAAGAACAACTCATGGCCTTGACCCACCCTTTTAATCTCAAATCCGATCAAATGATGAAAGACAGAAATGAAAGCTCATTGATTTCAATCCAAGTACTTTAAATTGAATCTCAAATCCTTAATCTCTAACCTGGAAAATCCCAACTAAATGAACTCATCCAAGGTGCTTTTCCTTTGATTGATTAAACTAATATCTTGCCCAAATCAAACCTTGATTTGGAGTTAGAACTCAATTCCAATAGAAGTTCAACTAAATTAAAGCCTTCATTTTCTGAAGACAAACGTGTTTCATCTTTTGCTTCGTATTTCTTTTTCTCTCTCATTTGCTCCTCCATTGTTTTTTCTTGTGCTAGCAAAGTTTTATTCAGATGAAATTGGAGGCGGCGTCGTGAGAGCTTGGATTCTTCATCGGTGGCGAGGCAATGAGGCCGCGGCGGTAGCGGTGGGTTGACTACCGTTGTTGATCATGTCGAGAGATCGAGAGAGAGAGAGAGAGAGAGAGAGAGAGAGAGAGAGAGAGAGAGAGAGAGAGAGAGAGAGAGAGAGAGAGAGAGAGAGAGAGAGAGAGAGAGAGAGAGAGAGAGAGAGAGAGAGAGAGAGAGAGATAGAGAGAGAGAGAGAGGTCTCAAAGGAGAGGGGCTTTCACAAAATTAATGACATTCTTTGTAAACAAATCACAAACGAAGGTCTATTATATACTTAAAAACAGAATGAGTTTTTTCGGGGTGGAAAACTTATGATGGGTTTTGAGGGAAGAGAAAGTCCAAACTGGATCTTTTTTTCATTTCTCCTAAATTCAACTTAGTTTAATTACTTCCACCTACCCCTAATCTCAGGCTTGCTTACTCATTCATTTTCATTCATTACGTGAATGGGGAAAAATATTGTTTAAACAGTGGTCTAGACTATATTTTGGTACCCAACTCCGAAAATGATTAGAGTACTACCTCAAAATTTACTTTTGTAACAAAGACATGTTTTTGTCAAATCGAATAGATCTCTCTCCCAAGTTCGCCATTGAAGTCGCCACTGTTGCGACGGGTGGCTGTCGACATTTATAGGAGGCATGGCTAAGGGGCTTTGGTACCCCTTTTCCCCCTTAGTCGAACGTGTATTGCAAATTTGAATTTTTGGATTCCAAAATTCTTAATGACGTTAGGCAGCATGTCAAGGTAATGATGGTGTCACTTCATTAACCGAGGCGTCATCTTATGTGGTTAATGATTTTCCATGTGCCATCATCCTTCGGTTTGCATCGGTTAACGCGAGCGGTCCGGATTGACCCAAGGTTAAATCCTTTGCCTATAAATAGAGGGCTGGGTGAGACTCATTTCTCACTTCGCTCTCCTTTCTCGTTGAAGCTCTGCCGAATTGTTCTGCCCATGAGAAATTGCTAGTCGCTTTGTGCTTTGTTCTTGACCACCGTCTCTTCTACACTTTACAGTAAGGTTTGATTCTCCATTTTATGTTTGACTGCATTTAGAGAAACGGATGATGCTTGTGTTTTAGGCTATGATTTTGTAGAGGCTTTTGGGTTTTAGGAGTCAGTCCCCAAGTCCGTAGGCATATTTCATTTGGGTGGTGGCTCTGATTGAATGCATGTAGCCTGGCGAATAGGTTTTCATTCTAAATAGACATTCGTCAGAGTTAGCAATGGTTGGTGAAGATATAGACCGTTACTTGGAGCAACCTGACATGAATGAGTGTTACAAACAGAGGCACCTCACGCAGTCGTCAAAAGGATCGTTTGCATCACACCAAAGAGTGGATAGTGGTAGAGCGACATCTGAATAGTCATCGTTGCAAGAAGTTCATGGTCGTGGGTGGTGGCTTTTAGTGGGCACAAGGCCGTTGAGGAACCGTGGTTAATCATCTCTCTAGACGAGATAGATGGAGTGAGAAGGAACTACTGCATTACCTCCTTCGTTTAATTACTGAAAGAACTCAACCCCGATTTAGCTCCCTAAACCGGAATCGAACCCCTTCGAAAACATGAACCAACAAAAACCGTAGAAATTTTGGCAGAGTTTCGTTACTAGCATGGAATTACCATTACCTGCACGCGGAAAATACACTTCAACCTATGCCACAAAAATCAAACCGTGGGCACCAATCCCATCCGAATTTCTCAATATATCAACAGTAAAGAAAAACAATAAATATATCTATACTTTACTGAAATCCGGTGTAAAATCGTATAATGTAAACAACAGATTTCTCAGAGCGACCTCTAATGTATAAACATATAAGTATACCACAGTAGGTAGAACAGTAAACCTACTAGAAGAAACAAGGTAGCTCGAGTACTATGCCTCCGACCACGACGTGCGACACCAGAGCCTGAACTGCAAGCTGGGCACGGAAATCGAAAAGCCCAGGGGAAAGACATGAAAACCGTTAGAGTGAGTGGACGAAAACAAATGTCTTTCACCGAGTAATTATGTTATAAAAACATATGCGAATCAAAATATAAATAAATCAAATAGTATACGAGGAGACGCTGACTCCAACTCGTAAACAGAGCATGCAAGGAAAATCTCACGGGGTCACTCATGGACACGTCCGTGCTAGTACAGTCGGAATCACGAAGTCCCTGACTTCCACGTGATCCATAGCCAGAAAGGCCTCGGTTCCGGGGTACTGCCCCTCGCCGGTCAGGTAGGGGTACTGCCCCTCCTGGTGGCCTACCATCGGGGATCAGCCGAGAGGCAAGTGTATCGATACAACAACGTAACTGAGACTGTACTCTGTGTAAACCAAATCATAAACAGTTCGATGCAAATGCATGAAACAACATATAAGTGTATGTATACTCGTATACGTATATCCGTATAAGTATAATCGTATAATCGTAAAACACATGCTCATAATAAACATAATCTCGTATGAAATCTCATGCTCGTAAAACCATAATCGTGCTGCATGCTCTAGTTCGTAAAACGTATATATAAGACTCGCAATCAATCCATGAAAATAAATTGTCCACTCACAGACTAGCGTAACGCGATATGCGTTAACCCGTGATCCGGCGGAAAGTCCCTCGCCAAAACAACGAACACGAACCCCTGAATAATCACAATAACCATTCCTCAAAATCATCATTCAACAATTCAAAATAAATCACGAGAAACCACCGTTCTCGGAAACACATAATCCGAATACGACGAATCGTCGAAAATCCGATATGTACATCTCAATACCTCGCTATACTTTCGGACGCTCAACTCGAAAAACGAACCTCCCCACTGCGATCGGGGCACGATTTCGAGTGAAATGACATGCAACTTGTCGAAAATCCAAAAAGTCAAACTTTGACTGCCTTTGACCACCGCCCACGGCGGCGCCGCCACCGACCGGAAAATTTCACGGCGGAGCTACCTCTATTCCATGCAAAATCACCCACTGAGCAACTTTGTCAACTGCATCGAAAGCCAATTCTCACTCTAACTAGGTCAATTCCATGAAAAACCGAATGTTTACACAATTTTCCAAACCAAAATTCTTCATCCACAATCAAAATTAGAACTCCAAACTTACATGGTAGCTTGTAGGTGAGGAGAGCTTCAAAACCCAGTCCAAATTGTAGCTCGAATCGGCCTAATTCATGCAACCCGAATTCACCATTTTCTTTCAAAGTTTGGCCGCAAAATTCTTCTCCTCCGGCGAGCCTCACCATGCATGGTGGCCGAGGATAGACTCGGGAGGTCGAGGCGCACCAAACGGTATAAGTCCCGAGTTAAGAGGTGGCCGGAAACGTCGCGCCACCATGGACGCCGTCGGTCACCGTCAAGAGCTCCTCCACAGCTCGCGTGGACCAGTCAATGCCAGTCAAAGAAATTCAATGCTCCTTTGACTTTCCAAATTAGGTAAGTCCATATATATACACTTTCTTAAAATGGAAACCCCATAATTCATATTTCGATAAACTTCAAACACACGTAATTTCCTCGTCATAATTCCGATTCCGATAATTCTCGCGGCAACAAACTCGACTCGACATGTTCTTCAATAATCACCCGAAGTCAAACACATCGACCAATCGGACAAAAAGTCAACGGTTCACCCAAACACACACTTAATCGACTAAATAACCAACAAACGGAAATATTCACAACTTAATCTACGTAACTCAGAATCATGCTCCGGAAATTCTCACAAGCTCGAAATCAAATTCTGAACAACTTTCGTGAAGAAGCCGAAACCAAATTCTCGACCGGTAATTTAGTCGTTAAAAGCATCACCATTTAAATCCGAACTTCAAATATTCATAATTAATTCCTCGGTCGTCCAAATAACGATCCGGAACCGCCCACAAACTCGAAATCACACGTACAACGACTCTCGAGAAGAGACCCAGCTCCAATTCTCGGCCAATAATTTAGTCGTTATCAAATCATGCGATCCAAACGACTGTCGGAACCTGCGATAACACGCGAGCTCGTAGATTAAGCTGATTATACTTCTGATTCTAATCCAGGTCGTCACAAATCCACCCCCCTTAAAAAAAAATTCGACCTTGAAATTTTCAAGTCTGTCGGCTAAACATAGGAGAACTGCGTCTGCATATTGCTTAACTGCCCAGTGGCTACGTCAACTGAATAACTCTGACAACAGACTCCACAATAGGAGATAGCTCCGTGCTGAAATCCCTGTACCCTCAAATCTCAAATCTGAACTGGCTCTACACAATCGCCAAATGTTCCTGCATAAGGAACCGGTAGGGTACACAACACATAACAAACCTGAAACATAGTTCCGCCACACGGAACACAACACAACATACACAAAAGCCAACAATATAGGTGTGACAACCCGAACCAGAATCTGTTGTGTATTCGGCACGATTCTCGAGATTGAGTTTAGTCGCAGTTTTATGTCGTATAAGTGTTTTGCCGATTCGATTCGTGAATTTGTTTTTGGTCGGGAATTTGAGTTGAGTGTCTTCACGGAAATTGTAGAGTACGTGATTTCGAGCTCGTGGGCGGTTCCGGAAGATTTTTCCAATAACCGAGGAATATCTTATGATTATTTGAAGTTTCGGTTTCCGACGAGTTTATCCGATTGTTTCGAGCTTATCTGAATCATTTCGTATATTCGTTTTGGACCGTCGATCGACCCGAGGCACGAGTATAAATATCGAAATAGTCAAGAATAGTCGTAAAAACACTGTTTTTTCGTTGACCAGACGTTGACTTTCCTAAAATGGAAATTTGACCGTTGACCCGTGGGGGGGAGAGTTTCCCATTTCGGCTTCAACGTCCGACGACCAAATTCCGGCCACCTCCGGCCAAGTGAAAGGTAGGGATCGCTTTCTCTCGTGATTTCGAGTTGGTTAGTGTTTGACTTCGTGAAAATTGATTGTGATTTGGGTGAGTTCGAGTCGGGCCGAGTCGTCGGTGTTCGCCGGTGATGGTCACGGTGGTTCCAGCGAGATTTGAGGTTGAGGTTGTTGCGGGTTTTGCGCCCCACACCTCGGTGAAGCTTTCTGGTTATCTGGTTTAGGACGAGGAGGTGTATGGTGGTGAACCCGATTAGGGTTCCGATTGGAAATTCCGATTTGATTATGTGTGAAATTGGTTGGGTTAGAGGTTGAATTGGCTTTCGTGTTAGTTGAGAAAATGGTTCGAAATGTTGGGACCTTGTGGACTGGAAGTTCTCCGCCGGTGAATCTCGCCGTTGACGGTGCACCGGCGGCGGCGGTGGCTGTCAACGGCGGAGGAGTTGACTTTATCAGATTTTGATGAAATTAGTGTTGTTTTTCTCGAAATCACGCCCTGGTTATCGTCCAAAGGTTTTCGGGTTGATTTGGTTAACCGATTTTCAGTCGAGGTTTCGAGTGGGGATTTCGGAATTTCCGTTATTCATTTTGTATCGCATTGCATATTTCCTGGAACGGTTGGTTTCCGTGAATCAGTACAGGGTTGTGGACTATGATTTTGATCAGTTATATTGTTGTGAATATTCAGGAGATCGAGATTGTGATCGTTCTTCTGGCGAGGGATCTTCCGCCGGGTCACGAGATTAGCGCGAGTGCGCGTTTTGCTCACCTGTGAGTGGACAATTTCTTTTCACGGAATTCTTGCGAGTCTTTTATATGATTTACGAACTTGAGCATGCGTATGAGATTTCGGATTACATGAGCACGTTTTTTTTTTACGATTATACGATTATACTTATACGAATATATGTATACGAGTATACATACATTTATATGTTGTTTCATGCATTTGCATCGAAATGTTTGCGATTTAGTTTACACAGAGTATAGTCGTTATATGTTGTTGTATCGATACACTCGCATCCCGGCTGATCCCCGAGGATGTGTACCGGGGGAGGCTGTGACTCCTGACCCATGACCTGTACCGGGGGGAGGCAGACCTTTGACCTGAGGCCTTTCTGGCTAGAATTGCGTGGAAGTCTGGGACTCCTTGATTCTGACTGTACTAGCACGGTGTGTGTCCATGAGTGACCCCATGGGATTTTTACTTGCATGCTCAGTACGCTGGAGGATTATGGTTTTACATCGTGTACTTGTTATTTTTACTTACCTGGACTCGCATATGTTATTTTAAACTTATATAACAACTGGTGAAAGACATTTATTTTCGTCCACTCACTCTAACGTGTTTATTGTCTTTCCCCTGGGCTTTTCGGTTTCCGTGCCCAGTTGCAGTTCAGGTTTTGGTGTTTTCACGTCGCGGTTTGGAGGCTAGTGATCAGAGTTACCTGTGTTTTCCAGTAGGTTCTTGTTTCGCCTACTGATGTGTATATTGTATATGTTTTACTTTAGAGGTCACTCTGATACATTCTGATACTTGTTTATACGGATTTTCTCGGATATATATATATATATACTACAGTACGCTTTACTGTTTATGATTCATATATTGATGTTGAGAAATCCGGATGGGATTGGTGCCCACGGTTTGGCTTTTGTGGCATAGGATGAAGTGTTATTTTCTGGGTGCAGGTTATGGCAATTCCACGTTAGTAACGAAACTCTGCCGAAATTTTGAAAATTTTTTGTTGGTTCGTATTTTCAGAAGGGGTTCGATTCCGGTTTAGGTAACTGAATCGGGGTTGGGTCCTTTCAATAGGCGACGCCGAACTATACGGCACAACACAAACTCGCCTATGACCGTATCTGGATCAAAACCATATGGCAAATCACAACTCAGTCTACACACATCAACATAACTCAAACATCGTACTCAAGCAATTATCAACCCATTTTCGCTAATCTGACAGTCTGTGGTAGCACATTCCACAAAATCCGAATCAAATGTTAACTCAAACTCAAACCAAACTCTCTCCAGCACAATGGAGTACAACATCATTCCTCAAAACGACATCATGCAACATCAAAACTATAGTGGTCCACAAACTGGTACTGCAAGCAATCTCGAACGGCGAAACTGCTGGTCCCAAATCCTCCGGAACTGCAATACCAAGGTCTACAATATGCCCTCCACGGTCTGAATAATCCTCAAAGATCGCCCACCAATCTGAGGATAAGAACCGGTACTAACTCGTAATCTGGTCCCCAATGCTCGCTGCAACGCTTGCCAACACTCTGTTGTAGCTGATTACCTCGCTCAGCAATCTGGGACACAGGCACACCACGTAAATGGACAATCTCCACCAAACACAGCTATGCCAGCCTGCCACTGAAATCTTTTCCCGAAAGTACAAGGAAACGTGCTAAGTTCATCAAATGGTCAGCAAAGGTCTAACAACTGGTATCACAAACCAAAGTGCATACAAACACACACAATCACAGCAATAATCGCCACGTCTAACCGGAAATCTCAAATGGCTGACACTTCTCAGAATGTCTCTGCTTCCTAGCCATCGCCAATCGACAAATGTGGCATCTGCACACACAAGCTGCTATATTGCTCTTCATTTTGCGTCACGAGTAGTAAACTCGAAGTGCCGGACACATCTCCGCACCACTAGCGCCAAATGCGCGCGAAACAATGAGCTTAAACATCATCATACTCGAACTCAGCTCCCGTAGCTCGTAACTCGGCTAACACGGAAACTCGAGCCACATACACATGATTCACTAAAGCTTCCGACTTTCAACTGAATGCATCAGCAACAACATTCCAGACGGATAGTCAAAGTACAACCTCTAATCTTTCCCGAACAAGCTCAAAGGTGCAGCCATAGTCGTTAGTCGACTCCATCCATCTACACTGCCTTACGCCCAAATCTGGACAAAAATGCAAGTGGATAAAACTCAAGTGATCAGTGCACGTCCTACACCGCACTGCACGCCATAGCTGTAGTGTCTCGAACTCTTTGATGCTAACATAAGGACAGCTACACCCAAATCATACATAGGATACGTAGCTACATAAGGTTTCCACTGCCTGAACCATGAGCCACCGCTCTGCTATACAGCATCAAAGCACAACCAAACCCAAACCTCAATGCATCGCCATAATCCACGAACTCATCACGATCGTCAGGTAAGGTCAAAACCGAAGCAACGGTTAACCATCCTGCTGGAGTAAGTAACTCTCCTCGCGTACATCGAACCACTCGAACTTGACGCCTTCTTCGTCAATTCGGAAAGTAGAGTGGCAATCCAGGAAAATCCTGCACAATGCACCGATAATAGCCTGCTAAACCCAAGAGACTCCCGATCTCTGGTACAATGGTAGGGCAACCCCAAATCAACACGGCTTCTATCTGATTAGGATCCACGCCAACTCCCTCGGATAACATTACATGACCCAAAACCTTCACACTAATCGGCCAAAACTCACCCTGACTGAACTTCGCAAACACCTGGTCGTCTCGCAAAGTCCGCAAAACTGCTTGCAATCGCTTCAGGTACTGGCCCACACTCCTGGAGTACATCAGGACGTTGCCAACAAACATGACCGTAACTCGTCTAGAATCGTCTGAACACATGGTCTAACAAGTCTACACGATCTACGGGGGCATTGGTCAACCAATGGTGTGACCAAGAACTCGTAATGCCTGCACCATGATCTGAAAGCTAACATAACCACATCCGACTCATTGATCCTCAACTGATAATATCCAGACCCGAAATCAATCTTCGAAAAGACTGAAGCTCTCGCGAGCTGATCAAACCAATCGTCAATCCGAAGCGGAGGATACTCACTCTCCTCTGAAGCGAATTAGGCTTCCAGTAGTCAACGCACCACCATGTCTAACCCTCCGTCATCCGTACAAAGAATGCAAGAGCACACCACACAAATACGCGGGGTCGCATGAAATCTCCTAAAACCTCCTCCAGCAACTCCTGGAGTCGAAACTGTAGCTCCATCAGCTCCGCTGGCTCTGAACGACAAGATGTCGATAAAATGAGTCCAGCGCTCGGTACAAGCTCAATGGTGTAATCGGTTTCCCGAACTGGAGAAACACCTGGTAACTCCTCCGAAACACACCTGGAAACTCGGGAACCACCTCCTCATCACCAATATCGGCACAACAACCGTAGTATCCACAACATGAGCTAAGCAAACAACACAACTCGTCTCCACCATCCGCTCGACCATCACCGCGAAACAGTATCTCGGGGAAATCTGATCGTCGAAACACAACCTCCTTCTCGAGGTACTCGAACACAGCCAAAATGTGTCACCAAAAGTCCACACTCATAGTCACACCAAAACCACGATGTCCAATTAAAACAGATCCGCGGCTAAGTCATATCCTTCAACAAGGATCTCGCAACCTCCGGATGGATGCAACACTCTCCAAAACCTCGGAAGTGGAGATACAGGTACAATCGCCATGGATATCAAGCAACAGTAACCTCGGAGAAAAGTCTGTCCTCAAATAAGGTTATGGAACGAACTCCAACATGCCCAACAAGCCGCCCACGTCAATTGCGACTTGCTGAATAACTCATCAAAAGAGTACATTGGTCAATTCCAGAAACAGCATCATGACCTCCTCCTGAACTCTGAGCTACCAAACCACTAACACAGCTAGTTGAGGGCGCTCCCTCGTAACGTGACCCTCCTGGCCACCACAATAGCAACTGAGAGTACTCCTCGAACACAAATCACCGCAACACCTGCTGCGTGGAAGGATCACCAACGATCACTCAAACTCATGCCACAGGAGCAAATCCGCCACTCTGTGACCTCCGCCATCGTCAAACGGATCCTCTGCTTGATCTAATGACCCTCAACATAATCGAAAAGACCACAGCCTGATGACGTCACTGATCCCGAAGTGTCAGAACTCAACCTCGTCAAAATCTCGACTAAATCCACTTTCCTCAAACCATCACATCGAAAACCGCGTACACTTTTCCTTTTCAATAGCCTCGCCACTGAGTGCAGCACACTAAGCTCCTCACGGATGTCTCAAGGCATATTAATCAGACTCTCTCTGATGCTCAGGTTCAAACTCACCTCGAGCCTCGTGCACAGCTTCCTCTGAAACCACATAACATATGTAAGCAAGGACAAACATGTGGACAACGCATCTCTGCCTCAGGTGGCCAAACACTCCACATTCGATTGTTGGGTAGCCTGATAAAACCATTACCGTATAAACAACACTCTGAATGTAGGCTATGGAGTCGCAACAAGAACTCACACAATATCAGCCCACCAAATACAACAATCTGACTCAGGCAAACATCAACTGCCACAATTCTCTGCTTTGAGGCAACACACAAACGCTCATACACACACAACCAGGAAAACCGTGCCACACAGTTCACTGAACTCTGAATACTTATCCAAACCCACAATTCTCTGGCAATTCGCGCGTCGATTGATCCTCAATAGGATCCACAACCGTACCAACACGGAAAGCACGTCAGGAGGCATCCTAATGAATAAAATATCATTCACAACAAGTGGAACGTAATCATGGAACTTTAAATATTTGAAAGCATACAACACCTGGAATATTGATGATTATCCGCTGGCCAGTCGGGTCACCATTCCAGACATGCTGTAAATTCTCAAATATCCTTAGTAAACACGACTCCAGAAATCTACAGAACCTATAACCTAATGCCCTGATACCAAGCTGAAAGGACCCAACCCCGATTTAGCTCCCTAAACCAGAATCGAACCCCTTCGAAAACATGAACCAACAAAAACCGAAGAAATTTTGGCAGAGTTTCGTTACTAGCGTGGAATTACCATTACCTGCACGCGGAAAATACACTTCATCCTATGCCACAAAAATCAAACCGTGGGCACCAATCCCATCCGGATTTCTCAATATATCAACCGTAAAGTAAAACAATAAATATCTATACTTTACTGAAATCCGGTATAAAATCGTATAATGTAAACAACAGATTTCTCAGAGCGACCTCTAATGCATAAACATATAAGTATACCACAGTAGGTAGAACAACAAACCTACTGGAAGAAACAAGGTAGCTCGAGTACTATGCCTCCGACCACGACGTGCGACACCAGAGCCTGAACTGCAAACTGGGCACGGAAATCGAAAAGCCCAGGGGAAAGACATGAAAACCGTTAGAGTGAGTGGACGAAAATAAATGTCTTTCACCGAGTAATATATGTTATAAAAACATATGCGAGTCAAAATATAAATAAATAAAATAGTATACGAGGAGACGTTGACTCCAACTCGTAAACAGAGCATGCAAGGAAAATCTCACGGGGTCACTCATGGACACGTCCATGCTAGTACAGTCGGAATCACGGAGTCCCTGACTTCCACGTGATCCATAGCCAGAAAGGCCTCGGTTCCAGGGTACTACCCCTCCCCGGTCAGGTAGGGGTACTGCCCCTCCTGGTGGCTTACCATCGGGGATCAGCCGAGAGGCAAGTGTATCGATACAACAACGTAACTGAGACTATACTCTGTGTAAACCAAATCATAAACAGTTCGATGCAAATGCATGAAACAACATATAAGTGTATGTATACTCGTATACGTATATCCGTATAAGTATAATCGTATAATCGTAAAACACATGCTCATAATAAACATAATCTCGTATGAAATCTCATGCTCGTAAAACCATAATCATGATGCATGCTCTAGTTCGTAAAACGTATATATAAGACTCGCAATCAATCCGTGAAAATAAATTGTCCACTCACAGACTAGCGTAACGCGATATGCGTTAACCCGTGATCCGACGGAAAGTCCCTCGCCAAAACAACGATCACGAACCCCTAAATAATCACAATAACCATTCTTCAAAATCATCATTTAACAATTCAAAATAAATCACGAGAAACCACCGTTCTCGGAAACACATAATCCGAATACGACGAATCGTCGAAAATCCGATATGTACATCTCAATACCTCGCTATACTTTCGGACGCTCAACTCGAAAAACGAACCTCCCCACTGCGATCGAGGCGCGATTTCGAGTGAAATGACATGCAGCTTGTCGAAAATCCAAAAAGTCAAACTTTGACCGCCGTTGACCACCGTCCACGGCGGCGCCGCCTCCGAACGGAAAATTTCACGGCGGAGCTACCTCTATTCCATGCAAAATCACCCACTGAGCAACTTTGTCAACTGCATCGAAGGCCAATTCTCACTCTAACTAGGTCAATTCCATGAAAAACTGAATGTTTACACAATTTTCCAAACCAAAATTCTCCATCCACAATCAAAATTAGAACTCCAAACTTACATGGTAGCTTGTAGGTGAGGAGAGCTTCAAAACCCAGTCCAAATTGAAGCTCGAATCGGCCTAATTCATGCAACCTGAATTCACCATTTTCTTTCAAAGTTTGGCCGGAAAATTCTTCTCCTTTGGGAGCCTCGCCATGCGTGGTGGCCGAGGATAGACTCGGGAGGTCGAGGCGCACCAAACGGTATAAGTCCCGAGCCAAGGGGTGGCCGGAAACGTCGCGCCACCATGGACGCCGTCGGTCACCGTCGAGAGCTCCTCCACAGCTCGCGTGGACCAGTCAATGCCAGTCAACGAAATTCAATGCTCCTTTGACTTTCCAAATCAGGTAAGCCCATATATATACACTTTCCCAAAATGGAAACCCCATAATTCATATTTCGATAAACTTCAAACACACGTAATTTCCTCGTCATAATTCCGATTCTGATAATTCTCGCGGCAACAAACTCGACTCGACATGTTCTTCAATAATCACCCAAAGTGAAACACATCGACCAATCGGACAAAAAGTCAACGGTTCACCCAAACACACACTTAATCAACTAAATAGCCAACAAACGGAAATATTCACAACTTAATCTCCGTAACTCAGAATCATGCTCCGGAAGTTCTCACAAGCTCAAAATCAAATTCTGAACAACTTTCGTGAAGAAGCCGAAACCAAATTCTCGATTGGTAATTTAGTCGTTAAAAGCATCACCATTTAAATCTGAACTTCAAATATTCATAATTAATTCCTCGATCGTCTAAATAATGATCCAGAACCGCCTACAAACTCGAAATCACACGTACAACGACTCTCGAGAAGAGACCCAGCTCCAATTCTCGGCCAATAATTTAATCGTTATCAAATCCTGCGATCCAAACGACTGTCGGAACCTGCGATAACACGCGAGCTTGTAGATTAAGCTGATTATACTTTTGATTCTGATCCGGGTCATCACAATTATTTCCTCCTCACCAGGGGTTGAAGTTTCCTTGCACTCGGTCTCTTGATGGAACCATTTGTGTTTCAGAAGTGCAACTAAGAATGGCTATCCGCCTGCCCTTGCATCCCTTGTTCTAGTATGTTTTATCCTGTTTGGGTATCACGTTAGGGCAGTGTTCTCCAATTATATGTAAGATATTGGTTGCCATGTATAATATTTGGAACACTTCGGGGTGTGGGTATCCTACATTGGAAGAGATATACTATTTCAACCATATGGGATACTCATATCGTGAAAGTGATAAGGTTTCTATTACGTTATGAGGGAATGAGCAGCCACAATGGTTAACATGTATGCCGATGTCCGATGATAATTGCATAAATATGAAACATACTCTCTTGCGCTTAATTATTCCGAAATACTTTGTTTCTTTGTTTAGTTTTTAGTAATTAATTATGTATGTTTTTGTGTTATTAGGTTATTTGGAAAAAAAATATAAAAATGAGCTTAAAGCAAGATTTCTTGCGGAATAAGGAATGATGACGTGGACGGGCCAAGCAAGTGATGTGTCAACCCTATTATGATGAGTAGAGGTCGAATGCCTATACAAGAAACACTTGAAGATGGAGCAAAGATTTTTGGTTTATTCTTCCTTCTCCATCATGTTTTGCTATTTTGTAATTTCGACTATGAGTAGCTAAACTTCCCTAGTTAGGGCTAATCTAAGTCCTAAACATGCTTACGATTTTGAACCCTTATAATTTTATAACTATTTGGATGAGTTTTATTTCTCTACTTTTTCATTGAAGATTTCTACCTTCATGTTAATTTGGTTGCAAACTTAGATGCATGACTTAGGATTTGTAGATTATCCAAATTATTTCAACACCCAAATCAAATTCGAATACACTCAAATTTCATGCAGTAGTCCACTACTGAGTCTAGTTTATTTTGTTAAATTTTCGTAGAATTTAGATTAGTATAAGTGATGTCTGTTGTCTTGTTTGTGTCCAGTGGTCGAGACATTCAGATTTCTGGATTTCGCGTCTATTTGTGTTTCTTATGTTTTAATTTCACCAATCATCTGTGGGTAATGACCTAGATTTGCTATTTACTATATTAATGTACTTGCATTGAGAATAGGATTATCTTTGTTAGGTGTTTTTGCGCCAATCATCCGCCACTGACTGGTGGAAAAGAGTTTTTTTGGCTGGTAAACACTAGGAGTTTGGCAGGGAGCCAACAAATGAAAATAAAAGGGGCTCTCGTGTTCTGTCAAGATGTAAGCCAATAAGTGCATTTGGAATTTTTTTAGGCTTATTTTATTTTTACATTTTTTTGTATGGCTTGATGTTAACGGTGATTTATGTTTGTGCAGGGCAACTCAAATTTCCCTTGACTATTATTCAGTGCGGTCGTCTGAATAGGATCCGGTACGTTTTTAAAAAGAAGACGAGTTTTCATGACGTCTAGGTGGCGGCCACTCACTGGAACGTAATTTCTGCAATCAGTCTCTTTACCTTACCTAGTAAGCACTTGACTATGTTACCCATTTAATGTATGTTTTAATGTTTGTCTACTAACATATATTATTGTATTGTAGTAAAACTTCCCAACACCAAGTCTTCAAAGAAAATGGAAGAGGCTAGGGCATTTATGCATGCATTTTTCAAGAACCTCGTTCTCGCCAAGACTGTGTTCTAAGTTCTGTATTATTTAACTTTTGTATATAGTGTATTCTAAGTTTGTGGTTTGTTCTATTTGTTCAATAATAGGTCACTTAATTGCGGAATGTGCGTATATGCCGTATCAAAGTTATCCCACCATGCATAGAAACTACTATACACTTCCAACATGGGATGATTACTCTGACTATGACTATCCTCAACAATCAGATGATGCAAAGCAGAGATTAATGTGTATGTTGCAACAATTGATGCTTGACAAACAAAAAGAAAGAGAGGAAAATAGTGGTTTTTGGCAGGAGTTGAAGGTGTGTTGGAAAAATATGCCCTTACACACTTTACGCACTAAGGACTAGTCCATAAGTATATAGAGTTTTTCCACCCACAAGTATACGGAGTCAAATTATAGTATTTATATGAAGTCGAGTGTTGAATCCACGAGGATTAACAACTTAAACTCCTTAGTTCGAATTGATAAAGCACTTAAAATCGTGGATTAACTAGACACTAAGCTTGACACTAAAACTAAAGTGAAATGCGGAAATGTATCTCACACTACTAAGTCTTTTAGAGATCTAGCATTGTAAGAGGTGGTTAAACTACGGTGAGTGATTAACAAAAGGTCGATTTATTAGTAGATTAATCTAAAGTAAAGATACTAAAATAGTAACGAATTCACAATAACGAAGAATTGTTAACTAGAAAATCCCCGCTAACCATATGCTGCTCAAACAATGTCCCAATTTATGAAGGTGGATTTTTAAAGTCCATTTCACACAAGTTGATGTTCAAATCATGACCTTTTGATCAAGTCACGTTTGGTTTTGAATCCAAGTTCTTAGGTCATTTCGAACTTGATATGCCCCTAACTAACTACTAAATTAAACACTTAGAAATCAGAAAAGACACAATAATTAAAACCCTTTGTTGTAGATGTAGCATTGGTAAATAAGGTATTGTTCTTAACCGGGGATTGATGGTGCATGCATGATTACGCTATGGTTTAGGGGGGTTTTATAAGTTGGTTTTTATTAATCTACGAAAGATAAAGACAAAACATGGCAGAAAACACATAGAGAAAGCCTAAGTTCTATTATGCTTAAACTCATACACAAGCAAAACAAACAAGAAGATAGAATCCTAAACATGCTTTCTAGACCGAAAATAAACACTAAGACTAACATATTTACAAGTGATCATCACATACTAATGACCTAGCATATTTATCCGATTAATCCTAAGTGTCAACAAAAATTATAGCTTCAATCAAAACACATACACATGCTTATATTGAACAAGAGAGCAACCAAATTGAGTAAACACCTTCAATTTCACCTTTAGAGATCATTGAAACATGCATAGAAAACGTAACCAAATCGAGTCCTATTCTAAAACACATTTCAAAGCATTAAGAATATAAGCTAGCATATGAATTCGAATCTAAACTATAAACACATGGAAGAAACTTATTAGAAATATGAAATAAACATCCTTTTATCAAAACTTGTTCTTGTCATACAAAAGTAAAGGAAACTACACAAAATCAAGAACAAAAACAAAGAGGTCATGTTACACTTTTGATTCCGTGAAATTACACCGCAAATCTTGATGTAGCAGCTCCTTTGGTGCATGGAAAACACAAATATCCAAGGCCAAATCGAGCCAAGAACACTTGTGAATGTAGGAAGGTTATTTTGGAGATGGTGCTTGGTGGTGTTTCGGCCTTGGGAGGAATACTTCGACTTTTGGATGCAAGGAGGTGACTTGGGCAAAGCTTTCGCTATTAGAATGTGTGATGATCTGCTTTGAGGCCGAGCTCCTCTTTATATAGGAGAAGGAAAGCCTAGTTCGACTCCTTCTAGGACTCTAACTACTCCACCCGGATAACCTAACCCTTCTATACTAAAACAGAAATTTCTCTAGTTTTAGAACTCCAAATCGTGTGATTCCAGTTGCGTTGGAAACTAGACTTCCAGATCTTTCCAACCATATGCCAACCGCATCTAGATTCATCCGGATATATTCACAGTGGTCTTTCGAAGTGGGCTGATGTACAAAGGCCGATTTCTGATAATTCATTTTAATCCATCTTCTTTCTTTGGGCCTCTTTGGACATGCTCTTGGTCTTTGACCCATCTTCATTAATCTTGATCCATTCTTAAGTAATTTGGGCTCCCATTCAACAATAGGGTCGACATTTTCAATATATAAGCAAGCCCGTGACAAATCCTTCTTCTAGGTGGACTAGGATTTCAATTCTTCTCCAATCACAATTAGGAAAGGTTTCCTTCATCAATTAAGAAAGATCCGGACACTTCCTCTTCACTTTAGGAAATATTTTGCACATGTGTTCCAAATTCACTTTCTTATTCTCCCAAGGACTTCTACTCCAATAAGGATTCCTAGTCGAAATAGGATTCTTCATTTTTCTGTGCTTTTGCTCCAGTTTGCCTCCTTTATTGTTCCTCCTTTATTTTCAACCTAAAAATATAAAGTAAGTTAGAAACATTTTTACTAAGGTCAAAACAAAGCTAAATGTAAGGAGAAAGACGTTAAAAATCAAGCATAAAATGCGTAGATCAGAACTCTAGACGACTTGAGCCCAACTTTAAAGTATCTAGTGAGTCGAGACCAAGACCTAAGACATTTAGAGCTTACATCTTAACTGTATGTCACATGAGTTAAGTCAAAAAACATACACTATGATAATTTTTGAAGGTTCTTCTTTCCGAACCTTTTTTGGAGGATCCGAGAGAAAGTCTAAGTGAGTCTCCCAATCTGCACATTTTGAGTTATGAATCGAAAGACCCAATTAGTAGCCACAAGAACCTCTTGATTCAATGTGTTCTTGACTAAAGCTCCTCAAGTTTATTGAGACTTAAGAGGGCTCTAGTCCTTGCATAGTGCTAAGGAAACCAAAGCTTAATATAAACCCTCTCGGAATAGACCCTAATCATGTTTACATGCTCATCTAGCCTTTGTGAGTAGCTAATTCAACCAAGGTCCCACTTTTAGTTCCTTAATACACATATTAACTTAGCTAAGGTAAACACATGCATATGTGAAACCAATCATGAAGCTCAAGCACATAAACACTCATAAACACAAAGTAACTCATTCACAAACACAACTTCACAAAACATACACAAAAACATCACCCATTCATAAATCAAACCATCATTTGTTCACATCAAAGGGATATGGTTTCCCAAATAGACTACTTACTATTCATAACTACAATCAAGTTTAGATACAAAGATAAGAGTCAACAAGTTCAAGAAATAACCGAAGAATCCCTTAAGCAAAGCCCTTCAAGCTCCTTCAAGTTCCTTTTTAACTTCTTAGCTCCAAATGCACACAAGCTTGTATAGGAGGTAAGGAAGAGCCCTAAAACCCCAAGAGGCAAAGGAGAAGAGGGATTACTTCTTACCTCTTTGAGCTCTAGAAATCTCACCAAACTTTAGGAGATAAAGATGAGAGGAGAAAGTGAGGGACGGTGGTGAGGGGGAATGTAAGAGGTTCGGCCAAGGCTTGCAAGGCTAGGTCTCTTGGATTTGTAGAGTGTTGGTGAAAGGACCCAACCCCGATTTAGTTTCTAAACCGGAATCAAACCCCTTCTGAAAACACGAACCAACAAAAACCATTAAAATTTCGGCAGAATAACGCTACTAACGCGGAATTACCTTTACCTACACCCGGAAAATAACACTTCATCTTATGCCACAAAAGCCAAACCGTGGGCACCAATCCCATCCGGATTTCTCAAAATCATATCAATAGCAATAAACAGTAAACATAACTGTAATATATAGAAAATCCGGGAAAAACCACATAAAACATGTATTAGTATCGTATCAGAGCGACCTCTAGTATATACATACAAACTGAAAACTAGCCTCCGATCGCGACGTGAGACACCAGAATCTAAACTGCAAACTGGGCACTGAAACCGAAAAGTCCAGGGGAAAGGCAATAAAATGTTAGAGTGAGTGGACGAAAATAAACATATGCCTTTCACCAGTTTCATAAACATAATCAATATAAAACAATGCAAGTTCGGAAAGTATATATGGAGGTGCCAGGCGAATCACTCAAGCCCGACGGTCAGGCAAATCGCTCAAACCCGACGGTGATAGGCCAGGGGAATCTCTCAACCCCTGCGGCATAACAGGGAAACCTCTCAACCCTGCCCGGAGGAATCTGTCAACTCTGGTCCAGAGGAATCTCTCAACTCTGGCAGACTACCGGTGATCAGCCGAGTAGCCGAAGCATCGATGCAGGTATGCCATCACCATAAAATATAAAATAATACCTCCGAAAATAATAAATAACTCAACATCGTATAAAATAAATACGGAAAATCATGAAATCGCAACAACTGTGAAAATATAAAAATGTCCGCTCACAGGTGAGCAAAGAGCACACTCGCGCTAATCACTTGGTCCGGCGGAAGATCCCTCACCCAAAGCACGATCTCGATCCCCTGAATAATCATAAAATATATCTGATCAAAATCACAATTCACAACACTGTACCACACCTTGGAAATCAACCGTTCCCGGAAGTATATAACATTATGCAAAATAATCGACGAAATTCCCGAAATCTCCATTCAAAACTCTCGACTGAAAATCTGATACCCAAACCAACTCGAAAACCTCAAGGCGACGATCGGGACGCGAATACGAGAAAAACGACATTAAAATCATCAAATTCTAAAAAGTCAACGGGTCGCCGGAGCTCCGCTGTTGACCGCCGCAGCCGGCGGCGGCGCGCCGTCAACCGAAGAGATTTTTCGGCAGCCAAGCTCACCGAAGCTTCATCTCGACGAGTACAACACATCTCTCTTCTATGGCTAAGTCCAATTCCGGCCACACACGCCGGAAAACAGCTCAAAAGCCACAGATCTTTCCACCGCCGGCGATCTCCGATCTCCTCCGTTCTCCGTCCACGACGCACGGCGGCCTTCGAGACCACTCCCAAAGGCACCGCCGTGGCCCCATGGTTCAAACCCCCCTAATCTCCGGCCACCCCCGTGGCCGGAGCGCCACCGTCCACGAAACCCAAAACCGGCCGGAATTCCATGAATTTCAACTCAACATTTCTCCCTCAATTCTCAACCAAATCAAGAAATTCCCAGTTCTAAACTGTTTAGAATCACGAGGAGAACATTTTACCTTCCAAAGTCATGGCTTGAAACGGCCGGAATCAGCCAGTTCACCGGAGGAAGCCAAACGGTCCAATTTTCTCCACGGTCAACGGTGGTCAACGATCACAGCTCGGTCAACGCCGGTCAAACTTCCCAAACAGTGTTTTTGATAATTTTTCGACTATTTCCGATATTTATATTCGCGTCTCAGGACGATCGATGGTCCAAAACGGATAACTATTACGATTCGGATACACTCGATACGAACGGATAAACTAGTCGATATTTCAAAACTTCAAATATTCATATTATATTCCTCGGTCGTCAAAATTATCATCCGAAGCCGCCCACGAACTCGAAATCACGTGTACGACAACTCCCGAGAAGAAACTCAAATCAAATTCTCGGCCGATAATTAAGTCGTAATCAAAACCGACAAACCACACAATTATCGAAAAACTGCGATTACGCGCTAACTCGTGAATTAAGCCGATTACTTTACTGATTCTGTTCCGGGTCGTCACAAATCTACCCCCCTTAAAAAAATTTGACCTTGAAATTTACGTACCTGTCAGGTGAACAGATGAGGATACTACTCCAGCATATGTTGCTCAGTTTCCCAGGTGGCCTCCTCAATCGAATGATTCTGCCATAAGACCTTCATTAGCGGTATAACACGGTGCCTCAACTCCTGCTCACGATGATCGAGAATCTGTACCGGCTTCTCCACATATGTCAAATCCTCTCGAATCAGTAGCTGCTGTGGCGCTAACACATGTGACGGATCTGAAATATACTTCCGCAACATCGAAACGTGGAAAACATCATGAACATGAGCCATCTCAGCTGGCAACTCAAGTCTGTAAACCACAGCTCCAACTCTCTCGGTGATCTCATACGGACCAATGTACCGTGGTCGAAACTTGCCACGCTTCTCGAAACGCACAACTCCCCTCCATGGAGATAGTTTCAGGAAGACCCAATAACCCACATCAAACTCGAGACTCTTTCTCCTCACGTCCGTATAACTCTTCTGACGATCCTGGGCAATCTTCAATCTATCCCGGATAATCTGGACGTCCTCCATAGTGCTCTTCACCAGATTAGGGCCAATAAGCCATCGTTCGCCTACCTCACTCCAACACAACAGAGTGCGGCACTGCCTCCCGTACAAGGCCTCATACGATGCCATCTCGATACTGGCCTGATAGCTTTTGTTGTAGGCGAACTCTATCAAATGTAGTTGCTGGTCCCAATTCCCTCGAAACTGCAAAACGCAAGACCACAACATATCCTCAAGAGTTTGTATAGTCCGCTCAGACTGCCAGTAGTCTGAGGATAAAAGGCTGTACTGAAACGCAATCTAATGCCCATGGCTCGCTGCAATGCCTGACAGAACTCGGAAGTAAACTGATTGTCTCGGTCAGAAACAATAGACACAGGCACACCGTGCAGTCGAACAATCTCTGACAGATACAGCTTGGCCAATCTGCCCACTGATATCTTCCCCAGAAGTGCGAGAAAATGAGCAGATTTCGTCAATCGATCCACTATGACCCAAATACCAGTGTTGCCAGCCGAAGTACACGGCAACTCATAAACAAAATCCATGGTAATGTGCTCCCACTTCCAAACCGGAATCTCCAGTGGCTGTAACTTTCTCGCAGGCTTCTGCCTCTCCGCTTTAACCTGCTGATAGATTAAACATCGGCTCACATATGCGGCAATCTCCCGCTTCATGTTGCGCCACTAGTAATATGCTCGAAGTGTACGAAACATTTTCGTACCACCGGGATGCATCGCATACGCCGAACAATGAGCCTCATCCAGAATCTCCTTCTTCAGACTCTCATCTCTGGGTACGCATAACCTGCCTCTGAAAAGCAACGTACCATCATCACTCAATCGAAATTCTGTTGGTACACCATTCTGAATCATGGTCTTCTTGTCCAACAGGTAGGAATCTGAATCCTGAGCTTCCCGAACCAGATCAACCAACACGAGTCAAACCTGGAAACTAGCCAACAAAGCACCATCGTCATCCCACTCGAACTTGGCTCCCGTAGCTCGAAGCTCGGCTAACATAGACACTCTAGCCATACACACATGAAACAACGAAGCTCTGGATTTCCGACTAAGTGCATCGGCAACAACATTAGCCTTCCCTGGATGGTACTCGAAAGTGCAATCGTAGTCGTTGATCAACTCCATCCACCTGCGCTGCTTCATGTTCAAGTCTGGCTGCGTCCGCAAGTAGGCGAGACTCTTGTGGTCGATGTAAATCTTACACTGGGCTCCGTACAAGTAATGTTTCCAACTCTTCAACGCTAACACAATAGCGGCTAACTCCAAATCATGGGTTGGATAGTTGACTTCGTGTGGTTTCAGCTGCCTGGAACCGTAGGCTACAACTCTGCCATGCTACATTAGTACACAACCAAGTCCCATCTTCGACGCATCACTATAAACCACGAACTCACCGCTGTCGTCTGGTAATGCCAGAACCGGTGCAGTAGTCAACTTTTCCTTCAGGAGTAAATAACTCTCCTCACATGCATCGGACCACTCAAACTTGACGCCTTTCTTCGTCAACCTGGTCAGTGGAGTAACAATCCGAGAAAAATCCTGTACAAATCGTCGATAGTAGCCTGCCAAACCCAAGAAACTCCGGATCTCCGGTACAGTGGTAGGTCTACTCCAATTCAGCACGACCTCGATCTTGTCAGGATCAACACTGACTCCCTCAGCCGCTATCACGTGGCCCAGAAACTTCACACTGTCCAACCAAAACTCGCGCTTGCTGAATTTTGCAAACAACTGATTGTCCTGCAAAGTCCGCAACACCGCTCGTAAATGCTTTTTATGCTAGCCCACACTCCTGGAATAGATCAAGATATCATCGATGAACACAATCACGAACTTGTACAGAAACCGTCTGAACACCCGGTTCATCAAGTCCATAAAGGCTGCGGGGGCGTTGGTCAACCCAAACGGCATAACCAAAAACTCGTAGTGCCCATACCGCGATCTAAAAGCTATTCTGGCTACATCAGATTCTCGGATCCTCAACTGGTCATATCCGGACCTGAGATCAATCTTCGAAAAGACTGAAGCTCCCTTGAGCTGATCAAACAAGTCGTCAATCCGCGGTAACGGATACTTGTTCTTCACTGTAACCTGATTCAGCTTCCGGTAATCGATGCACAATCGCATGGATCCATCTTTCTTCCGCAAAAACAAAACCGGGGCACCCCATGGCGAAACACTGGGTCGAATGAAACCCTTCTCCAGCAACTCCTGAAGTTGAACCTATAACTCTTTCAACTCCGCTGGCGCCATACGATACGGTGCCTAAGAAATGGGTCCAGTGCCCAGCAATAGCTCAATAGTGAAATCAATCTCCCGAACTGGAGGTATACCTGGTAACTCCTCCGGAAACACATCCGGAAACTCGGAAACAACCTTAATACTACCAATGTTTGGCATTACAGCCGTGGTGTCCACAACATGAGCTAAATAAGCAACACAGCCCTTCTTCATCATCTGATCCACCTTCATCGCGGAAATCACACATGGCAATGAAGTGTTCTTCTCGCTGCGAAACAATATCTCGGGAAAGCCTGGTCGTCGAAACGCAACCTCCTTCTTGTGACAGTCAAACATGGCCCAATGCGTCTCCAAGAAGTCCATACCCAAGATCAAATCAAAGTCGACGATATCAAGCAGCAACAAATCCGCGGCTAAGCCATGGTCTCCAATAAAAATCTCACAATCTCGGTACACCCAGCCAATACTCACAATCTCACCGGACGGATACAACACTCTCCACAACCCCGGAAGTGGAGACGCAGGTACAGTAGCTAAAGATGATAGTCTATACTACATGAATGAATGCGTGGCACCTAGATCTAACAATGTAAGTACTGAAATACCAAAGACATGTAACGTACCGATAACGACCTCCGGTGAAGCTCTGCCCTCTCGCAAAGTCATGGCATGAACCCTGGCCTGCCCGGCTGGTCGTCTATGCTGAGGCTATCCCTGTTGTCCGCCCTGGCCCACAAACTATACTGGTCGAGCTCCCAAAGTGGCATCTCGCTCTCCTCCGAAACTTTGGGCTGCCTGACCACCAGCACCATCAAGCTGGAAACACTCACTCGCGTAGTGACCCACCTGGCCACAGCGAAAACAAGTGACAGGGCCTCGCTGACACGGACCAACATGGTGTCTGCTGTAGAGGCTACACAACGGGTACTCCCTTGGTACGACAAAAGAGCCACCGGTACGCCGAGGATAACTGGAACCGATAGAACCCCCACTAGACTATGGTCGCTGCGATCGATCTCTCCTCTATCTCTGCCTCTGTCTTGGTGCACCAGCTGGTGGTCGATATGGTTCATTGCCCAAGGATGAAGCCGAACCGGAAGTATCAGAACTCTGCCTCTTGGAAGACCCCTGACTCGGTCCATCCTCCTCAAACCGTCTAGGCTGGTACCTCATCTGCCTCTCCTTCTCGATATCCTCACCTCGAAGTGCTGCACTGACAAACTCATCGAAGTTGTTCCGAGGCATCGTAGTCAGAGTCCCCTTGATGTTCAAGTTCAAACCCAGCTCAAATCTGCGGCACTTGGCTTCCTCAGTAGCCACCATGTCACGCGCAACACGAGATAAGCGGGTAAACCTGTCCCAGTACTCAAGCACAGACAAACTGCCCTGCCTCAAGTTCATGAACTCCTCATACATCCGCTGCTGGGTAGCCTGGTTGAAGTATCTTCGCATGAATAAATCTCAGAACAAAGTCCATGGAGTATTATGTGACAACCCGGACCAAAATCAGCAGTTTGATCAGTTATATACGTGAGTTACTGCGTAGTCGCAGTTGTCCGACAGTTATTCGAATCGCCGAACTTGTTAACGACTAAATTATTGGCCGAGAATTGGAGCTGGGTCTCTTCTCGAGAGTCGTTGTACATGTGATTACGAGTTCGTGGGCGGTTCCGGATCGTTATTTAGACGACCGAGGAATTAATTATGAATATTTGAAGTTTCGACGGAAATGGATTTAAATGGCAGGTTTGTTCGCGACTAAATTATCGGACTAGAATTTGGCTTCAGATCCTTCACGGAAGTTGTTCAGAATTTAATTTCGAGTTCGTAGGAACTTTCGGAACATGATTTTGAGTTACGGAGTTTAAGTTGCGAATTTTGCCGTTTGTTGATTGTTTGGTTGATTTAATTATGTATTAGTTTGAACAGTTGACTTTTTATCCGAATGGCCGATGTGTTTGACTTCGGGTGATTATTGAAGAGTATGTCGAGATGAGTTTGTGGCCGTGAGAATTATCGGAATCGGATACACGACGAGAAAGTTACGCGCGTTTGAAGTTCGTTAAATGGATAATTATGAGTTTCCGTTTTGAGAAAGTCTATATATAGCAGTTTCCCCTTTGGGAAACTCAAAGATGGAAATAGTAGGTTTGACTTGTTTGACTTTGGATGACCGTTGGAGGAGGTGATGTTCACGACGGCGACTTCGGCTTCCATGGCGGAGTGGGGTTTCCGGCCACCCCACGGCTCGGGGAGGGATCCTACCGCTTCGCCTCAATCTTCTCATCCCGTTCCCGGTCGCATTTCCCGGTGTGGGTCACCGGAGAGGAAGTTATTTCCGGCAAGAAACGTTGACAAAGTTGCTCAGTGCATGATTTTGAGTGGAATAGGTGCAGCTCCGTCATGAAATTTCACGTCCGGCGGCGGCGCCGCCGTGGACGACGGTCAACGGTTAACAGGTTTGACTTTTTGGACTTTCGACAAGTCGCATGTCATTTGACTCGAAATCGCGCCCCGATCGCAGTGGGGAGGTTCGTTTTTGGAGTTGAGCGTCCGAACGTAAAGCGAGGGGTTCGTGATGGTTCTTTTGGCGAGGGATTTTCCGCCGGATCACGGGTTAACGCGATACGCGTTACGCCAGTCTGTGAGTGGACAATTTCTTTTCACGGAAATGATTGCGAGTCTTTATATGATTTTCGAATTTAAGCATGCGTACGAGATTACAAGTTATACGAGCATGTGTTAGCTGATTATGCTTATATCATTATATATTATGTATATGCGTTTATATGCTGTTTATTGCATTTGCATCGAAATGTTTATGATTTGGTTTACACAGAGTACAGTCTTGGTTATGTTGTTGTATCGATACACTTGCCTCTCGGCTGATCCCCGATGGTAGGCTTATTGCCAGGGGAGGCTGTGACTCCTGACCCGAGGTCTTTACCGGGGGAAGGCAGACCTCTGACCTGAGGCCTTTCTGGCTAGAGTCACGTGTGGGTCTGGGATCCCATGATTCAGACTGTACTAGCACGGAGGTGTCCATGAGTGACCCCGTCGAACTTTTACTTGCATGCACTGTACACTGGAGGAGTGTGAGTTTTACCTCGTGTACTATGTTGTATTTTATTTACCTGGACTCGCATATGTTTTTATAACATATATATTAACTGGTGAAAGACATATATTTTCGTCCACTCACTCTAACGTGTTTTATGTCTTTCCCCTGGGCTTTTCGGTTTCCATGCCCAGTTTGCAGTTCAGGCTCTGGTGTCGCACGTCGTGGTTGGAGGCATAGTGCTCGAGCAATCTTGTTTCATCCAGTAGGTTTATTTTTCTGCCTACTGTGCTATGCGTATACGATTATGTATTAGATGTCGCTCTGAGCTTTCTGTGGTATATGTTATACGATTTGAACCCGGATTTCAGTAAAGTGCATATATATTTACTACTTTACTTTACTGTTGATATATTGAGAAATCCGGATGGGATTGGTGCCCACGGTTTGCTTTTTGTGGCATAAGATGAAGTGTATTTTCCGTGTGCAGGTAATGGTAATTCCACGCTAGTAACGAAACTCTGCCCAAATTTCGAAAAGTTTTTTGTTGGTTCTTGTTTTTGAAGGGGTTTGATTCCGATTTAGGAAGCTAAATCGGGGTTGGTCCTTTCAGCTTGGTATCAGAGCATTAGGTTATAGGTTCTGTAGACTTCTGTAGTCATGTTTACTAAGGATATTTGAGAATGTACAGTATGTCTGGAATGATGACCCGACCGGCCGGCGGATAATCATCAAATTCCGGGTGTTGTATGCTTTCAAATATTTGAAGTTTCATGATTACGTTCCACTTGTTGTGAACGATGTTTTATTCATTAGGATGCCTCCTGACGTGCTTTCCGTGTCGTTTCGGTTGTGGATCCTGTTGAGGATCAATCGACGCGCGATTTGCCAGAGAACAGTGGATTCAGATGAGTACTCAGAGTTCAGAGAATTGTGTGGCACGGTTTGCCTGGGGATGTGTATATGAGCGTCTATATTTTGCCTCAGAGCTGAGATTTGTGGTAGAGATGTTTGCCTGAGTCAGATGGTTGTATTTTGTGGGCTGATATGGTGTGAGTTTCGGTTGCGACTTCATGGCCTACATTCAGAGTGTTGTGTATGTGGTGATGGTTTTATCAGGCTACCCAGCATTCGAATGTGGTGTGTTTACCCACCTGAGGCAGAGATGCATTGTTCACATGTTTGTTCCTGTTTGCACGTGTTATGTGGCTTCAGAGGGAGCTGTGCACGAGGTTCGAGATGAGTCTGAACCTGAGTATCAGAGAGAGTATGATTGATGTGCCTCGGGATGTCCATGAGGAGCTTTGTGTGCTGCACTCAGTGGCGAGGCTATTGAGAAGGAATGATGTACACGGTTTCTGATGTGATGGTTTGAGGAAAGTGGATTTAGTCGAGATTTTGATGAGGTTAAGTTCTGGCACTTTGGGATCAGTGACTTCATCAGGCTGTGGTCTTTCCGATATTGTTGAGGGCATCAGATCAAGCAGAGGATCCGTTTGGCGATGGCGGAGATCACAGTGTAGAGGATTGGCTCCTGTGGCATGAGTTGGGTGATCGTTGGTGATCCTTTCACGTAGCAGGTGTTGCGGTGACTTGTGTTCAAGGAGTACCCTCAGTTGCTGTTTCGGTGGCCAGGAGGGTCACGTTGCGAGGGAGCGCCCTCAGCCAGTTGTTTTTGCGGTTTGGCAGCTTAGAGTCCACGAGGAGATTATGATGCTGTTTCTGGAATGTGACCAACGCAGTCTTTTTGATGAGTTATACAGCAAGTCGCAATTGATGTGTGCGGCCAGTTGGGCATGTTGGAGTTTGTGCCACGACCTTGTTTGAGGACAGACTTTTCTCCGAGGTTACTATTGCTTGATATCCATGGCTATTATACCTGCATCTCACTTCCGAGGCTTTGCAGAGTGTTGCATCCATCCGGAGGTTGCGAGATCCTTGCTGGAGGATATGGGTTAGCCGCGGATCTGTTATAGCTGGACATTGTGGTTTTGGTATGTTTGTGAGTATGGACTTACTGACGATGCATTTGGTTGTGATCGAGTACGTCGAGAAGGAGGTTGTGTTTCGACGACCAGATTTCCCCGAGATACTGTTTTGTGGTGATGGTCGAGCGGATGGTGGAGACAAGTTGTGTGGTTTGCTTAGCACATGTTGTGGGTACTGTAGTTGCTGTACCTGACATTGGTGACATTGAGGTGGTTCCCGAGTTCCAGGTGTGTTTTGGAGGAGTTACCAGGTGTTCCTCCAGTTCGGGAGACCGACTACACCATTGAGATTGTACCAGACGCTGGACTCATTTTACCGACATCTTGTCGTTTGGAGCCAGCGGAGCTGATGGAGCTACAGTTTTGATTCCAGGAGTTGCTGGAGGAGATTTTATGCGACCCCGCGTATCTGCGTGGTGTGCTCTTGCATGGTGTGTATGGATGTTGGTTGGTTCGACGAGGTGATGCATTGACTACCGAAGCCTGATTTGTTTCAGAGGAGAGTGAGTATCCTCTGCTTCAGATGCGTGAGTGGTTTGATCAGCTCGCGAGAGCTTCAATCTTGTCGAAGATTGATTTCGGATCCGGATACCATCAGTTGTGGACCGGTGAGGCAGTTGTGGCTATGTTAGCTTTCGGATCTCGATGCGGACATCATGAGCTTTTGGTCACGCTGTTTGGTTGACCAGTGCCCCGTAGATCGTGTGGACTTGATGGACCAGGTGTTCAGACGGTTTCTGGACGAGTTGCGACCATGTTCGTCGGCAACTTCTTGATGTACTCCAAGAGTGTGGGCCAGCACCTGAAGCAAATGTGAGCAGTTTTGCAGACTTCGTGAGATGATCAGTTATTTGCAAAGTTCAACCAGAGTGAGTTTTGGTTGATTAACGTGATGATTTTGAGCTATGTGATGTTATCTGAGGGAGTTGGCATGGATCCTGACCAGATTGAAGCCTTGTTGATTTGGGGTTGGCCTACCAGTGTACCAGAGATCAGGGGTCTCTTGGGTTTGGCAGGTTATTACCGACGGCTTGTACAGGATTTTCCCGGATTGCCACTACTTTCCAGATCGACGAAGAAGGCGTCAAGTTCGGGTGATTCGATGCATGTGAGGAGAGTTTCTTACTCCTGCAGGATGGTTGACCGTTGCTTCGCTTTTGATCTTACCTGACGATCGTGATGAGTTCGTGGTTACGGCGATGCATCGAGGCTTGGATTTGATTGTGTTTTGATACTGTGTAGCAGAGAGGTGTCTCGTGGTTCCAGACAGTGGAACTTTGTGTGGTTGCATATCCTATGCGTGATTTGGATGTAGCTGTCCTTGTGCTAGCACTAGAGAGTTGGAGATATTACAGTTATGGCGTGCAGCGAGGTGTAGGACGTACACAGATCATTTGAGTTTCATCCACTTGCATTCTCGGCCAGATTTGGGCTTGAGGCAGTGTAGATGGATGGGGTCGACTAACGACTATGGCTGCACCTTTGAGTTTTTTCGGGAAAGGCTGGAGATTATACTTTGACCATCCATTTGGGATGTTGTTGCTGATGCATTCAGTCGGAAGTCGGAAGCTTCAGTGTTTCATGTGTGTGGCTCGAGTTTCCATATTAGCCGAGTTGCGAGCTATGAAAGTTGTGTTCAAGTGTGATGATGTTGAGGCTCGTGGTTTTGCGCGCGGTTGACGCTAGTGATGCGGAGATGTATCAGATACTTTGAGTTTATTACTCGTAGCACAACATGAAGAGCAATGTAGCAGCTTGTGTGTGCTGATGCCACATTCGTCGACTGGCGATGGTTAGGAGGCAGAGACGTGCCGAAATGTGTCAGCTATTTGAGATTTCCGGTTAGACGTGACGGTTGCTGCTGTGATTGTGTATGTTTGTACGCAGTTTGGTTTGTGGTAACCGTTGTTTAGCCATCTACGTGGTGTGCTTTTGTCCCAGTTCGCTGATCGAGACAATTGGCTACAACTGTGTGTTGGCGAGCTTTGTAGCGAGCATTGGGGACTAAGTTACGAGTTAGTATCGGTTCTTATCCTCAGATTGGCGAGCAATCTTTGAGGACTATTCAAACCTTGGAGGGCATGTTGTGGACTTTGGTATTGTAGTTCCGGAGGATTTGAGACCAGCATCTTCAGTTGTTGGAGATTGCATGCAATACCGGTTTGTTGACTACTATGATTGTGATGTTGCATGTTGTCGTTTTGTGGACGACGTTGTACTCCATTGTGCTGGAGTGAGTTTGGTTTGAGTTTGAGTTAATGTTTGATTCTGATGTTGTGGAATGTGCTACCACAGACTGTCAGATTAGTGGAATGGGGTTGATAATTGCCTGAAACCGATGTTTGAGTTATGTTGTCATGAGTGTGTGAGTTATGTTGATGTGTGTTGAGTTATGAATTGGCACGTTGTATTGATTTGTATGTGGCCA
The DNA here is from genome assembly GCA_946800695.1 of Geum urbanum. Taxonomy (NCBI): domain Eukaryota; kingdom Viridiplantae; phylum Streptophyta; class Magnoliopsida; order Rosales; family Rosaceae; genus Geum; species Geum urbanum. Next base: position 12,766,976 of record OX327017.1, on the reverse strand, counting down.
TATGCGAGTTTGTGTTATGCCGTATGGTTCGGCACCGCCTATAGTGTTGGCTTTTGTGTGTGTGTTGTGTTCCGTGTGGCAGAACTGTGTTTCAGATGTGTTACGTGTGGTGTACCCTATCAGTTCCTTATGCAAGAACACTTGGCGATTGTGGGGAGCCAGTTCAGATTTGTGATTTGAGGGTACAGGGATTTCAGCACGGAGTTATCTCCTATTGTGGAGTTTGTGATCAGAGTTGTTCAGTCGACATTGTCGCTAGAGAGTTGAGCAATATGCAGTGGCAGTGCTCCTACCTTACAGTCGGCAGACTTAGAAATTTCGAGGTCGAAATTTTTCTAAGGGGGGTGGATTTGTGACGACCCGGACCAGAATAAGCAGTTGGATCAGCTATATACGTGAGTTACTGCGTAGTCGCAGCTGTCCGACAGTTATTCGAATCGCCGAACTTGTTAACGACTAAATTATTGGCCGAGAATTGGAGCTGGGTCTATTCTCGAGAGTCGTTGTACGTGTGATTACGAGTTCGTGGGCAGTTCCGGATCATTATTTCGACGACTGAGGAATTAATTATGAATATTTGAAGTTTCGACGGAAATGGATTTAAATGGCAGGTTTGTTCGCGACTAAATTATCAGACGAGAATTTGGCTTCGGATCCTTCACGGAAGTTGTTCAGAATTTAATTTTGAGTTCGTAAGAACTTCCGGAGCATGATTTTGAGTTACAGAGTTTAAGTTGTGAATTTTGCCGTTTGTTGATTGTTTGGTTGATTTAATTATGTATTGGTTTGAACAGTTGACTTTTTATCCGATTGGCCGAGGTGTTTGACTTCGGGTGATTATTGAAGAGTATGTCGAGATGAGTTTGTGGCCGCGAGAATTATCGGACTCGGATACACGACGAGAAAGTTACGCGCGTTTGAAGTTCATTAAATGGATAATTATGAGTTTCCGTTTTGGGAAAGTCTATATATAGCAGTTTCCCCTTTGGGAAAGTCAAAGATGGAAATAGTAGGTTTGACTTGTTTGACTTTGGTTGACCGTTGGAGGAGGTGATGTTCACGACGGCGACTTCGGCTTCTATGGCGGCGTGGGGTTTCCGGCCACCCCACGGCTCGGGGAGGGATCCTACCGCTTCGCCTCAACCTTCTCATTCCGTTCCCGGTCGCATTTCCCGGTGTGGGTCACCGGAGAGGAAGTTATTCCGGCAAGAAACGTTGACAAAGTTGTTCAGTGCATGATTTTGAGTGGAATAGGTGCAGCACCGCCGTGAAATTTCACGTCCGGCGGCGGCGCCACCATGGACGACGGTCAACGGTCAACAGGTTTGACTTTTTGGACTTTCGACAAGTCGCATGTCATTTGATTCGAAATCGCGCCCCGATCGCAGTGGGGAGGTTCATTTTTCGAGTTGAGCGTCCGAACGTAAAGCGAGGGGTTCGTGATCGTTCTTTTAGCGAGGGATTTTCCACCAGATCACGGGTTAACGCGATACGCGTTACGCCAGTCTGTGAGTGGACAATTTCTTTTCACGGAAATGATTGCGAGTCTTTTATATGATTTTCGAATTTAAGCATGCGTACGAGATTACAAGTTATACGAGCATGTGTTAGCTGATTATGCTTATATCATTATATATTATGTATATGCGTTTATATGCTGTTTATTGCATTTGCATCAAAATATTTATGATTTGGTTTACACAGAGTACAGTCTTGGTTATGTTGTTGTATCGATACACTTGCCTCTCGGCTGATCCCCGATGGTAGGCTTATTGCCAGGGGAGGCTGTGACTCCTGACCCGAGGTCTTTACCGGGGGAAGGCAGACCTCTGACCTGAGGCCTTTCTGGCTAGAGTCACGTGTGGGTCTGGGATCCCATGATTCAGACTGTACTAGCACGGAGGTGTCCATGAGTGAGCCCGTGGAACTTTTACTTGCATGCACTGTACACTGGAGGAGTGTGAGTTTTACGTCGTGTACTATGTTGTATTTTATTTACCTGGACTCGCATATGTTTTTATAACATATATATTAACTGGTGAAAGACATTTATTTTCGTCCACTCACTCTAACGTGTTTTATGTCTTTCCCCTGAGCTTTTCGATTTTCGTGCCCAGTTTGCAGTTCAGGCTCTGGTGTCGTACGTCGTGGTTGGAGGCATAGTGCTCGAGCAATCTTGTTTCATCCAGTAGGTTTATTGTTCTGCCTACTGTGGTATGTGTATATGGTTATGTATTAGATGTCGCTCTGAGCTTTCTGTGGAATATGTTATACGATTTTAAACCCGGATTTCGGTAAAGTACTATTGTATGTATTGTTTACTTTACTGTTGAGATATTGAGAAATCCGAATGGGATTGGTGCCCACGGTTTGCTTTTTGTGGCATAGGATGAAGTGTATTTTCCGCGTGCAGGTAATGGTAATTCTACGTTAATAGCAAAACTCTGCCCAAATTTTGAAAAGTTTTTGTTGGTTCGTGTTTTCGAAGGGGTTCGATTCCGGTTTAGGGAGCTAAATCGGGGTTGGGTCCTTTCAGCTTGGTATCAGAGCATTAGGTTGTAGGTTCTGTAGACTTCTGTAGTCGTGTTTACTAAGGATATTTGAGAATGTACAGCATGTCTGGAATGGTGACCCGACCGGCCGGCGGATAATCATCAAATTCCGGGTGTTGTATACTTTCAAATATTTGAAGTTCCATGATTACGTTCCACTTGTTGTGAACGATATTGTATTCATTAGGATGCCTCCTGACGTGCTTTCCGTGTCATTTCGGTTGTGGATCCTGTTGAGGATCATTCGACGCGAGAATTGCCAAAGAACAGTGGATTCAGATGAGTATTCAGAGTTCAGTGAACTGTGTGGCACGGTTTGCCTGGGGATGTGTATATGGGCGTCTATATGTGGCCTCAGAGCTGAGATTTAGTTACATGCAAAAATTGTACCTTTCTTGATGATACATCTAATTATAGTGGACCAAACCAAAAAGCAACACTTGTTTAGAAAGGTGAACCATGAGGTGAATCATGATGTCAAAGAAAGCAAGGGAAAAATTCTATCTAATTTACAAAAGATATAGATAATTTCTTGTGTAGTTCGAGAAAATCTGACTTCTTCAACTCTCTGGCGCATAACTTCTGCCACCATTTGCACAATGCAACTATTAGTTCGAAAACGTCTTTAGGCAAATAAGGTCGAATTACCACTGGAATCAAATGTTGTAACATAACGTGATAGTCATGAGTCTTTAGACCATAGATCTTGTGATCCCCAACATTGACATATCGATATATATTCGCTGCATAATTAGACGGATACCGAATATTTTTAAACCAGTTGAATATAGTATCTCTCAGTACAGACTTTACTATATAAGGTGCATCGGGCATCTTGTTATACACACCATTTCCATCCCTCTTTATCCATAAGGTCCGGTGCAAATTCATAGTTTCAATATCTTTTTGAGATTTGGGAGTATCCTTAGTGTTGAGCTTAATACTGAGAATTATTTCGACCACGCGGTCACACATATCTAGGTTGTTTATGAGTTTCAACTTCGACAAGTAAGGTAGTTCAAAGAAAATACTCATGTAGTGCCAAAATTTAAGCTCATATGAAAGGTTTGGATTAAGCTTCTTCACATCATCGTCATTTCTCAACACACTGAAATCAAAGTCGATTAACCTCTCAGAAATCTCTTCGCCAGACCACCGTCTGGGTTGCGAATTTTCCTCTACTGTCCCGTCAAAATCATCCTTATTGTTTCGCCATAAGTGATCATGAGGAATCCATCTATGGTAACCCATGTAACATACCTTCACTGCATGCCAACTAGCTTTGACATCATCCAAGCAGACAGGACAAGCTTTGCATCATTTGGTGGTGCAAGATGCCAACATCCCGTACGCAAGAAAATCGTTGATGGTCCACATTACAGCTGCTCTCGTCATGAACATTATGTTAATGAACTTGTCATAAGTTAGGACTCTATTTTTTCACAACAGATTCAGCTACATTCTCCCACAATATTCCATGTTGAAATGTTTAATAGCCTCTCCATCTGCCGGATGTCTGAGCACATCGTCATTTAGCCTCTGTCGTTCTGTATACCATTTTATTGTCTGTGCTATGTTTAGAGACATGTACAAATACTGTAGTATGAGAATCAATGAAAAATAACGAAGCACCTTGACGACAACCTTCTTCTTTGAACTCCTTATATTAGACTTAAACAACCTGGACTTGTTGCATACAAGACGGTAGTCCAAATGTGCATACTCCTTGTAAAACAACACAATTATTTTTGCACGCGTGAATTTGCTTGTACTTTAGACCGAGGGACTTCAAGATCTTTTTTATCTTGTAATGGGTTTCAGGAAGCTTGTGACCCTTAGGCACGGGGTATACTGAGGTCTGGGCTTGAAGTATCATGTTGTTTTACTTATCCATCTTAGTAGTATCAATGTCTGGAAAGGTTGCGGTGACTGTGTGATAATTAGGATTATCATAACCTCCCTCTTCGTGTTGGTGTGTAACAACATGACTGAATGCCACAAAAACATCATACACTAAATCCATAGTTGTGATAACCCGAACCGAAAGTGGTATGTTTATCGACTTGATTTACGAGTTCCGCGATTAGTCGCGATTTTGTCGTAATTAGTTAATATGGCGGCCTCGTTAACGACTAAATTATCGGGCAAGAATTTGATTTGAGATCCTTTACGAAAGTTGTAGAGAATTTAATTTCGAGCTCGTGGGAACTTCTGGAGGATTATTTCGAGATACGAGTAATAAGTTATGAATATTTTCGGCCATCGGATATTGTCGTATTTATTCGTTTGAGTTTCGATACGTATACGGTATAAATACGGGAAAATACGTGACGATTTTGGAAACTTTTCAAATTGGGAAACTGGGCCGTTGACCCGCGTTGACCACGGGTCAAGGGCGACCCGTTTGGAGGCCGATCGGTTTTCTTCATCGTTGGGCCATTTTCTGGCCACGGTTGGCTGAGGTTTCTTCATGGAAATTGTTGGGCTCGTGCCCCTCGTCAATTTGGTAGGTGGATGGCCTTGTATGGTGGCCGGAGGAGAGAGTATTGTCACGGCAAACTTCACGATTTCAGGCGAGAATTCGGTGGCCTTGGGTGGCAGCGTGGCGGCCGAGTTGGTGGTTGCCCTTTGAGGGGTTTTCTTAGCCTTGGAGAGAGGAAGCTTTTAGAAGTGGTTTCAAGCCTTGCCGTGGCTAGAGGAGGGAGATCGGAGGTGATGAAATTCCGGTGAGGGTTTGTGTCTTTGAGGTGAGTTTTGGACCTTTTCCGGTCAAAATTGGCCTTAACTTTGAACTAGAAAGTTGTTGGAAATGTCGAGATCTTCAAATCCATGTGTAGGTCGAATTTTTCTGGGCCAATGGCATTTTCTGGCGGCGGTGGCAGCGGCGGCGATTTTCCATCCGAGGTGTTTTTCGACAAGTTTTATGTCGTTTTGCTTGTAATCGCGCACCGATCGCAGTGGTGAGGTATATATTTCAAATTAAGCATCGAAAATTATAGCGAGATTTTATGGTGTGGTTATTGGGTTTTTGACGATTTCGTCGATATTGAGTTATATGTTTCCGGGAATGGTTGATTCTCGAGATGTGATTCAAGGTTTTGAAATATGATTTTGAGCAGTGGATTTTATGATTATTCAGGGGATCGTGATCGTTCGTTTGGCGAGGGATTTTTCGCCGGATCACTGGATTAATGCGTATTGCGTTATGCTCATCTGTGAGTGGACCTTTTTATTTTCATTGTCGTAGTGAGTTCTTGATTTTCGTATTTATTTACGATACGATGTTGAGATTATTTACTATTTTTGGAGGTATTATTTTATATTTTATATGGTGATGGTATTTACTTAGCATCGATGCATTGGCTACTCGGCTCATCACCGGTAGTCCAGATCCAGGGTTGAGAGATTCCCCTGATGTGCCCACTAGGCTTGAGAGATTCGCCTAGTCTATCACCGTCAGGCTTGAGAGATTCGCCTGACCGTCGGGCTTGAGAGATTCGCCTGGCACCCCCATTCATTTTATGAACTCTCTTTGCTTTGTTTTACGATATATATTTGGTGAAAGGCATATGATTATTTTCATCCACTCACTCTAACGATTTTATTTGCCTTTCCCCTGGGCTTTTCGGTTTCCGTGCCCAGATTGTAGTTCGGATTCTGGTGTCGCACGTTGCAGTCGGAGGCTTAGTGTTCGAGCTACCTTGCTTTTCCAGTAGGTTTCTTTTTTTGCCTACTATGGTATATTTATGTATTTATACACTAGAGGTCGTTCTGATTATTCTAGAGTTATACTTTCATATGATTTTTCTCCGGATTTCTGTAAAGTATAGTTTTACTTATTACTTTACATTATTGTTATGATATTGAGAAATCCGGATGGGATTGGTGCCCACGGTTTGATTTTTGTGGCATAGGATGAAGTGTGTTTTCGGGTGCAGATTAATGGCAATTCCACGTAGTAGCGAAACTCTGCCGAAATTTTCATGGTTTTCGAAAGTTCGTGTTTTCAGAAGGGGTTTGATTCCGGTTTAGGAAACTAAATCGGGGTTGGGTCCTTTAATCTTGGTATCAGATCATTAGGTTTTAGGTTCTATAGACTTCTGTAGTCCTGTTTACTAAGGATATTTGAGAATGTACAGCATGTTTGGAGCGATGACCCGACCGGCCGGCGGATACTCATCAATGCTCTGGGTGTTGTATGCTTTCAAATGTCTGAGGTTCCATGATTACGTCCTGTTTGTTGTGAATAATGTCTTATTCATTAGGATGCCTCCTTGACGTGCTTTCCGTGTCGGTATGGTTGTGGATCCTATTGAGGATCAGTCGACGCGCGACTTGATAAATGAGTTATGGGTTCGGATGAGCATTTTGGGTTTAGAGATATGTGTGGCATGGTTTACCCGGTTATGCGTGTATGGGTGCCTACATGTTGCTTCTTAGCAGAGAATTGTGGTAGTTGATATTTTGCTTGAGTTAGATCATTACATTTGGTGGGTTGGTATTGTATGAGTTCCTGTTGCTACTCTATGACCTACATTCAGGGTATTGTTTATACGGAAATGGTTCAATTAGGCTACCTAACAACGGAAATATGGAGTGTATACCAACCTGAGGCAGAGATGTATCGTTCACATGTTTGTCCCAGTTTCCACGTGTTATGTGGCTTCAGAGGAAGCAATACACGAGATTCGAGATGAGTTTGAACCTGAGCATCAGAGGGATTTTAACTGTTATGCCTCGAGACAACCGTGAGGAATTTGATGTGCTGCACTCAGAGGCAAGGACATTGAGAAGGAAAGGCATATGCGGTTTTCGACATGTTGGTTTGAGGAAGGTGAACTTAGTCGAGATATTTGATGAGGTTGAGTTCAGGCACCTCGGGATCAGTATCTTCATCAGGCTGTGGCCTTTTCGATTATGTTGAGGGTCATCAGATCAAGGTAGGAGATCCGTTTAGTGGAAAAGGAGATCATAGAGTAGTGGACTTGTTCCAGTGGCATGAGTCAGGGTGGTCGTTGGTGATCCTTCCACACAGTAAGCATCGCTGTGATTTGTGTTCGAGGAGTACTCTCAGTTGCTATTTTGGTGGCTAAGAGGGTCACGTCACGAGGGAACATCCTCAGTCAGCTGTTTTAGTGGTTTGGTAGCTCAGAGTTCAGGAGGGGGTCAAGGTACCATTTCTGGAGTTTGACCAACGCAGACTTTTAGACAAGTCAATTAGCAAAGTCGCAATCAACGTGGACGATTAGTTGGACATGCCAGAGTTCGTGCCACGACCCTGTGTGAGGACAAAGTTTCTCTGAGGTTACCGTTGCTTGATATCCATGGCTATTATGCATGCATCTCCACTTCCGGGGTTATGGAGAGTGTTGTATTCATTCGGAGGGATTGTGAGATCTTTGTTGGAGGTTATAGGTTAGCCGCAGATCTGTTATTGCTGAATATCGTCGATTTTGATGTGATTTTGGGTACAGACTTCTTGACGACACATTGGGCTATGTTCGATTGTCACAAGAAGGAGGTTGTGTTTCGACGACAAAGGTTCCCAGAGATACTGTTTCGCGGTGAGAAGAATATTTCATTGCCATGTGTGATTCCAGTGATGAAGGCCGAGCGGATGATGAAGAAGGGTTGTGTTGCTTACTTAGCTCATGTTGTGGATACTACGGCGGCTGTGCCAGGACATTGGTAATATTGAGGTGGTTCCTGAGTTTCCAGATGTGTTTCCGGAGGAGTTACCGAGTATTCCTCTAGTGCGGGAAATCGATTTCACCATTGAGATTTTACCATGTATTGGACCCATATCACAGGCACCTTATCGTATGGCGCCAGCGGAGTTGAAGGAGCTACAGATTCAACTTCAAGAGTTGCTGGAGAAGGTTTTATACGACCCAGTGTATCACCGTGGGGTGTTCCTGTATTGTTTGTGCGGAAGAATGATGGTTCTATGTGATTGTGTATTGATTACCGGAAGCTGAATCAGGATTCAGAGAAGAGCAAGTATCCTCCACTTCGGATTGACGACTTGTTTGATCAGCTCAAGGGAGCTTCAGTCTTTTCGAAGATTGATCTCAGGTCCGAATATCATCAGTTGAGGATCAGAGAATCGGATGTGGCCAGAACAGTTTTTATATCACGGTACGGGTATTATGAGTTCTTGGTTATGCCATTTAGGTTGACCAATGCCCCCGCAGCTTTTATGGACTTGATGAACCGGGTGTTCAGACGGTTTCTGGACAAGACTATGATCGTGTTCATCGATAATATCTTGATTTACTCCAGAAGTGTGGGCCAGCACAAGAAGCATTTGCAAGCTGTTTTGCGGACTTTGTGAGATAATCAGCTATTTGCGAAGTTCAGCAAGTGTGAGTTTTTGTTGGTTAGCGTGAAGTTTTTGGGTCACGTGATAACAGTTGAGGGAGTTAGCGTGGATCCTGACAAGATTGAAGCCGTGTTGAATTGGAGTAGACCTACCATTATACCAGAGATCGAGAGTTTCTTGGGTTTGGCAGGTTACTCTCGGTGCTTTGTGTAGGATTTTTCTCGGATTGCCACTCCACTTTCCAGATTGACGAAGAAAGGCATCAAGTTCGAGTAGTCTGACGCATGTAAGGAGAGTTACTTACTCCTGAAGGAAAGGTTGACCACTGCACCGGTTTTGATTTTATCTGACGATAGTAGAGAGTTCGTGGTTCACAGCGATGCATCGAGTTTGGGACTTGGTTGTGTTTTGATGCAACTTGGCAGAGTAGTGGCTTATGGTTCCAAACATTGGAAACTTTATGAGGTTACATATTCTGTGTATGATTTGGGAGTTGTTGTCTTTATGTTAGCATCGAAGAGTTCGAGACACTACTGCTACGGCGTGCAGCGCAATGTAGGATGTACACTGATCACATGAGTTTCATCTACTTGCATATTTAGCCAGATTTGAGCTTGAGGCAACGTAGATGTATGGGGTCGATTAACGACTATAGCTGCACATTTGAGTTTATTCGAGAGAGGCTAATGTCGTTGCTGATGCATTCAGTCAGAAATCGGGAGCTTCATTGTTTTATGTGTGTGTGGCCCGAGTTTCCATGTTAGCCGAGTTGCGAGCTACAGGAGCTGAGTTAGAGTGTGATGATGATGAAGCTCATTGTTTTACATACGTTATGCACTAGTGGTACGAAGATGTATCAGATACTTCAAGTTTACTACTCGTGATGCAACATGAAGAGGAATATAACAGCTTATGTGAGCAAATGCCACATTTGTTGGCAAGTGAGGGCAGAGAGACAGAAACTTGCTGGGAAGTTACAGCCATGGGAGATTTTCGATTGGAAGTTGGAGCTTGTCACTGTGGATTTAGTGATACCAGTTATCGGGTCATTGTGGACCATTTGATAAAATCAGTTCTTTTCCTTGTACTTCCGGAAAAGATTTCAGTGGGCAGACTGGCAGAGCAGTATTTGGAAGAGATTGTCCATTTTTATGGTGTGCCAGTGTCCCAGGTTGCTGATCGAAATAATCAGTTACAACAGAGTGTTGGCAAGCATTGCAGTGAGCATTGGGGACCAGATTACAGTTTAGTACCATTTCTTATCCTCAGATTGGTGGGCGATCTTAGAGGACTATTCAGTCTTTGAGGGGAATGTGGTGGTCTTGCGTATTGCAGTTCTGAGGGATTTGGGACTAGCAGTTTCATTTGTTCGAGATTGTTTGCAGTACCAGTTTGTAGACCAGTATGATTATGACATTGTATGAAGTCGTTTATAAGAAACAGTGTTGCACTCCTTTGTGTTGGAGCGAGTTAGGATTGAGCTAGCGTTTGATCCTGATTTAGTGATATGCGCTACTGTAGACCTTCGGATTAGCAGGGACAGGTTGATAATTGCTCGAGTTCGACAGTGAAGTAATGTTGATGTGAGTAGGTTGAGTTATGAATTTTCCATGTTATTTTGCTCCGTATGTGATCATGGGGCGAGTTTGTGTTGTGCCATATAGTTTGGCATTGCCTATAGCGTTGGCCTTTGTGTCTGTTGTATTCCATGTGGTGGAACTACATTTCAAATTTATTGCATGTTTTGTACCCTATCAGTTCCTTATACAGGAAGACTTGGCAATTGTGGAGTAGCCAGTTCAGATTCAGGATTTGAGGGTACAGGGATTACAACACAGAAATATTTCTTACATGAAAATCTGTTGGCAGAGTCATTCAGTTGAAGTTGCCACTCGGGAGTTGAACTATATGCAGAAGCAGTGTCCCTACTTTTCAGTTCGCAGACTTGGAAATTTCGAGGTCAAAATTTTTGTAAGGGGGGTAGATTTGTGACACCCCGAACCGAAAATGGTTTGTTTATCGACTTGATTTGCGAGTTCTGCGATTAGTCGCGATTTTGTCGTAATTGGTTAATATGGCGGCCTCATTAATGACTAAATTATCGGGTAAGAATTTGATTTGAGATCCTTCATGAAAGTTGTAGAGAATTTAATTTCGAGCTCGTGGGAACTTCCGGAGGATTATTTCGAGATACGAGTAATAAGTTCTGAATATTTTCGGCCGTCGGATATTGTCGTATTTATCCGTTTGGGTTTCGATACGTGTACGGTGTAAATACGGGCGAATACGTGACGATTTTGGAAACTTTCCAAATTGGGAAACTGGGCCGTTGACCCGTGTTGACCACGGGTCAAGGGCGAGCGGCCCGTTTGGAGGCCGATCGGTTTTCTTCATCGTTTGGCCATTTTCCGGCCACGGTTGGCCGAGGTTTCTTCATGGAAATTGTTGGGCTCGTGCCCCTCTTCAATTTGGTAGGTGGATGGCCTTGTATGGTGGCCGGAGGAGAGAGTATTGTCACGGCAAACTTTGTGATTTCAGGCGAGAAATCGGTGGCCTTGGGTGGCGATGTGGTGGCCGAGTTGGTGGTTGCCCTTTGAGGGGTTTTGCTAGCCTTGGAGAGAGGACGATTTTAGAAGCGGTTTTAAGCCTTGCCGTGGCCGGAGGAGGGAGATCGGAGGTGATGAAATTTCGGTGAGGGTTTGTGTCTTTGAGGTGAGTTTTGGTCCTTTTCCGGTCAAAATTGGCCATAACTTTGAACTAGAAAGTTGTTGGAAATGTCGAGATCTTCATATCTATGTGTAGGTCGAATTTTTCTGGGCCGATGGCATTTTTCGGCGGCTGTGGCAGCGGCGGCGATTTTCTGTCCGAGGTGTTTTTCGACTAGATTTATGTCGTTTTGCTCGGAATCGCGCATCGATTGCAGTGGTGAGGTTTATATTTCGAATTGAGCATCAGAAATTACAGCGAGGTTTTATGGTGTGGTTATTGGATTTTTGACGATTTCGTCGATATTGAGTTATATGTTTCCGGGAATGGTTGATTCTCGAGATGTGATTCAAGGTTTTGAAATATGATTTTGAGCAGTGGATTTTATGATTATTCAGAGGATCGTGATCGTTCGTTTAGGGAGGGATTTTCTGCCGCATCACTGGATTAACGCGTATTGCGTTATGCTCATCTGTGAGTAGACCTTTTTATTTTCACTGTCGTAGCGAGTTCTTGATTTCCGTATTTACTTACGATACGATGTTGAGATTATTTACTATTTTTGGAGGTATTATTTTATATTTTATATGGTGATGGCATTTACTTAGCATCGATGCATTGGCTACTCGGCTCATCACCGGTAGTCCAGATCCAGGGTTGAGAGATTCCCCTGATGTGCCCACTTGGCTTGAGAGATTCGCCTAGTCTATCACCATCGGGCTTGAGAGATTCTCCTGGCACCTCCATTCATTTTATGAACTCGCTTTGCTTTATTTTACGATATATATTTGGTGAAAGGCATATGATTATTTTCGTCCACTCACTCTAACAATTTTATTTGCCTTTCCCCCGGGCTTTTCGGTTTCCGTGCCCAGTTTGCAGTTTGGATTCTGGTGTCACACGTCGCAGTCGGAAGCTTAGTGTTCGAGCTACCTTGTTTTTCCAGTAGGTTTCTTTTTTTGCCTACTGTGGTATATTTATGTATTTATACACTAGAAGTCGCTCTGATTATTCTACGGTTATACTTTTGAAAGGACCCAACCCCGATTTAGCTCCCTAAATCGGAATCAAACCCTTTCGAAAACACGAACCAACAAAAACTTTTCGAAATTTGGGCAGAGTTTCGTTACTAGCGTGGAATTACCATTACCTGCACGCGGAAAATACACTTCATCCTATGCCAGAAAAAGCAAACCGTGGGCGCCAATCCCATCCGGATTTCTCAATATATATCAACAGTAAAGTAAAGTAGTAAATATATATACACTTTACTGAAATCCAGTGTAAAAATCATATAACGTATTCAATAGGAAGCTCAGAGCGACATCTAATACATAATCGTATACGCATACCACAGTAGGTAGAACAATAAACCTACTGGATGAAACAAAGTAGCTCGAGCACTATGCCTCCGACCACGACGTGCGACACCAGAGCCTGAACTGCAAACTGGGCACGGAAATCGAAAAGCCCAGGTGAAAGACAATAAACACGTTAGAGTGAGTGGACTAAAATAAATGTCTTTCACCAGTTAATATATATGTTTAAAATAACATATGCGAGTCCAGGTAAATAAAACAACATAGTACACGAGGTAAAACTCATACTCCTCCAGTGTACTGAGCATGCAAGTAAAATCCCACGGGGTCACTCATGGACTCCTCCTTGCTAGTACAGTCTGAACCACGGAGTCCTTGACTACCATGTGATTCTAAGCCAGAAATGGCCTCGGTTCCGGGGAATACGCCCCTCACCGGTCTGGTTGGGGAAACGCCCCTCCAGGCGGCCCTCCGTCGGGGATCAGCCGACGAGGCAAGGTGTATCGATACAACAACGTAACTGAGACTGTACTCTGTGTAAACCAAATCATAAACAGTTCGATGCAAATGCATGAAATAACATATAAGTGTATGTATATTCGTATACGTATATCCGTATAAGTGTAATCGTATAATCGTAAAACACATGCTCATGTAATCCGAAATCTCATACGCATGCTCAAGTTCATAAATCATATAAAAGACTCGCAAAATTTCCGTGAAAAGAAATGTCCACTCACAGACTGGCGTAACGCGTATCGCGTTAACCCGTGATCCGGCGGAAAGTCCCTCGCCAAAAGAACGATCACGAACACCTAAATATTCACAAAATCCATATCTCAAACTCATAATCCAACAATACAAACCAAACCACGAGAAACCACCGTTCTCGGAAACAGATAATTCAAAGTCGACGAATCATCGAAAATCCGTATATACCACTTTAATACCTCGCTTTACGTTCGGACGCTCAACTCGAAAAACGAACCTCCCCACTGCGATCGGGGCGCGATTTCGAGTCAAATGACATGCGACTTGTCGAAAGTCAAAAAGTCAACTCTGACCGTTGACCGCCGCCGTTGACCGCCGTCCACGGCGGCGCCACTATTGACCGGAGAGTTTCACGGCGGAGCCACCCTTATTCCACTCAAAATCACCCACTGAGCAACTTTCATAACTGCAACAAAGTCCAATTCAAACTCTAACTAGCTCAATTTCATGAAAACCCGAATTGGTACCAAATCTTCAACTCCAAAATTCTCCATGTACACATCGAATTGAAACACGAAACTTACAGGGGAGCATCAAGGGGATGAGAGCTTCAAAGCCCACTCAAAGTTGCAGCTCAATTCGGTCCAAAACCAAGAACCCGAAATACAAAGTTTTCCCTCCATTTTGGCCGGATTTCTCTTCCAATTCCGGCGAGCCTTGCCGTGAAAGGAGGCCGGAATCACACTCAAGGGACCAAGGCGCGTCTAAAGGGACCAACCCCGTCACACGGGGTGGCCGGACTCGATCGCCACCGCTAGCCACCGTGGGTATCGACGTGAAACCTCCTCCACCGAGTTAACTCGGTCAACTCGGTCAAACCCCAAAATAGAAAGTCATCCCCTTACCCAGAATAGCAGGTTACTATATATAGCCTTTCCCAAAACGGAAACTTCATGTTTATCCAATTGATATACGCATTTTATGCTCGTTTCTTAACGCATTTCCCTTTACGTTTAGCTATGTTATTATCTTAGTTTTTATGTTTTCCTTATTTAATTTGTTATTTTGAAGATATTTACGGTGGAGATTAATAACGGCGCAATTTGGAGGAATTTCGGCGATTTTGCGATTTTTGCGATTTTGGACCTCCGAAAATGGGCCGGCCCAAAAAGCAAATTATGGGCCGATTTCTCAAATCTTGTTTCTGCCCATTATCAAGCCCAAACCCATTCATTTTGGCATGGAAGCCTTTTGGTGAAGTTGAAAAGTCAACAATATCAAGCTTTGTGACTCATTTTAGTGACTAAGCTTTGTGATCATCACAAAAGATGACTTGCCATGTGACTTGCCATGGTGACTCTTGCTTAGGGTTTATAAATGGTGACTTGCATGGTGACTCTTGCTTAGGGTTCACAAATGATGATCACAAAAGGTGACTAAGGGAGTGACTTGCCATATTGATCATTACTTGCATTAAATGGAGGGAGGCAAGGTGGAAGAGAGAAGGCAACATCCCTTGCCTATATAAGAGAGGAGGCTGGCCATATATTATGCATCTCTCATTTTACAAGCAAAAACTCTACACAAATACTCCTCCACCATAAACACTTCAAGGATTCTCAAGCAAAGCCGAAGCACATCTTCTCCATCCAAGCCGAAGCAATCCTCCTCCATCCAACACAATACGCTAAGTCCCTTGTGAAGGAAATCCATCTCCACCGTAGATCATCAAGCATTCAAGACAAAAAGTGTAACCATGATCTTCACTTTCATTTCTTTTGCTTTGTATTTGAACCTTTTGATGTATTGGAATACATTTATGTATCAAATGAAGAACAAGTTTAGATTTGTGTTTTATGTGTTTAAACCGATTCATAAGTTGCATGTGTTTATGATTTCTAGCCTTTTATGCATGTTTGATACAATCTTAAAGCTTCGTAAGCATGTGTTAGAAAATACGCTAAGTCCCTCTCTTTCGCATGTTTCGATGATCGTATGTTGTTTAGGATGTTTATACGCTAAGTTGCATTCCTACTCAATTATTAAGCATGTATATTTAGTTAGAAGTTATGAATTTCGTAACTTACAAAAAGGTTTGATGCATGAAAAGGGTAGGCTAATAAGATGAGATGATCACATGTAATTAGTAGTGTAACTTCTTATTTTTAGCAAGCATAATTAAACTTTAAGTTTCTTGATTGTTGAAACTTGTCTATGAGTAAAACATGTTAGATGCCTAAGAGTTTTAGTTGTGTTTGCATGTTTTTGTACTTTAATTTCGTAGATTAAACAACCAACTTCCAATCCCCCCAAACATTTACATTTCCGCTTATTAACGAAACCATGCATGCGCCCTTAATTCCCCGGATAAAGAACGATCCCTACTCGCCAATATTACAAATGACAAAAGAAGGGTTTAAATTGCAATGCGCGTAATCTGTGTTTTTAAGTTAACGTGAATGCATGTTTTGCGCGTATCAATTTTTGGCGCCGTTGCCGGGGAGTTAGAATGTTTTTGTATGATTTCGTTGTACATTTGTGATTAAAAGCATGTCTAAATTTTCGACGTACATACTTGTTCATTCTTGTTTATACTTAAAGAAATTTACATACATGTTTACAATGCATACTTTTACTTAGACGAATTTATTTATACTTAGTTTTTACACTTGCATAATTTATTTTCATGTTAAAGGACAGTCTTTGATTTAATTTGAGTACTAGCACTTAGTTATTAAATAAATCTCTATGGAATAGGTGGTGCCTCTTTTGTTTGTCTATCTCCTTAACCCTTCGTGATGTGTGGATTTCATCACCACACGCCATAACCTAAGTGAAGTTATGGGCACGAGGTTGTGGGCGGAGTTTACAAACACTTGAGATTGTATACTATCTTGTGAATTCGAGTAAGAGTTGGTTATGATGTCTAGAAGGGTTATGAATGGTGACGGGTTTTGAACTAAGAAAACAGAACACCATTGGAGTATATACTCTTACGAGTAAGCCTCGGGGTGTTTCTAAGAACAACAATGGAGTATATACTCTTACGAGTTAGCCTCAGGTTGTTCCCAGAAATTAGTTCTCACCTCTCGCGTTACATCTATCCCAACTGGTCATTTCCAACAATTACGATGATTAACGATAGTTGGTATACATTTTCGCGCGGGCCGCACGGACAAGAGATTTATTCAATAACTAAGTCGTGTATTCCTTTTAAATCATAGGCACAATCAAAACGTAGACGTACTTAAATTGATTTACATTGTGCACGAGTATTGGTTATAAGGTTTCGTTCTTTGGAATAGGTGGTGCCTCTTTTTCTGGTTTATCTCCTTAACCCCTCGTGATGTGTGGATTTTATCACCACACGCCATAACCTAAGTGAAGTTATGGGCACGAGGTTGTGGGCGGAGTTTACTAAGAACTTGAGATTATATACTATCTCACAAATTTGGCTGATTGTTGGATATGGTGAATGGGTTTATGATTGGTGCCGGGTTTCGGATCTAAGCAATAGAACACCATTGGAGTATATACCGTAACTGGTTAGCCTCAGGGTGTCTCTAGGAACAACATTGGAGTATATACTCTTACGAGTAAGCCTCGGGTTGTTCTAAATATTAGTCCTTACCTCTCGCGTTATCTCTATTCCTACTAACCATTTCTAAACGTAACTAAGCTGAATTGTAGTCGGTATATATTTTCGCGCGGGCCGCACGTCCAAGAAATTTACCGAATGATCATTTCTCGTACTCTCTGTAAATCATAAGTGCATACGAATACGGATAAATACGAACTTGATAAATACGACATAATCCTTTAAATAGATGGTATATCGGATTATGCATGCTTAGACCTCCTGGAATCAGACTTCATCTTCGGATGAACGAGACCCATTGCACAGTCGAGAGCCTCTGCACCACGTACCATCGGGGCCAAAGGAAATAAATGAAACTTAGTCAAATTTTTGTGTTTGTTTGTGCATTAAAAACTGTAAAGGACTAACAAACGTTACTTAGCTTGCATAACCTCTCTTAGGCTTTATGATACTCGGATTTCACTACCGAGTACCCTAACCTAAGTGAAGTTAGGGACATAAGATCGAAGAAGAGGTCATTCTTTGCATTCATTTTTTTTTAGCACGTAACTCGTGTGTTTTCTGCAGGTTCTAACGTTTTCTCTTATGCATGCACTCCATCTTTCACGTAGGATTGTTGTTTAATGCATTTTATTGAAAAAAAATGTGTGGTGCATAAATTCGATGTGAATTATTGTTTGCTTGTATTTGAACTTTGTTTATATATGTTCTAACTAAATTCTTGGGTTTAGCATTATATAGTTTTAATTTGCAGAAAACATGTGTCTTAGTTTATTACATTCTTTTGCATAGCCCATAAAATTGATTAAATCATTTGCATTACTTAGTAAATTACATTTAGTGTCTTAAGTATTATAACTTTTGTGTGTTATTAGTAGTTTTTAAGTATTTGTGAGTATTTATAGTATGCTTTGATAGTTTTACTATTTGTTATTGCTTTGTTTTCTAAATATGTCTTACGATTTTGGTTAGTATTCCTATATTCATCTCAAATTCTTTGTTGATACTAACACTTGGTCTTTGGTGGATGCTCAGGCTAATGAATGTCCGATCGGGATCCTGGACCATCTAGAACAAAGTTTGAGGAGATCGCAGAGAGAATAGCGAGACTTAAAGCTCAAACTGACATCCTGGATCATCCCATCATCGAGGAAGTTTCCGAGTCTTCACATTCATCAACCGACCATACTTTAGCCTCATCAACCGACCACAATTCAGAAGCAGAAGCACAACAAGTCAACATGGCCAATGCAGGACAATCTCTTCGCCAGCGCACCTGCTCAACCGAATAGAGCAGTGGGCCTTCGAGCATTGCTTTTCCACAACCGGAGGAAAACATGAAGGATATCGAGCTAAAGAGTGGCTTCCTCCACCGACTACCCATTTTTCATGGACTTTCCAATGAAGATCCGAACAAGCATCTCAAACAATTCCAATTTGTTTGTAACAGCATGAAGCCATCTGATGCTGATACGGAGCTCTTCAAGCTGAAGGCATTTCCATTCACCCTAGTCGACAGGGCCGAGTCTTGGCTAATGGAACTACCGCCGAACCATATTACCTCATGGAAGCAACTTGCGGATATGTTCCTAGCGAAGTACTTCCCGGCCTCAAAGATCACCGTCTTGAGAAAGCAAATCACTGGCATCACACAGAAACCGGACGAGACCTTCGGCCAATACTACGACCGATTCAAAGTTTTGTGTGCCACTTGCCCATCGCATGGATTTTCCGAGACCAATCTCATGAATTACTTTTACGATGGTCTCAAGCCGATTGATAGGGAATTGCTGGATGCAGCAGCCACCGGTGCATTCATGGACTTAACAGAAACCGAAGCTAGAGCTCTTCTAGAGAATCGGGCGAATAATGATGCACAATATGGAATGTCCAACAGACGAGCAGTCGGTGAAGCGAGTTCTACAACCGACGCAGACGAAAAATACGACAAACTAGCTCATATGCTAGAGAAGGTTTTAGAACTTGAGACGACAAGAGCAAAGGCAACTCAACGGCCTGTTTGTGGCATATGTCAAACACAAGGTCACCACAATGACCAGTGCCCTCAAGTGCCGGAACAAGCAAGCGAGCCGGAGCACGCTAACGCCATCGGCGGATATCAGGGAGGACAACGGTATAACAATTATAACAACTATGTCAACCGTGATCATCCGGGTTTTAGATGGAGCAGCAACGAGGGAACTTTGAACCCTCCAGCACCTCAACAAAGCTACCAACGCCCTCCATTTCAACCAAGGCCACCGATGCAGCATGGTTCGTCTTCGCAATCCTTCACCAACCCGGATTACGACAAGATGTTGTCGCAACTTTCGGCCTCCACACAAGTTCTCCTCGACGGACAATCGAAGACAAAGGAGACACTTGACTCACATGGCCGCGACATCACCGAAGTGAAGAAGCAGCTTGGCCAACTTGTTGATTTCATGGGCCAAATCAAGGAAACCGGTCGGCTTCCACCTCAAACCACTCCAAATCAAAGAAACGTGAATGCTATAGTCACAAGGAGTGGGAAGATACTTGAGGAACCAAAGACCAAGCGATCTCATCTTGATGAAGTCACCATTGACGACATCACCAACGAAGAAGAAGATGAGATCGATCCGGCTACTCAAGAGGCCGAAAAACAGAAGGTGACGCCTAATGTCACCAAGGCACAATCACCTCCACAACCTACCCCAATCAAAGGTAAGAACCATATTCCTTCAAATACGGTTATTACTAATTCTCCGTTTGCTGTTGCACCTTTCCCTAGCAGATTATCAAAATCGAAGAAGAAGGACGCCCAATATGAAGATATTTTGGACATCTTCCGAAAGGTGCAAGTGAATTTGCCCTTGATCGAGTGCATAAAACAGGTGCCGATATACGCAAAGTTTCTGAAAGAATTATGC
This sequence comes from Geum urbanum, assembly GCA_946800695.1. Lineage (NCBI taxonomy): Eukaryota > Viridiplantae > Streptophyta > Magnoliopsida > Rosales > Rosaceae > Geum > Geum urbanum. Next base: position 12,746,856 of record OX327017.1, on the reverse strand, counting down.
ACACGGAGGAGGCAAACTCGAGAGAAGGAGGTTGTGAAGGTGAACGCAACCGTTTCGGCGGTTTTGCAGCGTCGGCTACCCCCAAAACTGAAGGACCCAGGGAGCTTTGCAGTTCCTTGCGTAATCGGTGACAACCACTTCAAAGACGTGATGCTTGATCTCGGAGCTTCCATCAACGTCATGCCTTACTATCTTTTCGAATCGATGGAGCTTGGAGATCTCAAGCAAGATGGTGTTGTCATCCAATTAGCCGATCGCACCCACAAGTATCCGAGGGGATACGTAGAAGACGTTCTCGTGCAAGTCAACAACTTGATATTCCTAGCCGATTTCTATATAGTTGACATGGAAGAGAGTCCACTAAACACCACGCCACTACTGCTTGGGCGACCTTTCATGCGGACTGCGAGAACGAAGATTGATGTGTTTCAAGGCACTTTCTCCATGGAGATTGATGGAGAAAGAATCGAGTTCAACATCCTGGACGGGATGAAGTTTCCAATGTCGAGCGTAGCTGCCATTTCGACATATGATCCCGTGGATACCTTAGCACAAGGCTACCTCGACACCATCAATGAGGATGAACTCGACATGGCCATTCAACTTGGGCATGACGGCCTTCTCCAGGCCTTACTAGAGCTTGAACCTCGTATTCAAGACATGGCCATGGCCCTAAATGCAGCACCACGAAAAGTAAGCTTTTCTCCTCCTTTACCAATTACTTTTGGTACTAATAAAATGGTTCCTTCCATCGTAGAAGCTCCAGTTTTAGAACTCAAGCTACTACCGGACCATCTGAAGTATGCGTACTTGGGCGAGAATGACACTTTACCCGTCATTATTTCGTCCGCGCTAGAAGAGGAGCAGGAGGAGAAGCTCGTGAGTGTGCTCAAGAGGTACAAACCCGCAATAGGCTGGACACTCGCGGACATCAAGGGAATAAATCCAGCAACCTGTGTGCATAGGATTTTCCTTGAAGAAGGCACCAAACCTACGCGGGAAGCGCAACGTCGGCTCCACCCTCCGATGATGGAGGTGGTAAAAAAGGAGGTAATTAAACTCATGGACTGTGGAGTTATTTACCCTATTTCTGATAGCCGTTGGGTTTCCCCAGTGCAGGTTGTACCTAAGAAATCGGGAATCACCGTCGTCGAGAATCTGGAAAATGAACTTGTGCCACAACGGACGATCACTGGACACCGAGTGTGCATTGATTACCGGAAGCTAAACGCTGCAACCCGCAAGGATCATTTTCCCTTACCATTCATCGACCAAATGCTGGAAAGATTAGCCGGCCATGCATTTTATTGTTTTCTCGACGGATATTCCGGCTACAACCAAATTAGCATTGCGGAGGAAGATCAAGAAAAGACAACGTTCACGTGCCCGTTCGGAACGTTTGCCTATCGCCGCATGCCATTTGGACTGTGTAACGCACCAGGTACATTTCAACGTTGCATGCTCTCAATTTTCTCCGAGTACATTGAAAAAATTATTGAAGTATTCATGGACGACTTTAGTGTATTTGGTAGTGATTTTGATGCATGCTTAAACAATTTAGAAACAATTTTACAAAGATGCGTTGAAACGAACTTGGTGCTTAATTGGGAGAAGTGCCATTTCATGGTTACGCAAGGGATAGTGTTAGGTCATATTATTTCGGAAAAAGGGTTAGAAGTTGATAAATCTAAAGTAGATCTTGTGCGTCACTTACCCTCTCCAACTTCGGTTAGAGAGATTCGTTCATTTCTTGGACACGCAGGATTTTATCGTAGGTTTATCAAAGACTTTTCCCACATCTCGCGCCCGTTGTGTAAATTGCTGCAAAAGGAGACCCCGTTCGTCTTTGATGAAGAATGCAACGCTGCCTTCAACAAGTTGAAGGAGCTTCTCACGAGCGCTCCTATTTTATGCAGCCTTGATTGGTCTCTGCCATTCGAACTCATGTGCGACGCCTCGGATTATGCCGTAGGAGCCGTCTTGGGTCAGCGGAAGGACAAGAAGCCTTGCGTAATCTATTACGCCTCTCGGACACTTGATGAAGCACAAAGAAATTATACTACAACCGAGAAGGAGTTTCTTGCCGTGGTTTTCGCTTTAGATAAATTTCGATCTTATTTACTTCAAACTAAAGTAACTGTGTTTACCGATCATGCAGCTTTGAAGTATCTAATGCTCAAAAAGGACGCAAAACCACGGCTTATAAGATGGATACTTCTACTCCAAGAATTCAACATCGAAATCAAGGACAAGAAGGGAGTAGAAAACGTCGTCGCTGACCACCTATCACGTTTGATAGGTGACCATGAGCCTGTCGAGATTGAAGAAACTTTTCCGGATGAAAAACTCTTCGGAATTGGGGTAACTATTTCGGAAACTCCATGGTATGCAGATATCGTAAATTACTTAGTTACCGGTGAGTTTCCGTCTACCATGCATAAATTTCAACGTGACAAACTTAAGCATAATGCTAGAACCTTTATCTGGGATGAGCCTTATTTGTGGAAACAATGCTCCGATTTAGTAATTAGGAGATGTATCCCGGATAGTGAGTTTAAGCCCATTCTAGACTTTTGTCACAATGAAGCATGTGGGGGACACTTTGGTTCTAGGAGGACAGCCCTTAAGATTTTAGATTGCGGTTTCTTTTGGCCAAGTTTATTTCGCGATGCTCATGCATATTGTGCTGCATGTGATAAGTGCCAGAGATTCGGTAATTTAGGCCTTAGAGATCAAATGCCACAACACTACATATTTAATGTTGAAATTTTTGATGTGTGGGGTATTGATTTTATGGGACCATTTCCTCCCTCCAATGGTTTTACTTATATCTTACTCGCAGTAGATTATGTTTCTAAATGGGTGGAGGCAAAGGCCACCCGTACTAATGATTCGCGAGTTGTTGCAGATTTCCTACGAACTAACATTTTCAGTAGATTTGGAATGCCACGCGTTCTAATCAGCGATGGAGGAAGTCACTTTTGCAACCGCACGGTGGAAGCACTAATGAGGAAGTATGGCGTAAAACACAAGGTTTCCACACCATACCACCCTCAAACCAATGGAATGGCTGAAGTTTCCAACCGTGAGATCAAGAAGATTTTGGAGCGAACCGTCCGTCCAAACCGGAAAGATTGGAGTCAATGCTTAGACGATGCATTGTAGGCTTACAGGACTGCCTACAAGACCCCCATTGGTATGTCACCTTTCCGATTAATTTATGGAAAGGCGTGCCATCTTCCGGTTGAATTGGAGCACAAGGCATGGTGGGCCGTGAAGAAATTCAACATCGATCGAGATGCCGCAGGCTTGCATCGGAAGCTACAACTTAATGAACTAGAAGAAATCAGAAATGATGCTTTCGACAATGCGTGGATTTACAAAGAGAAGACGAAAAAGATCCACGATCAGATGATTCGCGGGAAGAGTTTTGAACCTGGGCAGAAAGTATTACTTTTCAATTCAAGACTTAAGCTCTTTCCGGGAAAGCTTCGCTCTCGATGGATGGGGCCATTCGTAGTTTCTCAAGTTCTACCTCATGGAGCAATTCTCATTCGATCTATCGACAAAGGTAGTGAGTTCAAAGTAAATGGCCATCGCTTGAAGCCCTATTTTGAGGCATTTGCGGAGCACACCGTGGAGGAGATGCAACTCCAAGAACCGGCCATTTCAAAAACAAAATGATGCATCACGTCCAAAGCTAACGACGTAAAACGAGCGCTCATTGGGAGGCAACCCAATAGGGAGACAACAGATTTGTTTTCTTCTCCCCTTTTAATTAATTTAATGGTTTTTGCGTATTACATTAGAATTTTTCGTAGATCCTATACTCCATGTTTAATTCTATACTTTTACTTTAGTACATTGAGGGCAATGTAGAGTTTAAGTGTGGGGGAAAGGTTTACAATTTAATTGTGTCTAAATTAGTGTTTTTCAGAGTCTTTAGGACGCCCTTAACTAGTCGATGATGAAATTAGATCAACACGAACACATATGGCGTATGAATCACATGCATCGAATTCTTGTGCTAATTGAGATATTCTATATGTTTTTAACATGTAGTAGATATGAATTGCAAAACATGGTACAGAAATCGCATGCTTGAATAAGTTTTTAATCATATGAACCCTATGTGAGCTTTTGAGCTATCTGTTCTTTATTCGAGTGAATGTACATCCATTTCGTAGCTACTAGCTTATATATGTCTCATTTGATTGCTTGCCATAGATTTTAATGAATTAGAGAATGCTAGAACTTACTCATGTCAATTTGCAAAGCTTTTAAGTTGATACATACTTTGATTTCGGAAATGATTAAAGGCATTTAGGATTTTCCACCACATTGCCATATATCCATGTATCCCATTTGTACGCACAAGTTGCGACACCCCTAGATAAACCAATTGAGCCCACGTTAAGCTTTTCTTTCATCACCATATATACCTAAACACTTACCCTAGTATAGAATATCCTTACCCTTGTTCCGGAAACTTGGTGAGAATTTTTCGAAACTAGCACATAAGATTATGGTTTGGTAGGAAAGATTAAAAGAGTTAATGTGAGTAAGGGGAAAGACTTGTCCAAATAGCTAAAAAAGTATGAGATTGCCAAAAAGAAAAGAAAAAAAATTATATTTGAGAGAATGAAAAGAAAAAAATATTATTATTATCTCTCATGGCAATATGTTGTGTTCTAAAGTAGAAACCAATTGGATTAACGTCCCCCTTATTTGCGGATTTGGAGATTACGACAAATTGAAGGCCCAAAAATAGAACAAATATGGCCTTTGTCCTGTCCGAAAAGCTCAAAGGGTAGTTTAAATTGAAGTATACATGGTAACATTCGAGTGGAGATGGAGGACGAATATGGTGCTAGACTAAGTCGTTGGAACGTTTTTATCACCACATATCTAAATTTCGAATGCCTTAGCCTTAACCCCATTACAACCTCACTAAAAGTCCTTTATGATCCTTAAAATGAGTAGCTTTCAATTAGTAGAGTAAGTTGCATGAGTAAGCTTATGGTTTTGGTTCATTTGTGCAAGTAATTAACTCCATTCATGAGGTTTTCGTTTAAATTTATATACACTTTAAGTGAACCCTTTTTCATGAGTGAAAAATATGATGAGTGCATCCTTGTGAGTTGATTAAACCTTTATTCAAAGCATGCACAGCTATAACATAACCATTGTTTTTTTTCTATGTCTTACTTGTTCATTACATAATTATATCGCAATTATCTCTTGAATTCGTTGAGCATACAAGTTGAAATTCATGTGAGCCATCACCATATACTTATGCAAATTCTGAGACAAATTTTAGCTAAGGGCTTAGTTATGTTCTTTCCTTTGTTTTAAATTCTTATGGAGTCTTAGTTTAACTTAGTGTTTGCTAAGGGACTAGCAAAGTCTAAGTGTGGGGGAATTTGATATACGCATTTTATGCTCGTTTCTTAACGCATTTCCCTTTACGTTTAGCTATGTTATTATCTTAGTTTTTATGTTTTCCTTATTTAATTTGTTATTTTGAAGATATTTACGGTGGAGATTAATAACGGCGCAATTTGGAGGAATTTCGGTGATTTTGCGATTTTTGCGATTTTGGACCTCCGAAAATGGGCCGGCCCAAAAAGCAAATTATGGGCCGATTTCTCAAATCTTGTTTCGGCCCATTATCAAGCCCAAACCCATTCATTTTGGCATGGAAGCCTTTTGGTGAAGTTGAAAAGTCAACAATATCAAGCTTTGTGACTCATTTTAGTGACTAAGCTTTGTGATCATCACAAAAGATGACTTGCCATGTGACTTGCCATGGTGACTCTTGCTTAGGGTTTATAAATGGTGACTTGCATGGTGACTCTTGCTTAGGGTTCACAAATGATGATCACAAAAGGTGACTAAGGGAGTGACTTGCCATATTGATCATTACTTGCATTAAATGGAGGGAGGCAAGGTGGAAGAGAGAAGGCAACATCCCTTGCCTATATAAGAGAGGAGGCTGGCCATATATTATGCATCTCTCATTTTACAAGCAAAAACTCTACACAAATACTCCTCCACCATAAACACTTCAAGGATTCTCAAGCAAAGCCGAAGCACATCTTCTCCATCCAAGCCGAAGCAATCCTCCTCCATCCAACACAATACGCTAAGTCCCTTGTGAAGGAAATCCATCTCCACCGTAGATCATCAAGCATTCAAGACAAAAAGTGTAACCATGATCTTCACTTTCATTTCTTTTGCTTTGTATTTGAACCTTTTGATGTATTGGAATACATTTATGTATCAAATGAAGAACAAGTTTAGATTTGTGTTTTATGTGTTTAAACCGATTCATAAGTTGCATGTGTTTATGATTTCTAGCCTTTTATGCATGTTTGATACAATCTTAAAGCTTCGTAAGCATGTGTTAGAAAATACGCTAAGTCCCTCTCTTTCGCATGTTTCGATGATCGTATGTTGTTTAGGATGTTTATACGCTAAGTTGCATTCCTACTCAATTATTAAGCATGTATATTTAGTTAGAAGTTATGAATTTCGTAACTTACAAAAAGGTTTGATGCATGAAAAGGGTAGGCTAATAAGATGAGATGATCACATGTAATTAGTAGTGTAACTTCTTATTTTTAGCAAGCATAATTAAACTTTAAGTTTCTTGATTGTTGAAACTTGTCTATGAGTAAAACATGTTAGATGCCTAAGAGTTTTAGTTGTGTTTGCATGTTTTTGTACTTTAATTTCGTAGATTAAACAACCAACTTCCAATCCCCCCAAACATTTACATTTCCGCTTATTAACGAAACCATGCATGCGCCCTTAATTCCCCGGATAAAGAACGATCCCTACTCGCCAATATTACAAATGACAAAAGAAGGGTTTAAATTGCAATGCGCGTAATCTGTGTTTTTAAGTTAACGTGAATGCATGTTTTGCGCGTATCACCAATTCGACGAACTTCAAACGCGCGTAACTTTCTCGTTGTGATTCCGATACCGATAATTCTCGCGGCCACGAACTCGTCTCGACACATTCTTCCAATATTACCCAAAGTCAAACATATCGGCCAACCGAATAAAAAGTCAACCCTTCAAAGCAACACACATTAAATCGACTAAAAAATCAACAAACGGAAATAATCACAACTAAATCTTCGTAACTCATAATCATGCTCCGGAAGTTCCCACAAACTCGAAATTAAATTCCGAACAACTTCCGTGAAGAAGCCGAAACCAAATTCTCGTCCGGTAATTTAGTCGTTAAGTAGCCCACCATTTAAATCTGAACTTCAAATATTCATAATTAATTCCTCGGTCGTCCAAATAACGATCCGGAACCGCCCACAAACTCGTAATCACATGTAGAACGACTCTCGAGAAGAGACCCAGCTCCAATTCTCGGCCAATAATTAAGTCGTTAACAAGCTCGGCGATTCCAAACAACCGTCGGATACCAGTGACTACGCGGTAACTCACGTACATAGCTGGTCGTACTGCTGATTCTGGTTCGGGTCGTCACAACTTTCATATGATTTTTTCCCGGATTTCTGTAAAGTATAGTTTTACTTATTACTTTACATTATTGTTATGATATTGAGAAATTCGGATGGGATTGGTGCCCACGGTTTGATTTTTGTGGCATAGGATGAAGTGTGTTTTCGTGTGCAGGTTAATGGCAATTCCACGTAGTAGCGAAACTCTGCCGAAATTTTCATGGTTTTCGAAAGTTCATGTTTTCAGAAAGGGTTTGATTCCGGTTTAGAAAACTAAATCGGGGTTGGGTCTTTTCAATAGCGGTGTTCCAAGTTGAGGTGCCAGTACCGCTAGATAAGACACCCTGGTAACCGTACCCTAAACTTAAAAATGGTTCTGAGCTGTGGTCAACTATTTCACTGTGCTCACTCCATGTAGTATAACTCTACATGATACTGTGGTCATACAAGTGTTGAGATATAACAGTAACCGTCGCAAACTAACAGTTAAGACATCTTCTGTACGGACTCATGTAACACTTTTTTCCTTGACCATGTTGTATGACAAATAAAATAAACTAACTGACTCCGTCTATATACCTCATATCATTTCTATTTTCCAAATCTATCCAACTCTTGTCCATATTTCTGCGTAAGTTAAGCGAGACATAAATTCAAATATCGAATAAACCATAAATATATAGCTTGCTAAAACTTGTCATTATTTCTAATGATATTTCCATCTAATTACGGAATCATCTTATCATTCTTACCTTACATGAATTTATATTCATTGTATATAATTAAATTACATATGAAAGGACCCAATCCCGATTCAGTTACCTAAACCGGAATCAAACCCTTTCGAAAATACGAACCAACAAAAATTTTCAAAATTTCGGCAGAGTTTCGTTACTAACGTAGAATTGCTTAAACCTGCACCCTGAAAACAACACTTCATCCTATGCCACAAAAGCCAAACCGTGGGCACCAATCCCATCCGGATTTCTCAACATCAATATAATCAACAACAGTAAATAAACTGTACTATGTATATATGTATATCCGTGAAAATCCGCACAACATGTGTCAGAATGTATCAGAGCGACCTCTAAAGTAAAACATATACAATATGTACATCAGTAGGCGAAACGAGAACCTACTGGAAAAACACAGGTGACTCTGATCACTAGCCTCCAAACCGCGACGTGAAACACCAAACCTGAACTGCAAACTGGGCACGGAAACCGAAAAGCCCAGGGGAAAGACAATAAACACATTAGAGTGAGTGGACGAAAATAAATGTCTTTCACCAAGTAATATATATACGTATAAAATCATATGCGAGTCAAATGCATAAGTAAAGAAATGGTACACGAGGGAGACTCCAACTCCTCACGCGTCCGAGTACACGAGGGAGACTCCAACTCCTCACGCGTACAGAGCATGCAATGTAAAATCGCGGAATCACTCATGGACTACCACGCGATAGCACAGTCTGAATCACGGGATCCCAGACCCACACGTGATTCCTAGCCAGAAAGGCCTCGGGTCAGGATATCTGTCCTTCCCGGAGCGTACTCGGTGATCAGCCGAGAAGCCAAGGTGTATCGATACAACAACATATACTGAGACTGTACTCTGTGTAAACCAAATCATAAATCTTTTCTATGCACATGCTTAAACATAATATGTACGTATAAATATATTCGTATACGTATATTCGTATATGCATAATCATAAAACACATGCTCGTAAAATTATAATCAATCTGCATGCTCAAATTCGTAAATCATAAATAAGGACTCGCAATCAATCCGTGAAAATAAAGTGTCTACTCACAGACTCTCGAAACGCGCACACGCGCTACACTCGTGGTCCGGCGGAAGATCCCTCGCCTGAAGCACGATCACGATCCAGATCTCGATCTCGATCTCCTGAACATATTCATAAAACATAATTGATCAAAATCGTAGTCCACAACACTGTACAGATGCACGGAAACCAACCGTTCCCGGAAACTCGAAATACAGTACAAAATGAATTACGGAAATCCCGAAATCCCCACTCGAAATCTCGACTGACAAACGGCTAATCAAATCAACCCGAAAACCTCAGTACGATAACCAGGGCGTGATTACGAGAAAAATGACACTAATTACATCGAAATCTGAAAAGTTGACTTTTCCGGCCGTTGACCGCCGTTGACCGCCGGCGGCGGCGCGCCGTCAACGGTGGAATTCCGCGGCCAAAAGCTCCAATTTAAAAGATCTCATCACGACGAACAACTCTTACAACTACCACTCTAGCCAATTCCATACATAACCACCTCAATTCCCTCACAAACCGAACGGAAACCTAACTCCGGCGACCCAATCGGGTTCACCGGAAAACTCGAATCCAGGCCAAACCAAATACAGGGAAAGCATCCTCGAGCCAAGGGCAACCGAAACCCTCACACCCCGACCACCGAGGCTCACCGGAAACCCACGAACCGTCACCGGCGAAACCCGAAACCAAAACCCGATTCGAACTCCCACAAAACCTTATCAATTCTCATAAATCCAAACACCAATCAACTTAAAATCATGCAAGGAAGCTATTCATACCCTCGTCGGAGTCGTTGGTGGCCGGAAACTCGACGTCGGACGGCAAGCACCGAAACGGGAAACTTTCCTTTTTTGTTCAAAAGTCAACTTACCAAAAACAAAAAGTCAACGTGGTCAAAGCAAATTCGTGTTTTTACGACTATTTTCCGACTTTTCGATATTTATACTCGTCCCTCAGGTCGATCAACGGTCCAGAATGAATATACGATGTGATTCGGATAAGCTCGAAACAATCGGATAAACACATCGGAACCCGAAACTTCAAATAATCATAAAATATTCCTCGGTTATCGGAAAAATCTTCCGGAACCAACCACGAACTCGAAATCACGTACTCTACAACTTCCGTGAAGACACTCAACTCAAATTCTCGACTGAAAACATAGTCGTCTCGACTGAAAACATAGTCGCGAATCGAATCGGCAACTCACACAATATCGTAAAACTGCGACTATAACCAAATCTCGAGAATCGTGCCAAACACATATCTGATTCTGGTTCGGGTCGTCACAACATAACAATATATTCATTTACACATAAATTCACTTAGTAATATATAATTATAAACTAATTAATCTAGCTAAAAATATCGATTCATTTATATATATAATTAATCAATATGCACATGCATGATATGCATACAATTTATAGATAGCTATCAACTAATGCATGCTATATTTTGGTCACCGAAATTATTTGCCAGATTATTTCACCAGATAATTCCATCATCGTATGTAACGTATGTAACTAAATTAAAAAAAATTAATTAATCGAGAGAAATTAGTTAATATCTTCACCACTAAGGAGATATATGGGTAAACTTGAGCTTTGAAGGTGGAAAAACTGCATATAAATCAAATTGTGGTTGGAGGTGGTGTTGAGATCTTTTTTTCAACGAACCATTGTGTTGAGAGATGAGAGATGAGAGAGAGAGAGAGAGGAGAGTGATCTAGATAGGAAATCTTTATCTAAATAATTGAGTTCCACTTAGACGATGAAATGTTTCATCACTTAAACTAGAACATTTCGTCGCCTAAGTTAGGATCTAGGAGACAAAAAATTATTTCGTCGTCTTAGATTTCATACTTAAATGATGAATTATATATTTTGTCGCCTAAGGCAGACTTTAGGAGACGAAGATTTATTTCGTCGTCCTAGTTTAGATGACAAAATATATTTTCTGTCATTTAAGTGGTAACTTATATGACGAAATTGGCGACGAAATTATGTTTCGTCATTTAAGTTATGACTTATATAACACAACTTTTTTTCGTCGTCTAAATACCACTGAAATGATGAAAGTTTTACTTGGGCGACGAATAAAAAGTTTATCGTCTAACTGTTACTTAGGCGACAAATCTTTTAAGGTTTTGTCTCCTAAGTGGGTTTTTTGGTAGTGAGAATTCCTTTTGTTAAGAAGTTTTTGCCACCACATGAACAACCACATGAGCTATTAATGTCAAACTCAAGTTCCACACTTGTTTCTTGCCCCAATGAAACACTTGAGTTTGAGGATTCCTCTATAGAGCCCCTTGTTCTCTGAAGCATATTGAGATGGTGATACCTGATTACCATATGTCCAACAAGGAGATTCTCTATGCCATATTTTTTGGCTCAAGAATATGAGGCTTTAGAAAAAGAGGAAGAAAATAAGACATCACTTTGGGTCTTATGTGTGTGGGATACCAACACTACCAAAAAAGTCTACTTAGGTGACAAACATGTATTTGGTCGCCTAAGTTATACCTTAGACGACGAACCACTTATTTCATCGCCTAAGTGAAATCTTAGACGACGAAACCATCATTTTGTCATCTAAGAAGAAACCTAAAATGACATAATATCAGTGACTTAGACGACGACATTGTAGTCGTCGCCTAGGTCGTCACATAGGCGACGACATACTCTTTTCGTCGCTTAAGTGAACACCTAGGCGATGATAGTGTGGTCGTCGCTTAGGTGGCCACTTAGGCGACGAAACGTATCACTTCAGCGAAGAAAATGATAAATTATTAGCTCAATCAGTTTCTTTTCCCATCGGGCTATCTCACCCTCTCCTCTCAACTTTTCTCTCTCTCTCTCCTCACTCTACCCAGTAGACCGATCCCGGCCGAAAAAAAATCCTCGCGAAATATCGATTGATCAAATATTGCGATTTTTCATCAACCCCTGCTCTCCTTCTAGGTGATCCAAGGTACGTATTAACTCGTTTCCCATGAATCAATTATTTTAATTTAATATTGTACGTACGTACGTAAATCCGGTGAAATATTTTGGCGAATACATAGTTTTCGGCGATGTTAGGTAGCTTAATTACTAGTTTGTTGTACGTATTGTATTGTATTGTTAATTTACGTAATTTTAATTTAATTGGTTAATTATTTAATAATTAATAGTATAATATATATATATATTATATTATAGATTTAGTTAAAACATGTTAGCTAGCTAGATTAAGCTAATTGGTAATCTATAAGCGTGCTAATTAATTGTTTCATTAAGCTAGGTAGTACGTTAAGGTTAAATAATTATTAGTATATATAGTATATATATATAGATTAATATAAACTAGGTACGTAGTACATTAGCTAGCTATATACATAGTATAAATATAGATATATAGTACATATATTAGATTAATTAGTTATTGGTTGAAAAAATATAATTAATATGATATATAATTGTTAACTTATTACGCATGCAGAAATATGGATAAGAGTTGGATACAGTTGGCGAATAGAAGTGATGTGCGGTATATGGATGGAATCAGAGAGTTTGTGATTTTTGCGATAGAACAGTGGTCAGGGAAATAAGCGTTTTAGGTGTCCTTGCAGAAAATGTCTTAATCATTAGTTTGTGACGGTTAATGTTATGTTGCAACACCTGTACGAGAATGGTATGATGTGGAGTTATACTACGTAGAGTGAGCATGGTGAAGTAGTAGAATTAAGTTCATGACCAGACTTCAATTACCATGGTGCCTCATCAAGCGGTAGTGGCACCCATTCGTGGAACCCAACTGTGGATTTGGTCCATGATGCCTTTTCGGAATTTAGTCACGGTGGACAACAACACCAAGAGGGAGGTTACGATACCATTCATGGGCATGATGACACATTCTCCGCTACTAGCTTGGCCACTGACACTAGTGAGATTGATAAGTACAACAGGATGCTACTTGAAGCCTAGACCCCGGTGTATCCTGGTGTGATGGAGTAAATGCATATAAATGTGATGAACAAAATGTCACACAGTGCTTTTGACGAAATACATGAGCAAATATGTAAGTTACTTCTCGATAATCACAATCTTCCGAAATCGCATTATAAGGTTAGAAAGATCTTGAACAGCATCGGCCTGCCTGCCCAAATGATTGTGTGATGTTTTACAAATAGTTTGCACATTTGGACTATTGTCCCGTATGTGGCCAATGCAGATATGAGAACCGGGGGAATATGAGGAGTTTGAAAAACTAAATTAGTTTGAAGGTTCTTTGATATTTTCCATTGATTCTCAAATTACAGCGTTCGTACATGTCTCTATACGCAACAGAGGCGATATAACTGTCTCGATTTAGCTCATCTCATATGAGCTGTTCAAACTCACGAGAAGCAGAAATTGAATCTGGTATGATGAGCCATTACCGTATCGTATATATGTATAAGTGTGTGTTGATGATGCGGGGTTTAAGGTTTAGGGTCATTACCTCATTGTCAATGTGTACATTGATTAGATAATTTTCTTATATGCTCTCTGATTAATTCTAGAGTGTTAACTAACTGCAGTTGTATCCGTACATCAAGTTGACCAACTCGTTCCTGTGGGTACTAGTTCGATATTGATAGGAGAAATAACATACCCTGTTTATTGAACCTTAAACCCCTACTGGAGCTGCCACAGAGAGCTAATCTACTATTGATGCACCGATATGTTTTGCACTTTAGACATCTCCGTGTCACGAGCATGATCAATGAGTACTGCCAGATTGTGCTCAATTCTTTGCTAACATCAAGTGTTCCTTGTCTTATAGACATCGGAGCATCTGGTGTGGAGTCATGATAATTGCGGATTTGAGAAACCAATGGAGCATCAATGTGTGCATCTCCATGAGATAACAGAATCCGCTGGAACTGAAGAAGCAGAAGCTGATGCCCAGTATGATATTGATCTCAAGGAAGCCATTAGAGCATATGCACTCATGAAAGTGGAGAGGAAGTCGTATTCTGAGGAATTCCTCATCCATTTGAGGAATTCCTCAAAATAAGAAGTCATATTCATGTTTTTCGTACAGCGGTGTCCAAAATAGGACTTCCTATTACCATTCATTATTATTTAAAATATTTTTCATTTAAATCCGAATAATACTTTCACCCAATAACTAGCCGACACGTGTCATTCCAGATCATATAATTGGTAGCGGATTTCCGATAAGATTTCCGACCAGTAATTCGGAGACACGTGTTATGTCTACGTGGCGGTGTCGGCAAAATTATTGATTGAAGATATTCGGTAAGATTTTCGGTAAGATTACAAACCAATAAGAATGGGGCACGTGTAATATCTACGTATCGGTGTCGACAAAATTATTGATGAAGATATCCAGTAATATTTTCAACCAATCGATGGTCGACACGTGTCGTTATCTTAAAAAATCTGTCTTTTCAAAATGGCTATAAAAGAAAGAGCTAGGGGAGAGGTAGACTCACACCAACTACACATCACTTGTAGTTTTACTCGTATCTAAGCCACCATAAACACTTCTTCACATTTTGGTTTCATCAAGGGTTTCGGTACTTTTTTCAGTGGGAGGCGACAACAACACCGGTGAAATGCAGAAATTGCCAATCAATTCGTTATCAACGCGGTGGCGGTCGATGCAGCTTTTGATGATGAACCACCACCACGCCGCCGTGCAAATCAACTAAGGATGAGGGAGTCCAGGGGCCAAAATCTTATGGAAGATTACTTCATCGAACGCACAGTCTTCACCGACTATGACTTTCGTCGGCGATTCCGAATGAGCCAAAATATATTCAACCGTATAATGACGGACCTCTGCAACAACGACCATTTTGGCATCAAAGAGCCGACACCACTGGAATGGTCAGACTACTTCCCCAACAAAAGATGATCGGTGCTCTTCAGATGTTGGCCTACGTCTCAGCTGCTGATCAATGTACGGAAATCACAAGGATGGGGGAATCAACAACTCTGGAGTGCATGAAGAAGTGGTGCACCCAAGTTGTAGAGCTTTATGGTACCCGTTACCTCCGTGCTCCAGATCAGACAGACATCACTCGACTTCTAAGAATGGCTAGACATCGAGGATTTCCTGGTATGATCGGAAGCATTGATTGCATGCATTGGGAATGGAAGAACTGCCCAACCGCTTGGTCCGGGGCGTGATCAGGGAGGAAGGGTCGTCCAACTATCATCTTAGAGGCAGTGGCCTCATATGACACATGGATCTGGCACATTTTCTTCGGGGTACCAGGAGCTCAAAATGATATCAATGTGCTCTACCAATCAGATGTCTTCGATGCAGTGCTTGCTGGAAGAAGTCCGGTTGTGACTTATAAATTGAACGGTATGACATACCGTAACACTTGTTACCTTACTGATGGGATATATCTGAGGTACTCCTCGTTTGTCAAAATGATTTCTAATCCTCAAGAGCTTCCACAAAAGCTTTTTGCGAGGAAGCAAGTGTCGTACCGCAAGGATGTGGAGAGGTACTTTGGCATCTTACAAGCTCATTGGGGGATAATTCGTCATGCAGCTCGGTGTCACCGCCTTTCGAAGTTAAAAAGCATCATGTTGTCGTGCATCATAATGCACAACATGATCGTTGGGGAGGAATTCGTGGAGGATGAGTTTGAGGAGAACGAAGAAGAAGATCTCCAAAATCCATCTACCGCATTCATAGCTTATGATGGGCCAGTGGATGAATGGGGGAACCGGATTCCTTTCGAGCCGGTTGGAAGAGATGGACAAAATGAACAACAGTTTAATGATCGTCTTGTATATCTCCAATCTGCTTACATCCATGGAGAACTTCAGAAGGAATTAGTTAAGCACAACAAGTTTCTTGAGACTGGTGAACAACTATAAATATGTTGTTTTAATTGTTTGTTTGTATTGTTGTGTGTTTGAATTATGTATTTCTATTATGTGTGTTTCAATTTTTGTAATGTGTTGAAACTTGATGGAAATAAAGAAAGTGCAATTTTATTTCTGTAAAAGGGAAACAACATAGTTGTGACGACCCGAACAAGAATCAGTAGAGTAATCAGCGTAACCTACGAGTTAGTGCGTAATCGTGGATTATCGTTACTGTGTGGTTTGCCGGTTTCGTTTACGACTTAATTATCGGCCGAGAATTTGAGTTGAGTCTCTTCTCGAGAGTTGTAATACACGTGATTTTAAGTTCGTTGGTGGTTTCGGATAATTTTTCCGATGACTGAGGAATATAATATGATTATTTGAAGTTTCGGTTTATCGACGAGTTTATCCGTTCATATCGAGTTTATCCGAATCGTAATGGTTATCCATTTTGGATCGTCGATCGTCACGAGGCACGAGTATAAATATCGGGAATAGTCAAAAAATTGTTGGAAACACTGTTTGGGAAGTTTGACCGTCGTTGACCGAGAGTTGACCGTTGACTTTCGTTGACCGGAGGAGAAAAACGGACCGTTTGGCTTCCGTCGCCGAACCGACTGATTCCGGCCATTTCAGGCCACGACCCTTGAAGGTAAAATGTTCTCCTCGTGATTCTAAACAGTTTAGAACTTGGAATTGCTTGATTTGGTTGAGATTTGAGGGAGATATTTCGATTTGAAAATTTGAGATTTTTGGCCGGAATCGGCCTCGACGGAGGGAGGTGCTCCGGTGACTTTCCGGGATGGATCTTTGGTGGATTTTGTTGGGTTTTGGTTTGTGATCGTTTCCCCTTTGGTTTGGAGGGACGAGGTGGCGCAACGGCGCCGGAATCGGTTCAGGAAGTTTTCCGGCCGGTTTGAACCACCGTGGATTTCGAGCTGGATTTCGGCCACGGTGGTGGTTGGATGGTGGTGGTCTCTTTGTTAAAGTTGTTCGCCTTTTTGTGGAGATCATTGTGGCAGCTCGATCGCCAGAAAAACTCACAGGTTGATGGCGCGCCGCCGCCACGCGGTCAACGCCGGAGCTCCAGCGACCCGTTGACTTTTTGGATTTCGATGTTTTTAATGTCGTTTTTCTCGTAATCGCGCCTCGATCGTCGCCTTAAGGTTTTCGAGTTGATTTGGGTATCGGATTTTCAGTCGAGGGTTTCCAGTGCAGATTTCGGGAATTTCGTCAATTAATTTGCACAGTGTTATATATTTCCAGGAACGGTTGGTTTCCGAGGTGTGGTACAGTGTTGTGGATTATGATTTTGATCAGATATATTTTATGACTATTCAGGGGATCGAGATCGTGCTTCGGGCGAGGGATTTTCCGCCGGGTCACGTGATTAGCGCGAGTGCGCGTTTTGCTCACCTGTGAGTGGACAATTTCTTTTCACTGATATTCGCGAGTCTTTATACACGTTTTACGAGCATGAGCATGCATACGAGATTATGATTTATATGAGCATGTGTTATACGATTATGCCTATACCAGTATATATTACGTATATGCATTTACTTATTACTTTATACATTTGCATCGAACTATTTATGATTTGGTTTACACAGAGTACAGTCTCAGTATATGTTGTTGTATTGATACACTTGCATCCCGGCTGATCCCCGAGGATGTTTACCGAGGGAGGCTGTGACCCCTGACCCGAGGCCTTTACCGGGGGGCAGACCTATGACCTGATGCCTTTCTGGCTAAAATCACGTATGGGTCTGGGATCCTGTGATTCGGACTGTACTAGCACGGATGTGTCCATGAGCGACCCCGTGGGATTTTCACATGCATGCTCAGTACGCTGGAGGAGTATGAGTTTACCTCGTGTATTTTATTATATTTATTTATCTGGACTCGCATATGTTATTATAAGACATATCATCTGGCGAAAGACATTTATTTTCGTCCACTCACTCTAACAGTTTTCATGTCTTTTCCCTGGGGTTTTCGGTTTGCCTGCCCAGTTTGCAGTTCAGATTCTGGAGTCTCACGTCGTGGTTGGAAGTTAGTGGTTCGAGCTACCTGTGTTTTCCAGTAGGTTTCTTGTTTCACCTACTGTTATATATTTTGTATATATTTACACTAGAGGTCGCTCTGATACATTCTGATACATGTTTTATACGGTTTTTTTTCGGATATACTATATATTATAGTTGTGTTTACTGTTTACTGTTTGTGTTATGATATTGAGAAATCTGGATGGGATTGGTGCTCACGGTTTGGCTTTTGTGGCATAGGACGAAGTGTTATTTTCCGGGTGCAGGTAAAGGCAATTCCGCGTTAGTAGAGTTACTCTGCTGAAATTTTAATGGTTTTTGTTGGTTCACGTTTTCAGAAGGGGTTTGATTCCAATTTAGGAAACTAAATCGGGGTTGGGTCCTTTCAGTTTGGTATCAGAGCATTAGGTTGTCAGATTCTGTAGACTCTTGTAGTTGTGACGCTTAGGGTATTTGAGTTTGTACAGCTTAGTGATGACCCGACTGGCCAGCGGTACTCATCAATACTTCGGGTGTTGTGTATTCTCAAATATCTGAGGTCTCATGATTACGTTCCTTCTGCTTATACCTAATGCTTGTCTTGTATCAGTAGGATACCTCCTCGACGTGGTCCCCGTGTTGATCGGGAAGAGGATCTTGATATGGATCGCCAGACACACGACTTGCTGATGCGAGTGCTGCGTTTGGAAGAGCGTTTTGACCCTGTGGTCAAAGCTCGTACTGTTGGTGCGATTGTCTTTTTAGGTTCAATTGATCCAAAGATTGAGGCATGGTTGGTTCAGGTTGAACGGGTTTGTGAGCGTCTGCGTTTTACCCCTGAGCAGATGACAGTAACAGCAATTGGTTTACTTGAGTCAGATGCATACTTTTGGTGGGTTAGCACCGACAGAGTTCCAGTTGATACTCCGTGGAGTTTGTTCCGAGATTTGTTTATGCGGAAATACTTCAACCAGGCTACCTAGCCGCGTAAGTATGAGGAGTTCACGAACTTGAGACAGGGCAGTATGTCTGTGCTTGAGTACCGGGACAAGTTTACCCACTTATCTCGTTTTACGCGTGACATGGTGGCTACTGAGGAAGCTAAGTGCCGCAGATTTGAGCTGGGTTTGAACTTGAACATCAAGGGGACTCTGACTACGATGCCTCAGAATAACTTTGATGAGTTTGTCAGTGCAGCACTCCGAGGTGAGGATATCGAGAAGGAGAGACAGATGAGGTACCAACCTAGACGATTTGAGGAGGGTGGACCGAGTCAGGGGCCTTCAAAGAGGCAGAGTTCTGATACTTCCAGTTCGTCTTCATCCTCGGGTAGTGGACCATATAGACCAGCAGCTGGTGCACCGAGACAGAGACCGAGATGGAGGAGAAATCGACCGCAACGACCACAGGCTAGTGGGGGTTCCAACGGTTCTAGTTGTCATCGGCGTACCGGTGGCACGTTTGCCGTACCGAGAGAGTACCCATTATGCAACTTCTGCAACAGGCATCACTTTGGTCCGTGTCAGCGAGGCCCTATCACTTGTTTTCGCTGTGGCCAGGTGGGTCACTATGCGAGGGAGTGTTTCCAGCTTGATGATGCTGATGGACAGGCGGCCCAGAGTTCCGGAGCTGAGCGAGGTGCTACTTCGGGAGCTCGACCAGTACAGTTTGCGGGCCAGGGCAGACAGCAGGGACAGCCTCAGCGTGGATGACCAGCCGAACAGGCGAGGGTTCATGCCATGACTTTGCGAGAGGGTAGAGCTTCACCAGAGGTCGTTATCGGTACGTTACATGTATTTGGTATTCCAATATTTACATTATTAGATCCAGGTGCCACGCATTCATTCATGTCATATAGACTATCATCATTAGCTACGGTACCTGCGTCTCCACTTCTGGGGTGTGTAGAGTGTTGTATCCGTCTGGTGAGATTGTGAGTATTGGCTGGGTGTACAGAGACTATGAGATTTTCATTGGAGGTCATGGCTTAGCTGCAAACTTGTTGTTGCTTGATATCGTTGATTTTGATCTGATCTTGGGAATGGGCTTCTTGGAGATGCATTGGGCCATGTTTGACTGTCACAAGAAGGAGGTCGCGTTTCGACGACCAGGCTTTCCCGAGATAGTATTTCGCGGCGAGAAGAACATTTCACTACCATGTTTAATTTCCGCGATGAGGGCGGATCGGTTGATGAAGAAGGGCTGTGTTGTTTATTTAGCTCATGTGGTAGACACTACGGCTGCTGTGCCAGACCTTAGTGGTATTGAGGTTGTTTCTGAGTTTCCGGATGTGTTTCCGGAGGAGTTACCAGGCATACCTCCAGTTCGGGAGATTGATTTCACTATTGAGCCGTTACCGGGTACAGGACCCATTTCACAGGCACCGTATCGTATGGCGCCAGTGGAGTTGAAAGAGTTGCAGGTTCAGCTCCAGAAGTTGCTAGAGAAGGGTTTTATTCGACCCAGTATTTCACCATGGGATGCCCCGGTTTTGTTTGTGCAGAAGAAAGATGGATCTATGCGGTTGTGCATCGACTACTGGAAGCTGAATCAAGTTGCAGTAAAGAACAAGTATCCGTTGCCACGGATTGATGATTTGTTCGATCAGCTCAAGGGAGCTTCAGTCTTTTCGAAGATTGATCTTCGATCCGGATATCACCAGTTGAGGATCCGAGACTCTGATGTGGCCAGAACAGCTTTCAGGTCGCGGTATGGGCATTACGAGTTTTTGGTTATGCCGTTTGGGTTGACCAACGCCCCCACAGCTTTCATAGACTTGATGAATCGGGTGTTCAGACAGTTTCTGGACAAGTTCGTGATTGTGTTCATCGATGATATTTTGATTTATTCCCGGAGTATGGGCCAGCATAAAAAGCATTTGTGAGCGGTGTTGCGGACTTTGCGGGACCATCAGTTGTTTGCGAAGTTTAGCAAGTGCGAGTTTTGGCTGGACAGTGTGAAGTTTCTGGGGCACGTGATATCGGCTGAGGGAGTCAGTGTTGATCCTGACAAGATCGAGGCCGTGCTGAATTGGAGTAGACATACCACTGTACCGGAGATCCGGAGTTTCTTGGGTTTGGCAGGCTACTACCGGCGATTTGTACAGGATTTTTCTCGGATTGCTACTCCACTGACCAGATTGACAAAGAAGGGCTTCAAGTTTGAGTGGTCCGATGCATGTGAGGAAAGTTATTTTCTCCTGAAGGAGAAGTTGACTACTACACCGGTCTGACATTACCAAACGACAGCAGTGAGTTTGTGGTTCATAGTGATGCGTCGAAGTTGGGACTTGGTTGTGTGCTGATGCAGCATGGCAGAGTTATAGCCTACGGTTCCAAGCAGTTGAAACCACACGAAGTCAACTATCCGACCCATGATTTAGAGTTGGTCGCTATTGTGCTAACGTTGAAGAGTTTGAGACATTACTTGTACGAAGCCCAGTGTAAGATCTTCACTGACCACAAGAGTCTTACTTACTTACGGACGCAACCAGATTTGAACATGAGGCAACGCCGGTGGATGGAGTTGATCAACGACTATGATTGCACTTTCGAGTACCATCCAGGGAAGGCCAATGTTGTGGCTGGTGCACTTAGCCGGAAATCCGGAGCTTCGTTGTTCCATGTGTGTGTGGCTAGAGTGTCTATGTTAGCCGAGCTTCGGGCTACGGGTGCCGAGTTCGACTGGGGTGATGATGGAGCCTTGTTAGCCAGTTTCCAGGTTCGACCCGTGTTGGTTGATCAGGTGCCTTGTTAGCCAGTTTCATATTCCTACCTGTTGGGCAAGAAGACCATGATACGGAATGGTGTGCCTACAGAGTTCCGATTGAGCGACGACGGTACGTTGTTGTTCAGAGGTAGGTTGTGTGTGCCCAGAGACGAAAGCCTGAATAAAGAAATTCTAGATGAGGCCCATAGTTCAGCGTATGTGATGCATCATGGAGGTACGAAGATGTTTTGTACTCTTCGAGCGTATTACTGGTGGCGCAACATGAAGTGGGAGATTGCCGCGTATGTGAGCCGATGTTTGATCTGTCAGCAGGTTAAAGCAGAGAGGCAGAACCTGCAGGGAAGTTACAGCCACTGGAGATTCCGGTTTGGAAGTGGGAGCACATTACCATGGATTTCGTTTATCAGTTGCCGCGTACTTCTGCTGGCAACACTGGTATTTGGGTTATTGTGGATCGACTGACGAAATCCGCTCATTTTCTCGCACTTCCGGGGAAGATATTAGTAGGCAGATTGGCCAAGCTGTATTTATCGGAGATTGTTCGACTGCACGGTGTGCCTGTGTCTATTGTTTCTGACCGAGATAGTCAGTTTACTTCTGAGTTTTGGCAGGCATTGCAGCGAGCCATGGGCACAAGGTTGCGTTTCAGTATAGCTTTTCATACTCAGACTGACAGGCAGTCTGAGCGGACTATACAGACACTTGAGGATATGTTGCGGTCTTGTGTGTTGCAGTTCCGCGGGAATTGGGACCAGCAACTGCATTTGATAGAGTTCGCCTACAACAACAGTTATCAGGCCAGTATCGAGATGGCACCGTACGAGGCCCTGTACGGGAGGCAATGCCGCACTCCGTTATGTTAGAGTGAGGTGGGTGAGCGATGGCTTATTGGCCCTGATCTGGTGAAGAGCACTATGGAAGACGTCCAGATTATCCGGGACAGATTGAAGATCGCCCAGGATCATCAGAAGAGTTATGCGGACGTGAGGAGGAAGAGTCTCGAGTTTGAGGTAGGCGATTGGGTCTTCCTGAAACTATCTCCATGGAGGGGAGTTGTGCATTTCGGGAAGCGTGGCAAGCTTCGACCACGATACATTAGTCTGTATGAGATCACCGAGAGGGTTGGAGCTGTTGCTTACCGGCTTGAGTTGCCAGTTGAGATGGCTCGTGTTCATGATGTTTTCCACGTTTCGATGTTGCGGAAGTACATCTCAGATCCTTCGCATGTGTTAGCCCCAAAGCAGTTACCGATCCGAGAGGATTTGACGTACGTGGAGGAGACAGTATAGATTCTCGATCGTCGTGAGCAGAAATTGAGGCACCGTGTGATCCTGCTAGTGAAGGTCTTGTGGCAGAATCATTCGGTAGAGGAGGCCACCTAGAAGACTGAGCAGCGTATGCGGGAGCAGTATCCTCATCTGTTCACCTGACAGGTACGTAAATTTCGAGGTCAAAATTTTTTTAAGGGGGGTATATTTTATTGACGACTCGAACCAGAATCAGTAGAGTAATCAGCGTAACCTACGAGTTAGTGCGTAATCATGGTTTATCGTTATTGTGTGGTTTGCCGGTTTCGTTTACGACTTAATTATCGGCCGAAAATTTGAGTTGAGTCTCTTCTCGAGAGTTGTAGTACACGTGATTTCGAGTTCGTCGGCGGTTCCGGAAGATTTTTCCGATGACCGACGAATATAATATGATTATTTGAAGTTTCGGTTTATAACGAATTTATCTGTTCGTATCGAGTTTATCCGAATCGTAATGGTTATCCGTTTTGGACCGTCGATCGTCACGAGGCGCGAGTATAAATATCGGGAATAGTCAAAAAATTGTCGGAAACACTGTTTGGGAAGTTTGACCGAGAGTTGACCGTTGACTTTCGTTGACCGGACGAGAAAAACAGACCGTTTGGCTTCCGTCGCCGGACCGGCTAATTCCGGCCATTTCAGGCCACAACCCTTGAAGGTAAAATGTTCTCCTCGTGATTCTAAATAGTTTAGAACTTGGAATTACTTGATTTGGTTGAGATTTGAGGGAGATATTTCGATTTGAAAATTTGAGATTTTTGGCCAGAATCGGCCTCGACGGAAGGAGGTGCTCCGGTGACTTTCCGGGGTGGATCTTTGGTGGGTTTTGTTGGGTTTTGGTTTGTGATCGTTTCCCCTTTGGTTTGGAGGGACGAGGTGGTGCGACGGCGCCGGAATCGGTCCGGGAAGTTTTCCGGCCGGTTTGAACCACCGTGGCTTTCGAGCTGGATTCCGGCCATGGTGGTGGTTGGATGGTGGTGGTCCCTTTGTTAAAGTTGTTCGCCTTGTTGTGCAGATCATTGTGGCAGCTCGGTCGCCAGGAAAACTCTCCGGTTGATGACGGCTCCGGCGACCCGTTGACTTTTTAGATTTTGATGTTTTTAATGTCGTTTTTCTCGTAATCGTGCCCCGATCGTCGCCTTGAGGTTTTCGAGTTGATTTGGGTATCGGATTTTCAGTCGAGGGTTTCGAGTGGAGATTTCGGGAATTTCGTCGATTAATTTGCACAGTGTTATATATTTCCGGGAATGGTTGGTTTCCGAGGTGTGGTACATTGTTGTGGATTATGATTTTGATCAGATATATTTTATGACTATTCAGGGGATCGAGATCGTGCTTCGGGCGAGGGATTTTCCGCCGGGCCACGTGATTAGCGCAAGTGCGCGTTTTACTCACCCGTGAGTGGACAATTTCTTTTCACTGATAATCGCGAGTCTTTATACACGTTTTACGAGCATGAGCATGCATACGAGATTATGATTTATATGAGCATGTGTTATACGATTATGCCTATACCAGTATATATTACGTATATGCATTTACTTATTGCTTTATACATTTGCATCGAACTATTTATGATTTGGTTTACACAGAGATCAGTCTCAGTATATGTTATTGTATCGATACACTTGCATCCCGGCTAATCCCTAAGGATGTTTACCGGGGGAGGCTGTGACCCCTGACCCGAGGCCTTTACCGGCGGGGGGCAGACCTCTGACCTGATGCCTTTCTGGCTAGAATCACGTGTGGGTCTGGGATCCCGTGATTCTGACTGTACTAGCACGGATGTGTCCATGAGCGACCCCATGGGATTTTTACATGCATGCTCAGTACGCTGGAGGAGTATGAGTTTACCTCGTGTACTTTATTATATTTATTTATCTGGACTCGCATATGTTATTATAACACATATCATCTGGCGAAAGACATTTATTTTCGTCCACTCACTCTAACAGTTTTCATGTCTTTCCCCTGGGCTCTTCGGTTTCCCTGCCCAGTTTGCAGTTCAGATTCTGAAGTCTCACGTCGTGGTTGGAGGCTAGTAGTTTGAGCTACCTGTGTTTTCCAGTAGGTTTCTTGTTTCACCTACTGTTGTATATTTTGTATATATTTACACTAAAGGTCGCTCTGATACATGTTTTATACGGTTTTTTTTTTCGGATATACTATATATTACAGTTGTGTTTACTGTTTACTGTTTATGTTATGATATTGAGAAATCTGGATGGGATTGGTGCCCACGGTTTGGCTTTTGTGGCATAGGATGAAGTGTTATTTTCCGGGTGCAGGTAAAGGCAATTCCGCGTTAGTAGCATTACTCTGCCGAAATTTTAATCAGTTTTGTTGGTTCACGTTTTCAGAAGGGGTTTGATTCCGGTTTAGGAAACTAAATCGAGGTTGGGTCCTTTCAATAGTACATAATTTAAATGCTTGGAAATTTAAATTACATAAACAATAATTTAAGTGCTTGGCAAAAATAAAGGGGGCGATAACAATTGGAATAGCTTTCTTCGCTAGCTTCTTCTTCAACCTCATCCAATTGTGAAAGGATTTCTGCTTTCCTCTTTGTGAAATACCTCTTGGATTTAGGAGTCATGCTCTCGGTATCCATTGACATAATCCGAGTTTCCTCCGCCAAAGCCCTCAATTGGATGTCTTTCTTTTGAATGGCGACTTGCTCTCGCATAAGGGAAACCTCAATTGCATCACTATCTTTTTTATTGCGACCATAAGATTCTTGATTTTCCGCAATCCTATCAAAGCCTCAGCTCTTTCATTTATAGGCGTCATGCCCTTTTTCCCTCTTTTTTTTCGCTTCCTTGGCCGCTTTCACTCCCATAGGACGCTCCGGAGAAGAGGGAGCTTGGTTGCTCATTGGTGTGGCAAATGCATCATCCTCCTCCAAGTTGACGGTGGGAGGCATTGAACTTGCGGGATGTGATGATGAGTAAGATGGAGTAGATGATAAGTAAGGCGGAGGTGTACTAGCCTCGACATGGATGAAGTAAGGATGATTCTTCACCACTTCCCAACAAGCAAAGTCTTTAAACTCTTTCTTCTTTTTTGCCGAATAAAATGATTGAGCACATCTCATCTAAAAAATAATAATAATAATAATAATAATAATAATATGGAATAAATAGCTTGTAATTCATAAAGAATGTGCCCTACAGAAAATTACAAAAAATGGACATAGCTTATATGAAATAAAAGGAAATAAATAACTTGTAATTCATAAATATCATGAAATAAATAACATGTATTTCATAAAATTTAGACAACATAAGTTGAAACAATAGGGTAAAAACTTTTTAAAAAAAATTGGAGATCAAAAACATTACCTCATCATAAAATTTAGACAACATAAGTTGAAACATTCCTTCGTGCGAAAGAAAGAGCACTACCCCAATCTTTCAAATTCGGCTTCAACTTTGCGAAACGAGAAGATAATACGTTTTGGGTCCTAGCTTCCGGCATCGATTCACCATAACCTACCTCCCAATTCTCCTTGAAATTGCCATAAACCTTTTCCCACAATTTTTCTACCTTTTGTCGATTTTCGGTGATGGAATCAACGCTAAAACGACAATAAGAGATGCTCAATTGTACATCTTTCGAAAGAAGCCAATTTGTTGCCATTTTTTTCCAGAAAAAAAAAAAGGAGTTAGAGGAGAGAGGGAGAGAATGAATTTGTTGTGCACAACTTGGTGTGAGAAATTAATGAAATGAAGGTGGTATTTATAGAAAAAATGTATGGGGTCATTTGCAATTATTTGGGATTTTTTTGCAATTTTTTTGGGTTTTTTTTGCAATTTTTTTGGATTTTTTTTGTAATTTTTTCATTTCTGGCTTTCATGGCCGTTGCATTTAAATATGGGCCGTCGGATGGCTCATATCCGTTTGAATGGACGGCCCAGATCAACTTAGTCGTTGATCTGTCCGTTGCTCAGGGCATGCCACGTGTCGCATAGCTATTAGTGCGTCATTTTTTTTTACTTTTTTACCTTCGCATGTATTACACGCGCCGGGTAGAAGAAAAAAAAGCATCATCTCTGGAGTCACCCACATGCAGTGAGGACCACCAGAGGACGTCCGGCCTCTCTTCCTCTGCAGAGGACGCCAGCGAGGACGTTCGAGACGTCAACGTTCGGTCGCCTCTTCCATCCCTCCCCGCTGCACGCCGTTTTGCCGGAGAACGTCCTCAAATAACGGGCCCCGCCGGAGAACGTCATTGCCGTCCCTCAACGCTGCATATGCTCTTGGGGGGGTGCAGGATTCTGTTACCACTATCAACGAACAACGAACATTTGGAAGAAGTTAGATATGAAATTGCGGCCCTTGATGCTGAGTGAATGCTTTCACATCTTTCTTAAGGTATGCATTCTCTTCTTGGTTATTACAATTTACAACCACAATAGAAATAACTCAAATAAGTTGCTCTTTTTAATGTACACACATTTGCTCATTGAAAGCACATATAAACTATATAAGGCTCTTCAACTATTACTGCAGGCATTACTAATCCTAAGAGCTCCAGGGATTGTTGTTCTCATGCATTGGAAAATATTGTTGGCAGTCCCTTGTTTCTCAAGATTCTCTTTAGTCTTTGGATTAGATATCCATGAATTTTGTGGTTTCAGGGTTTCAGAACACCACTCTCTTACAGGAAGACTTGGTGACATGATCCAGATGTGGATGTCATTTCTCTTTAATATTATAGGATAGAATTCCTTATGGGTTCTCCTTCGACAAAATTACATTTTTCATAGGTGTAATGCTTAGAAATCGCTCTTAGTTATATGATTGCTATCGTAGCAAATTTGAATAGATTCCTGTTATAAGTTCTGTGATTGTTGTACCGATAATTTTTCAATTAGATGACATAAATAGCATTCCAAATCAACTGGATTGGCCAGAGCTCTTCGATCTGCTTTGTTGTTGGGTGGCTAATAGATGACACTTGATTGTATGTGTGATCGAATTGAGAACGATATTCCTGGTATGTGACCTATCACATACAATCATACTCGACGGATCTTGTATAATTTAGCACGTGAGGGGTAACCATCTCCAAATATTGATGGATATCAAGCTAATTCCTCTTAAACGACCCGAAATTCGATGGATATCAATTCTTCGGGAAATTTCAGATGAATTAGCTTGACATCCATCAATTAGACAGTGTACCCAGCTGAAAAGGATCCGAAACAAGTACCAGCTTGCTTCTATTCTGTGTGAAAACGAGTGACTTGAAGAAAAAAAATCCGATTACCAACTACATAATTATTGAAAAAAAAGGCATATAAATGTAGAGAATGGAGAAGAATTTCAACCACTAATTAGAATCATCTCCAATAGTTCTGTACAGATTTGAGTACCTATACAAACCAAGGGAACTGGTCAGTAAAATTTCATACCGCCAAGACATTACAAAGTGGGGGGGGGGCTGGCTCATTGAATCATCGTAACTATGAACTCCAACCAACTACGTTGCACCCAAACCTCAAGACTTCAGTTTGGGCACATCTAAATGTGCTGGATGATGCCGAAATTGAACATTCATTCATATGGAAAAAATTGTAGATCATTATGGCAGCTTAACCATGTAGATCCCCATTAAAACTGAACCTTCATTCCTATGGAAAAAGGTAGATCCCCCTGTTAAAACATGTTAGGCTAGTTCAATTTAGAAGTGCTTAACCATGGATGACAGCTTCACCTTCAACTTCAACCTCTGATTCCTCATCTGATGATGACATCAAGGAAGCAGACTGAATCTTTCCAGCATGATCAAGTCGCATCAAAATAACACCCCTGTAAAGAAGTATTGAAAAAAAAATTATATTATTAGTGTCAATTGACAACTAGATGAGATGATACTCAAAAGATTAAAATCACACACGTAGTTGGTGATGGAGCAACATGACCATGGAATATCACACGATAGACCAAAAACAAAAGAAAGAAAAAATAATCAAAATTTACCTTGCATAGCGTGACTGTATTGAGATATCCCGCACCTTAATTCTGTTCACTGTACCACTTTGGCTTATTAAAACAACTTGTTCATCACTTTCACCATCCTCTGTTGGTTTAAATTCAATATATAAGTTCAGTAAAATGTTTATTATATGAAAACAGATAGCAACTAGTTTTGATAAAATCACCTGCCACAGAGAATCCAACCACAAAAACTGCAGCCAATCGATCCTCCGAAGAAAACTGAAATAAACCAGTGACGATGTTATAATTCAAAAGATATTATGCCATTAAATAAACCTTTTAATCTTTGGACCAAAAACTTCATAGATAAATCATACCTTGTAACCTATCAAACCCACTCTGTTGAGACGGGAAGAATGAAATCGGCTCAAGGGAACACGCTTCCCGTATCCACTCTCAGAAACAAACAGCAACCATGGGCCATTCAGATTTTTAGCCCTGTACAAAACCACAAATAGAAAATAAATGTTTGTTTTCTTTTGAAGAAAAAATAATAAATACATGTATGAAATCATTTGGTTAAAGTAAGTCAGGCTGTTAAGAACATGTACTCATTTCTTCATCCCAGCTTACTAGGTTTACGAGGTCATTTAGGTCTGGAACAATTGCTTCACAAACCTACTAGTTCCACCACTTGGCTAACCTTAGCTCATGTTTTGTGTCTTTCTAGAATTCACCCCATCACATAACTACTTTCTAGATACACGATAAACATTGGTATCATCTGCTCATTAAAGTATTAGTGATCTGCGTGCACCTAGGACAGAACCGGTTGAGTGCAGAGTAATCAAATGAAACACTGATCAATGGGGGCATTAAGATGCAATGGCTAGATTATCCTTCATTTTATCTTTTACCCTTGTTCCTGTCCCAAAAAGTGAGATGCCACTCATATTGGACAAAAGTGGCCCAAACATCCAGCCAAAAGCACTTAAAGATATGTATGCTAGCCCAGTAACCTAGCACCATTAAAACCTGTACCATGCAACTTAAAGATCAATAAAAACAGCTAAAACAAGACATGAGATTTCAGACTTACGTTCTCTCTTGTGCTTCTGACACCCTCTCCAAGTCTTTCCACATAGTTGCTGGTATAATGTCTACGCTTGCCATCTTATCGCCTTCCTTAAGTCGCATAGCTACAGAACCCCGGGTGTTTCTTCCTAGTGCCCGAATCTGGTACATGAAAAAGATGAACATTAAAAGAAGCCTAACTACAAGTATAAATACCCTTCAGGTAGTTTTAGATCAATGCTAGATGGCAATACAAGAATATTTGAGTTTTACCATAGAGAGAATTTAACGCTTCCATAATGAGAGGCAATAAGGTCATACTAGTTGTCTACAGACTACAAAACAAGGTAAAGTTGCCTTAACAATGCAAAATATTTAAAGTTCACTCTGTGTCAGAAAGTTATTGACACCCTTACTACCCCTCACTAGACTGATATAGGGGAAAATTCCTTTTACAAGCCACAGTTCTTGTCCTTTCATGATGACAGCTCATGCTTTCAACTAAGATTGGTCAGAACTTTCACAAAGAGAAACAGATCGAGTTTGTTTATTGCTCATGTGGTTGAACTACCTATGAAGGAAATGTGATAGGCTTACAATATCAGATGAACATAAGATGACCATTCCATTTAGAGAAGCCATTGCTACAAGGTCATCATTCGTGCAGCAACGGACCCATTTCAGCTCATCACCAGGGACCTGTCACGTCAACAATGAACTGTGTTCCAAAGGACAACATCATGATTGAACAGAAAAACAAGAGTAAAGCTGGGAAGAAGGCGAACCAATTGAATTGCTATGATTCCCATTGACCTGATTGATGAAAAAGAACTCAAAGCGACCTTCTTTATATAGCCGTTCACTGTAAGCATTAGTAAAAACTGATCCCCAGCAAATTCACTCACAGGAACAATTGATGTAATTCTCTCACCATCTGACAGAGATAAGATCTGCCACCAATGAAAAGGCATTGAGATTCAATTGGAGAAGAAGAATCTTAATAAACTTTTGAAAACAATTGCCAACAGAAGCAGCTTAATTACTAAGATAGAAGGTGAATTACCTGAACCAGTGGTGTACCAGCTGCTGTTCTGGTACACTCAGGAATTTTATATGCACGAGCTGAGTATACTGTACCCTTATCACTGCATTAGTCCAGCAAACAATGTATTACAACAGGTACCTGGGCAAGTATATAGTAAAGTTGAAAAAATGTCAATTTGTAACAGATAGCAACCGTAGCAATCTTGACTCACTAACATAGGTACAGCAGAAATCTCATAGTAACTGTACTTTAATGAGAAACAACAATTTAGTACTCTGGCAACTAAGTTTGTAATGTGTTTTAGCGAAGAATTCAACCAAGTAAAAGAGACCAACATTTTGCCGGATATCTACATTTTATTGATGATCTAAGAAAGTGCTACATGCACGAGGAACACATTTTAGTTCTGAGAAATTCGCCACTTTTTGTCTTTTCCAGCTTCTCTACGAACAAGGGTTTTATTTTAAAATCCAGACTATAGCCTACTATTAACTAAATCAGGTGGAGAACTCATATGAAAACATGGTATGAGTGGTGAGCTTCCTCAAGTGACTACAAACTTACAGTAAAGAATTATGTGACCAGAAATTTTAATATGTTCCACTAATACAATACAATCAAAGATTCAAAGTCAACAGCGGCACAGCTCAAAATCTTGATTTAAGCACCAGACAGCTAAATGCATGGAATGATAATTTAGCAGTTTCCAGACATTTTTCATAGTAAACAATTGACTAGCACTTTACTATTTTGTAAAATTCTGCAGCACATCGTGTGGGATGGTGTGATCAGAGTTTCATACTCTAAGCTGAAGAATCTGTGTCCTCCCTGTTTGTCTCATGGAAAAAATTTAAGAGGTAGTATCTAATGTGTGCATTATTCTCAGCTTCGTAGCTGTGGCAATATAACTTATTGGCACAACAGGGGTTTAGAACCTTATAAGACAAATCTTTAAGCCATAATCATAAATGTGCCAAATTTTAAGAGTATCATATAACATTATCAACTTTGCTGAGACAGAGACAAAGAGACAGAAAGATACCTGAAGTACAAAACATGATCATGTGCATGGCACACAATAAAGTCTGACATTGCATCGTTTACCCTCAATTTCCCAACAGATTTACCGATGGTTCCTCGATTTTGCAGATTAAATGTGTTCGGCTTCATCCGCTTGACATATCCTTTTTCACTAAAGGCCTGTTATTTATAGGCAAAGAAAAAGTGAGAAAAGATTAGTTCTTAGGTGCTTATAAAGATACATCAGGTAAAGTAGATATTGGTCTATACCAAAAGCATTTCTTCATTTGGAATAATATCGATATCATCAAGTTGACCACCATCAGTATCCTCCAGCATTGAACGCCTGGGACTGACAAACTTGGTTTTTATGTCGATTGCTTCTTGTTCAACCACCTAAACAACCAGAATATAAAAAGTGAAAACAAATACATGACCATGAAATGGGAGTGCCTGAATCACCAGCTTATGTTAGTTCAGAAGATAATGTTAAAATAAAAACCCAAAATGAATAATGGTATACTCGCTACACAGTTAAAGGAAATTTTAGCAATCCTAAGGAGGCAAAGCAATAAGCAAGGTAATTGATCTGATCAGATTTGCATTTCGAAAGGGAAAAAAAATATAGAAAGAAGCTCAAGACTACTTGATCATTACAAAACAAACTCAGAAAGCAGTAGCACCATCAGTAAGACAGAACAGAAAATATAAATCTGTTCCATAATTTAGTACATTCATTTCAAATCTAGGCTGAAAAAAATAAAAATAAATAAGTTTATGAGTTGGATAGAATGTCAAGTATATAACATATCAATCGAATCTTGAATAATGGACACATCTATTGCTTGCAGTAGAACAAAGCTGTTGAAACTGCCTAATTTGGAGAAGCTAACTGATGAAACAAAGGATGAGTAATGCTAAGGATCAATCCGCAAAAGTGATTTAGACCAGCCATTTTTCCACATGCAGTTGGTACGTTTTAGTAATACCTTGGTGTTCAAAATGGCATGATAAAACCTAAATATGATTTGTGAATTGCAGAAATCTATAACACAATAATGACATTGTCCAAAAACTATTGACCCATGGGAAAATCAGCAACAAATTCCCCAAAAATAACTGTTGCCAAGATTAATTTAAAAAATGACTTTAATGAAATGTAAGAAATGCAAGAATCTAACACCTACCAATGAAATGTAAGAAAAAGCAAGAATCTAAAAGTAAATATTGAGTGCATGTGTTTACTCACTGATACAAGCTACTTTATCAGATATTCAATTCAGGTGTTCCGGATCCCCAGCCGATAGATACGAGTCATATGACCGATTACCCATTCAAAGAGATAATAAGGGAATCCGAGTACAAAATGAATTTCTGGACCCATCATCTGTATGCTAGAGAAAATTCCGGCTATAATCCGAAACTAAGCGAGGAGACTTTCAGTAGGTGAAAGTTCAAGTTATACGAAGACACAATACACTTATTCAACTGATGCAATTCATCTACTAAGCTCTACTTACACGAAAAAATAAGATGAGGAAGAAACCAAACAAGTGATTGTCTCATCCAGATAGCTTCAACTTTCAACATTGCATCACAATGCCGATGTAGCCACTTGGTGTTTGTCAAAAATGAGAATCTTTCTTAATTAATTAAAAGACAGCCAAACTGTATGTGATCAATATGAAGTGATATATCACAGTAATTGAAATCTTGACATGAAGCACATTACAAATGGACCTCTAGATGGTAAGCATATACATACTCGGTTATACCTGCAATATGTGTTTCTTGCTTGACAACAATTCTTCTAATTTTGAAATTTGCTCTTTCAAGGATTCACTTTCATTATCAACCCGTTTCCTCTGCAAATTAAGGAGAACCAAAACTTTAGATAAAGCTTTGAACCCATATCAGTCACCAAGCAAACAAGAATTGTATTCACATAGAAATATTAGTATTGATATTATTATGCACCTCCAGAACGTTCAGCCTTCTAAAGCTGAAGTCTAATATTGCTTCAGCTTGTTTCTCAGAAAGGTTGAGCTCTGCAATAATAATAATTGAATATTAATAACATCAACGATAAAAATGACTGCCTCCCAATTTTACAAATGATGCCAAAAAAAATATCATTATTGTGAAAGCCACAAAACCAAGTACAGTAATTGTGTAAGTTGGGGAATCTACCAGCTAGAATCATACACGTCTTTGCAAATGACTATTTTGCTTTCATGGCCTATAAGAATGTAAAAATTCTGCATTCTAGAGCTCGAATACTTGAGCAATATTGAAGTGGAAATGGAGGGTTGCTTAGTGAGGCTCTCATGACTGAGATTGTAACAATATTGACAGCTTATTCAAGAGTCTAAGCTTACAGAAAGAATCAAAGCCTAATGTGGCAGTGCCATTCCTTTTTTGTTACACCAAATTTCAAGATAAAGTGCCCAAGATTCTTAATATTAAAATGACTATATATTACTAGTAAAACTAATTATAAACATAAAAACAATCGGCAAGACATTCTCTGAGAAAAAAAAATGAGCAAATAAAAGCAAAAACCTGATCTATCAATTATAAAAGAACACAGACAAAAATATTATATCACAGATCTTCAGGGCATAGGAAAACTCACCATTCCTTAGAAGAGATGATGCAGTGGCATTGTTTGGAGCTTCCTTACTTATACTCATTACTCTTTCCAGATTATCAAGGCCTACAGAAATACCCTGTTTATAGAAGATAAATTTTAGTACGAGTGAGTTGACAACAAAGTGAACAGACATACAAGGATATATATCCATAAAATCACACTGAAGACTCAATGTGAAGCTTCGCACTTGATAGGATCTGATATCTATGATACAACTAACCCTCAACGCTTTGAAACATTCAAGTTCATAGATGATAGAGTCAGAATAACACGATAATGCATATAAAGCAGCTTAAATTATTTCAATGGATTATATAAGTATGGAACGTATGCAAGCACATAGTAAACCAGTACCAGGAAAGATTAGGAGAATAATTTTTTAAATAACACAGCTATAAATAAATATACCTCAACAATATGTCTTCTGTCCTGTGCCTGTGCAAGTTTAAACATAGCGCGCCTCTCGATCACAGAGCATCTGAAGTTTAAGAATGCCTGCATTCACACCCATGGCAAGGAATAATAATGAGCTCACTGAAACTACATAACATCAAACCGTTTACTATATCCTTATTGCCACAAAACAATAAAGACAGAAAAAAATGACCAGGAAAATTTGAGGGCTGCCAAATTCAATGTCCATTTGACATTTTATAAAAGCATATCACTATATTTTTTATCTCAATCAGATGGCTAGAATTACCATTGAGCACTTGTGGCTGTATATAACTAGAAACAGGAACCCAAAAAGTCTCAAATCAGAATGCCACACACAGACATATATATATGAAAAATTCTTCCCATTAGTACCCACAACAGATCTTTGCATGCATCAAGTGACATAGTATACGAGGAAAGAATGTGTATCGAAATGATATCTCAAAAACTGAAACAGGTCCTACATTTGCTTCCAAGTTGTAGTGGAATCCAATGCATCAGCTCATAGAAATAGGGTCAAAGACTCAAAGATAGTTATAGTTTTAACTGTAATAGGGTCGAGACGAGAAGTATGACCCAAATTATCGTCCGAATGACTAATCCAACAAGACATTCAATGCTTTGTTTGTTTCTGAAACGTTCAATGGGATTATAAAGACATTCTAGAGATGATTATCCCTGCAGTTTATACATATATATCGGACTGCCTAGCATATATGCCATGTTCTAACACCAATGGCCTCAAACACGATAAAGTAAAGATTACCTTGATATATAAGCACAGAGAATATATCTATTTTCTTTGGTAAAGCAAAAAAAAATATTAAATTAATCTCTCTAGACAAATCAAACATAGGTATATATGTAAATACATAATGGAGACAGGAAATAAAAGTAGACACCTGCAGCAACTCCTTTAGCCCCATCAGCTTAGGTTGACTATTTAGAATTCTGTGTAGAACCAAAATACCAAATGAAATCCAAGATTACTGTTAGCTGCTCAAATTTAGGAGAATGTCTGACAAACAGAACGCACTAGAGTATAAATGAGAACTCAGATTTTATCATTCAGAATGAATAAAAGCTCCCATCAGCCGACTTATCAAATGGGGTCTCCACAAAAGAAGTCTGGCTTCAGCATACAAACAAACAGACAGCGAAATATAGCTCATGCAGACAAAAAAGGCTTCAACCTTATTCTAGGTAAACTGCCTATTTGCAAAAAACCAGGGAAAAATTCCTGCCACCCCACCCCCATCTGCATGAAGCAGGATATGATCTAAGGTTTCTTATGAATAATGCATGACTAGTAACTACTATTGAATTAGTAATATTTACAGTAGCCTATTTTTCTTCAATTTACGTATTCAACTTGTTCTTAATTATCTAAAGGTTATAAATAGAGGCATTATATTAATTTGTAGGAAGACTTGATTGATAAAACAGTAATCCTTATAAACCTCTTGTTCTCTTTCTACTGTCTTCCTTAGAACAAACTTTTTCCTTCCAAACCTAATCGGCTTAATCAAATTGGCAAAACTTGGAATTTATTTTAAGGTAGTTTGTAAAAGATTTGGGAGATAACCATTGTTTTCTCTGCATTCTTTCTGGTACTTCTTCTATTATTCTTTCTTCCCTGCACCTATTTTATTAGTCATTTCTCCTACATCATCGAGTATTTGGCACACCCGACCAAGACCTATGAAAACACTAACATGGACAAATAGAAAAGCAGACGGCCAGCAATTTGTATGTCAATCCATATCTTGATATTAGGAAATATATCACTTACCCAACCATGTTACAGCTAAAACTGGCTTGAAGAGATGTAAGGCGATAAAGATTATTCAGAACAATAGATGGGTCAGATCCTCGCTTAAGCTGAAAGATGATAAAATCAAATCATCAACCATTTGCAAAATCTCTTTTAGTAATTCAACTTAGACAAAAGCAAGCAGACTCTGACATTATCAATACTTAAAAGCTGGATAATGCACAGAGCAGTAAAGCAATAAAAGTATTAAATAGAACACACCTCAATGACTACACGCATTCCTGTGCGATCACTCTCATCCCTAATATCACTAATGCCATCTAAAATCTGTGAGCAAACATAATAAAGAATCACAACCCATGTATGAACTTTAAAGTAAATTCCATGTAGGTGATGCGGCAGTAAATCACCTTGTTCTCTACAAGATCCGCAATCTTCTCAACCAGAGCTGATTTATTAGTTTGGTAAGGAATCTGGTTATTCACAAAGCACAAAAAACATTTACAATGATATGCATATATAGTGCCAAATAGACAGATGAGAAACATAAACATTACCTCCTTTATGATGATTGCACTCCGCTTGGATTTAGAATCAAGCAATTCCATATCAGTTTTCCCTCTGACCACAATACGACCCCGCCCAGTTCGATATGCTTCTAAGATGCTTGACCATACACATGCCATAACATGATTCATTACACAGCATAACGTTGTACAAAAACCTAACTAGTAATCAAGTCGAAACTTTTGATTACCCAAGGTTTCCCATAATCAGTCCTCCAGTAGGAAAATCAGGTCCTGGCATGTATTCCAGCAATTCTTGCAGCTGCCACAGGAAAAGCAAACAACCATAGTTTTAGGTTGTACGTCTATCAACCATTATCAATGAAAATATTTATTAAAAAAATATCCAATCAGAGCTAATTTCAATAGATATATATAACTACAATAAAAGTCAAGGGTCACATTACTTACCGTAGCTTCTGGATTGTGTATCAACACACAAAGAACATCCACCAA
This sequence comes from Geum urbanum, assembly GCA_946800695.1. NCBI lineage: Eukaryota > Viridiplantae > Streptophyta > Magnoliopsida > Rosales > Rosaceae > Geum > Geum urbanum. The sequence goes on along the minus strand of OX327017.1, from coordinate 12,708,648 downwards.
CTCCCCAAGGTTATGTGGAGGAATGTTTGTTGCCATGCCAACCTGAAATCCTTTACCCACATGAGAATTTGTAACAGGATTTCAGAGAAAAAGAGATCCAGCATCACGCCTAATAAAAAATTATGAAACTTAAGAAAAGTACCGCAATCCCAGAAGAACCGTTCAATAACAGATTCGGTACGCGAGCAGGTAAAAGTGATGGCTCTTTTTGTGAATTGTCAAAGTTTGGAATAAAATCAACCTGCAGCAAGTAAAGCACTTGATGCACAAACTCATTAATGATGCAAACAATAGAGCTTTATAACTAGACTATGCGCTGACCGTATCCTGTTCTAAATCTGACAGCAACATTGCCTCAGTCAGTGCCTGCAAAAATAATTTATTCACATATACGTTTTAGTAAAAATGAACATCTTCCTTGCACCAGAATGTAAATGCAAGAAATAAACTGATCACACTATTAATGCACCATAAAATCTCTGAAGTTAAGATACTGTATTAGGTAATAATAAGAGATTTTTTTGGCATCTGAACAATAAGAAGAAACCATACTTTTATGGTCTAAAGAAAAAACCATTCTTGCTTGTCACTGTTTTAGTCTAGTAATTATTATTGATGATCAAGGGGGAAAATTTATCATAGAGTATTTTCTTGGGCAACCCCTGGCACAACGACTTCGAAAACAGCAGTACCTGCCGGAAAAATAGAACAGAACCAAAAGGTTTAAGGACAGGCTCCCTATACTATTCAAGTTTGCATCAGACTCCAGCAGACTACAACTTCTTGACATTGAATTACAATATGCAATGCATGTCATACAAACTCTGAAACAAGATCTATCCCTTTCAAAAAACTAAAAGCTTACCAAGACAACAAATGAATATGTGTGTGTGTGTGTGTGCAAGCCCTGGTATCAGGTGTTGGATCCCAATACTGGTACGATACGCGTCCGATACGTTGTGATACGGTATTATATTTTTGATACTGATTGGATATGTGTGTTTCTTAATGACAACTTACAGTAATGAAAATCAGTAAATGAGATCAGAAAATTGAAACCTAATGCTAAAACACATCAATACGCCGTCTTTCTCTCAAGCTCTCAACTCATCTCTGCTCTCAATCTCTAGATGAGGTTGCTATGGGATAATTGAAATTGCATGCTTGTTTATTTTATTTTTTTGAACTATATTTGAATTTTAATGTATTATTTATTTTCCGTATCCTTCTGGTATCGTATCCTTTGATTTTTTATTTTTTTTGGCGTTTCGGAGTATCGCGTCGTATCGTTTCCTCGTATCCGTATCCGTATCCGTTTCAGTGCAACCTAGGTGTGTGTGTGTGTGTGTGTGTGTGTGTGTGTGTGTGTGTGTGTGTGTGTGTGTGAGAGAGAGAGAGAGAGAGAGAGTCTCGACCCATTATAGGAAATGCAAGATCTTATCATTTCTCCGCATACTTTTGATAATAGCACATGAGAATTCATAGAGTTCCAATTAGTTAAATGATAAGACTCACCTCCAATCTGCACTCTGTGTAACGCATTGCAGCTGCAGGATCAGCATCGATTGAACCAAAATTCCCATGCCCTTGAATCAGTGGGGATCGCAAGGAGAAATCCTGGTAATATAATTTTACGAAATCATAAGAGAGAGCAAGTAAACTCTAGTAAGAAGAAAAGATTAAATAATAGTGTGAATAGATTTGAAGTATCTGCAGTATCCCAATCTATTCTTTCAGCCATCAACAAAGATGAAGTTCAAAGAAAAAATATTTCCCAGAGTATTTTCTGATATCAAAGATACATCATATTTATGGATTATTAGGTGCTTTACCAGATTTCACCTATTTTTCAGGCTGTATATAATATATCTTTATAACTAAATAGAGCTTGAAGGAAAAGATATCAAAGAAACATTGGCCACTGTACATAGATAAAACAGAAACTCCAGACTACAAGCCCTTTAGCACAAATGCAGTAGAATCCAGAGAGCTAGACTTACTTCACAGTAAATAAAACAGAAACTCAAGACCACAAGCCGTCTACTGCAAATGCAGTAGATTTCAGAAATCTATACTTACTTCACAGTAGGGATTTTTTATATAAAACAATACATAGTCTGAATAAGATGTCAACGGAACATCAGCAAGGCTACTTAGAAAAAATAGAACTCCACCATACAAATCCTTTTGCATAAATAATCTATCAAGCTGGACTTAGTTATATAAGATATTTGGTAGTATATGAATGTATGTATATAAAAACAAGAAAACAACTATAAGAAATTTGCAGTCCTATTGTTGAGACATGAATCCCACATTGGGAAATTGGGACCTTGCCTGTGAGTTTATAAGGATTTGGGCTACTCCTACCATTGCCAATTAGTTTTGGTTTGGAACCCCAGATTACTTTATCACCTATTGCTTTCTTAAATTGAGTGTCCTTTCCTCAGTACCTATTACTTTCCAGCACAAACACCATTGAACCCACAAAATTTTCTCTATAGATCAAATTTCGACTCTTTTTAGCAACTCCCCAATCTTCATTAAAAGATTTTCAAAACTAGCAAAACCCAAACAGTCTTAAATAAAGGAAGATGATACCCCAACCCTCCTATTCAGCATGGTAAGAACAATATGGCTGAAGTCTCCTCCCGACTTACACATATCACAACAATCAAATGCCTGTGAAGTATAACAAAAAATATTAAAGAAATAATGACATGATATCTTTGCTTTCCAAATTAGACAAAATCAGTTTCATGTTATTTGTCTCTAACAATACCACCCAAGGTGACTTAAACAAGATACTCCACTTGACTGGAATCCCCACACAGAGCCCCATTGGGTGAGCGCATGCAACATTCTACTTTCTAAGAAGTTGTGGAGATTGAAGAGAGGATTGCAAACAAAATATGGGGGCTGGTAAGAGAGAGAATAGTGCACAAAATTCTACTATGAGTACTCTACCTATTTTTCTTGTGGATGAAAACTACATCTACATTCCAAATTTTTAAATCACATTAAACGAGAAACTAAACAATACCTGATTTCTGACTCATTCTAATATATGGGCTTAGAAGTTTGAAATCCTAAGGACGTTAAGGAAAGAGAAACGAACCAGTAAAGAGAAGAGAAAGAACAAGTATTTGGTAGAAATTTATTTCTTACATGAAAATGTAACCTGTAATTCATCAAAATTTCCAAGCACTATGCTTATCTGTAAGCATTTTGTGTGGTAACTAATAAGTATTATAACAAGGAAGAAGACAGCAGTTAAATTTATTTGTTCATCAATAGTCAAGTTACCTGAGCCATTCGCACCAAAGAATCATACACGGCAGTGTCTCCATGAGGATGAAACTTTCCTAGAACCTCTCCAACAACTCTAGCACATTTCACGAATGGTTTTCGGGACGAAAGCCTCAACTCATGCATTGCATATCTGTTTAGTTCACACAAAAAACAATCATATATAATTCTTTTTACATTTCAAAAATAAAAATTGCAGTAAGAAATGCTTACAGTATACGGCGGTGCACGGGCTTAAGACCGTCGCGAATGTCCGGCAAGGCGCGGCCAAGAAGTACAGACATAGCGTAGGCCATGTAGGCATCAGTGGCCTCCTTGTGGAGCGCAACGCGGACGATTCTTTCGTCGGATTCCTTGACGAGGAGGCTCCCGTTCCCATTTATCACCTCACCGCCGCCTTCGGGGTCGTCGTTTTCGTCGCGGGGCTTGGATTTGAGCGCGCGGAGCTTAGTTTTGGTACGAGAGGAGGAGGTGGAGAGGGTTTGGCGGAGGAGGATGGGGAAGCGGGTCGGGTTGAGAGGTGCGGCGAGATGGTAACGGAGGACGGAGGAAGAGAGGCGGAGACCGGAAGCTAACGCCATGGTGGAGGTTGGGGTTGGGGTTGGGGTTGGGGTTATGGCCGAGACTGAAGGTTTCATAGAACCGAGGATGAGCCTGGGTTTGGGGTGGGGATTCTAGAGGGTTTACTGTTACAGACTAAAACCCTAAACAAAACAAAGGGTAGCGGATTGCTTTTGCCATTTGTAGGTTCGCGCCAACGTTTTTTTGGATTACAAGCACCACGGCCCGTGTATCTCAAATGGTGAAGTGACTGAAGTCTTATATGAAGTGCTAAATCTATTTTTAAGACTTCATTTTGACACTATTTATTTAGGACTTCAATCATCTTCAATGGTTAAAATCTTATATGAAGTCATAAACCTATTTTTAAGACTTCAATCATCTCCAATGATTAAAATCCTATCTCAATGTTCTAATTTTATATATTTAGACTTTGTAAAATATAATTGTACATGATAATTAATAATTATATTAATTTTAAAAAAAATTAAAATTTTGAGTGACTTATGCATTATTCACAAATCGGATATACTTTTGTTTCACATGTGTCGGTCGTTTCACTTATGCATTGTATAGATATCCGAGTTTGCGAGATTACGTTATCTACCACATGTAAAGTATCAAAATATCGGACAAGATTTCAGACAAGATTACGCTATCTGCCACGTAACTTATCGAGATATCGAACTAAATTTTTTGCAACACATATCAACGTCTAATTAGTTGACGAGATTATGTTATCTGCCACGTGTAAAGGTGAAGCTCTTCGAAGATCATGTTGATCTTCTATAAAATCGGAGCATTCACTCATTCATCTCTCACCAATTCACAACCACTCCTCCCCCCACATAAAAAAATTGTGGTTTCTTAGTAATTGTTTTCATACCTTTAGTTTTGTTTTCAGTTATGAATAAGTTGTGGAAACTATTGAAGAAAGAGGAAGCCAAAGATGTTCCGAGAATGCAACATCAAGCCCTCTTGATGTCTGTGGCAGCCCACCAAGTGGAGATGATGGAAGAAGAAGAAGCCGAAGGCCAATGGGGTGGTTCTTCGGAAGGGCGGAAGTACATATTAAGGGAGCATGATATGATGGATCAACGCTTAAAATCTCTATACTTCACTGAACCATGTAGTTTTGACGGCGACACTTTTTGAAGGCGCTTCCGTATGTCACCTTCTCTCTTTGAGAAAATGATGTGTAGCGTGGCCAACCACGACCCGTACTTTGTACAGAAAATGGATGCCACCGGCAGACTCGGCCTCTCCACCGAACAGAAGTTAACATGCGCTATGAGGATGCTCGCACACGGTCTACCAGCTGACTTGACCAATGAGTTCCTTGATATTGCTGAATCCACTGCTCTTAAAGTGTTGGATCATTTCACAAGGGCGATATGGGCTGTGTACCGCAAAGGCAGATCTGCAGAGATTGTCGAACAAAGCTGCAGAACGTGGATTTCCAGGTATATTGGGTAGTCTTGATTGTATGCATTGGCAGTGAAAAAATTGTCAGACTGCTCATGCCGGGCAGTTCCTAGGCCACAAAGGAAAACCTACAATTATCTTAGAGGCGGTGGCTTCGTATGATACTTGGATTTGGCATGCATATTTTAGACTTCCAGGTTCTCTCAACGATCTCAACATCCTGGGAATGTCACCGTTGTTCGACGGGGTGTGCAAAGGTGAAGCTCCTCAAGTGACTTTCAAGGTAGCCAATAGTACGTACCATCAAAATTATTATTTGGTGGATGGCATCTACCCTAATTGGGCAACTCTTGTGAAAGCAATAAAAAATCACTCTGGAGACAAGATACTTTACAAAGATGCAAGAGGCGTTCAGAAAAGACGTGGAGAGAGCATTTGGTATCCTCCAAGCGCGTTTTACAATTATGAGGGGTCCAACTCGTTTATGGAGTAGGGAGACTCCAATACATCATGATGATGTGCATTATTTTGCACAACATATGTGACGACCCAGAACAGAATCAGCAGTGAAATCAGCTTAATTCGCGAGTTAGCGTATCATCGTAGATTTCCGATAATGAATTTACTCGCCAGATTTGATAACGACTAAATCATTGGCCAAGAATTGGAGCTGAGTCACTTCTCGAGAGTCGTTGTACGTGTGATTTCGAGTTCGTGAGCGGTTCCGGATCGTTCTTTGGACGACAGAGGAATAAATTATGAATATTTGAAGTTTTGATATAATCGGGTTAAATTAGTGGCTGTCTTAACGACTAAATTACTGGACGAGAATTTGGTTTCGGCTTCTTCACGGAAGATGTTGAGAATTTAATTTCGAGCTCGTGGGAACTTCCGGAGCATTATTCTGAGTTACGAGAATTATGTTGTGAATATTTCCGATTGTTGATTATTTAGTCGGTTAAAGTGTGTGTTTGGGTGAACCGTTGACTTTTTATCAGATTTGTCGAAGTGTTTGACTTCGGGTGATAATTGAAGAATATGTTGAGTCAAGTTTGTTGCCGCGAGAATTATCGAAATCTGAGTTACGACGTGAAAGTTTCGCGTATTTTAAGTTTGTCGTAAAATGTATTTTTGGAAGTTTCTATTTTGGGAAAGTATAAATAGTGGATTGCTATATTGGGAAGGTCAACATTTATGGGTGGCTGTTGACTTGGTCAACGCGGGCTGCTTTGGAGGTGCGACGCGGTGCTCCACGGTGGTCAACGGCGAGCTGCCGTCCGGCCGTCTCCGGCCACGGGGGAGGATGCAATCGACTCGCCTCGACGCCCTCTACTCATCCCCGGCCTCCTTTTACGGTGAAGTCCACGGTGGAGAGAGAAAAATCCGGCCAAAATTGAAGAATTTTGGGGTTAATAGTGGATTCCAATTTCGGTCATGTTGAGCTTAATCAAGTAGTGGGCTTTGAAGCTCTCCTCACCATGATTCTAACCATGTAAGTATGGAGTTCTAATTTTGCTTGTGTGTGGAGAATTTTGGATTTGAAATTTGTGAGACAATTCAGGTTTTCATGAAATTGACCTAATTAGAGTGAGAATCGGCCTTCGATGCAGTTGTGAAAGTTGCTCAGTGGGTGATTTGGAATGGAATAGTGGTTGCTCTGCCGAGAATTCTCCGTTCGGGTGGCGCCGCTGCCGCCGGCGGCGGTCAACGGTGGCCAACTTTGACTTTTTGGGGTTTTCGACAAGTTGCATGTCGTTTCACTCGAAATCGCGCCCCGATCGCAGTGGGGAGGTTCGTTTTTCAAATTGAGCGTCTGAAATTGTAGCGAGGTATTGATGTGTGATTATCAGATTTTCGACAGTTCGTCGACATTGGATTATGTGTTTCCGCGAACGGTTGTTTCTCGTGATTTGATTTGAATTGTCGAGTTATGATTTTGAGGAATGGATTTTATGATTATTCAGGGGTTCGTGATCGTTTGTTTGGCTAGGGATTTTCCACCGGATCACGGGTTAACGCGAACTGCGTTACGCTAGTCTGTGAGTGGACAATTTCTTTTCACGGATTGTTTGCGAGTCTTTATACACGTTTTACGAACTTGAGCATGCATACGAGATTTCGATTTACATGAGCATGTTTATATGATTATGCCTATACCAGTATATATTACGTATATGCACTTATATATTGTTTCATGCATCTGCATCGAACTATTTACGATTTGGTTTACACAGAGTACAGTCTTTATATATGTTGTTGTATCGATACACTTGCATCCCGGCTGATCCCCGAGGATGTTTACCGGGGGAGGCTGTGACTCCTGACCCGAGGCCTTTACCGGGGAGAGGCAGACCTCTGACCTGAGGCCTTTCTGGCTAGAATCACGTGTGGGCTAGGGATCCCGTGATTCTGACTGTACTAGCACGGATGTGTCCACGAGTGACCCCGTGAGATTTTTATGCATGCTCTGTACGCGTGAGGAGTTATAGTCTCTCTCGTGTACCATTTGATTATTTATGCATTCCGACTCGCATATGTTTTTATAACTTATATATTATTCGGCGAAAGACATTTATCTTTTCGTCCACTCACTCTAACAGTTTTCATGTCTTTCCCCTGGGCTTTTCGGTTTCCGTGCCCAGTTTGCAGTTCGGATTCTGGTGTCGCACGTCGTGGTCGGAGGCATAGTGCTCGAGCTACCTTGTTTCTTCCAGTAGGTTTATTTTTCTACCTACTGTGGTATACTTATATGATTATACGTTAGAGGTCGCTCTGAGTATTCTGTTGTATATTTTATACGATTTTACTCCGGATTTCAGTAAAGTACATATATATTTATTACTTTACATTATTGTTGATATATTGAGAAATCCGGATGGGATTAGTGCCCACGGTTTGATTTTTGTGGCATAGGATGAAGTGTATTTTCCGGGTGCAGGTAATGGTAATTCCACGTTAGTAACAAAACTCTGCCGAAATTTTGATTGTTTTTGTTGGTTCGTATTTTCAGAAGGGGTTTGATTCTGGTTTAGGCAACTAAACCGGGGTTGGGTCCTTTCAGCTTGGTATCAGAGCATTAGGTTATAGGTTCTGTAGACTTCTGTAGTCGTGTTTACTAAGGATATTTGAGAATGTACAGCATATCTGGAATGGTGACCCGACCGGCCGGCGGATACTCATCAATACTCCGGGTGTTGCATACTTTCAAATATTTGAAGTTCCATGATTACGTTCTACTTGTTGTGAACGATGTTTTATTCATTAGGATGCCTCCTTCACGTGCTTTCCGTGTCGGTACGGTTGTGGATCCTATTGAGGATCAATCGACGCGTGTTTTGCCAGTGAATTGTGGGTTTGGATGAGTATTCTGAGTTCAGAGAATTGTGTGGCACGGTTTGCCTGGTTGTGTGTGTATGAGCGTCTACATGTTGCCTCAGAGCAGAGAATTGTGGCAGTTGATGTTTTTGCCTGAGTCAGATCATTGCATTTGGTGGGCTGGTATTGTGTGAGTTCCTGTTGTGACTCTATGGCCTACATTTGGGATATTGTTTATACGGTAATGGTTTAATCATGCTACCTAACAGCGATATGTGGAGTGTTTACCCACCTGAGGCAGGGATGCATTGTTCACATGTTTGTTCCTGTTTGCACGAGTTATGTGGCTTCAGAGGAAGCAATGCACGAGGTTCGAGATGAGTTTGAACCTGAGCATCAGAGAGAGTCTGATTATTTTGCCTCGAGATAACTGTGAGGAGCTTAGTGTGCTGCACTCAGTGGTGAGGCTATTGAGAAGGAAAGGTGTACGCGGTTTCCAATGTGTTGGTTTAAGGAAAGTGGACTTAGTCGAGATTTGTGATGAGGTTGAGTTCAGGTACCTCGGGATCAGTGACTTCATCAGCCTGTGACCTTTTTGATTATGTTGAGGATCATCAAATCAAAGCAGAGGATCCGTTTGGTGGTGGCGGAGATCCACTACAACATTTTTACACATTGCCGGCGACTTTTAAGTCGCCGGTAATGTCCAAAAACAAGGCCGGCGATTTTTGGACATTACCGGCGACTTAAGTCGCCGGTAATGTAATTTTTTTTTTTTTTTTTTTTACATTGCCGGCGACATGAATTTATGTCGCCGGTAATGTCTCGAAGCTAAAGACATTGCCGGCGACATAAATTCATGTCGCCGGTAATGTAAAAAAAAAAAAAAAAAAAAAGACATTACCGGCGACATAAATTATGTCGCCGGTAATGTCTTTTTTTTTTTTTTTTTTTTACATTACCATCGAGGGATTGCCGGCGACGGACATTACCGGCGACAAAAATCGCCGGTAATGTTAAAAAAAAAAAAAAAAAAAAAGACATTACCGGCGATTTTCCGGCGAAAATCGCCGGTAATGTCTAAAGACATTGCCGGCGACTTAAAAGTCGCCGGCAATGTCTCCAAATGTTGTAGTGATCACAAAGTAGCGGACTTGTTCCTATGGCATGAGTTTGGGTGATCGTTGATGATCCTTTCTCATAGCAGGTGTCGCTGTGACTTGTGTTTGTGGAGCACTTTCAGTTGCTGTTTCGGTGGCCAGAAGGGTCACGTTGCGAGGGAGCGCCCTCAGTCAGTTGTGCTCAGAGTTCACGAGGAAATCATGATGCTGTTTCTAGAGCTTGACCAACTCAGACTTCTTGATGAGCCATTCAGAAAGTCACAATTGATGTGGGCGGCTAGTTGGGCATGTTGGAGTTCATGCCATGACCTTGTTTGAGGATAGAATTTTCTCTGAGGTTATTGTTGCTTGACGTCTATGGATGTTGTACCTACATCTCCACTTCTGAGGTTTTGGAGAGTATTGTATCCATCCGGAAGTTGCGAGATCTTTATTGGAGGATATGGCTTAACCGCTGAGCTATTATTGCTGGATATCGTCAATGTTGGTATGATTGTGAGTATGGACTTCTTGGCGACGCATTGGGCTATGTTCGATGGTCACGAGAAGGTGGTTGTGTTTCGACGACCAGACTTTTCCACGAGATATTGTTTCGTGGATGATGGAGACGAATTGTGTTGCTTGCTTAGCTTATGATGTGTACGGTTGCTGTGCCCGACATTGGCGACATTGAGGTGGTTCCCGAGTTTCCAGGGGTGTTCCGGAGGAGTTGCCAGGTATTCCTCCAGTTCGGGAGACCGACTATACCGCTGAGCTTGTACCGGGCGCTGGACTCATTTTACCGGCATCTTGTCGTTTGGAGTTGCTGGAGGAGATTTCATGTGACCCAGCGTACCTGCGTGGTGTGCTCTTGCATTGTTTGTACAGATGTTGGTTGGTTCGACGTAGTGGTACATTGACTATCGGAAGCCTGATTCGCTTCAGAGGAAAGCAAGTATCCTCCGCTTCGGATTGATGATTGGTTTGATCAGCTCACGAGAGCTTCAGTTTTCTTTCGAAGATTGATTTTGGGTCCGGATACCATCATTTGAAGATCGATGAGTCAGATGTGGCTATGTTAGCTTTCAGATCATGGTGCGGGCATCACGAGTTCTTGGTCACGCTGTTGGTTGACCAATGCCCCCGTAGATCTTGTGGACTTGATGGACCAGGTGTTCAGACGGTTTCTGGACGAGTTTGCAGTCATGTTCGTTGGCAACGTCCTGATTTACTCCAGGAGTGTGGGCCAGCACCTGAAGCAATTGCGAGCGGTTTTGCGGACTTCGCGAGATGATCAGCTATTTGCGAAGTTCAGCCAGTGTGAATTTTGGTTAGTTAGAGTGAAGATTTTGGGCCACGCGATGTCAGCCGAGGAAGTTTGCGTGGATTCTGACCTGATAGAAGCCATGTTGATTTGGGATGGACCTACCATTGTACCAGAGATCAGAGGTTTATTGGGTTTAGTAGACTACTATCGGTGTATTGTGCAGGATTTTTCCGGATTACCACTTCACTTTCCGAATTGACGAAGAAGGCGTCAAGTTCGAGTGGTTCGATGCGCGCGAGGAGAGTTACTTACTTCTGAAGGATGGTTGACCGTTGCTTCGGTTTTGACCTTACCTGATGATCGTGATGAGTTCGTGGGTTATGGCGATGCATCGAGATTTGGATTTGGTTATGTTTTGATGTTGTGTAGCAGAGCGGTGGCTCATGGTTCAGGCAGTGGAAACCTTATGTAGCTACATATCCTATGTATGATTTGGGTGTAGTTGTCCTTATGTTAGCATCAGAGAGTTGGAGACACTACTGCTATGGCGTGCAGCGCAGTGTAGGACGTACACTGATCACTTGAGTTTATCTACTTGCATTTTCGACCAGATTTGAGTTTGAGGCGATGTAGATGTCTGAGGTCAACTAACGACTATGACTGCACCTTTGAGCTTATTCGGGAAAGGCTAGAGATTGTACTTTGACCATCCGTCTGGGATGTTGTTGCTGATGCATTCAGTCGGAAGCCGGGAGCTTCATTGTATCATGTATGTATGGCTCGAGTTTTCGTGTTAGCCGAGTTGCGAGCTATGGGAGCTGAGTTCGAGTGTGATGATGTTGAAGCTCACTATTTTGCGTGCGTTTGGCGCTAGTGGTGCGGAGATGTGTCTGATACTTCGAGTTTACTACTCGTGACGCAATCCGTAGAGCAACGTAGCAGCTTGTGTGTGCAGATACCACATTTGTCGGCAGACGATGGCTAAGAGGCGGAGACTTGCCGGAGAGTTACAGCCATTGGAGATTTCCGATTAGAAGTTGGAGTTTGTCGCTGTGGTTTTGTGTGCCAGTATGCACTTCGGTTGTGGTACCAGTTGTCAGGCCATTGTGGACCATTTGATGAACTTGGTACGTTTACTTGTACTTTCCGGGAAAGATTTCAGTAGCAGGCTGGCATAGTTGTGTTTGACGAAGGTTGTCCATTCCCGCGGTGTACCTGTGTCCCAGTTTGCTGGTCGAGGTAATCAGCTACAACTGAGTGTTGGCAAGCTTTGCAGCGAGCATTGGGAACCAGATTACAAGTTAGTACCGGTTCTTATCTTCAGATTGGTGGGCGATCTTTGAGGACTATTCAGACCTTGGAGGGCATATTGTGGACCTCAGTATTGCAGTTCCGGAGGATTTGGGACCAACAGTTTCAGTTGTTTGAGATTGCATGCAATACCAGTTTGTTGACTACTATGATTTTGATGTCATTTTGAGGAATAATGATGTACTCCATTGTGTAGGAGCGAGTTTGGTTTGAGTTTGAGTTGATGTTTGATTCTGATTTTGTGGAATGTGCTACCACAGACTATCAGATTAGCGGAAACGGGTTGATAATTGCCTGAGTTCGATGTTTGAGTTATGTTGATGTGTGTAGACTGAGTTGTGATTTGCCATGTTATTTTGATCCATATGTGTTGTGTTTGAGTTATTGTGATCATATGCGAGTTTGTGTTGTGTCGTATAGTTCGGCATCGCCTATAGCGTTGGTTTTTGTGTGTGTTGTATTCCGTGTGGTGGAACTATATTTCAGATTTGTTGCGTGTTGTGTACCATATCTGTTCCTTATGTAGGGACATTTGGCGATTATGTAGAACCAGTTCAGATTCGAGATTTGAGGGTACAGGGATTTCAGCACGGAGCTATCTCCTATTCTGGAGTCTATTGTCAGAGTTGTTCAGTTGACGTAGCCACTAGAGAGTAGAGCAGTATGCAGAGGCAATGCTCCTACTTTTAGTCGGCAGACTCGGAAATTTCGAGGTCGAAATTTTTTTAAGGGGGGTACATTTGTGACGACCCAGAACAGAATCAGCAGTGAAATCAGCTTAATTCGCGAGTTAGCGTATCATCGTAGATTTCCGATAATGGATTTACTCGCCAGGTTTGATAACGACTAAATCATTGGCCGAGAATTGGAGCTGAGTCTCTTCTCGAGAGTCGTTGTACGTGTGATTTCGAGTTCGTGGGCGGTTTCGGATCGTTATTTGGACGACAGAGGAATAAATTATGAATATTTGAAGTTTTGATATAATCGGGTTAAATTAGTGGCTGTCTTCACGACTAAATTACTGGACGAGAATTTGGTTTCGGCTTCTTCACGGAAGATGTTGAGAATTTAATTTCGAGCTTGTGGGAACTTCCAGAGCATTATTCTGAGTTACGAGGATTATGTTGTGAATATTTCCGATTGTTGATTATTTAGTCGGTTAAAGTGTGTGTTTGGGTGAACCGTTGACTTTTTATCGGATTTGTCGAAGTGTTTGACTTCGGGTGATAATTGAAGAATATGTTGAGTCGAGTTTGTTGCCGCGAGAATTATCGAAATCTGAGTTACGACGTGAAAGTTTCGCGTATTTTAAGTTTGTCGTAAAATGTATTTTTGGAAGTTTCTATTTTGGGAAAGTATAAATAGTGGATTGCTATATTGAGAAGGTCAACATTTATGGGTGGCTGTTGACTTGGTCAACGCGGGCTGCTTTGGAGGTGTGACACGGTGCTCCACGGTGGTCGACGGCGAGCTGTCGTCCGGCCGTCTCCGGCCACGGGGGAGGATGCAATCGACTCGCCTCGACGCCCTCTACTCATCCCCGGCCTCCTTTTACGGTGAAGTCCACGGTGGAGAGAGAAAAATCCGGCCAAAATTGAAGAATTTTGGGGTTAATGGTGGATTCCGATTTCGGCCATGTTGAGCTTAATCAAGTAGTGGGCTTTGAAGCTCTCCTCACCATGATTCTAACCATGTAAGTATGGAGTTCTAATTTTGCTTATGTGTGGAGAATTTTGGATTTGAAATTTGTGAGACAATTCGGGTTTTCATGAAATTGACCTAGTTAGAGTGAGAATTGGCCTTTGATGTAGTTGTGAAAGTTGCTTAGTGGGTGATTTGGAGTGGAATAGTGGTTGCTCCGCCGTGAATTCTCCGTTCGGGTGGCGCCGCCGCCGCCGGCGGCGGTCAACGGTGGCCAACTTTGACTTTTTGGGGTTTTTGACAAGTTGCATGTCGTTTCACTCGAAATCGCGCCCCGATCGCAGTAGGCAAGTTCGTTTTTCGAATTGAGCGTCTGAAATTGTAGCGAGGTATTGAGGTGTGATTATCAGATTTTCGACAGTTCGTCGACATTGGATTATGTGTTTCCGAGAACGGTTGTTTCTCGTGATTTGATTTGAATTGTCGAGTTATGATTTTGAGGAATGGATTTTATGATTATTCAGGGGTTCGTGATCGTTTGTTTGGCTAGGGATTTTCTGCCGGATCACGGGTTAATGCGAACTGCGTTACGCTAGTCTGTGAGTGGACAATTTCTTTTCACGGATTGTTTGCGAGTCTTTATACACGTTTTACGAACTTGAGCATGCATACGAGATTTCGATTTACATGAGCATGTTTATGCGATTATGCCTATACCAGTATATATTACGTATATGCACTTATATATTGTTTCATGCATCTGCATCGAACTATTTACGATTTGGTTTACACAGAGTACAGTCTTTATATATGTTGTTGTATCGATACACTTGCATCCCGGCTGATCCCCGAGGATGTTTACCGGGGAAGGCTGTGACTCCTGACCCGAGGCCTTTACCGGGGGGAGGCAGACCTCTGACCTGAGGCCTTTCTGGCTAGAATCACGTGTGGGGTAGGGATCCCGTGATTCTGACTGTACTAGCACGGATGTGTCCACGAGTGACCCCGTGGGATTTTTATGCATGCTCTGTACGCGTGAGGAGTTAGAGTCTCCCTCGTGTACCATTTGATTATTTATGCATTCCGACTCGCATATGTTTTTATAACTTATATATTATTCGGCGAAAGACATTTATCTTTTCGTCCACTCACTCTAACAGTTTTCATGTCTTTCCCCTGGGCTTTTCGGTTTCCGTGCCCAGTTTGCAGTTCGGATTCTAGTGTCGTACGTCGTGGTCGGAGGCATAGTGCTCGAGCTACCTTGTTTCTTCCAGTAGGTTTATTTTTCTACCTACTGTGGTATACTTATATGATTATACGTTAGAGGTCGCTCTGAGTATTCTGTTGTATATTTTATACGATTTTACTCCGGATTTCAGTAAAGTACATATATATTTATTACTTTACATTATTGTTGATATATTGAGAAATCCGGATGGGATTGGTGCCCACGGTTTAATTTTTGTGGCATAGGATGAAGTGTATTTTCCGGGTGCAGGTAATGGTAATTCCACGTTAGTAACGAAACTCTGCTGAAATTTTGATGGTTTTTGTTGGTTCGTATTTTCAGAAGGGGTTTGATTCCGGTTTAGGCAACTAAACCGGGGTTGGGTCCTTTCAACATAATTGTAGAGGATGAGTGCACCGAAGATGAGCAATATGATTTCGGCATTGACGACATCCCAATGCATCCAAGAAAAGCTTATATATATGATAAACCGGCTTATGATGATGAGGTGAATCGTAATCCCTAACTAATGCATGCATTTATACGTGATCGTTACAAGAGGACTCGGTGTCCAGTGATTTGTGGAGAACTAAGATCGGATTTAGTTCAACACGGCTAGCCTTTGAAGAAGTGGCAAGAGCGCAACTGTGGCTAATTTGTGTCGTTAGCATGTGTTGAAAGGACCCAATCCCGATTCAGTTACCTAAACCGGAATCAAACCCTTTTGAAAATACGAACCAACAAAAACTTTTCGAAATTTGGGCAGAGTTTCGTTACTAACGTTGAATTACCATAACCTGCACCCAGAAAATAACACTTCGTCCTATGCCACAAAAAGCAAACCGTGGGCACCAATCCCATCCGGATTTCTCAACATCAATATAATCAACAACAGTAAATAAACTGTACTATGTATATATGTATATCCGTGAAAATCCGCACAACATGTATCAGAATGTATCAGAGCGACCTCTAGAGTAAAACATATACAATATGCACATCAGTAGGTGAAACAAGAACCTACTGGAAAACACAGGTGACTCTGATCACTAGCCTCCAAACCGCGACGTGAAACACCAAACCTGAACTGCAAACTGGGCAGGGAAACCGAAAAGCCCAGGTGAAAGACAGTAAACACGTTAGAGTGAGTGGACGAAAATAAGTGGCTTTCACCAAGTAATATATATGTTGTAAAAACATATGCGAGTCCAGGTAAATAGAAACAATAAAGTACACGAGGTAAAACCACAATCCTCCAGCGTACTGAGCATGCAAGTAAAATCCCACGGGGTCACTCATGGACACACACCGTGCTAGTACAGTCAGAACCACGGAGTCCCTGACTTCCACGTGATTCTAGCCAGAAATGGCCTCGGATCCGGGGAAACGCCCCTCACCGGTCAGTCGAGGATACGCCCCTCCTGGTATGGCCTACCATCGGGGATCAGCCGAGAGGCAAGTGTATCGATACAACAACGTAACCAAGACTGTACTCTGTGTAAACCAAATCATAAACATTTCGATGCAAATGCAAATAACAGCATATAAATGTATGTATACTCGTATACGTATATTCGTTTAAGTATATCGTATAATCGTAAAACACATGCTCATATATCCGAAATCTCATAGGCATGCTCAAGATCGTAAAACATATAAAAGACTCGCAATCATTTCCGTGAAAAGAAATTGTCCACTCACTGATGAGCAAAATGCGCACACGCGCTAATCTCGAGGACCGGCGGAAGATCCCTCGCCAGAAGCTCGATCACGATCTCGATCCCTATCTCCTGAATATATTCATAAAATACAACTGATCAATATCGTAATTCACAACACTGTACTGATGCACGGAAACCAACCGTTCCCGGAAATACGAAATGCAGTACAAAATGTATAACTGAAATCCCGAAATTCTCACTCGAAATCTCGACTGACAAACGGCTAATCAAATCGACCCAAAAACCTCCGTACGATAACCAGGGCGTGATTACGAGAAAAATGACACTAATTACATCGAAATCTGAAAAAGTCAACCCTCGCCGGAAAATCACCGTTGACCGCCGCCGCCGGCGGCGGCGCGCCGTCAACCATGAAATTTCACGGCGAGATTCTCCAGACTACAAGTTCTCAACCATCCGAGTCAC
The DNA here is from genome assembly GCA_946800695.1 of Geum urbanum. Lineage (NCBI taxonomy): Eukaryota > Viridiplantae > Streptophyta > Magnoliopsida > Rosales > Rosaceae > Geum > Geum urbanum. The sequence continues at coordinate 12,691,344 of OX327017.1, read as the reverse complement.
TTTCCCTTCTACACCGACAGCCAAATCTCAACGGAAATCCCTCAAATCGTCAAAACCCGATCGGAAAACCCAAACCAAATCCCTAATCGGGTTCACCCCAAAACCTCACCTCCGTCAAAACCAACCACCCCGTGAGCTTCTCCTAGGTATGGGGAGCAAAACCCCCAACAAATCCCCTCACCAAACTCGCCGGAACCACCTCCACCGTCGCCGACGAAATCCTCCAACTCGGCTCAGCTCGGGTTACCTCAAAACCAAACCATTTCAACCCAAACCAAGTTCTAACATACTCGAAATCAAGAGAGGAGTCTAGCTATACCTGTCCCGTGGCCGATGGTGGCCGGAATCCGGTCGCCGGAAGTGCAAGACCGAAACGGAAAGTTTTCCTCACGGGTCAACGGTCAAAGTTTCCCAAAATGGAAAGTCAACGTCTGGTCAACCGAAAACAATGTTTTTCGACTAATTCTCGACTATTTCGCTATTTATAGTCGATCCTCGGGTCGATCGACGGTCCAAAATGAAAATACGAAATGATTCGGATAAGCTCGAAACAATCGGATAAACTCGTCGAAACCCGAAACTTCAAATAATCATAAAATATTCCTCGGTTATCGGAAAAATCTTCCGAAACCACCCACGAACTCAAAATCACGTACTCTACGTTTTCCATGAAGATACTCAACCCAAATTCTCGACCCAAAACCAAGTCGCGAATCGAATCGGCAAACCACAATATATCGCAAAACTGCGACTAAACTCAAATCTTGAGAATCGTGCCAAACGCACCTCTGATTCTGGTTCGGGTCGTCACATGTGTCAATAAATGGCATCTGTTTGCCATCATGTTGTTGTCCGTCGTTTAATTCGTGTGTGGTTGTGTATTTTTAATTTGTGTGTGGTTGTGTATTTTTAATTTGTGTGGTTGTGTGTTTTTAATTCGTGTGTGCATGTAATATTTTGTGTACTTGAATGCATTTAACTTTGTGTGTGTTGTATGCATTATATGTTAATTTAAAACAACAATACCAATTAATTTATAAGACCATATAAAAATACACTTCATACATAATTAGTTAAAATTAATTCAAAACAACAATATAAATTAAGCAATAGATAAGATAAAACAAACTAATCACTCTTTATCATCATTTTGCATCCACGATGTTTTATTGAGTGGAAGATAGGGGGAAGAACTTGATCTGCCATAAGGAGGTGTGAATGCTTGAGGTGTAGATGCGGGTGCCTCCAATTCTTCTCGCTCAAGTTTCTTTCTTTGTTTCCTCTCCCAATATCCTCTTTTACATGGTGAATATATACTTGGATCCACCGCCATTGTGCGAGCATCTTCCTCCCTTTGTTGAGCCGCAATTGCCTCATGCATAAGTTGTTCCCTTCGTGCAAACTCTCGATCATTTTGATCGGCAAGCCTTTTCATTTGAGTATGAATACTCAATGTTAGCTCTTGATTAACTTTCTTCTTTGCCACCTTGGCTTCTTTTTGTCTCATTGGATGCTCATTCCTAGCTTTAGATGCCACGCTTGGAGTTGCTTCGTCTCCGGGCGAATTGTTATCATCCAAGTTGGTAGGAGTCTCACAATTTCTTATTTCCTCATCCATTGTTGGCGGACATGAAAATTTAGGTGACTCCTTCAAGATATCCCAACAATGCAAATATGCGAAATGCTCTCCATGGGAATCATCGAAGTAGTACCCCTTTGCATTCTTTAACTACAAACATAGTAGTGATTATTTAATTTAATATCATGAATTATTACTATATTTTAAGTGACAAATAAAAATACTTACGTCATCTTGATCATTTTCGCCACTCGCATGATTTTTGTTGGCTTTATGCATTGCTTGGCTCCATCTCATACTTGCGGAATTGATCTTCTTCCATCGAGATTCGACACTTGTTTGGGTTCGCGTAGGTGCGTTGGTTGGCTTGATACTTTCAAAATGCTCATATATACGATCCCACAAGGTTCTACCGGATTGATTAGTGTCGACGACGACATCTCCACCAATATTCAACACGGCCACGCACAAAGCTCTATCTTCCGCCTCTTTTCAATTTTCCAATCGTGGTGCCCTAGGTTTTGGTGAAGCTCTCTTTGGACCCATGGTGTTGAACAAAAAAACTGAATTTGCTATAAGAAAAGAGGAGGAAGGAAATGTTGAGAGGATGTAAGAAATGGTGTGAGAGAATGTAAGAAATGGTGTGAAATGAATGAAAATTTGGGTTGGTATTTATAGAAAAAATTAGAATTTACTGTTCCAACGGACTAATTAATATTTCAAAAAAAATTAAATTTTTTTAAAAAAATTTCTGACCGTTATATGAAAATTGAGAGTTTGATGGAATGATAATCGTCGGATCGATTTCGGTATATATTCTGAATCATTCGATCAGAATCAGAAATTTAAAAAAAAAAATTAAGGGGAGATTGAAATCAAGCCATTGATTTCAATCTCAGTTTAAATTGCAACCATCCGATATTGTATCGTTGGAAGGAAACGGGCTACTGCACCAGTGCTGTCTTCGCGTGTTGCGGGCCCCACGCCGCAGACGTTGTCTCCCACTCTCCCTCCTCTGATGCGCGTCGCGCGTCTGGGCGCTTCTCCTTTTCCCTCCTGGCGCGTGTCGTGCCTTTCTCCCTCTCCAGCGCGTCAACCCAGCCTTCTCTCTCCACTGTTAGCCACGGGTCCCACCGGAAATTTATAGGACGCGTCCTAAACCGGGTGCTATTTTAGCACTTGGTTTGACACCCCAAGATATTTTTATAGGGTTTAGGACTTCTCAGTTTAACCATTGGAGAGCTATTTTCAATCTCAAAGCTAGATAAATAGCTTCTAGGACTTGCCATTAGAGATGCTCTAAGGAACCCTTCCTAGTCGGTACTCTGCCTAATCATGCTCTAATATCACAAAAGTTCTAGGGACTTTCGTCATTTTTTTATATAATTTTTTAAGGACAAAATTTATTATCAAGATCTGAGCTTTCTAGGGCTGGTCAATGTGAATATGATGTTCAATCTTCAAATATTATCAAAGTGATGTCCAAAGTTTCAAAATTGTATCAACGTGATGCCTATAACAATTTTTCATCACAGTATTATATATATTAATGACGTGGCAATTTATTTTCAAAATTAAATAGTAAAAGATTATAATATCCTTGATAATATATAATATAATTATTTTTTTTTTCAATTTTTAACCTCAATAAAAAATTGACCACAGTAAAATCATTATTCTTTTTTTTCCTCTCTTGGAAAAAAAAAATTGGGGAAATGATTTTAAAGCTCAAAAATACATTTGGTTTCCAAAAAACCCAACTTATAGCACCATGGTTAAAAAAGCCATCACTCTGGAAGTGTTGTACATTCTCAAGTATCTTTAGTAACACAACCAAGGGAAGTCTATAGAACCTATAACATAGTGCTCTGATACCAATTGAGACGATCCAACCCCGATTTAGAAAATAAACCAGAATCAAGTCCTAATCACATGACTAAATACTCAAGATCCTAAGGAAATTTTGACATAATTTCCCCATAAACTGAAAGTCTACCCAAACCTGTAACATGATTCATACTCAAATTCTCAACAAATCACAACATCTCATATAGTCAACATTATTCAAAAATCCAAAGAACTCAAATAGCAAAACTAAAGAACATAATACTCTCAAACTCAACAGACATGGGTCACTTGACCACTTATTGAAGACGACAGCGGAAACGAAAAACACATGGTAATCAAAGCATTCTACTTATTACAAGGCTAGTAGGTTACCTAGGAACCTACTAGGGAAGGACGATCACACAAATACAATGCCTCCAACGTAGGTGTGCAACCTCTGGATGATAACTGCAAACTGGGCAACAAGAAACCGAAAGGCCCAGAAGAAAGGTACAAATAACCAAAAAATCGTTAGAGTAAGTGGACAAAAATAAATCTCATATAAAGTAAGAAATATCGTATGTCTTTCTTCAAATAAAAATTGGTATGCGTAAAACATGCATCACATATTAACACAAAGTAGATATTTAACACACAACTCACACATATGCAATTTAAAACCCTTCTTTGTAGATGTAACCTTGATAAGTAGGGATTGTTCTTAACTGGAGATTGAGGGTACTAATGCATGAAAATGTTTTATAAATAAAAAATCAAAGGTATGGGGGGTTTTCAGAGTGATTCTAATATCCTAAGAATTTATAAAATGTGTGACGTGAATCAAACAAACTACTTATTCTATATGCATCACTCATAGACAAGTAAACACAAACAGAAACCCTATAATGTCTAAAACATGCTACAGACATAAAATAAACCTAAGTTTAATATATACAAGTGATCATCTCATTTGTTTCACCCACTGTTCTAAAAAACGGCCGCCTAGGCCGCCTAGGCACCGACTAATCGGAAAAAACCATCTTATGGCCTAATTTTGGTTCTGAGCGGGGTAGTTAGGCGGGAACCGACTAATCGGCAATTAGGCGGGCGACTAACGACTAATCGGCAGAAAAGCGCGCCTAGGCGGGTTTTTTTATTATTAATTTTTTTTTAAAATTAAGAGGTACAACGCAAAGGAATGAATTCTAAATAGAAAATCCAATCCAATTTCTTTTGCGAAACGTCTTCTCACTCCTTCTGCAAACGCCGCGACTTGGACGCCGCTCGCCGATCACCGCCGTCGCCGCCACTTGCCGTCCACCGTCATCATCCTTATTTGTTATATGTTGATAATTTGATATAATTAAATGTTGGCAGGAGCATAGTGTCTATGGCCATCATACAAACAAAACTTGATTCTGTGAAAGAGTCATGGTTGATTCCGTGAAGCTTTATGTTTGAATGGTTTCCATGGTTGCAAGTTTATAATGTAAGCTTCATTGTCATAAACTCATAATGTACTGTGATTTGTGAATTATCATCTTCGAAATAGATAATTTCATATTCTTAGGATTCTTATTTATGCACATCTATTTCAAAAAATTGAGATGGATGGTTAATTGGATTTCTTTATAAACTTAGTTTAGAATTTTTATGATATTTCTTTATAATTTTTACTTTATGTTTCAAATTACAATATACCATATAAATATATAAATAATTAAATATATAAAAAAAATGATCCGCCTAATTACCGATTAAACTCCGCCTAAACGCCTAGGCGCTAGGCAGCAGCTCCACCGCCTAATTCCGCCTAGCGCCTTTTAGAACCTTGGTTTCACCTCACTCGCTCGTAACACGCATATCAAACTATACCAACGAAATTCTAATAGTTTAGTTCTATAAAACAATGCATATTTTCACAATTAAGTGCTAAACCGGGATTGCTCTGCATTCAACACATCAATAATCTAAACCGGGATTGCCTTACATTCAAATCAAGCATTGATACGCGTCTTTTGCAACCATTAAATTAACACTTAACAATCAACAAAAACGCGTAAGCAATTAAAACCCTTTTGTGTAGATGTAGCATTGGTAAATAGGGTATCGTTCTTAACCGGGGATTGAGGGTGCATGCATATTTACGCTAGTTAGGGGGGAGTTTATGAGTTGGTTTATTTATAGTCTACGAAATTAAAGACAAAAACATGGCATAGCAAACACATCGTTGGCTTCTAGTTCTAACATGCTTAAACTCATAGACAAGCAAAACAAACAAGAACATAGAATCCTAAACATGCTTACTAAACCGAAAATAAAGTCTAATTACATATTTACACATTGATCAACTCATCCACACACCACGTCTTACTAACCTAGTCATGTTATATGCAACCTATTAATATCTAAGTCTTTAATCAAGTTAACATGTATGATCTTTATTAGTGCTCGGGAATTTGCCCTACGACACATACCAACTTGGCAAGGAATTTGCCTTAGCCTCAATTGATTCATTAAGCTCGACATGCTTGACCAAATTCTAAGATAATAATAAGTCACGAAAATAACACAAAGATGACAAGGAAGTGAACCGAAACAAACTTTATTTCAACCATAATAACAAAAGTTTACAAGAAAGAAAATAGAAGGGTTCGAAATACACTTCGCTCGGGAATTTGCCCTACGTCGAGAGTGTGATCCGGCCTTCTAGGAGATGAGGAGTCTCTAAAGGAATTTGCCTTCTAGTCGACTCGGCGGAGGAGTTTGTTGATGGACGGAGGGGCGGCTTCTTGTAGAAATTTGGTATTGAGGTGGAGAGGAATGCTTGGCAGAGCTATTTGATGTCTAGAATGAGTGATGACAATGAATGAGTCGAGCTCTTGTATTTATAGGTGAAGAATTCCAACTTTCCTCTCCAAACTAGGTTTTCCTAGTGTACTCGGGTAGAATTGCCAGCCTGTCTTGAAACGTCTTTTCCGGGAGTTCTAGAGCTCAGAAAATTCCGATTCTTGTTTCATTGGAAAGCTTATTCAAAGGGCTATAAAATCCATATAATGAACGCCATATTTGGAGTTGAATTGAATTTACTACGGATTTTAGAAGTTGAGTGACCTGACTGCCCAGTTTTCTTCTTCTTCAAGGAAAAGGAAATCTTTATATCTTCAAATCTTGCATTCCTTATTCCTTAATAATTCTTGGCCGAATATACCATATTCTTGCACATATTTTGGACCTCAAATAAGGTATTTATCTTCATGGAATATCCTCCAAAAATTCGTCCATAATATGCTCCATATATTCCGCCAAATTTGCTCTTTCCTGGGTTGCGCAGGAGAAATGTCTTCATCTTTTTGTCCACCATTTTAGTATCCATTTCATTTGGCATTTGGTTTCCAATTCTTGACACCATATGGGAATGCATTTTAGTAACCATTTGAAGACCATTCCTCGGACCATTTCTTCTCCGGATTTGAGAACTTCCTCCTTAATACGCTTTTAGCTCCAAAACTTCTCCTTTATTATTTTCTCCTTTATTTCTACCTAAAAGCATAAAGTAAATTAGAAACATATTTATTAAGCCTAAAACAAAGTTAAATGTAGAGAGAATTGCGTTAAGAATCAAGTATGAAATGCGTTGATCAAAATCCCCCACACTTAAACTTTGCTAGTCCCTAGCAAAAACTTAAAATAAAGGAAACGAGAAGGCAAGCAACAAAATTCCAACGATGAGGCTAGCCTTTACGTTGAACATATTTCATGGACTCAAATAAAATAAAAACAACTTCTAAGCCCTTAGCATAATTTGTCTCAGAAATTTTCTTAAGTATATGGCGATGGAATCACACGATTTTAGAATTTAAAGTTCAACAATTTTCGATAGATAAGAGAAATATGATCATGTCATGAACAAGTAGGACTTGGAGAAAACAATGGTGAAGTTAAAGCTATGCATGTTTCGAACAAGTTTAAATCAATCTCACATGGATGCACTCATCATATTTTCACTCATGAAAAGAGGTTCACTCAAAATGTATATGTATTGCATCGAAATACCTCATAATTACTTGCACAAATGAACCAAACCATATGCTTACTCATGTAACTTACTCAACCAATTGAAGGCTACTCATCTTAAGGATCATAAAGGACTTTAGAAAGGTTGTAATGGGGCTAAGGCTAAGGCATTCGAAATTTAGATAAGTGGTGGTGTAAAAACGGTCCAAAGACTTAGTTTAGCACTTAGAATTCTTCAAATTCGTGGCTCATCCTTTCTATACTTCTTCTTATGTCAAACTTCAAGATCGGGGGCCAATTTTCATCTTTTTGGGCCCTAACTTCATTCTCAACTTCCTTTGAGCTTTATGAACAGGACAAAGGCCATATTTCTTCACTTTTGGGCCTTCAATTCGTAGTAATCTCCAAATTCATAAGTATAGGGGACATTAATCCAAACTTAAACAATCTAAACACAATGCCTCGAGATCTTTATACATTTTTCTTCTTTTTTTCTTTTTTTTTTTATCTCGAAAATTTTGGCATTCAAATACAAAATTTGTTGGACAAGTCTATCCCTATACACACATCTTTTCATCATCTTCACGCCACTTTTATTGTGCTAGCTTTGAAATCCTTCACCAAGTCTTTAGAACAAGGGTAGGAATTCTACACTAGGCTAAGTGTTTAGATATAATGTGGTAATGAAAGAAAGGCTAAACGTGGGCTCAAAGGGGTTAATCTAGGGGTGTCGCAACTCGTGCGCACAATGGGACACATGGCCATTTGGTTTAAGTGGTGGTAACCTAATTTGCCTTTAATCATATCCAAAATCAGAGCATATATCAACTTAAAAGCGTTGTAAATCTACATGAGTAAGTTCTAGTAATCTCTAGTTCATTAAAATCTATGGCAAGTAATTAGATGAGGCATGTTTTGTTTTTGAAAACCATATGCACGAAATTCACTCTCAAATGAAGTAATGTAGGCTCTAAAACTCACTTTAAGGTTCGTATGATCTAAACTTATTCTAGCATGCGAAATCTGTACCATGTTTAAGCAAACCATATCCACTACATGTTATAACACTCAAAATATCTCACTTATCACACGAAAACAGTGTAGTGCTTATTCACCGCCATATGTATTCTTTTCGGTCCATTTTCATCATAGACTAACTAAGGGCATCCTAAAAATGAAAAAGACTCTTTAAAAACCCTAAGTTAAATAGAAAGACACAAAATAATTTTTTTAGGGCATCATCCACCGGAAAGTTCCATTGTCCGCCCGGTTTTAACAATTTATGACTCAAATAAGGTTGTAAACCCCTCCCCCACACTTAAACTCTACATTGTCCTCAATGTATTTAAGGGAATCATAGAGTTTCGTGGGAGAAAGGAAGACTACGAAAAATAAAATAAAAAATGAAAAGGTACGAAAATTTAAAAGATAAGGGAAGAGAAAACAAATCCTTGGTGATTTCCTCCATTGGGTTGCCTCCCAACAAGCGCTTGTTGTTTAACGTCTTACAGCCTAGACGTGTTGCTTTCTTTTATGCTCAATGAACAGCCTGTCTTGGAGGTGCAACTCCTCCATTTTTGCCTTCCACTTTTCAGCTTCCATGTTCTGACCTTCGTGCCTTTGAGCTTTAATTCCCAACAATTTCGAAATCAGAATTTTGTGATCTTTATATGGATGGAAACTAGACGTCCATAGCTTTCCAACCCTATAAAGAACTCCATCTAACTCCAACCGAGCTGAAAGTTATGGCTTTTCGAATTTGACTGTTCTTTTTGGACCGAAGCTGCGAATTTATGAAAACACTTGGAGCACGTTCCTCCATCGTATCCTTCAAAACTCAACAAACATCAAATCCAATGGAAAAATGCATGAAATGTAATGATGAAGATGATGCATGATGATGCAACTATGTAATGAATGACATGATATGCAAAGATGTATATGCATCCTAAATATTACAAAAATCGAGCAGCCTGAGCATGACTCCTTGCATAATTTCTCTAGACTTAATTACATGTTGGAACTAATTGAAATTTTACGACTGTAAACTAGACACATATACAAACATGTCATAAAAGTTTCAAAATTTTCCGTGACATGAAACTATATCAGATAAATCACACAAAACAGCCTATTACCCAGCTCCGATTTGACTCTCTAAAAATAAAAATTAACATTATACAAAATATGAAATGGTTAGAGTATGGTTAGTCTTCTTTACAAAGTTCAATTTAGACATGTATGCACAAGTATTGTCTAAACTGAGTGCGCCAATGATTTAAAGAGAGTACACTAGCTTAATCTTTAGGTCGTTCAATGGACGTGCGACCCGCGCGATAAAGTATGAAATTTCAATCAAATGGCCTTGGTTCAATCGAAAAACATGGCCAGTTAGAGATAGAGATAACGCGAGAGGCAGGACTAATTTCGACAATACACCCCGAGGCTAACCGGGCCAATGGTATATACTCTATTGGTGTAAGTCTTTCTTAGATCCAGAACCTGTCACCAGTCATAACCCATTCTAGACACCATGTCCGACATTCAGCCAAAATCTCGAAAATTCACACTCCCTCAAGTCCTTTGTAGACTCCGCCCTCAACCTCATGTCCATAACTTCACTTAGGTTATGGTGTGCGGTGATGAAATCCACACATCATGAGGGGTTAAGGAGATAAACAAGGAAAAGAGGCGCCATCTATTCCAAAGAGTGCGACTTAATCAACCAAACTTATGTACTAAATTTAAATCAAAGACTTCCTTTAATATGTACCTATTTACATGGCTGCAAAACAAAAGGTTAGAATGCAACTTATTATGAACATGTATAAAAATTTCGACACTCTACATATATATATACAGACTTACATAGTGGTAAGTATTCCCGCCTGTCACGCGGGTGACCCGGGTTCGATCCTCGGCAACGGCGCCAAAATTGATACGCGTCTTTTGCAACCATTAAATTAACACTTAACAATCAACAAAAACGCGTAAGCAATTAAAACCCTTTTGTGTAGATGTAGCATTGGTAAATAGGGTATCGTTCTTAACCGGGGATTGAGGGTGCATGCATATTTACGCTAGTTAGGGGGGAGTTTATGAGTTGGTTTATTTATAGTCTACGAAATTAAAGACAAAAACATGGCATAGCAAACACATCGTTGGCTTCTAGTTCTAACATGCTTAAACTCATAGACAAGCAAAACAAACAAGAACATAGAATCCTAAACATGCTTACTAAACCGAAAATAAAGTCTAATTACATATTTACACATTGATCAACTCATCCACACACCACGTCTTACTAACCTAGTCATGTTATATGCAACCTATTAATATCTAAGTCTTTAATCAAGTTAACATGTATGATCTTTATTAGTGCTCGGGAATTTGCCCTACGACACATACCAACTTGGCAAGGAATTTGCCTTAGCCTCAATTGATTCATTAAGCTCGACATGCTTGACCAAATTCTAAGATAATAATAAGTCACGAAAATAACACAAAGATGACAAGGAAGTGAACCGAAACAAACTTTATTTCAACCATAATAACAAAAGTTTACAAGAAAGAAAATAGAAGGGTTCGAAATACACTTCGCTCGGGAATTTGCCCTACGTCGAGAGTGTGATCCGGCCTTCTAGGAGATGAGGAGTCTCTAAAGGAATTTGCCTTCTAGTCGACTCGGCGGAGGAGTTTGTTGATGGACGGAGGGGCGGCTTCTTGTAGAAATTTGGTATTGAGGTGGAGAGGAATGCTTGGCAGAGCTATTTGATGTCTAGAATGAGTGATGACAATGAATGAGTCGAGCTCTTGTATTTATAGGTGAAGAATTCCAACTTTCCTCTCCAAACTAGGTTTTCCTAGTGTACTCGGGTAGAATTGCCAGCCTGTCTTGAAACGTCTTTTCCGGGAGTTCTAGAGCTCAGAAAATTCCGATTCTTGTTTCATTGGAAAGCTTATTCAAAGGGCTATAAAATCCATATAATGAACGCCATATTTGGAGTTGAATTGAATTTACTACGGATTTTAGAAGTTGAGTGACCTGACTGCCCAGTTTTCTTCTTCTTCAAGGAAAAGGAAATCTTTATATCTTCAAATCTTGCATTCCTTATTCCTTAATAATTCTTGGCCGAATATACCATATTCTTGCACATATTTTGGACCTCAAATAAGGTATTTATCTTCATGGAATATCCTCCAAAAATTCGTCCATAATATGCTCCATATATTCCGCCAAATTTGCTCTTTCCTGGGTTGCGCAGGAGAAATGTCTTCATCTTTTTGTCCACCATTTTAGTATCCATTTCATTTGGCATTTGGTTTCCAATTCTTGACACCATATGGGAATGCATTTTAGTAACCATTTGAAGACCATTCCTCGGACCATTTCTTCTCCGGATTTGAGAACTTCCTCCTTAATACGCTTTTAGCTCCAAAACTTCTCCTTTATTATTTTCTCCTTTATTTCTACCTAAAAGCATAAAGTAAATTAGAAACATATTTATTAAGCCTAAAACAAAGTTAAATGTAGAGAGAATTGCGTTAAGAATCAAGTATGAAATGCGTTGATCAAGCATTAAGCACAAATACGCATGCATATTAAAAACTAAAATACTAGAATACATGGAAGGTTACTGAAATCTATGTAAGTTATAAAATCGAAATACTTCTATAAACCAATCCATAATAACCAGAAATTTATACAAGAAGAAGAAAAGATAAGAAGTCATTAATACACTTTTTGGTTTCGGGATTTCCCTAGACTATTTGGTGTAGATGACACTTCAATGGATAGAGGAGACAGTTAGGATTACCATGAAATTCTCGGTGAATGATGGTGTTGATGGTGCTTGAGAAGTGGTAGCCTTCTTGATGAAACTCGAACATATGGAGAGGGGAGAGTGTTTAGGCTGAGCTTTGGCTTTAAGAATGAAAGATATTTGGCTGCTTGTCGAGCTCCCCTTTAAAAAGGCATTTTCAAAACCCTACTCCAACTTCAATTATCAAACAAATTAACTCACTCGGATAAATTGACACCCTTCCTCACTAAGTCAGTGATTTCTAGAGTTTTAGAAGTCCGAATGTGACGACCCAAACCAGAATCAGTTGTGTGTTTGGCACGATTCTCGAGATTTGGTTATAGTCGCAGTTTTACGATATTGTGTGGTTTGTCGATTCGATTGGCGACTATGTTTTTAGTCGAGAATTTGGGTTGAGTGTCTTGACGGAAGTTGTAGAGTACGTGATTTCGAGCTCGAGGGCGGTTCCGGAAGATTTTTCCGATAACCGAGAAATATTTTATGATTATTTGAAGTTTCGGGTTCCGACGAGTTTATCCGATTGTTCCGAGTTTATCCGAATCGTGATGGTTATCCATTTCGAATTGTCGATCGACCCGAGGCTCGAGTATAAATATCGGAATAGTCGAGAATTAGTCGTAAACACTGTTGAAATTTGACCGGGCCGTTGACTTTCCAAAAATAGTAAGTTGACTTGTTTGACCGAAAGGGAAAGTTTCCCGTTTGGGAATTGTCGTCCGACGACCTAGATTCTGGCCACCTCCGACTTCGGCAAGGGTATGGTTAGCTTCCTCTTTCAATTTCGAGTTGATTGGTACTTGGTTTGATTGAAATTGGTCACGTTTTGGTTGGACCTGAATTGGGTCGGTTTCAAGGTTTCCGTCGAGGTTCGTTGGCCGGTTTCCGGTGAGCCACGGCGGTGGTGGTTAGGGGGGTTTGACTCCCCTTGCTCCTCTGAGTCTATTGGTGTACTTGATTTGAGTTATGGTTGAGTTTTGAGATGGGTTCGAATAGGTCACCGGAATGTGTATTTTCGATCGGATTTTGGGTAAATTGGAGGACTTCCGTTTGGATTTGGCCTTCGGGGTAGAAGGGAAAGTGGTTCGAAATGGTGTGATCTTGAAATCTGGAAAGTTTCACCGAGAAATTCCACCGTTGACGGCGCGCCGCCGCCGGCGGTGGCGGTCAACGGCCGGAAAGTTGACTTTTTCAGATTTCGATGTAATTAGTGTCGTTTTTCTCGAAATCGCGTCCTGGTTATCGTACGGAGGTTTTCGGGTTGATTTGATTAGCCGATTTTCAGTCGAGGTTTCGAGTGGGGATTTCGGGATTTTCGTAATTCATTTTGTACCGCATTTCACATTTCCGGGAACGGTTGGTTTCCGTGCATCAGTACCGTGTGGAGAACTATGATTTTGATCAATTATGTTTTTGTAGATATTCAGGAGATCGGGATCGTGATCGAGCTTTTGGCGAGGGATCTTCCGCCGGTCCTCGAGATTAGCGCGAGTGCGCATTTCGCGAGTCTGTGAGTGGACATTTCTTTTCACGGATTGTTTGCGAGTCTTTTATTTATGATTTACGAACTTGAGCATGCAGATTGATTACGATTTTACGAGCATGTGTTTTACGATTATGCATATACGAATATACGTATACGAGTATACATGTATGTATATTATGTTTTAAGCATGTGCATAGAAAAGATTTATGATTTGGTTTACACAGAGTACAGTCTCAGTATATGTTGTGGTATCGATACACATTGGCTTCTCGGCTGATCCCCGAGTATGCTCCGGGGGGGACAGATATCCTGACCCGAGGCCTTTCTGGCTAGGAATCACGTGTGGGTCTGGGATCCCGTGGTTCAGACTGTGCTATCGCGTGGTAGTCCATGAGTGATTCCGCGATATGTTTACGTTGCATGCTCTGTACGTGAGTGGTAGCTGGAGTCTCCTCACGTTTCATTTGATTTTCGTACATTTGACTCGCATATGATTTTATATGTATATATATACTACCTGGTGAAAGACATTTATTTTCGTCCACTCACTCTAACGTGTTTACTGTCTTTCCCCTGGGCTTTTCGGTTTCCGTGCCCAGTTTGCAGTTCAGGTTTGGTGTTTTCACGTCGCGGTTTGGAGGCTAGTGATCAGAGTTACTTGTGCTTTCCAGTAGGTCCTTGTTTCGCCTACTGATGTGTATATGTTGTTTATATGATATACTAGAGGTCGCTCTGATACATTCTGATACATGTTTATACGGATTTTCTCGGATATATACATATACATAGTACAGTTGTTTACTGTTATTGATTATATTGATGTTGAGAAATCCGGATGGGATTGGTGCCCATGGTTTGGCTTTTGTGGCATAGGACGAAGTGTTAATTTTGGGTGCAGGTTATGGTAATTCCATGCTAGTAACGAAACTCTGCCGAAATTTTGAAAATTTTTTGTTGGTTCGTATTTTCGAAGGGTTTGGTTCCGGTTTAGGTAACCGAATCGGGATTGGGTCCTTTCAGCTTGGTATCTGAGAATTAGGTTGTCAGATTCTGTAGACTCTTGTAGTTGTGACGCTTAAGGTATTTGAGTTGATACAGCATGACTGGAGTGATGACCCGACTGGCCAACGGTACTCATCAATACTTCGGGTGTTGTGTGTCCTCAAATATCTGCGGTTTCATGATTACGTTCTTTCTGCTTGTACCTAATGCTTATCTTGTATCAGTAGGATGCCTCCTCGACGTGGTCCCCGCGTTGATCGGGATGATGATCCTGATGAGGATCGCCGAACGCGCGACTTGCTGATGCGAGTGCTGCGTTTGGAAGAGCGTTTTGACCCTGTGGTCTAGGCTCGCACTGCGGGTGCTACTGTGTTTTCGGGTTCAGTTGATCCAGAGATATGTGAGGCATGGTTGGTTCAGATTGAGCGTGTGTGTGAGCGTTTGCAGTTTATTCCTGAGCAGATGACAGTAGCCGCAGTTGGTTTACTTGAGGGTGATGCATACTTTTGGTGGGTTAGCACCGACAGAGTTCCTGTGGATACTCCGTGGACTTTGTTCCGTGATTTGTTTATGTGGAGGTATTTTAATCAGGCTACCCAGCAGCGCAAGTACGAGGAGTTTACGAACTTGAGGCAGGGCAGTTTGTCTGTACTTGAGTATCAGGATCGGTTTACCCGTTTGTCTCGTTTTGCGCGGGATATGGTGGCTACAGAAGAAGCCAAGTGTCGTAGGTTTGAGCTGGGATTGAATCTGAACATCAAGGTGACCTTGACTACGATGCCAAAGAACAACTTTGATGAGTTTGTGAGTGCAGCTCTCCGAGGCGAGGACATTGAGCAGGAGAGACAGCAGAGATACCAGCCGAGACGATTCGAGGAGGGTGGACCAAGCCAGGGGCCTTCAAAGAAGCAGAATTCTGATACTTCTGGTTCAGCTTCATCCTCAGGCGGTGGATCACATCGACCACCAGCTAGTGTACCTAGATGGAGACAGAGATGGAGGAGAGATCGACCGCAGCGACCACAGGCTAGTGGGGATTCCAGCGGTTCTAGTTATCCTCGACGACCTTTTGGCACACCTACTACACCGAGGGAGTCTCCGTTGTGCAATTTGTGCAATAGGTATCATTTTGGCTCGTGTCAGCGGGGCACCCTCAACTGTTATCATTGTGGCCATGTGGGTCACTATGCGAGGGCGTGTCCTCAGTTGGTTGGTGCTGGTGACCAGGCAGCTCAGAGTTCCGGAGGAGAGCGAGGAGCCACTTCGGGAGCACGTCCAGCACAGTTTGCAGGTCAGGGCAGACAACAGGGACAGCCTCAGCGAGGACGACCAGCCGGACAGGCGAGGGTTCATGTTATGACTCTACGTGAGGGCAGAGCATCACCAGAGGTCGTTATCGGTACGTTACATGTTTTTGGTATTCCTGTACTTGCATTGTTAGATCCGGGCGCCACACATTCATTCATATCATTTAGACTGTCATCATTGGCTACGGTACCTGCATCTCCACTTCCGAGGTTGTGTAGAGTGTTGTATCCGTCAGGTGAGGTTGTGAGCATCGGTTGGGTTTACCGAGATTGTGAGGTGTTTATTGGTGGACATGGTTTAGCCGCAGATCTGTTACTGCTTGATATTGTGGATTTTGATTTGATATTGGGTATGGACTTCCTGGAGTCGCACCGGGCCATGTTTGACTGCCACAGGAAGGAGGTCGCGTTTCGACGACCAGGGTTATCTGAGATACTATTCCGTGGCGAGAAGAACACTTCACTACCGTGTTTGATTTCCGCGATGAGGGCGGATCGGTTGATGAAAAAGGGTTGTGTTGCTTACTTAGCCCATGTTGTAGACACTACAGCTGCAGTGCCAGATCTTGGTAGTATTGAGGTTGTGTCTGAGTTTCCGGATGTGTTTCCAGCGGAGTTACCTGGTATACCCCCTGTACGGGAGATTGATTTTACTATTGAGTTATTGCCGGGTACTGGACCGATTTCCCAGACACTATACCGGATTGCGCCTGCGGAGTTGAAGGAGTTGCAGATTCAGCTCCAGGAGTTGTTAGAGAAGGGATTCATTCGACTGAGTGTTTCTCCGTGGGGTGCTCCAGTGTTGTTTGTGCGGAAAAAGGACGGGTCCATGCGATTGTGCATCGACTATCGGAAGCTGAATCAGATTACAGTGAGGAACAAGTATCCGTTGCCGCGGATTGACGACTTGTTCGATCAGATGAAGGGAGCAGCAGTCTTTTCAAAGATTGACCTTCGATCTGGATAACACCAGTTGAGGATCCGAGATTCAGATGTAGCCAGGACGGCATTCAGGATGCGGTACGGGCATTATGAGTTTCTGGTCATGCCGTTTGGGTTGACCAACGCCCCCGCAACTTTCATGGATTTGATGAATCGGGTGTTCAGACGGTTTCTGGACAAGTTCGTGATCGTATTCATTGATGATATCCTGATATATTCCAGGAGTGTGGGCCAGCACAAGAAGCACTTGCGAGCAGTGTTGCGGACTTTGCGGGATCATCAGTTATTCGCGAAGTTTAGCAAGTGTGAGTTCTGGTTGGATAGTGTGAAGTTTCTGGGCCACGTGATTTCGGCTGAGGGAGTTAGTGTTGATCCTGACAAGATCGAGGCCGTGCTGAATTGGAGTAGACCCACTACTGTGCCGGAGATCCGGAGTTTCTTAGGTCTAGCAGGCTATTATCGTCGGTTTGTGCAGGATTTCTCCCGGATTGCTACACCACTGACCAGATTGACGAAGAAAGGTGTCAAGTTTGAGTGGTCTGATACGTGCGAGGAGAGTTATTTGCTCCTGAAAGAGAGATTGACTACCGCACCGGTTCTGACATTGCCAGACGACAGTGGTGAGTTTGTTGTGTACAGCGATGCGTCGAAGTTGGGACTTGGCTGTGTGTTGATGCAGCATGGTAGAGTTGTGGCATATGGTTCCAGACAGCTGAAACCACATGAGGCCAACTACCCGACGCATGATTTGGAGTTAGCCGTTATCGTGTTAGCGTTGAAGAGTTGGAGACATTACCTGTATGGTGCTCAGTGTAAGATTTTCACTGACCACAAGAGTCTCACTTACTTGCAGACATAGCCGGATCTGAACATGAGACAGCGCCGATGGATGGAGTTGATCAACGACTACGATTGCACGTTTGAGTACCATCCAGGGAAGGCCAACGTTGTAGCAGATGCGCTTAGTCGGAAATCCGGAGCCTCATTGTTTCACATGTGTGTGGCCAGAGTATCGATGTTAGCTGAGCTTCGAGCTACAGGTGCCGTGTTTGGGTATGATGATGATGGAGCCTTGTTGGCCAGTTTTCAGGTTCGACCGGTACTGGTTGATCAGGTACGATAGGCACAGGATTCAGATCTTTACTTGCTGGGCAAGAAGACCATGATACGGAATTGTGTGCATACAGAGTTCCGATTGAGCGACGACAGTACGTTGTTGTTTAGAGGCAGGCTATGTGTACCCAGAGACGAGGACTTGAAGAAGGAGATTCTTGATGAGGCTCACAGTTCAGCGTATGCGATGCATCCCGGAGGTACGAAGATGTTTCGTACACTTCGAGCGTACTATTGGTGGCGCAACATGAAGCGGGAGATTGCCGCATACGTGAGTCGATGTTTGATCTGTCAGCAGGTGAAGGCGGAGAGGCAGAAACCTGCAGGAAAGCTACAGCCACTTGAGATTCCGGTTTGGAAGTGGGAGCACATTACGATGGATTTCGTCTATCAGTTGCCGCGTACTTCGGCGGGCAACACTGGCATTTGGGTTATTGTTGACCGATTGACGAAATCCACACATTTTCTGGCACTTCCGGGGAAAATTTCAGTGGGCAGATTGGCCAAGTTGTACTTATCCGAGATTGTTCGCTTGCATGGTGTGCCTGTGTCGATTGTTTCTGACCAAGATAGTCAGTTCACTTCTGAGTTTTGGCAGGCTTTACAGCGAGCATTGGGCATGAGGTTGCGGTTTAGTACAGCTTTCCATCCTCAGACTGACGGGCAGTCCGAGCGGACTATTCAGACACTTGAGGATATGCTGAGATCATGTGTGTTGCAGTTTCGCGGAAACTGGGATCAGCAATTGCACTTGATTGAGTTCGCCTACAACAACAGCTACCAGGCCAGTATTGAGATGGCACCGTACGAGGCCCTGTACGGGAAGCAGTGTCGCACTCCATTGTGTTGGAGTGAGGTGGGCGAGCGTTGGCTCATTGGTCCTGATTTGGTGAAAACCACGATGAAGGATATAGGTTATTCAAGATCGGTTGAAGATCGCCCAGGATCGGCAGAAGAGTTACGCGGATGTGAGAAGGAAGAGTTTAGAGTTTGAGGTTGGTGATTGGGTCTTCCTGAAACTATCTCCGTGGAGGGGAGTTATGCGTTTCGGGAAGCGTGGCAAGCTTCGACCGCGGTACATTGGTCCGTATGAGATTACGGAGAGGGTTGGAGCTGTTGCTTACAGACTTGAGTTACCGGCAGAGATGGCTCGTGTTCATGATGTCTTCCATGTTTCGATGTTGCGGAAGTACATCTCTGATCCTTCACATGTGATAGCCCCACAGCAGTTGCCGATTAGAGAGGATTTATCGTATGTTGAGGAACTAGTGCAGATTCTCGATCGTCGTGAGCAGGAGTTGAGGCACCGTGTGATTCCGCTAGTGAAGGTCTTGTGGCAGAACCATTCAGTTGAGGAGGCCACCTGGGAGACCGAGCAGCGTATGCGGGAACAGTATCCTCATTTGTTCACTTGACAGGTACGTAAATTTCGAGGTCGAAATTTCTTTAAGGGGGGTAGATTTGTGACGACCCAAACCAGAATCAGTTGTGTGTTTGGCACGATTCTCGAGATTTGGTTATAGTCGCAGTTTTACGATATTGTGTGGTTTGTCTATTCGATTCGCGACTATGTTTTCAGTCGAGAATTTGGGTTGAGTGTCTTCACGGAAGTTGTAGAGTACGTGATTTCGAGCTCGAGGGCGGTTCCGGAAGATTTTTCCGATAACCGAGGAATATTTTATGATTATTTGAAGTTTCGGGTTCCGACGAGTTTATCCGATTGTTCCGAGTTTATCCGAATCGTGATGGTTATCCATTTCGAATTGTCGATCGACCCGAGGCTCGAGTATAAATATCGGAATAGTCGAGAATTAGTCGTAAACACTGTTGAAATTTGACCGGGCCGTTGACTTTCCAAAAATAGTAAGTTGACTTGTTTGACCGAAAGGGAAAGTTTCCGGTTTGGGAATTGTCGTCCGACGACCTAGATTCCGGCCACCTCCGACTTCGGCAAGGGTATGGTTAGCTTCCTCTTTCAATTTCGAGTTGATTGGTACTTGGTTTGATTGAAATTGGTCACGTTTTGGTTGGACCCGAATTGGGTCTGTTTCAAGGTTTCCGTCGAGGTTCGTTGGCCGGTTTCCGGCGAGCCACGGCGGTGGTGGTTAGGGGGGTTTGACTCCCCTTGCTCCTCTGAGTCTATTGGTGTACTTGATTTGAGTTATGGTTGAGTTTTGAGATGGGTTCGAATAGGTCACCGGAATGTGTATTTTCGATCGGATTTTGGGTAAATTGGAGGACTTCCGTTTGGATTTGGCCTTCGGGGTAGAAGGTAAAGTGGTTCGAAATGGTGTGATCTTGAAATCTAGAAAGTTTCACCGAGAAATTCCACCGTTGACGGCGAGCCGCCGCCGGCGGGGGCGGTCAACGGCCGGAAAGTTGACTTTTTCAGATTTCGATGTAATTAGTGTCGTTTTTCTCGAAATCGCGTCCTGGTTATCGTACGGAGGTTTTCGGGTTGATTTGATTAGCCGATTTTCAGTCGAGGTTTCGAGTGGGGATTTCGGGATTTTCGTAATTCATTTTGTACCGCATTTCACATTTCCGGGAACGGTTGGTTTCCGTGCATCAGTACCGTGTTGAGAACTATGATTTTGATCAATTATGTTTTTGTGGATATTCAGGAGATCGGGATCGTGATCGAGCTTCTGGCGAGGGATCTTCCGCCGGTCCTCGAGATTAGCGCGAGTGCGCATTTCGCGAGTCTGTGAGTGGACATTTCTTTTCACGGATTGTTTGCGAGTCTTTTATTTATGATTTACGAACTTGAGCATGCAGATTGATTACGATTTTACGAGCATGTGTTTTACGATTATGCATATACGAATATACGTATACGAGTATACATGTATGTATATTATGTTTTAAGCATGTGCATAGAAAAGATTTATGATTTGGTTTACACAGAGTACAGTCTCAGTATATGTTGTGGTATCGATACACATTGGCTTCTCGGCTGATCCCCGAGTATGCTCCGGGGGGGACAGATATCCTGACCCGAGGCCTTTCTGGCTAGGAATCACGTGTGGGTCTGGGATCCCGTGGTTCAGACTGTGCTATCGCGTGGTAGTCCATGAGTGATTCCGCGATATGTTTACGTTGCATGCTCTGTACGTGAGTGGTAGCTGGAGTCTCCTCACGTTTCATTTGATTTTCGTACATTTGACTCGCATATGATTTTATATGTATATATATACTACCTGGTGAAAGACATTTATTTTCGTCCACTCACTCTAACGTGTTTACTGTCTTTCCCCTGGGCTTTTCGGTTTCCGTGCCCAGTTTGCAGTTCAGGTTTGGTGTTTTCACGTCGCGGTTTGGAGGCTAGTGATCAGAGTTACTTGTGCTTTCCAGTAGGTCCTTGTTTCGCCTACTGATGTGTATATGTTGTTTATATGATATACTAGAGGTCGCTCTGATACATTCTGATACATGTTTATACGGATTTTCTCGGATATATACATATACATAGTACAGTTGTTTACTGTTATTGATTATATTGATGTTGAGAAATCCGGATGGGATTGGTGCCCATGGTTTGGCTTTTGTGGCATAGGACGAAGTGTTAATTTTGGGTGCAGGTTATGGTAATTCCATGCTAGTAACGAAACTCTGCCGAAATTTTGAAAATTTTTTGTTGGTTCGTATTTTCGAAGGGTTTGGTTCCGGTTTAGGTAACTGAATCGGGATTGGGTCCTTTCAGCTTGGTATCTGAGAATTAGGTTGTCAGATTCTGTAGACTCTTGTAGTTGTGACGCTTAAGGTATTTGAGTTGATACAGCATGACTGGAGTGATGACCCGACTGGCCAACGGTACTCATCAATACTTCGGGTGTTGTGTGTCCTCAAATATCTGCGGTTTCATGATTACGTTCTTTCTGCTTGTACCTAATGCTTATCTTGTATCAGTAGGATGCCTCCTCGACGTGGTCCCCGCGTTGATCGGGATGATGATCCTGATGAGGATCGCCGAACGCGCGACTTGCTGATGCGAGTGCTGCGTTTGGAAGAGCGTTTTGACCCTGTGGTCTAGGCTCGCACTGCGGGTGCTACTGTGTTTTCGGGTTCAGTTGATCCAGAGATATGTGAGGCATGGTTGGTTCAGATTGAGCGTGTGTGTGAGCGTTTGCAGTTTATTCCTGAGCAGATGACAGTAGCCGCAGTTGGTTTACTTGAGGGTGATGCATACTTTTGGTGGGTTAGCACCGACAGAGTTCCTGTGGATACTCCGTGGACTTTGTTCCGTGATTTGTTTATGTGGAGGTATTTTAATCAGGCTACCCAGCAGCGCAAGTACGAGGAGTTTACGAACTTGAGGCAGGGCAGTTTGTCTGTACTTGAGTATCAGGATCGGTTTACCCGTTTGTCTCGTTTTGCGCGGGATATGGTGGCTACAGAAGAAGCCAAGTGTCGTAGGTTTGAGCTGGGATTGAATCTGAACATCAAGGTGACCTTGACTACGATGCCAAAGAACAACTTTGATGAGTTTGTGAGTGCAGCTCTCCGAGGCGAGGACATTGAGCAGGAGAGACAGCAGAGATACCAGCCGAGACGATTCGAGGAGGGTGGACCAAGCCAGGGGCCTTCAAAGAAGCAGAATTCTGATACTTCTGGTTCAGCTTCATCCTCAGGCGGTGGATCACATCGACCACCAGCTAGTGTACCTAGATGGAGACAGAGATGGAGGAGAGATCGACCGCAGCGACCACAGGCTAGTGGGGATTCCAGCGGTTCTAGTTATCCTCGACGACCTTTTGGCACACCTACTACACCGAGGGAGTCTCCGTTGTGCAATTTGTGCAATAGGTATCATTTTGGCTCGTGTCAGCGGGGCACCCTCAACTGTTATCATTGTGGCCATGTGGGTCACTATGCGAGGGCGTGTCCTCAGTTGGTTGGTGCTGGTGACCAGGCAGCTCAGAGTTCCGGAGGAGAGCGAGGAGCCACTTCGGGAGCACGTCCAGCACAGTTTGCAGGTCAGGGCAGACAACAGGGACAGCCTCAGCGAGGACGACCAGCCGGACAGGCGAGGGTTCATGTTATGACTCTACGTGAGGGCAGAGCATCACCAGAGGTCGTTATCGGTACGTTACATGTTTTTGGTATTCCTGTACTTGCATTGTTAGATCCGGGCGCCACACATTCATTCATATCATTTAGACTGTCATCATTGGCTACGGTACCTGCATCTCCACTTCCGAGGTTGTGTAGAGTGTTGTATCCGTCAGGTGAGGTTGTGAGCATCGGTTGGGTTTACCGAGATTGTGAGGTGTTTATTGGTGGACATGGTTTAGCCGCAGATCTGTTACTGCTTGATATTGTGGATTTTGATTTGATATTGGGTATGGACTTCCTGGAGTCGCACCGGGCCATGTTTGACTGCCACAGGAAGGAGGTCGCGTTTCGACGACCAGGGTTATCTGAGATACTATTCCGTGGCGAGAAGAACACTTCACTACCGTGTTTGATTTCCGCGATGAGGGCGGATCGGTTGATGAAAAAGGGTTGTGTTGCTTACTTAGCCCATGTTGTAGACACTACAGCTGCAGTGCCAGATCTTGGTAGTATTGAGGTTGTGTCTGAGTTTCCGGATGTGTTTCCAGCGGAGTTACCTGGTATACCCCCTGTACGGGAGATTGATTTTACTATTGAGTTATTGCCGGGTACTGGACCGATTTCCCAGACACTATACCGGATTGCGCCTGCGGAGTTGAAGGAGTTGCAGATTCAGCTCCAGGAGTTGTTAGAGAAGGGATTCATTCGACTGAGTGTTTCTCCGTGGGGTGCTCCAGTGTTGTTTGTGCGGAAAAAGGACGGGTCCATGCGATTGTGCATCGACTATCGGAAGCTGAATCAGATTACAGTGAGGAACAAGTATCCGTTGCCGCGGATTGACGACTTGTTCGATCAGATGAAGGGAGCAGCAGTCTTTTCAAAGATTGACCTTCGATCTGGATAACACCAGTTGAGGATCCGAGATTCAGATGTAGCCAGGACGGCATTCAGGATGCGGTACGGGCATTATGAGTTTCTGGTCATGCCGTTTGGGTTGACCAACGCCCCCGCAACTTTCATGGATTTGATGAATCGGGTGTTCAGACGGTTTCTGGACAAGTTCGTGATCGTATTCATTGATGATATCCTGATATATTCCAGGAGTGTGGGCCAGCACAAGAAGCACTTGCGAGCAGTGTTGCGGACTTTGCGGGATCATCAGTTATTCGCGAAGTTTAGCAAGTGTGAGTTCTGGTTGGATAGTGTGAAGTTTCTGGGCCACGTGATTTCGGCTGAGGGAGTTAGTGTTGATCCTGACAAGATCGAGGCCGTGCTGAATTGGAGTAGACCCACTACTGTGCCGGAGATCCGGAGTTTCTTAGGTCTAGCAGGCTATTATCGTCGGTTTGTGCAGGATTTCTCCCGGATTGCTACACCACTGACCAGATTGACGAAGAAAGGTGTCAAGTTTGAGTGGTCTGATACGTGCGAGGAGAGTTATTTGCTCCTGAAAGAGAGATTGACTACCGCACCGGTTCTGACATTGCCAGACGACAGTGGTGAGTTTGTTGTGTACAGCGATGCGTCGAAGTTGGGACTTGGCTGTGTGTTGATGCAGCATGGTAGAGTTGTGGCATATGGTTCCAGACAGCTGAAACCACATGAGGCCAACTACCCGACGCATGATTTGGAGTTAGCCGTTATCGTGTTAGCGTTGAAGAGTTGGAGACATTACCTGTATGGTGCTCAGTGTAAGATTTTCACTGACCACAAGAGTCTCACTTACTTGCAGACATAGCCGGATCTGAACATGAGACAGCGCCGATGGATGGAGTTGATCAACGACTACGATTGCACGTTTGAGTACCATCCAGGGAAGGCCAACGTTGTAGCAGATGCGCTTAGTCGGAAATCCGGAGCCTCATTGTTTCACATGTGTGTGGCCAGAGTATCGATGTTAGCTGAGCTTCGAGCTACAGGTGCCGTGTTTGGGTATGATGATGATGGAGCCTTGTTGGCCAGTTTTCAGGTTCGACCGGTACTGGTTGATCAGGTACGATAGGCACAGGATTCAGATCTTTACTTGCTGGGCAAGAAGACCATGATACGGAATTGTGTGCATACAGAGTTCCGATTGAGCGACGACAGTACGTTGTTGTTTAGAGGCAGGCTATGTGTACCCAGAGACGAGGACTTGAAGAAGGAGATTCTTGATGAGGCTCACAGTTCAGCGTATGCGATGCATCCCGGAGGTACGAAGATGTTTCGTACACTTCGAGCGTACTATTGGTGGCGCAACATGAAGCGGGAGATTGCCGCATACGTGAGTCGATGTTTGATCTGTCAGCAGGTGAAGGCGGAGAGGCAGAAACCTGCAGGAAAGCTACAGCCACTTGAGATTCCGGTTTGGAAGTGGGAGCACATTACGATGGATTTCGTCTATCAGTTGCCGCGTACTTCGGCGGGCAACACTGGCATTTGGGTTATTGTTGACCGATTGACGAAATCCACACATTTTCTGGCACTTCCGGGGAAAATTTCAGTGGGCAGATTGGCCAAGTTGTACTTATCCGAGATTGTTCGCTTGCATGGTGTGCCTGTGTCGATTGTTTCTGACCAAGATAGTCAGTTCACTTCTGAGTTTTGGCAGGCTTTACAGCGAGCATTGGGCATGAGGTTGCGGTTTAGTACAGCTTTCCATCCTCAGACTGACGGGCAGTCCGAGCGGACTATTCAGACACTTGAGGATATGCTGAGATCATGTGTGTTGCAGTTTCGCGGAAACTGGGATCAGCAATTGCACTTGATTGAGTTCGCCTACAACAACAGCTACCAGGCCAGTATTGAGATGGCACCGTACGAGGCCCTGTACGGGAAGCAGTGTCGCACTCCATTGTGTTGGAGTGAGGTGGGCGAGCGTTGGCTCATTGGTCCTGATTTGGTGAAAACCACGATGAAGGATATAGGTTATTCAAGATCGGTTGAAGATCGCCCAGGATCGGCAGAAGAGTTACGCGGATGTGAGAAGGAAGAGTTTAGAGTTTGAGGTTGGTGATTGGGTCTTCCTGAAACTATCTCCGTGGAGGGGAGTTATGCGTTTCGGGAAGCGTGGCAAGCTTCGACCGCGGTACATTGGTCCGTATGAGATTACGGAGAGGGTTGGAGCTGTTGCTTACAGACTTGAGTTACCGGCAGAGATGGCTCGTGTTCATGATGTCTTCCATGTTTCGATGTTGCGGAAGTACATCTCTGATCCTTCACATGTGATAGCCCCACAGCAGTTGCCGATTAGAGAGGATTTATCGTATGTTGAGGAACTAGTGCAGATTCTCGATCGTCGTGAGCAGGAGTTGAGGCACCGTGTGATTCCGCTAGTGAAGGTCTTGTGGCAGAACCATTCAGTTGAGGAGGCCACCTGGGAGACCGAGCAGCGTATGCGGGAACAGTATCCTCATTTGTTCACTTGACAGGTACGTAAATTTCGAGGTCGAAATTTCTTTAAGGGGGGTAGATTTGTGACGACCCAAACCAGAATCAGTTGTGTGTTTGGCACGATTCTCGAGATTTGGTTATAGTCGCAGTTTTACGATATTGTGTGGTTTGTCTATTCGATTCGCGACTATGTTTTCAGTCGAGAATTTGGGTTGAGTGTCTTCACGGAAGTTGTAGAGTACGTGATTTCGAGCTCGAGGGCGGTTCCGGAAGATTTTTCCGATAACCGAGGAATATTTTATGATTATTTGAAGTTTCGGGTTCCGACGAGTTTATCCGATTGTTCCGAGTTTATCCGAATCGTGATGGTTATCCATTTCGAATTGTCGATCGACCCGAGGCTCGAGTATAAATATCGGAATAGTCGAGAATTAGTCGTAAACACTGTTGAAATTTGACCGGGCCGTTGACTTTCCAAAAATAGTAAGTTGACTTGTTTGACCGAAAGGGAAAGTTTCCGGTTTGGGAATTGTCGTCCGACGACCTAGATTCCGGCCACCTCCGACTTCGGCAAGGGTATGGTTAGCTTCCTCTTTCAATTTCGAGTTGATTGGTACTTGGTTTGATTGAAATTGGTCACGTTTTGGTTGGACCCGAATTGGGTCTGTTTCAAGGTTTCCGTCGAGGTTCGTTGGCCGGTTTCCGGCGAGCCACGGCGGTGGTGGTTAGGGGGGTTTGACTCCCCTTGCTCCTCTGAGTCTATTGGTGTACTTGATTTGAGTTATGGTTGAGTTTTGAGATGGGTTCGAATAGGTCACCGGAATGTGTATTTTCGATCGGATTTTGGGTAAATTGGAGGACTTCCGTTTGGATTTGGCCTTCGGGGTAGAAGGTAAAGTGGTTCGAAATGGTGTGATCTTGAAATCTAGAAAGTTTCACCGAGAAATTCCACCGTTGACGGCGAGCCGCCTGAAAGGACCCAACCCCGATTCAGTTACCTAAATCGGAATCAAACCCTTCCGAAAACACGAACCAACAAAAACTTTTCAAAATTTCGGCAGAGTTTCGTTACTAGCGTGGAATTACCATAACCTGCACGCGGAAATTAACACTTCATCCTATGCCACAAAAAGCAAACCGTGGGCACCAATCCCATCCGGATTTCTCAACATCAATATAATCAACAAACAGTAAACATATTGTACCATATATATGTATATCCGAGAAAATCCGTATAAACAAGTATCAGAATGTATCAGAGCGACCTCTAGTATAAAATATATACAATATGTACATCAGTAGGTGAAACTGAAACCTACTGGAAAACACAGATGACTCTGATCACTAGCCTCCAAACCACGACGTGAAACACCAAACCTGAACTGCAAACTGGGCACGGAAACCGAAAAGCCCAGGGGAAAGACAATAAACACGTTAGAGTGAGTGGACGAAAATAAATGTCTTTCACCAAGTAACATATATGTTATAAAAACATATGCGAGTCGAAAGTATAAACAATAAATGGTACGCAAGGGAGACTCTAACTCCTCACGCGTTCGGGTACACGAGGGAGACTCTAACTCCTCCCGTATACGTACATGAGGGAGACTCTAACTCCTCACACGTACAGAGCATGTGTATAAATCACACGGGGCCACACGTGGACATATAACAACATAAAAATATAATCACATAACACATGCTCAACATAATAAATCGTATATAAAGGACTCGCAATAATTCCGTGAAAATAAACTGTCCACTCACAAACTCGCGTAGCGCACACTCGCTCTAAACACGTGGTCCGGCGGAAGATCCCTCGCCAGATGCACGATCACGATCCAAATCTCGATCTCGATCTCCTGAATATATATACACATAACTGATCAATATCGTAATCCACTACACTGTACAGATGCACGGAAACCAACTGTTCCCGGAAATACGAAATGCAGTGCAAAATGAATTACGGAAATCCCGAAATCCCAATTCGAAATCTCGACTGAAAATCGGCTAACCAAATCAACTCGAAAACCTCCGTACGATAATCAGGGCGTGATTACGAGAAAAATGACACTAAAAACGTCAAAATCTGAAAGTTGACTTTTTGCTCCGCCGTTGACCGCCGTTGACCGCCGCCGCCGGCGGCGGCGCGCCGTCAACGGAGGAATTACAAGGCCAAAACTTCCAGATCGGACCATCTCATCATTTCAAGCAACTTATCCTTCTACCACAAGACCCAATTCAAAGCCTAACTAACCCAACTCATCAAAACCAAATCGGAAATTCAAACCCAAAACCCTATTCGGGTTCACCAAATCTCTCATCCTCGTTCCAAACTAACCAACTAGGAAGCTCCACCACGAGGTGGGGAGCAAAACCCCCAAGCTCATGGCCTCCAATCGTCGCCGGAACCACCTCCACCATTAGAGCCGATTCCGGCGAACCAAACCCAATTCGGGTTCCACACAAACCACCTCAAATCTCATCAAACCACATACCATCAAGTTCGAAATCATACAAGGATACGTTTCCTACCTTTCCCGTGGTGAATCGATGCCGGAATCCGGTCGCCGGAGTTCACTTTCCCGTTCGGGAAACTTTCCCAATCGGCAGCTCCTCCAACTTTCCAAAATAGGAAAGTCAACACCTTTCAAAACTGGTCAACGCCCAAATGAAGTTTTTCGACAATTTTGCGACTATTTTACAACTTTTCGATATTTATACTCGTCCCTCGGGTCAAACTACGGTCCGAAATGAAAATACGAAATGATTCGGATAAGCTCGAACAATCGGATAAACTCGTCGGAACCCGAAACTTCAAATAATCATAAAATATTCCTCGGCTATCGGAAAAATCTTCCGAAACCACCCACGAACTCGAAATCACGTACTCTACGATTTCCGTGAAGACACTCAACCCAAATTCTCGACCGAAAATATTGTCGCAAATCGAATCGGCAAATCACACATTATCGTAAAACTGCGACTAATCTCAAATCTCGAGAATCGTGCTAAACACACCTCTGATTCTGGTTCGGGTCGTCACAAATCTACCCCCCTTAAAGAAATTTCGACCTCGAAATTTACGTACCTGTCAGGTGAACAGATGAGGATACTGCTCCCGCATACGCTGCTCGGTCTCCCAGGTGGCCTCCTCAACCGAGTGGTTCTGCCACAAGACCTTCACCAGCGGAATCACGCGGTGCCTCAACTCCTGCTCACGACGATCGAGAATCTGCACTGGCTCCTCAACATACGATAAATCCTCTCTGATCGGCAACTGCTGTGGGGCTATCACATGTGAAGGGTCTGAGATGTACTTCCGCAACATCGAAACATGGAAGACATCATGTACACGAGCCATCTCAGCCGGTAACTCAAGTCTGTAAGCAACAGCTCCAACCCTCTCCGTAATCTCATACGGACCAATGTACCGCGGTCGAAGCTTGCCACGCTTCCCGAAACGCACAACTCCCCTCCACGGAGATAGTTTCAGGAAGACCCAATCACCAACCTCGAACTCTAAACTCTTCCTCCTCACATCCGCGTAACTCTTCTGCCGATCCTGGGCGATCTTCAACCGATCCCGAATCACTTGTATGTCCTCCATCGTGGTTTTCACCAAATCCGGACCAATAAGCCAACGCTCGCCCACCTCACTCCAACACAACGGAGTGCGACACTGCTTCCCGTACAAAGCCTCGTACGGTGCCATCTCAATACTGGCCTGATAGCTGTTGTTGTAGGCGAACTCAATCAAGTGCAACTGCTGATCCCAGTTTCCACGAAACTGCAACACACATGATCTCAGCATATCCTCAAGAGTCTGAATGGTCCGCTCGGACTGCCCGTCAGTCTGAGGATGAAAAGCTGTACTAAACCGCAACTTCGTACCCAAAGCTCGCTGCAACGCCCGCCAAAACTCAGATGTGAACTGACTATCACGGTCAGAAACAATGGACACAGGCACACCATGCAAGCGAACAATCTCCGATAAGTACAATTTGGCCAATCTGCCCACTGATACCTTCCCTGGAAGTGCAAGAAAGTGTGCGGATTTCGTCAGTCGGTCAACAATAACCCAAATACCAGTGTTGCCCGCCGAAGTACGCGGCAACTGATAGACGAAATCCATTGTAATATGCTCCCACTTCCAAACTGGAATCTCAAGTGGCTGTAGTTTCCCTGCAGGTTTCTGCCTCTCCGCCTTCACCTGCTGACAAATCAAACACCGACTCACGTACGCGGCAATCTCCCGCTTCATGTTGCGCCACCAATAGTACGCTCGAAGTGTACAAAACATCTTCGTACCTCCGGGATGCATCGCATACGCTGAACTGTGGGCCTCGTCCAGAATCTCCTTCTTTAAGTCCTCGTCTCTGGGTACACATAACCTGCCTCTGAACAACAACGTATCGTCGTCGCTCAATCGGAACTCTGTAGGCACACCATTCCGAATCATGGTCTTCTTGCCCAGCAGGTAAGGATCTGAATCCTGTGCCTCCCGCACCTGATCAACCAACACTGGTCGTACCTGAAAACTAGCCAACAAGGCTCCGTCATCATCATAACCGAATACAGCACCCGTAGCTCGAAGCTCGGCTAACATCGATACTCGGGCCACACACATGTGAAACAACGAGGCTCCCGACTTCCGGCTAAGTGCATCTGCCACAACATTAGCCTTCCCCGGATGGTACTCGAAAGTGCAATCGTAATCGTTGATCAACTCCATCCATCGGCGCTGTCTCATGTTCAGATCCGGCTGTGTCCGCAAGTAGGTGAGACTCTTGTGGTCAGTGAAAATCTTACACTGAGCACCATACAAGTAATGTCTCCAACTCTTCAACGCTAACACAATAGCAGCTAACTCCAAATCATGCGTCGGATAGTTGACCTCGTGCGGTTTCAGCTGTCTGGAACCATATGCCACGACTCTACCATGCTGCATCAACACACAGCCAAGGCCCAACTTCGACGCATCGCTGTACACAACATACTCACCACTGTCGTCTGGCAATGTCAGAACCGGTGCGGTAGTCAATTTCTCCTTCAGGAGCAAGTAACTCTCCTCGCACGCATCAGACCACTCAAACTTGACGCCCTTTTTCGTCAACCTGGTCAGTGGTGTAGCTATCCGGGAGAAATCCTGCACAAATCGTCGGTAGTAGCCCGCTAAACCCAAGAAACTCCGAATCTCTGGCACAGTAGTGGGTCTACTCCAATTCAGCACAGCCTCGATCTTGTCAGGATCAACACTAACTCCCTCAGCCGAAATCACGTGGCCCAGAAATTTCACACTATCCAACCAGAACTCACACTTGCTAAACTTCGCGAATAACTGATGGTCCCGCAAAGTCCGCAACACCGCTCGCAAGTGCTTCTTGTGCTGGCCCACACTCCTCGAATAGATCAAAATATCATCAATGAACACAATCACGAACTTGTCCAGGTATCGACGAAACACCCGATTCATCAAGTCCATGAAAGCTGCGGGGGCATTGGTCAACCCAAACGGCATAACCAGAAACTCATAGTGCCCATACCGCGTTCTGAATGCTGTCCTGGCAACATCGGAATCTCGGATCCTCAATTGATGATACCCGGATCGAAGATCAATCTTCGAAAAGACTGCGGCTCCCTTCAGCTGATCGAACAAGTCGTCAATCCGTGGCAACGGATACTTGTTCCTCACTGTAATCTGATTCAGCTTCCGATAGTCGATGCACAAACGCATGGATCCGTCCTTCTTCCGCACAAACAACACTGGAGCACCCCACGGAGAAACACTTGGTCGAATGAATCCCTTCTCCAACAACTCCTGAAGCTGAATCTGCAACTCCCTCAACTCTGCAGGTGCCATCCGGTACGGTGTCTGAGAAATCGGTCCAGTACCCGGCAATAACTCAATGGTAAAGTCAATCTCCCGCACAGGGGGTATACCAGGTAACTCCGCTGGAAACACATCCGGAAACTCAGACACAACCTCAATACTACCAAGATCCGGCACTGCAGCTGTAGTGTCTACAACATGGGCTAAGTAAGCAACACAACCCTTCTTCATCAGCCGATCTGCCCTCATCGCGGAAATCAAACACGGTAGGGAAGTGTTCTTCTCGCCGCGAAACAATATCTCGGGTAACCCGGGTCGTCGAAACGCGACCTCCTTCCTATGGCAGTCGAACATGGCCCAATGCGACTCAAGGAAGTCCATACCCAAGATCAGATCGAAATCCACAATTTCAAGCAGTAACAGATCTGCGGCTAAACCATGGCCATCAACAAACACCTCACAATCTCTGTAAACCCAACCGATGCTCACAACCTCACCTGACGGATACAGCACTCTCCACAACCCCGGAAGTGGAGATGCAGGAACCGTAGCCAATGATGATAGTCTAAATGATATGAATGAGTGTGTGGCACCTGGATCTAACAATGCAACTACTGGAATACCAAAAACATGTAACGTACCAATAACGACCTCCGGTGATGCTCTGCCCTCACGTAGAGTCATAGCATGTACCCTCGCCTGTCCGGCTGGTCGTCCTCGCTGGGGTTGTCCCTGCTGTCTACCCTGACCTGCAGACTGTGCTGGTCGAGCTCCCGTAGTGGCACCTCGCTCAACTCCGGAACTCTGGGCCGCCTGTCCACCAGTACCATACGACTGAGGACACTCTCTCGAATAGTGACCCACCTGGCCACAACGATAACAAGCACCAGGACTCCGCTGACATGGGCCCAAATGATATCTATTGCAGAGGTTGCACAAAGGATAGTCTCTCGGAACAGGAAATGTGCCACCAGTATGCCGAGGATAACTAGAACCGCTGGAACCTCCACTATCCTGTGGCCGCTGCGGTCGATCTCTCCTCCATCCTGGTCTCCGTCTAGGTACACTAGCTGGTGGTCGATACGATCCACCGCCAGAGGATGAAGCTGAACCGGAAGTATCGGAACTCTGCCTCTTTGAAGGCCCCTGACTCGGTCCACCTTCCTCGAATCGCCTCGGCTGATACCTCTGCTGTCTCTCCTGCTCAATATCCTCGCCTCGGAGAGCTGCACTGACAAACTCATCAAAGTTGTTCCTCAGCATCGTAGTCAATGTCGCCTTGATGTTCAAATTCAATCCCAGCTCAAACCTGCGACACTTGGCTTCCTCTGTAGCCACCATATCCCGCGCAAAACGAGACAAACGAGTAAACCGATCCCGATACTCAAGTACAGACAAACTGCCCTGCCTCAAGTTCGTGAACTCCTCGTACTTGCGCTGCTGGGTAGCCTGAATAAAATACCTCCGCATAAACAGATCACGAAACAATGTCCACGGAGTATCCACAGGAACTCTGTCAGTGCTGACCCACCAAAAGTATGCATCACCCTCAAGTAAACCAACTGCGGCTACTGTCATCTGCACAGGTGTAAACTGCAGACGCTCACAAACACGCTCAATCTGAACCAGCCATGCCTCGCATATCTCTGGATCAACTGAACCCGAAAACACAGTAGCACCCGCAGTGCGAGCCTTGACCACAGGGTCAAAACGCTCTTCCAAACGCAGCACTCGCATAAGCAAGTCGCGCGTTCGGCGATCCTCATCAGGATCATCATCCCGATCCACACGGGGACCACGTCGAGGAGGCATCCTACTGATACAAGACAAGCATTAGGCACAAGCAGAAAGAACGTAATCATGAAACCGCAGATATTTGAGGACACACAACACCCGAAGTATTGATGAGTACCGCTGGCCAGTCGGGTCATCACTCCAGCCATGCTGTATCAACTCAAATACCCTAAGCGTCACAACTACAAGAGTCTACAGAATCTGACAACCTAATGCTCTGATACCAAGCTGAAAGGACCCAACCCCGATTCAGTTACCTAAATCGGAATCAAACCCTTCCGAAAACACGAACCAACAAAAACTTTTCAAAATTTCGGCAGAGTTTCGTTACTAGCGTGGAATTACCATAACCTGCACGCGGAAATTAACACTTCATCCTATGCCACAAAAAGCAAACCGTGGGCACCAATCCCATCCGGATTTCTCAACATCAATATAATCAACAAACAGTAAACATATTGTACCATATATATGTATATCCGAGAAAATCCGTATAAACAAGTATCAGAATGTATCAGAGCGACCTCTAGTATAAAATATATACAATATGTACATCAGTAGGTGAAACTGAAACCTACTGGAAAACACAGATGACTCTGATCACTAGCCTCCAAACCACGACGTGAAACACCAAACCTGAACTGCAAACTGGGCACGGAAACCGAAAAGCCCAGGGGAAAGACAATAAACACGTTAGAGTGAGTGGACGAAAATAAATGTCTTTCACCAAGTAACATATATGTTATAAAAACATATGCGAGTCGAAAGTATAAACAATAAATGGTACGCAAGGGAGACTCTAACTCCTCACGCGTTCGGGTACACGAGGGAGACTCTAACTCCTCCCGTATACGTACATGAGGGAGACTCTAACTCCTCACACGTACAGAGCATGTGTATAAATCACACGGGGCCACACGTGGACATATAACAACATAAAAATATAATCACATAACACATGCTCAACATAATAAATCGTATATAAAGGACTCGCAATAATTCCGTGAAAATAAACTGTCCACTCACAAACTCGCGTAGCGCACACTCGCTCTAAACACGTGTTCCGGCGGAAGATCCCTCGCCAGATGCACGATCACGATCCAAATCTCGATCTCGATCTCCTGAATATATATACACATAACTGATCAATATCGTAATCCACTACACTGTACAGATGCACGGAAACCAACTGTTCCCGGAAATACGAAATGCAGTGCAAAATGAATTACGGAAATCCCGAAATCCCAATTCGAAATCTCGACTGAAAATCGGCTAACCAAATCAACTCGAAAACCTCCGTACGATAATCAGGGCGTGATTACGAGAAAAATGACACTAAAAACGTCAAAATCTGAAAGTTGACTTTTTGCTCCGCCGTTGACCGCCGTTGACCGCCGCCGCCGGCGGCGGCGCGCCGTCAACGGAGGAATTACAAGGCCAAAACTTCCAGATCGGACCATCTCATCATTTCAAGCAACTTATCCTTCTACCACAAGACCCAATTCAAAGCCTAACTAACCCAACTCATCAAAACCAAATCGGAAATTCAAACCCAAAACCCTATTCGGGTTCACCAAATCTCTCATCCTCGTTCCAAACTAACCAACTAGGAAGCTCCACCACGAGGTGGGGAGCAAAACCCCCAAGCTCATGGCCTCCAATCGTCGCCGGAACCACCTCCACCATTAGAGCCGATTCCGGCGAACCAAACCCAATTCGGGTTCCACACAAACCACCTCAAATCTCATCAAACCACATACCATCAAGTTCGAAATCATACAAGGATACGTTTCCTACCTTTCCCGTGGTGAATCGATGCCGGAATCCGGTCGCCGGAGTTCACTTTCCCGTTCGGGAAACTTTCCCAATCGGCAGCTCCTCCAACTTTCCAAAATAGGAAAGTCAACACCTTTCAAAACTGGTCAACGCCCAAATGAAGTTTTTCGACAATTTTGCGACTATTTTACAACTTTTCGATATTTATACTCGTCCCTCGGGTCAAACTACGGTCCGAAATGAAAATACGAAATGATTCGGATAAGCTCGAACAATCGGATAAACTCGTCGGAACCCGAAACTTCAAATAATCATAAAATATTCCTCGGCTATCGGAAAAATCTTCCGAAACCACCCACGAACTCGAAATCACGTACTCTACGATTTCCGTGAAGACACTCAACCCAAATTCTCGACCGAAAATATTGTCGCAAATCGAATCGGCAAATCACACATTATCGTAAAACTGCGACTAATCTCAAATCTCGAGAATCGTGCTAAACACACCTCTGATTCTGGTTCGGGTCGTCACACCGCCGCCGGCGGGGGCGGTCAACGGCC
The DNA here is from genome assembly GCA_946800695.1 of Geum urbanum. Classification (NCBI taxonomy): domain Eukaryota; kingdom Viridiplantae; phylum Streptophyta; class Magnoliopsida; order Rosales; family Rosaceae; genus Geum; species Geum urbanum. The sequence goes on along the minus strand of OX327017.1, from coordinate 12,654,857 downwards.
GGAAAGTTGACTTTTTCAGATTTCGATGTAATTAGTGTCGTTTTTCTCGAAATCGCGTCCTGGTTATCGTACGGAGGTTTTCGGGTTGATTTGATTAGCCGATTTTCAGTCGAGGTTTCGAGTGGGGATTTCGGGATTTTCGTAATTCATTTTGTACCGCATTTCACATTTCCGGGAACGGTTGGTTTCCGTGCATCAGTACCGTGTTGAGAACTATGATTTTGATCAATTATGTTTTTGTGGATATTCAGGAGATCGGGATCGTGATCGAGCTTCTGGCGAGGGATCTTCCGCCGGTCCTCGAGATTAGCGCGAGTGCGCATTTCGCGAGTCTGTGAGTGGACATTTCTTTTCACGGATTGTTTGCGAGTCTTTTATTTATGATTTACGAACTTGAGCATGCAGATTGATTACGATTTTACGAGCATGTGTTTTACGATTATGCATATACGAATATACGTATACGAGTATACATGTATGTATATTATGTTTTAAGCATGTGCATAGAAAAGATTTATGATTTGGTTTACACAGAGTACAGTCTCAGTATATGTTGTGGTATCGATACACATTGGCTTCTCGGCTGATCCCCAAGTACGCTCCGGGGGGGGGACAGATATCCTGACCCGAGGCCTTTCTGGCTAGGAATCACGTGTGGGTCTGGGATCCCGTGGTTCAGACTGTGCTATCGCGTGGTAGTCCATGAGTGATTCCGCGATATGTTTACGTTGCATGCTCTGTACGTGAGTGGTAGCTGGAGTCTCCTCACGTTTCATTTGATTTTCATACATTGACTCGCATATGATTTTATATGTATATATATACTACCTGGTGAAAGACATTTATTTTCGTCCACTCACTCTAACGTGTTTACTGTCTTTCCCCTGGGCTTTTCGATTTCCGTTCCCAGTTTGCAGTTCAGTTTTTGTGTTTTCACGTCGCGGTTTGGAGGCTAGTGATCAGAGTTACTTGTGCTTTCCAGTAGGTCCTTGTTTCGCCTACTGATGTGTATATGTTGTTTATATGATATACTTGAGGTCGCTCTGATACATTCTGATACATGTTTATACGGATTTTCTCGGATATATACATATACATAGTACAGTTGTTTACTGTTATTGATTATATTGATGTTGAGAAATCCGGATGGGATTGGTGCCCACGGTTTGACTTTTGTGGCATAGGACGAAGTGTTAATTTTGGGTGCAGGTTATGGTAATTCCACGCTAGTAACGAAACTTTGCCGAAATTTTGAAAATTTTTTGTTGGTTCGTATTTTCGAAGGGTTTGGTTCCGGTTTAGGTAACTGAATCGGGATTGGGTCCTTTCACCGAATTAATTGGTTTTTGTGGCACTGGAAACTAGACTTCTAGTGCTTTCCATGGACATATATTTGTACCCTAATCTATCCTGAGCCATTCTCAGTGATATGTTGAAGTAGGCTGATCTGCACAAGCAGATTTCCTGATTTCTAGCTTTTAATCCATCTTCTTCTTTTGGGCTTTTTTGTGGCTGAATCTTGGCATGATCTTGGACCTTTTTAGATATATGAGCATGGTTTTGACCCATTTTGATGAATATTGATCCAATCTTTATAAAGCATGACCCATTCTTCACTATTTTCCTCCTCATTTCAGGAACTTCCTCCTTAGCACGTTTTTAGCTCATTTATGTCTCCTTTTCTCCATCTTCTTTATTTAGGACCTAAAAACAACAAAATAAGTTAGAAATAAGAATACTAAGGTCATAACTAAGCTAAATGTAGAGAGAAACACGTTAAAAATCAAACATAAAATTCGTAGATCATATAGTATATGGCGTACGGCTTCTTGTCCTTCCGCTGACCCAAAACAGCTCCAACGGCGTAGTCCGAGGCATCACACATCAATTCAAAAGGAAGAGACCAATCTGGAGCACAAAAAACAGGAGCACTCGTGAGAAGCTACTTCAATTTGTCAAAGGAAGTACGGTAATCTTCATCAAACAAATGGGGAGTGTTTTTTTTAGCAGATTACACAAAGGGTGAGAGATATGGAAAAAGTCCTTGATAAGTCTTTGATAAAAACCTGCATGACCAAGAAAAGAACGAACCTCTATAACTGAAGTCGGAGAGAGTAAGTTGCGAACAAGATCTACTTTAGATTTATCAACTTTTAACCCCCTAGCCGAAACAATATGGCCTAAAACGATTCCTTGAGTAACCATGAAATGACACTTCTTCCAATTAAGCACTAAGTTTGTTTCAACGCATCTTTGTAAAATTAATTTTAAGTTCCCCGAGCATGCATCAAAATCCCTCCCAAATACACTAAAATCATCCATAAAAACTTCAATTATTTTCTCAATATAATTAGAAAAGATAGATAACATGTAACGTTGAAACGTACCTTGTCCGTTGCACAAACCAAATGGCATCCATCTATAAGCAAACGTTCCAAAAAGGCATGTGAACGTTGTTTTCTCTTGATCTTCCTCCGCGATACTTATTTGGTTGTTGAAATACACATTATGCTTAATTCTTAACGTATTTCTCTCTACATTTAGCTTAGTTATGACCTTAGTATTCTTATTTATAAGTTATTTTTATTATTTTTAGGTCCTAAATCAAGAAGATGGAGTAAATGAGGCAGAAATGAGCTCAAAACGTGCTAAGGAGAAAGTTCCTAAAATGAGGAGGAAAGATGAAGAAATGGCCACAATTTATAAAGAATAGATCAAAGATCACTAAGATGGGTCTAAACCATGTTCATGTGTCCAAGAAAGTCCAATATAATGCCAAGATTCGACCACAAAGAAGCCCAAAAGAAGAAGATGGATCAAAAGCTAGAAATCAAGAAATCTACTTGTGCAGATCAGCCTACTTCAATGGGCAATCGAAAACGGATCACAAGGAATTAGGATACAAATAATATGACTCTGGAAAGCTCTAGAAGTCAAATTTCCAGCGCAGAAAGAATCACTCAATTCGGACATATAAATGTCCGGGAATCACTCATTTAATTAGGAAATGTCAACTTACCCGGGTGAAGTTAATTCATTCCTAATTGGGGATGGACTAGGGTTTTCCATATCCTATTTAAAGAGGAGCTCGACCAGCAGCAAATCATCACTCATTCTATATGCCTAAGCTCTGCCTAAACACTATATCTCTCTATGAAGCCAAGAAACTCTCCAAGGAAGCAGCCTACACAGTCCGCCACCACAACAACCTCCATTGACATATAGGGCGATCCCGAGTGTCTCCACCACCAAAGAAGATTCATTTATACCTTAGCTCCATAGGGTGATCTCGAAGACTAAAAAGTGTAACATGAATCCTCTTTGCTTTGTAGCTTCTCCTTGTATAAACTATTGGTTTAGTGAAGTAGTTTGTAGTATTTCGGTTTTTCTTTACTTGTTTCGTTTTCAACTATTTTTCATGTGTTCTAGTTTCTTAGTTTTTATTATACATGTTTATCTATGCTTAATGCTTTGGCTTAGATATAGGGCGATCCCGAGTCTAAATCAATGGTATGTGTATAGGGCGATCCGGAGCATGACAAATTATGAGCATGTGTTTTGTAAAATTGAGAAGTTAGGATTTCAATTAATATTGTTTAACTTGCTGGTTAAGAACGAGTAAAGATACTTAGGATGAGTCGATCACTTGTATATATTAGCCTAGTGTTTTATTTTCGGTCTAGTAAGCATGTTTAGGATTTTATGTTCTTTAATTATTTCTACTTGTCTATGAGTGAAACATGTTAGAATTTAGGGTTCTAAATCTGTTTGCTGGCCATTATTTGTTTATATTTTGTAGATTAATAACCAAACTTTCAAACCCCCCATACATTTACTTTTCTATTTATAAACATTGTCATTAATTAGTACCATCAATCCCCGGTTCAGAACGATCCCTACTTATCAATGCTACATCAACAAAAAAAAGGGTTTTAAATTGCATACGTGTGAGATATGTGTTGAGTGTCTACTTTGTGTTAATATTTGATGCATGTTTTATGCATATCAGTTGTAGCCAGAATATCCATCTGTGACGACCCGAACCAGAGTCAGTTGTGTATTTGGCACGATTCACGAGATTGGGCGTAGTCGCCGTTTTACGAGATATGTGTGGTTTGTCGATTTTATTCGCGACTATATTTTCGGCCGAGAATTTAGGTTGAGTGTCTTCATGGAAGTTGTAGAGTATGTGATTTCGAGCTCGAGGGCGATTCCGGAAGATTTTTCCGATAACCGAGGAATATAATACGATTATTTGAAGTTTCAGTTTTCGACGAGTTTATCCGATTGTTTCGTGTTTATCCGAATCGTGATGGTTATCCATTTCGAATCGTCAATTGACCCGAGGCGCGAGTATAAATATCGGAAATAGTCGTAAAATTGCCGAAAACACTGTTTGACGTTGACCAGGCCGTTGACTTTCCAAAAATGGAAGTTTGACCGTTGACCGCGAAGGGGGAAACTTTCCCGATTGGTTTCGCCGTCCGACGTCCTTTTTCCGGTCACCTTTGACTTCGGCAAGGGTATGAATCGCTTCCTCTCTTGATTTTGAGTCGATTAGTGTTTGGTTTTGGGCAAATTGATTAGGTTTTGTGGTGACCCGAATTGGGTCCGATTCGAGAATTTCGCCGGAATTGGTTTTCAGTTTTCCGGCTAGCTTTGATGGTGGTGGTTAGGGGGATTCGACTCCCCTTGTCCCTCTGAGTCTCATGGTGTGCTTAATTGTAGCTATGGTTGAGTTTTTATTGGAGACCGATTAGGTCACCGGAAAACTAGATTCCGATCTGTTCGAGCTGGAATTGGTTAGGTTCCGTGCTGTTTTGAGCTATGTGGTAGTTAAGGAAAAGATGGGGCTTGTGGAAATCTTGCGATCTGGAGCTTCTCCGCCGGAGAAAGTCTCCGTTGACGGCGCGCCGGCGGCGGTCAACGGCGGCGCTCCGGCGAGAAAGTCAACTTTTCAGATTTCGACGTTTTTAATGTCATTTTTCTCGTAATCGCGTTCTGATTATCATCCAGAGGTTTTCAGATTGATTTGGGTAGTGGATTTTCAGTCGAGGGTTTCGAGTGAGGATTTCGGGAATTCCGTTAATCATTTTGTACTGCATTGCATATTTCCGGGAACGGTTGGTTTCCGTGGTTAAGTACAGGGTTGTGAGCTATGATTTTGATCAGTTGTGTTTTTGTGAATATTCAGGGGATCTAGATCGAGATCGTGATCGTACTTCTGGCGAGGGATCTTCCGCTGGGCCTCGAGATTAGAGCGAGTGTGCGTTACGCGAGTCTGTGAGTGGACAATTTCTTTTCACGGATTGATTGCGAGTCTTTTATATATGATTTACGAACTTGACCATGCAGTTTGATTATGGTTTTACGAGCATGTGTTTTACGATTATATATATACGGATATGCGTATACGAGTATACATACATATATATATATTATGTTTTATGCATGTGCATGAAAAGGATTTATGTATTTGGTTTACACAGAGTACAGTCTCAGTATATGTTGTTGTATCGATACACACTGGCTTCTCAGCTGATCCCCGAGTACGCTCCGGGGGGGGGGGGGGGGGAGGGGACAGATATCCTGACCCGAGGCCTTTCTGGCTAGGGATCACGTGTGGGTCTAGGATCCCGTGATTCAGACTGTGCTATCTCGTTGAAGTCCATGAGTGATTCCGCAATATTATGATGCATGCTCTGTACGCGTGAGGAGTTAGAGTCTCCCTCGTGTACCCGGACGCGTGAGGAGTTAGAGTCTTCCTCGTGTACAATTTCTTTACTTATGCATATGCATTTGGACTCGCATATGTTTTTATAATGTATATATTATTTGGTGAAAGACATTTATTTTTGTCCACTCACTCTAACGATTTTCATGTCTTTCCCCTGGGCTTTTCGGTTTCCGTGCCCAGTTGCAGTTCAGGTTCTGGTGTTTCACGTCGCGGTTAGAGGCTAGTGATCTGAGCTACCTGTGTTTTCCAGTAGGTTCTTGTTTCGCCTACTGATGTGTATATTGTATATATTTACACTAGAGGTTGCTCTGATACATTCTGATACATGTTTATACGGATTTTCTCGTATATACTATATTATACAGATTTGTTTTTCTGTTATTTGTTGTTATATTGATGTTGAGAAATCTGGATGGGATTGGTGCCCACGGTTTGGCTTTTGTGGCATAGGATGAAGTGTTATTTTCAGGGTGCAGGTTTATGCAATTCCACGTTAGTAACGGAACTCTGCCAAAATTTTGAAAAGTTTTTGTTGGTTCGTATTTTCAGAAGGGGTTCGATTCCGATTTGGGCAACTGAATCGGGGTTGGGTCCTTTCACCATCAAGAAAATAATAGTATGCATGGCCCGCCAATCTCTCAAGTATTTGATTAATGAATGGTAGCAGAAAATGATCCTTGCGAGTGGTGGCGTTGAGCTTCCTACAATCAATGCAAACTCGATGGCCAGTGACGGTTCTTTAAGGGACAAACTCATTCTTTGCATTCTTCACAACGATGATTCCGGACATCTTTGGCACTACGTAAACGGGTGAGACCCAACGGTTATCCGAAATCGGAAAATGACTCCACAATCTAGGAGTTTAATCACCTTCTTCTTCACTACTTTCATCATTGGCGGATTGAGTCTTCTTTGAGCTTTCCTTTTAGGTTTCGCTAGCTAGCTCTCTTCATCAATCTCTCTAGCTAGATCTCTCAAATAAAATATATAATATATATAAGCCTAGCTAGCCTATCTCTAGGTAGCTCGATCACTTTATTTTGATCAACAATGACGTCGACCGGACGGCTAATAATTATCGAAGAATTAAGGTACGTACGTATATTCGATTTGGTTGGTACAAATAATTTTGATCCGTGAATCGATCATTCCGATGGTTTTATTTTGTTTGCATATATATATATAAATATTATTCCATAATGTGAACCTAGCTAGCTACATATTTTGTTTAATTAATTGTGTGCTAGCTAACTAATTATTGATGAAAAAAATTGCGCTTGACATGCATATACCCCACATATATTTGGATTAATTAAATGTTGATGAACCTATTTGTGAAGCAAAACTCAATTCGGTCTCCAGAATCTATTTTATCGTCTGGATCGCTCTGTTTTGAATGTTTTGGGAGATTAATGAGATTTGAGTGAGATAAAATGCACCAAAATGTATCCCTACATAGATTTAGATTACTTACCTGTTGAGGAACCACTTTGTGAGATGAAACTCAATTCGGACTCCGGAATCTTATTTTATCATCAAGATCGCTCGGTTTTGAGTGTTTTAGGAGAGTATTGAGATTTGATAGAGATAAAATGCACCAAAATTGATCCTCATATATATTTGGAATAATTACATATTGATGAACCTCTTTGTGAGGCAAAACTCAATTCGGACTCCGGAATCTCATTTTATCCTCAAGATCGCTAGGCTTTGATTTTTTTGGGAGAGTAATGAGACTAGAGTGAGATAAAATGTACCGAAACAGTTTCCTACATAGATTTAAAACAATTACATGTTGATGAACAACTTTGTGAGGCTAAACATAATTCGGACTCCGGAATCTCATTTTATCCTCAAGATTGCTAGGTTTTGCGTGTTTTGGGAGAGCATTGAGATTTGACAGAGATAAAATGCACCAAAATTGATCCCCACATCTATTTGGATTAATTACATGTTGATGAACCTATTTGTAAAGTAAAACTCAATTCAGTCTCCGGAATCTCATTTTATAGTCCGGATCGCTCCGTTTTGACTGTTGTGGGAGAAATATGAGATTTGAGTGAGATAAAATGCACCAAAATGGTTCCAAACATATATTTGGATCAATTACATGTTGATGAACCTCTTTTTGAGGAAAAACTCAATTCGGACTCCGAAATCTCATTTTATCCTTAAGATCGCTACGTGATATGCCCACACTCACTACTAAATTAAACACTTAGAAATCAGAACAGACACAATAATTAAAACCCTTTGTTGTAGATGTACCATTGGTAAATACAGTATCGTTCTTAACAGGGGATTGAGAATGCATGCATGACTACGCTATGGTCAAATGGGGGATTTTATAAGTTGGTTTTTGTAATATACGAATTTAAACAAATAATGGCCAGCAAACATATTTAGAACTCTAAATTCTAACATGCTTCACTCATAGACAAGTAGAAACAAACAAGAGTAAAGAATCCTAAACATGCTTACTAGACCAAAAATAAACACTAACTAATATATTTACAAGTGATCGACACCTTATATCCACCTAGTCAATTCATGCTCAAATTTATTTAGTGTCAACGAAATTCTTAATCTTCAACCTAAAATACATAGACCTGCTTTTAAATTGTAAACGAAGAGTGCAACAACTTAATCATCTAAAGATCATACAAAACATGTAAGAGAGGAACGAAGAGCGTATCACCTAACATGTTAAGAAGCTTTAAGCACATAAGCATGCATACGAATTAAAATTTAAAAACTAAGCACACATGGAAGATACTAAAGCAAATTTGAAACATAAAACCTTTTGTCAAACTTTATTACAATCATACTTAAACAAAATCTATTACAAGGAAGAGATGAAGTAGAAAAACTGATGGTTACACTTTTTGTTTCATGAAGAGCACTGCAAATGCCAAGTGGTGATTTTCAAATGCAAGACGAAGAGCGCCGATTACACTTGATTCGTGGAGGAGATGGATGCTCAGCCTTGGAGGAAGAATTTGCTAAGTATGAGAGGAAAGGTGTTTCAGGTAGAGGTTTGGCTTCTATAATGAGTAATGCTTGAGAATGAGGCCGAGCTCTACTATTTATAGGTGAAGGATTGCATATTTCCTCTCCAAACTAGGGATTCTTAGTGTACCTGGGTAAATCTGTCAGCCTGTCTTGAAACGTCTTTTTCGGAAGTTCTAGGGCTCAGAAAATTGTGATTTTAGACTCGTTGGCAAGATCAGCTCGAGAGCTTGAAGAAGACATATATGATCACTATATTTGGAGTTGAATTGCAGATTCTGTGATCCGTTGAAGATTGATGAGTTGGCAGGCATATCTTCCTATTCCTACTAGGAGTAGGAAAATCTTGATCTTTCCATATCTTGTATTTCTTGAGCTCCAAGTCATTTTAGCCGAACCTACCATATATTGTAGGATATTTTTATATTCCAATAAGGCACTTTTGAGATATACTTGATATTCTTTGATACTCCTCAAATCTTTGGTCAAAATGCTTGCTTGATTTCTTCATTTTCTTGTCGAATTGCTTGATACTCTTAATACACTTGATCCTCTTGATCCTCTTGATGTTCTTCTCATATTTTCATATCCAAATTCATCATAATTCGGACATCATCTTGATCTTTTGCCGCCACCATTCCTAGTTGATTTAGAAAACCTCCATTTGCTGCGTTTTGAGCTTATTTCCACCTCCTATATTGATCTCCTTTATTCAAAACCCTAAAAACAAATAAAGTTAAGTAAGAAAAGAGAATACTAAGGTCAAAACAAAGTTAAATGTAAAGAGAAAGACGTTAAGAATCAAGCATATAATGCGTAGATCACTACGTTTTGACTGTTTTGGGAAAATAATGAGATTTGAGTGAGATAAAATGCACCAAAATGGTTCGATATATATATATAGTACGATTAAATACATGTTGATGAACCTCTTTGTGAGATTAAACTCAATTCGGAATCTTATTTTATCCCCAAGATCTGTTTTGATTGTTTTGGGAGAGTAATGAGATTTGAGTGAGATCTAATGCACCAAAATAGTTCCAAACATATATTTGGATCAATTACATGTTGATGAACCTCTTTGTGAGGCAAAACTCAATTCGGACTCCAGAATCTCATTTTATCCTCAATATTGCTCGGTTTTGACTGTTTTGGGGGAGTAATGAAATTTGAGTGAGATAAAATACACCAAAATGGATCCCCATGTAGATTTGGATTAATTACATGTTGATGAACCACTTTGTGAGATGAAACTCAATTCGGACTCCGGAATCTCATTTTGTCCTCAAGATCGCTTGGTTTTGAGTGTTTTGGGAGAGTATTGAGATTTGACAGAGATAAAATGCACCAAAACTGATCCCCACCAAAATTCATCTTCTTGCCGAATTGCTTGATACTCTTAATACACTTGATCCCCTTGATGTTCTTCTCATATTTTCAGATCCAAATGCATCATATTCGGTCATCATCTTGATCTTGTGCCGCCACCATTCCTAGTTGATTTAGAAAACCTCCATTTGCTGCGTTTTGAGCTCATTTACACCTCCTTTATTGATCTCCTTTATTCAAAACCCTAAAAACAATAAAGTAAGTAAGAAAAGAGAATACTAAGGTCAAAACAAAGCTAAATGTAAAGAGAAAGACGTTAAGAATCAAGCATATAATGCGTATGAAAGAATACAACCCCGATTTAGTTGCCTAAACCAGAATTAGATCTTAACAACACTACAACCTTTTAAAAAATTTCGCTAGAGTTTACTTTAGAAAATGAGTAAACCAAAAACCTGCAATGAAAACACACTACCAAATAGTCCACAAAAACCAAACCGTGGGATACCAATTCCCATCCGGATTTCTCAAGTTCACAAACTACTAAATAACAGAAAAAGTATTTCTTTACACTTTGATATACGCATTTTTTGCTCGTTTCTTAACGCATTTCCCTTTTCGTTTAGCTATGTTATTATCTTAGTTTTTATGTTTTCCTTATTTAAATTGTTATTTTGAAGATATTTACGGTGGAGATTAATAACGGCGCGATTCGGAGGAATTTCGGCGATTTTGCGATTTTTGCGATTTCGGACCACGAAAAATGGGCCGGCCCAAAAAGCAAATTATGGGCCGATTTCTCAACTCTTGTTTCGGCCCATTATCAAGCCCAAACCCAATCAATTCGGCAAGGATGCAAGTTGGTGAAGTTGAAAAGTCCAAGTTATCAAGCTAATGATCACAAAAGATAACTTGCCATGGTGACTCTTATTTTGGGTTCACAAATGGTGATTAAGCTTGGTGACTCTTGCCTTTGATCATCACAATGGTGACTAAGGGTGTGACTAAGCATGGTGACTCTTGCTTAGGGTTCATGAATGATGATCACACTTGGTGACTAAGGGGATGACTTGCTAGGTGACTAAGGCTTGCATTTAATGAAGCAAGGCAAGGTGGAAGAGAGAAGGCAAGCATTCCTTGGCTATATAAGGGAGGAGGCCGAACCATTCAAGGGCATCTTGATATACGCATTTTATGCCCGTTTCTTAACGCATTTCCCTTTTCGTTTAGCTATGTTATTATCTTAGTTTTTATGTTTTCCTTACTTAAATTGTTATTTTGAAGATATTTACAGTGGAGATTAATAACGACGCAATTCGGAGGAATTTCGGCGATTTTGCGATTTTTGCGATTTCGGACCACGAAAAATGGGCCGGCCCAAAAAGCAAATTATGGGCTGATTTCTCAACTCTTGTTTCGGCCCATTATCAAGCCCAAACCACATTAGTTCGGCTAGGAAGGCTTTTGGTGAAGAGGAAAAGTCTTGTTTTGCAACCTTTGAAGAGGCAAAGTCAACAATATCAAGCTTTGTGACTCACCTTGGTGACTCTTGCTTGCATTAAATGAAAAGATGACTTGCCATGGTGACTTGCATGGTGACTAAGGGTGTGACTTGCCATATTGATCATTGCTTGCATTTAATGGAAGGAGGCAAGGTGGAAGAGAGAAGGCAAGCATTCCTTGCCTATAAATACCAAGGAGGCCGAACCATTCAAGGCATCAATAAATTTACTAGCCAAAGCTCTACACAAATACTCTTCCACCATAAACACTTGAAGGTTCATTTCCAAGCCGAAGTATCATCCTTCCTCCATCCAAGCCGAAGCAAGCAAGGTTCCCCCTTCCAAGCCGAAGCAAAGCATCCTCCATCCTTCACAATACGCTAAGTCCCTTGTGAAGGAAAGCCATCTCCACCGTAGATCATCTAACATTCAAGACAAAAAGTGTAACCATGATCTTCACTTTCATTTCTTTTGTTTTGTATTTGAACCTCTTGATGTATTGGAATACATTTATGTATCAAATGAAGAACAAGTTTAGATTTGTGTTTTATGCTCTTAAACCGATTTGTAATATGCATGTGTTTATGATTTCTAGCCTTTTATGCATGTTTGATACAATCTTAAAGCTTCGAATGCATGTGTTAGAAAATACGCTAAGTCCCTCTCTTTCGCATGTTTCGATGATCGTATGTTGTTTAGGATGTTTATACGCTAAGTTGCATTCCTACTCAATTATTAAGCATGTATATTTAGTTAGAAGTTATAAATTTCGTAACTTACAAAAAGGTTTGATGCATGAAAAGGGTAGGTTAATAAGATGAGATGATCACATGTAATTAGTAGTGTAACTTCTTATTTTTAGCAAGCATAATTAGACTTTAAGTTTCTTGATTGTTGAAACTTGTCTATGAGTAAAACATGTTAGATGCCTAAAAGTTTTAGTTGTGTTTGCATAACTTTAATTTCGTAGATTAAACAACCAACTTCCAATCCCCCCCAAACATTTACATTTCCGCTTATTAACGAAACCATGCATGCGCCCTTAATTCCCCGGATAAAGAACGATCCCTACTCGCCAATATTACAAATGACAAAAGAAGGGTTTAAATTCCAATGCGCGTAATCTGTGTTTTTAAGTTAACGTGAATGCATGTTTTGCGCGTATCAATTTTTGGCGCCGTTGCCGGGGAATTAGAATGTTTTTGTATGATTTCGTTGTACATTTGTGATTAAAAGCATGTCTAAATTTTCGAAGTACATACTTGTTCATTCTTGTTTATACTTGAAGAAATTTTCATACATGTTTACAATGCATACTTTTACTTAGACGAATTTATTTGTACTTAGTTTTTACACTTGCATAATTTATTTCCATGTTAAAGGATAGTCTTTGATTTAATTTGAGTACTAGTACTTAGTTATTAAATAAATCTCTATGGAATAGGTGGTGCCTCTTTTGTTTGTCTATCTCCTTAACCCTTCGTGATGTGTGGATTTCATCACCACACGCCATAACCTAAGTGAAGTTATGGACACGAGGTTGTGGGCAGAGTTTACAAACACTTGAGATTGTATACTATCTTGTGATTTCGAGTAAGAGTTGGTTATGATGTCTAGAAGGGTTATGAATGGTGACGGGTTTTGAACTAAGAAAACAGAACACCAATGGAGTACATACTCTTACGAGTAAGCCTCGGGGTGTTTCTAAGAACAACATTGGAGTATATACTCTCACGAGTTAGCCTCAGGTTGTTCCCAGAAATTAGTTCTCACCTCTCGCGTTACATCTATCCCAACTGGTCATTTCCAACAATTACGAGAATTAACGATAGTTGGTATACATTTTCGCGCGGGCCGCACGGACAAGAGATTTATTCAATAACTAAGTCGTGTATTTCTTTTAAATCGTAGGCGCAATCAAAACGTAGACGTACTTAAATTGATTTACATTGAGTACGAGTATTGGTTATAAAGTTTCGTTCTTTGGAATAGGTGGTGCCTCTTTTTCTGGTTTATCTCCTTAACCCTTCGTGATGTGTGGATTTCATCACCACACGCCATAACCTAAGTGAAGTTATGGGCACGAGGTTGTGGGCGGAGTTTACTAAGAACTTGAGATTATATACTATCTCACAAATTTGGCTGATTGTTGGATATGGTGAATGGGTTTATGATTGGTGCCGGGTTTCGGATCTAAGCAATAGAACACCATTGGAGTATATACCGTAACTGGTTAGCCTCGGGGTGTCTCTAGGAACAACATTGGAGTATATACTCTTACGAGTAAGCCTCGGGTTGTTCTAAATATTAGTCCTTACCTCTCGCGTTATCTCTATTCCTACTAACCATTTCTAAACGTAACTAAGCTGAATTGTAGTCGGTATATATTTTCGCGCGGGCCGCACGTTCAAGAAATTTACCGAATGATCATTTCGCGTACTCTCTGTAAATCATAAGTGCATATGAATACGGATAAATACATGAACTTAATACGACATAATCCTGTAAATAGATGGTATATAGGATTATGCATGCTTAGACCTCCTGGAATCAGACTTCATCTTCGAATGAACGAGACCCATTGCACAGTCGAGAGCCTCTGCACCACGTACCATCGGGGCCAAAGGAAATAAATAAAACTTAGTCAAATTTTTGTGTTTATATGTGCATTAAAAAATGTAAAGGACTAACAACCATTACTTAGCTTGCATAACCTCTTTTTAGGCTTTATGATACTCGGATTTCACTACCGAGTACCCTAACCTAAGTGAAGTTAGGGGCATAAGGCCGAAGAAGAGGTCATTCTTTGCATTCATTTTTTTAGCATGTAACTCGTGTGTTTTCTGCAGGTTCTAACGTTTTCTCTTATGCATGCACTCCATCTTTCACGTAGGATTGTTGTTTAATGCATTTTATTGAAAAAAAATGTGTGGTGCATAAATTCGATGTGAATTATTGTTTGCTTGTATTTGAACTTTGTTTATATATGTTCTAACTAAATTCTTGGGTTTAGCATTATATAGTATTAATTTGCAGAAAACATGTGTCTTAGTTTATTACATTCTTTTGCATAGCCCATAAAATTGATTAAATCATTTGCATTACTTAGTAAATTACATTTAGTGTCTTAAGTATTATAACTTTTGTGTGTTATTAGTAGTTTTTAAGTATTTGTGAGTATTTATAGTATGCTTTGATAGTTTTACTATTTGTTATTGCTTTGTTTTCTAAATATGTCTTACAATTTTGGTTAGTATTCCTATATTCATCTCAAATTCTTTGTTGATACTAACACATGGTCTTTGGTGGATGCTCAGACTAATGAATGTCCGATCGGAATCCTGAACCATCTAGAACAAAGTTTGAGGAGATCGCAGAGAGAATAGCGAGACTTAGAGCTCAAACTGACATCCTGGATCATCCCATCATCGAGGAAGTTTCCGAGTCTTCACATTCATCAACCGACCATACTTTAGCCTCATCAACCGACCACAATTCAGAAGCAGAAGAACAACAAGTCAACATGGCCAATGCAGGACAATCTCTTCGCCAGCGCACCTGCTCAACCGAATGGAGCAGTGGGCCTTCGAGCATTGCTTTTCCACAACCGGAGGAAAACATGAAGGATATCGAGCTAAAGAGTGGCTTCCTCCACCGACTACCCATTTTTCATGGACTTTCCAATGAAGATCCGAACAAGCATCTCAAACAATTCCAATTTGTTTGTAACAGCATGAAGCCATCCGATGCTGATACGGAGCTCTTCAAGCTGAAGGCATTCCCATTCACCCTAATCGACAGGGCCGAGTCTTGGCTTATGGAACTACCGCCGAACCATATCACTTCATGGAAGAAACTTGCGGACATGTTCCTAGCAAAGTACACTACAAGAAAAAGTGACTTAGACGACGGAGAATTTCCGTCGTCTAAGTGCCTATCTCCGTCGTCTAAGTACTTGGACGACGGAAAATCCGTCGTCCAAGGTACGTGCTCCAAGTGCTGTCGTCTAAGTACTTAGACGACGGAGAATTTAATCTCCGTCGTCCAAGTTCACTTGGACCGCGGAGAACGTCCGTGGCCCATGTAGGGACTTAGACGACGGAGATTAATGTCTCCGTCGTCTAAGTCACCACCTGGGCCACGGAGATTGTTAGCTTCTCCGTGGCCCAGGTGGTGACTTAGACGACGGAGATTAATGTCTCCGTCGTCTAAGTCCCTACATGGGCCACGGAGAAGCTAACAATCTCCGTGGCCCAGGTGGTGACTTAGACGACGGAGACATTAATCTCCGTCGTCTAAGTCCCTACATGGGCCACGGAGATTGTAAGCTTCTCCGTGGCCCAGGTGGTTACCTAGACGACGGAGATTAATGTCTCCGTCGTCTAAGTCACCACCTGGGCCACGGAGATTGTTAGCTTCTCCGTGGCCCATGTAGGGACTTAGACGACGGAGACATTAATCTCCGTCGTCTAAGTGAAAAATTAATTTAAAAAAAAAATTAAATTCAAAAATATTATTAATATTAATTGAAAAAAAATTAATTAAATTAATTAAATACACTAAATTAATAAAATAATTAAAATTAATTTGTACATACATAATCGAAAAAACCTATAATTAAAAATGAAAATATTGTTCGTAATGCGGAAATTAAGAAACGAAATAATGAACTACTAGCTAGCTAAAACACTGGAGGAGCAGATGCGCCGCCTCGTCCTCCGCCTCCAGCCGGGTCGTCGTCGTCGGGGAATGGGTTCGGAGGAGGTTGACATTGTCTTTGAGCTTGTTGCATAAGGGCGATGAGTTGGGCTATTCGCTCGTCTTGCTGGTCCATTCTTTGGCGCATGGCAATATTCTCCTCCCGTGCGATTCGAGCCTCTTCATAGGCTGCCGCAGCTTGAGAACTTCTCCGCCGCCCCGAACCTCCCGTAGATGATGACTCAGAGGTCGACAAATCTCGAACCACCTTAGGCCCGAAGTGCCTAACCTCCTTGCCAGCTCTACGACCGTAGACCTCATCCGCAATTGCTATTTGGCTCTCCACAGATAGAGGAGGCAGGTCTTCTAGCGACACAT
Source organism: Geum urbanum (assembly GCA_946800695.1). Lineage (NCBI taxonomy): Eukaryota > Viridiplantae > Streptophyta > Magnoliopsida > Rosales > Rosaceae > Geum > Geum urbanum. The sequence goes on along the minus strand of OX327017.1, from coordinate 12,638,204 downwards.
CTGGGAACGCAAGCTGAGTGTTAGCCAATTCTTCCTGCGCACGCTCTATCACTCTTGCCTACAAAAGAATAATAAATTTATTATAATGAAATAATATTTAAATAATAATTACTATAATTATTAGCGCACACACATATATATATATATATGACTTACGCCGCGTTGACTCGCTTCATTATCGAGCCCAGGCGTCACGTACGCGCTTACGCTTGCATCGAGATAAGGGTGTTTGGAGCCCTTATCCCTGTGCTCCTTGGCAATTTGAATGAGTTGCTTGGCGCCGGAAGTATGGTGCTTGTCCTTCTTCCCCCGGTTGGCTTTGTTGACACCGGAGAATTTCTGTTACACAACATAATGAAATCATTAAAAAATTTATAAGTAACTAAAATTTAGAGTATTCAATTATCTTAATTGAAATAAAAAAAGTAAATTAACACCTGAAATTGCTCATCGGCAAAGTGGTTACACAACCACTCCCACTCATCTTCTCTATCCCCACGCAGCTCTTCGGGGGGAGGCACGGGACCGTTAATTCGGAAGTACTGATGGAGCCTGTACTTCCAATCTTTGAAGATGTTGTTGGCGGTTTGGTTGATATGCCTCAACATCGCCGGATCCGGATCCACCGCAAATTGTTCCTATCAGAAATAAATTGGAAATTATAATCGTATATATTATAAAATTATATATAACTAATATTAAAAATAGTATATAATAACTAAAATTGTACGTATTACGTACCGAAAGATCCTTAAAGACTTTCGCCTTCTCCGAATCCGGCACCTCCCTCCAAGTAGGGGCAGTGATACGAACCCGGTTACGAACAATCGACCCAATGCTATGAGCCGAGAGACTTGCTAGCTGAGGTGTGGGAGGGCCACCGGTGAATTCGTCGTAAGGCAAGGCGATCTTGCTCCCGGTCGCCTTGCAAATTTTCTCCGCCTTTCCACCTTTAACGAGACCCCGAGTCTTTTTCGGTTGGGGGTCAGTGGGGGCCCTCCTTTGCTTACGGCGGACGCTGTACATGATAGACTCGGCCGTCGAAGACGCCTGAGTACTTCCCGTTGAAGCGGTACCGGGCGTCGGAGTTGAAAAGGGGTCGACGTCATCACCGCTTGAGAGAAATGGGGCAGAGGGAATTTCCCCAGAAGGCCCCGGATTGAGGGCGTCTACCTGCGGTTGAACCCAACCGACTTGGGCCGCCAACATTTGGAGCATCTCATCTTCTGACTCCTGTTGGGCTTTCTTCTTCCCGGATGTGATCTTTGGCGGAGCCATTTAAACCTAAGAGTACGTACGGTGTTAAAATACCTACTTACCATAATAATTACAACGACGGAGAATTTACGCTAATTAATTAAGTACGTTTAAGATTTAAATAGAGTACACTAGCTTGGCATTTTCGGTCGTTCAATGGACGTGCGACCCGCGCGATAAAGTGTAAATTTTCAATTAATCAGCCTTGGTTAAATCGAAAAACATGGCCAGTTAGGGATAGAGATAACGCGAGAGGCAGGACTAATTTCGACAAAAGTCTTTCTTAGTCCAAATCCTGTCACCAGTCATAACCCGTTTCTAGACACCATGTCCGACATTCGGCCAATTTTTCGAAAATTTACACTCCCTCAAGTCCTTTGCAAACTCCGCCCTCAACCTCGTGTCCATAACTTCACTTAGGTTATGGTGTGCGGTGATGAAATCCACACATCACGAGGGGTTAAGGAGATAAGCAAGGAAAAGAGGCGCCATCTATTCCAAAGAGTGCGACTTAATTACACCAAGCCTATGTACTAAATTTAAATCGAACACGTACTACCATGCAATTTACTAGAAAATACATATAATTATCAATTAATTATTATTTATCATGCATTTAATAATAATTATTCATTTACCAATATAATCAATTATTATTATTACTATTATTTAATTTTAACTAATAATTATTCATTACCAAATAATTAACAACTAATAATGATTACTAAATAATAATAATAACAAGAAAATAATTATTATAATTACAACTATTTATTATTTAAAACTAATAAATTAAAAGTATTTAGAATTTAAATAATTAAACAAATAAAAAAATTGTTAAAGAGTTAAAATTTCGAATTATTACCTCGTCGGAATTTCGCCGGAATATTGGAAGAGTAGAGTCGTCGGAGAGGGGGAACCACGCCGGAAAATTGGTCGTCGGAGCGTCGCCGGAGGAGGATCGCCGGAGTGAGAGAGAGAGGAGAGGAGAGTATAGAGGAGGAGATGGAATGATGAGAAAATGAGGGGGGGTGCTCCTCCTTATATAGAGTTTCAACACCAAATAAATGAAGGGTCAAATTTTTTCGAACCGGCGCCAAATAAATGGGCGGGCCGTTTCACCGCCATAAATGTTGACTTAGACGACGGAGACAGTGTTTTCCGTCGTCTAAGTGGAATTTCAAGCGGTGCCGAAAATTGAGGCGGCAAATCGAACCGCCATGTTATTTCGACTTGGACGACGGATATGTAGTTTTCCGTCGTCCAAGTGAACACTTGGACGACGGAAAACGACATATCCGTCGTCCAAGTCAATATTTACATCGAAAAAATAATAAAAAATTATTCGAACTGCCATGGTAATTTGAACCTAGACGACGGATACGGTAATTTTCCGTCGTCCAGGTGAACACTTGGACGACGGAAAATGACCGTATCCGTCGTCTAGGTTCAAATTATGCAAAAAAAATATTTAAATTAATTCGCTAGGAATTTAGCGATCTGTCATTCGAGTGAAATAGTCGTACAATATCGATGAACACATCGTATATATAAACAGATAAATTTGAACCGCCGAATAATTTTACGTTTTGAAAGTTGTTAAGTATCGACTAATCTTTAAGACTTTAGTGTTCATGAGTAGTTGCTGATTTGCAGCAGAGTACTAACGAAATTGAATTTGGACAAAACAACCGTTGGATATGTTCGTCGTAACATAATATATAATTACTATAAAGGACCAGGAAATAATAAGTTCGGGAAGGGTTTCATCGGCACAGTCAACCGCAAAACTGAGAATTTCACAAACCGGAAACGTGGATACAGGACATTTCGCAACTCCGATTTTCGAACCGTCGAAGCTCACACACCAAGAATATACTACTCTAAAGTCTTGACGAAAAGAATACGCATTCGAAGATGGTCTAGATGGTCGTTGTCTTAGAAAAAATTACGAAATTTACACCTGGACGACGGATACGACATTCTCCGTCGTCCAAGTAGACACCTGGACGACGGAGACGCTAATATCCGTCGTCCAGGTGTGTACTTGGACGACGGAGAATGTCGTATCCGTCGTCCAGGTGAATATACCCTGAATTCAGGGGTTAGGGGTCCTTAGGGTTTAGGGTATAGGGTTTGTCACTTGGACGACGGAGACAGTCATTCTCCGTCGTCCAAGTGTGTACCTAGACGACGGATAATGCCTGTCTCCGTCGTCCAAGTGTAAAAACCCCGAATTCAGGGGTTAGGGCCTTAGGGTTTACGGTTTAGGTCGTCCCCGGTCATTTGTGTGTGCGTTCAATTATTCTGATTCAAAAATATAATTAAAAAATTGATCGATCGATCCGAACTGCTAGATTTAGGGTCCAAGATTTAGCTAGGGTTTTATATGAGATTGAGATTTGGCGCCAAAGGTGAATCTGCAATTAATTTCTCCGTTCTCGGTTAGGGGTCCTTAGGTTTAGGGTATAGGGTTTAGGGTGAATATACCCTGAATTCAGGGGTTAGGGGTCCTTAGGTTTAGGGTATATATACGACTGTCTCCGTCGTCCAGGTGAATATACCCTGAATTCAGGGGTTAGGGGTCCTTAGGGTTTAGGGTATCGGGTTTGTCATCTGGACGACGGAGACGACATTCTCCGTCGTCCTAGTGTGTACCTAGACGACGGAGAATGACTGTATCCGTCGTCCAAGTGTAAAAACCCTGAATTCAGGGGTTAGGGCCGTATGGTTTAGGGTTTAGGTCGTCCCCGGTCATTTGTATGTTCGTTCAATTATTCTCATTCAAGAATATAACTAAAAAAATGATCGATCGATCCGATCTGCTTCAAGTAGCATCCGGTTGTACTTATCCATCTCACTGGTGTCAGTGGCCAAGCTAGCAGCGGGGAATGTGTCATCATGCTCATGAGTGGTACTGTAACCTCCGTCTTGGTGTTGGTGTCCACTATGACTAAATCCCGGAAACGCATCATGGACCAAATCTACAGTTGGATTGCAAGCTGGGGGTCCGGCACCACTGCCGCTGGATGAGGCACCATGGTAACTGTACCCTGAGCTGAAGTCTGCTGCGCTGAACTCTACTGCTTCACCATGCTCGCTCCATGTAGTGTAACTCCACATCATACCATTTTCGTACAGGTGTTGCACCATAACATTAACCTCCGCATACTGACAATTAAGACATTTCTGGCACGGACACCTGAAACGCTTCTTTCCATGACCATGTTCTATCGCAAAATTCACAAATTCGCTAATTCCATCCATATACCGGACATCACATCTATTCTTTAACTTCATCCAACTCTTGTCCATACTGCTACAAAATATGCAAAAAAAAATAATTATTACATATATATATATTAGTCCATTAATTTACCATTAATTATACGTACTCGATCTACATCGATCCATCAAATTACGTACGTAATTTAATCTGTATATATAGCTAATTAACATTCATGCATGTATGTACGCATGTACGGTTTCCCTAAATATATATATATATATTTAATCATGCAAATTTTAACTGCCTACGTACGTACCTGCTGGCCTTCTCGATATCTGCAGTTAATTAAGCTAGCTAGTGATCGAACACCGGAGATCCGATCCTTTAATTAATTTCTAGCCCCGGCCTAGCCTAATCCGGCCTTCTCCTTCTCCTTCGATCTCAAAAATTCCCCACGGGAGAAAATATAATGGAATGATCGAAGCTAAGAGAGTTTGGCATGGCCTATATATATAATGCTTCACTTAGACGACGGAGGTGTCGGTACGTCGTTTAAGTGGAACTTACACCACGACGTGTCGGTCCGTTGTCCAGGTGATCACTTCTCCGTGGTCCAAGTCACACTTAGACGACGGAGAATTACATCTCCGTCGTCTAAGTGTTACTTGGACCACGGAGATTTCTCCGAGGTCCAAGTAACACTTAGACGACGGAGATGTAATTCTCCGTCGTCCAGGTGATAACCTGGACCACGGAGAAGTCTCCGAGGTCCAGGTTCTTACCTAGACGACGGAGAAATTTCACATCCGTCGTCTAAGTGTTACTTGGACCACGGAGAAATCTCCGTGGTCCAAGTAACACTTAGACGACGGAGAATTACATCTCCGTCGTCTAAGTGTGACTTGGACCACGGAGAAATCTCCGAGGTCTAAGTGTAACTTAGACGACGGAACTAATACTGTTCCGTCGTCTAAGTCCTCTTTTCTTGTAGTGGTACTTCCCGGCCTCAAAAATCACCGTCTTGAGAAAGCAAATCACTGGCATCACACAGAAACCGGACGAGACCTTCGGCCAATATTATGACCGATTCAAAGTTTTGTGTGCCACTTGCCCATCGCATGGATTTTCCGAGACCAATCTCATGAATTACTTTTACGATGGTCTCAAGCAGATTGATAGGGAATTGCTAGATGCAGCAGCTACCGGTGCATTCATGGACTTAACCGAAATCGAAGCTAGAACTCTTCTTGAGAATCGGGCTAATAATGATGCACAATATGGAATGTCCAACAGACGAGCAGTCGGTGAAGCGAGTTCTAAACCCGATGCGGACGAAAAATACGACAAACTAGCTCATATGCTAGAGAAGGTTTTAGATCTCGAGACAACAAGAGCCAAGGCAACTCAACAGCCTGTTTGTGGCATATGTCAAGCACAAGGTCACCACAACGATCAATGCCCTCAAGTGCCGGAGCAAGCTAGCGAGCTAGAGCAAGCTAACGCCATCGACGGATATCAAGGAGGCCAACGGTACAACAACTACAACAATTTTGGCAACCGAGATCATCCAGGTTTTAGATGGAGCAGCAACGAGGGAACTTTGAACCCTCCAGGACTTCAACAAAGCTATCAACGCCCTCCATTTCAACCAAGGCCACCGATGCAGCATGGTTCTTCATCTCAACCCTTCACCAACCCGGATTAAGACAAGATGTTGTCGCAACTTTCGGCCTCAACTCAAGTTCTCCTCGACGGACAATCGAAGACAAAGGAGACACTTGACTCACATGGCCGCGACATCACTGAAGTGAAGAAGCAACTTGGTCAACTTGTAGATTTCATGGGCCAAATCAAAGAAACCGGTCGGCTTCCACCACAGCCCACTCCTAATCAACGAAACGTGAATGCCATCGTCACAAGGAGTGGGAAGATACTTGAAGAACCAAAGACCAAGCGATCTCATCTCGATGAAGTCACCATCGAGGACATCACCAACGAAGACGAGGATGAGATCGATCCGGCAACTCAAGTGGCCGAGAAAAAGAAGGTGACGCCTATTGTCACCAAGGCACAATCCCCTCCACAACCCACCCCAATCAAAGGTAAAAGCCCTATTCCTTCAAATACGGTTATTACTAATTCTCCGTTTGCTGTTGCACCTTTCCCTAGCATATTGTTAAAATCGAAGAAGAAGGATGCCCAATATGAAGATATTTTGGACATCTTCCGAAAGGTGCAAGTGAATTTGCCCTTGATCGAGTGCATAAAACAAGTGCCAATATACGCGAAATTTCTCAAAGAATTATGCACACAGAGGAGGCAAACTCGAGAGAAGGAGGTTGTGAAGGTGAACGCAACCGTTTCGGCGGTTTTGCAGCGACGGCTACCCCCAAAACTGAAGGACCCAGGGAGCTTTGCAGTTCCCTGCGTAATAGGTGACACGCACTTCCAAGACGTGATGCTTGATCTCGGAGCTTCCATCAACGTCATGCCTTACTATCTATTCGAATCGATGGAGCTTGGAGATCTCAAGCAAGATGGTGTTGTCATCCAATTAGCCGATCGCACCCACAAATATCCGAGGGGATACGTAGAATACGTTCTCGTGCAAGTCAACAACTTGATATTCCCAGCGGATTTTTATATCGTTGACATGGAAGAGAGTCCACTGAACACCACGCCACTACTGCTTGGGCGACCTTTCATGCGGACTGCGAGAACGAAGATTGATGTGTTTCAAGGCACTTTCTCCATGGAGATTGATGGAGAAAGAATCGAGTTCAACATCCTTGACGGGATGAAGTTTCCAATGTCAAGCGTGGCTGCCATTTCGACATACGATCCTGTGGATACCTTAGCACAAGGCCACCTCGACACCATCAATGTAGATGAACTCGACATGGCCATCCAACTTGGGGAAGACGCCCTTCTCGAGGCCTTGCTAGAGCTGACGCCTCGAATTCAAGATATGGCCATGGCCCTAAATGCCGCACCACGAAAAGTAAGTTTTTCTCCTCCTTTACCAATTACTTTTGGTACTAATAAAATGGTTCCTTCCATCGTAGAAGCTCCAGTTTTAGAACTCAAGCTACTACCGGACCATCTGAAGTATGCGTACTTAGGCGAGAATGAAACTTTACCGGTCATTATTTCGTCCGCGCTAGAAGAGGAACAGGAGGAGAAGCTCGTGAGTGTGCTCAAGAGGTACAAACCCGCAATAGGCTGGACACTTGCGGACATCAAGGGAATAAATCCAGCAACATGTGTGCATAGGATTTTCCTTGAAGAAGGCACCAAACCTACGCGGGAAGCACAACGTCGGTTCCACCCTCCGATGATGGAGGTGGTAAAAAAGGAGGTAATTAAACTCATGGACTGTGGAGTTATTTACCCTATTTCTGATAGCCGTTGGGTTTCCCCTGTGCAGGTAGTACCCAAGAAATCGGGAATCACCGTCGTCGAGAATCTGGAAAATGAACTTGTGCCATAAAGGACGATCACTGGACACCGAGTGTGCATTGATTACCGGAGGCTCAACGCCGCAACCCGCAAGGATCATTTTCCATTACCATTCATCGACCAAATGCTGGAAAGATTAGCCGGCCATGCATTTTATTGTTTTCTCGACGGATACTCCGGCTACAACCAAATTAGCATTGCGGAGGAAGATCAAGAAAAGACAACGTTCACATGCCCTTTCGGAACGTTTGCATACCGCCGAATGCCATTTGGACTGTGTAATGCACCAGGTACATTTCAACGTTGCATGCTCTCAATTTTCTCCGAGTACATTGAAAAAATTATTGAAGTATTCATGGACGACTTTAGTGTATTTGGGAGTGATTTCGATGCATGCTTAAACAATTTAGAAACTATTTTACAAAGATGCGTTGAAACGAACTTGGTGCTTAATTGGGAGAAGTGCCATTTCATGGTTACGCAAGGGATCGTGTTAGGTCATATTATTTCTGAAAAAGGGTTAGAAGTAGATAAATCTAAAGTAGATCTTGTGCGTCACTTACCCTCTCCAACTTCGGTTAGAGAGATTCGTTCATTTCTTGGACACGCAGGATTTTATCGTAGGTTTATCAAAGACTTTTCCCACATCTCGCGCCCGTTGTGTAAATTGCTGCAAAAGGAGACCCCGTTCGTATTTGACGAGGAATGCAACGCTGCCTTCAACAAGTTGAAGGAACTTCTTACAAGCGCTCCTATTTTATGCAGCCCTGATTGGTCTCTGCCATTTGAACTCATGTGCGACGCCTCGGATTATGCCGTAGGAGCCGTCTTGGGTCAGCGGAAGGACAAGAAGCCTTGCGTAATCTATTACGCCTCTCGGACGCTTGATGAAGCGCAAAGAAATTATACTACCACCGAGAAGGAGTTTCTTGCAGTGGTTTTTGCTTTAGATAAATTTCGGTCTTATTTACTTCAAACTAAAGTAACTGTGTATACTGATCATGCAGCTTTGAAGTATCTAATGCTAAAGAAGGACGCAAAACCACGGCTTATCAGATGGATACTTCTACTCCAAGAATTCAACATCGAAATCAAGGATAAGAAGGGAGTAGAAAACGTCGTCGCTGACCACCTATCACGTTTGATAGGTGACCATGAGCCTGTCGAGATTGAAGAAACTTTTCCGGATGAAAAACTCTTCGGAATTGAGGTAACTATTTCAGAAACTCCATGGTATGCAGATATCGTCAATTACTTAGTTACCGGTGAGTTTCCGTCTACCATGCATAAATTTCAACGTGACAAACTTAAGCATAATGCTAGAACCTTTATCTGGGATGAGCCTTATTTATGGAAACAATGCTCTGATTTAGTAATTAGGAGATGTATCCCGGATAGTGAATTTAAGCCTATTCTAGACTTTTGTCACAATGAAGCATGTGGGGGACATTTTGGTTCAAGGAGGACAGCCCTTAAGATTTTAGATTGCGGTTTCTTTTGGCCTAGTTTATTTCGCGATGCTCATGCATATTGTGCTGCATGTGATAAGTGCCAGAGATTCGGTAATTTAGGGCCTAGAGATCAAATGCCACAACACTACATATTTAATGTCGAAATTTTTGATGTGTGGGGTATTGATTTTATGGGACCATTTCCTCCCTCCAATGGTTTTACTTATATCTTACTCGCAGTAGATTATGTTTCTAAATGGGTGGAGGCAAAGGCCACCCGTACTAATGATTCGCGAGTTGTTGCAGATTTCCTACGAACTAACATTTTCAGTAGATTTGGAATGCCACGCGTTCTAATCAGCGATGGAGGAAGTCACTTTTGCAACCGCACGGTGGAAGCACTGATGAGGAAGTATGGCGTAAAACACAAGGTTTCCACACCATACCACCCTCAAACAAATGGAATGGCTGAAGTTTCCAACCGTGAGATCAAGAAGATTTTGGAGCGAACCGTCCGCCCAAACCGGAAAGATTGGAGTCAATGCTTAGACGATGCATTGTGGGCTTATAGGACTGCCTACAAGACCCCCATTGGCATGTCACCTTTCCGATTAATTTATGGGAAGACGTGCCATCTTCCGGTTGAATTGGAGCACAAGGCATGGTGGGCCGTGAAGAAATTCAACATCGATCGAGATGCAGCAGGTTTGCATCGGAAGCTACAACTTTGTGAACTAGAAGAAATCAGAAATGATGCTTTCGACAATGCGTGGATTTACAAAGAGAAGACGAAAAAGATCCACGATCAGATGATTCGCGGGAAGAGTTTTGAACCTGGGCAGAAAGTATTACTTTTCAATTCAAGACTTAAGCTCTTTCCGGGAAAGCTTCGCTCTCGATGGATGGGGCCATTCGTAGTTTCTCAAGTTCTACCTCATGGAGCAGTTCTCATTCGATCTATCGACAAAGGTAGTGAGTTCAAAGTAAATGGCCATCGCTTGAAGCCCTATTTTGAGGCATTTGCGGAGCACACCGTGGAGGAGATGCAACTCCAAGAACCGGCCATTTCAAAAATAAAATGATGCATCACGTCCAAAGCTAACGACGTAAAACGAGCGCTCATTGGGAGGCAACCCAATAGGGAGACAACAGATTTGTTTTCTTCTCCCCTTTTAATTAATTTAATGGCTTTTTGCGTATTAGATTAAAATTTTCGTAGATCCTATACTCCATGTTTAATTCTATACATTTACTTTAAGTACATTGAGGGCAATGTAGAGTTTAAGTGTGGGGGAAGGGTTTACAATTTAATTGTGTCTAAATTAGTGTTTTTCAGAGTCTTTAGGATGCCCTTAACTAGTCAATGATGAAATTGGACCGATACGAACACATATGGCGTATGAATCACATGCATCGAATTCTTGTGCTAATTGAGATATTCTATATGTTTTTAACATGTAGTAGATATGAATTGCAAAGCATGGTACAGAAATCGCATGCTTGAATAAGTTTTTAATCATATGAACCCTATGTGAGCTTTTGAGCAATCTGTTCTTTATTCCTTGAGTGATCTGATCAATCCATATCATTTCGTAGTTTATAGCTTTATATATGCCTCATTTGACTGCTTGCCATAGATTTTAATGAACTAGAGAATACTAGAACTTACTCATGTCAATTTGCAAAGCTTTTAAGTTGATACATACTTTGATTTTGGAAATGATTAAAGGCATTTAGGATTTTCCACCACATTGCCATATATCCATGTATCCCATTTGTACGCACAAGTTGCGACACCCCTAGATAAACCAATTGAGCCCACGTTAAGCTTTTCTTTCATCACCATATATACCTAAACACATATCCTAGTATAGAATATCCTTACCTTTGTTCCGGAAACTTGGTGAGAATTTTTCGAAACTAGCACATAAGATTATGGTTTGGTAGGAAAGATTGAAAGAGTTAATGTGAGTAAGGGGAAAGACTTGTCCAAATAGCTAAAAAAGTATGTGATTGCCAAAAAAGAAAAGAAAAAAATTATTATTTGAGAGAATGAAAAGAAAAAAAAAATAAAAAAAAAAAATTATTATTATCTCTCATGGCAATATGTTGTGTTTTAAGAATAATCATTTGGATTAACGTCCCCCTTATTTGCGGATTTGGAGATTACGACAAATTGAAGGCCCAAAAATAGAACAAATATGGCCTTTGTCCTGTCCGAAAAGCTCAAAGGGTAGTTTAGATTGAAGTATACATGGTAACATTCGAGTGGAGATGGAGGACGAATTTGGTACTAGACTAAGTCGTTGGAATGTTTTTATCACCACATATCTAAATTTCGAATGCCTTAGCCTTAACCCCATTACAACCTCACTAAAAGTCCTTTATGATCCTTAAAATGAGTAGCTTTCAATTAGTAGAGTAAGTTGCATGAGTAAGCTTATGGTTTTGGTTCATTTGTGCAAGTAATTAACTTCATTCATGTGGTTTTCGTTTAAATTCATATACACTTTAAGTGAACCCTTATCATGAGTGAAAAATATGATGAGTGCATCCTTGTGAGTTGATTAAACCTTTATTCAAAGCATGCACAGCTATAACATAACCATTGTTTTCTCTGTCTTACTTGTTCATTACATAATTATATCGCAATTATCTCTTGAATTCGTTGAGCATACAATTTGAAATTCATGTGAGCCATCGCCATATACTTATGCAAATTCTGAGACAAATTATAGCTAAGGGCTTAGTTGTTCTTTCTTTTGTTTTAAACTCTTAGAGAGTCTTAGTTTAACTTAGTGTTTGCTAAGGGACTAGCAAAGTCTAAGTGTGGGGGAATTTGATATACGCATTTTATGCCCGTTTCTTAACGCATTTCCCTTTTCGTTTAGCTATGTTATTATCTTAGTTTTTATGTTTTCCTTACTTAAATTGTTATTTTGAAGATATTTACGGTGGAGATTAATAACGACGCAATTCGGAGGAATTTCGGCGATTTTGCGATTTTTGCGATTTCGGACCACGAAAAATGGGCCGGCCCAAAAAGCAAATTATGGGCCGATTTCTCAACTCTTGTTTCGGCCCATTATCAAGCCCAAACCACATTAGTTCGGCTAGGAAGGCTTTTGGTGAAGAGGAAAAGTCTTGTTTTGCAACCTTTGAAGAGGCAAAGTCAACAATATCAAGCTTTGTGACTCACCTTGGTGACTCTTGCTTGCATTAAATGAAAAGATGACTTGCCATGGTGACTTGCATGGTGACTAAGGGTGTGACTTGCCAAATTGATCATTGCTTGCATTTAATGGAAGGAGGCAAGGTGGAAGAGAGAAGGCAAGCATTCCTTGCCTATAAATACCAAAGAGGCCGAACCATTCAAGGCATCACTAAATTTACTAGCCAAAGCTCTACACAAATACTCTTCCACCATAAACACTTGAAGGTTCATTTCCAAGCCGAAGTATCATCCTTCCTCCATCCAAGCCGAAGCAAGCAAGGTTCCCCCTTCCAAGCCGAAGCAAAGCATCCTCCATCCTTCACAATACGCTAAGTCCCTTGTGAAGGAAAGCCATCTCCACCGTAGATCATCTAACATTCAAGACAAAAAGTGTAACCATGATCTTCACTTTCATTTCTTTTGTTTTGTATTTGAACCTCTTGATGTATTGGAATACATTTATGTATCAAATGAAGAACAAGTTTAGATTTGTGTTTTATGCTCTTAAACCGATTTGTAATATGCATGTGTTTATGATTTCTAGCCTTTTATGCATGTTTGATACAATCTTAAAGCTTCGAATGCATGTGTTAGAAAATACGCTAAGTCCCTCTCTTTCGCATGTTTCGATGATCGTATGTTGTTTAGGATGTTTATACGCTAAGTTGCATTCCTACTCAATTATTAAGCATGTATATTTAGTTAGAAGTTATAAATTTCGTAACTTACAAAAAGGTTTGATGCATGAAAAGGGTAGGTTAATAAGATGAGATGATCACATGTAATTAGTAGTGTAACTTCTTATTTTTAGCAAGCATAATTAGACTTTAAGTTTCTTGATTGTTGAAACTTGTCTATGAGTAAAACATGTTAGATGCCTAAAAGTTTTAGTTGTGTTTGCATGTTATGTACTTTAATTTCGTAGATTAAACAACCAACTTCCAATCCCCCCCAAACATTTACATTTCCGCTTATTAACGAAACCATGCATGCGCCCTTAATTCCCCGGATAAAGAACGATCCCTACTCGCCAATATTACAAATGACAAAAGAAGGGTTTAAATTGCAATGCGCGTAATCTGTGTTTTTAAGTTAACGTGAATGCATGTTTTGCGCGTATCACATCTCTCATTTTACAAGCAAAAACTCTACACAAATACTCCTCCACCATAAACACTTCAAGGATTCTCAAGCAAAGCCGAAGCACATCCTTCTCCATCCAAGCCGAAGCAATCCTCCTCCATCCAACACAATACGCTAAGTCCCTTGTGAAGGAAAGCCATCTCCACCGTAGATCATCAAGCATTCAAGACAAAAAGTGTAACCATGATCTTCACTTTCATTTCTTTTGCTTTGTATTTGAACCCTTGGATGTATTGGAATACTTTTATGTATCAAATGAAGAACAAGTTTAGATTTGTGTTTTATGTTCTTAAACCGATTTATAAATTGCATGTGTTTATGATTTCTATCTTTTTATGCATGTTTGATACAATCTTAAAGTTTCGAAAGCATGTGTTAGATAATACGCTAAGTCCCTCTCTTTCGCATGTTTCGATGATCGTATGTTGTTTAGGATGTTTATACGCTAAGTTGCATTCCTACTCAATTATTAAGCATGTGTATTTAGTTAGAAGTTATGAATTTCGTAACTTACAAAAAGGTTTGATGCATGAAAAGGGTAAGGTTAATAAGATGAGATGATCACATGTAATTAGTAGTGTAACTTCTTATTTTTAGCAAGCATAATTAGACTTGAAGTTTCTTGATTGTTGAAACTTGTCTATGAGTAAAACATGTTAGATGCCTAAGAGTTTTAGTTGTGTTTGCATGTTTTTGTACTTTAATTTCGTAGATTAAACAACCAACTTCCAATCCCCCCAAACATTTAAATTTCTGCTTAAACGAAACCATGCATGCGCCCTTAATTCCCCGGATAAAGAACGATCCCTACTCGCCAATGTTATAACGACAAAAGAAGGGTTTTAAATTGCAATGCGCGTGAACTGTGTTTTTAGGGTCTACTTTGTGTTAACGTTAGAAGCATGTTTTCCGCGTATCACACTTATCATTCAAAATAAAGTAAGTACTCGAAAAGCATTACAAAGGAAAATAAACCAACATAGTACTCAGAGCGACTTCTAATTTACAAATATATAAAGCTAGTAGGTTAAACTAGGAACCTACTAGAAAAGAACGGTGACTTGAACTCTAGGCCTCCGACGACGACGTGTAACCACAACATAGAAACTGCAAACTGAGCAAGAAAGATACCGAAAAGTTCAGAGAAAAGCATATAAATAATAAAATTGTCAGAGTGAGTGGACGAAAATAATAATATATCACATAAATCGGAAATATAATGAAAGGACCCAACCTAGATTTAGTTTCCTAAACCGGAATCAAACCCCTTTTGAAAACATGAACCAACAAAAACCATTAAAATTTCGACAGAGTAACGTTACTAACGCGAAATTGCCATTACCTGCACCCGAAAAATAACACTTCATCCTATGCCACAGAAGCTAAACCGTAGGCACCAATCCTATCCGGATTTCTCAATATCATAACAATAGCAATAAACAATAAACATAACTGTATAATATAGAAATCTAGGAAAAACCACATAAAACATGTATCAGTAACGTATCAGAGCGACCTCTAGTGTATATATACAAAATATACAACAATAGGCGAAACAAGGAACCTACTGAAAAAGACAGGTAGCTCGAACAACTAGCCTCCGACTGCGACATGAGACACCAGAATCCGAACTGCAAACTGGGCACGGAAACCGAAAAGCCCAGGGGAAATGCAATAAAATGTTAGAGTGAGTGGACGAAAATAAACATATGCCTTTCACCAGTTTCATAAACATAATCAATATAAAACAATGTGAGTTCGGAAAGTATATATGGAGGTGCCATGCGAATCTCTCAAGCCCGACGGTCAGGCGAATCGCTCAAGCCCGACGGTGATAGGCCAGGGGAATCTCTCAACCCCGGCAACATAACAGGGGAATCTCTCAACCCTGCCCAGAGGAATCTCTCAACTCTAGTCCATATGAATCTCTCAACTCTGGTCAGACTACTGGTGATCAGCCGAGTAGCCGAAGCATCGATGCAAGTATGCCATCACCATAAAATATAAAATAATACCTCCGAAAATAATAAATAATCTTAACATCGTATATAAATAAATACAGAAAAATCACGAACTTGCAACGACTGTGAAAATATAAAAGTGTCCACTCACAGGTGAGCAAAGCGCGCTAATTGCGTGGTCCGGCGGAAGATCCCTTGCCTGAAGTACGATCTCGATCCCCTGAATAATCATAAAATATATCTGATCAAAATCACAATTCACAACACTGTACCACACCTCGGAAACCAACTGTTTCCGGAAACGTATAACTGATACAAAAATAATCAACGAAATTCCCGAAATCTCCACTCAAACCCTCGACTGAAAATTCGGTACCCAAATCAACCCGAAAACCTCAAGACGACGATCGGGGCGCGAATACGAGCAAAACGACATATAACTTGACACATTTCCAAAAAGTCAACGGTTGCCGGAGCTCCGTCGTTGACCGCCGCCGCCACCGGCGGCCGCGCGCCGTCAACCGAAGAGATTTTCCGGCGGCCAAGCTCACCGAAGCTTCATCTCAACGATCCCAACACATCTCTCAACTGTGACAAGGACCAATTCCGGCCACACACACCGGAAATCAGCTCGAAACCCACGGGGTTCCACCACCGCCGGCGACCTCTGATCTCCTCCATTCTCCGTCCACGGCGCACGGTGGCCTTCGAGACCACTCCCAAAAGAACCGCCGTGGCCCCACGAGTAGAAACCCTGAACTCCCCGGCCACCACCGTGGCCGGAGCACCTCCGTCCACAAAACCCAAAACCGGCCGGAAAAACCTTGAATTTCAACTTAACATTTCTCCCTCAATTCTCAACCAAATCAAGAAATTCCAAGTTCTAAACTCCTTAGAATCACAAGGAGAACATTTTACATTCCAAAGTCGTGGCCTGAAATGGCCGAAATCGGCGGGTCTGCCGGAGAATTCAAACGGTCCGAAAATTCCTCCATGGGTCAACTCGGTCAACGCCGGTCAAACTTCCCAAACAGTGTTTTTCGACAATTTTTGACTATTTCCGATATTTATACTCGCGTCTCGGGATGATGGACGGTCCAAAATGGATAACCATTACGATTCGGATAAACTCGATACGAACGGATAAACTCGACGATATTCCAAAACTTTGAATATTCATATTATATTCCTCGGTCCTCGAAATAATCACCCGGAACCGCCCACAAACTCAAAATCACGTGCACAACAACTCTCGAGAAGAGACTCAACTCAAATTCTCGGCCGATAATTAAGTCGTGATTAAAACTGGCGAATCAATTAATTATCGGAAAACAGTAATTACGCGCTAACTCGTGAATTAAGCTGATTACTCTACTGATTCTGTTCAGGGTCGTCACATATAAATCCAACATGCTTTTCACAATAAATGCACATCGAAATCATGCAAGTCAAAACAATCAAGCCCAAGTCAGGTGTTTGTCCTAACCCTCTTGGGTGACGTGTAATGTGTAGAGGCAATAACTTGAGTACGTTTCCCTCAAGGTACAGACTGCCCAAGTCATGTGCTTGTCCTAACCCTCCTGGGTGCTGTGTAATGATTGGTCAGGTGTTTGTCATAACCCTCCCGGAGCATCTCGGGGATTAGTCGAGAGGCCATAGCATCGATGCATCCAAAATAACCATACTCTATGTAAAATCAAATCATATGTGCCTCCGAACTAAAACAACAAGAATCAAAGAACCTCTTAAACGTGCTTTCTACACCGAAAATAAGTTCTAAATTACTAATTACAAGTGATCATCTCATCTTATTGACCTTACCCTTTTTCATGCCTTAAAACTCTAAGTAAGCTACAAAATTTATGACTTCTAACTAAGTATACACGCTTGATTATTGAGTAGGAGTGCAACTTAGCGTATAAACACCCTAAACAAAGTACGATCATTGAAAGATGCAAAAGAGAGGGACTTAGCGTATCATCTAACACATGGTTTCGAAGCTTTAAGACTGTATCAAACATATATAATAGGCTTGAAATCATAAACACATGCAAGCTACGAAAAGGCTTAAAAATATATAACTTAAATCCAAACTTGTTCTTCATTAAATACATCAAAATGATCCAATACAAAGCAAAAGAATGAAAATTGAAGATCATGGTTACACTTTTTGTCTTGAGTGCTTGATGACTTCTTTGGAGGATGCTTCTCATTCACAAGGGACTTAGCGTATTGTGAATGATTTGATGCTTGTGGAGGATGGAGTGCTTCGGCTTGGAGGGGATCCTTGATGTGTTTGTGGAGGAGAGGTATTTGTGTAGAGCTTGGAGTGCAAGTGAAATGAGTGATGCCCTCTTTTTGGCCGGCCAACCCTTATATATAGGCCAAGGGATTGCCTTGCCTCTTCCTTCCAACTTGGCTGATCCATTAATGCTCCCTTAGTCATCACCCATAGTCATGCCCCTAGTCACCTCCTTAGTCATCAAGATCAGCTAAGAATAACCAAGATAAGCCTTGAGTCATCCCCTTAGTCATCAAGAATGAGTCACCAAGCTTGAGTCACCAAGCCTAGTCACTAAGCTTGCCATTTTTGACTTTTCCTCTTCACCAAGTGGCTAGGGCTGCCGAATCATATGACTTGGGTCTCCATTTTGGGCCGAAATAAACTTTGACAAATGGGCCTAAAAAATGCTTTATGGGCCGGCCCATCTCCGATGCTCCGGAATCGCAAAAATCCTCCGAAGTGCACTGATTATTCTTTTACTTCGTATTTGACCTAAAAAAGGTAAACTAAGTTAAAAACATAAAAACTAAGAAAATAACAAAGCTAAACGTAAAGGGAAATGCGTTAAGAATCAAGCATAAAATGCGTATATCAAAACCCCTCCCCCACACTTAAACTCTACATTGTCTTCAATGTACTAAAGTACAATATAGAATCAAGTATGGAGACTAGGATTGATGAAAATTTAACTAAGAAAGTAAAAATGCACGAAATAAAAAGAGTAAGGGAAGAGAATGCAAATCTAAGTTGTAGACTCCTCCATTGGGTTTCCTCCCAACAATTGCTTGTTTTTAACGCCTTATAGCCTAGACGTAAGAGTTCTTCATGTGTTTGAAGTGGCCGGCTCCTCAAGGTGATCTTCTTTGACGTCATGCTCATTGAAATGTTCATAGTATGGCTTCAATAGGTGACCGTTCACCCTGAACAGTTTCCCGATCTCCAAAGATTGTATCTCCACTGCTCCATGGATAAAGACTTAAACAACAATGTAGGGACCGATCCATCTTGAGCGTAGCTTTCTCGGAAAAAGTCTAAGTCGTGAATGAAAGAGTAAAACCTTCAGTCCGGCTTCAAATTTCTTCCCACATATCATCTTATCATAGATCCTCTTGGTTTTCTGATAGGCGTAAAACAAACATCAAATATTAACACAAAGTAGACACTCAACACATAATTCATACGTATGCAATTTAAAACCCTTCTTTGTAGATGTAGCATTGATAAGTAGGGATCGTTCTTAACCGGGGATTGAGGGTACTAATGCATGACAATGTTTGTAAACAAAACAGTAAATGTATGGGGGGTTTGAAGAGTTTGGTTTAATTAACTACGAAAATAAGAACAAAACATGGCAACAAACAAATCCAGAATCCTTAGAATTCTAACATGCTTAACTCATAGAAAAGAAAACAATCAAGTGATCGACTAAACATGCTTGAATCCGAAAGTAAAACCTAATCTAACATATATACAAGTGATCGACTCATCTTTTGCACCAAAGTCTTACAACTAAGTCATATTATATGCTCCCTATTAGTATCTAAGTCTTTAGCCGAGTTAACATGCATGATCTTCTTTAGTGCTTCGGGAATTGGCCCTATGTCACATCTACCAACTTGACAAGGAATTTGCTTTAGCCTCAATTGATGCATTAATTCTAACATGCTTGACAGAAATTCTAAGATACAAAATAGATTACACATAATACTTCAAAATTGTGAACCAAAACACTTTATTAATCAACCAAATACAAAAACGTTACAAAGATAGAGAGAAGTGATAAAGTTACACTTTTAGCTCGAAAATTTGCCATATGCCTCTAATGCAGCCATCCTTCAATGGAGATGGTGAGCATCTAAGGGAATTTGCCCTATAGTCTACTCGGTGGAGGATGGTGTTTAGTGGTGATAGAGGGTGGCGGATCTTTGGAGATTTCTGAGTTTGGGAGAGGAAGAGAGTGTATAGAAGATCTCTACCTTCTAAGATCAGTGATGATGAGGAATGAGTCGAGCTCCCGAATTTATAGAAGAAGATTAGGTCTTTTCCTACCAAAAAAAGACTTTCCTTGTGTATCCGGGCAAATCTGATAGCCTGTCTTCAAACACGTTTTCCCAGCGCTATAGACATCCAAAAATTATGATTTTTGATTCGTTGGAAAGAAGACATCACGGACTATCAAATAACATATCTGATCATTAAATTCAGAGTTGATTTACATATTCAGTGCCCTTTTAAAGTTGGGTGACCTGGGAACCCAGATTTTCTTCTTTTACAACGAGTAGGAAATCTTGATATCTTCAAATCTTGCATTCCTTATTCTCCAATCTTTCTTGGCCGAATATATCATATATTTGCACATATTTTGGCCTTTAACTCAGGTATAAATAATCTTCAAATATCTTCCATGACTTCGGCTCCAAGGATCTCCATAATTTCGGCAATATTGCTTTTTCCTGGTTCACGCATGAGAAATGTCTTCTTCCATATTTGCACCATTTTGGTATCCATTTCATTTGTCAAATGGTTTCAAGGAATTTGAAACCATATGGGCATGCATTTTAGTAACCATTTAAAGACCATTTCTCGAACAATTTCTTCTCCAGAATTAGGAACTTCCTCCTTAATACATTTTCAGCTCCATTTTACTCATTTTGTCCATCCTCCTTTATTCTTCTACCTAAAAATATAAAGTTAGTTAGAAACTTATTCACTAAGCTCATAGTATAGCAAAATGTAGAGAGAATTACATTAATAATCAAGCATAAAATGCGTAGATCATTTTCTCCTTGTAAAACCATGCATTGTCGAAAGCATCATTCCGTATTTCCTTGAGTTCACAAAGTTGTAACTTTCAATGTAGACCAGCCTCATCCCGATCCATATTGAACTTCTTGACAGCCCACCCTGCCTTGTGTTTTAGCTCAACCGAAAGATGACATGCTTTCCCATAAAGTAATCGAAAAGGTGACATTCCAATGGGAGTTTTGTATGCAGTTCGATACGCCCATAATGCATCATCTAAGCATTGGCTCAAATCTTTCCGGTTCGGCTTAATGGTTCTCTCCAAAATCTTCTTAATTTCACGGTTGGAAACTTTAGACATTCCATTCGTTTGAGGATGGTACGGTGTTCAATGGACTCTCCTCCATGTCAACAATGTAAAAGTCAGCTAGGAATATAAGGTTGTTGACTTGCACAAGAACATCTTCAACAAACTCCCTAGGGTTGGATGATGACATTGTCTTGCTTAAGCTCGCCAAGCTCTATGGATGCATATAAGTAATAAGCATGACGTTGATAGATGCACCAAGGTCAAGCATAACATCTTCAAATTTGTTGTCACCAATCACACAAGGAACAGAAAGGCTCCCCGGATCCTTCAATTTGGGGGGTAGCCGACGTTGCAACACTGCTAAAACGGTTGCATTCACCTTTACAATCTCCTTCGCTCTCGTTTTCCTCCTTCGGATGCATAGCTCTTTTAGAAACTTGGTATAGATAGGCACTTGCTTGATGCACTTAATCAAGGGTTCTACTACATGTTGATGAACCTATTTGTGAGGGAAAACTCAATTCGGACTCCGAAATCTCATTTTATCCTCAAGATCACTCGGTTTTGAGTGTTTTTGGAGAGTAATGAGATTTGATAGAGATAAAATGCACCAAAATTTATCGCCACATATTTGGATCAATTACCTGTTTATGAACCTCTTTGTGAGATCAAACTCAATTCGGACTTTGGAATCTCATTTTATCCTCAAGATTGATAGATTTTGACTGTTTTGGGAAAGTGATGAGAATTGAGTGAGATAAAATGCACCTAAATGGATCCCTGCATATATTTGGATAAATTACATATTAATGAACCTCTCAGTGACATCAAACTCAAATAAAACTCTGGAATCTCATTTTATCTTCAAGATCGCTCTATTTTGAGTGTTTTGGGAAAGTAATGACATTTGAGTGAGATAAAATGCACCTGATATGCGTAAAACATGCATCAAATATCAACACAAAGTAGACACTCAACATATATCTTACAAGTATGCAATTTAAAACCCTTTTTTGTAAATGTAGCATTGATAAGTAGGGATCGTTCTAAACCGGGGATTGAGGGTACTCATGCATAACAACGTTTATAAACAGAAAAGTAAATGTATGGGGGGTTTGAAAGTTTGGTTATTAATCTACTAAATATAAAGACAAAACATGGCAGAAAACACATAGAGAAACCCTAAGTTCTATCATGCTTTAACTCATAGACAAGCAAAATAAATAAGAACATAGAATCCTAAACATGCTTTCTAAACCAAAAATAAACACTAACTAATATATACAAGTGATCGAATCATCTTTTCCACCAAAGTCTTACATCTAAGTCATATTATATGCAACCTATTAATATCTAAGTCTTTAGCTAAGATCATGCGTTTCATATTTCATGCTTCAGGAATTTGCCTTATGACATATCTATCAACCTAAACAAGGAATTTGCCTTAATCTAAATTGATGCATTAAGTATAACATGCTTAGCATAAAAAAAATAAATACATGGCAGATCACATAAAATATTTAAAGTTACAAAACCAAAATACTCCATAAAACCAATATTTCAAATTGGAAAATTCATACAAGAAGAAGAAAATAGAAGGAATCATGTTACACTTTTTATTTCGGGAATTTGCCCTAGTACAAAGCTTGGACGATTCTTCAATGGAGGTGGAGAGCACTCAAGGAATTTGCTTAGAGAGTTCTTGGCAGAAAGGAGGCTGTTTTGTGGATGGAGGGCGGCTTCTTGGAACCCTAAATTCTAATATGCTTCACTCATAGACAAGTAGAAACAAACAAGAGCAAAGAATCCTAAACATGCTTACTAGACCGAAAATAAACACTAACGAATATATTTACAAGTGATCGACACATTATATCCACCTAGCCAATTCATGCTCAAATTTATTTAGTGTCAATGAAATTCTTAATTTTTAACCTAAAATACATAGACATGCTTTTAAATTGTAAACGAAGAGCGCAACAACTTAATCATCTAAAGATCATACAAAACATGTAAGAGACGAACGAAGAGCGTAACACCTAACATGTTAAGAAGCTTTAAGCACATAAGTGATCTATGCATTTTATGCTTGATTCTTAATGTCTTTCTCTCTACATTTAACTTTGTTTTATGCTTAGTAGATATGTTTCTAACTTATTTTATGTTTTTAGGTAGAAAATAAAGGTGGAACAATAAATGAGGCGTTTTGGAGCTAAAAGCGGAATAAGGACAAAGTTCCTAAATCCGGAGAAGAAATGGTACGAGAAATGGTCTTCAAATGGTTTCTAAAATGTATTCTCAAATTCCATCAAGAATTGGAAACCATGTGTGATACGCGCAAAACATGCATTCACGTTAACTTAAAAACACAGATTACGCGCATTGCAATTTAAACCCTTCTTTTGTCATTTGTAATATTGGCGAGTAGGGATCGTTCTTTATCCGGGGAATTAAGGGCGCATGCATGGTTTCGTTAATAAGCGGAAATGTAAATGTTTGGGGGGATTGGAAGTTGGTTGTTTAATCTACGAAATTAAAGTACAAAAACATGCAAACACAACTAAAACTCTTAGGCATCTAACATGTTTTACTCATAGACAAGTTTCAACAATCAAGAAACTTAAAGTTTAATTATGCTTGCTAAAAATAAGAAGTTACACTACTAATTACATGTGATCATCTCATCTTATTAGCCTACCCTTTTCATGCATCAAACCTTTTTGTAAGTTACGAAATTCATAACTTCTAACTAAATATACATGCTTAATAATTGAGTAGGAATGCAACTTAGCGTATAAACATCCTAAACAACATACGATCATCGAAACATGCGAAAGAGAGGGACTTAGCGTATTTTCTAACACATGCTTACGAAGCTTTAAGATTGTATCAAACATGCATAAAAGGCTAGAAATCATAAACACATGCAACTTATGAATCGGTTTAAACACATAAAACACAAATCTAAACTTGTTCTTCATTTGATACATAAATGTATTCCAATACATCAAAAGGTTCAAATACAAAGCAAAAGAAATGAAAGTGAAGATCATGGTTACACTTTTTGTCTTGAATGCTTGATGATCTACGGTGGAGATGGATTTCCTTCACAAGGGACTTAGCGCATTGTGTTGGATGGAGGAGGATTGCTTCGGCTTGGATGGAGAAGATGTGCTTCGGCTTTGCTTGAGAATCCTTGAAGTGTTTATGGTGGAGGAGTATTTGTGTAGAGTTTTTGCTTGTAAAATGAGAGATGCATAATATATGGCCAGCCTCCTCTCTTATATAGGCAAGGGATGTTGCCTTCTCTCTTCCACCTTGCCTCCCTCCATTTAATGCAAGTAATGATCAATATGGCAAGTCACTCCCTTAGTCACCTTTTGTGATCATCATTTGTGAACCCTAAGCAAGAGTCACCATGCAAGTCACCATTTATAAACCCTAAGCAAGAGTCACCATGGCAAGTCACATGGCAAGTCATCTTTTGTGATGATCACAAAGCTTAGTCACTAAAATGAGTCACAAAGCTTGATATTGTTGACTTTTCAACTTCACCAAAAGGCTTCCATGCCAAAATGAATGGGTTTGGGCTTGATAATGGGCCGAAACAAGATTTGAGAAATCGGCCCATAATTTGCTTTTTGGGCCGGCCCATTTTCGGAGGTCCAAAATCGCAAAAATCGCAAAATCGCCGAAATTCCTCCAAATTGCGCCGTTATTAATCTCCACCGTAAATATCTTCAAAATAACAAATTAAATAAGGAAAACATAAAAACTAAGATAATAACATAGCTAAACGTAAAGGGAAATGCGTTAAGAAACGAGCATAAAATGCGTATATCAAATTCCCCCACACTTAGACTTTGCTAGTCCCTTAGCAAACACTAAGTTAAACTAAGACTCCCTAAGAATTTAAAACAAAGGAAAGAACATAACTAAGCCCTTAGCTAAAATTTGTCTCAGAATTTGCATAAGTATATGGCGATGGCTCACATGAATTTCAACTTGTATGCTCAACGAATTCAAGAGATAATTGCGATATAATTATGTAATGAACAAGTAAGACATAGAAAAAAAACAATGGTTATGTTATAGCTGTGCATGCTTTGAATAAAGGTTTAATCAACTTACAAGGATGCACTCATCATATTTTTCACTCATGAAAAGGGTTCACTTAAAGTGTATATGAATTGAAATGAAAACCACATGAATGAAGTTAATTACTTGCACAAATGAACCAAAACCATAAGCTTACTCATGCAACTTACTCTACTAATTGAAAGCTACTCATTTTAAGGATCATAAAGGACTTTTAGTGAGGTTGTAATGGGGTTAAGGCTAAGGCATTCGAAATTTAGATATGTGGTGATAAAAACGTTCCAACGACTTAGTCTAGCACCATATTCATTCCTCCATATCCATTTGAATGTTACCATGTATACTTCAAGCTAATCTACCCTTTGAGCTTTTCGGACAGGACAAAGGCCATATTTTGTTCTATTTTTAGGCCTTCAATTTATCGTAAACTCCAAATCCCTAAATAAGGGGGACGTTAATCCAAATGGTTATTCTTAGAACACAACATATTGCCATGAGAGATAATAATTTTTTTTTTCTTTTCATTCTCTCAAATATAATTTTTTCTTTTCTTTTTGGCAATCTCATACTTTTTAAGTTTATTTGGACAAGTCTTTCCCCTTACTCACATTAATTCTTTCAATCTTTCCTACCAAACCATAATCTTATGTGCTAGTTTCGAAAAATTCTCACCAAGTTTCCAGAACAAAGGTAAGGATATTCTATACTAGTGTAAGTGTTTAGGTATATATGGTGATAAAAGAAAAGCTTAACGTGGGCTCAATTGGTTTATCTAGGGGTGTCGCAACTTGTGCGTACAAATGGGATACATGGATATATGGCAATGTGGTGGAAAATCCTAAATGCCTTTAATCATTTCCGAAATCAAAGTATGTATCAACTTAAAAGCTTCGCAAATTGACATGAGTAAGTTCTAGCATTCTCTAGTTCATTTAAAATCTATGGCAAGCAATCAAATGAGGCATATATAAGCTAGTAGCTACGAAATGGATGCATATTCACTCGAATAAAGAACAGATAGCTCAAAAGCTCACATAGGGTTCATATGATTAAAAACTTATTCAAGCATGCGATTTTCTGTACCATGTTTTGCAATTCATATCTACTACATGTTAAAAACATAAAGAATATCTCAATTAGCACAAGAATTCGATGCATGTGATTCATATGCCATATGTGTTTGTATCGGTCAAATTTCATCATCGACTAGTTAAGGGCGTCCTAAAGACTCTGAAAAACACTAATTTAGACACAATTAAATTGTAAACCCTTCCCCCACACTTAAACTCTACATTGCCCTCAATGTACTAAAGTAGAAGTATAGAATAAAAATGGAGTATAGGATCTACGAAAATTTTAATCTAATACGCAAAAAGCCATTAAATTAATTAAAAGGGGAGAAGAAAACAAATATGTTGTCTCCCTATTGGGTTGCCTCCCAATGAGCGCTCGTTTTACGTCGTTAGCTTTGGACGTGATGCATCATTTTGTTTTTGAAATGGCCGGTTCTTGGAGTTGCATCTCCTCCACGGTGTGCTCCGTAAATGCCTCAAAATAGGGCTTCAAGCGATGGCCATTTACTTTGAACTCACTACCTTTGTCGATAGATCGAATGAGAACTGCTCCATGAGGTAGAACTTGAGAAACTACGAATGGCCCCATCCATCGAGAGCGAAGCTTTCCCGGAAAGAGCTTAAGTCTTGAATTGAAAAGTAATACTTTCTGCCCAGGTTCAAAACTCTTCCCGCGAATCATCTGATCGTGGATCTTTTTCGTCTTCTCTTTGTAAATCCACGCATTGTCGAAAGCATCATTTCTGATTTCTTCTAGTTCACATAGTTGTAGCTTCCGATGCAAGCCTGCGGCATCTCGATCGATGTTGAATTTCTTCACGGCCCACCATGCCTTGTGCTCCAATTCAACCGGAAGATGGCATGCCTTCCCATAAATTAATCGGAAAGGTGACATACCAATGGGGGTCTTGTAGGCAGTCCTATAAGCCCACAATGCATCGTCTAAGCATTGACTCCAATCTTTCCGGTTTGGGCGGACGGTTCGCTCCAAAATCTTCTTGATCTCACGGTTGGAAACTTCAGCCATTCCATTAGTTTGAGGGTGGTATGGTGTGGAAACCTTGTGTTTTACGCCATACTTCCTTATGAGTGCTTCCACCGTGCGGTTGCAAAAGTGACTTCCTCCATCGCTGATTAGAACGCGTGGCATTCCAAATCTACTGAAAATGTTAGTTCGTAGGAAATCTGCAACAACTCGCGAATCATTAGTACGGGTGGCCTTTGCCTCCACCCATTTAGAAACATAATCTACTGCGAGTAAGATATAAGTAAAACCATTGGAGGGAGGAAATGGTCCCATGAAATCAATACCCCACACATCAAAAATTTCAACATTAAATATGTAGTGTTGTGGCATTTGATCTCTAGGGCCTAAATTACCGAATCTCTGGCACTTATCACATGCAGCACAATATGCATGAGCATCGCTAAATAAACTAGGCCAAAAGAAACCGCAATCTAAAATCTTAAGGGCTGTCCTCCTAGAACCAAAGTGTCCCCCACATGCTTCATTGTGACAAAAGTCTAAAATAGGCTTAAATTCAGTATCCGGGACACATCTCCTAATTACTAAATCGGAGCATTGTTTCCATAAATAAGGCTCATCCCAGATAAAGGTTCTAGCATTATGCTTAAGTTTGTCACGTTGAAATTTATGCATGGTAGACGGAAACTCGCCGGTAACTAAGTAATTTACGATATCTGCATACCAAGGAGTTTCCGACATAGTTACCTCAATTCCGAAGAGTTTTTCATCCGGAAAAGTTTCTTCAATCTCAACAGGCTCATGGTCACCTATCAAACGTGATAGGTGGTCAGCGACGACGTTTTCTACTCCCTTCTTATGAAAGGACCCAACCCCGATTTAGCACCCTAAATCGGAATCGAACCCCTTCGAAAACACGAACCAACAAAAACTTTTCGAAATTTGGGCAGAGTTTCGTTACTAGCGTGGAATTACCATTACCTGCACGCATAAAATACACTCCATCCTATGCCACAAAAAGCAAACCGTGGGCACCAACCCCAACCGGATTTCTCAATATATCAACAATAACGTAAAGTAGAAAATATATATACACTTTACTGAAATCCAGTGTAAAATCGTATAACATATTCAATAGGAAGCTCAGAGCGACATCTAATACATAATCGTATACTCATACCACAGTAGGTAGAACAATAAACCTACTGGATGAAACAAAGTAGCTCGAGCACTATGCCTCCGACCACGACGTGCGACACCAGAGCCTGAACTGCAAACTGGGCACGGAAACCGAAAAGCCCAGGTGAAAGACAATAAACACGTTAGAGTGAGTGGACGAAAATAAATGTCTTTCACCAGTTTATATATGTTATAAAAACATATGCGAGTCCAGATAAATAAAACAACATATGTACACGAGGTAAAACTCATACTCCTCCAGTGTACCGAGCATGCAAATAAAATCCCACGGGGTCACTCATGGACTCCACCGTGCTAGTACATTCAGAATCACGGGATCCCAGACCCACACGTGATTCTAGCCAGAAATGGCCTCGGATCCGGGGATACGCCCCTCACCGGTCTGGTTGGGGAAACGCCCCTCCAGGCGGCCTACCATCGGGGATCAACCGAGAGGCAAAGTGTATCGATACAACAACGTAACCACGACTGTACTCTGTGTAAACCAAATCATAAACAGCTCGATGCAAATGCATGAAACAGCATATAAATGTATATATACTCGTATACGTATATTCGTATAAGTATAATCGTATAACACATGCTCATAATAAATATAATCTCGTATGAAATCTCATGTTCGTAAAACCATAATCATGCTGCATGCTCAAGTTCGTAAAACGTATATAAAAGACTCGCAATCAATCCGTGAAAATAAAATGTCCACTCACAGACTGGCGTAACGCGTATCGCGTTAACCCGTGATCCGGCGGAAAGTCCCTCGCCAAACGAACGATCACGAAACTCCTGAATTTTCACAAAGTTCATTATTCAAAGTCATAATCCGACATTACAAATCAAACCACAAGAAACCACCGTTCTCGGAAACAGATAATTCAAAGTCGACGAATCGTCGAAAATCCGTATATACCACTTCAATACCTCGCTTTACGTTCGGACGCTCAACTCGAAAAACGAACCTCCCCACTGCGATCGGAGCGCGATTTCGAGTCAAACGACATGCAACTTGCCGAAAGTAAAAAAAAGTCAACCCGTTGACCGTTGACCGCCGTTGACCGCCGCCATTGACCGGAAGATTTCTCGGCGGAGCAACCCCTATTCCATGCAAAACCACCCACTGAGCAACTTTGTCAACTGCACCGAAATCCAATTCTCACTCTAACATGGTCAATTTCATGAAAAACCGAATGAACACACAAATTTCAATCCCAAAATTCTCCTTCCACAAATCGAATTGGAACACGAAACTTACAGGGAAGCATCATGGTGATGAGGGCTACAAATCCCACCCCAAAGTTCAGCTCAAATCGGCCCGAATCCAAGAACCCGAATCACAAAGTTTTCCCTCCATTTTTGGCCGGATTTTCTTCCATTTCCGGCGAGTCTCGCCTTGAACGGTGGCCGGGGAAAGGACGAGGAAGCTGAGGCGCTTCGAACGGGACCAACCCCGTCCCACGGGATGGCCGGAATCGATCGCCGCCGTGGAGTCACCGTCATGCACGTCGGCCACCATCTCTCACCACCGAGTTGACCGAGTCAACTCGGTCAACAACCGAATAGGAAATGTTTGACTTGACCCAAAATGGCAACCTGCTATTTATAGCCTTTCCCGATTAGGAAACTTCATGTTTATCCATTTCGACAAACTTCAAACACGCGTAACTCTCTCGTCGTAACTCCGATTCCGAAAATTCTCGCGGCCACAAACTCGTCTCGACATACTCTTCAATAATTACCCGAAGTCAAACACATCGGCCAATCGGATAAAAAGTCAACTGTTCACACCACACATATTTAAATCGACTAAACAAACAACCAACAGAAATAATCACAACTAAATCTCCATAACTCAAAATCATGTTCCGGAAGTTCACACAAACTCAAAATTAAATTCTGAACAACTTCCGAGAAGAAGCCGAAACCAAATTCTCGTCCGGTAATTTAGTCGTTAAGTAGCTCACCATTTAAATCTGAACTTCAAATATTCATAACTAATTCCTCGGTCGTCCAAATAACGATCCGGAACCGCTCACGAACTCGAAATCACATGAACAACGACTCTCGAGAAGAGACCCAGCTCCAATTCTCGGCCAATAATTAAGTCGTTTACGAGTCTGGCGATACAAGTAACTGCCGACAAACTGCGACTACGCAGTAACTCATCAATCAAGCTGATCATACTGCTGATTCTGGTCCGGGTCGTCACATCTTATCCTTGATTTCGATGTTGAATTCTTGGAGTAGAAGTATCCATCTTATAAGCCGTGGTTTTGCGTCCTTTTTGAGCATTAGATACTTCAAAGCTGCATGATCGGTAAACACAGTTACTTTAGTTTGAAGTAAATAAGATCGAAATTTATCTAAAGCGAAAACCACGGCAAGAAACTCCTTCTCGGTTGTAGTATAATTTCTTTGTGCTTCATCAAGTGTCCGAGAGGCGTAATAGATTACGCAAGGCTTCTTGTCCTTCCGCTGACCCAAGACGGCTCCTACGGCATAATCCGAGGCGTCGCACATGAGTTCAAATGGCAGAGACCAATCAGGGCTACATAAAATAGGAGCGCTCGTAAGAAGCTCCTTCAACTTGTTGAAGGCAGCGTTGCATTCTTCATCAAAGACGAACGGGGTCTCCTTCTGCAGCAGTTTACACAACGGGCGCGAGATGTGGGAAAAGTCCTTGATAAACCTACGATAAAATCCTGCGTGTCCAAGAAATGAACGAATCTCTCTAACCGAAGTTGGAGAGGGTAAGTGACGCACAAGATCTACTTTAGATTTATCAACTTCTAACCCTTTTTCGGAAATAATATGACCTAATACTATCCCTTGCGTAACCATGAAATGGCACTTCTCCCAATTAAGCACCAAGTTCGTTTCAACGCATCTTTGTAAAATAGTTTCTAAATTGTTTAAGCATGCATCGAAATCACTCCCAAATACACTAAAGTCGTCCATGAATACTTCAATAATTTTTTCAATGTACTCGGAGAAAATTGAGAGCATGCAACGTTGAAATGTACCTGGTGCATTACACAGTCCAAATGGCATTCGGCGGTATGCAAACGTTCCGAAAGGGCATGTGAACGTTGTCTTTTCTTGATCTTCCTCCGCAATGCTAATTTGGTTGTAGCCGGAGTATCCGTCGAGAAAACAATAAAATGCATGGCCGGCTAATCTTTCCAGCATTTGGTCGATGAATGGTAATGGAAAATGATCCTTGCGGGTTGCGGCGTTGAGCTTCCGGTAATCAATGCACACTCGGTGTCCAGTGATCGTCCTTTGTGGCACAAGTTCATTTTCCAGATTCTCGACGACAGTGATTCTCGATTTCTTGGGTACTACCTGCACAGGGGAAACCCAACGGCTATCAGAAATAGGGTAAATAACTCCACAGTCCATGAGTTTAATTACCTCCTTTTTTACCACCTCCATCATCGGAGGGTGGAGCCGACGTTGCGCTTCCCGCGTAGGTTTGGTGCCTTCTTCAAGGAAAATCCTATACACACAGGTTGCTGGATTTATTCCCTTGATGTCCGCGAGTGTCCAGCCTATTGCGGGTTTGTACCTCTTGAGCACACTCACGAGCTTCTCCTCCTGCTCCTCTTCTAGCGCGGACGAAATAATGACGGGTAAAGTGTCATTCTCGCCCAAGTACGCATACTTCAGATGGTCCGGTAGTAGCTTGAGTTCTAAAACTGGAGCTTCTACGATGGAAGGAACCATTTTATTAGTACCAAAAGTAATTGGTAAAGGAGGAGAAAAGCTTACTTTTCGTGGTGCCGCATTTAGGGCCATGGCCATGTCTTGAATACGAGGTTCAAGCTCTAGTAAGGCCTCGAGAAGGCCGTCATGTCCAAGTTGAATGGCCATGTCGAGTTCATCCTCATTGATGGTGTCGAGGTAGCCTTGTGCTAAGGTATCCACAGGATCGTATGTCGAAATGGCAGCTACGCTCGACATTGGAAACTTCATCCCGTCCAGGATGTTGAACTCGATTCTTTCTCCATCAATCTCCATGGAGAAAGTGCCTTGAAACACATCAATCTTCGTTCTCGCAGTCCGCATGAAAGGTCGCCCAAGCAGCAGTGGCGTGGTGTTCAGTGGACTCTCTTCCATGTCAACTATATAGAAATCGGCTGGGAATATCAAGTTGTTGACTTGCACGAGAACGTCTTCTACGTATCCCCTCGGATACTTGTGGGTGCGATCGGCTAATTGGATGACAACACCATCTTGCTTGAGATCTCCAAGCTCCATCGATTCGAAAAGATAGTAAGGCATGATGTTGATGGAAGCTCCTAGATCAAGCATTACGTCTTCGAAGTGGGTGTCACCGATTACGCAAGGAACTGCAAAGCTCCTTGGGTCCTTCAGTTTTGGGGGTAGCCGACGCTGCAAAACCGCCGAAACGGTTGCGTTCACCTTCACAACCTCCTTCTCTCGAGTTTGCCTCCTCTGTGTGCATAATTCTTTCAGAAACTTTGCGTATATCGGCACCTGTTTTATGCACTCGATCAAGGGAAAATTCACTTGCACCTTTCGGAAGATGTCCAAAATATCTTCATATTGGGCATCCTTCTTCTTTGATTTTGACAATCTGCTAGGGAAAGGTGCAACAGCAAACGGAGAATTAGTAATAACCGTATTTGAAGGAATATGGTTTTTACCTTTGATTGGGGTAGGATGTGGAGGTGATTGTGCCTTGGTGACATTAGGCGTCACCTTCTTTTTCTCGGCCTCTTGAATTGCCGGATCGATCTCATCTTCTTCTTCGTTGGTGATGTCCTCAATGGTGACTTCATCAAGATGAGATCGCTTGGTCTTTGGTTCCTCAAGTATCTTCCCACTCCTTGTGACTATAGCATTCACGTTTCTTTGATTTGGAGTGGTTTGAGGTGGAAGCCGACCGGTTTCCTTGATTTGGCCCATGAAATCAATAAGTTGGCCAAGCTGCTTCTTCACTTCGGTGATGTCACGGCCAAGTGAGTCAAGTGTCTCCTTTGTCTTCGATTGTCCGTCGAGGAGAACTTGAGTGGAGGCCGAAAGTTGCGACAACATCTTGTCGTAATCCGGATTGGTGAAGGTTTGAGATGACGAACCATGCTGCATCGGTGGCCTTGGTTGAAATGGAGGGCGTTGGTAGCTTTGTTGAGGTGCTGGAGGGTTCAAAGTTCCCTCGTTGCTGCTCCATCTAAAACCCGGATGATCACGGTTGACATAGTTGTTATAATTGTTATACCGTTGTCCTCCCTGATATCCGCCGATGGCGTTAGCGTGCTCCGGCTCGCTTGCTTGTTCCGGCACTTGAGGGCACTGGTCGTTGTGGTGACCTTGTGTTTGACATATGCCACAAACAGGCCGTTGAGTTGCCTTCGCTCTTGTCGTCTCGAGTTCTAAAACCTTCTCTAGCATATGAGCTAGTTTGTCGTATTTTTCGTCTGCGTCGGTTGTAGAACTCGCTTCACCGACTGCTCGTCTGTTGGACATTCCATATTGTGCATCATTATTCGCCCGATTCTCTAGAAGAGCTCTAGCTTCGGTTTCGGTTAAGTCCATGAATGCACCGGTGGCTGCTGCATCCAGCAATTCCCTATCAATCGGCTTGAGACCATCGTAAAAGTAATTCATGAGATTGGTCTCGGAAAATCCATGCGATGGGCAAGTGGCACACAAAACTTTGAATCGGTCGTAGTATTGGCCGAAGGTCTCCTCCGGTTTCTGTGTGATGCCAGTGATTTGCTTTCTCAAGACGGTGATCTTTGAGGCCGGGAAGTACTTCGCTAGGAACATATGATATACGCATTTTATGCTCGTTTCTTAACGCATTTCCCTTTACGTTTAGCTATGTTATTATCTTAGTTTTTATGTTTTCCTTATTTAATTTGTTATTTTGAAGATATTTACGGTGGAGATTAATAACGGCGCAATTTGGAGGAATTTCGGCGATTTTGCGATTTTTGCGATTTTGGACCTCCGAAAATGGGCCGGCCCAAAAAGCAAATTATGGGCCGATTTCTCAAATCTTGTTTCGGCCCATTATCAAGCCCAAACCCATTCATTTTGGCATGGAAGCCTTTTGGTGAAGTTGAAAAGTCAACAATATCAAGCTTTGTGACTCATTTTAGTGACTAAGCTTTGTGATCATCACAAAAGATGACTTGCCATGTGACTTGCCATGGTGACTCTTGCTTAGGGTTTATAAATGGTGACTTGCATGGTGACTCTTGCTTAGGGTTCACAAATGATGATCACAAAAGGTGACTAAGGGAGTGACTTGCCATATTGATCATTACTTGCATTAAATGGAGGGAGGCAAGGTGGAAGAGAGAAGGCAACATCCCTTGCCTATATAAGAGAGGAGGCTGGCCATATATTATGCATCACTCAAATTACTAGCCAAAGCTCTACACAAATACTCTTCCACCATAAACACTTGAAGGTTCTCTTACAAGCCGAAGCACATCTCCTCCATTCCAAGCCGAAGCAAGGTTCTAGGGTTCTCCTCCATCCAAGCCGAAGCAAAGCATCCTCCATCCTTCACAATACGCTAAGTCCCTTGTGAAGGAAAGCCATCTCCACCGTAGATCATCTAGCATTCAAGACAAAAAGTGTAACCATGATCTTCACTTTCATTTCTTTTGTTTTGTATTTGAACCTCTTGATGTATTGGAATACATTTATGTATCAAATGAAGAATAAGTTTAGATTTGTGTTTTATGTGTTTAAACCGATTCATAAGTTGCATGTGTTTATGATTTCTAGCCTTTTATGCATGTTTGATACAATCTTAAAGCTTCGTAAGCATGTGTTAGAAAATACGCTAAGTCCCTCTCTTTCGCATGTTTCGATGATCGTTTGTTGTTTAGGATGTTTATACGCTAAGTTGCATTCCTACTCAATTATTAAGCATGTATATTTAGTTAGAAGTTATGAATTTTGTAACTTACAAAAAGGTTTGATGCATGAAAAGGGTAGGCTAATAAGATGAGATGATCACATGTAATTAGTAGTGTAACTTCTTATTTTTAGCAAGCATAATTAGACTTTAAGTTTCTTGATTGTTGAAACTTGTCTATGAGTAAAACATGTTATATGCCTAAGAGTTTTAGTTGTGTTTGCATGTTTTTGTACTTTAATTTCGTAGATTAAACAACCAACTTCCAATCCCCCCAAACATTTACATTTCCGCTTATTAACGAAACCATGCATGCGCCCTTAATTCCCCGGATAAAGAACGATCCCTACTCGCCAATATTACAAATGACAAAAGAAGGGTTTAAATTGCAATGCGCGTAATCTGTGTTTTTAAGTTAACGTGAATGCATGTTTTGCGCGTATCAATTTTTGGCGCCGTTGCCGGGGAGTTAGAATGTTTTTGTATGATTTCGTTGTACATTTGTGATTAAAAGCATGTCTAAAATTTTCGAAGTACATACTTGTTCATTCTTGTTTATACTTAAAGAAATTTACATACATGTTTACAATGCATACTTTTACTTAGACGAATTTATTTATACTTAGTTTTTACACTTGCATAATTTATTTTCATGTTAAAGGATAGTCTTTGATTTAATTTGAGTACTAGCACTTAGTTATTAAATAAATCTCTATGGAATAGGTGGTGCCTCTTTTGTTTGTCTATCTCCTTAACCCTTCGTGATGTGTGGATTTTATCACCACACGCCATAACCTAAGTGAAGTTATGGGCACGAGGTTGTGGGCGGAGTTTACAAACACTTGAGATTGTATACTATCTTGTGAAGTCGAGTAAGAGTTGGTTATGATGTCTAGAAGGGTTATGAATGGTGACGGGTTTTGAACTAAGAAAACAGAACACCATTGGAGTATATACTCTTACGAGTAAGCCTCGGGGTGTTTCTAAGAACAACAATGGAGTATATACTCTTACGAGTTAGCCTCAGGTTGTTCCCAGAAATTAGTTCTCACCTCTCGCGTTACATCTATCCCAACTGGTCATTTCCAACAATTACGAGGATTAACGATAGTTGGTATACATTTTCGCGCGGGCCGCACGGACAAGAGATTTATTCAATAACTAAGTCGTGTATTCCTTTTAAATCTTAGGCGCAATCAAAACGTAGACGTACTTAAATTGATTTACATTGAGCACGAGTATTGGTTATAAGGTTTCGTTCTTTGGAATAGGTGGTGCCTCTTTTTCTGGTTTATCTCCTTAACCCCTCGTGATGTGTGAATTTTATCACCACACGCCATAACCTAAGTGAAGTTATGGGCACGAGGTTGTGGGCGGAGTTTACTAAGAACTTGAGATTATATACTATCTCACAAATTTGGCTGATTGTTGGATATGGTGAATGGGTTTATGATTGGTGCCGGGTTTCGGATCTAAGCAATAGAACACCATTGGAGTATATACCGTAACTGGTTAGCCTCAGGGTGTCTCTAGGAACAACATTGGAGTATATACTCTTACGAGTAAGCCTCGGGTTGTTCTAAATATTAGTCCTTACCTCTCGCGTTATCTCTATTCCTACTAACCATTTCTAAACGTAACTAAGCTGAATTGTAGTCGGTATATATTTTCGCGCGGGCCGCACGTCCAAAAAATTTACCGAATGATCATTTCGCGTACTCTCTGTAAATCATAAGTGCATACGAATACGGATAAATACGAACTTGATAAATACGACATAATCCTTTAAATAGATGGTATATCGGATTATGCATGCTTAGACCTCCTGGAATCAGACTTCATCTTCGGATGAACGAGACCCATTGCACAGTCGAGAGCCTCTGCACCACGTACCATCGGGGCCAAAGGAAATAAATAAAACTTAGTCAAATTTTTGTGTTTGTTTGTGCATTAAAAACTGTAAAGGACTAACAAACGTTACTTAGCTTGCATAACCTCTCTTAGGCTTTATGATACTCGGATTTCACTACCGAGTACCCTAACCTAAGTGAAGTTAGGGACATAAGATCGAAGAAGAGGTCATTCTTTGCATTCATTTTTTTTAGCACGTAACTCGTGTGTTTTCTGCAGGTTCTAACGTTTTCTCTTATGCATGCACTCCATCTTTCACGTAGGATTGTTGTTTAATGCATTTTATTGAAAAAAAATGTGTGGTGCATAAATTCGATGTGAATTATTGTTTGCTTGTATTTGAACTTTGTTTATATATGTTCTAACTAAATTCTTGGGTTTAGCATTATATAGTTTTAATTTGCAGAAAACATGTGTCTTAGTTTATTACATTCTTTTGCATAGCCCATAAAATTGATTAAATCATTTGCATTACTTAGTAAATTACATTTAGTGTCTTAAGTATTATAACTTTTGTGTGTTATTAGTAGTTTTTAAGTATTTGTGAGTATTTATAGTATGCTTTGATAGTTTTACTATTTGTTATTGCTTTGTTTTCTAAATATGTCTTACGATTTTGGTTAGTATTCCTATATTCATCTCAAATTCTTTGTTGATACTAACACTTGGTCTTTGGTGGATGCTCAGGCTAATGAATGTCCGATCGGGATCCTGGACCATCTAGAACAAAGTTTGAGGAGATCGCAGAGAGAATAGCGAGACTTAAAGCTCAAACTGACATCCTGGATCATCCCATCATCGAGGAAGTTTCCGAGTCTTCACATTCATCAACCGACCATACTTTAGCCTCATCAACCGACCACAATTCAGAAGCAGAAGCACAGCAAGTCAACATGGCCAATGCAGGACAATCTCTTCGCCAGCGCACCTGCTCAACCGAATGGAGCAGTGGGCCTTCGAGCATTGCTTTTCCACAACCGGAGGAAAACATGAAGGATATCGAGCTAAAGAGTGGCTTCCTCCACCGACTACCCATTTTTCATGGACTTTCCAATGAAGATCCGAACAAGCATCTCAAACAATTCCAATTTGTTTGTAACAGCATGAAGCCATCTGATGCTGATACGGAGCTCTTCAAGCTGAAGGCATTTCCATTCACCCTAGTCGACAGGGCCGAGTCTTGGCTAATGGAACTACCGCCGAACCATATTACCTCATGGAAGCAACTTGCGGATATGTTCCTAGCGAAGTACTTCCCGGCCTCAAAGATCACCGTCTTGAGAAAGCAAATCACTGGCATCACACAGAAACCGGACGAGACCTTCGGCCAATACTACGACCGATTCAAAGTTTTGTGTGCCACTTGCCCATCGCATGGATTTTCCGAGACCAATCTCATGAATTACTTTTACGATGGTCTCAAGCCGATTGATAGGGAATTGCTGGATGCAGCAGCCACCGGTGCATTCATGGACTTAACAGAAACCGAAGCTAGAGCTCTTCTAGAGAATCGGGCGAATAATGATGCACAATATGGAATGTCCAACAGACGAGCAGTCGGTGAAGCGAGTTCTACAACCGACGCAGACGAAAAATACGACAAACTAGCTCATATGCTAGAGAAGGTTTTAGAACTTGAGACGACAAGAGCAAAGGCAACTCAACGGCCTGTTTGTGGCATATGTCAAACACAAGGTCACCACAATGACCAGTGCCCTCAAGTGCCGGAACAAGCAAGCGAGCCGGAGCACGCTAACGCCATCGGCGGATATCAGGGAGGACAACGGTATAACAATTATAACAACTATGTCAACCGTGATCATCCGGGGTTTAGATGGAGCAGCAACGAGGGAACTTTGAACCCTCCAGCACCTCAACAAAGCTACCAACGCCCTCCATTTCAACCAAGGCCACCGATGCAGCATGGTTCGTCTTTGCAATCCTTCACCAACCCGGATTACGAGAAGATGTTGTCGCAACTTTCGGCCTCCACACAAGTTCTCCTCGACGGACAATCGAAGACAAAGGAGACACTTGACTCACATGGCCGCGACATCACCGAAGTGAAGAAGCAGCTTGGCCAACTTGTTGATTTCATGGGCCAAATCAAGGAAACCGGTCGGCTTCCACCTCAAACCACTCCAAATCAAAGAAACGTGAATGCTATAGTCACAAGGAGTGGGAAGATACTTGAGGAACCAAAGACCAAGCGATCTCATCTTGATGAAGTCACCATTGAGGACATCACCAACGAAGAAGAAGATGAGATCGATCCGGCTACTCAAGAGGCCGAAAAACAGAAGGTGACGCCTAATGTCACCAAGGCACAATCACCTCCACATCCTACCCCAATCAAAGGTAAAAACCATATTCCTTCAAATACGGTTATTACTAATTCTCCGTTTGCTGTTGCACCTTTCCCTAGCAGATTGTCAAAATCAAAGAAGAAGGATGCCCAATATGAAGATATTTTGGACATCTTCCGAAAGGTGCAAGTGAATTTTCCCTTGATCGAGTGCATAAAACAGGTGCCGATATACGCAAAGTTTCTGAAAGAATTATGCACACAGAGGAGGCAAACTCGAGAGAAGGAGGTTGTGAAGGTGAACGCAACCGTTTCGGCGGTTTTGCAGCGTCGGCTACCCCCAAAACTGAAGGACCCAGGGAGCTTTGCAGTTCCTTGCGTAATCGGTGACACCCACTTCCAAGACGTGATGCTTGATCTCGGAGCTTCCATCAACGTCATGCCTTACTATCTTTTCGAATCGATGGAGCTTGGAGATCTCAAGCAAGATGGTGTTGTCATCCAGTTAGCCGATCGCACCCACAAGTATCCGAGGGGATACGTAGAAGACGTTCTCGTGCAAGTCAACAACTTGATATTCCCAGCCGATTTCTATATAGTTGACATGGAAGAGAGTCCACTGAACACCACGCCACTGCTGCTTGGGCGACCTTTCATGCGGACTGCGAGAACGAAGATTGATGTGTTTCAAGGCACTTTCTCCATGGAGATTGATGGAGAAAGAATCGAGTTCAACATCCTGGACGGGATGAAGTTTCCAATATCGAGCGTAGCTGCCATTTCGACATACGATCCTGTGGATACCTTAGCACAAGGCTACCTCGACACCATCAATGAGGATGAACTCGACATGGCCATTCAACTTGGGCATGACGGCCTTCTCGAGGCTTTACTAGAGCTTGAACCTCGAATTCAAGACATGGCCATGGCCCTAAATGCCGCACCACGAAAAGTAAGCTTTTCTCCTCCTTTACCAATTACTTTTGGTACTAATAAAATGGTTCCTTCCATCGTAGAAGCTCCAGTTTTAGAACTCAAGCTACTACCGGACCATCTGAAGTATGCGTACTTGGGCGAGAATGAAACCTTACCGGTCATTATTTCGTCCGCGCTAGAAGAGGAGCAGGAGGAGAAGCTCGTGAGTGTGCTCAAACGGTACAAACCCGCAATAGGCTGGACACTTGCGGACATCAAGGGAATAAATCCAGCAACCTGTGTGCATAGGATTTTCCTTGAAGAAGGCACCAAGCCTACGCGGGAAGCACAACGTCGGCTCCACCCTCCGATGATGGAGGTGGTAAAAAAGGAGGTAATTAAACTCATAGACTGTGGAGTTATTTACCCTATTTCTGATAGCCATTGGGTTTCCCCAGTGCAGGTAGTACCAAAGAAATCGGGAATTACCGTCGTCGAGAATCTGGAAAATGAACTTGTGCCACAACGGACGATCACTGGACACCGAGTGTGCATTGATTACCGGAAGCTAAACGCTGCAACCCGCAAGGATCATTTTCCATTACCATTCATCGACCAAATGCTAGAAAGATTAGCCGGCCATGCATTTTATTGTTTTCTCGACGGATACTCTGGCTACAACCAAATTAGCATTGCGGAGGAAGATCAAGAAAAGACAACGTTCACGTGCCCGTTCGGAACGTTTGCCTATCGCCGCATGCCATTTGGACTGTGTAACGCACCAGGTACATTTCAACGTTGCATGCTCTCAATTTTCTCCGAGTACATTGAAAAAATTATTGAAGTATTCATGGACGACTTTAGTGTATTTGGGAGTGATTTTGATGCATGCTTAAACAATTTAGAAACAATTTTACAAAGATGCGTTGATACGAACTTGGTGCTTAATTGGGAGAAGTGCCATTTCATGGTTACGCAAGGGATAGTGTTAGGTCATATTATTTCGGAAAAAGGGTTAGAAGTTGATAAATCTAAAGTAGATCTTGTGCGTCACTTACCCTCTCCAACTTCGGTTAGAGAGATTCGTTCATTTCTTGGACACGCAGGATTTTATCGTAGGTTTATCAAAGACTTTTCCCACATCTCGCGCCCGTTGTGTAAACTGCTGCA
The DNA here is from genome assembly GCA_946800695.1 of Geum urbanum. Lineage (NCBI taxonomy): Eukaryota > Viridiplantae > Streptophyta > Magnoliopsida > Rosales > Rosaceae > Geum > Geum urbanum. Next base: position 12,596,602 of record OX327017.1, on the reverse strand, counting down.
AAAGGAGACCCCGTTCGTCTTTGATGAAGAATGCAACGCTGCCTTCAACAAGTTGAAGGAGCTTCTTACGAGCGCTCCTATTTTATGCAGCCCTGATTGGTCTCTGCCATTTGAACTCATGTGCGACGCCTCGGATTATGCCGTAGGAGCCGTCTTGGGTCAGCGGAAGGACAAGAAGCCTTGCGTAATTTATTACGCCTCTCGGACGCTTGATGAAGCGCAAAGAAATTATACTACCACCGAGAAGGAGTTTCTTGCCGTGGTTTTTGCTTTAGATAAATTTCGATCTTATTTACTTCAAACTAAAGTAACTGTGTTTACCGATCATGCAGCTTTGAAGTATCTGATGCTCAAGAAGGACGCAAAACCACGACTTATCAGATGGATACTTCTACTCCAAGAATTCAACATCGAAATCAAGGACAAGAAGGGAGTAGAAAACGTCGTCGCTGACCACCTATCACGTTTAATAGGTGACCATGAGCCTGTCGAGATTGAAGAAACTTTTCCGGATGAAAAACTCTTCGGAATTGAGGTAACTATTTCGGAAACTCCATGGTATGCAGATATCGTAAATTACTTAGTTACCGGTGAGTTTCCGTCTACCATGCATAAATTTCAACGTGACAAACTTAAGCATAATGCTAGAACCTTTATCTGGGATGAGCCTTATTTATGGAAACAATGCTCCGATTTAGTAATTAGGAGATGTATCCCGGATAGTGAGTTTAAGCCCATTCTAGACTTTTGTCACAATGAAGCATGTGGGGGACACTTTGGTTCTAGGAGGACAGCCCTTAAGATTTTAGATTGCGGTTTCTTTTGGCCTAGTTTATTTCGCGATGCTCATGCATATTGTGCTGCATGTGATAAGTGCCAGAGATTCGGTAATTTAGGCCCTAGAGATCAAATGCCACAACACTACATATTTAATGTTGAAATTTTTGATGTGTGGGGTATTGATTTTATGGGACCATTTCCTCCCTCCAATGGTTTTACTTATATCTTACTCGCAGTAGATTATGTTTCTAAATGGGTGGAGGCAAAGGCCACCCGTACTAATGATTCGCGAGTTGTTGCAGATTTCCTACGAACTAACATTTTCAGTAGATTTGGAATGCCACGCATTCTAATCAGCGATGGAGGAAGTCACTTTTGCAACCGCACGGTGGAAGCACTAATGAGGAAGTATGGCGTAAAACACAAGGTTTCCACACCATACCACCCTCAAACCAATGGAATGGCTGAAGTTTCCAACCGTGAGATCAAGAAGATTTTGGAGCGAACCGTCCGTCCAAACCGGAAAGATTGGAGTCAATGCTTAGACGATGCATTGTGGGCTTACAGGACTGCCTACAAGACCCCCATTGGTATGTCACCTTTCCGATTAATTTATGGAAAGGCGTGCCATCTTCCGGTTGAATTGGAGCACAAGGCATGGTGGGCCGTGAAGAAATTCAACATCGATCGAGATGCCGCAGGCTTGCATCGGAAGCTTCAACTTTGTGAACTTGAAGAAATCAGAAATGATGCTTTCGACAATGCGTGGATTTACAAAGAGAAGACCAAAAAGATCCATGATCAGATGATTCGCGGGAAGAGTTTTGAAGCTGGGCAGAAAGTATTACTTTTCAATTCAAGGCTTAAGCTCTTTCCGGGAAAGCTTCGCTCTCGATGGATGGGGCCATTCATAGTTTCTCAAGTTCTGCCTCATGGAGCAGTTCTCATTCGATCTATCGACAAAGGTAGTGAGTTCAAAGTAAATGGCCATCGCTTGAAGCCATATTTTGAGGCATTTGCGGAGCACACCGTGGAGGAGATGCAACTCCAAGAACCGGCCATTTCAAAAACAAAATGATGCATCACGTCCAAAGCTAACGACGTAAAACGAGCGTTCATTGGGAGGCAACCCAATAGGGAGACAACAGATTTGTTTTCTTCTCCCCTTTTAATTAATTTAATGGCTTTTTGCGTATTAAAATTAAAATTTTCGTAGATCCTATACTCCATTTTTAATTCTATACTTCTACTTTAGTACATTGAGGGCAATGTAGAGTTTAAGTATGGGGGAAGGGTTTACAATTTAATTGTGTCTAAATTAGTGTTTTTCAGAGTCTTTAGGACGCCCTTAACTAGTCGATGATGAAATTAGATCAACACGAACACATATGGCGTATGAATCACATGCATCGAATTCTTGTGCTAATTGAGATATTCTAGCACATAAGATTATGGTTTGGTAGGAAAGATTAAAAGAGTTAATGTGAGTAAGGGGAAAGACTTGTCCAAATAGCTAAAAAAGTATGAGATTGCCAAAAAGAAAAGAAAAAAAATTATATTTGAGAGAATGAAAAGAAAAAAATATTATTATTATCTCTCATGGCAATATGTTGTGTTCTAAAGTAGAAACCAATTGGATTAACGTCCCCCTTATTTGCGGATTTGGAGATTACGACAAATTGAAGGCCCAAAAATAGAACAAATATGGCCTTTGTCCTGTCCGAAAAGCTCAAAGGGTAGTTTAAATTGAAGTATACATGGTAACATTCGAGTGGAGATGGAGGACGAATATGGTGCTAGACTAAGTCGTTGGAACGTTTTTATCACCACATATCTAAATTTCGAATGCCTTAGCCTTAACCCCATTACAACCTCACTAAAAGTCCTTTATGATCCTTAAAATGAGTAGCTTTCAATTAGTAGAGTAAGTTGCATGAGTAAGCTTATGGTTTTGGTTCATTTGTGCAAGTAATTAACTCCATTCATGAGGTTTTCGTTTAAATTTATATACACTTTAAGTGAACCCTTTTTCATGAGTGAAAAATATGATGAGTGCATCCTTGTGAGTTGATTAAACCTTTATTCAAAGCATGCACAGCTATAACATAACCATTGTTTTTTTTCTATGTCTTACTTGTTCATTACATAATTATATCGCAATTATCTCTTGAATTCGTTGAGCATACAAGTTGAAATTCATGTGAGCCATCACCATATACTTATGCAAATTCTGAGACAAATTTTAGCTAAGGGCTTAGTTATGTTCTTTCCTTTGTTTTAAATTCTTAGGGAGTCTTAGTTTAACTTAGTGTTTGCTAAGGGACTAGCAAAGTCTAAGTGTGGGGGAATTTGATATACGCATTTTATGCTCGTTTCTTAACGCATTTCCCTTTACGTTTAGCTATGTTATTATCTTAGTTTTTATGTTTTCCTTATTTAATTTGTTATTTTGAAGATATTTACGGTGGAGATTAATAACGGCGCAATTTGGAGGAATTTCGGCGATTTTGCGATTTTTGCGATTTTGGACCTCCGAAAATGGGCCGGCCCAAAAAGCAAATTATGGGCCGATTTCTCAAATCTTGTTTCGGCCCATTATCAAGCCCAAACCCATTCATTTTGGCATGGAAGCCTTTTGGTGAAGTTGAAAAGTCAACAATATCAAGCTTTGTGACTCATTTTAGTGACTAAGCTTTGTGATCATCACAAAAGATGACTTGCCATGTGACTTGCCATGGTGACTCTTGCTTAGGGTTTATAAATGGTGACTTGCATGGTGACTCTTGCTTAGGGTTCACAAATGATGATCACAAAAGGTGACTAAGGGAGTGACTTGCCATATTGATCATTACTTGCATTAAATGGAGGGAGGCAAGGTGGAAGAGAGAAGGCAACATCCCTTGCCTATATAAGAGAGGAGGCTGGCCATATATTATGCATCACTCAAATTACTAGCCAAAGCTCTACACAAATACTCTTCCACCATAAACACTTGAAGGTTCTCTTACAAGCCGAAGCACATCTCCTCCATTCCAAGCCGAAGCAAGGTTCTAGGGTTCTCCTCCATCCAAGCCGAAGCAAAGCATCCTCCATCCTTCACAATACGCTAAGTCCCTTGTGAAGGAAAGCCATCTCCACCGTAGATCATCTAGCATTCAAGACAAAAAGTGTAACCATGATCTTCACTTTCATTTCTTTTGTTTTGTATTTGAACCTCTTGATGTATTGGAATACATTTATGTATCAAATGAAGAATAAGTTTAGATTTGTGTTTTATGTGTTTAAACCGATTCATAAGTTGCATGTGTTTATGATTTCTAGCCTTTTATGCATGTTTGATACAATCTTAAAGCTTCGTAAGCATGTGTTAGAAAATACGCTAAGTCCCTCTCTTTCGCATGTTTCGATGATCGTTTGTTGTTTAGGATGTTTATACGCTAAGTTGCATTCCTACTCAATTATTAAGCATGTATATTTAGTTAGAAGTTATGAATTTCGTAACTTACAAAAAGGTTTGATGCATGAAAAGGGTAGGCTAATAAGATGAGATGATCACATGTAATTAGTAGTGTAACTTCTTATTTTTAGCAAGCATAATTAGACTTTAAGTTTCTTGATTGTTGAAACTTGTCTATGAGTAAAACATGTTATATGCCTAAGAGTTTTAGTTGTGTTTGCATGTTTTTGTACTTTAATTTCGTAGATTAAACAACCAACTTCCAATCCCCCCAAACATTTACATTTCCGCTTATTAACGAAACCATGCATGCGCCCTTAATTCCCCGGATAAAGAACGATCCCTACTCGCCAATATTACAAATGACAAAAGAAGGGTTTAAATTGCAATGCGCGTAATCTGTGTTTTTAAGTTAACGTGAATGCATGTTTTGCGCGTATCAACATATCCGCAAGTTGCTTCCATGAGGTAATATGGTTCGGCGGTAGTTCCATTAGCCAAGACTCGGCCCTGTCGACTAGGGTGAATGGAAATGCCTTCAGCTTGAAGAGCTCCGTATCAGCATCAGATGGCTTCATGCTGTTACAAACAAATTGGAATTGTTTGAGATGCTTGTTCGGATCTTCATTTTAAAGTCCATGAAAAATGGGTAGTCGGTGGAGGAAGCCACTCTTTAGCTCGATATCCTTCATGTTTTCCTCCGGTTGTGGAAAAGCAATGCTCGAAGGCCCACTGCTCCATTCGGTTGAGCAGGTGCGCTGGCGAAGAGATTGTCCTGCATTGGCCATGTTGACTTGTTGTGCTTCTGCTTCTGAATTGTGGTCGGTTGATGAGGCTAAAGTATGGTGGGTTGATGAATGTGAAGACTCGGAAACTTCCTCGATGATGGGATGATCCAGGATGTCAGTTTGAGCTTTAAGTCTCGCTATTCTCTCTGCGATCTCCTCAAAGTTTGTTCTAGATGGTCCAGGATTCTGATCGGACATTCATTAGCCTGAGCATCCACCAAAGACCAAGTGTTAGTATCAACAAATAATTTGAGCTGAATATAGAAATACTAACCAAAATCGTAAGGCGTATTTAGAAAACAAAGCAATAACAAATAGTAAAACTATCAAAACATACTATAAATACTCACAAATACTTAAAAACTACTAAAACACACAAAATTTATAATAGTTAAGACACTAGGTGTAATTTACTAAGTAATGCAAATGAATTAATCAATTTTAGGGCTATGCAAAAGAATGTAATAAACTTAAAACATACGTTTTCTGCAAATTAACACTATATAATGCTAAACCTAAGAATTTAGTTAGAACACATATAAACAAAGTTCAAATACAAGCAAACAATAATTCACATCGAATTTATGCACCACACATTTTTTTTTCAATAAAATGCATTAAACAACAATCCTACGTGAAAGATGGAGTGCATGCATAAGAGAAAACGTTAGAACCTGCAGAAAACACACGAGTTACGTGCTAAAAAAATGAATGCAAAGAATGACCTCTTCTTCGATCTTATGTCCCTAACTTCACTTAGGTTAGGGTACTCGGTAGTGAAATCCGAGTATCATAAAGCCTAAAAAGAGGTTATGCAAGCTAAGTAACGGTTGTTAGTCCTTTACAGTTTTTAATGCACATATAAACACAAAAATTTGACTAAGTTTTATTTATTTCCTTTGGACCCGATGGTACGTGGTGCAGAGGCTCTCGACTGTGCAATGGGTCTCGTTCATCCGAAGATGAAGTCTGATTCCAGGAGGTCTAAGCATGCATAATCCGATATACCATCTATTTAAAGGATTATGTCGTATTAAGTTCATGTATTTATCCGTATTCGTATGCACTTATGATTTACAGAGAGTACGCGAAATGATCATTCGGTAAATTTCTTGGACGTGCGGCCCGCGCGAAAATATATACCGACTACAATTCAGCTTAGTTACGTTTAGAAATGGTTAGTAGGAATAGAGATAACGCGAGAGGTAAGGACTAATATTTAGAACAACCCGAGGCTTACTCGTAAGAGTATATACTCCAATGTTGTTCCTAGAGACACCCCGAGGCTAACCAGTTACTGTATATACTCCAATGGTGTTCTATTGCTTAGATCCGAAACCCGGCACCAATCATAAACCCATTCACCATATCCAACAATCAGCCAAATTTGTGAGATAGTATATAATCTCAAGTTCTTAGTAAACTCCGCCCACAACCTCGTGCCCATAACTTCACTTAGGTTATGGCGTGTGGTGATGAAATCCACACATCACGAGGGGTTAAGGAGATAAACCAGAAAAAGAGGCACCACCTATTCCAAAGAACGAAACCTTATAACCAATACTCGTGCTCAATGTAAATCAATTTAAGTACGTCTACGTTTTGATTGCGCCTATGATTTAAAAGGAATACACGACTTAGTTATTGAATAAATCTCTTGTCCGTGCGGCCTGCGCGAAAATGTATACCAACTATCGTTAATCCTCGTAATTGTTGGAAATGACCAGTTGGGATAGATGTAACGCGAGAGGTGAGAACTAATTTCTGGGAACAACCTGAGGCTAACTCGTAAGAGTATATACTCCAATGTTGTTCTTAGAAACACCCCGAGGCTTACTCGTAAGAGTATGTACTCCATTGGTGTTCTGTTTTCTTAGTTCAAAACCCGTCACCATTCATAACCCTTCTAGACATCATAACCAACTCTTACTCGAATTCACAAGATAGTATACAATCTCAAGTGTTTGTAAACTCCGCCCACAACCTCGTGCCCATAACTTCACTTAGGTTATGGCGTGTGGTGATGAAATCCACACATCACGAAGGGTTACGGAGATAGACAAACAAAAGAGGCACCACCTATTCCATAGAGATTTATTTAATAACTAAGTACTAGTACTCAAATTAAATCAAAGACTATCCTTTAACATGAAAATAAATTATGCAAGTGTAAAAAAACTAAGTATCAATAAATTCGTCTAAGTAAAAGTATGCATTGTAAACATGTATGTAAATTTCTTTAAGTATAAACAAGAATGAACAAGTATGTACTTCGAAAATTTAGACATGCTTTTTATCACAAATGTACAACGAAATCATACAAAAACATTCTAACTCCCCGGCAACGGCGCCAAAAATTGATACGCGCAAAACATGCATTCACGTTAACTTAAAAACACAGATTACGCGCATTGCAATTTAAACCCTTCTTTTGTCATTTGTAATATTGGCGAGTAGGGATCGTTCTTTATCCGGGGAATTAAGGGCGCATGCATGGTTTCGTTAATAAGCGGAAATGTAAATGTTTGGGGGGATTGGAAGTTGGTTGTTTAATCTACGAAATTAAAGTACAAAAACATGCAAACACAACTAAAACTCTTAGGCATCTAACATGTTTTACTCATAGACAAGTTTCAACAATCAAGAAACTTAAAGTTTAATTATGCTTGCTAAAAATAAGAAGTTACACTACTAATTACATGTGATCATCTCATCTTATTAGCCTACCCTTTTCATGCATCAAACCTTTTTGTAAGTTACGAAATTCATAACTTCTAACTAAATATACATGCTTAATAATTGAGTAGGAATGCAACTTAGCGTATAAACATCCTAAACAACATACGATCATCGAAACATGCGAAAGAGAGGGACTTAGCGTATTTTCTAACACATGCTTACGAAGCTTTAAGATTGTATCAAACATGCATAAAAGGCTAGAAATCATAAACACATGCAACTTATGAATCGGTTTAAACACATAAAACACAAATCTAAACTTGTTCTTCATTTGATACATAAATGTATTCCAATACATCAAAAGGTTCAAATACAAAGCAAAAGAAATGAAAGTGAAGATCATGGTTACACTTTTTGTCTTGAATGCTTGATGATCTACGGTGGAGATGGATTTCCTTCACAAGGGACTTAGCGTATTGTGTTGGATGGAGGAGGATTGCTTCGGCTTGGATGGAGAAGATGTGCTTCGGCTTTGCTTGAGAATCCTTGAAGTGTTTATGGTGGAGGAGTATTTGTGTAGAGTTTTTGCTTGTAAAATGAGAGATGCATAATATATGGCCAGCCTCCTCTCTTATATAGGCAAGGGATGTTGCCTTCTCTCTTCCACCTTGCCTCCCTCCATTTAATGCAAGTAATGATCAATATGGCAAGTCACTCCCTTAGTCACCTTTTGTGATCATCATTTGTGAACCCTAAGCAAGAGTCACCATGGCAAGTCACATGGCAAGTCATCTTTTGTGATGATCACAAAGCTTAGTCACTAAAATGAGTCACAAAGCTTGATATTGTTGACTTTTCAACTTCACCAAAAGGCTTCCATGCCAAAATGAATGGGTTTGGGCTTGATAATGGGCCGAAACAAGATTTGAGAAATCGGCCCATAATTTGCTTTTTGGGCCGGCCCATTTTCGGAGGTCCAAAATCGCAAAAATCGCAAAATCGCCGAAATTCCTCCAAATTGCGCCGTTATTAATCTCCACCGTAAATATCTTCAAAATAACAAATTAAATAAGGAAAACATAAAAACTAAGATAATAACATAGCTAAACGTAAAGGGAAATACGTTAAGAAACGAGCATAAAATGCGTATATCAATGTGACAAATGAAAATGGTGCAAATAAAGATGAAGACTTTTCTCCTGTGCGATCATGGAAAGCATGTTCTTGCCGAATTCATGGAGGATACTTGGGCCACATTTGTGGAGAATATTCCAAGATGATTTGGATATGATTTAAAGTCCAAAATATGTGCAATTACATGGTATTTTCGGCCAATGAAGAATTGGAGAGAAAGAAGCCCAAAAGAAGAAGATGGACCGAAAGTTAGAAATCCAGAAATCTGTCGATGCAGATCAGCCCAATTCAACAGGCCACCAAAATCATTTGAAAACGAATTTGGACACATGTGAGGCATGCTTAGAAAGATATAGAAGTCTAGTTTCCAACCCCACTGGAATCATGCCGTTACAATATGCAGATATTCAGAAATCCCGGATTTAGTAGGTACAGGTCATTCTGCGTAACAGCCAACTTTAAATGGGCAGTGAAGGCGCGTTAGGAAAAATTATGGCACAATTAATACATAGCTGGAAAGCCCTGGAAGTCTATTTTCTAGTACCGAAAGAATCACGACGTTTGAAGTTGTAAACGTCCGAAACGTAGCTTTTAATACAGAAGGGTCAGATTTGACAGCTTTCAGAAGGTGGGAAGTTTCCTAATCCTCTTCTATATAAAGGGAAGTTCGACTCTTTCAAGGGGGATCACACATTTAGAGGGCCGAACCCCTGTCTCTACATCACCTCCTCTCACACTTAGCCAAGAGAATTCTCAAGAAACCGAAACACCATCTCCACCACCTTCCAAATAAACCTACCTTCACCCGCGGCCTCTCTTGCTCGATTTGGCTTTGAGTTCGTGCGACTTCATCAACCATCAAGGAGCTGCTACACTTGGAGATTGCGGAGCGAATATCCCTCGGATCAAAAAGTGTAACAATGTCTTGTAATTTGTTTCGGTTTTGTAAGGAATTTTCCAAACTTTGTGTAGTGAGATTATGTTTTGTTGTAAGATGTTTATTTTCAGATTTGTTTGAAACCTTCCATGTGTTCATAGCCTTAGGTTCGAATATGCATGCTAGTATACCAACACTTAATGCGTTAGAGCTTGTTAGGATGATACTCGAATATCCAGTTCACCCTCGCATGTTTTAATGAACTAATCAAAGATAAAATTGGACTTAGGTGGTTAACTCGATTTGGTTGCTCCCTACTTTCGATGTATACATGTGCGTATGTTTTAACTTGAGCTATGAGTTTCGTTGGGATCAAATAAGGATGAGGTAAACGGCTAGGTTGAATAAATGTGATGATCACTTGTAAATAATAGACTTAGGAACTTATTTTCGGCTAGATGCATGTTAGGATTATGTGTTCTTGATTATTTGCTTGTCTATGAGTTTAAACATGTTAGAACTTGTGATTTCTTAATATGTATCTACCCATCTTCTTGTTTTATTTCGTAGGAACTTAGAACAAACAATCTCGCACCCCCCTAATACCTTAGCATAGTTATGCATGCACCCTCAATCCCCGGTTAAGAACGATCCCTACTTATCAATGCTACATCAACAAAGAAGGGTTTTAATTGTATTCGTGTTTGATTAAGTGTTTAATTAAATGCTTGAAAAGATGTGAATCAATTTTGGCGCCGTTGCCGGGGATTGAAAAGAATTGTGTGATTATGCTTGTACATTATGTTAATAACTTTCTGTTTTGCAGGGCTGCAGACTGCCCAGTTTTGGGTAAATTGTTTGACGTAGCTACATAGCTCCTAAAAATATGAAAATTTGCAGGATTGTTTGGTTATGTGTCTAGTTTGTGTCTGTAAAATTTCAGCACCATCGGATTAACCAATAATTTTGCAGAAAATCTACGAGCAGCTGCGCGCAATTTGCGCGAACCTGGAATTTGTATATGTCCTTTGTGAATATGTGAAATTTTGTGCATATATACTTGTAAATTTTCGAGATATTTTTTTACTAACACTTGTGCGTTAAAGGAAGCTTGGCTTTGCATTAAGTACATGAGCTTGGTTGATTAAGTCGCACTCATTGTTGAATAGATGGCGCCTCTTTTCCATGTTTATCTCCTTAACCCCTCGTGATGTATGGATTTCATCACCATACACCATAACCTAAGTGAAGTTATGGACATGAGGTTGAGGGCGGAGTCTACATTGGACTTGAGGGAGTTGTACATTTTCGAAAGATTGGTTGAATGTCGGACATGGTGTCTAGAAACGGGTTATGACTGGTGACAGGTTTTGGATCTAAGAAAGACTTACACCATTGGAGTATATACCATTGGCCCGGTTAGCCTCGGGGTGTATTGTCAAAATTAGTCCTACCTCTCGCGTTATCTCTATCCTTAACTGGCCATGTTTTTCGATTGAACCAAGATCATTCGATTGAAAGTGTACACTTTATCGCGCGGGTCGCACGTCCTTTGAACGACCTAAAGATCAAGCGAATGTACTCTCTTCAAATCTAAAGTGCAAATCAATGAACCCTACTTGTACGTAACCAACGTGTTGTTTGTAACCAACGTGTAAAGGACTTAACCACTTGCATTTGTAGCTTGCATAACGTTTTCTCTTATGCATTCACTCCATCTTTCACTTAGGTTCTTGCTTGATGCACTTTGAATAAAAGTTTGAATGAATTCTTGCATGAATTTCGTGGACTATGGTGTGCTTGCATTTTTTGAGTGACAATTTATGTATATGACGTTTTTGACTTAGTAATTATACAACTAACCCCTGCAGGAACTAAGTACATGAGGTAACCACACTTTACTTTTTATTTTTAGTTTTAGAGAGTCAAATCGGAGCTGGGCAATGGGCTGTTTGTGTGATTTTTCTGACGTAGTTACATGTATCGAAAAATTCTGAAAATTTGAGGAAGTGTTTGTTTATGTGTTTAGTCCTCGCTCGCAAATTTTCAGCTTGTTTCAACGTGTGATTAATTCTAGAGAAATTATGCAAGTAGTCATGCTCAGGCTGCTCGATTTTTGTTTAGAATAGTTTCGCATCTTTGCATATCTTTGCATAACAATTTCTTGCATTACATAATTGCATCATTTTGCATCATATTCATAATACATTTCATGCAACCTCATAATACATTTCATGCATTTGCATTGGATTTGATGTTTGTTGAGTTTTGAAGGATACGTTGGAGGAACGTGCTCCAAATATTTGGATAAATTCGCAGCTTCTGTCCAAACAGAATAGTCAACTTCTGAAGGCCATAACTGTGACGACCCGGACCAGAATCAGAAGTATAATCAGCTTGATTCGTGAGTTACAGCGCAGTCGCGGATTTTCGACAGATATTGGAATCGCCAGAGTTCTTAACGACTAAATTATTGGCCGAGAATTGGAGCTGGGTCTCTTCTTGAGAGTCGTTCTACGTGTGATTACGAATTTGTGGGCGGTTCCGGATCGTTATTTGGACGACCGAGGAATTAGTTATGAATATTTGAAGTTCGGATTTAAATTGTGGGCTACTTAACGACTAAATTACCGGACGAGAATTTGGTTTCGGCTTCTTCACGGAAGTTGTTCAGAATTTAATTTCGAGTTCGTGGGAACTTCCGGAGCATAATTTAGAGTTACGAGGAATTAGTTGCGAATTTTGCCGTTTGTTGATTATTTAGTCGATTTAATGTGTGTTGCTTTGAAGGGTTGACTTTTTATTCGGTTGGCCGATATGTTTGACTTCAGGTAATATTGGAAGAGTACGTCGAGGCGAGTTTGTGACCGCGAGAATTATCGGAATCGGAATTACGACGAGAAAGTTACGCGTGTTTGAAGTTCGTTGAATTGGATAAACATGAAGTTTCCAAAAATGGAAAGTCTATAAATAGAAGTTGCTATTTTGGGCAGGTCAGACTTTTCCTATTTGGGTGTTGACCGAGTTGACTCGGTCAACTCGGTGGAGAGAGGGTGAGTTCGACGGCTTGTGGTGGCTCACGGCGGTGGAGTCTTTTCCGGCCACCCCAAGGCTTGGGGAAGGGTCCGTTAGGTGCGCCTCGGCCTTCCCGTGGTGGTGCCGGCCACCGTTTGTGGCGTGGGTCGCCGGAAAAGAAGGAATTTCCGGCCCAAAATTGGAGAAAATTAGGTGTATTCGGGTTCATGGTTTTTGGCCGAATTGAGCTACAACTTTGAGTGGGCTTTGAAGCTCTTATCCCCTTGATGCTTCCCTGTAAGTCTCGTGTTTCAATTCGATGTGTACAAGGAGAATTTTGGATTTGAAATTTGTGTGTTCATTCGGTTTTTCATGAAATTGACCATGTTAGAGTGAGAATTGGACTTCGGTGCAGTTGACAAAGTTGCTCAGTGGGTGGTTTTGCATGGAATAGGGGTTGCTCCGCCGTGAAATTCTCCGGTCAATAGTGGCGCCGCCGTGGACGGCGGTCAACGGCGGTGGTCAACGGTCAGAGTTGACTTTTTGACTTTCGGCAAGTCGCATGTCATTTGACTCGAAATCGCGCCCCGATCGCAGTGGGAAGGTTCGTTTTTCGAGTTGAGCGTCCGAACGTAAAGCGAGGTATTTGAGGTGGTATATATGGATTTTCGACGATTCGTCGTATTCGAATTGTGTATTTCCGAGAACGATGGTTTCTCGTGATTTGATTTGAATTGTCGGATTATGACTTTGAGTATTGGACATTGTGATTGTTCAGGTGTTCGTGATCGTTTGTTTGGCGAGGGGCATTCCGCCGGATCACGGGTTAACGCGATACGCGTTACGCTAGTCTGTGAGTGGACAGTTTATTCTCACGGAATTATTGCGAGTCCTTTATATACGCTTTATGAGCTTGAATATGTAGTATGATCATGGTTTTACGAATATGAGTTTTCGTACGAGATTATGTTTATATTGAGCATGTGTTATGTGATTACTATTTATACGTTGTTATATGTCCACGAGTGGCCCCGTGTGATTTATACACATGCTCTATACGCGTGAGGAGTTAGAGTCTCCCTCGTGTATGTATACGTGAGGAGTTAGAGTCTCCCTCGTGTACCCGGACACGTGAGGAGTTAGAGTCTCCCTCGTGCATTATTTGTTTGTTTATATTTTCGACTCGCATATGTTTTTAAAGTATATATTACTTGGTGAAAGACATTTATTTTCGTCCACTCACTCTAACGTGTTTATTGTCTTTCACCTGGGCTTTTCGGTTTCCGTGCCCAGTTTGCAGTTCAGGCTCTGGTGTCGCACGTCGTGGTCGGAGGCATAGTGCTCGAGCTACTTTGTTTCATCCAGTAGGTTTATTGTTCTACCTACTGTGGTTTGCGTATACGATTATGTATTAGATGTCGCTCTGAGCTTCCTATTGAATACGTTATACGGTTTTACACTGGATTTCAGTAAAGTGCATATATATTTACTACTTTACTTTACCGTTGACATATTGAGAAATCTGGATGGGATTGGTGCCCACGGTTTGCTTTTTGTGGCATAGGATGAAGTGTATTTTCCGCGTGCAGGTAATAGTAATTCTACGTTAGTAGCGAAACTCTGCCCAAATTTCGAAAAGTTTTTGTTGGTTCGTGTTTTCGAAAGGGTTTGATTCCGATTTAGGGAGCTAAATCGGGGTTGGGTCCTTTCAGCTTGGTATCAGAGCATTAGGTTATAGGTTCTGTAGACTTCTGTAGTCGTGTTTACTAAGGATATTTGAGAATGTACAGCATGACTGGAATGGTGACCCGACCGGCCGGCGGATAATCATCAAATTCCGGGTGTTGTATGCTTTCAAATATTTGAAGTTCCATGATTACGTTCCACTTGTTGTGAACGATATTGTATTCATTAGGATGCCTCCTGACATGCTTTCCGTGTCGTTTCTGTTGTGGATCCTGTTGAGGATCATACGACGCGTGATTTGCCAGTGAACAGTGGATTCAGATGAGTATTCAGAGTTCAGAGAATTGTGTGGCACGGTTTATCTGGGGATGTGTATATGAGCATTTACATGTTGCCTCAGAGCTGTGATTTGTGGCAGTGATGTTTGCCTGAGTCAGATTGTTGTGTTTGGTGAGCTGATATTGTGTGAGTTCTGGTTGCGACTCCACGGCCTACATTCAGAGTGTTGTGTATACTGTAATGTTTTATCAGGCTACCCAGCAAGCGTATTGTGGAGTGTTTATCCATCTGAGGCAGAGATGCATTGTTCTTATGTTGTTTCGGTTTGTACGAATTATGTGGCTTCAGAGGAAGCAGTGTACGAGGTTCGAGATGAGTGTGAACCTGAGTATCAAAGAGAGTCTGATTGATATGCCTCGAGACAACCATGAGGATCTTAGTGTGCTGCACTCAGTGGTGAGGCTATTGCGAAGGAATGTTGTATGTGGTTTTCGATGCGATGGTTTGAGGAAAGTGGACTTAGTCGAGATGTTGTGATGAGGTTGAGTTTCGACACCTTGGGATCAGTGACTTCATCAGGTTATGGTCTCTTCGATATTGTTGAGGGCCTTCAGATCAGGATTTGTTTGACGATGGCGGAGAGCGCAGAGTAGCGGACTTGTACCTGTGGCATGAACTTGGGCGATCGTTGGTGATCCTATCACGCAGCTGGTGTTGCCGTGATTTGTGTTCGTGGAGCACTTTCAGTTGCTGTTTTGATGGCCAGGAGGGTCACGTTATGAGGAAGCGCCCTTAGCCAGCTGTGTTAGCGGTTCGACAGCTCAGAGTTTACGAGGAAATCATGATGCTGTTTCTAGAGCTTGATCAACCCAGATTTCGAGACGAGTTATTCAGCAAGTCGCAATTGATGTGGGCGACTAGTTGGGCATGTTGGAGTTCGTGCCATGACCTTGTTTGAGGATAGACTTTTCTCCGAGGTTACTGTTACTTAATATCCATGGCGATTATACCTGCATCTCACTTCCGAGGCTTTGGAGAGTGTTGTATCCATCCGGAGGTGGCGAGATCCTTGTTGGAGGTTATGACTTAGCCGTGGATTTGTTGTAGCTGGACATCGTGGTTTTGGTGTGTTTGTGAGTACGGACTTACTGACGATGCATTGGTGGTGTTTGAGTGCCTTGAGATGGAGGTTGTGTTTCGACGACCAGATTTTCCCGAGATGCTGTTTCGCGGTGATGGTTGAGCGGATGATGGAGACTAGTTGTGTTGTTTGCTTAGCTTATGTTGCGGATACTATGGTTGCTGTGTCCGACATTGGTGACATTAAGGTGGTTCCTGAGTTTTCAGGTGTGATCCGGAGGAGTTACCAGGTGTTTCTCCAGTTCGGGAGACTGACTACACCATTGAGCTTGTACCAGGCGCCGGACTTATTTTACCGGCATCTTGTCATTCGGAGCCAGCGGAGCTGATAGAGCTACAGTTTCGACTCCAGGAGTTGCTGAAGGAGATTTCAGGAGATTTCATACGACCCCGCGTATTTGCGTGGTGTGCTCCTGCATCAGTTATGCGACTGTTTGTATGGTTCGATGAGGTGGCGCATTGACTATCGGAAGCCCGATTTGCTTCAGAGGAGTGTGAGTATCCTCTGCTTCGGATTGACGATTGGTTGATCAGCTTGTGAGAGCTTCAGTCTTTTCGAAGTTTGATTTCGGGACTGGATATTATCAGTTGAGGTTTGATGAGTCAGATGTGGCTATGTGGCTATCGGATCTCGGAGCGAGCATCTGGAGTTTTTGGTCACGTTGTATGGTTGACCAATGCTCCGTAGATCGTGTGGACTTGATGGACCATGTGTTCAGACGGTTTCTGGACGAGTTGCGGTCATGTTCGTTGGCAATGTCCTGATGTACTCCGAGAGTGTGGACCAGTACCTGGAGCAGTTGCGAGCGGTTTTGTGGACTTCGCGAGACGATTAGCTATTTGTGGAAGTTAATCCAGTGTGAGTTTTGGTCGATTAGCGTGAAGATGTTGGGCTATGTGATGTTATCCGAGGGAGTTGGAGTGGATCCTGACCAGTTCGAAGCCGTGTTGATTTGGAGTTTGCCCTACTACTGTGCCAGAGATTGGGGGTCTCTTGGGTTTTGGCAGGCTTGTACCGACGGCTTTGTACAGGATTTTTCCTGGATTGCCACTTCACTTTCCGGATTGACGAAGAAGGCGTCAAGCTCGAGTGGTTCGATGCTCGCGAGGAGAGTTACTTACTCCTGCAGGATGGTTGACCATTACTTCGGTTTTGACCTTACCTGACGACCGCGACGATTTCGTGGGTTATGGCGATGCATCGAGGTTTAGAGGTGGTTGTGTTTGGATGCGGTGTAGCAGAGCAGTGGCTTGTAGTTACGGGCAATGGAGACATTATGTAGCTACATATCCTGTGTATGATTTGGGTGTAGCTGTCTTTTTATTAGCATCAGAGAGTTGGAGATACTATTGCTATGGCGTGTAGCATGGTGTAGGATGTACACTGATCATTTGAGTTTCCTCCACTTGCATTTTCGGCCAGATTTGGGCTTGAGGCAGTGTAGATGGATGGGGTCGACTCACGACTATGGCTGTACATTTGAGTTTTTTTCGGGAAAGGATAGAGGATGTACTTTGACCATCCGTTTGGGATGATGTTGTTGCTGATGCATTCAGTCGAGAGTCGGAATTCCAGTGTTTCATGTGTGTGTGTGGCTCGCGTTTCCGTGTTGATCGAGTTGCGAGCTACTGGTGCTGAGTTAGTGTGTGATTATGTTGAGGCTCATGGTTTTGCGCGCATTTAGCGCTAGTGGTGCGGAGATGCATCAGATACTTCGAGTTTATTACTCGTGATGCAGCATGAAGTAGAATGTAGCGGTTTGTGTGTACATTTGCCACTTTTGTCGACTGGTGATGGCTAGGAGGCAGAGACTTGCCGAGGAGTGTCAGCCATTGAAGATTTCCGGTTGAACGTGGTGATTACTGCTGTGTTTGTGTATGCTTGTTTGCACTTTGGTTTGTGATTCCAGTGGTTTGATCATTGTGGACCATTTGATGAACTCAGTACATTTCCTTGTGCATTCGGAGATGATTTCAACGGCAGGCTGGTATAGCTGTGTTTGATGGAGGTTGTCCCTCTACGTGGTGTATTTTTGTCCCAGTTTGCCGATCGAGGTAATCAGCTACAACTGTGTGTTGGAGAGCTTTGCAGCGAACATTGGAGACCAAATTACGAGCTATTACCGATTCTTATCCTCAGATTAGCGAGCGATCTTTGAGGACTATTCAGACCTTGGAGGACATGTTGTGAACCTCGGTGTTGCAGTTCCGGAGGATTCGGGACCAGCAGTTTCAGTTGTTCGAGGTTGGTTGCAGTACCAGGTTGTTGTCCACTGTGATTTTGATATTGTTTGACGTCGTTTTGAGGAACGATGTTGTACTTCATTGTGTTGGAGTGAGTTTGGTTTGAGTTTGAGTTGATGTTTGTTTCCGATTTTGTGGAGTGTGTTGCCACAGACTGTCAGATTAGCGGAAATGGGTTGATAATTGCTCGAGTTCGATATTTGAGTTATGTTGATGTGTGCAGACTGAGTTGTGATTTGTTATGATGTATTGATCCGTATGTGGCCATAGGCGAGTTTGTGTTATGCCGTATGGTTCGGCACCGTCTATAGTGTTGGCTTTGTGTGTTGTGTTCCGCGTGGCGGAACTATGTTTCAGGTTGTTGCGTGTTGTGTACCCTATATGTTCCTTATGTAGGAACACTTAGAGATTGTGTGAGCCAGTTCAGATTTGTGATTTGAGGGTACAGGGATTCCGGCACGGAATTATCTCCTATTGTGGAGTTTGTGATCAGAGTTGTTCAGTTGAGATTGTCGTTGGTGAGTTGAGCAGTATGCAGAGGCAGTGCTCCTACCTTCTAGTCGGCAGACTCGGAAATTTCGAGGTCGAAATTTTTCTAAGGGGGGTGGATTTGTGACGACCCGGACCAGAATCAGAAGTATAATCAGCTTGATTCGTGAGTTACAGCGCAGTCGCGGATTTTCGACAGATATTGGAATCGCCAGAGTTCTTAACGACTAAATTATTGGCCGAGAATTGGAGCTGGGTCTCTTCTTGAGAGTCGTTCTACGTGTGATTACGAATTCGTGGGCGGTTCCGGATCGTTATTTGGACGACCGAGGAATTAGTTATGAATATTTGAAGTTCGGATTTAAATTGTGGGCTACTTAACGACTAAATTACCGGACGAGAATTTGGTTTCGGCTTCTTCACGGAAGTTGTTCAGAATTTAATTTCGAGTTCGTGGGAACTTCCGGAGCATAATTTGGAGTTACGAGGAATTAGTTGCGAATTTTGCCGTTTGTTGATTATTTAGTCGATTTAATGTGTGTTGCTTTGAAGGGTTGACTTTTTATTCGGTTGGCCGATATGTTTGACTTCAGGTAATATTGGAAGAGTACGTCGAGGCGAGTTTGTGACCGCGAGAATTATCGGAATCGGAATTACGACGAGAAAGTTACGCGTGTTTGAAGTTCGTTGAATTGGATAAACATGAAGTTTCCAAAAATGGAAAGTCTATAAATAGAAGTTGCTATTTTGGGCAGGTCAGACTTTTCCTATTTGGGTGTTGACCGAGTTGACTCGGTCAACTCGGTGGAGAGAGGGTGAGTTCGACGGCTTGTGGTGGCTCACGGCGGTGGAGTCTTTTCCGGCCACCCCAAGGCTTGGGGAAGGGTCCGTTAGGTGCGCCTCGGCCTTCCCGTGGTGGTGCCGGCCACCGTTTGTGGCGTGGGTCGCCGGAAAAGAAGGAATTTCCGGCCCAAAATTGGAGAAAATTAGGTGTATTCGGGTTCATGGTTTTTGGCCGAATTGAGCTACAACTTTGAGTGGGCTTTGAAGCTCTTATCCCCTTGATGCTTCCCTGTAAGTCTCGTGTTTCAATTCGATGTGTACAAGGAGAATTTTGGATTTGAAATTTGTGTGTTCATTCGGTTTTTCATGAAATTGACCATGTTAGAGTGAGAATTGGACTTCGGTGCAGTTGACAAAGTTGCTCAGTGGGTGGTTTTGCATGGAATAGGGGTTGCTCCGCCGTGAAATTCTCCCGTCAATAGTGGCGCCGCCGTGGACGGCGGTCAACGGCGGTGGTCAACGGTCAGAGTTGACTTTTTGACTTTCGGCAAGTCGCATGTCATTTGACTCGAAATCGCGCCCCGATCGCAGTGGGGAGGTTCGTTTTTCGAGTTGAGCGTCCGAACGTAAAGCGAGGTATTTGAGGTGGTATATATGGATTTTCGACGATTCGTCGTATTCGAATTGTGTATTTCCGAGAACGGTGGTTTCTCGTGATTTGATTTGAATTGTCGGATTATGACTTTGAGTATTGGACATTGTGATTGTTCAGGTGTTCGTGATCGTTTGTTTGGCGAGGGGCATTCCGCCGGATCACGGGTTAACGCGATACGCGTTACGCTAGTCTGTGAGTGGACAGTTTATTCTCACGGAATTATTGCGAGTCCTTTATATACGCTTTATGAGCTTGAATATGTAGTATGATCATGGTTTTACGAATATGAGTTTTCGTACGAGATTATGTTTATATTGAGCATGTGTTATGTGATTACTATTTATACGTTGTTATATGTCCACGAGTGGCCCCGTGTGATTTATACACATGCTCTATACGCGTGAGGAGTTAGAGTCTCCCTCGTGTATGTATACGTGAGGAGTTAGAGTCTCCCTCGTGTACCCGGACACGTGAGGAGTTAGAGTCTCCCTCGTGCATTATTTGTTTGTTTATATTTTCGACTCGCATATGTTTTTAAAGTATATATTACTTGGTGAAAGACATTTATTTTCGTCCACTCACTCTAACGTGTTTATTGTCTTTCACCTGGGCTTTTCGGTTTCCGTGCCCAGTTTGCAGTTCAGGCTCTGGTGTCGCACGTCGTGGTCGGAGGCATAGTGCTCGAGCTACTTTGTTTCATCCAGTAGGTTTATTGTTCTACCTATTGTGGTTTGCGTATACGATTATGTATTAGATGTCGCTCTGAGCTTCCTATTGAATACGTTATACGGTTTTACACTGGATTTCAGTAAAGTGCATATATATTTACTACTTTACTTTACCGTTGACATATTGAGAAATCTGGATGGGATTGGTGCCCACGGTTTGCTTTTTGTGGCATAGGATGAAGTGTATTTTCCGCGTGCAGGTAATAGTAATTCTACGTTAGTAGCGAAACTCTGCCCAAATTTCGAAAAGTTTTTGTTGGTTCGTGTTTTCGAAAGGGTTTGATTCCGATTTAGGGAGCTAAATCGGGGTTGGGTCCTTTCAATAACTTTCAGCTCGAGACGTCTAGTTTTCATCCATGTAAAGATCACAAATTTTTGAGCTCTACATCGTTGGTAATTCAAGCTTAAAGGTACAGAGGTCAGAACAAGGAAGCTGAAAAATGGAAAGAAGAAATGGAGGCGATGCACCTCCAAGTTCAGGCTATTCATTGAGCATAAAAGAAAGCATCACGTCTAGGCTGGAAGACGTTAAAAAAAACAAGCGCTTGTTGGGAGGCAACCCAATGGAGGAGTCTACAACAGATTTGCATTCTCTTCCCTTATCTTTTTAATTTTCGTAACTTTTGTTTAATTAGTTAGATCTTCGTGAGTTCCTTCTTTCATGTTTGAATTCTATGACTTTACTTTGGTACATTGAGGACAATGTAGAGTTTAAGTGTGGGGGAAGGGGTTTACAACTTTATTGAGTCATAAATTATAAAATCGGGCGGACAATGGAACTTTCCGACGGATGATGCCCTAAAAAAAAAAAAAAAAAATTTTGTTTTGAGTCATACTTAGTGTATTTTGAGTTTTTTTGTTTAACTTAGTGTTTTAACGAGTCTTAGGATGCCCTTAGTTAGTCTATGATGAAAATGGACTGAATTTGAACATACATATGACACTACATTCATGATTTCTTGTGTTAATTGAGTTATTTTGAGTGTCATGACATGTAGTAGATATGGATAGTTAAACATGGTACAGATTTCGCATGTGAGAATAAGTTTAAGTCATATGAACCCTAAACGTGAGTTTTGAGCCTATACATTTCTTTTGAGTGAATTTCGTGCATATTAGTCTCAAAACTATGCATGTGCATCATTTGGTTACTTGCCATAGATCTTAATGAACTAGAGATTACTAGAACTTACTCATGTGAATTTGCAAAGCTTATAATTGACATATACTCTGATTTTGGATATGATAAGAGGCACTTAGGTTTACCACCACTAGCCAAATTGCCATGAGTCCCTTATGGGCGCACGAGTTGCGACACCCTTAGATGAACCCATTTGAGCCTACATTATGCCTTTCTTTCATTGTCATATGAATCTAAACACTTTAACTTAGTGTAGATTATCCATACCCTTGTTCAAAAGACTTGGTGGGATTTTTGAAACTAAAACAAAGAAGATGGCGTGAAGATGTTAAGGGATGTATGTATGGGGATAGACTTGTCCAAATGACTTGTAATATGTGTGATTGCCGAATGAAACAGAAGAAAATTTAGAGAGTAAGAACAAAAGAAAGATCAAAAAGCTCTCCGGCAATAGGTTCTAAGTGTCTAAGTTTGGATTAATGTCCCCCGTACTTGTGAGTTTGGAGTTTGTTTTGAAAAGAAGGCCCAATAATGCAAAACATGGTCTTTGTGCTGTTCACAAAGCTCAAGGGAAGTTTAGAATGAAGTTAGGGTCCAACAAAATGAAATTTGGCCCTTATTTATAGAAGATTGACCATGGAGGCGTGGAAAAGATGAAGGAGTCTGGTTTTACAAAGTTTGTGATATTTCGACTAAGTCTTTGGAACGTTTTTAACCACCACTTATCTAAATTTTCGAATGCCTTAGCCTTACCCCATTACAACCCTTCGAAAGTCCTTTTTGATCCTTAAGATGAGTAGCAGTTAATCTGTTGAGTAAGTTGCATGAGTAAGCATATGGTTTGGTTCATTTGTGCAAGTATTTCATTCATGAGGTTTTCAATTATTTCTATCCATTTTTGAGTGAAAATATGATGAGTGCATCCATGTGAGTTGATTTGAACTTTATTCGAAACATGCACAGCTTTAACATCACCATTGTTTACACCACGTCTTACTTGTTCATTGCATGAATCATATCTTGGTTATCATTTGAAGTTATGTAATTTCATTGCCATATACATTAAGAAATTTCTGAGACAAATTTTGACTAAGGGCTTAGTGTTGTTTTACTTAGTATCTCTTACGTTTTCAAACATGATAACATGAAAATTTGCGGCTTTGAAACATTGAGACTTCTAAGTGTTTTGTACATATAAGTGTGACGTTTTTCCCATTGTTATTTTTCCCTTTATTGTTTTTCTTTGAGTCCTTGTTTTGTTTTGTATTTGCTAGGGACTAGCAAAGTCTAAGTGTGGGGGAATTTGATCTATGCATTTTATGCTTGATTCTTAATGTCTTTCTCTCTACATTTAACTTTGTTTTATGCTTAGTAGATATGTTTCTAACTTATTTTATGTTTTTAGGTAGAAAATAAAGGTGGAACAATAAATGAGGCGTTTTGGAGCTAAAAGCGGAATAAGGACAAAGTTCCTGAATCCGGAGAAGAAATGGTACGAGAAATGGTCTTCAAATGGTTTCTAAAATGTATTCTCAAATTCCATCAAGAATTGGAAACCATGTGACAAATGAAAATGGTGCAAATAAAGATGAAGACTTTTCTCTTGCGCGATCATGGAAAACATGTTCTTGCCGAATTCATGGAGGATACTTGGGCCACATTTGTGGAGAATATTCCAAGATGATTTGGATATGATTTAAAGTCCAAAATATGTGCAATTACATGGTATTTTCGGCCAATGAAGAATTGGAGAGAAAGAAGCCCAAAAGAAGAAGATGGACCGAAAGTTAGAAATCCAGAAATCTGTCGATGCAGATCAGCCCAATTCAACAGGCCACCAAAATCATTTGAAAACGAATTTGGACACATGTGAGGCATGCTTAGAAATATATGGAAGTCTAGTTTCCAACCCCACTGGAATCATGCCGTTACAATGTGTAGATATTCAGAAATCTCGGATTTAGTAGGTACATGTCATTCTGCGTAACAGCCAACTTTAAATGGGCAGTGAAGGCGCGTTAGGAGGAATTATGGCACAATTAATACATAGCTGGAAAGCCCTGGTAGTCTATTTTCTAGTGCCGAAAGAATCACGCCGTTTGAAGTTGTAAACGTCCGAAACGTAGCTTTTAATACAGAAGGGTCAGATTTGACAGCTTTCAGAAGGTGGGAAGTTTCCTAATCTTCTTCTATATAAAGGGAAGCTCGACTCTTTCAAGGGGGATCACACATTTAGAGGGCCGAACCCCTGTCTCTACATCACCTCCTCTCACACTTAGCCAAGAGAATTCTCAAGAAACCGAAACACCATCTCCACCACCTTCCAAATAAACCTACCTTCACCCGCGGCCTCTCTTGCTCGATTTGGCTTTGAGTTCGTGCGACTTCATCAACCATCAAGGAGCTGCTACACTTGGAGATTGCGGAGCGAATATCCCTCGGATCAAAAAGTGTAACAATGTCTTGTAATTTGTTTCGGTTTTGTAAGGAATTTTCCAAACTTTGTGTAGTGAGATTATGTTTTGTTGTAAGATGTTTATTTTCAGATTTGTTTGAAACCTTCCATGTGTTCATAGCCTTAGGTTCGAATATGAATGCTAGTATACCAACACTTAATGCGTTAGAGCTTGTTAGGATGATACTCGAATATCCAGTTCACCCTCGCATGTTTTAATGAACTAATCAAAGATAAAATTGGACTTAGGTGGTTAACTCGATTTGGTTGCTCCCTACTTTCGATGTATACATGTGCGTATGTTTTAACTTGAGCTATGAGTTTCGTTGGGATCAAATAAGGATGAGGTAAACGGCTAGGTTGAATAAATGTGATGATCACTTGTAAATAATAGACTTAGGAACTTATTTTCGGCTAGATGCATGTTAGGATTATGTGTTCTTGATTGTTTGCTTGTCTATGAGTTTAAACATGTTAGAACTTGTGATTTCTTAATATGTATCTACCCATCTTCTTGTTTTATTTCGTAGGAACTTAGAACAAACAATCTCGCACCCCCCTAATACCTTAGCATAGTTATGCATGCACCCTCAATCCCCGGTTAAGAACGATCCCTACTTATCAATGCTACATCAACAAAGAAGGGTTTTAATTGTATTCGTGTTTGATTAAGTGTTTAATTAAATGCTTGAAAAGATGTGAATCAATAAGCATGCATGCGAATTAAAAGTTAAAAACTAAGAACACATGGAAGATACTAAAGCAAATCTGAAACATAAAACCTTTTGTCAAACTTTATAACAATCATACTTAAACAAAATCTATTACAAGGAAAAGATGAAGTAGAAAAAATGATGGTTACACTTTTTGTTTCGTAAAGAGCACTGCAAATGCCAAGTGGTGATTCTCAAATGCAAGACGAAGAGCGCCGATTACACTTGATCCGTGGAGGAGATAGATGCTCGGCCTTGGAGGAAGAATATGCTAAGTATGAAAGGAAAGGTGTTTCAGGTAGAGGTTTGGCTTCTATAATGAGTGATGCTTGAGAATGAGGCCGAGCTCTACTATTTATAGGTGAAGGGTTACATCTTTCCTCTCCAAACTAGGGATTCCTAGTGTACCTGGGTAAATCTGCCACCCTGTCTTAAAACGTCTTTTTCGTGTGTTCTAGGGCTCATAAAATTGTGATTTTGGATTAGTTGGAAAGATCAGCTCGAGAACTTGAAGAAGACATATTTGATCACTACATTTGGAGTTGAATTGTAGATTCTGTTATCCGTTGAAGATTGATGAGCTAGTAGGCATATCTTCCTCTTCCTACTAGGAGTAGGGAAATCTTTATCTTTCCATATCTTGTATTTCTTGAGCTCCAAGTCATTTTGGCCGAACCTACCATATATTGTAGGATATTTTTATATTCAAATAAGGCACTTTTCAAATCTTTGGTCAAAATGCTTGCTTGATTTCTTCATATTCTTGCCCAATTGCTTGATACTTTTAATACACTTGATCCCCTTGATGTTCTTCTTTTATTTTCAGATCCAAATAAATCATAATTCGGCCATCATCTTGATCTTGTGCCGCCACCATTCCTAGTTGATTTAGGAAACCTCCATTTGCTGCGTTTTGAGCTCATTTCCACCTCCTCTATTGATATCCATTATTAAAAACCCTAAAAACAAAAAAGTAAGTAAGAAAAGAGAATATTAAGGTAAATACAAAGCTAAATGTAAAGAGAAAGACGTTAAGAATCAAGCATATAATGCATAGATCACTATGTTTTGACTGTTTTGGGAGATTAATGAGATTTGAGTGAGATAAAATGTACCAAAATAGTTTCCCACATATATTAGGATAAATTACATGTTGATGAACCTCTTTGTGAGATAAAACTCAATTCAGACTGCGAAATATTATTTTATCCTAAAGATCGGTACGTTTTGACTATTTTGGGAGAGTAATGACATTTGAGTGAGATAAAATGCACCAAAAGAGTTCCAAACATATATTTGGATCAATTACATGTGGATGAACCTCTTTGTGAGGCAAAACTCAATTTGGATTGCGGAATCACATTTTATCCTAAATATGGCTTGGTTTTGAGTATTTTGGGAAAGTATTGAGATTTGAGTGAGATAAAATGTACCAAAATAGATCCCCACATATATTTGGATTAATTACATGTTGATGAAATTATTTGTGAAGCAAAACTCAATTCAGTCTCCGGAATCTCATTTTATAGTCCGGATCGCTTCGTTTTGACTGTTCTGGGAGAAAAATGAGATTTGAGTGAGATAAAATGCACAAAAATGGTTCCAAACATATATTTTGATCAATTACAAGTTGATGAACTTGTTTGTAAGGAAAAACTCAATTCAGACTCCGAAATCTCATTTTACCCTCAAGATAGCTACATTTTGACTGTTTTGGGAAAGTAATGAGATTTGAGTGTGATAAAATGCACCAAAATAGTTCCCCACATATATTAGGATTAACTACATGTTGATGAACCTCTTTTGAGAGATGAAACTCAATTCGGACTGCGAAATATTATTTTATCCTCAATATCGTTACGTTTTGACTGTTTTGAGAGAGTAATGAGATTTGAGTGAGATAAAATTACCAAAATAGTTCCAAACATATATTTGGATCAATTACATGTTGATGAACCTCTTTGTGAGGCAAAACTCAATTTGGATTGCGGAATCACATTTTATCCTCAATATGGCTTGGTTTTTACTGTTTTGGGAGAGTAATAAGATTTGAGTGAGATAAAATGCACCAAAATGGATCCCCATAAAAATTTGGATTAATTACATGTTGATGAACCACTTTGTGAGATGAAACTCAATTCAGACTCCGGAATCTCATTTTATCCTCAAGATCGCTCGATTTTGAGTGTTTTGGGAGAGTATTAAGATCTGACAGAGATAAAATACACCAAAGTTGATCCCCCCATATATTCAAATTAATTACATATTGATGAACCTATTTGTGAAGTAAAACTAAATTCTCCATAATCTCATTTTATAGTTCGGATTGCTCCGTTTTGACTGTTTTGGGAGATTAATGAGATTTGAGTGAGATAAAATGTACCAAAATAGTTTCCCACATATATTAGGATTAATTAAATGTTGATGAACCTCTTTGTGAGATAAAACTCAATTCAGAGTCCGGAATCTTATTTTATCCTAAAGATCGGTATATTTGGACTATTTTGGGAGAGTAATGACATTTGAGTGAAATAAAATGCACCAAAAGAGTTCCAAACATATATTTGGATCATTTTACATGTTGATGAACCTCTTTGTGAGGCAAAACTCAATTCGGACTTCGGAATCTCATTTTATCCTCAAGATCGCTCGATTTTGAGTGTTTTGGGAGAGTAATGAGATTTGAGTGAGATAAAATGGATCCCCTCATCTATTTGGTTCAATTATATGTTGATGAACCTATTTTTGGGCAAAACTCAATTCGAACACCAGAATCTCATTTTATCCTCAATATCACTTAGTTTGACTGTTTTTGGAGAGTAATGAGATTTGAGTGCGATAAAATGCTCCAAAATTTTTCACTACATATATTTGAATTAATTACAAGTTTATGAACCGATTTGTGAAGTAAAACTCAATTCTCCGTAATCTCATTTTATAGTTCGGATTACTCCGTCTTGACTATTTTGGGAGATTAATGAGATTTGAGTGAGATGAAATGCACCAAAATGGATACCCACATATATTTGGAGTAATTACATGTTGATGAACATATTTGTGTGATGAAACTCAATTCGAACTCCGGAATCTCATTTTATCCTCAAGATCTCTCGGTTTTGAGTATTTTGGGAAAGTATTGAGATTTGAGTGAGATAAAATGTACCAAAATGGATCCCCACATATATTTGGATTAATTACATGTTGATGAAATTATTTGTGAAGCAAAACTCAATTCAGTCTCCGGAATCTCATTTTATAGTCCGGATCGCTTCGTTTTGACTGTTCTGGGAGAAAAATGAGATTTGAGTGAGATAAAATGCACAAAAATGGTTCCAAACATATATTTCGATCAATTACAAGTTGATGAACTTGTTTGTAAGGCAAAACTCAATTCAGACTCCGAAATCTCCTTTTACCCTCAAGATCGCTACGTTTTGACTGTTTTGGGAAAGTAATGAGATTTGAGTGTGATAAAATGCACCAAAATGGTTCCCCACATATATTAGGATTAACTACATGTTGATGAACCTCTTTTGTGAGATGAAACTCAATTCGGACTGCGAAATATTATTTTATCCTCAATATCGTTACGTTTTGACTGTTTTGAGAGAGTAATGAGATTTGAGTGAGATAAAATAACCAAAATAGTTCCAAACATATATTTTTATCAATTACATGTTGATGAACCTCTTTGTGAGGCAAAACTCAATTTGGATTGCGGAATCATATTTTATCCTCAATATGGCTTGGTTTTGACTGTTTTGGGAGAGTAATGAGATTTGAGTGAGATAAAATGCACCAAAATGGATCCCCATATAGATTTGGATTAATTACATGTTGATGAACCACTTTGTGAGATGAAACTCATTTCGGACTCCGGAATCTCATTTTATCCTCAAGATCGCTCGGTTTTGAGTGTTGGGTAGTCTGATTAAACCAGTACCGTATAAACAATACCCTGAATGTAGGCCATGGAGTCGCAACAGGAACTCACACAATACTAGCCCACCAAATGCAATGATCTGACTCAGGCAAAACATCAACTGCCACAATTCTGTGCTATGAGGCAACATGTAACACTCATACACGCACAACCAGACAAACCGTGCCACACAAATCTCTGAACTCAGAATACTCATCCAAACCCACAATCCTTTGGGAACTCACGCGTCGAATGATCCTCAACAGGATCCACAATCGTACCGACACGGAAAGCACGTCAAGGAGGCATCCTAATGAATAAAACATCGTTCACAACAAGTGGAACGTAATCATGGAACTTTAAATATTTGAAAGTATACAACACCCGGAATATTGATGAGTATCCGCCGGCCGGTCGGGTCACCATTCCAGACATGCTGTACATTCTCAAATATCTTTAGTAACACGACTACAGAAGTCTACAGAACCTATAACCTAATGCTCTGATACCAAGATGAAAGGACCCAACCCTGATTTAGTTGCCTAAACCGGAATCGAACCCCTTCCGAAAACACGAACCAACAAAAACCGTAGAAATTTTGACAGAGTTTCGTTACTAACGTGGAATTGCATTAACCTGCACCCTGTAAACAACACTTCATCCTATGCCACAAAAATCAAACCGTGGGCACCAATCCCATCCGGATTTCTCAATATATCAACAGTAATGTAAAATAATAATTATATCTGTACTTTACTGAAATCCGGAGTAAAATCGTATAAAATATACAACAGAATACTCAGAGCGACCTCTAATGTATAATCATATAAGTATACCACAGTAGGTAGAACAATAAACCTACTGGAAGAAACAAGATAGCTCGAGCACTATGCCTCCGACCACGACGTGCGACACCAGAGTTCGAACTGCAAACTGGGCACGGAAACCGAAAAGCCCAGGGGAAAGACATGAAAACCGTTAGAGTGAGTGGACGAAAATAAATGTCTTTCGCCAATTAATATATGTTATAAAAAATATGCGAGTCGGAATGCATAAATAATCAAATGGTACACGAGGGAGACTTTAACTCCTCACGCGTACAGAGCATGCATAAAAATCTCACGGGGCCACTCGTGGACACATCCGTGCTAGCACAGTCAGAATCACGGGATCCCTAGCCCACACGTGATTCTAGCCAGAAAGGCCTCAGGTCAGATGTCTGCCTCCCCCCGGTAAAGGCCTCGGGTCAGGAGTCACAGCCTCGCCCGGTAAACATCCTCGGGGATCAGCCGAGATGCGAGTGTATCGATACAACATATATAACGACTGTACTCTGTGTAAACCAAATCATAAATAGTTCGATGCAAATGCATGAAACAATATATAAGTGTATATACGTAATATATACTGGTATAGGCATAATCATATAACACATGCTCATGTAAATCGAAATCACGTATGCATGCTCAGGTTTGTAAAACGTATAATAAGACTCGCAAACAATCCGTGAAAAGAAATTGTCCACTCACAGACTAGCGTAACGCAGTTCGCGTTAACCCGTGATCCGGCGGAAAGTCCCTCGCCAAACAAACGATCACGAACCCCTGAATAATCACAAAGTTCATTTCTCAAAGTCATAACTCGACGATTCAAAACAAATTACGAGAAACCACCGTTCTCGGAAACACAGGATTCAATTACAACAAACTGTCAAAAATCCGATATTCACACCTCAATACCTCGCTGTACTTTCGGATGCTCAATTTGAAAAACGAACCTCCCCACAGCAATCGGAGCGTGATTTCGAGTGAAATGACATGCAACTTGTAGAAAACCCCAAAAGTCAAAGTAAAATGGATCCCCTCATCTATTTGGATCAATTATATGTTGATGAACCTATTTTTGGGCAAAACTCAATTCGAACACTAGAATCTCATTTTATCCTCAATATCACTTAGGTTGACTGTTTTTGGAGAGTAATGAGATTTGAGTGCGATAAAATGCTCCAAAATTTTTCACTACATATATTTGAATTAATTACAAGTTTATGAACCGATTTGTGAAGTAAAACTCAATTCTCCGTAATCTCATTTTATAGTTCGGATTACTCCGTCTTGACTATTTTGGGAGATTAATGAGATTTGAGTGAGATGAAATGCACCAAAATGGATACCCACATATATTTGGAGTAATTACATGTTGATGAACATATTTGTGTGATGAAACTCAATTCGAACTCCGGAATCTCATTTTATCCTCAAGATCTCTCGGTTTTGAGTATTTTGGGAAAGTATTGAGATTTGAGTGAGATAAAATGTACCAAAATGGATCCCCACATATATTTGGATTAATTACATGTTGATGAAATTATTTGTGAAGCAAAACTCAATTCAGTCTCCGGAATCTCATTTTATAGTCCGGATCACTTCGTTTTGACTGTTCTGGGAGAAAAATGAGATTTGAGTGAGATAAAATGCACAAAAATGGTTCCAAACATATATTTCGATCAATTACAAGTTGATGAACTTGTTTGTAAGGCAAAACTCAATTCAGACTCCGAAATCTCCTTTTACCCTCAAGATCGCTACGTTTTGACTGTTTTGGGAAAGTAATGAGATTTGAGTGTGATAAAATGCACCAAAATGGTTCCCCACATATATTAGGATTAACTACATGTTGATGAACCTCTTTTGTGAGATGAAACTCAATTCGGACTGCGAAATATTATTTTATCCTCAATATCGTTACGTTTTGACTGTTTTGAGAGAGTAATGAGATTTGAGTGAGATAAAATAACCAAAATAGTTCCAAACATATATTTTTATCAATTACATGTTGATGAACCTCTTTGTGAGGCAAAACTCAATTTGGATTGCGGAATCATATTTTATCCTCAATATCGATCGGTTTTGACTATTTTGGGAGAGTAATGAGATTTGAGTGAGATAAAATGCACCAAAACCGTTCCTCACATAGATTTGGATTAATTACATGTTGATGAACCACTTTGTGAGATGAAACTCATTTCGGACTCCGGAATCTCATTTTATCCTCAAGATCGCTCGGTTTTGAGTGTTTGGGAGAGTATTGAGATTTGACAGAGATAAAATACACCAAAGTTGATCCCCCCATATATTTAAATTAAATACATATTGATGAACCTATTTGTGAAGTAAAACAAAATTCTCCATAATCTCATTTTATAGTCTGGATTGCTCCGTTTTGACTGTTTTGGGAGTTTAATGAGATTTGAGTGAGATAAAATGTACCAAAATAGTTTCCCACATATATTAGGATAAATTAAATGTTGATGAACCTCTTTGTGAGATAAAACTCAATTCAGACTCAGGAATCTTATTTTATCCTAAAGATCGGTACGTTTTGACTATTTTGGGAGAGTAATGACATTTGAGTGAGATAAAATGCACCAAAAGAGTTCCAAACATATATTTGGATCAATTACATGTGGATGAACCTCTTTGTGAGGCAAAACTCAATTTGGATTGCGGAATCACATTTTATCCTAAATATGGCTTGGTTTTTGTGTATTTTGGGAAAGTATTGAGATTTGAGTGAGATAAAATGTACCAAAATGGATCCCCACATATATTTGGATTAAATACATGTTGATGAAATTATTTGTGAAGCAAAACTCAATTCAGTCTCCGGAATCTCATTTTATAGTCCGGATCGCTCCGTTTTGACTATTCTGGGAGAAAAATGAGATTTGAGTGAGATAAAATACACGAAAATGGTTCCAAACATATATTTTGATAAATTACAAGTTGATTAACTTGTTTGTAAGGCAAAACTCAATTCAGACTTCGAAATCTCATTTTACCCTCAAGATCGCTACGTTTTGACTGTTTTGGGAGAGTAATGAGATTTGAGTGAGATAAAATTCACAAAAATGGATCCCCACATATATTTGGATTAATTACATGTTGATGAACCACTTTGTGAGATGAAACTCAATTTGGACTATGGAATCTCATTTTATCCTAAAGATCGCTCGGTTTTGACTGTTTTGGGAGAGTATTGAGATTTGAGTGAGACAAAATGCACCAAAATGGATCCCCACATATATTTGGATTAATTACATGTTGATGAACCACTTTGTGAAGCAAAACTCAATTCAGTCTCCGGAATCTCATTTTATAGTCCGGATCGCTCCGTTTTGACTGTTTTGGGAGAAAAATGAGATTTGAGTGAGATAAAATGCACGAAAATGGTTCCAAACATATATTTTGATCAATTACAAGTTGATGAACTTGTTTGTGTGGCAAAACTCAATTTGAACTCCGAAATCTCATTTTATCCTCAAGATCGCTACGTTTTGACTGTGTTGGGAGAGTAATGAGATTTGAGTGAGATAAAATGCAGCAAAATGAATCCCCACATAGATTTGGATTAATTACATGTTGATGAACCACTTCGTGATATGAAACTCAATTTGGACTTTAGAATCTCATTTTATAGTCCGGATCGCTCCGTTTTGACTGTTCTGGGAGAAAAATGAGATTTGTGAAAGGACCCAACCCCGATTTAGTTGCCTAAACCGGAATCGAACCCCTTCCGAAAACACAAACCAACAAAAACCATAGAAATTTTGGCAGAGTTTCGTTTCTAACGTGGAATTGCATTAACCTGCACCCTGTAAACAACACTTCATCCTATGCCACAAAAATCAACCGTGGGCACCAATCCCATCCGAATTTCTCAATATATCAACAGTAATGTAAAATAATAATTATATCTGTACTTTACTGAAATCCGGAGTAAAATCGTATAAAATATACAACAGAATACTCAGAGCGACCTCTAATGTATAATCATATAAGTATACCACAGTAGGTAGAACAATAAACCTACTGGAAGAAACAAGGTAGCTCGAGCACTATGCCTCCGACCACGACGTGCGACACTAGAGTCCGAACTGCAAACTAGGCACGGAAACCGAAAAGCCCAGGGGAAAGACATGAAAACCGTTAGAGTGAGTGGACGAAAATAAATGTCTTTCGCCAATTAATATATGTTATAAAACATATGCGAGTCAGAATGCATAAATAATCAAATGGTACACGAGGGAGACTCTAACTCCTCACGCATACAGAGCATGCATAAAAATCTTACGGGGCCACTTGTGGACACATCCGTGCTAGTACAGTCAGAATCACGGGATCCCTAGCCCACACATGATTCTAGCCAGAAAGACCTCAGGTCAGAGGTCTGCCTCCCCCTGGTAAAGGCCCCGGGTCAGGAGTCACAGCCTCCCCCGATAAACATCCTCGGGGATCAGCCGGGATGCGAGTGTATCGATACAACATATATAACGACTGTACTCTGTGTAAACCAAATCATAAATAGTTCGATGCAAATGCATGAAACAATATATAAGTGTATATACGTAATATATACTGGTATAGGCATAATCGTATAACACATGCTCATGTAATTCGAAATCACGTATGCATGCTCAAGTTCGTAAAACGTATAATAAGACTCGCAAACAATCCGTGAAAAGAAATTGTCCACTCACAGACTAGTGTAACGCAGTTCGCGTTAACCCGTGATCCGGCGGAAAGTCCCTCGCCAAAAAAACGATCACGAACCCCTGAATAATCACAAAGTTCATTTCTCAAAGTCATAACTCGACGATTCAAAACAAATCACGAGAAACCACCGTTCTCGGAAACACACGATTCAATTACAACAAACTGTTGAAAATCCGATACTCACACCTCAATACCTCGCTGTACTTTCGGATGCTCAATTCGAAAAACGAACCTCCCCACAGCGATCAGAGCGTGATTTCGAGTGAAATGACATGCAACTTGTCGAAAACCCCAAAAGTCAAAGTTTGACCGCCGTTGGCGGCGGCGGCGCCACCCGATCTGAAATTTTCCTGGCGGAGCAACCACCATTCCACTCTAAATCATCCACTTAGCAATTTTCACAACTGCATCGAAGGCCAATTCTCACTCTAACCATGTCAATTTCATGTAAAACCGAATTGCCTCACAAATTTCAAATCCAAAATTCTCCATGTACAAGATGAATTGAAACACCAAACTTACATGGTAGCTTTATGGTGATGAGAGCTTCAAAGCCCACTCCTTTCTGCAGCTCAATTTGGCCGGAATTGGATCACCCCAAAAACCCCAAAAATCCCAAACTTTGGCCGGATTTTTCTCTCTCCACCGTGGACTTCACCATGAAAGGAGGCCGGCACCACCACGAGGGGACAACGCCGAGCAAAACCATCCCTAGGCCGAGCCCTAGGGTGGATGGATGAAAGGACCCAACCCCGATTCAGTTACCTAAACCGGAATCGAACCCCTTTTGAAAACACGAACCAACAAAAACTTTTCAAAATTTCGGCAGAGTTTCGTTACTAGCGTGGAATTGCATAAACCTGCACCCTGAAAATAACATTTCATCCTATGCCACAAAAACCAAACCGTGGGCACCAATCCCATCCGAATTTCTCAACATCATAATATAAGCAATAACAGTAAACACACTGTACTATGTATATATATATATCCGAGAAAATCCGTATAAACATGTATTAGAATGTATCAGAGCGACCTCTAGTGTGAAATATATACAATATACACATCAGTAGGCGAAACAAGAACCTACTGGAAAACACAGGTAGCTCAGATCACTAGCCTCCAAACCGCGACGTGAAACACCAAACCTGAACTGCAAACTGGGCACGGAAACCGAAAAGCCCAAGGGAAAGACATGAAAACCGTTAGAGTGAGTGGACGAAAATAAATGTCTTTCACCAAGTAATATATGTTATAAAAACATATGCGAGTCGAAAGTATAAACAATTAAATGGTACACGAGGGAGACTCAAACTCGTCACCCGTCCGAGTATACGAGGGAGACTCTAACTCCTCACGCGTCCGAGTACACGAGGGAGACTCTAACTCCTCACGCATACAAGTACGAGGGAGACTCTAACTCCTCACGTACACAAATACGAGGGAGACTCTAACTCCTCACGTATACAAACACGAGGGAGACTCTAACTCCTCACGTGTACAGAGCATGCATAAAAATCTCACGGGGCCACTCGTGGACACATAACAACATATAAGTGTAAGTATACTCGTATACGCATATCCGTATATGTATAATCGTAAAACACATGCTCGTAAAACCATAATCAAATTGCATGCTCAAGTTCGTAAATCATATATAAAAGACTCGCAATCAATCCGTGAAAAGAAATGTCCACTCACAGACTCGCGTAACGCGCACTCGCGCTAAACTCGTGGTCCGGCGGAAAATCCCTCGCCTGAAGCACGATCACGATCCAGATCTCGATCTCGATCTCTTGAATATTCACAAAACATAACTGATCAATATCATAGTCCACACGGAAACCAACCGTTCCCGGAAATATGCAATGCAATACAAAATGATTAACGAAATTCCCGAAATCTCCACTCGAAACCTCGACTGAAAATCAGTTACCCAAATCAATTCGAAAACCTCTGGACGATAATCAGGGCGCGATTACGAGAAAAATGACATGAATTACATCAAAATCCAAAAAGTCAACTTTTCGCCGGAGCGCCGCTGGCGGCGGCGCGCCGTCAACGGTGACATTTTCCGGCGAGGAAGCTCCAGAAATGAAGCTCTCCTCCAA
Organism: Geum urbanum; assembly: GCA_946800695.1. Classification (NCBI taxonomy): domain Eukaryota; kingdom Viridiplantae; phylum Streptophyta; class Magnoliopsida; order Rosales; family Rosaceae; genus Geum; species Geum urbanum. The sequence goes on along the minus strand of OX327017.1, from coordinate 12,559,971 downwards.
CCCAAAATTTTCTTCAACTAACACAAAGCTCAATTCAACCTCCAACCCATCCAATTTCACACAATCCCAAATCAGAATTTCTCACCGGAAACCTAATCTGGTTCACTCCAAACCACCACCTCGTCCCTAACCAATAACCTAGAAAGTATCACCAAGGTATGGGGAGCAAAACCCCCAACAACCCCACCTCCAAATCTTGCCGGAACCACCGCAACCATCACCGGCGAAATCCATCCCCTCGGCCCCATTCGAACTCTCTCCAAACCTCATCAATTTCTATCAAACCAAAGCTAGACCCACTCGAAATCATAAGAGGAAGAAAACCTTACCCTTCACTTGGCTGGAGGTGGCCGGAAATTGGTCGTCAGACTTCGAAGCCGAAACGAGAAACCTCTCCCTTCGTGGTCAACGGTCAACTTTCCAAAACGGGAAAGTCAAAGCAGGTCAACGTCAGTCAAAGCCCAAAATGAAATTTTCGACTAATTCTCGACTATTCTGATATTTATACTCGCGCCTCGGGTCAATCGACGATTCGAAATGGACAACCATCACGATTGGGATAAACACGAAACAATCGGATAAACTCGTCGAAATTCGAAACTTCAAATAATCATAAAATATTCCTCAGTTATCGGAAAAATCTTCCGGAACCGCCCTCGAGCTCGAAATCACGTACTCTACAACTTCCGTGAAGACACTCAACTCAAATTCTCGACCGAAAACATAGTCGCGAATAGAATCGGCAAACCACATATATATAACGAAAAACTGCGACTAAACTCAATCTCGAGAATCGTGCCGAATACGCATCTGATTCTAGTTCAGGTCGTCAAAAATCTACCCCCCTTAAAGAAATTTCGGCCTCGAAATTTACGTACCTGTCAAGTGAACAGATGAGGATACTGTTCCCGCATACGCTGCTCAGTCTCCCAAGTAGCCTCCTCAACTGAGTGGTTCTGCCACAAGACCTTCACTAGCGGGATCACACGGTGCCTCAACTCTTGCTCGCGACGATCGAGAATCTGCACTGGCTCCTCTACGTACGATAAATCCTCTCTGATCGGCAACTGCTGTGGAGCTAACACATGTGAAGGATCTGAGATGTATTTCCGCAACATCGAAACATGGAAGACATCATGCACACGAGCCATCTCAACCGGTAACTCAAGTCTGTAAGCAACAACTCCAACCCTCTCCGTAATCTCATACGGACCAATGTATCGTGGTCGAAGCTTGCCACGTTTCCCGAAACGCACAACTCCCCTCCACGAAGATAGTTTCAGAAAGACCCACCCAATCACCAATCACCAACCTCGAACTCTAAACTCTTCCTCCTCACATCCGCGTAACTCTTCTGCCGATCCTGAGCGATCTTCAATCGATCCCGAATAACCTGTATGTCCTCCATCGTAGTTTTCACCAAATCAGGACCAATGAGCCAACGCTCGCCCACCTCACTCCAATACAATGGAGTGTGACACTGCTTCCCGTACAGAGCCTCGTACGGTGCCATCTCAATACTGGCCTGATAGCTGTTGTTGTAGGCGAACTCAATCAAATGTAACTGCTGATCCCAGTTTCCGCGAAACTGCAACACACATGATCTCGGCATATCCTCAAGAGTCTGAATGGTCCGCTCGGACTGTCCGTCAGTCTGAGGATGAAAAACTGTACTGAATCGCAACCTCGTACCCAAAGCTCGCTGCAACGCCTGCCAAAACTCAGAAGTAAACTGACTATCTCGGTCAGAAACAATGGACACAGGCACACCATGCAAGCGAACAATCTCTGATAAGTACAACTTGGCCAATCTACCCACTGATATCTTCCCTGGAAGTGCAAGAAAATGTGCGGATTTCGTCAGTCGGTCAACAATAACCCAAATGCCAGTGTTGCCCGCCGAAGTACGCGGCAACTGATAGACGAAATCCATCGTAATGCGCTCCCACTTCCAAACTGGAATCTCAAGTGGCTGTAGTTTCCCTGCAGGTTTCTGCCTCTCCGCTTTCACCTGCTGACAGATCAAACATCGACTCATGTACGCGGCAATCTCCCACTTCATGTTGCGCCACCAATAGTACGCTCGAAGTGTACGAAACATCTTCGTACCTCCGGGATGCATCGCATACGCTGAACTGTGAGCCTCATCCAGAATCTCCTTCTTCAAGCCCTCGTCTTTGGGTACACATAATCTGCCTCTGAACAACAATGTACCGTCGTCGCTCAGTCGGAACTCTGTAGGCACATCATTCCGTATCATGGTCTTCTTGCCCAACAGGTAAGAATCCGAATCCTGAGCCTCTCGTACCTGATCAACCAGTACGGGTCGAACCTGAAAACTGGCCAACAAAGCTCCATCATCATCATACCCAAACACGGCACCCGTAGCTCGAAGCTCGGCTAACATCGATACTCTGGCCACACACATGTGAAACAACGAGGCTCCAGATTTCCGGCTAAGTGCATCTGCTACAACATTGGCTTTCCCTGGATGGTACTCAAACGTGCAATCGTAATCGTTGATCAACTCCATCCATCGGCGCTGCCTCATGTTCAGATCCGGCTGTGTCCGCAAGTAGGTGAGACTCTTGTGATCAGTGTAAATCTTACACTGAGCACCATACAAATAATGCCTCCAACTCTTCAACGCTAACACGATAGCGGCTAACTCCAAATCATGCGTCGGATAGTTGGCCTCATGCGGTTTCAGCTGCCTGGAACCATATGCCATAACTCTACCATGCTGCATCAACACACAGCCAAGCCCCAACTTCGACGCATCGCTGTATACAACAAACTCACCACAGTCATCTGGCAATGTCAGAACCGGTGCGGTAGTCAACCTCTCCTTCAGGAGCAAATAACTCTCCTCGTATGCATCAGACCACTCAAACTTGACGCCTTTCTTCGTCAATCTGGTCAGTGGTGTAGCAATCCGGGAGAAATCCTGTACAAATCGTCGGTAATAGCCTGTTAACCCCAAGAAACTCCGAATCTCCGGCACAGTAGTGGGTCTACTCCAGTTCAGCACGACCTCAATCTGGTCAGGATCAACACTGACTCCCTCGGCCGAAATCACATGGCCCAAAAACTTTACACTATCCAACCAGAATTCGCACTTGCTAAACTTCGCGAACAACTGATGGTCCCGCAAAGTCCGCAACACCGCTCACAAATGCTTCTTGTGCTGGCCCACACTCCTGGAATAGATCAAGATATCGTCAATGAATACAATCACGAACTTGTCCAGGAACCATCTGAACACCCGATTCATCAAGTCCATGAAAGCTGCAGGGGCGTTGGTAAACCCAAACGGCATAACCAAAAACTCATAGTGCCCATACCGCGTTCTGAATGCCGTCCTGGCTACATCAGAGTCACGGATCCTCAACGCTGATATCCGGATCGAAGGTCAATCTTCGAAAAGACTGATGCTCCCTTAAGCTGATCGAACAAGTCGTCAACCCGCGACAACAGATACTTGTTCCTCACTGTAACCTGATTTAGCTTCCGATAGTCGATGCACAAACGCATGGACCCATCCTTCTTCCGCACAAACAACACCGGAGCACCCCACGGAGAAACACTCAGTCGAATGAATCCCATCTCTAACAACTCCTGGAGCTGAATCTGCAACTCCTTCAACTCCGCAGGCGCCATACGATACGGTGTCTGGGAAATCGGTCATGTACCCGGCAACAACTCAATAGTAAAATCAATCTCCCGTACAGGGGGTATACCAGGTAACTCTGCAGGAAACACATCCGGAAACTCAGACACAACCTCAATACTACCAAGATCTGGCACAGCAGCTGTAGTGTCCACAACATGGGCTAAGTAAGCGACACAACCTTTCTTCATCAACCGATCCGCCCTCATCGTAGAAATCAAACACGGTAGTGAAGTGTTCTTCTCACCACGGAACAGTATCTCGAGTAACCCTGGTTGTCGAAACGCGACCTCCTTCCTGTGGCAGTCAAACATGGCCCAGTGCGACTCCAAGAAGTCCATACCCAAGATCAGGTCAAAATCCACAATATCAAACAATAGCAGATCTGCAGCTAGTCCATGACCATCAATAAACACCTCACAATCTCTGTACACCCAACCGATGCTCCCAACCTCACCTGACGGATACAACACTCTCCACAATCCCGGAAGTGGAGATGCAAGTACCGTAGCTAATGATGACAGTCTAAATGATATGAATGAATGTGTGGCACCTGGATCTAACAATGTAACTACTGGAATACCAAAGACATGTAACGTACCGATAACGACCTCCGGTGATGCTCTGCCCTCACGTAGAGTCATAGCATGAACCCTCGCCTGTCCGGCTGGTCGTCCTCACTGGGGCTGTCCCTGTTGTCCACCCTGGCCTGCAAACTGTGCTTGTCGAGCTCCCGTAGTGGTACCTCGCTCAGCTCCGGAACTCTGGGTCGCCTGTCCATCAGCACTATACAACTGAGGACACTCCCTCGAAAAGTGACCCAGCTGGCCACAACAATAACAAGCAGCAGAACCTCGTTGACATGGGCCAAAATGATATCTGTTGCAAAGATTACACAACGGATACTCTCTCGGTACAGAAAATGTGCCACCAGTACGTCGAGGATAACTAGAACCGCTGGAACCTCCACTAGCCTGTGGTCGCTGCGGTCGATCTCTCCTCCATCTCGATCTCTGCCTCGGTGCACTAACTGGTGAGCGATAAGATCCACCGCCAGAGGATGAAGCTGAACCAGAAGTATCAGAACTCAGCCTCTTTGAAGGCCCCTGACTCGGTCCACCTTCCTCAAACTGTCTCGACTGATACCTCTGCTGTCTCGCCTACTCAATATCCTCGCCTCGGAGTGCAGCACGGACAAACTCATCAAAGTTGTTCCGAGGCATCGTAGTCAAAGTCGCCTTGATATTCAAATTCAATCCCAGCTCAAACCTACGACACTTGGCTTCCTCTGTAGCCACCATATCCCGCGCAAAACGAGACAAACGGGTAAACCGATCCCGATACTCAAGTACAGACAAACTGCCCTGCCTCAAGTTTGTAAACTCCTCATACTTGCGCTGCCGGGTAGCCTTATTAAAGTACCTATGCATGTACAGATCACAAAACAGTGTCCACGGAGTGTCAGCTGGAACTCTGTCGGTGCTAACCCACCAAAAGTATGCATCACCCTCAAGTAAACCAACTGCGGCCACTGTCATCTGCTCATGAGTAAACTGCAGACGCTCACCAACACGTTCAATCTTAACCAACCATGCCTCGCATATCTCTGGATCAACTGAACCCGAAAACACAATTGCACCAGCTGTACGAGCCTTGACCACAGGGTCAAAACGCTCTTCCAAACGCAGCACCCGCATAAGCAAGTCGCGCGTTCGGGGATCTTCATCAAGATCCTCATCCCGATCAACACGGGACCACGTCGAGGAGGCATCCTACTGATACAAGACAAGCATTAGGTACAAGCAGAAAGAACGTAATCATGAAACCGCAGATATTTGAGAACACACAACACCCGAAGTATTGATGAGTACCGCTGGCCAGTCGGGTCATCACTCCAGTCGTGCTGTATCAACTCAAATACCCTAAGCGTCATAACTACAAGAGTCTACAAAATCTGACAACTTAATACTCTGATACCAAGCTGAAAGAACCCAACCCCGATTCAGTTACCTAAACCGGAATCGAACCCCTTCTTAAAACACGAACTAACAAAAACTTTTCAAAATTTCGGCAGAGTTTCGTTACTAGCGTGGAATTGCATAAACCTGCACCCTGAAAATAACACTTCATCCTATGCCACAAAAGCCAAACCATGGGCACCGATCCCATCCGGATTTCTCAACATCATAATATAAGCAATAACAGTAAACATACTGTACTATGTATATATATATCCGAGAAAATCCGTATAAACATGTATCAGAATGTATCAGAGCGACATCTAGTGGGAAATATATACAATATACACATCAGTAGGCGAAACAAGAACCTACTGGAAAACACAGGTAGCTCAGATCACTAGCCTCCAAACCGCGACGTGAAACACCAAACCTGAACTGCAAACTGGAAAACACAACTAGCTCAGATCACTAGCTCAGATCTCCTAAATATTCACAAAACATAACTGATCAATATCATAGTCCACAACCCTGTACTGAATCACGGAAACCAACCGTTCCCGGAAATATGCAATGCAGTACAAAATGATTAACGAAATTCCCGAAATCTCCACTCGAAACCTCGACTGAAAATCGGCTACCCAAATCAATCCGAAAACCTCTGGACGATAATCAGGGCGCGATTACGAGAATAATGACATTAATTACATTAAAATCCAAAAAGTCAACTCTTCGCCGGAGCGCCGCCGTTGACCGCCGTCGCCGGCGGCGGCGTGCCGTCAACGGTGACATTTTCCGGCGAGGAAGCTCCAGAAATGAAGCTTTCCTCCAACCCAACATTTTCTTCAACTAACACAAAGCTCAATTCAACCTCCAACCCATCCAATTTCACACAATCCCAAATCAGACTTTCTCACCGGAAACCTAATCGGGTTCACTCCAAACCACCACCTCGTCCCTAACCAATAACCCAGAAAGTATCACCAAGGTATGGGGAGCAAAACCCCCAACAACCCCACCACCAAATCTTGCCGGAACAACCGCAACCATCACCGGCGAAATCCATCCCCTCGGCCCAATTCGAACTCTCTCCAAACCTCATCAATTTCCATCAAACCAAAGCTAGACCCACTCGAAATCATAAGAGGAAGAAAACCTTACCCTTCACTTGGCCGGAGGTGGCCAGAAATTGGTCATCGGACGTCGAAGCCGAAACGGGAAACCTCTCCCTTCGTGGTCAACGGTCAACTTTCCAAAACGGGAAAGTCAAAGCAAGTCAACGTCAGTCAAAGCCCAAAATGAAATTTTCGACTAATTTTCGACTATTCCGATATTTATACTCGCGCCTCGGGTCAATCGACGATTCGAAACGGATAACCATCACGATTCGGATAAACACGAAACAATCGGATAAACTCGTCAAAAACTGAAACTTCAAATAATCATAAAATATTCCTCGGTTATCAGAAAAATCTTCTGGAACCACCCTCGAGCTCGAAATCACGTACTCTACAACTTCCGTGAAGACACTCAACTCAAATTCTCGACCGAAAACATAGTCGCGAATAGAATCGGCAAACCACATATATATAACGAAAAACTGCTACTAAACTCAATCTCGAGAATCGTGCCGAATACGCATCTGATTCTGGTTCGGGTCGTCACACCGGAATCTCCATCGCCGCCGTGGAGCCGTCGCACATCTCCTCTCTCCATCTTTGACTTTCCAAAACAGGAAACCCCTATATATATACTTTCCCAAAATGGAAACTTCCGTAATTATCTTTTCGACAAACTTCAAACACACGTAACTTCCTCGTCGTGAATCCGATTCCAATAATTCTCGCGGCAACAAACTCGACTCGACATATTCTTCAATTATCATCTGATGTCAAACACATCGACCAAACCGATAAAAAGTCAACGGTTCAATCTAACACATGTTTAACCGACTAAATAATCAACAATCGGAAATATTCGTAACTTAATCTTCGTAACTCGGAATAATGCTCCGGAAGTTCCCACAAGCTCAAAATTAAATTCGCAACAACTTCCGTGAAGAATCCGAAACCAATTTCTCGTCCGGTAATTTAGTCGCTAAGAGTACCACCATTTAAATCCGATTATGTCTAAACTTCAAATATTCATAATTTATTTCCTCGGTCGTCCAAATAACGATCCGGAACCGCCCACGAACTCGAAATCACACGTACAATGACTCTCGAGAAGAGACTCAGCTCCAATTCTCAGCCAATGATTTAGTCGTTATCAAGTCCGGCGATTCAAACAACTGTCGTAAATCTGCGACTGCGCAGTAACACATGAAGTAAGCTGATCACACTGCTGGTCTGGTCCTGGTCGTCATAAATCTACCCCCCTTAAAAAAATTTCGACCTCAAAATTTCCAAGTCTGCCAACTGAAAAAGTAGGAGCACTGCCTCTGCATACTGCTCAACTCTTAAGTGGCTACGTCAACTGAACAACTCTGACAACAGACTCCACAATAGGAGATAGCTCCGTGCTGAAATCCCTGTACCCTCAAATCACGAATCTGAACTGGCTCTACACAATCGCCAAGTGTTCTTGCATAAGGAACAAATAGGGTACACAACACGTAACAAATCGGAAATGTAGTTCCATCACACGGAACACAACACACACAAAAGCCAACGCTATAGGCGATGCCGAACTATACGGCACAACACAAATTCGCCTATGACAACATACATATCAAAATAACGTGGCAATTCACAACACAGTCTGCTCATATCAACATAGCTCAAACATCAAACTCGGGCAATTATCAACCCATTTTCGCTAATCTGACAGTCTGTGGTAGCACATTCCACAAAATCAGAATCAAACGTCAACTCACATCGAACTCACTCCAACATAATGGAGTACAACATCATTTCTCAAAACGACATCACGCAACGTCATAAACATAGTGGTCAACAAACTGATACTGCAAGCAATCTCGAACAGTTGAAACTGCTGGTCCCAAATCTCTCGGAACTGCAATAAACAAGACCACAACATGCCCTCCAAGGTCTAGTCCTCAAAGATCGCTCGCCAATCTGAGGATAAGAACTGATACTAACTTATAATCTGGTCCCCAATGCTCGCTGTAAAGCTTGCCAACACACAGTCGTAGCTGATTTCTCGGTCAGCGAACCAGGACATAGGTACACCACATGAATGGACAAACTCCGTTAAACACAGCTATGCTAGCCTGCCACTGAAATCTTTCCCCAAGGAAAAGAACTAGCTAGGTTCATCAAATGATCCACAATGGCCTGACAACAAGTACCACAAACTGAAGTGCATACTGGCACACAAAACCACAACGACAACTCCAACTACTAATCGGAAATCTCCAATGGCTGTAACTCTCCGGCAAATCTCTGCCTCCTAGCCATCGCCTGTCGACAAATGTGGCATCTGCACACACAAGCTGCTTTATTGCTCTTCATGTTGCGTCTCGAGTAGTAAACTCGAAGTATCAGATACATCTCCGCACCACTAGCGCCAAATGCGCGCAAAACAGTGAGCTTCAACATCATCACACTCGAACTCAGCTTCCGTAGTGCATAACCAGGCTAACACGGAAACTCGAGCCATATACACATGAAACACTGAAGCTCCCGACCCCCGACTGAATGCATCAGCAACAACATCCCAGATGGATAGTCGAAGTGCAACCACTAGCCTTTCTCGAATAAACTCAAAGGTGCAGCCATAGTCGTTAGTCGACCCCATCCATCTATACTGCCTCAAGCCCAAATCTGGCCGAAAATACAAGTGGATGAAACTCAAGTAATCAGTGTACATCCTACACTGTGCTGCACGCCGTAGCAGTCGTATCTCCAACTCTCTGATGCTAACATAAGGACAGCTACACCCAAATCATACATAGGATACGTAGCCCCATAAAGTTTCCATTGCCTGAAACTATGAGCCACCGCTCTGCTACACAACATCAATACACAACCAAATCCAAATCTCGATGCATCGCCATAACCCACGAACTAGTCGCGATCATCATGTAAGGTCAAAACCGAAGCAACGGTCAACCATCATTCAAGAGTAAGTAACTCTCCTCGTGTGCATCGAACCACTCGAACTTGACACCTTCTTCGTCAATCCGGACAGTGAAGTGGCAATACGGAAAAATCCTGAACAAATCACTGATAATAGCCTGCTAAACCCAAGAGACTCCCAATCTCTGGTACATTGGTAGGGCAATCCCCAAATCAACACGGCTTCTAACTGATCAGAATCCATGCCACTCACTCGGATAATATCACACAGCCCAAAATCTTTACGCTAATCGGCCAAAACTCACACTGGTTGAACTTCATAAACACCTGGTCATCTCGCAAAGTCCACAAAATCGCTTGCAACTGCTTCAGGTGCTGGTCCACATTTCTGGAGTACATCAGGATGTTACTGACGAACATGACCGCAACTTTTCCAGAAACCGTCTGAACACCTGGTCCATCAAGTCCGTAAAAACTACGGGGTATCAGTTAACCCAAACAGCATGACCAAGAACTCGTGATGCCCGCACCATGATCTGAAAGCTAACATAGCCACATCTGACTCATCGATCCTCAACTGATAATATCCGGACCCGAAATCAATCTTCGAAAAGACTGAAGATCTCGCGAGCTGATCAAACCAATCGTCAATCCGAAGCGGAGGATACTCACTCTCCTCTGAAGCGAATCAGGCTTTGGTAGTCAATGCACCACCTCGTTGAACCATCCAACATACGTAGAAACATTGCAAGAGCACACCACACAAATACGCGGGGTCGCATGAAATCTCTTGAAACCTCATCCAACAACTCTTGGAGTCGAACCTGTAGCTCCATCAGCTCCGCTGGCTCTGAACGACAAGACGTCGGTAAAATGAGTCCAGCGCCCTGTACAAGCTCAATGGTGTAGTAGGTCTTCTAAACTGGAGGGATACCTGGTAACTCCTCTGAAACACACATGGAATCTCGGGAACCACCTCAACATAGCCAATGTCGGGCACAGCAACCATAGTATCCACAACATGAGCTAAGCAACAACACAACCCGTTTCTACCATCCGCTCGACCATCACCACGAAACAACATCTCAGGGAAATCTGGTCGTCGAAACACAACCACCTTCTCGTGACCATCGAACATAACTAAATGCGTCGTCAATAAATCCATACTCACAATCACACTAAAGTCAACAGTATCTAGCAATACAGCTCAGCGGCTAACACATAACCTCTAACAAGGATCTCGCAACCTCCGGATGAATGCAACACTGTCCAAAACCTCGGAAGTGGAGATGCAGGTACAATAGCCATGGATATCAAGCAACAGTAACCTCGGAGAAACTCCATCCTCATACAAGGTCATGGCACAAACTCCAACATGCCCAACTAGCCGCCCACATCAATTGCGACTTGCTGATTAACTCGTCTGGAAGACTGCGTTGGTCACACTCCAGAAATAGCATCATGACCTCCTCGTGAACTCTGAGCTGCCGAACCGCTAAAACAGCTGGCTGAGGGCGCTCCCTTGCAACGTGACCCTCCTGGCCACTATAATGGCAACTGAAAGTACTCCACGAACATAAGTCACAGCGACACCTGCTGTGAGGAAGGATCACCAACGATCGCCCACACTCATGCCACAGGAACAAGCCCACTACTCCGTGATCTCCACCATCACCAAACAAATCCTCTGCTTGATCTGATGACCCACATCATTATCGAAAAGGTCACAGCCTGATGAAGTCACTGATTCCGAGTGCCTGAACTCAACCTCATCACATATCTCGACTAAGTCCACTTTCCTCAAACCAATACATCGGAAACCGCGTACACTTTTCCTTCTCAATAGCCTCACCACTGAGTGCAGCACACTAAGCTTCTCACGGTTATCTCGAGGCATATCAATCAAGATCCCTCTGATGCTCAGGCTCAAACTCATCTCGAACCTCATGCACTGCTTCCTCTGAAGCCACATAACACGTGCAAACAGGGACAAACATGTGAGCAATGCATCTATGCCTCAGGTGGGTAAACACTCGTCATTCAAATGCTGGGTAGTCTGATTAAACCAGTACCGTATAAACAATACCCTGAATGTAGGCCATGGAGTCGCAACAGGAACTCACACAATACTAGCCCACCAAATGCAATGATCTGACTCAGGCAAAACATCAACTGCCACAATTCTGTGCTATGAGGCAACATGTAACACTCATACACGCACAACCAGACAAACCGTGCCACACAAATCTCTGAACTCAGAATACTCATCCAAACCCACAATCCTTTGGGAACTCACGCGTCGAATGATCCTCAACAGGATCCACAATCGTACCGACACGGAAAGCACGTCAAGGAGGCATCCTAATGAATAAAACATCGTTCACAACAAGTGGAACGTAATCATGGAACTTTAAATATTTGAAAGTATACAACACCCGGAATATTGATGAGTATCCGCCGGCCGGTCGGGTCACCATTCCAGACATGCTGTACATTCTCAAATATCTTTAGTAACACGACTACAGAAGTCTACAGAACCTATAACCTAATGCTCTGATACCAAGATGAAAGGACCCAACCCTGATTTAGTTGCCTAAACCGGAATCGAACCCCTTCCAAAAACACGAACCAACAAAAACCGTAGAAATTTTGACAGAGTTTCGTTACTAACGTGGAATTGCATTAACCTGCACCCTGTAAACAACACTTCATCCTATGCCACAAAAATCAAACCGTGGGCACCAATCCCATCCGGATTTCTCAATATATCAACAGTAATGTAAAATAATAATTATATCTGTACTTTACTGAAATTCGGAGTAAAATCGTATAAAATATACAACAGAATACTCAGAGCGACCTCTAATGTATAATCATATAAGTATACCACAGTAGGTAGAACAATAAACCTACTGGAAGAAACAAGATAGCTCGAGCACTATGCCTCCGACCACGACGTGCGACACCAGAGTTCGAACTGCAAACTGGGCACGGAAATCGAAAAGCCCAGGGGAAAGACATGAAAACCGTTAGAGTGAGTGGACGAAAATAAATGTCTTTCGCCAATTAATATATGTTATAAAAAATATGCGAGTCGGAATGCATAAATAATCAAATGGTACACGAGGGAGACTTTAACTCCTCACGCGTACAGAGCATGCATAAAAATCTCACGGGGCCACTCGTGGACACATCCGTGCTAGCACAGTCAGAATCACGGGATCCCTAGCCCACACGTGATTCTAGCCAGAAAGGCCTCAGGTCAGATGTCTGCCTCCCCCCGGTAAAGGCCTCGGGTCAGGAGTCACAGCCTCGCCCGGTAAACATCCTCGGGGATCAGCCGAGATGCGAGTGTATCGATACAACATATATAACGACTGTACTCTGTGTAAACCAAATCATAAATAGTTCGATGCAAATGCATGAAACAATATATAAGTGTATATACGTAATATATACTGGTATAGGCATAATCATATAACACATGCTCATGTAAATCGAAATCACGTATGCATGCTCAGGTTTGTAAAACGTATAATAAGACTCGCAAACAATCCGTGAAAAGAAATTGTCCACTCACAGACTAGCGTAACGCAGTTCGCGTTAACCCGTGATCCGGCGGAAAGTCCCTCGCCAAACAAACGATCACGAACCCCTGAATAATCACAAAGTTCATTTCTCAAAGTCATAACTCGACGATTCAAAACAAATTACGAGAAACCACCGTTCTCGGAAACACACGATTCAATTACAACAAACTATCAAAAATCCGATATTCACACCTCAATACCTCGCTGTACTTTCGGATGCTCAATTTGAAAAACGAACCTCCCCACAGCAATCGGAGCGTGATTTCGAGTGAAATGACATGCAACTTGTAGAAAACCCCAAAAGTCAAAGTAAAATGGATCCCCTCATCTATTTGGATCAATTATATGTTGATGAACCTATTTTTGGGCAAAACTCAATTCGAACACTAGAATCTCATTTTATCCTCAATATCACTTAGGTTGACTGTTTTTGGAGAGTAATGAGATTTGAGTGCGATAAAATGCTCCAAAATTTTTCACTACATATATTTGAATTAATTACAAGTTTATGAACCGATTTGTGAAGTAAAACTCAATTCTCCGTAATCTCATTTTATAGTTCGGATTACTCCGTCTTGACTATTTTGGGAGATTAATGAGATTTGAGTGAGATGAAATGCACCAAAATGGATACCCACATATATTTGGAGTAATTACATGTTGATGAACATATTTGTGTGATGAAACTCAATTCGAACTCCGGAATCTCATTTTATGAAAGGACCCAACCCCGATTTAGCTCCCTAAACCGGAATCGAACCCCTTCGAAAACACGAACCAACAAAAACTTTTCGAAATTTGGGCAGAGTTTCGCTACTAACGTAGAATTGCCATTACCTGCACGCGGAAAATACACTTCATCCTATGCCACAAAAATTAAACCGTGGGCACCAATCCCATCCGGATTTCTCAATATATCAACAGTAAAGTAAAGTAGTAAATATATATGCACTTTACTGAAATCCAGTGTAAAATCGTATAACGTATTCAACAGGAAGCTCAGAGCGACATCTAATACATAATCGTATACGCATACCACAGTAGGTAGAACAATAAACCTACTGGATGAAACAAAGTAGCTCGAGCACTATGCCTCCGACCACGACGTGCGACACCAGAGCCTGAACTGCAAACTGGGCACAGACAGCTGAACTTCACAAACTAGCATCACACAGCTCAAAATCGTCACGCTAATCGACCAAAACTCACACTGGCTGAACTTCACAAACAGCTGATCGTCTCACAAAGTCCGTAAAACCACTCACAATCGTCTCAAGTGCTGGCCCACACTCCTGAAGTACATCAGGAAATTGCCGACGAACATGGTCGCAACTCGTCCAAAAACCGTCTGAACACCTGGTCCATCAAGTCCACACGATCTACAGAGCATTGGTCAATCAATGAAATGACCAAGAACTCCTGATGCCCGCATTGTGATTTGAAAGCCAACAAAGCCACATCTGACTCACCGAACCATAACTGATGGTATCCGGATCTGGAATCAATCCTCGAAAAGACTGAAACTCTCGCGAGCTGATCAACTAACCATCAATCCCAAGCGGAGGATACTCACTCTCCTCTGAAGCGAATCAGGCTTCCGGTAGTCAATGCACCACCACATCGAACCATCCATCATCCGTACACACGATGCAAGAATACACCACGCAAATACACGGGGTCGCATGAAATCTCCCGAAATCTCCTCCAGCAACTTCTGGAGTCGAAACTGTAGCTCCATCAGCTCCGCTGGCTCCGAACGACAAGATGTCAGTAAAATGAGTCCAGCGCTCGGTACAAGTTCAATGATGTAATCAGTCTCCCGAACAGGAGGAACACCTGGTAACTCCTCCGGAATACACCTGGAAACTCGGGAACCACCACAATGTCACCAATGTCGGGTACAGCAACCATAGTATCCACATCATGGGCTAAGCAAGCAACATAATCCGTCTCCATCATCCGCTCGACCATTACCGCGAAACAGTATCTCGGGGAAATCTGGTCGTCGAAACACAACCTCCTTCTTGTGGTACTCGAACATCGCCAAATGCGTCGTCAGTAAGCCCATACTC
Source organism: Geum urbanum (assembly GCA_946800695.1). NCBI lineage: Eukaryota > Viridiplantae > Streptophyta > Magnoliopsida > Rosales > Rosaceae > Geum > Geum urbanum. The sequence continues at coordinate 12,544,641 of OX327017.1, read as the reverse complement.
ACAAGCATACCAAAACCATAATATCCAACTATAACAGATCCGCGGCTAAGTCATAACCTCCAACAAGGATCTCGCAACCTCCGGATGGATACAATACTCTCCAAAACCTCGGAAGTGGAGATACAGGTACAATAGCCATGGATATCAAACAACAGTAACCTCGGAGAAAAGTCTGTCCTCAAACGAGGTCCTGGCACGAACTCCAACATGCCCAACTAACCGCCCACGTCAATTGCGACTTGCTGAATAACTCATCAAAAGGGTACATTGGTCAAACTTCAGGAACAACATGAGGATCTCCTCGTAGGTTCTGAGCTGCCGAACCGCTACAACAACTGGCTGAGGGCGCTCCCTTGTGATACGAACAAAACATGCATTTAAAGTTAACACAAAGTAGACCCTAAAAGCACAGATTACGCGCATTGCAATTTAAACCCTTCTTTTGTCATTTATAATATTGGCGAGTAGGGATCGTTCTTTATCCGGGGAATTAAGGGCGCATGCATGGTTTCGTTATTATGCGGAAATGTAAATATTTGGGGGGATTGGAAGTTGGTTATTTAATCTACGAATTTAAAGTACATAACATGCAAACACAACTAAAACTCTTAGGCATCTAACATGTTTTACTCATAGACAAGTTTCAACAATCAAGAAACTTAAAGTCTAATTATGCTTGCTAAAAATAAGAAGTTACACTATTAATTACATGTGATCAACTCATCTTATTAACCTACCCTTTTCATGCATCAAACCTTTGTGTAAGTTGCGAAATTCATAACTTATAACTAAGTACACATGCTTGATAATTGTGTAGGAATGCAACTTAGCGTATAAACATCCTAAACAACATACGATCATCGAAACATGCAAAAGAGAGGGACTTAGCGTATTTTCTAATACATGCATTCGAAGCTTTAAGATTGTATCAAACATGCATAAAAAGCTATAAATCATAAACACATGCATATTACAAATCGGTTTAGGCACATGAAACACAAATCTAAACTTGTTATTCATTTGATACACAAATCTAAACTTTCTAAACTTGTTATTCCAATACATCAAAAGATTCACATACAAAGCTAAAGAAATGAAAGTGAAGATCATGGTTACACTTTTTATCTTGAGTGCTTGATGAACTACGGTGGAGATGGACTTCCTTCACAAGGGACTTAGCGTATTGTGAGGGATGGAGGATGGTTTGCTTCGGCTTGGAAGGATGGAGGAACCCTAGCTTGCTTCGGCCTTGAATGGAGGAAGATGATGCTTCGGCTTGGTGTGTGAACTCTTAAGTGTTTAATGGTGGAGGAGTATTTGTGTAGAGCTTTGCTTAGTAAAATGAGTGATGGATCTGTTTTATGGCTGGCCTCCTCCCTTATATAGGCAAGGGATTCATGCCTTCTCTCTTCCACCTTGCCTCTTCCATTTAATGCATGCAATGATCATTAAGGCAAGTCACACACTTAGTCACCATTGCCGAACCCTAAGCATGAATCACCTAGCTTGTCACCATGGCAAGTCATCTTTTCATTCAATGCAAAGCAAGAGTCACCTAGTGTAGTCACCATTTGGGAACCCTAAGCATGAATCACCATGTGTAGTCACCATTTGTGATTATTAGCTTGATAATGTTGACTTGCCCTTTCAAAACAAGACTTTTCCTCTTCACCAAAAGGCATCTAGGCCGAATTACATGGGTTTGGGCTTGTTAATGGGCCGAAACAAGAGTTGAGAAATCGGCCCATAATTTGCTTTTTGGGCCGGCCCATTTTTCGTGGTCCGAAATCGCAAAAATCGCAAAATCGCCGAAATTCCTCCGAATTGCGCCGTTATTAATCTCCACCGTAAATATCTTCAAAATAACAATTTAAGTAAGGAAAACATAAAAACTAAGATAATAACATAGCTAAACGAAAAGGGAAATGCGTTAAGAAACGGGCATAAAATGCGTATATCAAATTCCCCCACACTTAGACTTTGCTAGTCCCTTAGCAAACACTAAGTTAAACTAAGACTCTCTAAGAATTTAAAACAAAAGAAAGAACAACTAAGCCCTTAGCTAAAATTTGTCTCAGAATTTGCATAAGTATATGGCGATGGCTCACATGAATTTCAACGTGTATGCTCAACGAATTCAAGAGATAATTGCGATATAATTTATGTAATGAACAAGTAAGACATAGAGAAAACAATGGTTATGTTATAGCTGTGCATGCTTTGAATAAAGGTTTAATCAACTCACAAGGATGCACTCATCATATTTTTCACTCATGAAAATGGTTCACTTAAAGTGTATATGAATTGAAATGAAAACCACGTGAATAAAGTTTGATTGCTTGCACAAATGAACCAAAACCATAAGCTTACTCATGCAACTTACTCTACTAATTGAAAGCTACTCATTTTAAGGATCATAAAGGACTTTTAGTGAGGTTGTAATGGGGTTAAGGCTAAGGCATTCGAAATTTAGATATGTGGTGATAAAAACGTTCCAACGACTTAGTCTAGCACCATAATCAGTCCTCCATCTCCATTTGAATGTTACCATGTATATTTCAAGCTAATCTACCCTTTGAGCTTTTCGGACAGGACAAAGGCCATATTTTGTTCTATTTTTAGGCCTTCAATTTATCGTAAACTCCAAATCCGCAAATAAGGGGGACGTTAATCCAATTGGTTTCTATTTTAGAACACAACATATTGCCATGAGAGATAATAATTTTTTCTTTTCATTCTCTCGAATATATTTTTCTTTTCTTTTTGGCAATCACATACTTTTTTTTTTTAGCTATTTGGACAAGTCTTTCCCCTTACTCACATTAACTCTTCCAATCTTTCCTACCGAACCACCATCTTATGTGCTAGTTTCGAAAAATTCTCACCAAGTTTCCGGAACAAAGGTAAGGATATTCTATACTAGGGTAAGTGTTTAGGTATATATGGTGATGAAAGAAAAGCTTAACGTGGGCTCAATTGGTTTATCTAGGGGTGTCGCAACTTGTGCGTACAATTGGGATACATGGATATATGGCAATGTGGTGGAAAATCCTAAATGCCTTTAATCATTTCCGAAATCAAAGTATGTATCAACTTAAAAGCTTTGCAAATTGACATGAGTAAGTTCTAGTATTCTCTAGTTCATTAAAATCTATGGCAAGCAGTCAAATGAGGCATATATAAAGCTATAAACTACGAAATGATATGGATTGATCAGATCACTCAAGGAATAAAGAACAGATAGCTCAAAAGCTCACATAGGGTTCATATGATTAAAAACTTATTCAAGCATGCGATTTCTGTACCACGTTTTGCAATTTATATCTACTACATGTTAAAAACATAAAGAATATCTCAATTAGCACAAGAATTCGATGCATGTGATTCATACGCCATATGTGTTCGTATCGATCAAATTTCATCATTGACTAGTTAAGGGCGTCCTAAAGACTCTGAAAAACACTAATTTAGACATAATTAAATTATAAACCCTTCCCCCACACTTAAACTCTACATTGCCCTCAATGTAGTAAAGTAACAGTATAGAATTAAACATGGAGTATAGGATCTACGAAAATTCTAGTTTAAAATACAAAAGCCATTAAATTAAGTAAAAGGGGAGAAGAAAACAAATCTGTTGTCTCCCTATTGGGTTGCCTCCCAATGAGCGCTGGTTTTACGTCGTTAGCTTTGGACGTGATGCATTAGTTTGGTTTTGAAATGGCCGGTTCTTGGAGTTGCATCTCCTCCACGGTGTGCTCCACAAATGCCTCAAAATAGGGCTTCAAGCGATGGCCATTTACTTTGAACTCACTACCCTTGTCGATAGATCGAATGAGAACTGCTCCATGAGGTAGGACTTGAGAAACTATGAATGGCCCCATCCATCGAGAGCGAAGCTTTCCCGGAAAGAGCTTAAGTCTTGAATTGAAAAGCAATACTTTCTGCCCCGGTTCAAAACTCTTCCCGCGAATCATCTGATCGTGGATCTTTTTCGTCTTCTCTTTGTAAATCCACGCATTGTCGAAAGCATCATTTCTGATTTCTTCTAGTTCACATAGTTGTAGCTTCCGATGCAAGCCTGCGGCATCTCGATCGATGTTGAATTTCTTCACGGCCCACCATGCCTTGTGCTCCAATTCAACCGGAAGATGGCACGTCTTCCCATAAATTAATCGGAAAGGGGACATACCGATGGGGGTCTTGTAGGCAGTCCTGTAAGCCCACAATGCATCGTCTAAGCATTGACTCCAATCTTTCCGGTTGGGGCGGACGGTTCGCTCCAAGATCTTCTTTATCTCACGGTTGGAAACTTCAGCCATTCCATTGGTTTGAGGGTGGTATGGTGTGGAAACCTTGTGTTTGACGCCATACTTCCTCATTAGTGCTTCCACCGTGCGGTTGCAAAAGTGACTTCCTCCATCGCTGATTAGAACGCGTGGCATTCCAAATCTACTGAAAATGTTAGTTCGTAGGAAATCTGCAACAACTCGCGAATCATTAGTACGGGTGGCCTTTGCCTCCACCCATTTAGAAACATAATCTACTGCGAGTAAGATGTAAGTAAAACCATTGGAGGGAGGAAATGGTCCCATAAAGTCAATACCCCACACATCAAAAATTTCAACATTAAATATGTAGTGTTGTGGCATTTGATCTTTAGGTCCTAAATTACCGAATCTTTGGCACTTATCACATGTAGCGCAATATGCATGAGCATCGCGAAATAAACTAGGCCAAAAGAAACCGCAATCTAAAATTTTAAGGGCTGTCCTCCTAGAACCAAAGTGTCCCCCACATGCTTCATTGTGACAAAAGTCTAAAATAGGCTTGAATTCACTATCCGGGATACATCTCCTAATTACTAAATCGGAGCATTGTTTCCACAAATAAGGCTCATCCCAGATAAATGTTCTAGCATTATGCTTAAGTTTGTCACGTTGAAATTTATGCATGGTAGACGGAAACTCACCGGTAACTAAATAATTAACGATATCGGCATACCAAGGAGTTTCCGAAGTAGTTACCTCAATTCCGAAGAGTTTTTCATCCGGAAAAGTTTCTTCAATCTCGATAGGCTCATGGTCACCTATCAAACGTGATAGGTGGTCAGCGACGACGTTTTCTACTCCCTTCTTATCCTTGATTTCTATGTTGAATTCTTGGAGTAGAAGTATCCATCTGATAAGCCGTGGTTTTGCGTCCTTCTTGAGCATTAGATACTTCAAAGCTGCATGGTCGGTAAACACAGTTACTTTAGTTTGAAGTAAATAAGATCGAAATTTATCTAAAGCAAAAACCACGGCAAGAAACTCCTTCTCGGTGGTAGTATAATTTCTTTGCGCTTCATCAAGCGTCCGAGAGGCGTAATAGATTACGCAAGGCTTCTTGTCCTTCCGCTGACCCAAGACGGCTCCTACGGCATAATCCGAGGCGTCGCACATGAGTTCAAATGGCAGAGACCAATCAGGGCTGCATAAAATAGGAGCGCTCGTAAGAAGCTCCTTCAACTTGTTGAAGGCAGCGTTGCATTCTTCATCAAAGACGAACGGGGTCTCCTTTTGCAGCAGTTTACACAAGGGGCGAGAGATGTGGGAAAAGTCCTTGATAAACCTACGATAAAATCCTGCGTGTCCAAGAAATGAACGAATCTCTCTAACCGAAGTTGGAGAGGGTAAGTGACGCACAAGATCTACTTTAGATTTATCTACTTCTAACCCTTTTTCAGAGATAATATGACCTAACACTATCCCTTGCGTAACCATGAAATGGCACTTCTCCCAATTAAGCACCAAGTTCGTTTCAACGCATCTTTTTAAAATAGTTTCTAGATTGTTTAAGCATGCATCAAAATCATTCCCGAATACACTAAAGTCGTCCATGAATACTTCAATAATGTTTTCAATGTACTCGGAGAAAATTGAGAGCATGCAACGTTGAAATGTACCTGGTGCGTTACACAGTCCAAATGGCATGCGGCGATATGCAAACGTTCCGAACGGGCACGTGAACGTTGTCTTTTCTTGATCCTCCTCCGCAATGCTAATTTGGTTGTAGCCGGAGTATCCGTCGAGAAAACAATAAAATGCATGGCCGGCTAATCTTTCCAGCATTTGGTCGATGAATGGTAAGGGAAAATGATCCTTGCGGGTCGCGGCGTTGAGCTTCCGGTAATCAATGCACACTCGGTGTCCAGTGATCGTCCGTTGTGGCACAAGCTCATTTTCCAGATTCTCGACGACGGTTATTCCCGATTTCTTGGGTACTACCTGCACTGGGGAAACCCAACGGCTATCAGAAATAGGGTAAATAACTCCACAGTCCATGAGTTTAATTACCTCCTTTTTTACCACCTCCATCATCGGAGGGTGGAGCCGACGTTGTGCTTCCCGCGTAGGCTTGGTGCCTTCTTCAAGGAAAATCCTATGCACACAGGTTGCTGGATTTATTCCCTTGATGTCCGCGAGTGTCCAGCCTATTGCGGGTTTGTACCTCTTGAGCACACTCACGAGCTTCTCCTCCTGTTCCTTTTCTAGCGCGGACGAAATAATGACCGGTAAAGTTTCATTCTCGCCCAAGTATGCATACTTCAGATGGTCCGGTAGTAGCTTGAGTTCTAAAACGGGAGCTTCTACAATGGAAGGAACCATTTTATTAGTACCAAAAGTAATTGGTATAGGAGGAGAAAAGCTTACTTTCCATGGTGCGGCATTTAGGGCCATGGCCATGTCTTGGATTCGAGGTTCAAGCTCTAGTAAGGCCTCGAGAAGGCCGTCATGTCCAAGTTGAATGGCCATGTCGAGTTCATCCTCGTTGATGGTGTCGAGGTAACCTTGTGCTAAGGTATCCACGGGATCGTATGTCGAAATGGCAGCTACGCTCGACATTGGAAACTTCATCCCGTCCAGGATGTTGAACTCGATTCTTTCTCCATCAATCTCCATGGAGAAAGTGCCTTGGAAAACATCAATCTTCGTCCTCGCAGTCCGCATGAAAGGTCGCCCAAGTAGCAATGGCGTGGTGTTCAGTGGACTCTCTTCCATGTCAACTATGTAAAAATCGGCTGGGAATATCAAGTTGTTGACTTGTACGAGAACGTCTTCTACGTATCCCCTCGGATACTTGTGGGTGCGATCGGCTAACTGGATGACAACACCATCTTGCTTGAGATCTCCAAGCTCCATCGATTCGAAAAGATAGTAAGGCATGACGTTGATGGAGGCTCCGAGATCAAGCATCACGTCTTCGAAGTGGTTGTCACCGATTACGCAGGGAACTGCAAAACTCCCTGGGTCCTTCAGTTTTGGGGGTAGCCGACGCTGCAAAACCGCCGAAACGGTTGCGTTCACCTTCACGACCTCCTTCTCTCGAGTTTGCCTCCTCTGAGTGCATAATTCTTTCAGAAACTTGGCGTATATAGGCACTTGCTTTATGCACTCGATCAAGGGCAAATTCACTTGCACCTTTCGGAAGATGTCCAGGATATCTTCATATTGGGCATCCTTCTTCTTTGATTTTGCTAATCTGCTTGGGAAAGGTGCAACAGCAAACGGAGAATTAGTAATCACCGTATTTGAAGGAATAGGGCTTTTACCTTTGATTGGGGTAGGTTGTGGAGGTGATTGTGCCTTGGTGACAGTAGGCGTCACCTTCTTTTTCTCGGCCTCTTGAATTGCCGGATCGATCTCATCTTCTTCTTCGTTGGTGATGTCCTCAATGGTGACTTCATCAAGATGAGATCGCTTGGTCTTTGGCTCTTCAAGTGTCTTCCCACTCCTTGTGACTATAGCATTCACGTTTCTTTGATTAGGAGTGGTTTGAGGTGGAAGCCGACCGGTTTCCTTGATTTGGCCCATGAAATCAACAAGTTGGCCAAGCTGCTTCTTCACTTCGGTGATGTCGCGGCCATGTGAGTCAAGTGTCTCCTTTGTCTTCGATTGTCCGTCGAGGAGAACTTGAGTGGAGGCCGAAAGTTGCGACAACATCTTGTCGTAATCCGGATTGGTGAAGGTTTGAGATGACGAACCATGCTGCATCGGTGGCCTTGGTTGAAATGGAGGGCGTTGGTAGCTTTGTTGAGGTTGAGATGCTGGAGGGTTCAAAGTTCCCTCGTTGCTGCTCCATCTAAAACCTGGATGATCACGGTTGACATAGTTGTTGTAGTTGTTATACCTTTGTCCTCCCTGATATCCGCCGATGGCGTTAGCGTGCTCCGGCTCGCTTGCCTGCTCCTGCGCTTGAGGGCATTGGTCATTGTGGTGACCGTGTGTTTGACATATGCCGCAAACAGGCCGTTGAGTTGCCTTCGCTCTTGTCGTCTCGAGTTCTAACACCTTCTCTAGCATATGAGCTAGTTTGTCGTACTTCTCGTCCGCGTCGGTTGTTGAACTCGCCTCACCGACTGCTCGTCTGTTGGACATTCCGTATTGTGCATCATTATTCGCCCGATTCTCTAGAAGAGCTCTAGCTTCGGTTTCGGTTAAGTCCATGAATGCACCGGTGGCTGCTGCATCCAGCAATTCCCTATCGATCGGCTTGAGACCATCGTAAAAGTAATTCATGAGATTGGTCTCGGAGAATCCATCCGATGGGCAAGTGGCACATAAAACCTTGAATCGGTCGTAGTATTGGCCGAAGGTCTCGTCCGGTTTCTGTGTGATGCCAGTGATTTGCTTTCTCAAGACGGTGATCTTTGAGGCCGGGAAGTACTTCGCTAGGAACATATCCGCAAGTTGCTTCCATGAGGTAATATGGTTCGGCGGTAGTTCCATTAGCCAAGACTCGGCCCTGTCGACTAGGGTGAATGGAAATGCCTTCAGCTTGAAGAGCTCCGTATCAGCATCAGATGGCTTCATGCTGTTGCAAACAAATTGGAATTGTTTGAGATGCTTGTTCGGATCTTCATTGGAAAGTCCGTGGAAAATGGGTAGTCGGTGGAGGAAGCCACTCTTTAGCTCGATATCCTTCATGTTTTCCTCCGGTTGTGGAAAAGCAATGCTCGAAGGCCCGCTGCTCCATTCGGTTGAGCAGGTGCGCTGGCGAAGAGATTGTCCTGCATTGGCCATGTTGACTTGTTGTGCTTCTACTTCTGAATTGTGGTCGGTTGATGAAGCTAAAGTATGGTCGGTTGATGAATGTGAAGACTCGGAAACTTCTTCGATGATGGGAAAATCCAGGATGTCAGTTTGAGCTTTAAGTCTCGCTATTCTCTCTGCGATCTCCTCAAAGTTTGTTCTAGATGGTCCAGGATTCTGATCGGACATTCATTAGCCTGACATCCACCAAAGACCAAGTGTTAGTATCAACAATTAATATGAGATATATAGAGGAATACTAACCAAAATTGTAAAGCATATTTAGAAAACAAAGGGATAACAAATAAAATAGTAAAACTATCAAAACATACTATAAATACACACAAATACTTAAAAACTACTAATACACAAAATTTATAATAGTTAAGACACTATATGTATTTTACTAAGTAATGCAATTGATTTAATTGATTTTAGGGGCTATGCACAAGAATGTAATAAACTTAAAACACACGTTTTCTGCAAATTAACACTATATAATGCTAAACCTAAAAAAAAATTTAGTTAGAACATGTATAAACAAGGTTCATTTACAAGCAAACCATAATTCACATTGAATTTATGCACCACACATTTTCTTGCAATAAAATGCATTAAACAACAATCCTACGTGAAAGATGGAGTGAATGCATAAGAGAAAACGTTAGAACCTGCAGAAAACAAACGAGTTACGTGTTTAAACTATGAATGAAAAGAATGACCTCTTCTTCGATCTTATGCCCCTAACTTCACTTAGGTTAGGGTACTCGGTAGTGAAATCCGAGTATCATAAAGCCTAAAAAGAGGTTATGCAAGCTAAGTAGTGGTTGTTAGTCCTTTACAGTTTTTAATGCACATATAAACACAAAAATTTGACTAAGTTTTATTTATTTCCTTTGGACCCGATGGTACGTGGTGCAGAGGCTCTCGACTGTGCAATGGGTCTCGTTCATCCGAAGATGAAGTCTGATTCCGGGAGGTCTAAGCATGCATAATCCGATATACCATCTATTTAAAGGATTATGTCGTATTAAGTTCATGTATTTATCCGTATTCATATGCACTTATGATTTACAGAGAGTACGCGAAATGATCATTCGGTAAATTTCTTGGACGTGCGGCCCGCGCGAAAATATATACCGACTACAATTCAGCTTAGTTACGTTTAGAAATGGTTAGTAGGAATAGAGATAACGCGAGAGGTAAGGACTAATATTTAGAACAACCCGAGGCTTACTCGTAAGAGTATATACTCCAATGTTGTTCCTAGAGACACCCCGAGGCTAACCAGTTACGGTATATACTCCAATGGTGTTCTATTGCTTAGATCCGAAACCCGGCACCAATCATAAACCCATTCACCATATCCAACAATCAGCCAAATTTGTGAGATAGTATATAATCTCAAGTTCTTAGTAAACTCCGCCCACAACCTCGTGCCCATAACTTCACTTAGGTTATGGCGTGTGGTGATAAAATCCACACATCACGAGGGGTTAAGGAGATAAACCAGAAAAAGAGGCACCACCTATTCCAAAGAACGAAACCTTATAACCAATACTCGTGCTCAATGTAAATCAATTTAAGTACGTCTACGTTTTGATTGCGCCTATGATTTAAAAGGAATACACGACTTAGTTATTGAATAAATCTCTTGTCCGTGCGGCCCGCGCGAAAATGTATACCATCTATCGTTAATCCTCGTAATTGTTGGAAATCACCAGTTGGGATAGATGTAACGCGAGAGGTGAGAACTAATTTCTGGGAACAACCTGAGGCTAACTCGTGAGAGTATATACTCCATTGTTGTTCTTAGAAACACCCCGAGGCTTACTCGTAAGAGTATGTACTCCATTGGTGTTCTGTTTTCTTAGTTCAAAACCCGTCACCATTCATAACCCTTCTAGACATCATAACCAACTCTTACTCGAACTCACAAGATAGTATACAATCTCAAGTGTTTGTAAACTCCGCCCACAACCTCGTGCCCATAACTTCACTTAGGTTATGGCGTGTGGTGATGAAATCCACACATCACGAAGGGTTAAGGAGATAGACAAACAAAAGAGGCACCACCTATTCCATAGAGATTTATTTAATAACTAAGTACTAGTACTCAAATTAAATCAAAGACTATCCTTTAACATGGAAATAAATTATGCAAGTGTAAAATAAACTAAGTATGAATAAATTCGGCTAAGTAAAAGTAGGCATTGTAAACATGTATGAAAATTTCTCTAAGTATAAAAAATGAACAAGTATGTACTTCGAAAATTTAGACATGCTTTTAATCACAAATGTACAACGAAATCATACAAAAACATTCTAACTCCCCGGCAACGGCGCCAAAAATTGATACGAACAAAACATGCATTTAACGTTAACACAAAGTAGACCCTAAAAGCACAGATTACGCGCATTGCAATTTAAACCCTTCTTTTGTCATTTATAATATTGGCGAGTAGGGATCGTTCTTTATCCGGGGAATTAAGGGCGCATGCATGGTTTCGTTATTATGCGGAAATGTAAATATTTGGGGGGATTGGAAGTTGGTTATTTAATCTACGAATTTAAAGTACATAACATGCAAACACAACTAAAACTCTTAGGCATCTAACATGTTTTACTCATAGACAAGTTTCAACAATCAAGAAACTTAAAGTCTAATTATGCTTGCTAAAAATAAGAAGTTACACTATTAATTACATGTGATCAACTCATCTTATTAACCTACCCTTTTCATGCATCAAACCTTTGTGTAAGTTGCGAAATTCATAACTTATAACTAAGTACACATGCTTGATAATTGTGTAGGAATGCAACTTAGCGTATAAACATCCTAAACAACATACGATCATCGAAACATGCAAAAGAGAGGGACTTAGCGTATTTTCTAATACATGCATTCGAAGCTTTAAGATTGTATCAAACATGCATAAAAAGCTATAAATCATAAACACATGCATATTACAAATCGGTTTAGGCACATGAAACACAAATCTAAACTTGTTATTCATTTGATACACAAATCTAAACTTTCTAAACTTGTTATTCCAATACATCAAAAGATTCACATACAAAGCTAAAGAAATGAAAGTGAAGATCATGGTTACACTTTTTATCTTGAGTGCTTGATGAACTACGGTGGAGATGGACTTCCTTCACAAGGGACTTAGCGTATTGTGAGGGATGGAGGATGGTTTGCTTCGGCTTGGAAGGATGGAGGAACCCTAGCTTGCTTCGGCCTTGAATGGAGGAAGATGATGCTTCGGCTTGGTGTGTGAACTCTTAAGTGTTTAATGGTGGAGGAGTATTTGTGTAGAGCTTTGCTTAGTAAAATGAGTGATGGATCTGTTTTATGGCTGGCCTCCTCCCTTATATAGGCAAGGGATTCATGCCTTCTCTCTTCCACCTTGCCTCTTCCATTTAATGCATGCAATGATCATTAAGGCAAGTCACACACTTAGTCACCATTGCCGAACCCTAAGCATGAATCACCTAGCTTGTCACCATGGCAAGTCATCTTTTCATTCAATGCAAAGCAAGAGTCACCTAGTGTAGTCACCATTTGGGAACCCTAAGCATGAATCACCATGTGTAGTCACCATTTGTGATTATTAGCTTGATAATGTTGACTTGCCCTTTCAAAACAAGACTTTTCCTCTTCACCAAAAGGAATCTAGGCCGAATTACATGGGTTTGGGCTTGTTAATGGGCCGAAACAAGAGTTGAGAAATCGGCCCATAATTTGCTTTTTGGGCCGGCCCATTTTTCGTGGTCCGAAATCGCAAAAATCGCAAAATCGCCGAAATTCCTCCGAATTGCGCCGTTATTAATCTCCACCGTAAATATCTTCAAAATAACAATTTAAGTAAGGAAAACATAAAAACTAAGATAATAACATAGCTAAACGAAAAGGGAAATGCGTTAAGAAACGGGCATAAAATGCGTATATCACCTTGTAACATGACCCTCCTGGCCACCGAAACAGCAACTGAAAGTACTCCTCAAACACAAATCACCGCAACACCTGCTGTGTGAAAGGATCGCCAACGATCGCCCAAACTCATGCCACAGGAGCAAGTTCACTACTCTGCGATCTCCGCCATCGTCAAACGGATCTTCTGCTTGATCTGATGTCCCACAACATAATCGATAAGGCCACAGCCTGATGAAATCACTGATCCCGAAGTGTCGGAACTCAACCTCATCAAAATCTCACTGCTGAATCCACTTTCCTCAAACCGTCACATCGAAAACCGTGTACATCTTTTCTTCACAATAACCTCGCCGCTGAGTGCAACACACTAAGCTCCTTACGGATATCTCGAGGCACATCAATCAGACTCTCTCTGATGCTCAGGTTCAAGCTCATCTCAAACCTCGTACTCTGCTTCCTCTGATGCCACATAACTCACGCACATAGGGACAACATGTGAACAATGCATCTCTGCCTCAGGTGGATAAACACTCCACATTCGAACGCTGGGTAGCCTGATTAAACCATCACCGTTTACACAACACTCTGAATGTAGGCCATGGAGTCGCAACTGGAACTCACACAACATCAGCCCACCAAATACAACAATCTGACTCAGGCAAACATCTCTGCCACAATTCTCAGCTCTGAAGCAACATATAGACGCCCGTATACACATCCCCAGGCAAATCGTGCCACACAAATCTCTGAACTCTGAATACTCATCCCAATCCACTGTTCTCTGGCAAATCTCGCGTCGATTGATCCTCAATAGGATCCATAACCGAAACGACACGGAAAAAACGTCAGGAGGCATCTTAATGAATAAAATATCGTTCACAACAAGTGGAACGTAATCATGGAACTTCAAATATTTGAAAGTATACAACACCCGGAATTTGATGATTATCCGCCGGCCGGTCGGGTCACCATTCCAGACATGCTGTACATTCTCAAATACCCTTAGTAAACACGACTACAGAAGTCTACAGAACCTATAACCTAATGCTCTGATACCAAGCTGAAAGGACCCAACCCCGATTTAGCTCCCTAAACCGGAATCGAACCCCTTCGAAAACACGAACCAACAAAAACTTTTCGAAATTTGGGCAGAGTTTCGCTACTAACGTAGAATTGCCATTACCTGCACGCGGAAAATACACTTCATCCTATGCCACAAAAATTAAACCGTGGGCACCAATCCCATCCGGATTTCTCAATATATCAACAGTAAAGTAAAGTAGTAAATATATATGCACTTTACTGAAATCCAGTGTAAAATCGTATAACGTATTCAACAGGAAGCTCATAGCGACATCTAATACATAATCGTATACGCATACCACAGTAGGTAGAACAATAAACCTACTGGATGAAACAAAGTAGCTCGAGCACTATGCCTCCGACCACGACGTGCGACACCAGAGCCTGAACTGCAAACTGGGCACAGAAACCGAAAAACTCAGGGGAAAGACATGAAACATGTTAGAGTGAGTGGACGAAAATAAATGTCTTTCACCAAGTAATATATATGTTATAAAAACATATGCGAGTCCAGGTAAATAAAAACAACATAGTACACGAGGTAAAACTCATACTCCTCCAGTGTACAGAGCATGCAAGTAAAAATCCCACGGGGTCGCTCATGGACACACACCGTCCTAGTACAGTCCGAATCACGGGATCCCGGACCCACACGTGATTCTAAGCCAGAAAGGCCTCAGTTCCGGGGATACGCCCCTCGCCGGTCAGGTCGGGGTAACGCCCCGCCTGGGATGCCTACCATCGGGGATCAGCCGAGAGGCTAAGTGTATCGATACAACAACGTAACCAAGACTGTACTCTGTGTAAACCAAATCATAAACAGTTCAATGCAAATGCACGAAACAGCATATAAGTGTATGTATACTCGTATACGTATATTCGTATAAGTATATCGTATAATCGTAAAACACATGCTCATGTAATCAGAAATCTCATACGCATGCTCAAGTTCATAAATCATATAAAAGACTCGCAAACAATCCGTGAAAATAAATTGTCCACTCACAGACTGGCGTAACGCGTATCGCGTTAACCCGTGATCCGGCGGAAAGTTCCTCGCCAAACGAACGATCACGAACACCTGAATATTCACAAAATTCATATCTCAAAATCATATCTCGACAATACAAGGCAAATCACGAGAAATCACCGTTCCCGGAAACACATAACTCAAAGTCGACGAATCGTCGAAAATCCATATATACCACCTCAATACCTCGCTTTACGTTCGGAAGCTCAACTCGAAAAACGAACCTCCCCACTGCGATCGGGGCGCGATTTCGAGTCAAATGACATGCAACTTGTCGAAAACTAGAAAAAGTCAAACTGGACCGCCGTTGACCGCCGCGTTGACCACCGCCCACGGCGGCGCCACCGCCAACCGGAGAATTTCAAGGCGGAGCAACCCTTATTCCACTCAAAATCACCCACTGAGAAACTTTCATAACTATATGGTTAGAATCATGGAGATGAGGGCTACAAAACCCAGTGCTTGATGTAGCTCAACTCGGCCCGAATCAAAAACCACCATTAAACCCAAATTTCACAAACTTTGGTTCAAGCTTTCTCTCTCCACCGTCCACCTCGCCGTGAACGGTGGCCGGCATCCACACGGGGCAGCCAAGCCGAGTCCAAAGAGGTATGGATCAAGCTCGGAGGTGGCCGGTTAAAGAATCACCGCCGGCGAGCCGTGAAGGTGACGAACTCTTCTCCTCCACCATGGTCAACCCGAGTTGACCGGGTCAACTCCCAAAATGGCAAGTCAAAGACAAGCCCAAAGAGGAAAACTGCTATATATAGACTTTCCCAATAAGGAAACTCATACATATCCATTTCGACGAACTTCAAACGCGCATAACTTTCTCGTCGTAATTCCGATTCCGATAATTCTTGCGGCCACATACTCGTCTCGACATATTCTTCCAATATTACCCAAAGTCAAACATATCGGCCAACCGAATAAAAAGTCAACCCTTCAAAGCAACACACATTAAATCGACTAAATAATCAACAAACGGCAAAATTTGCAACTAATTCTTCGTAACTCCAAATCATGCTCCGGAAGTTCTCACGAACTCGAAATTAAATTCTGAACAACTTCCGTGAAGAAGCCAAGACCAAATTCTCGTCCGATAATTTAGTCGCGAACAAACCCGCCATTTAAATCCGTTTCCGTCGAAACTTCAAATATTCATAACTTATTCCTCGGTCGTCCAAATAACGATCCGGAACTGTCCACGAACTCGAAATCACTCGTACTACGACTATCGAGAAGAGACTCAGCTCCAATTCTTGGCCAATAATTTAGTCGTTAACAATCCCTGGCGGTTCAAACCCAGTCGTCAATCTGCGGCTACGCAGTAACTCATGTATACAGCTGATCATACTGCTGATTCTGGTCCGGGTCGTCACATTTTATCCTCAAGATCTCTCAGTTTTGAGTATTTTGGGAAAGTATTGAGATTTGAGTGAGATAAAATGTACCAAAATGGATCCCCACATATATTTGGATTAATTACATGTTGATGAAATTATTTGTGAAGCAAAACTCAATTCAGTCTCCGGAATCTCATTTTATAGTCCGGATCGCTTCGTTTTGACTGTTCTGGGAGACAAATGAGATTTGAGTGAGATAAAATGCACAAAAATGGTTCCAAACATATATTTCGATCAATTACAAGTTGATGAACTTGTTTGTAAGGCAAAACTCAATTCAGACTCCGAAATCTCCTTTTACCCTCAAGATCGCTACGTTTTGACTGTTTTGGGAAAGTAATGAGATTTGAGTGTGATAAAATGCACCAAAATGGTTCCCCACATATATTAGGATTAACTACATGTTGATGAACCTCTTTTGTGAGATGAAACTCAATTCGGACTGCGAAATATTATTCTATCCTCAATATCGTTACGTTTTGACTGTTTTGAGAGAGTAATGAGATTTGAGTGAGATAAAATAACCAAAATAGTTCCAAACATATATTTTTATCAATTACATGTTGATGAACCTCTTTGTGAGGCAAAACTCAATTTAGATTGCGGAATCATATTTTATCCTCAATATGGCTTGGTTTTGACTGTTTTGGGAGAGTAATGAGATTTGAGTGAGATAAAATGCACCAAAATGGATCCCCATATAGATTTGGATTAATTACATGTTGATGAACCACTTTGTGAGATGAAACTCATTTCGGACTCCGGAATCTCATTTTATCCTCAAGATCGCTCGGTTTTGAGTGTTTGGGAGAGTATTGAGATTTGACAGAGATAAAATACACCAAAGTTGATCCCCCCATATATTTAAATTAAATACATATTGATGAACCTATTTGTGAAGTAAAACAAAATTCTCCATAATCTCATTTTATAGTCTGGATTGCTCCGTTTTGACTGTTTTGGGAGTTTAATGAGATTTGAGTGAGATAAAATGTACCAAAATAGTTTCCCACATATATTAGGATAAATTAAATGTTGATGAACCTCTTTGTGAGATAAAACTCAATTCAGACTCAGGAATCTTATTTTATCCTAAAGATCGGTACATTTTGACTATTTTGGGAGAGTAATGACATTTGAGTGAGATAAAATGCACCAAAAGAGTTCCAAACATATATTTGGATCAATTACATGTGGATGAACCTCTTTGTGAGGCAAAACTCAATTTGGATTGCGGAATCACATTTTATCCTAAATATGGCTTTGTTTTGAGTATTTTGGGAAAGTATTGAGATTTGAGTGAGATAAAATGTACCAATATGGATCCCCACATATATTTGGATTAATTACATGTTGATGAAATTATTTGTGAAGCAAAACTCAATTCAGTCTCCGGAATCTCATTTTATAGTCCGGATCGCTCCGTTTTGACTATTCTGGGAGAAAAATGAGATTTGAGTGAGATAAAATGCACGAAAATGGTTCCAAACATATATTTTGATAAATTACAAGTTGATTAACTTGTTTGTAAGGTAAAACTCAATTCAGACTCCGAAATCGCCTTTTACCCTCAAGATCGCTACGTTTTGACTGTTTTGGGAGAGTAATGAGATTTGAGTGAGATAAAATGCACAAAAATGGATCCCCACATATATTTGGATTAATTACATGTTGATGAACCACTTTGTGAGATGAAACTCAATTTGGACTCTGGAATCTCATTTTATCCTAAAGATCGCTCGGTTTTGACTGTTTTGGGAGAGTATTGAGATTTGAGTGAGACAAAATGCACCAATATGGATCCCCACATATATTTGGATTAATTACATGTTGATGAACCACTCTGTGAAGCAAAACTCAATTCAGTCGCCGGAATCTCATTTTATAGTCCGGATAGCTCCGTTTTGACTGTTTTGGGAGAAAAATGAGATTTGAGTGAGATAAAATGCACGAAAATGGTTCCAAACATATATTTTGATCAATTACAAGTTGATGAACTTTTTTGTGTGGCAATACTCAATTTGAACTCCGAAATCTCATTTTATCCTCAAGATCGCTACGTTTTGACTGTGTTGGGAGAGTAATGAGATTTGAGTGAGATAAAATGCAGCAAAATGAATCCCCACATAGATTTGGATTAATTACATGTTGATGAACCACTTCGTGATATGAAACTCAATTTGGACTTTAGAATCTCATTTTATAGTCCGGATCGCTCCGTTTTGACTGTTCTGGGAGAAAAATGAGATTTGTGAAAGGACCCAACCCCGATTTAGTTGCCTAAACCGGAATCGAACCCCTTCCGAAAACACAAACCAACAAAAACCATAGAAATTTTGGCAGAGTTTCGTTCCTAACGTGGAATTGCATTAACCTGCACCCTGTAAACAACACTTCATCCTATGCCACAAAAATCAAACCGTGGGCACCAATCCCATCCGGATTTCTCAATATATCAACAGTAATGTAAAGTAATAAATATATATGTACTTTACTGAAATCCGGAGTAAAATCGTATAAAATATACAACAGAATACTCAGAGCGACCTCTAATGTATAATCATATAAGTATACCACAGTAGGTAGAACAATAAACCTACTGGAAGAAACAAGGTAGCTCGAGCACTATGCCTCCGACTACGACGTGCGACACTAGAGTCCGAACTGCAAACTAGGCACGGAAACCGAAAAGCCCAGGGGAAAGACATGAAAACCGTTAGAGTGAGTGGACGAAAATAAATGTCTTTCGCCAATTAATATATGTTATAAAACATATGCGAGTCGGAATGCATAAATAATCAAATGGTACACGAGGGAGACTCTAACTCCTCACGCATACAGAGCATGCATAAAAATCTCACGGGGCCACTCGTGGACACATCCGTGCTAGCACAGTCAGAATCACGGGATCCCTAGCCCACACGTGATTCTAGCCAGAAAGGCCTCAGGTCAGATGTCTGCCTCCCCCCGGTAAAGGCCTCGGGCTCGCCCGGTAAACATCCTCGGGGATCAGCCGGGATGCGAGTGTATCGATACAACATATATAACGACTGTACTCTGTGTAAACCAAATCATAAATAGTTCGATGCAAATCCATGAAACAATATATAAGTGTATATACGTAATATATACTGGTATAGGCATAATCATATAACACATGCTCATGTAAATCGAAATCACGTATGCATGCTCAGGTTTGTAAAACGTATAATAAGACTCGCAAACAATCCGTGAAAAGAAATTGTCCACTCACAGACTAGCATAACGCAGTTCGCGTTAACCCGTGATCCGGCGGAAAGTCCCTCGCCAAACAAACGATCACGAACCCCTGAATAATCACAAAGTTCATTTCTCAAAGTCATAACTCGACGATTCAAAACAAATTACGAGAAACCACCGTTCTCGGAAACACACGATTCAATTACAACAAACTGTCAAAAATCCGATATTCACACCTCAATACCTCGCTGTACTTTCGGATGCTCAATTTGAAAAACGAACCTCCCCACAGCAATCGGAGCGTGATTTCGAGTGAAATGACATGCAACTTGTAGAAAACCCCAAAAGTCAAAGTTTGACCGCCGTTGACCACCGCCGGCGGCGGAGGCGCCACCCGATCTGAAATTTTCCCGGCGGAGCAACCACCATTCCACTCCAAATCACCCACTGAGCAACTTTCACAACTGCATCGAAGGCCAATTCTCACTCTAACCATGTCAATTTCATGTAAAACCGAATTGTCTCACAAATTTCAAATCCAAATTCTCCATGTACAAGATGAATTGGAACACCAAACTTACATGGTAGCTTCATGGTGATGAGAGCTTCAAAGCCCACTCCTTTTTGCAGCTCAATTTGGCCGGAATCGGATCACCCCAAAAACCCAAAAAATCTCAAACTTTGGCCTAATTTTTCTCTCTCCATCGTGGACTTCACCGTGAAAGGAGGCCGGCACCACCACGAGGGGACCACGTCGAGCAGAACCAGCCCTAGGCCGAGCTCTAGGGTGGCCGGAATCCCCATCGCCGTCGTGAGCCGTCGCACCTCTCCCCTCTCCACCGAGTTGACTCGGTCAACTCGGTGAACACAATTAAACCCATCTTTGACTTTCCAAAACAGGAAACCCCTATATATATACTTTCCCAAAATGGAAACTTCCGTAATTATCTTTTCGACAAACTTCAAACACACGTAACTTCCTCGTCGTGAATCCGATTCCAATAATTCTCGAGGCAACAAACTCGACTCGACATATTCTTCAATTATCACCCGAAGTCAAACACATCGACCAAACCAATAAAAAGTCAACGGTTCAATCCAACACATGTTTAACCGACTAAATAATCAACAATCGGAAATATTCGTAACTTAATCTTCGTAACTCGGAATAATGCTCCGGAAGTTCCCACAAGCTCAAAATTAAATTCTCAACAACTTCCGTGAAGAATCCGAAACGAAATTCTGGTCCGGTAATTTAGTCGCTAAGAGTACCACCATTTAAATCCGATTATGTCAAAATTTCAAATATTCATAATTTATTCCTCGGTCGTCCAAATAACGATTCGGAACCGCCCACGAACTCGAAATCACACGTACAACGACTCTCGAGAAGAGACCCAGCTCCAATTCTTGGCCAATGATTTAGTCGTTATCAAGTCCAGCGATTCAAGCAACTGTCGGAAATCTGCGACTGCGTAGTAACACATGAAGTAAGCTGATCACACTGCTGATTCTGGTCTGGGTCGTCACATTTGAGTGAGATAAAATGCACGAAAATGATTCCAAACATATATTTTGATCAATTACAAGTTGATGAACTTGTTTTTGAGGAAAAACTCAATTCGGACTCCGAAATCTCATTTTACCCTCAAGATCGCTACGTTTTGACTGTTTTGGGAGAGTAATGAGATTTGAGTGAGATAAAATGCCCAAAAATGGATCCCCACATATATTTGGATTAATTACATGTTGATGAACCACTTTGTGATATGAAACTCAATTTGGACTCAGGAATCTCATTTTATCCTAAAGATCGCTCGGTTTTGAGTGTTTTGGGAGAATATTGAGATTTGAGTGAAATAAAATGCACCAAATTGGATCCCCACATATATTTGGGTTAATTACATGTTGATGAAATTATTTGTGAAGCAAAACTCATATAAGGAACGCCATATTTTGAATTGAATTGCGACTTCGGTGGCCTCTTGAAGTTACAGGTCTGTTCTGAGATCTTCTTTCCTTATTCCACTCTAGATATTTCTTTCTTGATTTCCAAGGAATATACTCCTTGCCGAATTTCTTCAAGATATTCAAGATATTTGGTTTTCAAATATGGCAAGTGTGATCTCAATATTTCGGCCATGTCTTCTTTCCAAAAATGCATGCCGACTTGATCTTTCCTGGTCCACGTAGGAGAAATGCATTCGTTCTTCATTTGGGAAACCATTTGTGCATACTATTTTAGTAACTTTTACGAATACCATTTCTCAAGAATTTTGCGCGTCTCGAACATTTTGCCACGTCATTCCTAGTTGATTTAGGAAACTTCATTTTTCAGCTCCGCGAAACTTTCCGAGTTGTCGAACCATTTGCATTCCTAACCCGAGTAGGAATCCTAGTCAAAGTAGGAAACACCATTTTTCCTAAGCGAATTAGGAAACCTCCATTTGCTGCGTTTTAAGCTCCATTTCACCTCTTTTTTTGCACTCCTTTATTCAAAACCTAAAAACAACAAAGTAAGTAAAAAATGATAGTACTAAGGTCAAGACAAAGCTAAATGTAAAGAGAAAGACATTAAGAATCAAGCATAAAATGCGTAGATCAAATTCCCCCACACTTAGACTTTGCTAGTCCCTAGCAAATACTAAATAAAAGAAAGACTAAAAATATAAAACCAACGTTAGAGCTAGCCTCCACGTTGAACAAATTTCATGGACTCAAATAAATAAAAACAACTTCTAAGCCCTTAGCGTAATTTGTCTCAGAAATTTTCTTAAGTATATGGCAATGGAATCACAAGATTTCGTAGTGAAAAGTTCAACAATTTTCGAGAGATAAGAGAAATATGATCATGTCATGAACAAGTAGGACTTGGAGTAAACGATGGTGAAAAAGCTATGCATGTTTCGAACAAGTTTAAATCAATCTCACATGGATGCACTCATCATATTTTCACTCATGAAAAGAGGTTCACTCAAAATGTATATGTATTGTATCGAAATACCTCATAATTACTTGCACAAATGAACCAAACCATATGCTTACTCATGTAACTTACTCAACTAATTGAAGGCTACTCATCTTAAGGATCATAAAGGACTTTAGAAAGGTTGTAATGAGGCTAAGGCTAAGGCATTCGAAATTTAGATAAGTGGTGGTGTAAAAACGTTCCAAAGACTTAGTTTAGCACTTAGAATTCTTCAAATTCGTGGCTCATCCTTTCTACACTTCTTCTTGTGTCAAACTTCAAGATCGGGGGCCAATTTTCATCTTTTTGGGCCCTAACTTCATTCTAAACTTCACTTGTCCAAACTTTTACACTTAGAACTTTTGCCGGAGAGCTTTTACACATTTTTTTTCTTTTCTTTTGCTCTAGATTTTTTTTTTCGGCAATCAACTCTTTTGGACAAGTCTTCCCTTCTTTGTATTCTTTCATCACTTTTTTCTCCACTTCTTTTATGCTAGCTTCGAAACCTCTTCACCAAGTCTTTGAACAATGTTTGGAAATTCTACACTAGGCTAAGTGTTTAGATATGTACGTGGTAAATGAAAGAAAAGGCTTAACATAGGCACAAAGGGGTAATCTAAGGGTGTCGCAACTCGTGCGCACAATGGAACACAAGGCCATTTGGTTTAAGTGGTGGTAACCTAATTTGCCTTTAATCATATCCAAAATCAGAGCATAAATCAACTTAAAAGCGTTGTAAATCTACATGAGTAAGTTCTAGTAATCTCTAGTTCATTAAAATCTATGGCAAGTAATTAGATGAAGCATGTTTTGTTTTTGAAAACCATATGCACAAAATTCACTTTCAAATGAAGTAATGTAGGCTCAAAAACTCACTTTTAGGTTTGTATGATTTAAAACTTATTCTAACATGCGAGATATGTACCAGGTTTAATCAAACCATATCCACTACATGTTATGACAATCAAAATATCTCACTTATCACAAGAAATCAGTTTAGTGCTTATTCACCGCCATATGTATTCTTTTCGGTCCATTTTCATCATAGACGTACTAAGGGCATCCTAAAAATGAAAAAGACTCTTTAAAAATCCTAAGTTAAATAGAAAGACATAAAATAAAATTTTTTTAGGGCATCATCCGTCGGAAAGTTCCATTGTCCGCCCGGTTTTAACAATTTATGACTTCAAATAAGGTTGTAAACCCCTCCCCCACACTTAAACTCTACATTGTCCTCAATGTATTTAAAGGAATCATAGAATTTCGTATGAAGGGAGAGACCCACGAAAATTTTAGCTAAGGAAAGTAAATAAGCAATGAAATTAACAAGATAAGGGAGGAGAGAACAAATCCTTGGCGATTCCTCCATTGGGTTGCCTCCCAACAAGCGCTTGTTTTTTTTTAACGTCTTACAGCCTAGACGTGATAGTTCTTCATGTTGTGTTTGACGGAATTTGGTCCTCAAGCCGTGAATCTTCAATGATGATGAAATGATAACCGGCAAAGTGTCATTCTCTCCCAAGTAAGCATACTTCAAATGAGCCGATAACACTTTGAGTTCTAACTCCGGTGCCTTAATCACGGATGGAACAAGCTTGTTTTCTCCATAGGCCAACGGAATTGGAGGTGGCCTATTTGCAATCCGTGGAGCCTCATTGAGTGCCATAGCCATCTCGAGAATTCTAGGCTCCAAAATCTCGATAAGTGTATTAAAAAGGGCTTCATCCCCGAGTCGAGTCAGCCCCGCTCCTTCTTGAATAGCAATGTCTAGCACATCATCTCCAATGGCGTCTAAGTGTTGTTGAGCTGCTTCTTCTACCATATCCATCGAAAATATTGCATTGACACCTGCCGTGGGAACTTTCATGGCATCTAATATGTTGAAATCAATCTTTTCTCTGTCAATCTCCATGGAAAACGTTCCCTCAAAAACATCTATCTTCGTTCTTGCAGTCCTCATGAAAGGTCGTCCAAGAAGCAATGGCGTGGTGTTCAAAGGACTCTCTTCCATGTTAACAATGTAGAAATCTGTTGGGAAAATTAGGTTGTTGACTTGCACAAGAACATCTTCAACGTATCCCCTAGGATACTTATGCGAACGGTCGGCTAGTTGAATGATGACATTGTCTTGTTTGAGCTCGCCTAGATCCATGGATGCATATAAGTAATAGGGCATTACGTTAATGGATGCACCAAGATCTAGCATAACATCTTCGAATTTGTTGTCACCAATCACGTGATCTACACGTTTTCTACGTGATTCTTAATATGTTTTTCCCTTCATTTAGCTTCGTTAGGGCTCTAAGTATTTCATTTCTAACTTACTTTAACGTTTTAGGTACAAAATAAAGAGGAATCAATAAAGGAGGCAGAATTGAGCTTAAAATGCACTAAGCGGAGATTTTCCCAATTTGGTTAGGGAAATGATCTTTCCCTACCCGAATTAGGAATGAATGTCAGCCATGAAATTAACGTCTACATCATGAAAGGAAGCATTGAAGCTAAAACGAAGAAGAAACGAAGTTTCCTAATCTCACTAGGAATTTCCGGAAGAGCAGAAAAATGATGACGGGATCATGTGCGAAAGTTACTAATTTTGGGTTCCAAATGGTTTCTAAAAAGTGTGACCAAATGGTTTCCAGAATTAGTAACCCAAATGAAATGAAAAATGATGTCATTTGTCCCGGTCAAACCAGGAAAAGAAGATGGTGCGCATGGAGTATATTCTGGCCGAATATTGCATATCTTGCTTGCCTAATTCATTGCCGAATCATGTGTATCTTCACTACCATATTTGAGACCGAAATATCCAAGATATTATGCCCAAATTCGGACTAGATATTCCTTGGGAATCAAGAAGAACAAAATCTGGCAAGATATCTCAAATCAGAAATCAGGAAAATAATCCGTCAACTTCTTCAGACGATTGCGAACAGCCCAGACCTCTGATTAATGCATATGATACCTCGTTGGAAAGATCTTTGAATTATCTTTCCAACGACACCAAGATCGCAATTTTTGGAGATCTACAGCTCCCGGAATGTCCGTTTTACCAAAAAGGGTCAGATCTGTCCGGAAAGAGAAAGAAGAGATTTTCCTTGTGCACCAAGCTCATCCTTGTGCCTATAAATTGAAGACTTCGGCTCATTCATCATCATCTCTCATTCTAGTACTCAAAGCTCTGCCCAAAACACCACCTCTCCTCCCTTGCACCAAATCTGAAGAAGCCATCCCTCCAACGCCATAAACACCATCCTCCACCGAAATATTAGGGGAGTCCCGAAGTATTTCGCCATCTCCATTGAAGATCAGCTTACACCAAGTAGTCTAGGGGAGTCCCGACAACAAAAAGTGTAACCATAACTCTTCTCTTATTTTTTTGTATTTTTGGCATTCTTTGGAGTGAAGTTGTAAAGGAATTTGGTTATATAATTCTAGTTAATTTTCTGCCATCTTCTAGTTCTTACGTTTTTGCTATACATGTTTATTCTATGCTTAATACTTAATCTGAATGCAGGGGAGTCCCGGTTTAGATTATTGATGTGTTAGGGGAGTCCCGAAGCACTTAATCACGAAATTAACATGAGTTATATAGTTGAGGACGTAGGCACTTTTAGGTTGCATGAAATTGGTTAGGTTATAAAGAGTTAGAGAAAAAGATGAGATGATCACATGTATATATTAGATAGGTTTTATTTTCGGTTTAGTTAACATGTTTAGGTTCTTTGATTCTTGTTTGTTTTGCTTATCTATGAGTATAAAGCATGATAGAGTCCAAGGATTTCTAAGTGTGTTTTACTTGCCATGTTCTTGTCTTTAATTTCGTAGGTCATTAGAACACCAATTCAAACTCCCCCCATACTTTCTAACGTTTTCATGCAGGTGAACACCCTACAATCCCCGGTTAAGAACGATACCCTATTTACCAATGCTACATCTACACAAAAGGGTTTTAAATTGCATTTCGTCTAGATTGATTATTGAGTGTTAATTTAGTAGTCACTTTAGGCGTTATCAATTTTTGGCGCCGTTGCCGGGGATTGTTAAGTTTTATTTGTGTGTTTTCGTTTGTGCATATGTGAAATTGTGTAAATAAGTTTATTTTGGTTTTCAGTTTTCGGAACACCTACTGTCCCGTTTTTGTGCAATTTATTTGACGTAGCTAGAGGTCTTAGAAAATTATGATGTTCATTGGTATGTCTAGTTTACAGAGTTGTTCATTGGTATGTCTAGTTTCTGGCTGTAAAATTTCATTGAAATCGGACTAACCAATAATTTTGGAAAATTCTGACATGCAGCTGTGTTCAAACTGTGCGATTCTGGATTGTGTAGTTGTTCTGAAATTTGTAAATAATACATACATGTTTATAATTTTAATTTTTGTTCATACTAACCTTTGTTTTGCAGCCATCTAACACGTTAAAGGAAGTCTTCAATTTACATTGAGTACATGAAATTGGTTGATTAAGTCTCACTCTTTGGAATAGATGGCGCCTCTTTTTCTGGTTTATCTCCTTAACCCTTTGTGTTTCATTCGAAATACAAGGTTGTGGGCGGAGTCTACTAAGAACTTGAGGGAGTGTGTTATTCTCGAAATATTGGCTGAATGTCGGACATGGTGTCTAGATGGGATATGACTGGTGACAGGTTTTGGATCTAAGAAAGAGAAACATCATTGGAGTACATCCCTTGATCACGGTAGCCTCGGGTTGTTTCTCGAAATTAGTCCTACCTCTCGCGTTATCTCTATCCCTACTGGCCATGTTTTTCGATTGATCCAAGGTCGATTGATTGAGAATGCATACTTTATCGCGCGGGTCGCACGTCCATTGAAAGACCTAAAAACCAGATTCGAGTACTCTCTTTAAATTGTAGGCGCACTCAATTTGGACATGCTTGGACATAATACTATGTCGAAATTGTGTGTTTGTGCATATTAACTTGTAAAAGGATTAACCACATTGCATTTTTAGCTTGCATAACCTTCTGGCGGCTTTGTGATGCTTGGATTTCATCACCGAGTACCCTAACCTAAGTGAAGTTAGGGACATGAGGCCAAGAGATAGGTCACGTTTTGCATCATGAATTAGCACGTAACTTTTGTGTTTTCTGCAGGTTCTAACATATTTTCTCTTATGCATTCACTCCATCTTTCACGTAGGATTGTTGTTTGATGCATTTTTTGTAATGAAAGTGTGTTATGCATGAATTCGATGTGAATTATTGTTTGCTTGCATTTGAACTTTGTTTATATGTGTTTATACTAAATTTCGTGGCTTACACATACTACTAACCTTAATTTGCAGAAAACGTTGTTTAGTGTGTGTCTTAGTTCATTTCATTCATATGCATAGCCTTTAGGATGTCTAGATCATTTGCATTACATGGTAGATTGCATTTAGTGTATAAAATGTCATAACTTAGTGTTTTTAGTGTTCTTATTAAGTTTCGAGTCTTTTGTGTGTTTTTGAGTTTGTTTTAGTAGTTTGAGTGTTTCCTTTGTTTTGTTTTCTTTGAGTCTTTTGTACGTTTTGGCTTAGTATCTTGCATTCATTGTGTATTCTTTTGATACTAACACTTGGTCTTTGGTGGATGATTTAGGCTATTCTTGTATGTCCAACGCATCATCTTCTACACTCCAAGAGATTACCGACCGTTTAGCACGACTTAAATCTCAAGCACTACAGGATCAAGAGAGCTACGGTTTAGGACAGCCTGTTTTTGAAGAAGTGGTAGTTGAATCTCCCCATTCATCACACTCCACCGAAATTTCATTTGCAGAAGAACAAGATATGGGCGACGGAGCGAACAACAACATTCCTCCAAACATTGGGGCTCCTCCACGAGTTACACTTCGCCAATCTACTTGTTCAAATGCATGGAGTAGTGGTCCATCATGCATTGCGTTTCCGGAGCCTGTCGGAGACAAGAAAGATGTTGAGTTGAAGAGTGGTTTCCTCCACCGATTGCCTATCTTCCATGGGCTGTCCAATGAAGATCCGAACATGCACTTAAGACAATTTCAGTTCATCTGTTCGAGTATGAAGCCCATGGAAGCCGATGAGGAAATCTTCAAGCTCAAAGCTTTTCCCTTCACTCTTGTGGATAGAGCTCAAACTTGGCTTTTTGAACTTCCGCCAAACCACATCATCACATGGAAACAACTTGCGGATAGTTTCTTGGCTAAGTACTTTCCGGCCTCGAAGATTACTGTTTTGAGGAAGAAAATCACGGGAATTACCCAAGCTTCGGATGAATCCTTTGGCCAATACTATGACCGTTTCAAGCTTCTTTGCGCCACTTGCCCTTCCCATGGATTCTCGGAGACCAACTTAATGAATTACTTCTATGATGGTCTCAAACCGATTGATCGTGAACTTCTTGATGCCGCTGCGAATGGAGCATTTATGGACTTGGATGAGACTCAAGCCCGTACACTTTTGGAGAATCGAGCTAACAATGATGCTCAATATGGGATGGCTCCTCGAAAACAAGTGAATGAAGTGAGTTCAAGCAAGGTTGCAGATGAGAAGTATGACAAGCTAGCCTCTATGCTAGAACAAGTACTTGAACTCGAAGCTAAGAGAGCCAAGGGAGCTCAAGGACTAGTTTGTGGCGTTTGTCATTGTGACGACCCGAACCAGAATCAGCAGTATGATCAGCTTGATTGATGAGTTTGTGTGTAGTCACAGAATTGTTCGACAGTTATTGAATCGCCAGGCTCGTTAACGACTTAATTATTGGCCGAGAATTGGAGCTGGGTCTCTTCTCGAGAGTCGTTCTATATGTGATTATGAGTTCGTAGGAGGTTCCGGATCGTCATTTGGACGACCGAGGAATTAGTTATGAATATTTGAAGTTCAGATTTAAGTGATGGGCTACTTAACGACTAAATTATCGGACGAGAATTTGGTTTCAATTTCTTCACGGAAGTTGTTCAGAATTTAATTTCGAGTTTGTGGGAACTTCCGGAGCATGATTTGGAGTTACAAGGAATTAGTTGCGAATTTTGCCGATTGTGGACTGTTTAGTTGATTTAAATGTGTGTTGGTTCGAATGGTTGATTTTTTATCCGTTTGGCCGATGTGTTTGACTTCGGGTGATTATTGAAGATTATGTTGAGTCGAGTTTGTGGTCGCGAGAATTATTGGAATTGGAGTTACGACGCGAGAGTTATGGAGATTTGAAGTTTGTCGTAATTAATTTGGAAAGTTTCCATATTTGGAAGTATATAAATAGAAGGTTTCCATTTTGGGAAGGTTGAACTATTCATGGCTGGCGTTGACTTGGTCAACGCGGGGAGAGAGAGAGTAAATGCGACGGTGGCGACTTGCTCACGGCTCGCCGGCGGCGTGGGGATTCCGGCCACCCCACGGCTTGCCTCCGGTCTTGTTCTCTTCGTCTCGAGGTCACGAGTCTAGCCCCGGTCATGTTTTCCGGCATGGTGCACGGTGGAGAGAGAAATAGTGAGCCAAAGTTTGTGAAATTTTGGGTTAATGGTGGTTTTCGATTCGGGTAGAGTTGAACTTCAAGAGATACTGGGTTTTGTAGCTCTCTTCAAGGTGATTCTAACCATATAAACATTGTGTTCTAATTTGATTTGTGGATTGAGAATTTTGGGATTGAAATTTGTGAACCAATTCGGTTTTACATGAAATTGACCTAGTTAGAGTTTGAATTGGACTTTGGTGCAGTTGACAAAGTTGCTCAGTGGGTGATTTTGAGTGGAATAGGGGTGGCTCCGCCGTGAAACTCTCCGGTCAACAGTGGCGCCGCCGTGGACGACGGTCAACGGCGGCGGTCAACGGTCAGAGTTGACTTTTTGACTTTCGACAAGTCGCATGTCATTTGACTCGAAATCGCGCCCCGATCGCAGTGGGGAGGTTCGTTTTTCGAGTTGAGCGTCCGAACGTAAAGCGAGGTATTGAAGTGGTATAAACGGATTTTCGACGATTCGTCGACTTTGAGTTATCTGTTTCCGAGAACGGTGGTTTCTCGTGGTTTGATTTGTATTGTCGAGTTATGAGCTTGAGATATGGATTTTGTGAATATTCAGGTGTTCGTGATCGTTGTTTTGGCGAGGGACTTTCCGCCGGATCACGGGTTAACGCGAACCGCGTTACGCAAGCGTGTGAGTGGACAAGTTTCTATTTACACTGTTGATTTTGCGAGTTCGTGGATTTATTGATTTCCGTATTTAAATTATACGATGATTGAGATATATGTTATTTTCGGAGGTGTTGTTATGTGTTTATGGGTGATGGCATTTATAGCATCGATGCTACCAGAGTTGAGAGATTCCTCTGGCCCAGAGTTGAGAGATTCCTCTGAAGCAGGGTTGAGAGATTCCCCTGAGTGCCGCCGGGGTTGAGAGATTCCCCTGGCCTTTCACCGTCAGGTTTGAGCGATTCACCTGACGTCGGGCTTGAGAGATTCGCCCGACAACCTCCATATATATATGTGTTGTGTTGTTGTGTTTTCCGAACTCGCACTGTTTTATATTGAGTATGTTTATAAACTGGTGAAAGGCATATATTTATTTTCGTCCACTCACTCTAACGTTTTATTTGCCTTTCCCCTGGGCTTTTCGGTTTCCGTGCCCAGTTTGCAGTTCGGACTCTGATGTCACACGTCGTGGTTGGAGGCATAGTACTCGAGCTACCTTGTTGCTTCCAGTAGGTTCATTGTTCTACCTACTGTGGTATACTTATATGATTATGTATTAGATGTCGCTCTGAGTTTCTGTTGAATATGTTATACGATTTTCACACCGGATTTCAGTAAAGTACTATTATATGTATTGTTTACTTTACTATTGAGATATTGAGAAATCCGGATGGGATTGGTGCCCACGGTTTGCTTTTTGTGGCATAGGATGAAGTGTATTTTCCGTGTGCAGGTATTGGTAATTCTACGCTAGTAACGAATCTCTGCCCAAATTTCGAAAAGTTTTTGTTGGTTCATGTTTTCGAAGGGGTTCGATTCCGGTTTAGGATGCTAAATCGGGGTTGGGTCCTTTCAGTCATATGCAAGGACACCACAATGATCAATGTCCTAGCATGATGGAGCAACAACAAGGAGACATGAAACAAGCCAACGCCATAGGGGGATATCAAGGGGGCCAACGTTACAACAATTATAACAACAACAATTTTGGCAACCGTGATCATCCAGGTTTCAAGTGGGGATCAAATGAGGGATGTCTCAATCCTCCGGCATCTCAACAAGGCTACCAACGTACCCCATTTCAGCCTAGGCCGCCAATGCCTCCACAAATGCCGCCACCTATGCAGCAAGCTCCGGCCCAACACTTCACCAATCCGGACTACGATAAAATGCTTTCCCAACTGTCCGCTTCTACACAAGTTCTTTTGGATGGACAAGCAAAGACGAAGGACACGTTGGAGTCTCATGGCCGAGATATTGGTGAGATCAAAAAGCAAATGGGTCAACTTGTGGACTTCATGGGACAAATCCGACAAACCGGACAGCTACCACCGAATACTATCCCCAATCCGAGGAATGTGAATGCCATACAAACACGGAGTGGGAAAGTACTAGAAGCACCAAAGACTAAGAGATCTCATCTTGATGAAGTTACAATCGAAGACATCACTCATGAGGAAGAAGATGAGAGTGATCCAGCCACAATGGAGGCTGAGAAGAAGAAAGTGATGCCAAATGTCACTAAGGCACAATCACCCACGCCATCATCCCCAACAAAAGGTAAAATTCCTATCCCTTCAAGTACGGTTATTACTAATTCCCAGTTTGCTAGTGCACCTTTCCCAAGCAGACTTTCGAAGTCCAAGAAGGAGGATGAGCAATATGAAGACATTTTGGATATCTTCCGGAAAGTGCAAGTGAACCTACCCTTGATTGAGTGCATAAAGCAAGTGCCGATTTATGCAAAATTTCTCAAAGAGTTATGCACCCAGAGGAGGCAAACGAGGGAGAAGGAGGTGGTGAAGGTGAATGCAACCGTGTCAGCGGTTTTACAACGTCGGCTACCCCCAAAATTGAAGGATCCGGGAAGTTTTTCAGTCCCGTGTGTTATTGGTGACAAGAATTTCGAAGATGTCATGCTTGATCTTGGAGCTTCCATCAACGTTCTGCCATACTACCTCTTCGAATCGATGGAGCTTGGAGAGCTAAAGCAAGATAATGTCATCATACAACTAGCCGATCGTTCGCATAAGTATCCAAGGGGATACGTTGAAGATGTTCTGGTTCAAGTCAACAACCTCATATTTCCAGCAGATTTCTACATTGTTGACATGGAGGAGAGTCCTTTGAATACCACGCCACTTTTGCTTGGACGTCCCTTCATGAGAA
This sequence comes from Geum urbanum, assembly GCA_946800695.1. NCBI lineage: Eukaryota > Viridiplantae > Streptophyta > Magnoliopsida > Rosales > Rosaceae > Geum > Geum urbanum. Next base: position 12,511,586 of record OX327017.1, on the reverse strand, counting down.
CCGCAAGAACGAAGATAGATGTGTTTGAAGGTACCTTTTCCATGGAAATCGATGGAGAAAGGATTGAGTTCAGCATCCTTGACGCGATGAAATTCCCAACAACAAGTGTGGCTGCCATTACCTCGTATGACATTGTGGAAAACATGGCGCAGCAACACTTAGACACAATTGGAGAGGATGAACTCGAAATGGCCATCCAATTAAGAGCGGGGCTGACTCGACTCGGGGATGAAGCCCTTTTTGATGCTGTAATTGAGATTTTGGAGCCAAGGATTCGTGAAATGGCCATGGCACTAAATGAAGCACCACGTTATGAAGGTATACCACGTCCTCTTTCTATTTCTTATGGTACTAACAAGCTAGTTCCCTCCATTGTTAAGGCACCAGAATTGGAGCTCAAAGTGTTACCGGATCACTTGAAGTATGCATACTTAGGAGAAGATGATACTTTGCCGGTAATCATATCATCAACGTTGGAGAAGGATCAAGAGGACAAGTTGGTGCTTATGCTTCAAAAATACAAGACTGCCATAGGTTGGACGCTCGCGGATATCAAAGGAATCAATCCGGCAACATGTGTGCATCGGATTTTGCTGGAAGATGGCGCCAAACCTACACGTGAAGCGCAGAGGAGACTCCATCCGCCAATGATGGAAGTTGTGAAGAAAGAGGTAATTAAACTCTTAGATTGTGGAGTTATTTACCCAATTTCAGATAGTAGGTGGGTCTCCCCCGTCCAAGTTGTGCCAAAGAAGTCTGGAATTACAGTTGTGAAGAATGCGGAGAATGAGCTTGTTCCTCAACGAACCGTCACTGGTCATCGAGTTTGCATTGACTATAGGAAGCTCAATGCCACCACAAGGAAGGATCACTTCCCTTTGCCATTCATTGATCAAATGCTAGAGCGGTTGGCTGGTCACGCATATTATTGCTTCTTGGATGGATATTCCGGATATAACCAAATCAGCATAGCGGAGGAGGATCAAGAGAAAACAACGTTCACATGCCCATTTGGAACGTTTGCTTATCGTCGCATGCCATTTGGATTATGCAATGCTCCCGGTACGTTTCAACGTTGCATGCTTTCTATCTTTTCTGATTACATTGAGCAGATTATAGAAGTCTTTATGGACGATTTTAGTGTATTTGGGAGGGATTTCGATGCATGCTTAGGAAATCTAGAACTTATTTTGCAAAGATGCGTTGAAACTAACTTAGTGCTGAATTGGGAGAAGTGCCATTTCTTGGTCACTCAAGGGATAGTTCTAGGTCACATAGTTTCGAAAAAAGGAATAGAAGGTGATAAATCTAAGGTAGATCTTGTTCGCTACTTACCCTCTCCGACTTCGGTTAGAGAGGTTCGTTCTTTTCTTGGTCATGCAGGATTTTACCGAAGATTCATCAAGGACTTTTCCCACATAGCTCGTCCCTTGTGCAAATTGCTTCAAAAGGACATCACCTTCGAGTTTGATGAAGAGTGCAACGTTGCCTTTGCAAAATTGAAGGAGCTACTCACGACAGCCCCTATACTTTGTGCACCGGATTGGTCTCTACCATTTGAATTGATGTGTGACGCCTCGGATTATGCCGTGGGCGCTGTCTTAGGACAACGGAAGGAAAAGAAGCCCTACGCCATATACTATGCCTCTCGGACTTTGGATGAAGCTCAAATGAACTACACAACAACCGAGAAGGAACTTCTTGCTGTGGTCTTTGCATTGGACAAGTTTCGATCATACTTGCTGCAAAGTAAGGTGATTGTGTACACGGATCATGCGGCATTGAAGTATTTGATGGCTAAGAAGGATGCCAAGCCACGCCTAATTCGATGGATACTTCTGCTCCAAGAGTTTGACATTGAAATCAAAGACAAGAAGGGAGTAGAAAACGTGGTGGCTGATCATTTGTCAAGGATTGTGCATGAGAAGGAAGCCGTGGCTATTGAGGAAAAATTTCCGGATGAACAACTCTTCGGAATTCAGGTAAGTGCTTCAGAAACTCCTTGGTATGCAGATATTGTTAATTACTTAGTAACCGATAAGTTTCCATCTTCCATGCATAGCTTCCATTGTGACAAGATTAGATTTAATGCTAGGTCTTTCATTTGGGATGAACCTTACTTATGGAAACAATGTTCAGACTTAGTAATTCGTAGGTGTGTCCCGGATAGTGAATTTCAGTCTATACTTGAATTTTGTCACAACTTAGCATGTGGAGGACACTTTGGTTCGAGAAAAACAGCCCTGAAAGTGTTGGAGAGTGGATTCTTTTGGCCTAGTATCTTTCGTGATGCTCATGAGTTCTGTTCTAAATGTGATAGGTGCCAAAGATCCGGTAATATAGGACCTAGAGATCAAATGCCACAAACTTACATTCTTAATGTCGAAATCTTTGATGTCTGGGGTATTGATTTTATGGGACCTTTTCCTCCCTCTAACGGTTTTACTTACATTTTACTCGCTGTTGATTATGTATCGAAATGGGTGGAAGCAAAAGCCACCCGTACTAATGATTCGCGAGTTGTTGCAGATTTTCTAAAGGCTAACATTTTTACAAGGTTTGGAATGCCACGCGTTCTAATCAGCGATGGAGGTAGCCATTTTTGCAACAAGACGGTGGAAGCTTTGATGAGAAAGTATGGAGTTACACATAAGGTTTCGACACCTTATCATCCTCAAACAAATGGATTGGCTGAAGTTTCCAACCGTGAGATCAAGAAGATCTTGGAGAGAACCGTTAAGCCGAACCGGAAAGATTGGAGTCAATGCTTAGATGATGCGTTGTGGGCATATAGGACTGCCTACAAAACTCCCATTGGTATGTCACCTTTTCGATTGGTTTATGGGAAGGCATGTCATCTTCCGGTGGAGATAGAGCACAAAGCATGGTGGGCTGTGAAGAAGTTTAACATGGATCGAGATGAAGCTGGTCTACATCGAAAGCTACAACTATGTGAGCTCGAGGAAATTAGGAATGACTCATTCGACAATGCTTGGATCTACAAGGAGAAACGAAGGCTTTTCATGACAAAATGATCCGTCGGAAGGAGTTCATAATTGGCCAGCAAGTGGTACTCTTCAATTCTCGACTTAAAGTATTTCCCGGAAAGCTACGCTCTAGGTGGATGGGACCTTTCATTGTTATTGAAATTTTCTCACATGGAGCTGTTCTTATCAAAAATCCAACAACCGGGAATGAATTCAAAGTTAATGGCCATCGTTTGAAGCCGTATTATGAGAAATTCAAGGAGCATAACGTGGAAGAGGACACTCTTAAAGACCCGGCCACTTCAAACACATGATAACATGGAGCACATCTCGTCTAGGCTGCAAGACGTTAAAAAACAAGCGCTTGTTGGGAGGCAACCCAATGGAGGAGTCTACAATCAGATTTGCATTCTCTTCCCCTTATCTTTTTAAATTTCGTTGCTTTTACATTTCTTAGTTAGCTTTTTCGTAAAACCTATATTCCATCTTGATTCTATGTTTTACTTGATTACATTGAGGACAATGTAGAGTTTAAGTGTGGGGGAGGGGTTTACAACTTTATTTGAGTCATAAATTGTAAAAACCGGGCGGACAATGGATTTCCGGCGGATGATGCCCTAAAAAAAATGTTTTCTAGAGTCTAATTTAGTGTAGTGGATGAACACTTGTCTTTTAGTAAGATATCCTTGTGACTTGGTGTCTAGAAGGGGACGGTTGCTAGGACGGATTTTGGATGTGAGAAAGAACTTGTTCGAAATCACTCCTACCTCTCTTGGTCTCTCTCGCCAACTGGCCATGTTATTAAGGTTGCCCAAAGAAGATGAGGACTAAATCTATGCTTGTTTGAGAGTCTTGAGTCTTTTTGTTTTAACTTAGCGTTTTAAAGAATCTTAGGATGCCCATAGTTAGTCTATGATGAAAATGGACCAAATTTGAACAATATGGCGTTGCATTCATGATTCTTGTGTTAATTGAGTTATTTTGAGTGTCATGACATGTAGTAGATATGGATAGTTAAACGTGGTACAGATTTCGCATGTGAGAATAAGTTTAAGTCATATGAACCTTAAACGTGAGTTTTGAGCCTATATATTTCTTTTTGGAGAGAATTTCGTGCATTAGTCTCAAAACTAAGCATGTGCATCATATGATTACTTGCCATAGATTTTAATGAACTAGAGATTACTAGAACTTACTCATGTCGAATTTGCAAAGCTTATAGTTGACATATACTCTGATTTTGGATATGATTAAAGGCACTTAGGTTTTCCACCACTTAGCCAAATTGCCATGAGTCCTATATGAGCGCACGAGTTGCGACACCCCTAGAAAGCCACTTTTGAGCCTACATTGAGCCTTTATTTCGTTGACCTTATATGCATCTAAACACTTAGCCTAGTGTAGAGTTCATACCCTTGTTCTAAAGACTTGGTGAAGAATTTCGAAGCTAGTATCAAGGAATGTGGCGTGTGAATGGAGAAAAGAGAGGGGAATTCTTGTCCAAAAGCTGAAAAAGTGTGATTGCCAAAAGAAAAAGAAAGAAAAAAAAAAGATAGAAAATAAGCTCTCTGGCGATATGTTCAAAGAACAAAGTTTGGATCAAGAGAAGAAAATAATGAAGTTTGGGTCCAACACAATGAAATTTGGCCCTTGTTTATGAAGAATTGACCATGGAGGCGTGGAAAAGATGAAGGAGTTTGATTTCAAGAAGTTTTTGATATTTCGACTAAGTCTTTGGAACGTGTTTACCACCACATATCTATATTCCAAATGCCTTAGCCTTGCCCCATTACAACCCTTCAAAAGACCTTTTTGATCCTTAAGATGAGTAGCAGTTAATCTGTGGAGTAAATCGCATGAGTAAGCATATGGTTTGGTTCATTTGTGCAAGTATTCATTCATGAGGTTTTCAAATACTTCTATCCATTTTGAGTGAAAATATGATGAGAGAATCCATGTGAGTTGATTTGAACCTCATTCGAAACATGCGTAGCCTTAAACATCACCATTGTTTACACCATGTCTTACTTGTTCATTACATGAATCATGGCTTGATTATCATTTGAAATTTTGCAATGTCATCGCCATACACTTATAAAAATTTATGAGACATCTTTAACTTAAGGGCTTAGTTGTTTTGTTTTTAGTCTTAGATTTTTCCAACTTGGAGACTAGCTCCAACGTTGGAACCTTTCCTTCTTTCTTTCTTTTGCTTTTCTTTTAACTTGTGTCCAAGTATTTGCTAGGGACTAGCAACGTCCAAGTGTGGGGGATTTCATCTACACGTTTTCTACGTGATTCTTAATATGTTTTTCCCTTCATTTAGCTTCGTTAGGGCTCTAAGTATTTCATTTTTAACTTACTTTAACGTTTTAGGTACAAAATAAAGAGGAATCAATAAAGGAGGCAGAATTGAGCTTAAAATGCACTAAGCGGAGATTTTCCCAATTTGGTTAGGGAAATGATCTTTCCCTACCCGAATTAGGAATGAATGTCAGCCATGAAATTAACGTCTACATCATGAAAGGAAGCATTGAAGCTAAAACGAAGAAGAAACGAAGTTTCCTAATCTCACTAGGAATTTCCGGAAGAGCAGAAAAATGATGACGGGATCATGTGCGAAAGTTACTAATTTTGGGTTCCAAATGGTTTCTAAAAAGTGTGACCAAATGGTTTCCAGAATTAGTAACCCAAATGAAATGAAAAATGATGTCATTTGTCCCGGTCAAACCAGGAAAAGAAGATGGTGCGCATGGAGTATATTCTGGCCGAATATTGCATATCTTGCTTGCCTAATTCATTGCCGAATCATGTGTATCTTCACTACCATATTTGAGACCGAAATATCCAAGATATTATGCCCAAATTCGGACTAGATATTCCTTGGGAATCAAGAAGAACAAAATCTGGCAAGATATCTCAAATCAGAAATCAGGAAAATAATCCGTCAACTTCTTCAGACGATTGCGAACAGCCCAGACCTCTGATTAATGCATATGATACCTCGTTGGAAAGATCTTTGAATTATCTTTCCAACGACACCAAGATCGCAATTTTTGGAGATCTACAGCTCCCGGAATGTCTGTTTTACCAAAAAGGGTCAGATCTGTCCGGAAAGAGAAAGAAGAGATTTTCCTTGTGCACCAAGCTCATCCTTGTGCCTATAAATTGAAGACTTCGGCTCATTCATCATCATCTCTCATTCTAGTACTCAAAGCTCTGCCCAAAACACCACCTCTCCTCCCTTGCACCAAATCTGAAGAAGCCATCCCTCCAACGCCATAAACACCATCCTCCACCGAAATATTAGGGGAGTCCCGAAGTATTTCGCCATCTCCATTGAAAGGCAGCTTACACCAAGTAGTCTAGGGGAGTCCCGACAACAAAAAGTGTAACCATAACTCTTCTCTTATTTCTTTGTATTTTTGGCATTCTTTGGAGTGAAGTTGTAAAGGATTTTGGTTATATAATTCTAGTTAATTTTCTGCCATCTTCTAGTTCTTACGTTTTTGCTATACATGTTTATTCTATGCTTAATACTTAATCTGAATGCAGGGGAGTCCCGGTTTAGATTATTGATGTGTTAGGGGAGTCCCGAAGCACTTAATCGCGAAATTAACATGAGTTATATAGTTGAGGACGTAGGCACTTTTAGGTTGCATGAAATTGGTTAGGTTATAAAGAGTTAGAGAAAAAGATGAGATGATCACATGTATATATTAGATAGGTTTTATTTTCGGTTTAGGAAACATGTTTAGGTTCTTTGATTCTTGTTTGTTTTGCTTGTCTATGAGTATAAAGCATGATAGAGTCCTAGGATTTCTAAGTGTGTTTTACTTGCCATGTTCTTGTCTTTAATTTCGTAGGTTATTAGAACACCAATTCAAACTCCCCCCATACTTTCTAACGTTTTCATGCAGGTGAACACCCTACAATCCCCGGTTAAGAACGATACCCTATTTACCAATGCTACATCTACACAAAAGGGTTTTAAATTGCATTTCGTCTAGATTGATTATTGAGTGTTAATTTAGTAGTCACTTTAGGCGTTATCATCACGCAAGGAATAGAAAAGCTCCCCGGATCCTTCAATTTGGGGGGTAACCGACGCTGTAAAACCGCTGAAAAGGTTGCATTCACCTTCACAACCTCCTTCGCTCTCGTTTGCCTCCTTTGGGTGCATAACTCTTTGAGAAATTTCGCATAGATAGGCACTTGCTTTATGCACTCGATCAAGGGCAGATTTACTTGCACCTTCCGAAAGATGTCCAAGATGTCTTCGTATTGATCATCTCTCTTAGATTTCGTCAACCTATGTGGGAATGGTGCACGAGCAAACGAAGCATTAGTATTAACCAAACTTGAAGGGATAGAGTTAATACCTTTGTTTGGGGCAGATTGTGATGATGAGGTCCTGGCACGAACTCCAACATGCCCAACTAACCGCCCACGTCAATTGCGACTTGCTGAATAACTCATCAAAAGGGTACATTGGTCAAACTTCAGGAACAACATGAGGATCTCCTCGTAGGTTCTGAGCTGCCGAACCGCTACAACAACTGGCTGAGGGCGCTCCCTTGTAACATGACCCTCCTGGCCACCGAAACAGCAACTGAAAGTACTCCTCAAACACAAATCACCGCAACACCTGTTGTGTGAAAGGATCGCCAACGATCGCCCAAACTCATGCCACAGGAGCAAGTTCACTACTCTGCGATCTCCGCCATCGTCAAACGGATCTTCTGCTTGATCTGATGTCCCACAACATAATCGATAAGGCCACAGCCTGATGAAATCACTGATCCCGAAGTGTCGGAACTCAACCTCATCAAAATCTCACTGCTGAATCCACTTTCCTCAAACCGTCACATCGAAAACCGTGTACATCTTTTCTTCACAATAACCTCGCCGCTGAGTGCAACACACTAAGCTCCTTACGGATATCTCGAGGCACATCAATCAGACTCTCTCTGATGCTCAGGTTCAAGCTCATCTCAAACCTCGTACTCTGCTTCCTCTGATGCCACATAACTCACGCACATAGGGACAACATGTGAACAATGCATCTCTGCCTCAGGTGGATAAACACTCCACATTCGAACGCTGGGTAGCCTGATTAAACCATCACCGTTTACACAACACTCTGAATGTAGGCCATGGAGTCGCAACTGGAACTCACACAACATCAGCCCACCAAATACAACAATCTGACTCAGGCAAACATCTCTGCCACAATTCTCAGCTCTGAAGCAACATATAGACGCCCGTATACACATCCCCAGGCAAATCGTGCCACACAAATCTCTGAACTCTGAATACTCATCCCAATCCACTGTTCTCTGGCAAATCTCGCGTCGATTGATCCTCAATAGGATCCATAACCGAAATGACACGGAAAAAACGTCAGGAGGCATCTTAATGAATAAAATATCGTTCACAACAAGTGGAACGTAATCATGGAACTTCAAATATTTGAAAGTATACAACACCCGGAATTTGATGATTATCCGCCGGCCGGTCGGGTCACCATTCCAGACATGCTGTACATTCTCAAATACCCTTAGTAAACACGACTACAGAAGTCTACAGAACCTATAACCTAATGCTCTGATACCAAGCTGAAAGGACCCAACCCCGATTTAGCTCCCTAAACCGGAATCGAACCCCTTCGAAAACACGAACCAACAAAAACTTTTCGAAATTTGGGCAGAGTTTCGCTACTAACGTAGAATTGCCATTACCTGCACGCGGAAAATACACTTCATCCTATGCCACAAAAATTAAACCGTGGGCACCAATCCCATCCGGATTTCTCAATATATCAACAGTAAAGTAAAGTAGTAAATATATATGCACTTTACTGAAATCCAGTGTAAAATCGTATAACGTATTCAACAGGAAGCTCAGAGCGACATCTAATACATAATCGTATACGCATACCACAGTAGGTAGAACAATAAACCTACTGGATGAAACAAAGTAGCTCGAGCACTATGCCTCCGACCACGACGTGCGACACCAGAGCCTGAACTGCAAACTGGGCACAGAAACCGAAAAACTCAGGGGAAAGACATGAAACATGTTAGAGTGAGTGGACGAAAATAAATGTCTTTCACCAAGTAATATATATGTTATAAAAACATATGCGAGTCCAGGTAAATAAAAACAACATAGTACACGAGGTAAAACTCATACTCCTCCAGTGTACAGAGCATGCAAGTAAAAATCCCACGGGGTCGCTCATGGACACACACCGTGCTAGTACAGTCCGAATCACGGGATCCCGGACCCACACGTGATTCTAAGCCAGAAAGGCCTCAGTTCCGGGGATACGCCCCTCGCCGGTCAGGTCGGGGTAACGCCCCGCCTGGGATGCCTACCATCGGGGATCAGCCGAGAGGCTAAGTGTATCGATACAACAACGTAACCAAGACTGTACTCTGTGTAAACCAAATCATAAACAGTTCAATGCAAATGCACGAAACAGCATATAAGTGTATGTATACTCGTATACGTATATTCGTATAAGTATATCGTATAATCGTAAAACACATGCTCATGTAATCAGAAATCTCATACGCATGCTCAAGTTCATAAATCATATAAAAGACTCGCAAACAATCGGTGAAAATAAATTGTCCACTCACAGACTGGCGTAACGCGTATCGCGTTAACCCGTGATCCGGCGGAAAGTTCCTCGCCAAACGAACGATCACGAACACCTGAATATTCACAAAATTCATATCTCAAAATCATATCTCGACAATACAAGGCAAATCACGAGAAATCACCGTTCCCGGAAACACATAACTCAAAGTCGACGAATCGTCGAAAATCCATATATACCACCTCAATACCTCGCTTTACGTTCGGAAGCTCAACTCGAAAAACGAACCTCCCCACTGCGATCGGGGCGCGATTTCGAGTCAAATGACATGCAACTTGTCGAAAACTAGAAAAAGTCAAACTGGACCGCCGTTGACCGCCGCGTTGACCACCGCCCACGGCGGCGCCACCGCCAACCGGAGAATTTCAAGGCGGAGCAACCCTTATTCCACTCAAAATCACCCACTGAGAAACTTTCATAACTATATGGTTAGAATCATGGAGATGAGGGCTACAAAACCCAGTGCTTGATGTAGCTCAACTCGGCCCGAATCAAAAACCACCATTAAACCCAAATTTCACAAACTTTGGTTCAAGCTTTCTCTCTCCACCGTCCACCTCGCCGTGAACGGTGGCCGGCATCCACACGGGGCAGCCAAGCCGAGTCCAAAGAGGTATGGATCAAGCTCGGAGGTGGCCGGTTAAAGAATCACCGCCGGCGAGCCGTGAAGGTGACGAACTCTTCTCCTCCACCATGGTCAACCCGAGTTGACCGGGTCAACTCCCAAAATGGCAAGTCAAAGACAAGCCCAAAGAGGAAAACTGCTATATATAGACTTTCCCAATAAGGAAACTCATACATATCCATTTCGACGAACTTCAAACGCGCATAACTTTCTCGTCGTAATTCCGATTCCGATAATTCTTGCGGCCACATACTCGTCTCGACATATTCTTCCAATATTACCCAAAGTCAAACATATCGGCCAACCGAATAAAAAGTCAACCCTTCAAAGCAACACACATTAAATCGACTAAATAATCAACAAACGGCAAAATTTGCAACTAATTCCTCGTAACTCCAAATCATGCTCCGGAAGTTCTCACGAACTCGAAATTAAATTCTGAACAACTTCCGTGAAGAAGCCAAGACCAAATTCTCGTCCGATAATTTAGTCGCGAACAAACCCGCCATTTAAATCCGTTTCCGTCGAAACTTCAAATATTCATAACTTATTCCTCGGTCGTCCAAATCACGATCCGGAACCGTCCACGAACTCGAAATCACTCGTACTATGACTATCGAGAAGAGACTCAGCTCCAATTCTTGGCCAATAATTTAGTCGTTAACAATCCCTGGCGGTTCAAACCCAGTCGTCAATCTGCGGCTACGCAGTAACTCATGTATACAGCTGATCATACTGCTGATTCTGGTCCGGGTCGTCACATTTTATCCTCAAGATCTCTCAGTTTTGAGTATTTTGGGAAAGTATTGAGATTTGAGTGAGATAAAATGTACCAAAATGGATCCCCACATATATTTGGATTAATTACATGTTGATGAAATTATTTGTGAAGCAAAACTCAATTCAGTCTCCGGAATCTCATTTTATAGTCCGGATCGCTTCGTTTTGACTGTTCTGGGAGACAAATGAGATTTGAGTGAGATAAAATGCACAAAAATGGTTCCAAACATATATTTCGATCAATTACAAGTTGATGAACTTGTTTGTAAGGCAAAACTCAATTCAGACTCCGAAATCTCCTTTTACCCTCAAGATCGCTACGTTTTGACTGTTTTGGGAAAGTAATGAGATTTGAGTGTGATAAAATGCACCAAAATGGTTCCCCACATATATTAGGATTAACTACATGTTGATGAACCTCTTTTGTGAGATGAAACTCAATTCGGACTGCGAAATATTATTTTATCCTCAATATCGTTACGTTTTGACTGTTTTGAGAGAGTAATGAGATTTGAGTGAGATAAAATAACCAAAATAGTTCCAAACATATATTTTTATCAATTACATGTTGATGAACCTCTTTGTGAGGCAAAACTCAATTTGGATTGCGGAATCATATTTTATCCTCAATATGGCTTGGTTTTGACTGTTTTGGGAGAGTAATGAGATTTGAGTGAGATAAAATGCACCAAAATGGATCCCCATATAGATTTGGATTAATTACATGTTGATGAACCACTTTGTGAGATGAAACTCATTTCGGACTCCGGAATCTCATTTTATCCTCAAGATCGCTCGGTTTTGAGTGTTTGGGAGAGTATTGAGATTTGACAGAGATAAAATACACCAAAGTTGATCCCCCCATATATTTAAATTAAATACATATTGATGAACCTATTTGTGAAGTAAAACAAAATTCTCCATAATCTCATTTTATAGTCTGGATTGCTCCGTTTTGACTGTTTTGGGAGTTTAATGAGATTTGAGTGAGATAAAATGTACCAAAATAGTTTCCCACATATATTAGGATAAATTAAATGTTGATGAACCTCTTTGTGAGATAAAACTCAATTCAGACTCAGGAATCTTATTTTATCCTAAAGATCGGTACGTTTTGACTATTTTGGGAGAGTAATGACATTTGAGTGAGATAAAATGCACCAAAAGAGTTCCAAACATATATTTGGATCAATTACATGTGGATGAACCTCTTTGTGAGGCAAAACTCAATTTGGATTGCGGAATCACATTTTATCCTAAATATGGCTTTGTTTTGAGTATTTTGGGAAAGTATTGAGATTTGAGTGAGATAAAATGTACCAATATGGATCCCCACATATATTTGGATTAATTACATGTTGATGAAATTATTTGTGAAGCAAAACTCAATTCAGTCTCCGGAATCTCATTTTATAGTCCGGATCGCTCCGTTTTGACTATTCTGGGAGAAAAATGAGATTTGAGTGAGATAAAATGCACGAAAATGGTTCCAAACATATATTTTGATAAATTACAAGTTGATTAACTTGTTTGTAAGGCAAAACTCAATTCAGACTCCGAAATCGCCTTTTACCCTCAAGATCGCTACGTTTTGACTGTTTTGGGAGAGTAATGAGATTTGAGTGAGATAAAATGCACAAAAATGGATCCCCACATATATTTGGATTAATTACATGTTGATGAACCACTTTGTGAGATGAAACTCAATTTGGACTCTGGAATCTCATTTTATCCTAAAGATCGCTCGGTTTTGACTGTTTTGGGAGAGTATTGAGATTTGAGTGAGACAAAATGCACCAAAATGGATCCCCACATATATTTGGATTAATTACATGTTGATGAACCACTCTGTGAAGCAAAACTCAATTCAGTCGCCGGAATCTCATTTTATAGTCCGGATAGCTCCGTTTTGACTGTTTTGGGAGAAAAATGAGATTTGAGTGAGATAAAATGCACGAAAATGGTTCCAAACATATATTTTGATCAATTACAAGTTGATGAACTTTTTTGTGTGGCAATACTCAATTTGAACTCCGAAATCTCATTTTATCCTCAAGATCGCTACGTTTTGACTGTGTTGGGAGAGTAATGAGATTTGAGTGAGATAAAATGCAGCAAAATGAATCCCCACATAGATTTGGATTAATTACATGTTGATGAACCACTTCGTGATATGAAACTCAATTTGGACATTAGAATCTCATTTTATAGTCCGGATCGCTCCGTTTTGACTGTTCTGGGAGAAAAATGAGATTTGTGAAAGGACCCAACCCCGATTTAGTTGCCTAAACCGGAATCGAACCCCTTCCGAAAACACAAACCAACAAAAACCATAGAAATTTTGGCAGAGTTTCGTTACTAACGTGGAATTGCATTAACCTGCATCCTGTAAACAACACTTCATCCTATGCCACAAAAATCAAACCGTGGGCACCAATCCCATCCGGATTTCTCAATATATCAACAGTAATGTAAAGTAATAAATATATATGTACTTTACTGAAATCCGGAGTAAAATCGTATAAAATATACAACAGAATACTCAGAGCGACCTCTAATGTATAATCATATAAGTATACCACAGTAGGTAGAACAATAAACCTACTGGAAGAAACAAGGTAGCTCGAGCACTATGCCTCCGACTACGACGTGCGACACTAGAGTCCGAACTGCAAACTAGGCACGGAAACCGAAAAGCCCAGGGGAAAGACATGAAAACCGTTAGAGTGAGTGGACGAAAATAAATGTCTTTCGCCAATTAATATATGTTATAAAACATATGCGAGTCGGAATGCATAAATAATCAAATGGTACACGAGGGAGACTCTAACTCCTCACGCATACAGAGCATGCATAAAAATCTCACGGGGCCACTCGTGGACACATCCGTGCTAGCACAGTCAGAATCACGGGATCCCTAGCCCACACGTGATTCTAGCCAGAAAGGCCTCAGGTCAGATGTCTGCCTCCCCCCGGTAAAGGCCTCGGGTCAGGAGTCACAGCCTCGCCCGGTAAACATCCTCGGGGATCAGCCGGGATGCGAGTGTATCGATACAACATATATAACGACTGTACTCTGTGTAAACCAAATCATAAATAGTTCGATGCAAATCCATGAAACAATATATAAGTGTATATACGTAATATATACTGGTATAGGCATAATCATATAACACATGCTCATGTAAATCGAAATCACGTATGCATGCTCAGGTTTGTAAAACGTATAATAAGACTCGCAAACAATCCGTGAAAAGAAATTGTCCACTCACAGACTAGCATAACGCAGTTCGCGTTAACCCGTGATCCGGCGGAAAGTCCCTCGCCAAACAAACGATCACGAACCCCTGAATAATCACAAAGTTCATTTCTCAAAGTCATAACTCGACGATTCAAAACAAATTACGAGAAACCACCGTTCTCGGAAACACACGATTCAATTACAACAAACTGTCAAAAATCTGATATTCACACCTCAATACCTCGCTGTACTTTCGGATGCTCAATTTGAAAAACGAACCTCCCCACAGCAATCGGAGCGTGATTTCGAGTGAAATGACATGCAACTTGTAGAAAACCCCAAAAGTCAAAGTTTGACCGCCGTTGACCACCGCCGGCGGCGGAGGCGCCACCCGATCTGAAATTTTCCCGGCGGAGCAACCACCATTCCACTCCAAATCACCCACTGAGCAACTTTCACAACTGCATCGAAGGCCAATTCTCACTCTAACCATGTCAATTTCATGTAAAACCGAATTGTCTCACAAATTTCAAATCCAAATTCTCCATGTACAAGATGAATTGGAACACCAAACTTACATGGTAGCTTCATGGTGATGAGAGCTTCAAAGCCCACTCCTTTTTGCAGCTCAATTTGGCCGGAATCGGATCACCCCAAAAACCCAAAAAATCTCAAACTTTGGCCTAATTTTTCTCTCTCCATCGTGGACTTCACCGTGAAAGGAGGCCGGCACCACCACGAGGGGACCACGTCGAGCAGAACCAGCCCTAGGCCGAGCTCTAGGGTGGCCGGAATCCCCATCGCCGTCGTGAGCCGTCGCACCTCTCCCCTCTCCACCGAGTTGACTCGGTCAACTCGGTGAACACAATTAAACCCATCTTTGACTTTCCAAAACAGGAAACCCCTATATATATACTTTCCCAAAATGGAAACTTCCGTAATTATCTTTTCGACAAACTTCAAACACACGTAACTTCCTCGTCGTGAATCCGATTCCAATAATTCTCGAGGCAACAAACTCGACTCGACATATTCTTCAATTATCACCCGAAGTCAAACACATCGACCAAACCAATAAAAAGTCAACGGTTCAATCCAACACATGTTTAACCGACTAAATAATCAACAATCGGAAATATTCGTAACTTAATCTTCGTAACTCGGAATAATGCTCCGGAAGTTCCCACAAGCTCAAAATTAAATTCTCAACAACTTCCGTGAAGAATCCGAAACGAAATTCTGGTCCGGTAATTTAGTCGCTAAGAGTACCACCATTTAAATCCGATTATGTCAAAATTTCAAATATTCATAATTTATTCCTCGGTCGTCCAAATAACGATTCGGAACCGCCCACGAACTCGAAATCACACGTACAACGACTCTCGAGAAGAGACCCAGCTCCAATTCTTGGCCAATGATTTAGTCGTTATCAAGTCCAGCGATTCAAGCAACTGTCGGAAATCTGCGACTGCGCAGTAACACATGAAGTAAGCTGATCACACTGCTGATTCTGGTCTGGGTCGTCACATTTGAGTGAGATAAAATGCACGAAAATGATTCCAAACATATATTTTGATCAATTACAAGTTGATGAACTTGTTTTTGAGGAAAAACTCAATTCGGACTCCGAAATCTCATTTTACCCTCAAGATCGCTACGTTTTGACTGTTTTGGGAGAGTAATGAGATTTGAGTGAGATAAAATGCCCAAAAATGGATCCCCACATATATTTGGATTAATTACATGTTGATGAACCACTTTGTGATATGAAACTCAATTTGGACTCAGGAATCTCATTTTATCCTAAAGATCGCTCGGTTTTGAGTGTTTTGGGAGAATATTGAGATTTGAGTGAAATAAAATGCACCAAATTGGATCCCCACATATATTTGGGTTAATTACATGTTGATGAAATTATTTGTGAAGCAAAACTCATATAAGGAACGCCATATTTTGAATTGAATTGCGACTTTGGTGGCCTCTTGAAGTTACAGGTCTGTTCTGAGATCTTCTTTCCTTATTCCACTCTAGATATTTCTTTCTTGATTTCCAAGGAATATACTCCTTGCCGAATTTCTTCAAGATATTCAAGATATTTGGTTTTCAAATATGGCAAGTGTGATCTCAATATTTCGGCCATGTCTTCTTTCCAAAAATGCATGCCGACTTGATCTTTCCTGGTCCACGTAGGAGAAATGCATTCGTTCTTCATTTGGGAAACCATTTGTGCATACTATTTTAGTAACTTTTACGAATACCATTTCTCAAGAATTTTGCGCGTCTCGAACATTTTGCCACGTCATTCCTAGTTGATTTAGGAAACTTTATTTTTTAGCTCCGCGAAACTTTCCGAGTTGTCGAACCATTTGCATTCCTAACCCGAGTAGGAATCCTAGTCAAAGTAGGAAACACCATTTTTCCTAAGCGAATTAGGAAACCTCCATTTGCTGCGTTTTAAGCTCCATTTCACCTCTTTTATTGCACTCCTTTATTCAAAACCTAAAAACAACAAAGTAAGTAAAAAATGATAGTACTAAGGTCAAGACAAAGCTAAATGTAAAGAGAAAGACATTAAGAATCAAGCATAAAATGCGTAGATCAAATTCCCCCACACTTAGACTTTGCTAGTCCCTAGCAAATACTAAATAAAAGAAAGACTAAAAATATAAAACCAACGTTAGAGCTAGCCTCCACGTTGAACAAATTTCATGGACTCAAATAAATAAAAACAACTTCTAAGCCCTTAGCGTAATTTGTCTCAGAAATTTTCTTAAGTATATGGCAATGGAATCACAAGATTTCGTAGTGAAAAGTTCAACAATTTTCGAGAGATAAGAGAAATATGATCATGTCATGAACAAGTAGGACTTGGAGTAAACGATGGTGAAAAAGCTATGCATGTTTCGAACAAGTTTAAATCAATCTCACATGGATGCACTCATCATATTTTCACTCATGAAAAGAGGTTCACTCAAAATGTATATGTATTGTATCGAAATACCTCATAATTACTTGCACAAATGAACCAAACCATATGCTTACTCATGTAACTTACTCAACTAATTGAAGGCTACTCATCTTAAGGATCATAAAGGACTTTAGAAAGGTTGTAATGAGGTTAAGGCTAAGGCATTCGAAATTTAGATAAGTGGTGGTGTAAAAACGTTCCAAAGACTTAGTTTAGCACTTAGAATTCTTCAAATTCGTGGCTCATCCTTTCTACACTTCTTCTTGTGTCAAACTTCAAGATCGGGGGCCAATTTTCATCTTTTTGGGCCCTAACTTCATTCTAAACTTCACTTGTCCAAACTTTTACACTTAGAACTTTTGCCGGAGAGCTTTTACACATTTTTTTTTCTTTTCTTTTGCTCTAGATTTTTTTTTCGGCAATCAACTCTTTTGGACAAGTCTTCCCTTCTTTGTATTCTTTCATCACTTTTTTCTCCACTTCTTTTATGCTAGCTTCGAAACCTCTTCACCAAGTCTTTGAACAATGTTTGGAAATTCTACACTAGGCTAAGTGTTTAGATATGTACGTGGTAAATGAAAGAAAAGGCTTAACATAGGCACAAAGGGGTAATCTAAGGGTGTCGCAACTCGTGCGCACAATGGAACACAAGGCCATTTGGTTTAAGTGGTGGTAACCTAATTTGCCTTTAATCATATCCAAAATCAGAGCATAAATCAACTTAAAAGCGTTGTAAATCTACATGAGTAAGTTCTAGTAATCTCTAGTTCATTAAAATCTATGGCAAGTAATTAGATGAAGCATGTTTTGTTTTTGAAAACCATATGCACAAAATTCACTCTCAAATGAAGTAATGTAGGCTCAAAAACTCACTTTTAGGTTTGTATGATTTAAAACTTATTCTAACATGCGAGATCTGTACCAGGTTTAATCAAACCATATCCACTACATGTTATGACAATCAAAATATCTCACTTATCACAAGAAATCAGTTTAGTGCTTATTCACCGCCATATGTATTCTTTTCGGTCCATTTTCATCATAGACGTACTAAGGGCATCCTAAAAATGAAAAAGACTCTTTAAAAATCCTAAGTTAAATAGAAAGACATAAAATAAAATTTTTTTAGGGCATCATCCGTCGGAAAGTTCCATTGTCCGCCCGGTTTTAACAATTTATGACTTCAAATAAGGTTGTAAACCCCTCCCCCACACTTAAACTCTACATTGTCCTCAATGTATTTAAAGGAATCATAGAATTTCGTATGAAGGGAGAGACCCACGAAAATTTTAGCTAAGGAAAGTAAATAAGCAATGAAATTAACAAGATAAGGGAGGAGAGAACAAATCCTTGGCGATTCCTCCATTGGGTTGCCTCCCAACAAGCGCTTGTTTTTTTTTAACGTCTTACAGCCTAGACGTGATAGTTCTTCATGTTGTGTTTGACGGAATTTGGTCCTCAAGCCGTGAATCTTCAATGATGATGAAATGATAACCGGCAAAGTGTCATTCTCTCCCAAGTAAGCATACTTCAAATGAGCCGATAACACTTTGAGTTCTAACTCCGGTGCCTTAATCACGGATGGAACAAGCTTGTTTTCTCCATAAGCCAACGGAATTGGAGGTGGCCTATTTGCAATCCGTGGAGCCTCATTGAGTGCCATAGCCATCTCGAGAATTCTAGGCTCCAAAATCTCGATAAGTGTATTAAAAAGGGCTTCATCCCCGAGTCGAGTCAGCCCCGCTCCTTCTTGAATAGCAATGTCTAGCACATCATCTCCAATGGCGTCTAAGTGTTGTTGAGCTGCTTCTTCTACCATATCCATCGAAAATATTGCATTGACACCTGCCGTGGGAACTTTCATGGCATCTAATATGTTGAAATCAATCTTTTCTCTGTCAATCTCCATGGAAAACGTTCCCTCAAAAACATCTATCTTCGTTCTTGTAGTCCTCATGAAAGGTCGTCCAAGAAGCAACGGCGTGGTGTTCAAAGGACTCTCTTCCATGTTAACAATGTAGAAATCTGTTGGGAAAATTAGGTTGTTGACTTGCACAAGAACATCTTCAACGTATCCCCTAGGATACTTATGCGAACGGTCGGCTAGTTGAATGATGACATTGTCTTGTTTGAGCTCGCCTAGATCCATGGATGCATATAAGTAATAGGGCATTACGTTAATGGATGCACCAAGATCTAGCATAACATCTTCGAATTTGTTGTCACCAATCACGTGATCTACACGTTTTCTACGTGATTCTTAATATGTTTTTCCCTTCATTTAGCTTCGTTAGGGCTCTAAGTATTTCATTTCTAACTTACTTTAACGTTTTAGGTACAAAATAAAGAGGAATCAATAAAGGAGGCAGAATTGAGCTTAAAATGCACTAAGCGGAGATTTTCCCAATTTGGTTAGGGAAATGATCTTTCCCTACCCGAATTAGGAATGAATGTCAGCCATGAAATTAACGTCTACATCATGAAAGGAAGCATTGAAGCTAAAACGAAGAAGAAACGAAGTTTCCTAATCTCACTAGGAATTTCCGGAAGAGCAGAAAAATGATGACGGGATCATGTGCGAAAGTTACTAATTTTGGGTTCCAAATGGTTTCTAAAAAGTGTGACCAAATGGTTTCCAGAATTAGTAACCCAAATGAAATGAAAAATGATGTCATTTGTCCCGGTCAAACCAGGAAAAGAAGATGGTGCGCATGGAGTATATTCTGGCCGAATATTGCATATCTTGCTTGCCTAATTCATTGCCGAATCATGTGTATCTTCACTACCATATTTGAGACCGAAATATCCAAGATATTATGCCCAAATTCGGACTAGATATTCCTTGGGAATCAAGAAGAACAAAATCTGGCAAGATATCTCAAATCAGAAATCAGGAAAATAATCCGTCAACTTCTTCAGACGATTGCGAACAGCCCAGACCTCTGATTAATGCATATGATACCTCGTTGGAAAGATCTTTGAATTATCTTTCCAACGACACCAAGATCGCAATTTTTGGAGATCTACAGCTCCCGGAATGTCCGTTTTACCAAAAAGGGTCAGATCTGTCCGGAAAGAGAAAGAAGAGATTTTCCTTGTGCACCAAGCTCATCCTTGTGCCTATAAATTGAAGACTTCGGCTCATTCATCATCATCTCTCATTCTAGTACTCAAAGCTCTGCCCAAAACACCACCTCTCCTCCCTTGCACCAAATCTGAAGAAGCCATCCCTCCAACGCCATAAACACCATCCTCCACCGAAATATTAGGGGAGTCCCGAAGTATTTCGCCATCTCCATTGAAGATCAGCTTACACCAAGTAGTCTAGGGGAGTCCCGACAACAAAAAGTGTAACCATAACTCTTCTCTTATTTTTTTGTATTTTTGGCATTCTTTGGAGTGAAGTTGTAAAGGAATTTGGTTATATAATTCTAGTTAATTTTCTGCCATCTTCTAGTTCTTACGTTTTTGCTATACATGTTTATTCTATGCTTAATACTTAATCTGAATGCAGGGGAGTCCCGGTTTAGATTATTGATGTGTTAGGGGAGTCCCGAAGCACTTAATCACGAAATTAACATGAGTTATATAGTTGAGGACGTAGGCACTTTTAGGTTGCATGAAATTGGTTAGGTTATAAAGAGTTAGAGAAAAAGATGAGATGATCACATGTATATATTAGATAGGTTTTATTTTCGGTTTAGTTAACATGTTTAGGTTCTTTGATTCTTGTTTGTTTTGCTTATCTATGAGTATAAAGCATGATAGAGTCCAAGGATTTCTAAGTGTGTTTTACTTGCCATGTTCTTGTCTTTAATTTCGTAGGTCATTAGAACACCAATTCAAACTCCCCCCATACTTTCTAACGTTTTCATGCAGGTGAACACCCTACAATCCCCGGTTAAGAACGATACCCTATTTACCAATGCTACATCTACACAAAAGGGTTTTAAATTGCATTTCGTCTAGATTGATTATTGAGTGTTAATTTAGTAGTCACTTTAGGCGTTATCAATTTTTGGCGCCGTTGCCGGGGATTGTTAAGTTTTATTTGTGTGTTTTCGTTTGTGCATATGTGAAATTGTGTAAATAAGTTTATTTTGGTTTTCAGTTTTCGGAACACCTACTGTCCCGTTTTTGTGCAATTTATTTGACGTAGCTAGAGGTCTTAGAAAATTATGATGTTCATTGGTATGTCTAGTTTACAGAGTTGTTCATTGGTATGTCTAGTTTCTGGCTGTAAAATTTCATTGAAATCGGACTAACCAATAATTTTGGAAAATTCTGACATGCAGCTGTGTTCAAACTGTGCGATTCTGGATTGTGTAGTTGTTCTGAAATTTGTAAATAATACATACATGTTTATAATTTTAATTTTTGTTCATACTAACCTTTGTTTTGCAGCCATCTAACACGTTAAAGGAAGTCTTCAATTTACATTGAGTACATGAAATTGGTTGATTAAGTCTCACTCTTTGGAATAGATGGCGCCTCTTTTTCTGGTTTATCTCCTTAACCCTTTGTGTTTCATTCGAAATACAAGGTTGTGGGCGGAGTCTACTAAGAACTTGAGGGAGTGTGTTACTCTCGAAATATTGGCTGAATGTCGGACATGGTGTCTAGATGGGATATGACTGGTGACAGGTTTTGGATCTAAGAAAGAGAAACATCATTGGAGTACATCCCTTGATCACGGTAGCCTCGGGTTGTTTCTCGAAATTAGTCCTACCTCTCGCGTTATCTCTATCCCTACTGGCCATGTTTTTCGATTGATCCAAGGTCGATTGATTGAGAATGCATACTTTATCGCGCGGGTCGCACGTCCATTGAAAGACCTAAAAACCAGATTCGAGTACTCTCTTTAAATTGTAGGCGCACTCAATTTGGACATGCTTGGACATAATACTATGTCGAAATTGTGTGTTTGTGCATATTAACTTGTAAAAGGATTAACCACATTGCATTTTTAGCTTGCATAACCTTCTGGCGGCTTTGTGATGCTTGGATTTCATCACCGAGTACCCTAACCTAAGTGAAGTTAGGGACATGAGGCCAAGAGATAGGTCACGTTTTGCATCATGAATTAGCACGTAACTTTTGTGTTTTCTGCAGGTTCTAACATATTTTCTCTTATGCATTCACTCCATCTTTCACGTAGGATTGTTGTTTGATGCATTTTTTGTAATGAAAGTGTGTTATGCATGAATTCGATGTGAATTATTGTTTGCTTGCATTTGAACTTTGTTTATATGTGTTTATACTAAATTTCGTGGCTTACACATACTACTAACCTTAATTTGCAGAAAACGTTGTTTAGTGTGTGTCTTAGTTCATTTCATTCATATGCATAGCCTTTAGGATGTCTAGATCATTTGCATTACATGGTAGATTGCATTTAGTGTATAAAATGTCATAACTTAGTGTTTTTAGTGTTCTTATTAAGTTTCGAGTCTTTTGTGTGTTTTTGAGTTTGTTTTAGTAGTTTGAGTGTTTCCTTTGTTTTGTTTTCTTTGAGTCTTTTGTACGTTTTGGCTTAGTATCTTGCATTCATTGTGTATTCTTTTGATACTAACACTTGGTCTTTGGTGGATGATTTAGGCTATTCTTGTATGTCCAACGCATCATCTTCTACACTCCAAGAGATTACCGACCGTTTAGCACGACTTAAATCTCAAGCACTACAGGATCAAGAGAGCTACGGTTTAGGACAGCCTGTTTTTGAAGAAGTGGTAGTTGAATCTCCCCATTCATCACACTCCACCGAAATTTCATTTGCAGAAGAACAAGATATGGGCGACGGAGCGAACAACAACATTCCTCCAAACATTGGGGCTCCTCCACGAGTTACACTTCGCCAATCTACTTGTTCAAATGCATGGAGTAGTGGTCCATCATGCATTGCGTTTCCGGAGCCTGTCGGAGACAAGAAAGATGTTGAGTTGAAGAGTGGTTTCCTCCACCGATTGCCTATCTTCCATGGGCTGTCCAATGAAGATCCGAACATGCACTTAAGACAATTTCAGTTCATCTGTTCGAGTATGAAGCCCATGGAAGCCGATGAGGAAATCTTCAAGCTCAAAGCTTTTCCCTTCACTCTTGTGGATAGAGCTCAAACTTGGCTTTTTGAACTTCCGCCAAACCACATCATCACATGGAAACAACTTGCGGATAGTTTCTTGGCTAAGTACTTTCCGGCCTCGAAGATTACTGTTTTGAGGAAGAAAATCACGGGAATTACCCAAGCTTCGGATGAATCCTTTGGCCAATACTATGACCGTTTCAAGCTTCTTTGCGCCACTTGCCCTTCCCATGGATTCTCGGAGACCAACTTAATGAATTACTTCTATGATGGTCTCAAACCGATTGATCGTGAACTTCTTGATGCCGCTGCGAATGGAGCATTTATGGACTTGGATGAGACTCAAGCCCGTACACTTTTGGAGAATCGAGCTAACAATGATGCTCAATATGGGATGGCTCCTCGAAAACAAGTGAATGAAGTGAGTTCAAGCAAGGTTGCAGATGAGAAGTATGACAAGCTAGCCTCTATGCTAGAACAAGTACTTGAACTCGAAGCTAAGAGAGCCAAGGGAGCTCAAGGACTAGTTTGTGGCGTTTGTCATTGTGACGACCCGAACCAGAATCAGCAGTATGATCAGCTTGATTGATGAGTTTGTGTGTAGTCACAGAATTGTTCGACAGTTATTGAATCGCCAGGCTCGTTAACGACTTAATTATTGGCCGAGAATTGGAGCTGGGTCTCTTTTCGAGAGTCGTTCTATATGTGATTATGAGTTCGTAGGAGGTTCCGGATCGTCATTTGGACGACCGAGGAATTAGTTATGAATATTTGAAGTTCAGATTTAAGTGATGGGCTACTTAACGACTAAATTATCGGACGAGAATTTGGTTTCAATTTCTTCACGGAAGTTGTTCAGAATTTAATTTCGAGTTTGTGGGAACTTCCGGAGCATGATTTGGAGTTACAAGGAATTAGTTGCGAATTCTGCCGATTGTGGACTGTTTAGTTGATTTAAATGTGTGTTGGTTCGAATGGTTGATTTTTTATCCGTTTGGCCGATGTGTTTGACTTCGGGTGATTATTGAAGATTATGTTGAGTCGAGTTTGTGGTCGCGAGAATTATTGGAATTGGAGTTACGACGCGAGAGTTATGGAGATTTGAAGTTTGTCGTAATTAATTTGGAAAGTTTCCATATTTGGAAGTATATAAATAGAAGGTTTCCATTTTGGGAAGGTTGAACTATTCATGGCTGGCGTTGACTTGGTCAACGCGGGGAGAGAGAGAGTAAATGCGACGGTGGCGACTTGCTCACGGCTCGCCGGCGGCGTGGGGATTCCGGCCACCCCACGGCTTGCCTCCGGTCTTGTTCTCTTCGTCTCGAGGTCACGAGTCTAGCCCCGGTCATGTTTTCCGGCATGGTGCACGGTGGAGAGAGAAATAGTGAGCCAAAGTTTGTGAAATTTTGGGTTAATGGTGGTTTTCGATTCGGGTAGAGTTGAACTTCAAGAGATACTGGGTTTTGTAGCTCTCTTCAAGGTGATTCTAACCATATAAACATTGTGTTCTAATTTGATTTGTGGATTGAGAATTTTGGGATTGAAATTTGTGAACCAATTCGGTTTTACATGAAATTGACCTAGTTAGAGTTTGAATTGGACTTTGGTGCAGTTGACAAAGTTGCTCAGTGGGTGATTTTGAGTGGAATAGGGGTGGCTCCGCCGTGAAACTCTCCGGTCAACAGTGGCGCCGCCGTGGACGACGGTCAACGGCGGCGGTCAACGGTCAGAGTTGACTTTTTGACTTTCGACAAGTCGCATGTCATTTGACTCGAAATCGCGCCCCGATCGCAGTGGGGAGGTTCGTTTTTCGAGTTGAGCGTCCGAACGTAAAGCGAGGTATTGAAGTGGTATAAACGGATTTTCGACGATTCGTCGACTTTGAGTTATCTGTTTCCGAGAACGGTGGTTTCTCGTGGTTTGATTTGTATTGTCGAGTTATGAGCTTGAGATATGGATTTTGTGAATATTCAGGTGTTCGTGATCGTTGTTTTGGCGAGGGACTTTCCGCCGGATCACGGGTTAACGCGAACCGCGTTACGCAAGCGTGTGAGTGGACAAGTTTCTATTTACACTGTTGATTTTGCGAGTTCGTGGATTTATTGATTTCCGTATTTAAATTATACGATGATTGAGATATATGTTATTTTCGGAGGTGTTGTTATGTGTTTATGGGTGATGGCATTTATAGCATCGATGCTACCAGAGTTGAGAGATTCCTCTGGCCCAGAGTTGAGAGATTCCTCTGAAGCAGGGTTGAGAGATTCCCCTGAGTGCCGCCGGGGTTGAGAGATTCCCCTGGCCTTTCACCGTCAGGTTTGAGCGATTCACCTGACGTCGGGCTTGAGAGATTCGCCCGACAACCTCCATATATATATGTGTTGTGTTGTTGTGTTTTCCGAACTCGCACTGTTTTATATTGAGTATGTTTATAAACTGGTGAAAGGCATATATTTATTTTCGTCCACTCACTCTAACGTTTTATTTGCCTTTCCCCTGGGCTTTTCGGTTTCCGTGCCCAGTTTGCAGTTCGGACTCTGATGTCACACGTCGTGGTTGGAGGCATAGTACTCGAGCTACCTTGTTGCTTCCAGTAGGTTCATTGTTCTACCTACTGTGGTATACTTATATGATTATGTATTAGATGTCGCTCTGAGTTTCTGTTGAATATGTTATACGATTTTCACACCGGATTTCAGTAAAGTACTATTATATGTATTGTTTACTTTACTATTGAGATATTGAGAAATCCGGATGGGATTGGTGCCCACGGTTTGCTTTTTGTGGCATAGGATGAAGTGTATTTTCCGTGTGCAGGTATTGGTAATTCTACGCTAGTAACGAATCTCTGCCCAAATTTCGAAAAGTTTTTGTTGGTTCATGTTTTCGAAGGGGTTCGATTCCGGTTTAGGATGCTAAATCGGGGTTGGGTCCTTTCAGTCATATGCAAGGACACCACAATGATCAATGTCCTAGCATGATGGAGCAACAACAAGGAGACATGAAACAAGCCAACGCCATAGGGGGATATCAAGGGGGCCAACGTTACAACAATTATAACAACAACAATTTTGGCAACCGTGATCATCCAGGTTTCAAGTGGGGATCAAATGAGGGATGTCTCAATCCTCCGGCATCTCAACAAGGCTACCAACGTACCCCATTTCAGCCTAGGCCGCCAATGCCTCCACAAATGCCGCCACCTATGCAGCAAGCTCCGGCCCAACACTTCACCAATCCGGACTACGATAAAATGCTTTCCCAACTGTCCGCTTCTACACAAGTTCTTTTGGATGGACAAGCAAAGACGAAGGACACGTTGGAGTCTCATGGCCGAGATATTGGTGAGATCAAAAAGCAAATGGGTCAACTTGTGGACTTCATGGGACAAATCCGACAAACCGGACAGCTACCACCGAATACTATCCCCAATCCGAGGAATGTGAATGCCATACAAACACGGAGTGGGAAAGTACTAGAAGCACCAAAGACTAAGAGATCTCATCTTGATGAAGTTACAATCGAAGACATCACTCATGAGGAAGAAGATGAGAGTGATCCAGCCACAATGGAGGCTGAGAAGAAGAAAGTGATGCCAAATGTCACTAAGGCACAATCACCCACGCCATCATCCCCAACAAAAGGTAAAATTCCTATCCCTTCAAGTACGGTTATTACTAATTCCCAGTTTGCTAGTGCACCTTTCCCAAGCAGACTTTCGAAGTCCAAGAAGGAGGATGAGCAATATGAAGACATTTTGGATATCTTCCGGAAAGTGCAAGTGAACCTACCCTTGATTGAGTGCATAAAGCAAGTGCCGATTTATGCAAAATTTCTCAAAGAGTTATGCACCCAGAGGAGGCAAACGAGGGAGAAGGAGGTGGTGAAGGTGAATGCAACCGTGTCAGCGGTTTTACAACGTCGGCTACCCCCAAAATTGAAGGATCCGGGAAGTTTTTCAGTCCCGTGTGTTATTGGTGACAAGAATTTCGAAGATGTCATGCTTGATCTTGGAGCTTCCATCAACGTTCTGCCATACTACCTCTTCGAATCGATGGAGCTTGGAGAGCTGAAGCAAGATAATGTCATCATACAACTAGCCGATCGTTCGCATAAGTATCCAAGGGGATACGTTGAAGATGTTCTGGTTCAAGTCAACAACCTCATATTTCCAGCAGATTTCTACATTGTTGACATGGAGGAGAGTCCTTTGAATACCACGCCACTTTTGCTTGGACGTCCCTTCATGAGAACCGCAAGAACGAAGATAGATGTGTTTGAAGGTACCTTTTCCATGGAAATCGATGGAGAAAGGATTGAGTTCAGCATCCTTGACGCGATGAAATTCCCAACAACAAGTGTGGCTGCCATTACCTCGTATGACATTGTGGAAAACATGGCGCAGCAACACTTAGACACAATTGGAGAGGATGAACTCGAAATGGCCATCCAATTAAGAGCGGGGCTGACTCGACTCGGGGATGAAGCCCTTTTTGATGCTGTAATTGAGATTTTGGAGCCAAGGATTCGTGAAATGGCCATGGCACTAAATGAAGCACCACGTTATGAAGGTATACCACGTCCTCTTTCTATTTCTTATGGTACTAACAAGCTAGTTCCCTCCATTGTTAAGGCACCAGAATTGGAGCTCAAAGTGTTACCGGATCACTTGAAGTATGCATACTTAGGAGAAGATGATACTTTGCCGGTAATCATATCATCAACGTTGGAGAAGGATCAAGAGGACAAGTTGGTGCTTATGCTTCAAAAATACAAGACTGCCATAGGTTGGACGCTCGCGGATATCAAAGGAATCAATCCGGCAACATGTGTGCATCGGATTTTGCTGGAAGATGGCGCCAAACCTACACGTGAAGCGCAGAGGAGACTCCATCCGCCAATGATGGAAGTTGTGAAGAAAGAGGTAATTAAACTCTTAGATTGTGGAGTTATTTACCCAATTTCAGATAGTAGGTGGGTCTCCCCCGTCCAAGTTGTGCCAAAGAAGTCTGGAATTACAGTTGTGAAGAATGCGGAGAATGAGCTTGTTCCTCAACGAACCGTCACTGGTCATCGAGTTTGCATTGACTATAGGAAGCTCAATGCCACCACAAGGAAGGATCACTTCCCTTTGCCATTCATTGATCAAATGCTAGAGCGGTTGGCTGGTCACGCATATTATTGCTTCTTGGATGGATATTCCGGATATAACCAAATCAGCATAGCGGAGGAGGATCAAGAGAAAACAACGTTCACATGCCCATTTGGAACGTTTGCTTATCGTCGCATGCCATTTGGATTATGCAATGCTCCCGGTACGTTTCAACGTTGCATGCTTTCTATCTTTTCTGATTACATTGAGCAGATTATAGAAGTCTTTATGGACGATTTTAGTGTATTTGGGAGGGATTTCGATGCATGCTTAGGAAATCTAGAACTTATTTTGCAAAGATGCGTTGAAACTAACTTAGTGCTGAATTGGGAGAAGTGCCATTTCTTGGTCACTCAAGGGATAGTTCTAGGTCACATAGTTTCGAAAAAAGGAATAGAAGGTGATAAATCTAAGGTAGATCTTGTTCGCTACTTACCCTCTCCGACTTCGGTTAGAGAGGTTCGTTCTTTTCTTGGTCATGCAGGATTTTACCGAAGATTCATCAAGGACTTTTCCCACATAGCTCGTCCCTTGTGCAAATTGCTTCAAAAGGACATCACCTTCGAGTTTGATGAAGAGTGCAACGTTGCCTTTGCAAAATTGAAGGAGCTACTCACGACAGCCCCTATACTTTGTGCACCGGATTGGTCTCTACCATTTGAATTGATGTGTGACGCCTCGGATTATGCCGTGGGCGCTGTCTTAGGACAACGGAAGGAAAAGAAGCCCTACGCCATATACTATGCCTCTCGGACTTTGGATGAAGCTCAAATGAACTACACAACAACCGAGAAGGAACTTCTTGCTGTGGTCTTTGCATTGGACAAGTTTCGATCATACTTGCTGCAAAGTAAGGTGATTGTGTACACGGATCATGCGGCATTGAAGTATTTGATGGCTAAGAAGGATGCCAAGCCACGCCTAATTCGATGGATACTTCTGCTCCAAGAGTTTGACATTGAAATCAAAGACAAGAAGGGAGTAGAAAACGTGGTGGCTGATCATTTGTCAAGGATTGTGCATGAGAAGGAAGCCGTGGCTATTGAGGAAAAATTTCCGGATGAACAACTCTTCGGAATTCAGGTAAGTGCTTCAGAAACTCCTTGGTATGCAGATATTGTTAATTACTTAGTAACCGATAAGTTTCCATCTTCCATGCATAGCTTCCATTGTGACAAGATTAGATTTAATGCTAGGTCTTTCATTTGGGATGAACCTTACTTATGGAAACAATGTTCAGACTTAGTAATTCGTAGGTGTGTCCCGGATAGTGAATTTCAGTCTATACTTGAATTTTGTCACAACTTAGCATGTGGAGGACACTTTGGTTCGAGAAAAACAGCCCTGAAAGTGTTGGAGAGTGGATTCTTTTGGCCTAGTATCTTTCGTGATGCTCATGAGTTCTGTTCTAAATGTGATAGGTGCCAAAGATCCGGTAATATAGGACCTAGAGATCAAATGCCACAAACTTACATTCTTAATGTCGAAATCTTTGATGTCTGGGGTATTGATTTTATGGGACCTTTTCCTCCCTCTAACGGTTTTACTTACATTTTACTCGCTGTTGATTATGTATCGAAATGGGTGGAAGCAAAAGCCACCCGTACTAATGATTCGCGAGTTGTTGCAGATTTTCTAAAGGCTAACATTTTTACAAGGTTTGGAATGCCACGCGTTCTAATCAGCGATGGAGGTAGCCATTTTTGCAACAAGACGGTGGAAGCTTTGATGAGAAAGTATGGAGTTACACATAAGGTTTCGACACCTTATCATCCTCAAACAAATGGATTGGCTGAAGTTTCCAACCGTGAGATCAAGAAGATCTTGGAGAGAACCGTTAAGCCGAACCGGAAAGATTGGAGTCAATGCTTAGATGATGCGTTGTGGGCATATAGGACTGCCTACAAAACTCCCATTGGTATGTCACCTTTTCGATTGGTTTATGGGAAGGCATGTCATCTTCCGGTGGAGATAGAGCACAAAGCATGGTGGGCTGTGAAGAAGTTTAACATGGATCGAGATGAAGCTGGTCTACATCGAAAGCTACAACTATGTGAGCTCGAGGAAATTAGGAATGACTCATTCGACAATGCTTGGATCTACAAGGAGAAACGAAGGCTTTTCATGACAAAATGATCCGTCGGAAGGAGTTCATAATTGGCCAGCAAGTGGTACTCTTCAATTCTCGACTTAAAGTATTTCCCGGAAAGCTACGCTCTAGGTGGATGGGACCTTTCATTGTTATTGAAATTTTCTCACATGGAGCTGTTCTTATCAAAAATCCAACAACCGGGAATGAATTCAAAGTTAATGGCCATCGTTTGAAGCCGTATTATGAGAAATTCAAGGAGCATAACGTGGAAGAGGACACTCTTAAAGACCCGGCCACTTCAAACACATGATAACATGGAGCACATCTCGTCTAGGCTGCAAGACGTTAAAAAACAAGCGCTTGTTGGGAGGCAACCCAATGGAGGAGTCTACAATCAGATTTGCATTCTCTTCCCCTTATCTTTTTAAATTTCGTTGCTTTTACATTTCTTAGTTAGCTTTTTCGTAAAACCTATATTCCATCTTGATTCTATGTTTTACTTGATTACATTGAGGACAATGTAGAGTTTAAGTGTGGGGGAGGGGTTTACAACTTTATTTGAGTCATAAATTGTAAAAACCGGGCGGACAATGGATTTCCGGCGGATGATGCCCTAAAAAAAATGTTTTCTAGAGTCTAATTTAGTGTAGTGGATGAACACTTGTCTTTTAGTAAGATATCCTTGTGACTTGGTGTCTAGAAGGGGACGGTTGCTAGGACGGATTTTGGATGTGAGAAAGAACTTGTTCGAAATCACTCCTACCTCTCTTGGTCTCTCTCGCCAACTGGCCATGTTATTAAGGTTGCCCAAAGAAGATGAGGACTAAATCTATGCTTGTTTGAGAGTCTTGAGTCTTTTTGTTTTAACTTAGCGTTTTAAAGAATCTTAGGATGCCCATAGTTAGTCTATGATGAAAATGGACCAAATTTGAACAATATGGCGTTGCATTCATGATTCTTGTGTTAATTGAGTTATTTTGAGTGTCATGACATGTAGTAGATATGGATAGTTAAACGTGGTACAGATTTCGCATGTGAGAATAAGTTTAAGTCATATGAACCTTAAACGTGAGTTTTGAGCCTATATATTTCTTTTTGGAGAGAATTTCGTGCATTAGTCTCAAAACTAAGCATGTGCATCATATGATTACTTGCCATAGATTTTAATGAACTAGAGATTACTAGAACTTACTCATGTCGAATTTGCAAAGCTTATAGTTGACATATACTCTGATTTTGGATATGATTAAAGGCACTTAGGTTTTCCACCACTTAGCCAAATTGCCATGAGTCCTATATGAGCGCACGAGTTGCGACACCCCTAGAAAGCCACTTTTGAGCCTACATTGAGCCTTTATTTCGTTGACCTTATATGCATCTAAACACTTAGCCTAGTGTAGAGTTCATACCCTTGTTCTAAAGACTTGGTGAAGAATTTCGAAGCTAGTATCAAGGAATGTGGCGTGTGAATGGAGAAAAGAGAGGGGAATTCTTGTCCAAAAGCTGAAAAAGTGTGATTGCCAAAAGAAAAAGAAAGAAAAAAAAAAGATAGAAAATAAGCTCTCTGGCGATATGTTCAAAGAACAAAGTTTGGATCAAGAGAAGAAAATAATGAAGTTTGGGTCCAACACAATGAAATTTGGCCCTTGTTTATGAAGAATTGACCATGGAGGCGTGGAAAAGATGAAGGAGTTTGATTTCAAGAAGTTTTTGATATTTCGACTAAGTCTTTGGAACGTGTTTACCACCACATATCTATATTCCAAATGCCTTAGCCTTGCCCCATTACAACCCTTCAAAAGACCTTTTTGATCCTTAAGATGAGTAGCAGTTAATCTGTGGAGTAAATCGCATGAGTAAGCATATGGTTTGGTTCATTTGTGCAAGTATTCATTCATGAGGTTTTCAAATACTTCTATCCATTTTGAGTGAAAATATGATGAGAGAATCCATGTGAGTTGATTTGAACCTCATTCGAAACATGCGTAGCCTTAAACATCACCATTGTTTACACCATGTCTTACTTGTTCATTACATGAATCATGGCTTGATTATCATTTGAAATTTTGCAATGTCATCGCCATACACTTATAAAAATTTATGAGACATCTTTAACTTAAGGGCTTAGTTGTTTTGTTTTTAGTCTTAGATTTTTCCAACTTGGAGACTAGCTCCAACGTTGGAACCTTTCCTTCTTTCTTTCTTTTGCTTTTCTTTTAACTTGTGTCCAAGTATTTGCTAGGGACTAGCAACGTCCAAGTGTGGGGGATTTCATCTACACGTTTTCTACGTGATTCTTAATATGTTTTTCCCTTCATTTAGCTTCGTTAGGGCTCTAAGTATTTCATTTTTAACTTACTTTAACGTTTTAGGTACAAAATAAAGAGGAATCAATAAAGGAGGCAGAATTGAGCTTAAAATGCACTAAGCGGAGATTTTCCCAATTTGGTTAGGGAAATGATCTTTCCCTACCCGAATTAGGAATGAATGTCAGCCATGAAATTAACGTCTACATCATGAAAGGAAGCATTGAAGCTAAAACGAAGAAGAAACGAAGTTTCCTAATCTCACTAGGAATTTCCGGAAGAGCAGAAAAATGATGACGGGATCATGTGCGAAAGTTACTAATTTTGGGTTCCAAATGGTTTCTAAAAAGTGTGACCAAATGGTTTCCAGAATTAGTAACCCAAATGAAATGAAAAATGATGTCATTTGTCCCGGTCAAACCAGGAAAAGAAGATGGTGCGCATGGAGTATATTCTGGCCGAATATTGCATATCTTGCTTGCCTAATTCATTGCCGAATCATGTGTATCTTCACTACCATATTTGAGACCGAAATATCCAAGATATTATGCCCAAATTCGGACTAGATATTCCTTGGGAATCAAGAAGAACAAAATCTGGCAAGATATCTCAAATCAGAAATCAGGAAAATAATCCGTCAACTTCTTCAGACGATTGCGAACAGCCCAGACCTCTGATTAATGCATATGATACCTCGTTGGAAAGATCTTTGAATTATCTTTCCAACGACACCAAGATCGCAATTTTTGGAGATCTACAGCTCCGGGAATGTCTGTTTTACCAAAAAGGGTCAGATCTGTCCGGAAAGAGAAAGAAGAGATTTTCCTTGTGCACCAAGCTCATCCTTGTGCCTATAAATTGAAGACTTCGGCTCATTCATCATCATCTCTCATTCTAGTACTCAAAGCTCTGCCCAAAACACCACCTCTCCTCCCTTGCACCAAATCTGAAGAAGCCATCCCTCCAACGCCATAAACACCATCCTCCACCGAAATATTAGGGGAGTCCCGAAGTATTTCGCCATCTCCATTGAAAGGCAGCTTACACCAAGTAGTCTAGGGGAGTCCCGACAACAAAAAGTGTAACCATAACTCTTCTCTTATTTCTTTGTATTTTTGGCATTCTTTGGAGTGAAGTTGTAAAGGATTTTGGTTATATAATTCTAGTTAATTTTCTGCCATCTTCTAGTTCTTACGTTTTTGCTATACATGTTTATTCTATGCTTAATACTTAATCTGAATGCAGGGGAGTCCCGGTTTAGATTATTGATGTGTTAGGGGAGTCCCGAAGCACTTAATCGCGAAATTAACATGAGTTATATAGTTGAGGACGTAGGCACTTTTAGGTTGCATGAAATTGGTTAGGTTATAAAGAGTTAGAGAAAAAGATGAGATGATCACATGTATATATTAGATAGGTTTTATTTTCGGTTTAGGAAACATGTTTAGGTTCTTTGATTCTTGTTTGTTTTGCTTGTCTATGAGTATAAAGCATGATAGAGTCCTAGGATTTCTAAGTGTGTTTTACTTGCCATGTTCTTGTCTTTAATTTCGTAGGTTATTAGAACACCAATTCAAACTCCCCCCATACTTTCTAACGTTTTCATGCAGGTGAACACCCTACAATCCCCGGTTAAGAACGATACCCTATTTACCAATGCTACATCTACACAAAAGGGTTTTAAATTGCATTTCGTCTAGATTGATTATTGAGTGTTAATTTAGTAGTCACTTTAGGCGTTATCATCACGCAAGGAATAGAAAAGCTCCCCGGATCCTTCAATTTGGGGGGTAACCGACGCTGTAAAACCGCTGAAAAGGTTGCATTCACCTTCACAACCTCCTTCGCTCTCGTTTGCCTCCTTTGGGTGCATAACTCTTTGAGAAATTTCGCATAGATAGGCACTTGCTTTATGCACTCGATCAAGGGCAGATTTACTTGCACCTTCCGAAAGATGTCCAAGATGTCTTCGTATTGATCATCTCTCTTAGATTTCGTCAACCTATGTGGGAATGGTGCACGAGCAAACGAAGCATTAGTATTAACCAAACTTGAAGGGATAGAGTTAATACCTTTGTTTGGGGCAGATTGTGATGATGAGGGTTGTGCCTTAGTGGCGTGAGAAGCCACATTCTTTTCCTTCTCGGCATCTCTAGTAGCCGGATCTTTTTCTAAGTCCTCCTTCTCAAAATAGTGTTAGTATCAAAAGAATATACAAGTAATGCAAGACACTAACCAAAAACGTTGAAAATTAAAAGAAAGCAATAAAAACACACAAAATCACACCAAAACAAATCACACGAAGAAAAACAAACCAAAAACACACGAAAGCTGTAAAACACTAAGTTAAGACACTTCAAGAATTGTAAACGTGAATGCAAGGCTTTAGACTCCCTAAAATGAATGCAAAGTTGATAGAATAAGTTAAGACTCAATTTACACGTTTTCTGCAAAATTAGGCATATTTACAATGCAAAGATTTAGAAATATATATATATATATACAAGTAGAGTAATGCAAGCACACCACGTTTCATTCAAATTCATGCTCAAAACAATTAAATCGTCATTCAAATGCATCAAACAAGAACCTAAGTGAAATATGAAGTGAATGCATAAGAGAAAATGTTAGAACCTGCAGAAAACACACAAAGTTACGTGCTAAATACATGATGCAACGTGACCATACGTTTGGCCTCATGTCCCTAACTTCACTTAGGTTAGGGTACCCGGTGATGAAATCCGAGCATCACAAAGCCGCCGGCAGGTTATGCAAGCTATATGCAACGTGGTTAATTCTTTACAAGTTAAAATGCACACGAAATTTACAAGTAATATGCACAAGTATTTTGTTCATTGAGTTTCGCCCTCGATTTAAAGAGAATACGTTCATTTAGCCTTTAGGTCTTTCATTGGACCTGCGACCCGCGCGTTAAAATGTACATTCTCAATCAATCGGCCTTGGTTCAATCGAAAAACATGGCCAGTTGGGGATAGAGATAACGCGAGAGGCAGGACTAATTTCGACGATGCATCCCGAGGCTTACCGATCATGGAAAGTAGATTTGGTCCTTGTCTTCTTTGGGCAACTTTAATAAGCTTGGCCAGTTAGCAAGAGAGACCACGAGAGGTAGGACCGATTTGAAATCTCGGATCCAAAACCCGTCATAGAAACCGTCACCTTCTAGACACCAAGTTACCAAAGATTTCTTACTTAAAGACAAGTATTCATCCACTTACCGGATCATTGGTATATACTCCATTGATGCAAGCCTTTCTTAGATCCAGAACCTGTCACCAGTCATAACCCGTTCTAGACACCATGTCCGACATTCAGCCAAAATTTCGAGAAAGACATTCCCTCAAGTTCTTTGCAAACTCCGCCCTCGACCTTATGTCCATAACTTCACTTAGGTTATGGTGTGCGGTGATGAAATCCACACATCACAAGGGGTTAAGGAGATAAGAAAGAAAAAGAGGCGCCATCTATTCCAATGAGTGAGACTTAATCAACCAAATTTGCATACTCAATGTAAATCGAAGACTTCCTTTAATATGTACCTATTTACATGGCTGCAAAACAAAAAGGTTAGAATGAAACTTATTATGGACATGTATGACACTTTACATATTATATTCCGACATATATATATATATACACACACTTATTTACACAGATTCACATATTTATAAGCATAAACACACAATTCTTTACAATCCCCGGCAACGGCGCCAAAATTGATTCACGACTTTTGCAACCATTAAATTAACACTTAACAATCAACAAAAACGCATAAACAATTAAAACCCTTTTGTGTTGATGTAGCATTGGTAAATAGGGTATCGTTCTTAACCGGGGATTGAGGGTGCATGCATATTTACGCTATGGTTAAGGGGGGTTTGAAAAGTTTGTTTGTTATCTACGAAAATATACACTAAAACATGGCATAGCAAACACATCGAGAAATCCTAGGTTCTAACATGCTTCACTCATAGACAAGTATAAAACAATCAAGAACAAAGAACCCTAAACATGCTTACTAGACCGAAAATAAACACTAGACTATTATTTACATGTGATCGACTCATCTAGCTTACCCTTGCTCAATCCTAACCTGCAAATTAAACAAAGTTAATCGAAATCCTAACTTCTCAATTCTATAAAACACATGTTCATAATTTGTCGTGCTCGGGATCGCCCTATAGACATACCATTGATTTAGACTCGGGATCGCCCTATATCTAAGCCAAAGCATTAAGCATAGATGAACATGTATAATAAAAACTAAGAAACTAGAACACATGAAAAACAATGGAAAACGTTGCAAGTAAAGAAAGACCGAAATACTAAAAACCACTTCACTCAACCAATAGTTTATACAAGGAGAAGTTACAAAGTAAAGAAGATTCATGTTACACTTTTTAGTCTTCGGGATCGCCCTATGGAGCTAAGGTGTAGATGACTCTTCTTTGGTGGAGGAGACACTCGGGATCGCCCTATATGTCGATGGAGGCAGTTTTGTGGCGGTAGGATGGTGTAAGCTTCTTCTTGGAGAATTTCTTGGCTTCGTGGAGAGGAGAAAGTGTTTAGGCAGAGCTTGAAAGTCTAGAATGAGTGATGATTCAGAATGAGGTCGAGCTCTTGTATTTATAGGTGAAGAATTCCAACTTTCCTCTCCAAACTAGGGATTCCTAGTTTACCCGGGTAGAAATGCCAGCTGGCGACAGCCTGTCTTGAAACGTCTTTTTCGGGAGTTCTAGAGCTCAGAAAATTATGATTTTAGACTCGTTGGAAAGCTTATTCAAAGAGCTATAAAATCCATATAAGGAACGCCATATTTTGAATTGAATTGCGACTTCGGTGGCCTCTTGAAGTTACAGGTCTGTTCTGAGATCTTCTTTCCTTATTCCACTCTAGATATTTCTTTCTTGATTTCCAAGGAATATACTCCTTGCCGAATTTCTTCAAGATATTCAAGATATTTGGTTTTCAAATATGGCAAGTGTGATCTCAATATTTCGGCCATGTCTTCTTTCCAAAAATGCATGCCGACTTGATCTTTCCTGGTCCACGTAGGAGAAATGCATTCGTTCTTCATTTGGGAAACCATTTGTGCATACTATTTTAGTAACTTTTACGAATACCATTTCTCAAGCATTTTGCGCGTCTCGAACATTTCGCCACGTCATTCCTTGTTGATTTAGGAAACTTCATTTTTCAGCTCCGCGAAACTTTCCGAGTTGTCGAACCATTTGCATTCCTAACCCGAGTAGGAATCCTAGTCAAAGTAGGAAACACCATTTTTCCTAAGCGAATTAGGAAACCTCCATTTGCTGCGTTTTAGGCTCCATTTCACCTCTTTTATTGCACTCCTTTATTCAAAACCTAAAAACAACAAAGTAAGTAAAAAATGATAGTACTAAGGTCAAGACAAAGCTAAATGTAAAGAGAAAGACATTAAGAATCAAGCATAAAATGCGTAGATCACCCCACATATATTTGGATTTATTACTTGTTGATTAACCTCTTTGTGAGGCAAAAATCAAGTCGGACTCCAGAATCTCATTTTATCCTCAAGATCGCGAGGTTTTGACTGTTTTAGGAGAGTAATGAGATTTGATAGATATAAAATGTACCAAAATGGATCCCCACATATATTTGGATTTATTACTTGTTGATGAACCTCTTTGTGAGGCAAAACTCAATTCGGACTCCGAAATAGCTCATAAGTCCGAAAAATTCCCCGAAAATTTCTACGAGCATGAAATTTAAAACTCTACGACTTTCGCGAAGAAAGCCGGACTAAATTTTCGCCCGAGGAAAAAGTCGTTAACAAAATCTCATGAGGTGCATAATTGGCGGAAAACCTTAATCGTAAAAGTTAACATAACTGGTTTGGATCGGTACTGCGTATATCAAATTCCCCCACTTATCGGTACAACGGTCCCTAGTAAAAACTAAATAAAAGAAAGACTAAAAATAAGAGAACACACTAAAATCCAACGTTGGAGCTAATCTCCTTATTCGGAAGATTCTAAGGACTTTTAAATAATACAACCACTTCTAAGCCCTTAGCTAAAATGTCTCAGAAATTTCTTTAAGTTTTGATAACGCGTAAAACATGCATCAAATATTAACACAAAGTAGACACTCAACACATAGTTCACACGTATGCAATTTAAAACCCTTCTTTGTAGATGTAGTATTGATAAGTAGGGATCGTTCTAACCGGGGATTGAGGGTACTAATGCATGACAACGTTTATGAACAGAAAATAAAAGGTATGGGGGGTTTGCAAGTTTTTGGTTTAATTAACTACGAAAATAATAACAAAACATGGCAAGAAACAAATCCAGAAACACTGGAATGCTTAACTCATAGACAAGAAAACAATCAAGAATCCTAGAACTTCTAAACATGCTTGAAACCAAAAATGAAACCTAATCTAACATATATACAAATGATCGACTCATTCATTTTATCTAACTCTTACAACTAAGTCATATTATATGCAACCTATTAGTATCTAAGTTTTTAGCCGAGTTAACATGCATGATCTTCTTTAGTGCTTCGAGAATTTGCCCTATGACACATCTACCAACTTGACAAGGAATTTGCCTTAGCCTCAATTGATGCATTAAGTCTAACATGCTCGACATAAATTCTAAGACACAAAACAGATTACGAAATAACACTTCAAAGATGTAAACCGAAATACTCATTAATCCCAAAACAATAAACCAAATATTCAACAAGAATGAAAGTAGGAGGGATCATGTTACACTTTTGCTCGGGAATTTTCCCTATACAGTAGTGGAATCGGGGTTCTATGGAGATGGAGAGTCCCTAAAGGAATTTGCCTTATAGTGAACTCGGTGGAGGATTTTGTGTATGGCTTGTGGAGGAGACGGCTTCATGGAGAATTTCTGGCTCTTGGAATGGAAGGGAGTATTCTGGCAGAGTGTTGGCTATAGAATGAGTGATGATGATGAATGATTCGAGCTCCCTAATTTATAGAAGAAGATTAGGTCTTTTCCTACCAAAACAAGACTTTCCTCATGTACCCGGGTAAATCTGACAGCCTGTCTTCAAACGTGTTTTCCCGGAGTTGTAGACATTAGAAAATTATGACTCTTGATTCGTTGGAAAGAAGACTTCAAGGGCTATTAAATAACATATCTGATCATTTATTCGGAGTTGATTTGCATATTCGGTGATCCTTTGAAGTTACAGGTCTGCAGCTTGGATATTCTTTCCTTATTGCATGAGAGATATTCACCTTCTTGATTTTGTTCTTCTTTCTCTCCAAGGAATATCTTGGCCAATCTTGCCTTATTCTTGCAATATATTTCGTGCTTCATATCAGGCATAAATGAGATATAATTGATACATATGATTTGGCCATCTCTTCTTGCCTGATCTACCACTTTTCTTCTTTCCTGACCCGAGCGGGAGAAATGCTTCATCTTCATTTGCACCATTTGACATCATTTTCATTTGTCATTTGGGTTGCTATTTCTTGACACCATTTGGGAAACACATTTTAGTAACCATGTGAAGACCATTTCTCGGACAATTTCTTCTCCAAAATTAGAAACTTCCTCCTTATTGCGTGTTGAGCTCATTTCTGCCTCCTTTATTCATTTCTCTTTATTTTGTCCTATAAATCATAAAGTAAGTAAGATACAAAGATACTAAGTTCTAAACAAAGCTAAATGTAAAGAGAAAGACATTAG
The DNA here is from genome assembly GCA_946800695.1 of Geum urbanum. NCBI lineage: Eukaryota > Viridiplantae > Streptophyta > Magnoliopsida > Rosales > Rosaceae > Geum > Geum urbanum. The sequence goes on along the minus strand of OX327017.1, from coordinate 12,470,953 downwards.
GAATCAAGCATAAAATGCGTAGATCAAGTGTATGGCGATGGAATCACAAGAATTAAGATTTAAACCTCAATAATTTCGAGAGATAATAGAGATATGATCATGTCATAAAGAAGTAAGACTTGGAAGAAAACACTGGTGAAGTTAAAGCTATGCATGTTTCGAACAAGTTTAAATCAATCTCACATGGATGCATTCATCATATTTTCACTCATGAAAAGGGTTCACTCAAAGTGTATATGAATTGAATCGAAAACCTTATGAATATGATGAATTAGAACATTTTCCGGAGACCTTTTACACTTTTTTCTTTTCTTTTGCTCTCAATTTTTTTTCTTTTTTTTTCTTTTGTATTTGCGGAAATCATACTTCTTTTTTCAATATTTTGGACAAGTCTTTTCTTCCTTTTTATTCTTCCAACAACTTTTCGCCACTTTTTTTGTGTGCTAGCTTCGAAATCTCTTCACCAAATCTTTGAACAAGGTTAAGAAATTCTACACCAGGCTAAGTGTTTATATATGTATGTGGTAAATGAAAGAAAAAGCTTAATGTAGGCACAAAGGGGTAATCTAAGGGTGTCGAAACTCGTGCGCACAAAAAGGACACATGGGTTTTTGGTTAAGTGATGGAAAACCTAAATGCCTTTCATGATCTGATCTACACATTTTATGCTTGATTCTTAACGTCTTTCTCTTTACATTTAGCTTTGTTTTGACATTGTTTTGACCTTAGTAAATATGTTTCTAACTTAGTCTCTACGCATACTCTAAGTGTTTAATTTAGTAGTTAGTTTTGGGCATATCATGATCTCCAAAATCAGAGCATATATCAACTTAAAAGATTTGCAAATCTACATGAGTAAGTTCTAGTAATCTCTAGTTCATTGAAATCTATGGCAAGCAATATATGAGGCATGCACATGTTTTTGAGACATAATGCACGAAATTCACTCTCAAAGGAAATAATGTAGGCTCAAAAACTCACTTTTAAGGTTTGTATCATCTAAAGCTTATTCTAACATGCGAAATTTGTACCATGTTTATGCAACCCATATCCACTACATGTGAAATTTGTACCATGACAATCAAAATATCTCAATTACCACTAGAAATTGTTTAAGTGATTATTCAATGCCATATGTATTCTTTTTGGTCCATTTTCATCATAGACTAACTAAGGGCATCCTAAAGACTCTTTAAAATACTAAGTTAAACATAAAGACTCAAGACACTCAAACAAGCGTAAATTTAGTCCTCACCTTCTTTGGGCAACCTTAGTAAAATGGCCAGTTGGTGAGAGAGACCAAGAGAGGTAGGAGTGATTTTCGAGTTTGTCTTTTCTCACATCCAAAATCCGTCTTAGAAACCATCCCCTTCTAGACACCAAATCACAAGGATTTCTTACTAAAAGACAAGTGTTCATCTACTACACTAATTTAAAACAAGAAAACATTAAAGATTTTTTTAGGGCATCATCTGCTGGAAAGTTCCATTGTCTGCCCGATTTTTATAATTTAAGACTCAAATAAAGTTGTAAACCCTTCCCCCAAACTAAAATTCTACATTGTCCTTAATGTACTAAAGTAAAGCATAGAATCAAGTAATCAGACTAGGAGTTACGAAAATTTAACTAAGATATTAAAAATGCAATGAAAGAAAAAGAGTAAGGGAAGAGAATTCAAATCTGATTTGTAGACTCCTCCATTGGGTTGCCTCCCAACAAGCGCTTGTTTTTTAGCGACTTACAGCCCAGACATGATATTGCCTCATGTGTTTGAAGTGATGGTGATATACGCATTTTATGCTCGTTTCTTAATGCATTTCCCTTTACGTTTAGCTATGTTATTATCTTAGTTTTTATGTTTTTCTTATTTAATTTGTTATTTTGAAGATATTTACGGTGGAGATTAATAACGACGCAATTCGGAGGAATTTCGGCGATTTTGCGATTTTTGCGATTTCGGACCACCGGAAATGGGCTAGCCCAAAAAGCATTTTTTGGGCCAATTTCTCAAAGTTTGTTTCGGCCCATTATCAAGCCCAAACCCATCTAGTTTGGCAAGGAGGCCACTTGGTGAAGTTGAAAAGTCAAGCTTGTCAAGCTTTGTGACAAGGCTTAGTGACTAAGCTTGTGATCATCACAAAAGATGACTAAGTGTGTGACTTGCCATGGTGACTCTTGCTTAGGGTTCACAAATGGTGAGTTGCCATGGTGACTCTTGCTTTGTGATGATCACACTTGGTGACTAAGGGAGTGACTTGCCATGTGACTAAGGCTTGCATTAAATGAAGGGAGGCAAGGTGGAAGAGAGATGAAGGCATATGCTTGCCTATAAATACCAAGGGAGTTCGGCCATGATAAAGGATCACATAATTTCACTAGCCAAAACTCTATACACTTTACTACTCTTCCATACACAACCGAAGTCCTCCCGAAGTCGAAGTCCTCCGCCACCTCCGGATCAAGAACGTAGAATGCGTCATTCGTGTTCTTGAGAACCACTGCTAGTAGATTGGTGCGTCACCTCTCTAAAAAGTGTAACCATGTACTCTAAACTCCATCTTCATCTTTGTAATACTTTCGGTTATGTAATGAAAGAAATTCTCCATGTTCTTCTCTTATTTCGATTCTTCCATGTGTTCTTGATTTTATTAGTTTGGATGCATGTGCTAGCTTTAAAGTTCTTAATGCTTTGAGTATGATTTAGGATAGGGTGCGTCACTTATTGTCCTAAATTATACCTCATTGATTCGGCAAAGAAGCTATTGTTTTAAGTTGTTATGCGTCATGACATTCTTATTCAACGAAAGCATGTGTATGTATCTCGACTAAAATTAAGGATTTCGTAGATGATAAATAAGGTAAAAGCAAAGGAGTAGGTTCGGTTAGTGAATATGTTGATCACTTGTAATTAATAGATTAGCTTCTTATTTTTAGCAAGCATAATTAGACTTGAAGTTTCTTGATTGTTAAAACTTGTCTATGAGTAAAACATGTTAGATGCCTAAGAGTTTTTGTTGTGGTTGCATGTTTTTGCACTTTAATTTAGTAGGACATTTAATCAACCAATTTCCAATCCCCCCAAACATTTAAATTTCCGCTTATTAACGAAACCATGCATGCGCCCTTAATTCCCCGGATAAAGAACGATCCCTACTCGCCAATATTATGATTACAAAAGAAGGGTTTTAAATTGCAATGCGCGTAATCTGTGTTTTTAAGGTCTACTGTGTGTTAACGTTAAATGCATGTTTTGCGCGTATCAATTTTTGGCGCCGTTGCCGGGGAATTAAAATGTTTTTGTATGATTTCGTTGTATATATGTAAAAATAGGTAAATAAAAGCATGTCTATAATTTTCGAAATACATACTTGTTTATACTTATAGAAATTTACATACATGTTTACAATTCTTACTTATTACTTATACGAATTTATTTACACTTCGTATTTACACTTGCATAATTTATTTTCATGTTAAAGGATAGTCTTTGATTTAATTTGAGTACTAGCACTTAGTTATTAAATAAATCTCTATGGAATAGGTGGTGCCTCTTTTGTTTGTCTATCTCCTTAACCCTTCGTGAAGTGTGGATTTCATCACCACATGCCATAACCTAAGTGAAGTTATGGGCATGAGGTTGTGGGCGGAGTTTACAAACACTTGAGATTGTATACTATCTTGTGAATTCGAGTAATAATTGGTTATGATGTCTAGAAGGGTTATGAATGGTGACTGGTTTTGAACTAAGAAAACAGAACACCATTGGAGTATATACTCTTACGAGTTAGCCTCGGGGTGTTTCTAAGAACAACAATGGAGTATATACTCTTACGAGTTAGCCTCAGGTTGTTCCCAGAAATTAGTTCTCACCTCTTGCGTTACATCTATCCCAACTGGTCATTCCCAACAATTACGAAAATTAACGATAGTTGGTATACATTTTCGCGCGGGCCGCACGGACAAGAGATTTACTCAATAACTAAATCGTGTATTCCTTTTAAATCTTAGGCGCAATCAAAACGTAGACGTACTTAAATTGATTTACATTGAGTGCGAGTATTGGTTTTAAGTTTCGTTCTTTGGAAATAGGGAGGTGCCTCTTTTTCTAGTTTATCTCCTTAACCCCTCGTGAAGTGTGGATTTCATCACCACACGCCATAACCTAAGTGAAGTTATGGGCACGAGGTTGTGGGCGGAGTTTACTAAGGACTTGAGATTATATACTATCTCAAAAATTTGGCTGATTGTTGGATATAGTGAGCGGGTTTATGATTGGTGCCGGGTTTCGGATCTAAGCAATAGAACACCATTGGAGTATATACCGTAACTGGTTAGCCTCGGGTGATACGCGCAAAACATGCATTCACGTTAACTTAAAGTAGACCTTAAAAACACCAATTACGCGCATTGCAATTTAAACCCTTCTTTTGTCATTTATAATATTGGCGAGTAGGGATCGTTCTTTATCCGGGGAATTAAGGGCGCATGCATGTTTTCGTTATTATGCGGAAATGTAAATATTTGGGGGGATTGGAAGTTGGTTATTTAATCTACGAATTTAAAGTACATAACATGCAAACACAACTAAAACTCTTAGGCATCTAACATGTTTTACTCATAGACAAGTTTCAACAATCAAGAAACTTAAAGTCTAATTATGCTTGCTAAAAATAAGAAGTTACACTATTAATTACATGTGATCAACTCATCTTATTAACCTACCCTTTTCATGCATCAAACCTTTGTGTAAGTTGCGAAATTCATAACTTATAACTAAGTACACATGCTTGATAATTGTGTAGGAATGCAACTTAGCGTATAAACATCCTAAACAACATACGATCATCGAAACATGCAAAAGAGAGGGACTTAGCGTATTTTCTAATACATGCATTCGAAGCTTTAAGATTGTATCAAACATGCATAAAAAGCTATAAATCATAAACACATGCATATTACAAATCGGTTTAGGCACATGAAACACAAATCTAAACTTGTTATTCATTTGATACACAAATCTAAACTTTCTAAACTTGTTATTCCAATACATCAAAAGATTCACATACAAAGCTAAAGAAATGAAAGTGAAGATCATGGTTACACTTTTTATCTTGAGTGTTTGATGAACTACGGTGGAGATGGACTTCCTTCACAAGGGACTTAGCGTATTGTGTTGGATGGAGGAGGCTTTGCTTCGGCTTGGAAGGATGGAGGCACCTTGCTTGCTTCGGCTTTGGAATGGAGGAGGATGTTGCTTCGGCTTGTAAGAGAACTCTTAAGTGTTTAATGGTGGAGGAGTATTTGTGTAGAGCTTTGCTTAGTAAAAATGAGTGATGGATCTGTTTTATGGCTGCCTCCTCTCTTATATAGGCAAGGGATGTTGCCTTCTCTCTTCCACCTTGCCTCCTCCATTTAATGCATGCAATGATCATTAAGGCAAGTCACCATGGCAAGTCATCTTTTCATTTAATGCAAAGCAAGAGTCACCTAGTGTAGTCACCATTTGGGAACCCTAAGCATGAATCACCATGTGTAGTCACCATTTGTGATCATTAGCTTGATAATGTTGACTTGCCCTTTCAAAACAAGACTTTTCCTCTTCACCAAAAGGCATCTAGGCCGAATTACATGGGTTTGGGCTTGTTAATGGGCCGAAACAAGAGTTGAGAAATCGGCCCATAATTTGCTTTTTGGGCCGGCCCATTTTTCGTGGTCCGAAATCGCAAAAATCGCAAAATCGCCGAAATTCCTCCGAATTGCGCCGTTATTAATCTCCACCGTAAATATCTTCAAAATAACAATTTAAGTAAGGAAAACATAAAAACTAAGATAATAACATAGCTAAACGAAAAGGGAAATGCGTTAAGAAACGGGCATAAAATGCGTATATCAAATTCCCCCACACTTAGACTTTGCTAGTCCCTTAGCAAACACTAAGTTAAACTAAGACTCTCTAAGAATTTAAAACAAAAGAAAGAACAACTAAGCCCTTAGCTAAAATTTGTCTCAGAATTTGCATAAGTATATGGCGATGGCTCACATGAATTTCAACGTGTATGCTCAACGAATTCAAGAGATAATTGCGATATAATTTATGTAATGAACAAGTAAGACATAGAGAAAACAATGGTTATGTTATAGCTGTGCATGCTTTGAATAAAGGTTTAATCAACTCACAAGGATGCACTCATCATATTTTTCACTCATGAAAATGGTTCACTTAAAGTGTATATGAATTGAAATGAAAACCACATGAATAAAGTTTGATTACTTGCACAAATGAACCAAAACCATAAGCTTACTCATGCAACTTACTCTACTAATTGAAAGCTACTCATTTTAAGGATCATAAAGGACTTTTAGTGAGGTTGTAATGGGGTTAAGGCTAAGGCATTCGAAATTTAGATATGTGGTGATAAAAACGTTCCAACGACTTAGTCTAGCACCATATTAGTCCTCCATCTCCATTTGTATGTTACCATGTATACTTCAAGCTAATCTACCCTTTGAGCTTTTCGGACAGGACAAAGGCCATATTTTGTTCTATTTTTGGGCCTTCAATTTATCGTAATCTCCAAATCCGCAAATAAGGGGGACGTTAATCCAATTGGTTTCTACTTTAGAACACAACATATTGCCATGAGAGATACATAATTTTTTTCTTTTCATTCTCTCGAATATATTTTTTTTCTTTTCTTTTTGGCAATCACATACTTTTTTTTTTTTTAGCTTTTTGGACAAGTCTTTCCCCTTACTCACATTAACTCTTCCAATCTTTCCTACCGAACCACCATCTTATGTGCTAGTTTCGAAAAATTCTCACCACGTTTCCGGAACAAAGGTAAGGATATTCTATACTAGGGTAAGTGTTTAGGTATATATGGTGATAAAAGAAAAGCTTAACGTGGGCTCAATTAGTTTATCTAGGGGTGTCGCAACTTGTGCGTACAAATGGGATACATGGATATATGGCAATGTGGTGGAAAATCCTAAATGCCTTTAATCATTTCCAAAATCAAAGTATGTATCAACTTAAAAGCTTTGCAAATTGACATGAGTAAGTTCTAGTATTCTCTAGTTCATTAAAATCTATGGCAAGCAATCAAATGAGGCATATATAAGCTAGTAGCTACGAAATGGATGCATATTCACTCGAATAAAGAACAGATAGCTCAAAAGCTCACATAGGGTTCATATGATTAAAAACTTATTCAAGCATGCGATTTCTGTACCATGTTTTTGCAATTCATATCTACTACATGTTAAAAACATAAAGAATATCTCAATTAGCACAAGAATTCGATGCATGTGATTCATACGCCATATGTGTTCGTATCGATCAACTTTCATCATCGACTAGTTAAGGGCGTCCTAAAGACTCTGAAAAACACTAATTTAGACACAATTAAATTGTAAACCCTTCCCCCACACTTAAACTCTACATTGCCCTCAATGTACTTAAAGAAAACATAGAATTAAACATGGAGTATAGGATCTACGAAAATTTTAATCTAATACGCAAAAAGCCATTAAATTAAAAGGGGAGAAGAAATCAAATCTGTTGTCTCCCTATTGGGTTGCCTCCCAACAAGCGCTTGTTTTACGTCGTTAGCTTTGGACGTGATGCATCAGTTTGGTTTTGAAATGGCCGGTTCTTGGAGTTGCATCTCCTCCACGGTGTGCTCCGCAAATGCCTCAAAATAGGGCTTCAAGCGATGGCCATTTACTTTGAACTCACTACCTTTGTCGATAGATCGAATGAGAACTGCTCCATGAGGTAGAACTTGAGAAACTACGAATGGGCCCATCCATCGAGAGCGAAGCTTTCCCGGAAAGAGCTTAAGTCTTGAATTGAAAAGCAATACTTTCTGCCCAGGTTCAAAACTCTTCCCGCGAATCATCTGATCGTGGATCTTTTTCGTCTTCTCTTTGTAAATCCACGCATTGTCGAAAGCATCATTTCTGATTTCTTCTAGTTCACATAGTTGTAGCTTCCGATGCAAGCCTGCGGCATCTCGATCGATGTTGAATTTCTTCACAGCCCACCATGCCTTGTGCTCTAATTCAACCGGAAGATGGCACGTCTTCCCATAAATTAATCGGAAAGGTGACATACCAATGGGGGTCTTGTAGGCAGTTCTGTAAGCCCACAATGCATCGTCTAAGCATTGACTCCAATCTTTCCGGTTGGGGCGGACGGTTCGCTCCAGAATCTTCTTTATCTCATGGTTGGAAACTTCAGCCATTCCATTGGTTTGAGGGTGGTATGGTGTGGAAACCTTGTGTTTGACGCCATACTTCCTCATTAGTGCTTCCACCGTGCGGTTGCAAAAGTGACTTCCACCATCGCTGATTAGAACGCGTGGCATTCCAAATCTACTGAAAATGTTAGTTCGTAGGAAATCTGCAACAACTCGCGAATCATTAGTCCGGGTGGCCTTTGCCTCCACCCATTTAGAAACATAATCTACTGCGAGTAAGATATAAGTAAAACCATTGGAGGGAGGAAATGGTCCCATAAAGTCAATACCCCACACATCAAAAATTTCAACATTAAATATGTAGTGTTGTGGCATTTGATCTTTAGGCCCTAAATTACCGAATCTTTGGCACTTATCACATGTAGCGCAATATGCATGAGCATCGCGAAATAAACTAGGCCAAAAGAAACCGCAATCTAAAATCTTAAGGGCTGTCCTCCTAGAACCAAAGTGTCCCCCACATGCTTCATTGTGACAAAAGTCTAGAATGGGCTTAAACTCACTATCCGGGATACATCTCCTAATTACTAAATCGGAGCATTGTTTCCATAAATAAGGCTCATCCCAGATAAAGGTTCTAGCATTATGCTTAAGCTTGTCACGTTGAAATTTATGCATGGTAGACGGAAACTCACCGGTAACTAAGTAATTTACAATATCGGCATACCAAGGAGTTTCCGAAGTAGTTACCTCAATTCCGAAGAGTTTTTCATCCGGAAAAGTTTCTTCAATCTCGACAGGCTCATGGTCACCTATCAAACGTGATAGGTGGTCAGCGACGACGTTTTCTACTCCCTTCTTATCCTTGATTTCGATGTTGAATTCTTGGAGTAGAAGTATCCATCTGATAAGTCGTGGTTTTGCGTCCTTCTTGAGCATTAGATACTTCAAAGCTGCATGATCGGTAAACACAGTTACTTTAGTTTGAAGTAAATAAGATCGAAATTTATCTAAAGCAAAAACCACGGCAAGAAACTCCTTCTCGGTGGTAGTATAATTTCTTTGCGCTTCATCAAGCGTCCGAGAGGCGTAATAGATTACGCAAGGCTTCTTGTCCTTCCGCTGACCCAAGACGGCTCCTACGGCATAATCCGAGGCGTCGCACATGAGTTCAAATGGCAGAGACCAATCAGGGCTGCACAAAATAGGAGCGCTCGTAAGAAGCTCCTTCAACTTGTTGAAGGCAGCGTTGCATTCTTCATCAAAGACGAACGGGGTCTCCTTTTGCAGCAGTTTACACAAGGGGCGCGAAATGTGGGAAAAGTCCTTGATAAACCTACGATAAAATCCTGCGTGTCCAAGAAATGAACGAATCTCTCTAACCGAAGTTGGAGAGGGTAAGTGACGCACAAGATCTACTTTAGCTTTATCTACTTCTAACCCTTTTTCAGAGATAATATGACCTAACACTATCCCTTGCGTAACCATGAAATGGCACTTCTCCCAATTAAGCACCAAGTTCGTTTCAACGCATCGTTTTAAAATAGTTTCTAGATTGTTTAAGCATGCATCAAAATCATTCCCAAATACACTAAAGTCGTCCATGAATACTTCAATAATGTTTTCAATGTATTCGGAAAAAATTGAGAGCATGCAACGTTGAAATGTACCTGGTGCATTACACAGTCCAAATGGCATTCGGCGGTATGCAAACGTTCCGAAAGGGCACGTGAATGTTGTCTTTTCTTGATCCTCCTCCGCAATGCTAATTTGGTTGTAGCCGGAATATCCGTCGAGAAAACAATAAAATGCATGGCCGGCTAATCTTTCCAGCATTTGGTCGATGAATGGTAAGGGAAAATGATCCTTGCGGGTTGCAGCGTTTAGCTTCCGGTAATCAATGCACACTCGGTGTCCAGTGATCGTCCGTTGTGGCACAAGTTCATTTTCCAGATTCTCGACGACGGTAATTCCCGATTTCTTTGGTACTACCTGCACTGGGGAAACCCAACGGCTATCAGAAATAGGGTAAATAACTCCACAGTCCATGAGTTTAATTACCTCCTTTTTTACCACCTCCATCATCGGAGGGTGGAGCCGACGTTGCGCTTCCCGCGTAGGCTTGGTGCCTTCTTCAAGGAAAATCCTATGCACACAGGTTGCTGGATTTATTCCCTTGATGTCCGCGAGTGTCCAGCCTATTGCGGGTTTGTACCGTTTGAGCACACTCACGAGCTTCTCCTCCTGCTCCTCTTCTAGCGCGGACGAAATAATGACGGTTAAAGTGTCATTCTCGCCCAAGTACGCATACTTCAGATGGTCCGGTAGTAGCTTGAGTTCTAAAACTGGAGCTTCTACGATGGAAGGAACCATTTTATTAGTACCAAAAGTAATTGGTAAAGGAGGAGAAAAGCTTACTTTTCGTGGTGCCGCATTTAGGGCCATGGCCATGTCTTGAATACGAGGTTCAAGCTCTAGTAAGGCCTCAAGAAGGCCGTCATGCCCAAGTTGAATGGCCATGTCGAGTTCATCCTCATTGATGGTGTCGAGGTAGCCTTGTGCTAAGGTATCCACGGGATCGTATGTCGAAATGGCAGCTACGCTCGACATTGGAAACTTCATCCCGTCCAGGATGTTGAACTCGATTCTTTCTCCATCAATCTCCATGGAGAAAGTGTCTTGGAAAACATCAATCTTCGTCCTCGCAGTCCGCATGAAAGGTCGCCCAAGTAGCAATGGCGTGGTGTTCAGTGGACTCTCTTCCATGTCAACTATGTAGAAATCGGCTGGGAAGATCAAGTTGTTGACTTGCACGAGAACGTCTTCTACGTATCCCCTCGGATACTTGTGTGTGCGATCGGCTAATTGGATGATAACACCATCTTGCTTGAGATCTCCAAGCTCCATCGATTCGAAAAGATAGTAAGGCATGACGTTGATGGAAGCTCCTAGATCAAGCATTACGTCCTCGAAGTGGGTGTCACCGATTACGCAAGGAACTGCAAAGCTCCCTGGGTCCTTCAGTTTTGGGGGTAGCCGACGCTGCAAAACCGCCGAAACGGTTGCGTTCACCTTCACGACCTCCTTCTCTCGAGTTTGCCTCCTCTGAGTGCATAATTCTTTCAGAAACTTGGCGTATATAGGCACTTGCTTTATGCACTCGATCAAGGGCAAATTCACTTGCACCTTTCGGAAGATGTCCAAGATATCTTCATATTGGGCATCCTTCTTCTTTGATTTTGCTAATCTGCTTGGGAAAGGTGCAACAGCAAACGGAGAATTAGTAATCACCGTATTTGAAGGAATAGGGCTTTTACCTTTGATTGGGGTAGGTTGTGGAGGTGATTGTGCCTTGGTGACAGTAGGCGTCACCTTCTTTTTCTCGGCCTCTTGAATTGCCGGATCGATCTCATCTTCTTCTTCGTTGGTGATGTCCTCGATGGTGACTTCATCAAGATGAGATCGCTTGGTCTTTGGTTCCTCAAGTATCTTCCCACTCCTTGTGACTATAGCATTCACGTTTCTTTGATTAGGAGTGGTTTGAGGTGGAAGTCGACCGGTTTCCTTGATTTGGCCCATGAAATCAACAAGCTGGCCAAGCTGCTTCTTCACTTCGGTGATGTCGCGGCCATGTGAGTCAAGTGTCTCCTTTGTCTTCGATTGTCCGTCGAGGAGAACTTGAGTGGAGGCCGAAAGTTGCGACAACATCTTGTCGTAATCCGGATTGGTGAAGGGTTGTGATGACGAACCATGCTGCATCGGTGGTCGTGGTTGAAATGGAGGGCGTTGGTAGCTTTGTTGAGGTTGAGATGCTGGAGGGTTCAAAGTTCCCTCGTTGCTGCTCCATCTAAAACCTGGATGATCACGGTTGACATAGTTGTTGTAGTTGTTATACCTTTGTCCTCCCTGATATCCGCCGATGGCGTTAGCGTGCTCCGGCTCGCTTGCCTGCTCCTGCGCTTGAGGGCATTGGTCATTGTGGTGACCGTGTGTTTGACATATGCCGCAAACAGGCCGTTGAGTTGCCTTCGCTCTTGTCGTCTCGAGTTCTAACACCTTCTCTAGCATATGAGCTAGTTTGTCGTACTTCTCGTCCGCGTCGGTTGTTGAACTCGCCTCACCGACTGCTCGTCTGTTGGACATTCCGTATTGTGCATCATTATTCGCCCGATTCTCTAGAAGAGCTCTAACTTCGGTTTCGGTTAAGTCCATGAATGCACCGGTGGCTGCTGCATCCAGCAATTCCCTATCGATCGGTTTGAGACCATCGTAAAAGTAATTCATCAGATTGGTCTCGGAGAATCCATGCGATGGGCAAGTGGCACACAAAACTTTGAATCGGTCGTAGTATTGGCCGAAGGTCTCGTCCGGTTTCTGTGTGATGCCAGTGATTTGCTTTCTCAAGACGGTGATCTTTGAGGCCGGGAAGTACTTCGCTAGGAACATATCCGCAAGTTGCTTCCAAGAGGTAATATGGTTTGGCGGTAGTTCCATAAGCCAAGACTCGGCCCTGTCGACTAGGGTGAATGGGAATGCCTTCAGTTTGAAGAGTTCCGTATCAGCATCAGATGGCTTCATGCTGTTACAAACAAATTGGAATTGTTTGAGATGCTTGTTCGGATCTTCATTGGAAAGTCCATGAAAAATGGGTAGTCGGTGGAGGAAGCCACTCTTTAGCTCGATATCCTTCATGTTTTCCTCCGGTTGTGGAAAAGCAATGCTCGAAGGCCCGCTGCTCCATTCGGTTGAGCAGGTGCGCTGGCGAAGAGATTGTCCTGCATTGGCCATGTTGACTTCTTGTTCTTCTGCTTCTGAGTTGTGGTCGGTTGATGAGGCTAAAGTATGTTCGAATGATGAATGTGAAGACTCGGAAACTTCTTCGAGGATGGGATGATCCAGGATGTCAGCTCTAAGTCTCGCTAGTCTTTCTGTGAGTTCCTCAAACGTGGTTCTAGATGGTCCTGGATTCTGATCGGACATTCATTAGCCTAACATCCACCAAAGACCAAGTGTTAGTATCAACAAATAATTTTTAGATGTATATAGGAATACTAACCAAAATTGTAATGCATATTTAGAGAACAAGGTGATAACAATAAAATAGTAAAACTATCAAAGCATACTATAAATACACACAAATACTTAAAAACTACTAATACACACAAAATTTATACAAAATTTATAATAGTTAAGACACTATATGTATTTTACTTAGTAATGCAATTGATTTAATCAATTTTAAGGGCTATGCACATGAATAAACTAAGACACATGTTTTCTGCAAATTAACACTATATAATGCTAAACCTAAAAATTTAGTTAGAACATATATAAACAAGGTTGAAATACAAGCAAACCATAATTCACATTGAATTTATGCACCACACATTTTCTTGCAATAAAATGCATTAAACAATAATCCTACGTGAAAGATGGAGTGAATGCATAAGAGAAAACGTTAGAACCTGCAGAAAACAAACGAGTTACGTGTTTAAAATATGAATGAAAAGAATGACCTCTTCTTCGATCTTATGCCCCTAACTTCACTTAGGTTAGGGTACTCGGTAGTGAAATCCGAGTATCATAAAACCTTAGAGAGGTTATGCAAGCTAAGTAATGGTTGTTAGTCCTTTACAGTTTTTAATGCACATATAAACACAAAAATTTGACTAAGTTTTATTTATTTCCTTTGGCCCCAATGGTACGTGGTGCAGAGGCTCTCGACTGTGCAATGGGTCTCGTTCATCCGAAGATGAAGTCTGATTCCGGGAGGTCTAAGCATGCTTAATCCGATATACCATCTATTTAAAGGATTATGTCGTATTAAGTTCATGTATTTATCCGTATTCATATGCACTTATGATTTACAGAGAGTACGCGAAATGATCATTCGGTAAATTTCTTGGACGTGCGGCCCGCGCGAAAATATATACCGACTACAATTCAGCTTAGTTACGTTTAGAAATGGAAGTAGGGATAGAGATAACGCGAGAGGTAAGGACTAATATTTAGAACAACCCGAGGCTTACTCGTAAGAGTATATACTCCAATGTTGTTCCTAGAGACACCCCGAGGCTAACCAGTTACGGTATATACTCCAATGGTGTTCTATTGCTTAGATCCGAAACCCGGCACCAATCATAAACCCACTCACCATATCCAACAATCAGCCAAATTTGTGAGATAGTATATAATCTCAAGTTCTTAGTAAACTCCGCCCACAACCTCGTGCCCATAACTTCACTTAGGTTATGGCGTGTGGTGATGAAATCCACACATCACGAGGGGTTAAGGAGATAAACCAGAAAAAGAGGCACCACCTATTCCAAAGAACGAAACCTTATAACCAATGCTCGTGCTCAATGTAAATCAATTTAAGTACGTCTACGTTTTGATTGCGCCTATGATTTAAAAGAAATACACGACTTAGTTATTGAATAAATCTCTTGTCCGTGCGGCCCGCGCGAAAATGTATACCAACTATCGTTAATTCTCGTAATTGTTGGAAATGACCAGTTGGGATAGATGTAACGCGAGAGGTGAGAACTAATTTCTGGGAACAACCTGAGGCTAACTCGTGAGAGTATATACTCCAATGTTGTTCTTAGAAACACCCCGAGGCTTACTCGTAAGAGTATGTACTCCATTGGTGTTCTGTTTTCTTAGTTCAAAACCCGTCACCATTCATAACCCTTCTAGACATCATAACCAACTCTTACTCGAAATCACAAGATAGTATACAATCTCAAGTGTTTGTAAACTCCGCCCACAACCTCGTGCCCATAACTTCACTTAGGTTATGGCGTGTGGTAATGAAATCCACACATCACGAAGGGTTAAGGAGATAGACAAACAAAAGAGGCACCACCTATTCCATAGAGATTTATTTAATAACTAAGTACTAGTACTCAAATTAAATCAAAGACTATCCTTTAACATGGAAATAAATTATGCAAGTGTAAAATAAACTAAGTATGAATAAATTCGGCTAAGTAAAAGTAGGCATTGTAAACATGTATGAAAATTTCTCTAAGTATAAAAAATGAACAAGTATGTACTTCGAAAATTTAGACATGCTTTTAATCACAAATGTACAACGAAACATACAAAAACATTCTAATTCCCCGGCAACGGCGCCAAAAATTGATACGCGCAAAACATGCATTCACGTTAACTTAAAGTAGACCTTAAAAACACCAATTACGCGCATTGCAATTTAAACCCTTCTTTTGTCATTTATAATATTGGCGAGTAGGGATCGTTCTTTATCCGGGGAATTAAGGGCGCATGCATGTTTTCGTTATTATGCGGAAATGTAAATATTTGGGGGGATTGGAAGTTGGTTATTTAATCTACGAATTTAAAGTACATAACATGCAAACACAACTAAAACTCTTAGGCATCTAACATGTTTTACTCATAGACAAGTTTCAACAATCAAGAAACTTAAAGTCTAATTATGCTTGCTAAAAATAAGAAGTTACACTATTAATTACATGTGATCAACTCATCTTATTAACCTACCCTTTTCATGCATCAAACCTTTGTGTAAGTTGCGAAATTCATAACTTATAACTAAGTACACATGCTTGATAATTGTGTAGGAATGCAACTTAGCGTATAAACATCCTAAACAACATACGATCATCGAAACATGCAAAAGAGAGGGACTTAGCGTATTTTCTAATACATGCATTCGAAGCTTTAAGATTGTATCAAACATGCATAAAAAGCTATAAATCATAAACACATGCATATTACAAATCGGTTTAGGCACATGAAACACAAATCTAAACTTGTTATTCATTTGATACACAAATCTAAACTTTCTAAACTTGTTATTCCAATACATCAAAAGATTCACATACAAAGCTAAAGAAATGAAAGTGAAGATCATGGTTACACTTTTTATCTTGGGTGTTTGATGAACTACGGTGGAGATGGACTTCCTTCACAAGGGACTTAGCGTATTGTGTTGGATGGAGGAGGCTTTGCTTCGGCTTGGAAGGATGGAGGCACCTTGCTTGCTTCGGCTTTGGAATGGAGGAGGATGTTGCTTCGGCTTGTAAGAGAACTCTTAAGTGTTTAATGGTGGAGGAGTATTTGTGTAGAGCTTTGCTTAGTAAAAATGAGTGATGGATCTGTTTTATGGCTGCCTCCTCTCTTATATAGGCAAGGGATGTTGCCTTCTCTCTTCCACCTTGCCTCCTCCATTTAATGCATGCAATGATCATTAAGGCAAGTCACCATGGCAAGTCATCTTTTCATTTAATGCAAAGCAAGAGTCACCTAGTGTAGTCACCATTTGGGAACCCTAAGCATGAATCACCATGTGTAGTCACCATTTGTGATCATTAGCTTGATAATGTTGACTTGCCCTTTCAAAACAAGACTTTTCCTCTTCACCAAAAGGCATCTAGGCCGAATTACATGGGTTTGGGCTTGTTAATGGGCCGAAACAAGAGTTGAGAAATCGGCCCATAATTTGCTTTTTGGGCCGGCCCATTTTTCGTGGTCCGAAATCGCAAAAATCGCAAAATCGCCGAAATTCCTCCGAATTGCGCCGTTATTAATCTCCACCGTAAATATCTTCAAAATAACAATTTAAGTAAGGAAAACATAAAAACTAAGATAATAACATAGCTAAACGAAAAGGGAAATGCGTTAAGAAACGGGCATAAAATGCGTATATCATCGGGGTGTCTCTAGGAACAACATTGGAGTATATACTCTTACGAGTAAGCCTCGGGTTGTTCTAATTATTAGTCCTTACCTCTCGCGTTATCTCTATTCCTACTTGCCATTTCTAAACGTAACTAAGCTGAATTAGCGAGAGTCAGTATACATTTGAGCACGAGCCGCACGTCCAAGAAATTTACTAAAAGATCATTTCGTGTACTTTCTGTAAATCATAAGTGCATATGAATACGGATAAATACAAAACTTAGTAAATACGACATAAATCCTTTAAATAGATGGTATATCGGATTAAGCATGCTTAGACCTCTTGGAATCAGACTTCATCTTCGGATGAACGAGACCCATTGCACAGTCGAGAGCCTCTGCACCACGTACCATCGGGGCCAAAGCAAATAAATAAAACTTAGTCAAATTTTTGTGTTTGTTTGTGCATTAAAAACTGTAAAGGACTAACAAACGTTATATTTAGCTTGCATTACCTCTCTAAAGCTTTATGATACTCGGATTTCACTACCGAGTACCCTAACCTAAGTGAAGTTAGGGACATAAGACCGAAAAAGAGGTCATTCTTTGCATTCATATTTTAAGCACGTAACTCGTGTGTTTTCTGCAGGTTCTAACGTTTTCTCTTATACATTCACTCCATCTTTCACGTAGGATTGTTGTTTGATGCATTTTTTTGAAAAAAATGTGTGGTGCATAAATTCAATGTGAATTATTGTTTGCTTGTATTTGAACCTTGTTTATATATGTTCTAACTAAATTCTTAGGTTTAGCATTATATAGTGTTAATTTGCAGAAAACGTGTGTTTTAAGTTTATTACGTTCATGTGCATAGCCCCTAAAATTGATTAAATCATTTGCATTACATAGTAAATTACATTTAGTGTCTTAACTATTATAAATTTTGTGTGTTTTAGTAGTTTTTAAGTATTTGTGAGTGTTTATAGTTTGCTTTGATAGTTTTACTATTTTATGTGTTATCGCTTTGTTTTCTAAATATGCCTTACAATTTTGGTTAGTATTCCTATATTCATCTCATATTCTTTGTTGATACTAACACTTGGTCTTTGGTGGATGCTCAGGCTAATGAATGTCCGATCAGAATCGTGGACCATCTAAAACAAAGTTTGAGGAAATCGCAGAGAGAATAGCGAGACTTAAAGCTCAAACAGACATCCTGGATTATCCCATCATCGAGGAAGTTTCCGAGTCTTCACATTCTTCCACCGACCATAGTTCAGCCTCATCAACCGACCATACTTCAGAACAGGAAGCACAAGACGTCAACATGGCCAATGCAGGACAGTCTCTTCGCTAGCGTACCTGCTCAACCGAATGGAGCAGCGGCCCTTCGAGCATTGCTTTTCCACTACTGGAGGAAAACATGAAGGAAGTCGAGCTGAAGAGTGGTTTCCTCTACCGACTACCCATTTTTCACGGACTTTCCAATGAAGATCCGAACAAGCATCTCTGATATACGCATTTTATGCTCGTTTCTTAACGCATTTCCCTTTACGTTTAGCTATGTTATTATCTTAGTTTTTATGTTTTCCTTATTTAATTTGTTATTTTGAAGATATTTACGGTGGAGATTAATAACGACGCAATTCGGAGGAATTTCGGCGATTTTGCGATTTTTGCGATTTTTGACCTCCGAAAATGGGCCGGCCCAAAAAGCAAATTATGGGCCGATTTCTCAAATCTTGTTTCGGCCCATTATCAAGCCCAAACCCATTCATTTCGGCATGGAAGCCTTTTGGTGAAGTTGAAAAGTCCAAGTTATCAAGCTTTGTGACTCATTTTAGTGACTAAGCTTTGTGATCATCACAAAAGATGACTTGCCATGTGACTTGCCATGGTGACTCTTTCTTAGGGTTTATAAATGGTGACTTGCATGGTGACTCTTGCTTAGGGTTCATAAATGATGATCACAAATGGTGACTTGCTTAGGTGACTAAGGCTTGCATTAATTGAAGGAAGCAAGGTGGAAGAAAGAGGCAAGGCAATTCCCTTGCCTATAAATACCAAGGAGGCCGGCCAAGTAGAACATCATCTCTCATTTACTAGCCAAAGCTCTACACAAATACTCCTCCACCATAAACACTTGAAGGTTCACACACAAAGCCGAAGCATCCATCTCTTGCAAAGCCGAAGCATCCATCTCTTGCAAAGCCGAAGCATTCTCCATCCAAAGCCGAAGCATCCTCCATCAATCCTTCACAATACGCTAAGTCCCTTGTGAAGGAAAGCCATCTCCACCGTAGATCATCAAGCATTTAAGACAAAAAGTGTAACCATGATCTTCACTTTCATAGCTTTTGCTTTGTATTTGAATCTTTTGATGTATTGGAATACTTTTATGTATCAAATGAAGAACAAGTTTAGATTTGTGTTATATGTTCTTAAACCGATTTGTGAATTGCATGTGTTTATGATTTCTAGCCTTTTATGCATGTTTGATACAATCTTAAAGCTTCGAAAGCATGTGGTAGAAAATACGCTAAGTCACTCTCTTTCGCATGTTTCGATGATCGTATGTTGTTTAGGATGTTTATACGCTAAGTTGCATTCCTACTCAATTATCAAGCATGTATATTTAGTTGGAAGTTATGAATTTCGTAACTTACAAAAGGTTTGATGCATGAAAAAGGGTAAGGTTAAAAAGATGAGATGATCACTTGTAATTAGTAGTGTAACTTCTTATTTTTAGTAAGCATAATTAGACTTTGAAGTTTCTTGATTGTTAACACTTGTCTATGAGTAAAACATGTTAGATGCTTAAGAGTTTTAATTGTGTTTGCATGTTTTTGTACTTTAATTTTGTAGATTAAACAACCAACTTCCAATCCCCCCAAACATTTAAATTTACGCTTATTAACGAAACCATGCATGCGCCCTTAATTCCCCGGATAAAGAACGATCCCTACTCGCCAATATTATAATGACAAAAGAAGGGTTTTAAATTGCAATGCGCGTAATCGGTGTTTTTAGGGTCTACTTTGTGTTAACGTTAAATGCATGTTTTGCGCGTATCAATTTTTGGCGCCGTTGCCGGGGAATTATAAAGTTTTTGTATGATTTCGTTGTACATATGTAATTAAATGCATGTCTATAATTTTTGAAATACATACTTGTTTATACTTGTTTATACTTATAGAAATTTACATACATGTTTTCAATTCATACATATTACTTATACGAATTTATTTTACACTTGCATAATTTATTTTCATGTTAAATGATAGTCTTTGATTTAATTTGAGTACTAGCACTTAGTTATTAAATAAATCTCTATGGAATAGGTGGTGCCTCTTTTGTTTGTCTATCTCCTTAACCTTTCATGAAGTGTGGATTTTATCACCACACGCCATAACCTAAGTGAAGTTATGGGCATGAGGTTGTGGGCGGAGTTTACAAACACTTGAGAGTGTATACTATCTTGTGATTTCGAGTAAAAGTTGGTTTTGATGTTTAGAAGGGTTATGAATGGTGACTGGTTTTGAACTAAGAAAACAGAACACCATTGGAGTATATACTCTTACGAGTAAGCCTCGGGGTGTTTCTAAGAACAACAATGGAGTATATACTCTTACGAGTTAGCCTCAGGTTGTTCCCAGAAACTGGTCATTTCCAACAATTACGAGAATTAACGATAGTTGGTATACATTTTCGCGCGGGCCGCACGGACAAGAGATTTACTCAATAACTAAATCGTGTATTCTTTTTAAATCTTAGGCGCAATCAAAACGTAGACGTACTTAAATTGATTTACATTGAGTACGAGTATTGGTTTTAAGTTTCGTTCTTTGGAATAGGTGGTGCCTCTTTTTCTGGTTTATCTCCTTAACCCTTCATGAAGTGTGGATTTTATCACCACACGCCATAACCTAAGTGAAGTTATGGGCATGAGGTTGTGGGCGGAGTTTACTAAGGACTTGAGATTATATACTATCTCACAAATTTGGCTGATTGTTGGATATGGTGAGTGGGTTTATGATCGGTGCTGGGTTTCGGATCTAAGCAATAGAACACCATTGGAGTATATACCGTAACTGGTTAGCCTCGGGGTGTCTCTAGGAACAACATTGGAGTATATACTCTTACGAGTAAGCCTCAGGTTGTTCTAAATATTAGTCCTTACCTCTCGCGTTATCTCTATCCCTACTTGCCATTTCTAAACGTAACTAAGCTGAATTAGCGAGAGTCAGTATACATTTTCGCGCGGGCCGCACGTCCAAGAAATTTACCGAATGATCATTTCGTGTACTCTCTGTAAATCATAAGTGCATATGAATACGGATAAATACGAACTAAATAAATACGACATAATCCTTTAAATAGATGGTATATCGGATTAAGCATGCTTAGACCTCCTGGAATCAGACTTCATCTTCGGATGAACGAGACCCATTGCACAGTCGAGAGCCTCTGCACCACGTACCATCGGGGCCAAAGGAAATAAATAAAACTTAGTCAAATTTTTGTGTTTGTTTGTGCATTAAAAACTGTAAAGGACTAACAAACGTTACTTAGCTTGCATAACCTCTCTTAGGCTTTATGATACTCGGATTTCACTACCGAGTACCCTAACCTAAGTGAAGTTAGGGGCATAAGACCGAAGAAGAGGTCATTCTTTGCATTCATATTTTTTTAAGCACGTAACTCGTGTGTTTTCTGCAGGTTCTAACATTTTCTCTTATACATTCACTCCATCTTTCACGTAGGATTGTTGTTTGATGCATTTTATTGAGAAAATGTGTGGTGCATAAATTCAATGTGAATTATTGTTTGCTTGTATTTGAACCTTGTTTATATATGTTCTAACTAAATTCTTAGGTTTAGCATTATATAGTGTTAATTTGCAGAAAACGTGTGTTTTTTAAGTTTATTACATTCTTTTGCATAGCCCTTAAATTGATTAAATCATTTGCATTACATATTAAATTACATCTAGTGTCTTAACTATTATAAATTTTGTGTGTTTTAGTAGTTTTTAAGTATTTGTGAGTATTTATAGTTTGCTTTGATAGTTGTACTATTTTATTTGTTATCGCTTTGTTTTCTAAAATATGCCTTACGATTTTGGTTAGTATTCCTATATTCAGTTTATATTTCTTTTTTTTGATACTGACACTTGGTCTTTGGTGGATGCTCAGGCTAATGAATGTCCGATCGGAATCCTGGACCATCTAGAACAAAGTTTGAGGAAATCGCAGAGAGAATAGCGAGACTTAAAGCTCAAACAGACATCCTGGATTTTCCCATCATCGAAGAAGTTTCCGAGTCTTCACATTCATCAACCGACCATAATTCAGCCTCATCAACCAACCATACTTCAGAACCGGAAGAACAACAAGTCAACATGGCCAATGCAGGACAATCTCTTCGCCAGCGTACCTGCTCAACCGAATGGAGCAGCGGGCCTTCGAGCATTGCTTTTCCACTACCGGAGGAAAACATGAAGGATATCGAGCTCAAGAGTGGCTTCCTCCACCGACTACCCATTTTTCACGGACTTTCCAATGAAGATCCGAACAAGCATCTCAAACAATTCCAATTTGTTTGTAACAGCATGAAGCCATCCGATGCTGATACGGAGCTCTTCAAGCTGAAGGCATTCCCATTCACCCTAATCGACAGGGCCGAGTCTTGGCTTATGGAACTACCGCCGAACCATATTACCTCATGGAAGCAACTTGCGGATATGTTCCTAGCGAAGTACTTCCCGGCCTCAAAGATCACCGTCTTGAGAAAGCAAATCACTGGCATCACACAGAAACCGGACGAGACCTTCGGCCAATATTACGACCGATTCAAAGTTTTGTGTGCCACTTGCCCATCGCATGGATTTTCCGAGACCAATCTCATGAATTACTTTTACGATGGTCTCAAGCCGATTGATAGGGAATTACTAGATGCAGCAGCTACCGGTGCATTCATGGACTTAACCGAAATCGAAGCCAGAACTCTTCTTGAGAATCGGGCTAATAATGATGCACAATATGGAATGTCCAACAGACGAGAAGTCGGTGAAGCGAGTTCTAAACCCGACGCGGACGAAAAATACGACAAACTAGCTCATATGCTAGAGAAGGTTTTAGAACTCGAGACGACAAGAGCCAAGACAACTCAACGACCTGTTTGTGGCATATGTCAAGTACAAGGTCACCATAATGACCAATGCCCTCAAGCGCCAGAGCAAGCTAGCGAGCCGGAGCACGCTAACGCCATCGGCGGATATCAAGGAGGACAACGGTATAACAATTATAAAAACTATGTCAACCGTGATCATCCAGGCTTTAGATGGAGCAGCAACGAGGGAACTTTGAACCCTCCAGCACCTCAACAAAGCTACCAACGCCCTCCATTTCAACCAAGGCCACCGATGCAGCATGGTTCGTCATCGCAATCCTTCACCAACCCGGATTACGACAAGATGTTGTCGCAACTTTCGGCCTCAACACAAGTTCTCCTCGAAGGACAATCGAAGACAAAGGAGACACTCGACTCTCATGGCCGCGACATCACAGAAGTGAAGAAGCAGCTTGGCCAACTTGTTGATTTCATGGGTAAAATCAATGAAACCGGTCGGCTTCCACCTCAACCCACTCCTAATCAAAGAAACGTGAATGCTATTGTCACAAGGAGTGGGAAGATACTTGAAGAACCAAAGACCAAGCGATCTCATCTCGATGAAGTCACCATCGAGGACATCACCAACGAAGACGAGGATGAGATCGATCCGGAAACTCAAGAGGCCGAGAAAAAGAAGGTGACGCCTAATGTCACCAAGGCACAATCCCCTCCACAACCCACCCCAATCAAAGGTAAAAGCCCTATTCCTTCAAATACGGTTATTACTAATTCTCCGTTTGCTGTTGCACCTTTCCCTAGCAGATTATCAAAATCAAAGAAGAAGGATGCTCAATATGAAGATATTTTGGACATCTTCCGAAAGGTGCAAGTAAATTTTCCCTTGATCGAGTGCATAAAACAAGTGCCAATATACGCGAAGTTTCTCAAAGAATTATGCACACAGAGGAGGCAAACTCGAGAGAAGGAGGTTGTGAAGGTGAACGCAACCGTTTCGGCGGTTTTGCAGCGTCGGCTACCCCCAAAACTGAAGGACCCAGGGAGTTTTGCAGTTCCCTGCGTAATCGGTGACAACCACTTCGAAGACGTGATGCTTGATCTCGGAGCCTCCATCAACGTCATGCCTTACTATCTTTACGAATCGATGGAGCTTGGAGATCTCAAGCAAGATGGTGTTGTCATCCAATTAGCCGATCGCACACACAAGTATCCGAGGGGATACGTAGAAGACGTTCTTGTGCAGGTCAACAACCTGATTTTTCCAGCGGATTTTTATATCGTTGACATGGAGGAGAGTCCTTTGAACACCACGCCACTGCTGCTTGGGCGACCTTTCATGCGGACTGCAAGAACGAAGATAGACGTTTTTCAGGGAACTTTCTCCATGGAGATTGATGGAGAAAGAATCGAGTTCAACATCCTGGACGGGATGAAATTTCCAATGTCGAGCGTGGCTGCCATTTCGACATATGATCCCGTGGATACCTTAGCACAAGGCCACCTCGACACCATCAATGAGGATGAACTCGACATGGCCATTCAACTCGGGGATGACGCCCTTCTCGAGGCCTTACTAGAGCTTAAACCTCGAATTCAAGATATGGCCATGGCCCTAAATGCCGCACCACGAAAAGTAAGCTTTTCTCCCCCTTTACCAATTACTTTTGGTACTAATAAAATTGTTCCTTCCATCGTAGAAGCCCCAGTTTTAGAACTCAAGCTACTACCGGACCATCAGAAGTATGCGTACTTGGGCGAGAATGAAACTTTACCGGTCATTATTTCGTCCGCACTAGAAGAGGAGCAAGAGGAGAAGCTCGTGAGTGTGCTCAAGAGGTACAAAACCGCAATAGGCTGGACGCTTGCGGACATCAAGGGAATAAATCCAGCAACCTGTGTGCATAGGATTTTCCTTGAAGAAGGCACCAAGCCTACGCGGGAAGCGCAACGTCGGCTCCACCCTCCGATGATGGAGGTGGTAAAAAAGGAGGTAATTAAACTCATGGACTGTGGAGTTATTTACCCTATTTCTGATAGCCGTTGGGTTTCCCCTGTGTAGGTAGTACCCAAGAAATCGGGAATCACCGTCGTCGAGAATCTGGAAAATGAACTTGTGCCACAAAGGACGATCACTGGACATCGAGTGTGCATTGATTACCGGAGGCTCAACGCCGCAACCCGCAAGGATCATTTTCCATTACCATTCATCGACCAAATGCTGGAAATATTAGCCGGCCATGCATTTTATTGTTTTCTCGACGGATACTCCGGCTACAACCAAATTAGCATTGCGGAGGAAGATCAAGAAAAGACAACGTTCACATGCCCTTTCGGAACGTTTGCATACCGCCGAATGCCATTTGGACTGTGTAATGCACCAGGTACATTTCAATGTTGCATGCTCTCAATTTTCTCCGAGTACATTGAAAAAATTATTGAAGTATTCATGGACGACTTTAGTGTATTTGGGAGTTATTTTGATGCATGCTTAAACAATTTAGAAACTATTTTACAAAGATGCGTTGAAACGAACTTGGTGCTTAATTGGGAGAAATGCCATTTCATGGTTACGCAAGGGATCGTGTTAGGTCATATTATTTCGGAAAAGGGGTTAGAAGTTGATAAATCTAAAGTAGATCTTGTGCGTCACTTACCCTCTCCAACTTCGGTTAGAGAGATTCGTTCTTTTCTTGGACACGCAGGATTTTATCGTAGGTTTATCAAGGACTTTTCCCATAACTCGCGCCCGTTGTGTAAAATGCTGCAAAAGGAGACCCCGTTCGTATTTGACGAGGAATGCAACGCTGCCTTCAACAAGTTGAAGGAACTTCTCACGAGCGCTCCTATTTTAAGCAGCCCTGATTGGTCTCTGCCATTTGAACTCATGTGCGACGCCTCGGATTATGCCGTAGGAGCCGTCTTGGGTCAGCGGAAGGACAAGAAGCCTTGCGTAATCTATTACGCCTCTCGGACGCTTGATGAACCGCAAAGAAATTATACCACTACCGAGAAGGAGTTTCTTGCAGTGGTTTTTGCTTTAGATAAATTTCGGTCTTATTTACTTCAAACTAAAGTAACTGTGTATACTGATCATGCAGCTTTGAAGTATCTAATGCTAAAGAAGGACGCAAAAACACGGCTTATAAGATGGATACTTCTACTCCAAGAATTAAACGTCGAAATCAAGGATAAGAAGGGAGTAGAAAATGTTGTCGCTGACCACCTATCACGCTTGATCGGTGAGAATGAGGCTGTTGAAATTGAGGACACTTTTCCGGATGAAAAACTCTTCGGAATTGAGGTAACTGTTCCGGAAACTCCATGGTATGCAGATATCGTAAATTACTTAGTTACCGGTGAGTTTCCGTCTACCATGCATAAATTTCAACGTGACAAACTTAAGCATAATGCTAGAACCTTTATCTGGGATGAGCCTTATTTATGGAAACAATGCTCCGATTTAGTAATTAGGAGATGTATCCCGGATAGTGAATTTAAGCCTATTCTAGACTTTTGTCACAATGAAGCATGTGGGGGACATTTTGGTTCAAGGAGGACAGCCCTTAAGATTTTAGATTGCGGTTTCTTTTGGCCTAGTTTATTTCGCGATGCTCATGCATATTGTGCTGCATGTGATAAGTGCCAGAGATTCGGTAATTTAGGCCCTAGAGATCAAATGCCACAACACTACATATTTAATGTTGAAATTTTTGATGTGTGGGGTATTGATTTTATGGGACCATTTCCTCCTTCCAATGGTTTTTACTTACATCTTACTCGCAGTAGATTATGTTTCTAAATGGGTGGAGGCAAAGGCCACCCGTACTAATGATTCGCGAGTTGTTGCAGATTTCCTACGAACTAACATTTTCAGTAGATTTGGAATGCCACGCGTTCTAATTAGCGATGGAGGAAGTCACTTTTGCA
This sequence comes from Geum urbanum, assembly GCA_946800695.1. Lineage (NCBI taxonomy): Eukaryota > Viridiplantae > Streptophyta > Magnoliopsida > Rosales > Rosaceae > Geum > Geum urbanum. Next base: position 12,444,029 of record OX327017.1, on the reverse strand, counting down.
ACCGCACGGTGGAAGCATTGATGAGGAAGTATGGCGTAAAACACAAGGTTTCCACACCATACCACCCTCAAACAAATGGAATGGCTGAAGTTTCCAACCGTGAGATCAAGAAGATTTTGGAGCGAACCGTCCGCCCAAACCGGAAAGATTGGAGTCAATGCTTAGACGATGCATTGTGGGCGTACAGGACTGCCTACAAGACCCCCATTGGTATGTCACCTTTCCGATTAATTTATGGGAAGACGTGCCATCTTCCGGTTGAATTGGAGCACAAGGCATGGTGGGCCGTGAAGAAATTCAACATCGATCGAGATGCAGCAGGTTTGCATCGGAAGCTACAACTTTGTGAACTAGAAGAAATCAGAAATGATGCTTTCGACAATGCGTGGATTTACAAAGAGAAGACGAAAAAGATCCATGATCAGATGATTCGCGGGAAGAGTTTTGAAGTTGGGCAGAAAGTATTACTTTTCAATTCAAGACTTAAGCTCTTTCCGGGAAAGCTTCGCTCTCGATGGATGGGGCCATTCATAGTTTCTCAAGTTCTACCTCATGGAGCAGTTCTCATTCGATCTATCGACAAAGGTAGTGAGTTCAAAGTAAATGGCCATCGCTTGAAGCCCTATTTTGAGGCATTTGCGGAGCACACCGTGATGCATCACGTCCAAAGCTAACGACGTAAAACGAGCGCTCATTGGGAGGCAACCCAATAGGGAGACAACATATTTGTTTTCTTCTCCCCTTTTAATTAATTTAATGGCTTTTTGCGTATTAGAATTAAAATTTTCGTAGACCCTATACTCCATTTTTAATTCTATACTTCTAATTTAGTACATTGAGGGCAATGTAGAGTTTAAGTGTGGGGGAAGGGTTTACAATTTAATTGTGTCTAAATTAGTGTTTTTCAGAGTCTTTAGGACGCCCTTAACCAGTCGATGATGAAATTAGATCAACACGAACACATATGGCGTATGAATCACATGCATCGAACTCTTGTGCTAATTGAGATATTCTATATGTTTTTAACATGTAGTAGATATGAATTGCAAAACATGGTACAGAAATCGCATGCTTGAATAAGTTTTTAATCATATGAACCCTATGTGAGCTTTTGAGCTATCTGTTCTTTATTCGAGTGAATATGCATCCATTTCGTAGCTACTAGCTTATATATGCCTCATTTAATTGCTTGCCATAGATTTTAATGAACTAGAGAATGCTAGAACTTACTCATGTCAATTTGCAAAGCTTTTAAGTTGATACATACTTTGATTTTGGAAATGATTAAAGGCATTTAGGATTTTCCACCACTTCGCCAAATATCCATGTATCCCATTTGTACGCACAAGTTGCGACACCCCTAGATAAACCAATTGAGCCCACGTTAAGCTTTTCTTTCATCACCATATATACCTAAACACTTACCCTAGTATAGAATATCCTTACCTTTGTTCCGGAAACTTGGTGAGAATTTTTCAAAACTAGCACATAAGATTTTGGTTTGGTAGGAAAGATTGAAAGAGTTAATGTGATTAAGGGGAAATACTTGTCCAATTAACTTAAAAAGTTTGTGATTGCCAAAAAGAAAAGAAAAAAAAATTATATTTGAGAGAATGAAAAGAAAACAATTATTATCTCTCATGGCAATATGTTGTTCTAAAGTAGAAACCAATTGGATTAACGTCCCCCTTATTTGCGGATTTGGAGATTACGATAAATTGAAGGCCCAAAAATAGAACAAAATTTGGCCTTTGTCCTGTCCAAAAAGCTCAAAGGGTAGAGTAGATTAAAGTTTACATGGTAATATTCGAGTGGAAATGGAGGACGAATATGGTGCTAGACTAAGTCGTTGGAACGTTTTTATCACCACATATCTAAATTTCGAATGCCTTAGCCTTAACCCCATTACAACCTCACTAAAAGTCCTTTATGATCCTTAAAATGAGTAGCTTTCAATTAGTAGAGTAAGTTGCATGAGTAAGCTTATGGTTTTGGTTCATTTGTGCAAGTAATTAACTCCATTCATGAGGTTTTCGTTTAAATTCATATACACTTTAAGTGAACCCTTTTCATGAGAGAAAAATATGATGAGTGCATCCTTGTGAGTTGATTAAACCTTTATTCAAAGCATGCACAGCTATAAACATAACCACTGTTTTCTCTATGTCTTATTTGTTCATTATATAATTATATCGCAATTATCTCTTGAATTCTTTGAGCATACAAGTTCAAAATCATGTGAGACATCGCCATATACTTATGAAAATTTTGAGACAAATTTTAGCTAAGGGCTTAGTTATGTTCTTTCCTTTGTTTTAAATTCGTAGAAGAGTCTTAGTTTAACTTAGTGTTTGCTAAGGGACTAGCAAAGTCTAAGTGTGGGGGAATTTGATATACGCATTTTATGCTCGTTTCTTAACGCATTTCCCTTTACGTTTAGCTATGTTATTATCTTAGTTTTTATGTTTTCCTTATTTAATTTGTTATTTTGAAGATATTTACGGTGGAGATTAATAACGACGCAATTCGGAGGAATTTCGGCGATTTTGCGATTTTTGCGATTTGTGATCTCCGAAAATGGGCCGGCCCAAAAAGCAAATTATGGGCCGATTTCTCAAATCTTGTTTCGGCCCATTATCAAGCCCAAACCCATTCATTTCGGCATGGAAGCCTTTTGGTGAAGTTGAAAAGTCCAAGTTATCAAGCTTTGTGACTCATTTTAGTGACTAAGCTTTGTGATCATCACAAAAGATGACTTGCCATGTGACTTGCCATGGTGACTCTTGCTTAGGGTTTATAAATGGTGACTTGCATGGTGACTCTTGCTTAGGGTTCATAAATGATGATCACAAATGGTGACTTGCTTAGGTGACTAAGGCTTGCATTAATTGAAGGAAGCAAGGTGGAAGAAAGAGGCAAGGCAATTCCCTTGCCTATAAATACCAAGGAGGCCGGCCAAGTAGAACATCATCTCTCATTTACTAGCCAAAGCTCTACACAAATACTCCTCCACCATAAACACTTGAAGGTTCACACACAAAGCCGAAGCATCCATCTCTTGCAAAGCCGAAGCATCCATCTCTTGCAAAGCCGAAGCATTCTCCATCCAAAGCCGAAGCATCCTCCATCAATCCTTCACAATACGCTAAGTCCCTTGTGAAGGAAAGCCATCTCCACCGTAGATCATCAAGCATTCAAGACAAAAAGTGTAACCATGATCTTCACTTTCATAGCTTTTGCTTTGTATTTGAATCTTTTGATGTATTGGAATACTTTTATGTATCAAATGAAGAACAAGTTTAGATTTGTGTTATATGTTCTTAAACCGATTTGTGAATTGCATGTGTTTATGATTTCTAGCCTTTTATGCATGTTTGATACAATCTTAAAGCTTCGAAAGCATGTGGTAGAAAATACGCTAAGTCACTCTCTTTCGCATGTTTCGATGATCGTATGTTGTTTAGGATGTTTATACGCTAAGTTGCATTCCTACTCAATTATCAAGCATGTATATTTAGTTGGAAGTTATGAATTTCGTAACTTACAAAAGGTTTGATGCATGAAAAAGGGTAAGGTTAAAAAGATGAGATGATCACTTGTAATTAGTAGTGTAACTTCTTATTTTTAGTAAGCATAATTAGACTTTGAAGTTTCTTGATTGTTAACACTTGTCTATGAGTAAAACATGTTAGATGCTTAAGAGTTTTAGTTGTGTTTGCATGTTTTTGTACTTTAATTTTGTAGATTAAACAACCAACTTCCAATCCCCCCAAACATTTAAATTTACGCTTATTAACGAAACCATGCATGCGCCCTTAATTCCCCGGATAAAGAACGATCCCTACTCGCCAATATTATAATGACAAAAGAAGGGTTTTAAATTGCAATGCGCGTAATCGGTGTTTTTAGGGTCTACTTTGTGTTAACGTTAAATGCATGTTTTGCGCGTATCAATTTTTGGCGCCGTTGCCGGGGAATTATAAAGTTTTTGTATGATTTCGTTGTACATATGTAATTAAATGCATGTCTATAATTTTCGAAATACATACTTGTTTATACTTGTTTATACTTATAGAAATTTACATACATGTTTTCAATTCATACATATTACTTATACGAATTTATTTTACACTTGCATAATTTATTTTCATGTTAAAGGATAGTCTTTGATTTAATTTGAGTACTAGCACTTAGTTATTAAATAAATCTCTATGGAATAGGTGGTTCCTCTTTTGTTTGTCTATCTCCTTAACCCTTCATGAAGTGTGGATTTTATCACCACACGCCATAACCTAAGTGAAGTTATGGGCATGAGGTTGTGGGCGGAGTTTACAAACACTTGAGAGTGTATACTATCTTGTGATTTCGAGTAAAAGTTGGTTTTGATGTCTAGAAGGGTTATGAATGGTGACTGGTTTTGAACTAAGAAAACAGAACACCATTGGAGTATATACTCTTACGAGTAAGCCTCGGGGTGTTTCTAAGAACAATGATATACGCATTTTATGCTCGTTTCTTAACGCATTTCCCTTTTCGTTTAGCTATGTTATAATCTTAGTTTTTATGTTTTTCTTAATTAATATGTTATTTTGAAGATATTTACGGTGGAGATTAATAACGACGCAATTCGGAGGAATTTCGGCGATTTTGCGATTTTTGCGATTTTGGACCTCCGAAAATGGGCCGGCCCAAAAAGCAAATTGTGGGCCGAATTCTCAACTTTTATTTCGGCCCATTATAAGGCCCAAACACATTCAATTCGGCAAGGATGCCCTTTGGGGAAGTTGAAAAGTCAAGCTTATCAAGCTAATCATCACAAATGGTGACTCTTGCTTAGGGTTAATAAATGATCATCACAAAAGATGACTTGCCATGGTGACTCTTGCTTTGGGCTTGTAAATGATGATCACACATTGTGACTTGCATGGTGACTTGCCATATTGATCATTGCTTGCATTTAATGGAAGGAGGCAAGGTGGAAGAGAGAAGGCAAACATCCTTGCCTATAAATACCAAGGGAGGCTGAACCATTCAAGACATCACTCATTTTACTAAGCCAAAGCTCTACACAAATACTCCTCCACCATTAAACACTTGAAGGTTCACACAAAGCCGAAGCATCCATCTCCTCCATTCCAAGCCGAAGCATCTCCTCCTCCATTCCAAACCGAAGCATCCATCTCCTCCTCCAAGCCGAAGCTATCATCCTCCATCCCTCACAATACGCTAAGTCCCTTGTGAAGGAAAGCCATCTCCACCGTAGTTCATCAAGCACTCAAGACAAAAAGTGTAACCATGATCTTCACTTTCATTTCTTTAGCTTTGTATTTGAATCTTTTGATGTATTGGAATAACAAGTTTAGATTTGTGTTTTATGTGTTTAAACAGATTTGTAATATGCATGTGTTTATGATTTCTAGCCTTTTATGCATGTTTGATACAATCTTAAAGCTTCGAATGCATGTGTTAGAAAATACGCTAAGTCCCTCTCTTTCGCATGTTTCGATGATCGTATGTTGTTTAGGATGTTTATACGCTAAGTTGCATTCCTACTCAATTATTAAGCATGTGTATTTAGTTAGAAGTTATGAATTTCGTAACTTACAAAAAGGTTTGATGCATGAAAAGGGTAGGCTAATAAGATGAGATGATCACATGTAATTAGTAGTGTAACTTCTTATTTTTAGCAAGCATAATTAGACTTTAAGTTTCTTGATTGTTGAAACTTGTCTATGAGTAAAACATGTTAGATGCCTAAGAGTTTTAGTTGTGTTTGCATGTTATGTACTTTAATTTCATAGATTAAACAACCAACTTCCAATCCCCCCAAACATTTACATTTCCGCTTATTAACGAAACCATGCATGCGCCCTTAATTCCCCGGATAAAGAACGATCCCTACTCGCCAATATTATAAATGACAAAAGAAGGGTTTAAATTGCAATGCGCGTAATCGATGTTTTTAGGTCGACTTTGTGTTATCGTGAAAGCATGTTTTGCTCGTATCAAACAACAATGGAGTATATACTCTTACGAGTTAGCCTCAGGTTGTTCCCAGAAATTAGTTCTCACCTCTTGCGTTACATCTATCCCAACTAGTCATTTCCAACAATTACGAGAATTAACGATAGTTGGTATACATTTTCGCGCGGGCCGCACGGACAAGAGATTTACTCAATAACTAAATCGTGTATTCTTTTTAAATCTTAGGCGCAATCAAAACGTAGACGTACTTAAATTGATTTACATTGAGTACGAGTATTGGTTTTAAGTTTCGTTCTTTGGAATAGGTGGTGCCTCTTTTTCTGGTTTATCTCCTTAACCCTTCATGAAGTGTGGATTTTATCACCACACGCCATAACCTAAGTGAAGTTATGGGCATGAGGTTGTGGGCGGAGTTTACTAAGGACTTGAGATTATATACTATCTCACAAATTTGGCTGATTGTTGGATATGGTGAGTGGGTTTATGATCGGTGCCGGGTTTCGGATCTAAGCAATAGAACACCATTGGAGTATATACCGTAACTGGTTAGCCTCGGGGTGTCTCTAGGAACAACATTAGAGTATATACTCTTACGAGTAAGCCTCGGGTTGTTCTAAATATTAGTCCTTACCTCTCGCGTTATCTCTATCCCTACTTGCCATTTCTAAACGTAACTAAGCTGAATTAATGAGAGTCAGTATACATTTTCGCGCGGGCCGCACGTCCAAGAAATTTACCGAATGATCATTTCGTGTACTCTCTGTAAATCATAAGTGCATATGAATACGGATAAATACGAACTAAATAAATACGACATAATCCTTTAAATAGATGGTATATCGGATTAAGCATGCTTAGACCTCCTGGAATCAGACTTCATCTTCGGATGAACGAGACCCATTGCACAGTCGAGAGCCTCTGCACCACGTACCATCGGGGCCAAAGGAAATAAATAAAACTTAGTCAAATTTTTGTGTTTGTTTGTGCATTAAAAACTGTAAAGGACTAACAAACGTTACTTAGCTTGCATAACCTCTCTTAGGCTTTATGATACTCGGATTTCACTACCGAGTACCCTAACCTAAGTGAAGTTAGGGGCATAAGACCGAAGAAGAGGTCATTCTTTGCATTCATATTTTTTTAAGCACGTAACTCGTGTGTTTTCTGCAGGTTCTAACATTTTCTCTTATACATTCACTCCATCTTTCACGTAGGATTGTTGTTTGATGCATTTTATTGAGAAAATGTGTGGTGCATAAATTCAATGTGAATTATTGTTTGCTTGTATTTGAACCTTGTTTATATATGTTCTAACTAAATTCTTAGGTTTAGCATTATATAATGTTAATTTGCAGAAAACGTGTGTTTTTTAAGTTTATTACATTCTTTTGCATAGCCCTTAAATTGATTAAATCATTTGCATTACATATTAAATTACATCTAGTGTCTTAACTATTATAAATTTTGTGTGTTTTAGTAGTTTTTAAGTATTTGTGAGTATTTATAGTTTGCTTTGATAGTTGTACTATTTTATTTGTTATCGCTTTGTTTTCTAAAATATGCCTTACGATTTTGGTTAGTATTCCTATATTCAGTTTATATTTCTTTTTTTTGATACTGACACTTGGTCTTTGGTGGATGCTCAGGCTAATGAATGTCCGATCGGAATCCTGGACCATCTAAAACAAAGTTTGAGGAAATCGCAGAGAGAATAGCGAGACTTAAAGCTCAAACAGACATCCTGGATGTTCCCATCATCGAAGAAGTTTCCGAGTCTTCACATGTGACGACCCGGACCAGAATCAGCAGTATGATCAGCTGTATACATGAGTTACTGCGTAGCCGCAGATTGACGACAGAGTTTGAATCTCCAGGGATTGTAAACGACTAAATTATTGGCCGAGAATTGGAGCTGGGTCTCTTCTCAAGAGTCGTTGTACGTGTGAATACGAGTTCGTGGGCGGTTCCGGATCGTTATTTAGACGACCGAGGAGTTAGTTATGAATATTTGAAGTTCGGATTTAAATGGTGGGCTACTTAACGACTAAATTACCGGACGAGAATTTGGTTTCGGCTTCGTCACGGAAGTTGTTCGGAATTTAATTTCGAGTTCGTGGGAACTTCCGGAGCAAGATTTGGAGTTACGAGGAATTAGTTGCAAATTTTGCCGTTAGTTGATTATTTAGTCGATTTAATGTGTGTTGCTTTGAAGGGTTGACTTTTTATTCGGTTGGCCGATATGTTTGACTTTGGGTAATATTGGTGTTAATGGTGGTTTGTGATTCCGGCCGATTCGAGCTGCAATTCTTAGTGGGCTTTGAAGCTCTCATCCCCTTGATGCGTCCCTGTAAGTTTCGTGTTTCAATTCGATGTATACATGGAGAATTTTGGATTGGAAAATTTGTGTACAATTCGGGTTTCATTGAAATTGGATGTGTTACAGTGAGAATTGGACTTCGGTGCAGTTGACAAAGTTGCTCAGTGGGTGATTTTGAGTGGAATAGGGGTGGCTCCGCCGTGAAATTTTCCGGTCAACAGTGGCGCCGCCGTGGACGGCGGTCAACGGTCAACGGGTTGCCTTTTTGACTTTCGGCAAGTTGCATGTCGTTTGACTCGAAATCGCGCTCCGAACGCAGTGGGGAGGTTCGTTTTTCGAGTTGAGCGCCCGAACATAAAACGAGGTATTGAGGTGGTATATATGGATTTTCGACGATTCGTCGTATTCGAATTGTGTATTTCCGAGAACTGTGGTTTCTCGTGGTTTGATTCGAATTGTCGGATTATGACTTTGAATATTGGACGTTGTGATTATTCAGGGGTTCGTGATCGTTTGTTTGGCGATGGACTTTCCGCCGGATCACGGGTTAACGCGATACGCGATACGCGTTACGCCAGTCTGTGAGTGGACATTTTATTTTCACGGATTGATTGCGAGTCTTTTATATACGTTTTATGACATGCATACACTTTTATGCTGTTTCATGCATTTGTATCGAAATGTTTATGATTTGGTTTACACAGAGTACAGTCGTGGTTACGTTGTTGTATCGATACACCTTGCCTCTCGGCTGATCCCCGATGGTAGGCCACCAGGAGGGGCAGTACCCCTACCTGACCGGCGAGGGGCAGTACCCCGGAACCGAGGCCTTTCTGGCTATGAATCACGTGGTAGTCAAGGACTCCGTGATTCTGACTGTACTAGCACGGACGTGTCCATGAGTGACCCCGTGATACTTTCTATGCATGCTCTGTTTACGAGTTGGAGTCAGCGTCTCCTCGTAAACTGTTTGATTTGATTTATTTATATTTCGACTCGCATATGTTTTTATAACATATATATTAACTGGTGAAAGACATTTATTTTCGTCCACTCACTCTAACGTGTTTATTGTCTTTCACCTGGGCTTTTCGGTTTCCGTGCCCAGTTTGCAGTTCAGGCTCTGGTGTCGCACGTCGTGGTCGGAGGCATAGTGCTCGAACTACTTTGTTTCATCCAGTAGGTTTATTGTTCTACCTACTGTGGTATGCGTATACGATTATGTATTAGAAGTCGCTCTGAGCATCCTATTGTATATGCTATACGATTTTACACCGGATTTCAGTAAAGTATAGATATATCTATTGATTTACTTTACTGTTGATATATTGAGAAATCCGGATGGGATTGGTGCCCACGGTTTGCTTTTTGTGGCATATGATGAAGTATATTTTCCGCGTGCAGGTAATGGTAATTCCACGCTAGTAACGAAACTCTGCCAAAATTTCGGAAAAGTTTTTGTTGGTTCGTGTTTTCGAAGGGGTTCGATTCCGGTTTAGGGAGCTAAATCGGGGTTGGGTCCTTTCATCATATTCATCAACCGACCATAATTCAGCCTCATCAACCAACCATACTTCAGAACCGGAAGAACAACAAGTCAACATGGCCAATGCAGGACAATCTCTTCGCCAGCGTACCTGCTCAACCGAATGGAGCAGCGGGCCTTCGAGCATTGCTTTTCCACTACCGGAGAAAAACATGAAGGATATCGAGCTCAAGAGTGGCTTCCTCCACCGACTACCCATTTTTCACGGACTTTCCAATGAAGATCCGAACAAGCATCTCAAACAATTCCAATTTGTTTGTAACAGCATGAAGCCATCCGATGCTGATACGGAGCTCTTCAAGCTGAAGGCATTCCCATTCACCCTAATCGACAGGGCCGAGTCTTGGCTTATGGAACTACCGCCGAACCATATTACCTCATGGAAGCAACTTGCGGATATGTTCCTAGCGAAGTACTTCCCGGCCTCAAAGATCACCGTCTTGAGAAAGCAAATCACTTGCATCACACAGAAACCGGACGAGACCTTCGGCCAATATTACGACCGATTCAAAGTTTTGTGTGTGATACGCGCAAAACATGCATTTAACGTTAACACAAAGTAGACCCTAAAAACACCGATTACGCGCATTGCAATTTAAAACCCTTCTTTTATCATTATAGCATTGGCGAGTAGGGATCGTTCTTTATCCGGGGAATTAAGGGCGCATGCATGGTTTCGTTAATAAGCGGAAATTTAAAGGTTTGGGGGGGGATTGGAAGTTGGTTGTTTAATCTACGAAATTAAAGTACAAAAACATGCAAACACAACAAGAACTCCTAGAATTCTAACATGTTTTACTCATAGACAAGTTTAACAATCAAGAACCCTTAAAGTCTAATTATGATTACTAAAAATAAGAAGTTACACTACTAATTACAAGTGATCATCTCATCTTATTAACCTTACCCTTTTCATGCATCAAACCTTTTTGTAAGTTACGAAATTCATAACTTCTAACTAAATACACATGCTTAATAATTGAGTAGGAATGCAACTTAGCGTATAAACATCCTAAACAACATACGATAATCGAAACATGCGAAAGAGAGGGACTTAGCGTATTATCTAACACATGCTTTCGAAGCTTTAAGATTGTATCAAACATGCATAAAAGGCTAGAAATCATAAACACATGCAATTTATAAATCGGTTTAAGAACATATAACACAAATCTAAACTTGTTCTTCATTTGATACATAAAAGTATTCCAATACATCAAAAGATTAAAATACAAAGCAAAAGCTATGAAAGTGAAGATCATGGTTACACTTTTTGTCTTGAATGCTTGATGATCTTCGTGGAGATGGCTTTCCTTCACAAGGGACTTAGCGTATTGTGAAGAATTGATGGAGGATGCTTCGGCTTTGGATGGAGAATGCTTCGGCTTTGTGTGTGAACCTTCAAGTGTTTATGGTGGAGGAGTATTTGTGTAGAGCTTTGGCTAGTAAATGAGATATGGTTTAATTATGTTCAGCCTCCTTGGTATTTATAGGCAAGGAATGCTTGCCTTCTCTCTTCCACCTTGCCTCCCTTCATTTAATGCAAGCAAGAGTCACCATGCAAGTCATCCCCTTAGTCACCAAGTGTGATCATCATTTGTGAACCCTAAGCAAGAGTCACCATGGCAAGTCACTCCCTTAGTCATCTTTTCATTTAATGCAAGCAAGAGTCACCAAAATGAGTCACAAAGCTTGATATTGTTGACTTTTCTTCTTCAAAGGTTGCAAAACTTGACTTTTCCTCTTCACCAAAAGCCTTCCATGCCGAATTGATTGTGTTTGGGCTTGATAATGGGCCGAAACAAGAGTTGAGAATTCGGCCCATAATTTGCTTTTTGGGCCGGCCCATTTTCGGAGGTCCAAAATCGCAAAAATCGCAAAATCGCCGAAATTCCTCCGAATTGCGTCGTTATTAATCTCCACCGTAAATATCTTCAAAATAACAAATTAAATAAGAAAAACATAAAAACTAAGATTATAACATAGCTAAACGTAAAGGGAAATGCGTTAAGAAACGAGCATAAAATGCGTATATCAAATTCCCCCACACTTAGACTTTGCTAGTCCCTTAGCAAACACTAAGTTAAACTAAGACTCCCTAAGAATTTAAAACAAAGGAAAGAACATAACTAAGCCCTTAGCTAAAATTTGTCTCAGAATTTGCATAAGTATATGGCGATGGCTCACATGAATTTCAACTTGTATGCTCAACGAATTCAAAAGATAATTGCGATATAATTATGTAATGAACAAGTAAGACATAGAAAAAACAATGGTTATGTTATAGCTGTGCATGCTTTGAATAAAGGTTTAATCAACTCACAAGGATGCACTCATCATATTTTTTTTTCACTCATGAAAAGGGTTCACTTAAAGTGTATATGAATTGAAATGAAAACCACATGAATGAAGTTAATTACTTGCACAAATGAACCAAAACCATAAGCTTACTCATGCAACTTACTCTACTAATTGAAAGCTACTCATTTTAAGGATCATAAAGGACTTTTAGTGAGGTTGTAATGGGGTTAAGGCTAAGGCATTCGAAATTTAGATATGTGGTGATAAAAACGTTCCAACGACTTAGTCTAGCACCAAATTCGTCCTCCATCTCCACTCGAATGTTACCATGTATACTTCAATTTAAACTACCCTTTGAGCTTTTCGGACAGGACAAAGGCCATATTTGTTCTATTTTTGGGCCTTCAATTTGTCGTAATCTCCAAATCTGCAAAATAAGGGGGACGTTAATCCAATTGGTTTCTACTTTAGAACACAACATATTGCCATGAGAGATAATAATCATTTTTTTTTCTTTTCATTCTCTCAAATATAATTTTTTTTTTCTTTTCTTTTTGGCAATCTCATACTTTTTTAGCTATTTGGACAAGTCTTTCCCCTTACTCACATTAACTCTTTTAATCTTTCCTACCAAACCATAATCTTATGTGCTAGTTTCGAAAAATTCTCACCAAGTTTCCGGAACAAGGGTAAGGATATTCTATACTAGGGTAAGTGTTTAGGTATATATGGTCAAAAAAGAAAAGCTTAACGTGGGTTCAATTGGTTTATTTAGGGGTGTCGCAACTTGTGCGTACAAATGGGATACATGGATATTTGGCGAAGTGGTGGAAGATCCTAAATGCCTTTAATCATTTCCAAAATCAAAGTATGTATCAACTTAAAAGCTTTGCAAATTGACATGAGTAAGTTCTAGCATTCTCTAGTTCATTAAAATCTATGGCAAGCAATTGAATGAGGCATATATAAGCTAGTAGCTACGAAATGGATGCATATTCACTCGAATAAAGAACAGATAGCTCAAAAGCTCACATAGGGTTCATATGATTAAAAACTTATTCAAGCATGCGATTTCTGTACCATGTTTGCAATTCATATATCTACTACATGTTAAAAACATATAGAATATCTCAATTAGCACAAGAATTCGATGCATGTGATTCATATGCCATATGTGTTTGTATTGGTCAAATTTCATAATCGACTAGTTAAGGGCATCCTAAAGACTCTGAAAAACACTAATTTAGACACAATTAAATTGTAAACCCTTCCCCCACACTTAAACTCTACATTGCCCTCAATGTACTAAAGTAAAAGTATAGATTTTAAGCATGAAGTATAGGATCTACGAAAATTTTAATTTAATATGCAAAAAGCCATTAAATTAATTAAAAGGGGAGAAGAAAACAAATCTGTTGTCTCCCTATTGGGTTGCCTCCCAATGAGCGCTTGTTTTACGTCCTTAGCTTTGGACGTGATGCATCATTTTGTTTTTGAAATGGCCGGTTCTTGGAGTTGCATCTCCTCTACGGTGTGCTCCGCAAATGCCTCAAAATAGGGCTTCAAGCGATGGCCATTTACTTTGAACTCACTACCTTTGTCGATAGATCGAATGAGAACTGCTCCATGAGGTAGAACTTGAGAAACTATGAATGGCCCCATCCATCGAGAGCGAAGCTTTCCCGGAAAGAGCTTAAGTCTTGAATTGAAAAGTAATACTTTCTGCCCAATTTCAAAACTCTTCCCGCGAATCATCTGATCATGGATCTTTTTCGTCTTCTCTTTGTAAATCCACGCATTGTCGAAAGCATCATTTCTGATTTCTTCTAGTTCACAAAGTTGTAGCTTCCGATGCAAACCTGCTGCATCTCGATCGATGTTGAATTTCTTCACGGCCCACCATGCCTTGTGCTCCAATTCAACCGGAAGATGGCACGCCTTCCCATAAATTAATCGGAAAGGTGACATACCAATGGGGGTCTTGTAGGCTGTCCTGTAAGCCCATAATGCATCATCTAAGCATTGACTCCAATCTGTCCGGTTTGGGCGGACAGTTCGCTCCAAAATCTTCTTGATCTCACGGTTGGAAACTTCAGCCATTCCATTTGTTTGAGGGTGGTATGGTGTGGAAACCTTGTTGTTTTACGCCATACTTCCTCATCAGTGCTTCCACCGTGCGGTTGCAAAAGTGACTTCCTCCATCGCTAATTAGAACGCGTGGCATTCCAAATCTACTGAAAATGTTAGTTCGTAGGAAATCTGCAACAACTCGCGAATCATTAGTACGGGTGGCCTTTGCCTCCACCCATTTAGAAACATCATCTACTGCGAGTAAGATATAAGTAAAACCATTGGAGGGAGGAAATGGTCCCATGAAATCAATACCCCACACATCAAAAATTTCAACATTAAATATGTAGTGTTGTGGCATTTGATCTCTAGGGCCTAAATTACCGAATCTCTGGCACTTATCACATGCAGCACAATATGCATGAGCATCGCGAAATAAACTAGGCCAAAAGAAACCGCAATCTAAAATCTTAAGGGCTGTCCTCCTTGAACCAAAATGTCCCCCACATGCTTCATTGTGACAAAAGTCTAGAATAGGCTTAAATTCACTATCCGGGATACATCTCCTAATTACTAAATCGGAGCATTGTTTCCATAAATAAGGCTCATCCCAGATAAAGGTTCTAGCATTATGCTTAAGTTTGTCACGTTGAAATTTATGCATGGTAGACGGAAACTCACCGGTAACTAAGTAATTTACGATATCTGCATACCATGGAGTTTCCGAAACAGTTACCTCAATTCCGAAGAGTTTTTCATCCGGAAAAGTTTCTTCAATCTCGACAGCCTCATTCTCACTGATCAAGCGTGATAGGTGGTCAGCGACGACGTTTTCTACTCCCTTCTTGTCCTTGACTTTGATGTTGAATTCTTGAAGTAGAAGTATCCATCTTATAAGCCGTGGTTTTGCGTCCTTTTTCAGCATTAGGTACTTCAAAGCTGCATGATCAGTATACACAGTTACTTTAGTTTGAAGTAAATAAGACCGAAATTTATCTAAAGCAAAAACCACTGCAAGAAACTCCTTCTCGGTGGTAGTATAATTTCTTTGCTGAAAGGACCCAACCCCGATTCAGTTACCTAAATCGGAATCAAACCCTTCCGAAAACACGAACCAACAAAAACTTTTCAAAATTTCGGCAGAGTTTCGTTACTAGCGTGGAATTACCATAACCTGCACGCGGAAATTAACACTTCATCCTATGCCACAAAAAGCAAACCGTGGGCACCAATCCCATCCGGATTTCTCAACATCAATATAATCAACAAACAGTAAACATATTGTACCATATATATGTATATCCGAGAAAATCCGTATAAACAAGTATCAGAATGTATCAGAGCGACCTCTAGTATAAAATATATACAATATGTACATCAGTAGGTGAAACTGAAACCTACTGGAAAACACAGATGACTCTGATCACTAGCCTCCAAACCACGACGTGAAACACCAAACCTGAACTGCAAACTGGGCACGGAAACCGAAAAGCCCAGGGGAAAGACAATAAACACGTTAGAGTGAGTGGACGAAAATAAATGTCTTTCACCAAGTAACATATATGTTATAAAAACATATGCGAGTCGAAAGTATAAACAATAAATGGTACGCAAGGGAGACTCTAACTCCTCACGCGTTCGGGTACACGAGGGAGACTCTAACTCCTCCCGTATACGTACATGAGGGAGACTCTAACTCCTCACACGTACAGAGCATGTGTATAAATCACACGGGGCCACACGTGGACATATAACAACATAAAAATATAATCACATAACACATGCTCAACATAATAAATCGTATATAAAGGACTCGCAATAATTCCGTGAAAATAAACTGTCCACTCACAAACTCGCGTAGCGCACACTCGCTCTAAACACGTGGTCCGGCGGAAGATCCCTCGCCAGATGCACGATCACGATCCAAATCTCGATCTCGATCTCCTGAATATATATACACATAACTGATCAATATCGTAATCCACTACACTGTACAGATGCACGGAAACCAACTGTTCCCGGAAATACGAAATGCAGTGCAAAATGAATTACGGAAATCCCGAAATCCCAATTCGAAATCTCGACTGAAAATCGGCTAACCAAATCAACTCGAAAACCTCCGTACGATAATCAGGGCGTGATTACGAGAAAAATGACACTAAAAACGTCAAAATCTGAAAGTTGACTTTTTGCTCCGCCGTTGACCGCCGTTGACCGCCGCCGCCGGCGGCGGCGCGCCGTCAACGGAGGAATTACAAGGCCAAAACTTCCAGATCGGACCATCTCATCATTTCAAGCAACTTATCCTTCTACCACAAGACCCAATTCAAAGCCTAACTAACCCAACTCATCAAAACCAAATCGGAAATTCAAACCCAAAACCCTATTCGGGTTCACCAAATCTCTCATCCTCGTTCCAAACTAACCAACTAGGAAGCTCCACCACGAGGTGGGGAGCAAAACCCCCAAGCTCATGGCCTCCAATCGTCGCCGGAACCACCTCCACCATTAGAGCCGATTCCGGCGAACCAAACCCAATTCGGGTTCCACACAAACCACCTCAAATCTCATCAAACCACATACCATCAAGTTCGAAATCATACAAGGATACGTTTCCTACCTTTCCCGTGGTGAATCGATGCCGGAATCCGGTCGCCGGAGTTCACTTTCCCGTTCGGGAAACTTTCCCAATCGGCAGCTCCTCCAACTTTCCAAAATAGGAAAGTCAACACCTTTCAAAACTGGTCAACGCCCAAATGAAGTTTTTCGACAATTTTGCGACTATTTTACAACTTTTCGATATTTATACTCGTCCCTCGGGTCAAACTACGGTCCGAAATGAAAATACGAAATGATTCGGATAAGCTCGAACAATCGGATAAACTCGTCGGAACCCGAAACTTCAAATAATCATAAAATATTCCTCGGCTATCGGAAAAATCTTCCGAAACCACCCACGAACTCGAAATCACGTACTCTACGATTTCCGTGAAGACACTCAACCCAAATTCTCGACCGAAAATATTGTCGCAAATCGAATCGGCAAATCACACATTATCGTAAAACTGCGACTAATCTCAAATCTCGAGAATCGTGCTAAACACACCTCTGATTCTGGTTCGGGTCGTCACAAATCTACCCCCCTTAAAGAAATTTCGACCTCGAAATTTACGTACCTGTCAGGTGAACAGATGAGGATACTGCTCCCGCATACGCTGCTCGGTCTCCCAGGTGGCCTCCTCAACCGAGTGGTTCTGCCACAAGACCTTCACCAGCGGAATCACGCGGTGCCTCAACTCCTGCTCACGACGATCGAGAATCTGCACTGGCTCCTCAACATACGATAAATCCTCTCTGATCGGCAACTGCTGTGGGGCTATCACATGTGAAGGGTCTGAGATGTACTTCCGCAACATCGAAACATGGAAGACATCATGTACACGAGCCATCTCAGCCGGTAACTCAAGTCTGTAAGCAACAGCTCCAACCCTCTCCGTAATCTCATACGGACCAATGTACCGCGGTCGAAGCTTGCCACGCTTCCCGAAACGCACAACTCCCCTCCACGGAGATAGTTTCAGGAAGACCCAATCACCAACCTCGAACTCTAAACTCTTCCTCCTCACATCCGCGTAACTCTTCTGCCGATCCTGGGCGATCTTCAACCGATCCCGAATCACCTGTATGTCCTCCATCGTGGTTTTCACCAAATCCGGACCAATAAGCCAACGCTCGCCCACCTCACTCCAACACAACGGAGTGCGACACTGCTTCCCGTACAAAGCCTCGTACGGTGCCATCTCAATACTGGCCTGATAGCTGTTGTTGTAGGCGAACTCAATCAAGTGCAACTGCTGATCCCAGTTTCCACGAAACTGCAACACACATGATCTCAGCATATCCTCAAGAGTCTGAATGGTCCGCTCGGACTGCCCGTCAGTCTGAGGATGAAAAGCTGTACTAAACCGCAACTTCGTACCCAAAGCTCGCTGCAACGCCCGCCAAAACTCAGATGTGAACTGACTATCACGGTCAGAAACAATGGACACAGGCACACCATGCAAGCGAACAATCTCCGATAAGTACAATTTGGCCAATCTGCCCACTGATACCTTCCCTGGAAGTGCAAGAAAGTGTGCGGATTTCGTCAGTCGGTCAACAATAACCCAAATACCAGTGTTGCCCGCCGAAGTACGCGGCAACTGATAGACGAAATCCATTGTAATATGCTCCCACTTCCAAACTGGAATCTCAAGTGGCTGTAGTTTCCCTGCAGGTTTCTGCCTCTCCGCCTTCACCTGCTGACAAATCAAACACCGACTCACGTACGCGGCAATCTCCCGCTTCATGTTGCGCCACCAATAGTACGCTCGAAGTGTACAAAACATCTTCGTACCTCCGGGATGCATCGCATACGCTGAACTGTGGGCCTCGTCCAGAATCTCCTTCTTTAAGTCCTCGTCTCTGGGTACACATAACCTGCCTCTGAACAACAACGTATCGTCGTCGCTCAATCGGAACTCTGTAGGCACACCATTCCGAATCATGGTCTTCTTGCCCAGCAGGTAAGGATCTGAATCCTGTGCCTCCCGCACCTGATCAACCAACACTGGTCGTACCTGAAAACTAGCCAACAAGGCTCCGTCATCATCATAACCGAATACAGCACCCGTAGCTCGAAGCTCGGCTAACATCGATACTCGGGCCACACACATGTGAAACAACGAGGCTCCCGACTTCCGGCTAAGTGCATCTGCCACAACATTAGCCTTCCCCGGATGGTACTCGAAAGTGCAATCGTAATCGTTGATCAACTCCATCCATCGGCGCTGTCTCATGTTCAGATCCGGCTGTGTCCGCAAGTAGGTGAGACTCTTGTGGTCAGTGAAAATCTTACACTGAGCACCATACAAGTAATGTCTCCAACTCTTCAACGCTAACACAATAGCAGCTAACTCCAAATCATGCGTCGGATAGTTGACCTCGTGCGGTTTCAGCTGTCTGGAACCATATGCCACGACTCTACCATGCTGCATCAACACACAGCCAAGGCCCAACTTCGACGCATCGCTGTACACAACATACTCACCACTGTCGTCTGGCAATGTCAGAACCGGTGCGGTAGTCAATCTCTCCTTCAGGAGCAAGTAACTCTCCTCGCACGCATCAGACCACTCAAACTTGACGCCCTTTTTCGTCAACCTGGTCAGTGGTGTAGCTATCCGGGAGAAATCCTGCACAAATCGTCGGTAGTAGCCCGCTAAACCCAAGAAACTCCGAATCTCTGGCACAGTAGTGGGTCTACTCCAATTCAGCACAGCCTCGATCTTGTCAGGATCAACACTAACTCCCTCAGCCGAAATCACGTGGCCCAGAAATTTCACACTATCCAACCAGAACTCACACTTGCTAAACTTCGCGAATAACTGATGGTCCCGCAAAGTCCGCAACACCGCTCGCAAGTGCTTCTTGTGCTGGCCCACACTCCTCGAATAGATCAAAATATCATCAATGAACACAATCACGAACTTGTCCAGGTATCGACGAAACACCCGATTCATCAAGTCCATGAAAGCTGCGGGGGCATTGGTCAACCCAAACGGCATAACCAGAAACTCATAGTGCCCATACCGCGTTCTGAATGCTGTCCTGGCAACATCGGAATCTCGGATCCTCAATTGATGATACCCGGATCGAAGATCAATCTTCGAAAAGACTGCGGCTCCCTTCAGCTGATCGAACAAGTCGTCAATCCGTGGCAACGGATACTTGTTCCTCACTGTAATCTGATTCAGCTTCCGATAGTCGATGCACAAACGCATGGATCCGTCCTTCTTCCGCACAAACAACACTGGAGCACCCCACGGAGAAACACTTGGTCGAATGAATCCCTTCTCCAACAACTCCTGAAGCTGAATCTGCAACTCCCTCAACTCTGCAGGTGCCATCCGGTACGGTGTCTGAGAAATCGGTCCAGTACCCGGCAATAACTCAATGGTAAAGTCAATCTCCCGCACAGGGGGTATACCAGGTAACTCCGCTGGAAACACATCCGGAAACTCAGACACAACCTCAATACTACCAAGATCCGGCACTGCAGCTGTAGTGTCTACAACATGGGCTAAGTAAGCAACACAACCCTTCTTCATCAGCCGATCTGCCCTCATCGCGGAAATCAAACACGGTAGGGAAGTGTTCTTCTCGCCGCGAAACAATATCTCGGGTAACCCGGGTCGTCGAAACGCGACCTCCTTCCTATGGCAGTCGAACATGGCCCAATGCGACTCAAGGAAGTCCATACCCAAGATCAGATCGAAATCCACAATTTCAAGCAGTAACAGATCTGCGGCTAAACCATGGCCATCAACAAACACCTCACAATCTCTGTAAACCCAACCGATGCTCACAACCTCACCTGACGGATACAGCACTCTCCACAACCCCGGAAGTGGAGATGCAGGAACCGTAGCCAATGATGATAGTCTAAATGATATGAATGAGTGTGTGGCACCTGGATCTAACAATGCAACTACTGGAATACCAAAAACATGTAACGTACCAATAACGACCTCCGGTGATGCTCTGCCCTCACGTAGAGTCATAGCATGTACCCTCGCCTGTCCGGCTGGTCGTCCTCGCTGGGGTTGTCCCTGCTGTCTACCCTGACCTGCAGACTGTGCTGGTCGAGCTCCCGTAGTGGCACCTCGCTCAACTCCGGAACTCTGGGCCGCCTGTCCACCAGTACCATACGACTGAGGACACTCTCTCGAATAGTGACCCACCTGGCCACAACGATAACAAGCACCAGGACTCCGCTGACATGGGCCCAAATGATATCTATTGCAGAGGTTGCACAAAGGATAGTCTCTCGGAACAGGAAATGTGCCACCAGTATGCCGAGGATAACTAGAACCGCTGGAACCTCCACTATCCTGTGGCCGCTGCGGTCGATCTCTCCTCCATCCTGGTCTCCGTCTAGGTACACTAGCTGGTGGTCGATACGATCCACCGCCAGAGGATGAAGCTGAACCGGAAGTATCGGAACTCTGCCTCTTTGAAGGCCCCTGACTCGGTCCACCTTCCTCGAATCGCCTCGGCTGATACCTCTGCTGTCTCTCCTGCTCAATATCCTCGCCTCAGAGAGCTGCACTGACAAACTCATCAAAGTTGTTCCTCAGCATCGTAGTCAATGTCGCCTTGATGTTCAAATTCAATCCCAGCTCAAACCTGCGACACTTGGCTTCCTCTGTAGCCACCATATCCCGCGCAAAACGAGACAAACGAGTAAACCGATCCCGATACTCAAGTACAGACAAACTGCCCTGCCTCAAGTTCGTGAACTCCTCGTACTTGCGCTGCTGGGTAGCCTGATTAAAATACCTCCGCATAAACAGATCACGAAACAATGTCCACGGAGTATCCACAGGAACTCTGTCAGTGCTGACCCACCAAAAGTATGCATCACCCTCAAGTAAACCAACTGCGGCTACTGTCATCTGCACAGGTGTAAACTGCAGACGCTCACAAACACGCTCAATCTGAACCAGCCATGCCTCGCATATCTCTGGATCAACTGAACCCGAAAACACAGTAGCACCCGCAGTGCGAGCCTTGACCACAGGGTCAAAACGCTCTTCCAAACGCAGCACTCGCATAAGCAAGTCGCGCGTTCGGCGATCCTCATCAGGATCATCATCCCGATCCACACGGGGACCACGTCGAGGAGGCATCCTACTGATACAAGACAAGCATTAGGCACAAGCAGAAAGAACGTAATCATGAAACCGCAGATATTTGAGGACACACAACACCCGAAGTATTGATGAGTACCGCTGGCCAGTCGGGTCATCACTCCAGCCATGCTGTATCAACTCAAATACCCTAAGCGTCACAACTACAAGAGTCTACAGAATCTGACAACCTAATGCTCTGATACCAAGCTGAAAGGACCCAACCCCGATTCAGTTACCTAAATCGGAATCAAACCCTTCCGAAAACACGAACCAACAAAAACTTTTCAAAATTTCGGCAGAGTTTCGTTACTAGCGTGGAATTACCATAACCTGCACGCGGAAATTAACACTTCATCCTATGCCACAAAAAGCAAACCGTGGGCACCAATCCCATCCGGATTTCTCAACATCAATATAATCAACAAACAGTAAACATATTGTACCATATATATGTATATCCGAGAAAATCCGTATAAACAAGTATCAGAATGTATCAGAGCGACCTCTAGTATAAAATATATACAATATGTACATCAGTAGGTGAAACTGAAACCTACTGGAAAACACAGATGACTCTGATCACTAGCCTCCAAACCACGACGTGAAACACCAAACCTGAACTGCAAACTGGGCACGGAAACCGAAAAGCCCAGGGGAAAGACAATAAACACGTTAGAGTGAGTGGACGAAAATAAATGTCTTTCACCAAGTAACATATATGTTATAAAAACATATGCGAGTCGAAAGTATAAACAATAAATGGTACGCAAGGGAGACTCTAACTCCTCACGCGTTCGGGTACACGAGGGAGACTCTAACTCCTCCCGTATACGTACATGAGGGAGACTCTAACTCCTCACACGTACAGAGCATGTGTATAAATCACACGGGGCCACACGTGGACATATAACAACATAAAAATATAATCACATAACACATGCTCAACATAATAAATCGTATATAAAGGACTCGCAATAATTCCGTGAAAATAAACTGTCCACTCACAAACTCGCGTAGCGCACACTCGCTCTAAACACGTGGTCCGGCGGAAGATCCCTCGCCAGATGCACGATCACGATCCAAATCTCGATCTCGATCTCCTGAATATATATACACATAACTGATCAATATCGTAATCCACTACACTGTACAGATGCACGGAAACCAACTGTTCCCGGAAATACGAAATGCAGTGCAAAATGAATTACGGAAATCCCGAAATCCCAATTCGAAATCTCGACTGAAAATCGGCTAACCAAATCAACTCGAAAACCTCCGTACGATAATCAGGGCGTGATTACGAGAAAAATGACACTAAAAACGTCAAAATCTGAAAGTTGACTTTTTGCTCCGCCGTTGACCGCCGTTGACCGCCGCCGCCGGCGGCGGCGCGCCGTCAACGGAGGAATTACAAGGCCAAAACTTCCAGATCGGACCATCTCATCATTTCAAGCAACTTATCCTTCTACCACAAGACCCAATTCAAAGCCTAACTAACCCAACTCATCAAAACCAAATCGGAAATTCAAACCCAAAACCCTATTCGGGTTCACCAAATCTCTCATCCTCGTTCCAAACTAACCAACTAGGAAGCTCCACCACGAGGTGGGGAGCAAAACCCCCAAGCTCATGGCCTCCAATCGTCGCCGGAACCACCTCCACCATTAGAGCCGATTCCGGCGAACCAAACCCAATTCGGGTTCCACACAAACCACCTCAAATCTCATCAAACCACATACCATCAAGTTCGAAATCATACAAGGATACGTTTCCTACCTTTCCCGTGGTGAATCGATGCCGGAATCCGGTCGCCGGAGTTCACTTTCCCGTTCGGGAAACTTTCCCAATCGGCAGCTCCTCCAACTTTCCAAAATAGGAAAGTCAACACCTTTCAAAACTGGTCAACGCCCAAATGAAGTTTTTCGACAATTTTGCGACTATTTTACAACTTTTCGATATTTATACTCGTCCCTCGGGTCAAACTACGGTCCGAAATGAAAATACGAAATGATTCGGATAAGCTCGAACAATCGGATAAACTCGTCGGAACCCGAAACTTCAAATAATCATAAAATATTCCTCGGCTATCGGAAAAATCTTCCGAAACCACCCACGAACTCGAAATCACGTACTCTACGATTTCCGTGAAGACACTCAACCCAAATTCTCGACCGAAAATATTGTCGCAAATCGAATCGGCAAATCACACATTATCGTAAAACTGCGACTAATCTCAAATCTCGAGAATCGTGCTAAACACACCTCTGATTCTGGTTCGGGTCGTCACATTTGCGCTTCATCAAGCGTCCGAGAGGCGTAATAAATTACGTAGGGTTTCTTGTCCTTCCGCTGACCCAAGACGGCTCCTACGGCATAATCCGAGGCGTCGCACATGAGTTCAAATGGCAGAGACCAATCAGGGCTGCACAAAATAGGAGCGCTCGTGAGAAGCTCCTTCAACTTGTTGAAGGCAGCGTTGCATTCCTCGTCAAATACGAACGGGGTCTCCTTTTGCAGCAGTTTACACAATGGGCGCGAGATGTGGGAAAAGTCTTTGATAAACCTACGATAAAATCCTGCGTGTCCAAGAAATGAACGAATCTCTCTAACCGAAGTTGGAGAGGGTAAGTGACGCACAAGATCTACTTTAGATTTATCAACTTCTAACCCTTTTTCCGAAATAATATGACCTAACACTATCCCTTGCGTAACCATGAAATGGCACTTCTCCCAATTAAGCACCAAGTTCGTTTCAACGCATCTTTGTAAAATAGTTTCTAAATTGTTTAAGCATGCATCAAAATCACTCCCAAATACACTAAAGTCGTCCATGAATACTTCAATAATTTTTTCAATGTATTCGGAGAAAATTGAGAGCATACAACGTTGAAATGTACCTGGTGCATTACACAGTCCAAATGGCATTCGGCGATATGCAAACGTTCCGAAAGGGCATGTGAACGTTGTCTTTTCTTGATCTTCCTCCGCAATGCTAATTTGGTTGTAGCCGGAGTATCCGTCGAGAAAACAATAAAATGCATGGCCGGCTAATCTTTCCAGCATTTGGTCGATGAATGGTAAGGGAAAATGATCCTTGCGGGTTGCGGCGTTGAGCTTCCGGTAATCAATGCACACTCGGTGTCCAGTGATCGTCCTTTGTGGCACAAGTTCATTTTCCAGATTCTCGACGACGGTGATTCCCGATTTCTTGGGTACTACCTGCACTGGGGAAACCCAACGGCTATCAGAAATAGGGTAAATAACTCCACAGTCCATGAGTTTAATTACCTCCTTTTTTACCACCTCCATCATCGGAGGGTGGAGCCGACGTTGTGCTTCCCACGTAGGTTTGGTGCCTTCTTCAAGGAAAATCCTATGCACACATGTTGCTGGATTTATTCCCTTGATGTCCGCAAGTGTCCAGCCTATTGCGGGTTTGTACCTCTTGAGCACACTCACGAGCTTCTCCTCCTGTTCCTCTTCTAGCGCGGATGAAATAATGACCGGTAAAGTTTCATTCTCGCCTAAGTACGCATACTTCAGATGGTCCGGTAGTAGCTTGAGTTCTAAAACTGGAGCTTCTACGATGGAAGGAACCATTTTATTAGTACCAAAAGTAATTGGTAAAGGAGGAGAAAAGCTTACTTTTCGTGGTGTGGCATTTAGGGCCATGGCCATGTCTTGAATTCGAGGTTCAAGCTCTAGCAAGGCCTCGAGAAGGCCGTCATGCCCAAGTTGAATGGCCATGTCGAGTTCATCCTCATTGATGGTGTCGAGGTAGCCTTGTGCTAAGGTATCCACAGGATCGTATGTCGAAATGGCAGCTACGCTCGACATTGGAAACTTCATCCCGTCCAGGATGTTGAACTCGATTCTTTCTCCATCAATCTCCATGGAGAAAGTGCCTTGAAACACATCGATCTTCGTTCTCGCAGTCCGCATGAAAGGTCGCCCAAGCAGCAGCGGCGTGGTGTTCAGTGGACTCTCTTCCATGTCAACTATATAGAAATCGGCTGGGAATATCAAGTTGTTGACTTGCACGAGAACGTCTTCTACGTATCCCCTCGGATACTTGTGTGTGCGATCGGCTAATTGGATGACAACACCATCTTGCTTGAGATCTCCAAGCTCCATTGATTCGAAAAGATAGTAAGGCATGACGTTGATGGAAGCTCCGAGATCAAGCATCACGTCTTCGAAGTGGGTGTCACCGATTACGCAGGGAACTGCAAAACTCCCCGGGTCCTTCAATTTTGGGGGTAGCCGACGCTGCAAAACCGCCGAAACGGTTGCGTTCACCTTCACAACCTCCTTCTCTCGAGTTTGCCTCCTCTGTGTGCATAATTCTTTGAGAAATTTCGCGTATATTGGCACTTGTTTTATGCACTCGATCAAGGGCAAATTCACTTGCACCTTTCGGAAGATGTCCAAAATATCTTCATATTGGGCATCCTTCTTTTTCGATTTTAACAATCTGCTAGGGAAAGGTGCAATAGCAAACGGAGAATTAGTAATAACCGTATTTGAAGGAATAGGGCTTTTACCTTTGATTGGGGTGGGTTGTGGAGGGGATTGTGCCTTGGTGACATTAGGCGTCACCTTCTTTTTCTCGGTCTCTTGAGTTGCCGGATCGATCTCATCATCGTCTTCGTTGGTGATGTCCTCGATGGTGACTTCATCAAGATGAGATCGCTTGGTCTTTGGCTCTTCAAGTGTCTTCCCACTCCTTGTGACTGTAGCATTCACGTTTCTTTGATTAGGAGTGGTTTGAGGTGGAAGCCGACCGGTTTCTTTGATTTGGCCCATGAAATCAACAAGTTGGCCAAGCTGTTTCTTCACTTCGGTGATGTCGCGGCCATGTGAGTCAAGTGTCTCCTTTGTCTTCGATTGTCCGTCGAGGAGAACTTGAGTTGAGGCCGAAAGTTGCGACAACATCTTGTCGTAATCCGGGTTGGTGAAGGATTGCAATGACGAACCATGCTGCATCGGTGGCCTTGGTTGAAATGGAGGGCGTTGGTAGCTTTGTTGAGGTGCTGAAGGGTTCAAAGTTCCCTCGTTGCTGCTCCATCTAAAACCTTGATGATCACGGTTGACATAATTGTTATAATTGTTATACCGTTGTCCTCCCTGATATCCGCCGATGGCGTTAGCGTGCTCCGGCTCGCTAGCTTGCTCTGGCACCTGTGGGCATTGGTCGTTGTGGTGACCTTGTGATTGACATATGCCACAAACAGGCCGTTGAGTTGCCCTGGCTCTTGTCGTCTCGAGATCTAAAACCTTCTCTAGCATATGAGCTAGTTTGTCGTATTTTTCGTCCGCGTCAGGTTTTGAACTCGCTTCACCGACTGCTCGTCTGTTGGACATTCCATATTGTGCATCATTATTCACCCGATTTTCTAGAAGAGTTCTAGCTTCGGTTTCGGTTAAGTCCATGAATGCACCGGTAGCTGCTGCATCCAGCAATTCCCTATCAATCGGCTTGAGACCATCGTAAAAGTAATTCATGAGATTGGTCTCGGAAAATCCATGCGATGGGCAAGTGGCACACAAAACTTTGAATCGGTCGTAATATTGGCCGAAGGTCTCGTCCGGTTTCTGTGTGATGCCAGTTATTTGCTTTCTCAAGACGGTGATCTTTGAGGCCAGGAAGTACTTCGCTAGCAACATATCCGCAAGTTGCTTCCATGAGGTAATATGGTTCGGCGGTAGTTCCATAAGCCAAGACTCGGCCGTGTCGATTAGGGTGAATGGGAATGCCTTCAGCTTGAAGAGCTCCGTATCAGCATCGGATCGCTTCATGCTGTTACAAACAAATTGGAATTGTTTGAGATGCTTGTTCGGATCTTCATTGGAAAGTCCGTGAAAAATGGGTAGTCGGTGGAGGAAACCACTCTTCAGCTCGACTTCTTTCATGTTTTCCCCCGGTGGTGGAAAAGCAATGCTTGAAGGCCCGCTGCTCCATTCTGTTGAGCAGGTGCGCTGACGAAGAGACTGTCCTGCATTGGCCATGTTGACTTCTTGTGTTTCCGCCTCTGAATTATGATCAGTTGATGAGGCTGAACTATTGTCGGTTGATGAATGTGAAGACTCGGAAACTTCCTCGATGATGGGATAATCCAGGATGTCTGTTTGAGCTTTAAGTCTCGCTATTCTCTCTGCAATTTCCTCAAACTTTGTTCTAGATGGTCCAGGATTCCGATCGGACATTCATTAGCCTGAGCATCCACCAAAGACCAAGTGTCAGTATCAAAAAAAAAAGAAATATAAACTGAATATAGGAATACTAACCAAAATCGTAAGGCATATTTTAGAAAACAAAGCGATAACAAATAAAATAGTACAACTATCAAAGCAAACTATAAATACTCACAAATACTTAAAAACTACTAAAACACACAAAATTTATAATAGTTAAGACACTAGATGTAATTTAATATGTAATGCAAATGATTTAATCAATTTAAGGGCTATGCAAAAGAATGTAATAAACTTAAAAACACACGTTTTCTGCAAATTAACACTATATAATGCTAAACCTAAGAATTTAGTTAGAACATATATAAACAAGGTTCAAATACAAGCAAACAATAATTCACATTGAATTTTATGCACCACACATTTTCTCAATAAAATGCATCAAACAACAATCCTACGTGAAAGATGGAGTGAATGTATAAGAGAAAACGTTAGAATCTGCAGAAAACACACGAGTTACGTGCTTAAAAAAAATATGAATGCAAAGAATGACCTCTTCTTCGGTCTTATGCCCGTAACTTCACTTAGGTTAGGGTACTCGGTAGTGAAATCCGAGTATCATAAAGCCTAAGAGAGGTTATGCAAGCTAAGTAACGTTTGTTAGTCCTTTACAGTTTTTAATGCACAAACAAACACAAAAATTTGACTAAGTTTTATTTATTTCCTTTGGCCCCGATGGTACGTGGTGCAGAGGCTCTCGACTGTGCAATGGGTCTCGTTCATCCGAAGATGAAGTCTGATTCCAGGAGGTCTAAGCATGCTTAATCCGATATACCATCTGTTTAAAGGATTATGTCATATTTATTTAGTTCGTATTTATCCGTATTCGTATGCACTTATGATTTAGAGGGAGTACACGAAATAATCTTTTAGTAAATTTCTTGGACGTGCGGCTCGTGCGCAAATGTATACTGACTCTCGCTAATTCAGCTTAGTTACGTTTAGAAATGGCAAGTAGGAATAGAGATAACGCGAGAGGTAAGGACTAATATTTAGAACAACCCGAGGCTTACTCGTAAGAGTATATACTCCAATGTTGTTCCTAGAGACACCCCGAGGCTAACCAGTTACGGTATATACTCCAATGGTGTTCTATTGCTTAGATCCGAAACCCGGCACCAATCATAAACCCGCTCACCATATCCAACAATCAGCCAAATTTTTGAGATAGTATATAATCTCAAGTCCTTAGTAAACTCCGCCCACAACCTCGTGCCCATAACTTCACTTAGGTTATGGCGTGTGGTGATGAAATCCACACTTCACGAGGGGTTAAGGAGATAAACCAGAAAAAGAGGCACCTCCCTATTTCCGAAGAACGAAACTTAAAAATCAAAACTCGTACTCAATGTAAATCAATTTAAGTACGTCTACGTTTTGATTGCGCCTAAGATTTAAAAGGAATACACGACTTAGTTATTGAGTAAATCTCTTGTCCGTGCGCCCACGCGAAAATGTATACCAACTATCGTTAATTCTCGTAATTGTTGGAAATGACCAGTTGGGATAGATGTAACGTAAGAGGTGAGAACTAATTTCTGGGAACAACCTGAGGCTAACTCGTAAGAGTATATACTCCATTGTTGTTCTTAGAAACACCCCGAGGCTTACTCGTAAGAGTATATACTCCAATGGTGTTCTGTTTTCTTAGTTCAAAACCAGTCACCATTCATAACCCTTCTAGACATCAAAACCAACTTTTACTCGAAATCACAAGATAGTATACACTCTCAAGTGTTTGTAAACTCCGCCCACAACCTCATGCCCATAACTTCACTTAGGTTATGGCGTGTGGTGATGAAATCCACACTTCATGAAGAGTTAAGGAGATAGACAAACAAAAGAGGCACCACCTATTCCATAGAGATTTATTTAATAACTAAGTGCTAGTACTCAAATTAAATCAAAGACTATCCTTTAACATGAAAATAAATTATGCAAGTGTAAATACTAAGTATAACTAAATTCGTATAAGTAAAAGTATGCATTGTAAACATGTATGTAAAATTCTTTACGTATAAACAAGTATAAACAAGTATAAACAAGTATGCATTTCAAAAATTATAGACATGCATTTAATTACATATGTACAACGAAATCATACAAAAACATTTTAATTCCCCGGCAACGGCACCAAAAATTGATACGCGCAAAACATGCATTTAACGTTAACACAAAGTAGACCCTAAAAACACCGATTACGCGCATTGCAATTTAAAACCCTTCTTTTATCATTATAGCATTGGCGAGTAGGGATCGTTCTTTATCCGGGGAATTAAGGGCGCATGCATGGTTTCGTTAATAAGCGGAAATTTAAAGGTTTGGGGGGGGATTGGAAGTTGGTTGGTGATATACGCATTTTATGCTCGTTTCTTAACGCATTTCCCTTTACGTTTAGCTATGTTATTATCTTAGTTTTATGTTTTCCTTATTTAAATTGTTATTTTGAAGTTCATTACGGTGGAGATTAATATCGACGCAATTCGGAGGAATTTCGGCGATTTTGCGATTTTTGCGATTTTGGACCTCCGAAAATGGGCCGGGCCACAAAGCAAATTATGGGCCGAATTCTCAACTCTTGTTTCGGCCCATTATCAAGCCCAAACCCAATCAATTCGGCAAGGATGGCTTTTGGTGAAGAGGAAAAGTCTTGTTTTGAAAGGGCAAGTCAACATTATCAAGCTAATAATCACAAATGGTGACTACACATGGTGATTCATGCTTAGGGTTCCCAAATGGTGACTACACTAGGTGACTCTTGCTTTGCATTGAATGAAAAGATGACTTGCCATGGTGACAAGCTAGGTGATTCATGCTTAGGGTTCGGCAATGGTGACTAAGTGTGTGACTTGCCTTAATGATCATTGCATGCATTAAATGGAGGAGGCAAGGTGGAAGAGAGAAGGCACACATCCTTGCCTATATAAGAGGGAGGCCGGCCTTGAAGAAAAGGATCACTCATTTTACTAAGCAAAGCTCTACACAAATACTCCTCCACCATTAAACACTTAAGAGTTCACACACCAAGCCGAAGCATCATCTTCCTCCATTCAAGGCCGAAGCAAGCTAGGGTTCCTCCATCCTTCCAAGCCGAAGCAAACCATCCTCCATCCCTCACAATACGCTAAGTCCCTTGTGAAGGAAGTCCATCTCCACCGTAGTTCATCAAGCACTCAAGATAAAAAGTGTAACCATGATCTTCACTTTCATTTCTTTAGCTTTGTATGTGAATCTTTTGATGTATTGGAATAACAAGTTTAGAAAGTTTAGATTTGTGTATCAAATGAATAACAAGTTTAGATTTGTGTTTCATGTGCCTAAACCGATTTGTAATATGCATGTGTTTATGATTTATAGCTTTTTATGCATGTTTGATACAATCTTAAAGCTTCGAATGCATGTATTAGAAAATACGCTAAGTCCCTCTCTTTTGCATGTTTCGATGATCGTATGTTGTTTAGGATGTTTATACGCTAAGTTGCATTCCTACACAATTATCAAGCATGTGTACTTAGTTATAAGTTATGAATTTCGCAACTTACACAAAGGTTTGATGCATGAAAAGGGTAGGTTAATAAGATGAGTTGATCACATGTAATTAATAGTGTAACTTCTTATTTTTAGCAAGCATAATTAGACTTTAAGTTTCTTGATTGTTGAAACTTGTCTATGAGTAAAACATGTTAGATGCCTAAGAGTTTTAGTTGTGTTTGCATGTTATGTACTTTAAATTCGTAGATTAAATAACCAACTTCCAATCCCCCCAAATATTTACATTTCCGCATAATAACGAAACCATGCATGCGCCCTTAATTCCCCGGATAAAGAACGATCCCTACTCGCCAATATTACAAATGACAAACGAAGGGTTTAAATTGCAATGCGCGTAATCGGTGTTTTTAAGGTCTACTTTGTGTTATCGTAAATGCATGTTTTGCGTGTATCAATTTTTGGCGCCGTTGCCGGGGAGTTAGAATGTTTTGTATGATTTCGTTGTACATTTGTAGTTAAAAGCATGTTTAAATTTTCGAAGTACATACTTGTTCATTCTTGTTTATACTTAGAGAAATTTTCATACATGTTTACCATGCCTACTTTTACTTAGCCGAATTTATTCATACTTAGTTTATTTTACACTTGCATAATTTATTTCCATGTTAAAGGATAGTCTTTGATTTAATTTGATTACTAGTACTTAGTTATTAAATAAATCTCTTTGGAATAGGTGGTGCCTCTTTTGTTTGTCTATCTCCTTAACCCTTCGTGATGTGTGGATTTTATCACCACACGCCATAACCTAAGTGAAGTTATGGGCACGAGGTTGTGGGCGGAGTTTACAAACACTTGAGATTGTATACTATCTTGTAAATTCGAGTAAGAGTTGGTTATGATGTCTAGAAGGGTTATGATTGGTGACGGGTTTTGAACTAAGAAAACAGAACACCAATGGAGTACATACTCTTACGAGTAAGCCTCGGGGTGTTTCTAAGAACAACATTGGAGTATATACTCTCACGAGTTAGCCTCGGGTTGTTCCCAGAAATTAGTTCTCACCTCTCGCGTTACATCTATCCCAACTGGTCATTTCCAACGATTACGAGGATTAACTATAGTGGTATACATTTTCGCGCGGGCCGCACGGACAAGAGATTTATTCAATAACTAAGTCGTGTATTCCTTTTAAATCATAGGCGCAATCAAAACGTAGACGTACTTAAATTGATTTACATTGAGCACGAGCATTGGTTATAAGGTTTCGTTCTTTGGAATAGGTGGTGCCTCTTTTTCTGGTTTATCTCCTTAACCCCTCGTGATGTGTGGATTTTATCACCACACGCCATAACCTAAGTGAAGTTATGGACACGAGGTTGTGGGCGGAGTTTACTAAGAACTTGAGATTATATACTATCTCACAAATTTGGCTGATTGTTGGATATGGTGAATGGGTTTATGATTGGTGCCGGGTTTCGGATCTAAGCAATAGAACACCATTGGAGTATATACCGTAACTGGTTAGCCTCGGGGTGTCTCTAGGAACAACATTGGAGTATATACTCTTACGAGTAAGCCTCGGGTTGTTCTAAATATTAGTCCTTACCTCTCGCGTTATCTCTATTCCTACTAACCATTTCTAAACGTAACTAAGCTGAATTGTAGTCGGTATATATTTTCGCGCGGGCCGCACGTCCAAGAAATTTACCGAATGATCATTTCGCGTACTCTCTGTAAATCATAAGTGCATATGAATACGGATAAATACATGAACTTAATACGACATAATCCTTTAAATAGATGGTATATCGGATTAAGCATGCTTAGACCTCCCGGAATCAGACTTCATCTTCGGATGAACGAGACCCATTGCACAGTCGAGAGCCTCTGCACCACGTACCATCGGGGCCAAAGGAAATAAATAAAACTTAGTCAAATTTTTGTGTTTGTTTGTGCATTAAAAACTGTAAAGGACTAACAAACGTTACTTAGCTTGCATAACCTCTCTTAGGTTTTATGATACTCGGATTTCACTACCGAGTACCCTAACCTAAGTGAAGTTAGGGGCATAAGATCGAAGAAGAGGTCATTCTTTTCATTCATAGTTTAAACACGTAACTCGTTTGTTTTCTGCAGGTTCTAACGTTTTCTCTTATGCATTCACTCCATCTTTCACGTAGGATTGTTGTTTAATGCATTTTATTGCAAGAAAATGTGTGGTGCATAAATTCAATGTGAATTATGGTTTACTTGTATTTGAACCTTGTTTATACATGTTCTAACTAAATTTTTTTAGGTTTAGCATTACATAGTGTTAATTTGCAGAAAACGTGTGTTTTAAGTTTATTACATTCATATGCATAGCCCCTAAAATTGATTAAATCAATTGCATTACTTAGTACAATACATATAGTGTCTTAACTATTATAAATTTTGTGTATTAGTAGTTTTTAAGTATTTGAGTGTATTTATAGTATGTTTTGATAGTTTTACTATTTTATTTGTTATCCCTTTGTTTTCTAAATATGCTTTACAATTTTGGTTAGTATTCCTCTATATATCTCATATTAATTGTTGATACTAACACTTGGTCTTTGGTGGATGTCAGGCTAATGAATGTCCGATCAGAATCCTGGACCATCTAGAACAAACTTTGAGGAGATCGCAGAGAGAATAGCGAGACTTAAAGCTCAAACTGACATCCTGGATTTTCCCATCATCGAAGAAGTTTCCGAGTCTTCACATTCATCAACCGACCATACTTTAGCTTCATCAACCGACCACAATTCAGAAGCAGAAGCACAAGAAGTCAACATGGCCAATGCAGGACAATCTCTTCGCCAGCGCACCTGCTCAACCGAATGGAGCAACGGGCCTTCGAGCATTGCTTTTCCACAACCGGAGGAAAACATGAAGGATATCGAGCTAAAGAGTGGCTTCCTCCACCGACTACCCATTTTTCATGGACTTTCCAATGAAGATCCGAACAAGCATCTCAAACAATTCCAATTTGTTTGTAACAGCATGAAGCCATCTGATGCTGATACGGAGCTCTTCAAGCTGAAGGCATTTCCATTCACCCTAGTCGACAGGGCCGAGTCTTGGCTAATGGAACTACCGCCGAACCATATTACCTCATGGAAGCAACTTGCGGATATGTTCCTAGCGAAGTACTTCCCGGCCTCAAAGATCACCGTCTTGAGAAAGCAAATCACTGGCATCACACAGAAACCGGACGAGACCTTCGGCCAATACTACGACCGATTCAAAGTTTTGTGTGCCACTTGCCCATCGCATGGATTTTCCGAGACCAATCTCATGAATTACTTTTACGATGGTCTCAAGCCGATTGATAGGGAATTGCTGGATGCAGCAGCCACCGGTGCATTCATGGACTTAACAGAAACCGAAGCTAGAGCTCTTCTAGAGAATCGGGCGAATAATGATGCACAATATGGAATGTCCAACAGACGAGCAGTCGGTGAAGCAAGTTCTACAACCGACGCGGACGAAAAATACGACAAGCTAGCCCATATGCTAGAGAAGGTGTTAGAACTCGAGACGACAAGAGCGAAGGCAACTCAACGGCCTGTTTGTGGCATATGTCAAACACAAGGTCACCACAACGACCACTGCCCTCAAGAACCGGAACAGGCAAGCGAGCCGGAGCACGCTAACGCCATCGGCGGATATCAGGGAGGACAACGGTACAACAATTACAACAACTATGTCAACCGTGATCATCCGGGGTTTAGATGGAGCAGCAACGAGGGAACTTTGAACCCTCCAGCACCTCAACAAAGCTACCAACGCCCTCCATTTCAACCAAGGCCACCGATGCAGCAGGGTTCGTCTTCGCAATCCTTCACCAACCCGGATTACGAGAAGATGTTGTCGCAACTTTCGGCCTCAACACAAGTTCTCCTCGACGGACAATCGAAGACAAAGGAGACACTTGACTCACATGGCCGCGACATCACCGAAGTGAAGAAGCAGCTTGGCCAACTTGTTGATTTCATGGGTAAAATCAATGAAACCGGTCGGCTTCCACCTCAAACCACTCCTAATCAACGAAACGTGAATGCTATAGTCACAAGGAGTGGGAAGATACTTGAGGAACCAAAGACCAAGCGATCTCATCTTGATGAAGTCACCATTGAGGACATCACCAACGAAGAAGAAGATGAGATCGATCCGGCAATTCAAGAAGCCGAGAAAAAGAAGGTGACGCCTAATGTCACCAAGGCACAATCACCTCCACAACCTACCCCAATCAAAGGTAAAAACCATATTCCTTCAAATACGGTGATTACTAATTCTCCGTTTGCTGTTGCACCTTTCCCAAGCAGATTATCAAAATCAAAGAAGAAGGATGCCCAATATGAAGATATCCTGGACATCTTCCGAAAGGTGCAAGTGAATTTGCCCTTGATCGAGTGCATAAAACAAGTGCCGATATACGCGAAGTTTCTGAAAGAATTATGCACTCAGAGGAGGCAAACTCGAGAGAAGGAGGTCGTGAAGGTGAACGCAACCGTTTCGGCGGTTTTGCAGCGTCGGCTACCCCCAAAACTAAAGGACCCAGGGAGCTTTGCAGTTCCCTGTGTAATCGGTGACAACCGCTTCGAAGATGTAATGCTTGATCTCGGAGCCTCCATCAACGTCATGCCTTACTATCTTTTCGAATCGATGGAGCTTGGAGATCTCAAGCAAGATGGTGTTGTCATCCAGTTAGCCGATCGCACCCACAAGTATCCGAGGGGATACGTAGAAGACGTTCTCGTACAAGTCAACAACTTGATATTCCCAGCCGATTTCTACATAGTTGACATGGAAGAGAGTCCACTGAACACCACGCCATTGCTGCTTGGACGACCTTTCATGCGGACTGCGAGGACGAAGATTGATGTTTTCCAAGGCACTTTCTCCATGGAGATTGATGGAGAAAGAATCGAGTTCAACATCCTGGACGGGATGAAGTTTCCAATGTCGAGCGTAGCTGCCATTTCGACATACGATCCTGTGGATACCTTAGCACAAGGTTACCTCGACACCATCAACGAGGATGAACTCGACATGGCCATTCAACTTGGACATGACGGCCTTCTCGAGGCCTTACTAGAGCTTGAACCTCGAATCCAAGACATGGCCATGGCCCTAAATGCCGCACCACGGAAAGTAAGCTTTTCTCCTCCTATACCAATTACTTTTGGTACTAATAAAATGGTTCCTTCCATTGTAGAAGCTCCCGTTTTAGAACTCAAGCTACTACCGGACCATCTTAAGTATGCGTACTTGGGCGAGAATGAAACTTTACCGGTCATTATTTCGTCCGCGCTAGAAGAGGAACAGGAGGAGAAGCTCGTGAGTGTACTAAAGAGGTACAAACCCGCAATAGGCTGGACACTTGCGGACATCAAGGGAATCAATCCAGCAACTTGTGTGCATAGGATTTTCCTTGAAGAAGGCACCAAGCCTACGCGGGAAGCGCAACGTCGGCTCCACCCTCCGATGATGGAAGTGGTAAAAAAGGAGGTAATTAAACTCATGGACTGTGGAGTTATTTACCCTATATCTGATAGCCGTTGGGTTTCCCCAGTGCAGGTAGTACCTAAGAAATCGGGAATTACCGTCGTCGAGAATCTGGAAAATGAACTTGTGCCACAACGGACGATCACTGGACACCGAGTGTGCATTGATTACCGGAAGCTCAACGCCGCAACCCGCAAGGATCATTTTCCCTTACCATTCATCGACCAAATGCTGGAAAGATTAGCCGGCCATGCATTTTATTGTTTTCTGGACGGATACTCCGGCTACAACCAAATTAGCATTGCGGAGGAGGATCAAGAAAAGACAACGTTCACGTGCCCTTTCGGAACATTTGCCTATCGCCGTATGCCATTTGGATTGTGTAATGCACCAGGTACATTTCAACGTTGCATGCTCTCAATCTTCTCCGAATACATTGAAAAAATTATTGAAGTATTCATGGACGACTTTAGTGTATTTGGGAGTGATTTCGATGCATGTTTAAACAATTTAGAAACTATTTTACAAAGATGCGTTGAAACGAACTTGGTGCTTAATTGGGAGAAGTGCCATTTCATGGTTACGCAAGGGATAGTGTTAGGTCATATTATTTCAGAAAAAGGGTTAGAAGTTGATAAATCTAAAGTAGATCTTGTGCGTCACTTACCCTCTCCAACTTCGGTTAGAGAGATTCGTTCATTTCTTGGACACGCAGGATTTTATCGTAGGTTTATCAAAGACTTTTCCCACATCTCGCGCCCTTTGTGTAAACTGCTGCAAAAGGAGACCCCGTTCATCTTTGATGAAGAATGCAACGCTGCCTTCAACAAGTTGAAGGAGCTTCTCACGAGCGCTCCTATTTTATGCAGCCCTGATTGGTCTCTGCCATTTGAACTCATGTGCGACGCCTCGGATTATGCCGTAGGAGCCGTCTTGGGTCAGCGGAAGGACAAGAAGCCTTGCGTAATCTATTACGCCTCTCGGACGCTTGATGAAGCGCAAAGAAATTATACTACTACCGAGAAGGAGTTTCTTGCTGTGGTTTTTGCATTAGATAAATTTCGATCTTATTTACTTCAAACTAAAGTAACTGTGTTTACCGATCATGCAGCTTTGAAGTATCTAATGCTCAAAAAGGACGCAAAACCACGGCTTATCAGATGGATACTTCTACTCCAAGAATTCAACATAGAAATCAAAGATAAGAAGGGAGTAGAAAACGTCGTCGCTGACCACCTATCACGTTTGATAGGTGACCATGAGCCTATCGAGATCGAAGAAACTTTTCCGGATGAAAAACTCTTCGGAATTGAGGTAACTACTTCGGAAACTCCTTGGTATGCCGATATTGTAAATTACTTAGTTACCGGTGAGTTTCCGTCTACCATGCATAAATTTCAACGTGACAAACTTAAGCATAATGCTAGAACCTTTATCTGGGATGAGCCTTATTTATGGAAACAATGCTCCGATTTAGTAATTAGGAGATGTATCCCGGATAGTGAGTTTAAGCCCATTCTAGACTTTTGTCACAATGAAGCATGTGGGGGACACTTTGGTTCTAGGAGGACAGCCCTTAAAATTTTAGATTGCGGTTTCTTTTGGCCTAGTTTATTTCGCGATGCTCATGCATATTGCGCTACATGTGATAAGTGCCAAAGATTCGGTAATTTAGGGCCTAAAGATCAAATGCCACAACACTACATATTTAATGTTGAAATTTTTGATGTGTGGGGTATTGATTTTATGGGACCATTTCCTCCCTCCAATGGTTTTACTTACATCTTACTCGCAGTAGATTATGTTTCTAAATGGGTGGAGGCAAAGGCCACCCGGACTAATGATTCGCGAGTTGTTGCAGATTTCCTACGAACTAACATTTTCAGTAGATTTGGAATGCCACGCGTTCTAATCAGCGATGGTGGAAGTCACTTTTGCAACCGCACGGTGGAAGCACTAATGAGGAAGTATGGCGTCAAACACAAGGTTTCCACACCATACCACCCTCAAACCAATGGAATGGCTGAAGTTTCCAACCGTGAGATAAAGAAGATTCTGGAGCGAACCGTCCGCCCCAACCGGAAAGATTGGAGTCAATGCTTAGACGATGCATTGTGGGCTTACAGGACTGCCTACAAGACCCCCATTGGTATGTCACCTTTCCGACTAATTTATGGGAAGGCGTGCCATCTTCCGGTTGAACTAGAGCACAAGGCATGGTGGGCCGTGAAGAAATTCAACATTGATCGAGATGCCGCAGGCTTACATCGGAAGCTTCAACTTTGTGAACTTGAAGAAATCAGAAATGATGCTTTCGACAATGCGTGGATTTACAAAGAGAAGACGAAAAAGATCCACGATCAGATGATTCGCGGGAAGAGTTTTGAACCAGGGCAGAAAGTATTACTTTTCAACTCAAGACTTAAGCTCTTTCCGGGAAAGCTGCGCTCTCGATGGATGGGGCCTTTCATAGTTTCTCAAGTACTACCTCATGGAGCAGTTCTCATTCAATCTATCGACAAAGGTAGTGAGTTCAAAGTAAATGGCCATCGCTTGAAGCCCTATTTTGAGGCATTTGCGGAGCACACCGTGGAGGAAATGCAACTCCAAGAACCGGCCATTTCAAAAACAAAATGATGCATCACGTCCAAAGCTAACGACGTAAAACAAGCGCTCATTGGGAGGCAACCCAATAGGGAGACAACAGATTTGATTTCTTCTCCCCTTTTACTTAATTTAATGGCTTTTTGCGTATTAGATTAAAATTTTCGTAGATCCTATACTCCATTTTTATTCTATACTTCTACTTTAGTACATTGAGGGCAATGTAGAGTTTAAGTGTGGGGGAAGGGTTTACAATTTAATTGTGTCTAAATTAGTGTTTTTCAGAGTCTTTAGGACGCCCTTAACTAGTCGATGATGAAATTTGATCGATACGAACACATATGGCGTATGAATCACATGCATCGAATTCTTGTGCTAATTGAGATATTCTTTATGTTTTTAACATGTAGTAGATATGAATTGCAAACATGGTACAGAAATCGCATGCTTGAATAAGTTTTTAATCATACGAACCCTATGTGAGCTTTTGAGCTATCTGTTCTTTATTCGAGTGAATATGCATCCATTTCGTAGCTACTAGCTTATATATGCCTCATTAAATTGCTTGCCATAGATTTTATTGAACTAGAGAATGCTAGAACTTACTCATGTCAATTTGCAAAGCTTTTAAGTTGATACATACTTTGATTTTGGAAATGATTAAAGGCATTTAGGATTTTTCACCACATTGCCAAATATCCATGTATCCCATTTGTACGCACAAGTTGCGACACCCCTAGATAAACCAATTGAGCCCACGTTAAGCTTTTCTTTCATCACCATATATACCTAAACACTTATCCTAGTATAGAATATCCTTACCTTTGTTCCGGAAACTTGGTGAGAATTTTTCGAAACTAGCACATAAGATTATGATTTGGTAGGAAGGATTGAAAGAGTTAATGTGAGTAAGGGGAAAGACTTGTCCAATAGCTAAAAAGTATGAGATTGCCAAAAAGAAAGAAAAAAAAAATTATATATCTCTCATGGCAATATGTTGTGTTCTAAGAATAAACCATTTGGATTAACGTCCCCCTTATTTGCGGATTTGGAGATTACGATAAATTGAAGGCCCAAAAATAGAACAAAATATGGCCTTTGTCCTGTCCGAAAAGCTCAAAGGGTAGATTAGCTTGAAGTATACATGATAACATACAAATGGAGATGGAGGACTAATATGGTGCTAGACTAAGTCGTTGGAACGTTTTTTATCACCACATATCTAAAATTCGAATGCCTTAGCCTTAACCCCATTACAACCTCACTAAAAGTCCTTTATGATCCTTAAAATGAGTAGCTTTCAATTAGTAGAGTAAGTTGCATGAGTAAGCTTATGGTTTTGGTTCATTTGTGCAAGTAATCAAACTTTATTCATGTGGTTTTCATTTCAATTCATATACACTTTAAGTGAACCATTTTCATGAGTGAAAAATATGATGAGTGCATCCTTGTGAGTTGATTAAACCTTTATTCAAAGCATGCACAGCTATAACATAACCATTGTTTTCTCTATGTCTTACTTGTTCATTACATAATTATATCGCAATTATCTCTTGAATTCGTTGAGCATACAAATTGAAATTCATGTGAGCCATCGCCATATACTTATGAAAATTCTGAGACAAATTTTAGCTAAGGGCTTAGTTGTGTTCTTTCTTTTAAATTTTTAGAGAGTCTTAGTTTAACTTAGTGTTTGCTAAGGGACTAGCAAAGTCTAAGTGTGGGGGAATTTGATATACGCATTTTATGCTCGTTTCTTAACGCATTTCCCTTTACGTTTAGCTATGTTATTATCTTAGTTTTATGTTTTCCTTATTTAAATTGTTATTTTGAAGTTCATTACGGTGGAGATTAATATCGACGCAATTCGGAGGAATTTCGGCGATTTTGCGATTTTTGCGATTTTGGACCTCCGAAAATGGGCCGGGCCACAAAGCAAATTATGGGCCGAATTCTGAACTCTTGTTTCGGCCCATTATCAAGCCCAAACCCAATCAATTCGGCAAGGATGGCTTTTGGTGAAGAGGAAAAGTCTTGTTTTGAAAGGGCAAGTCAACATTATCAAGCTAATAATCACAAATGGTGACTACACATGGTGATTCATGCTTAGGGTTCCCAAATGGTGACTACACTAGGTGACTCTTGCTTTGCATTGAATGAAAAGATGACTTGCCATGGTGACAAGCTAGGTGATTCATGCTTAGGGTTCGGCAATGGTGACTAAGTGTGTGACTTGCCTTAATGATCATTGCATGCATTAAATGGAGGAGGCAAGGTGGAAGAGAGAAGGCACACATCCTTGCCTATATAAGAGGGAGGCCGGCCTTGAAGAAAAGGATCACTCATTTTACTAAGCAAAGCTCTACACAAATACTCCTCCACCATTAAACACTTAAGAGTTCACACACCAAGCCGAAGCATCATCTTCCTCCATTCAAGGCCGAAGCAAGCTAGGGTTCCTCCATCCTTCCAAGCCGAAGCAAACCATCCTCCATCCCTCACAATACGCTAAGTCCCTTGTGAAGGAAGTCCATCTCCACCGTAGTTCATCAAGCACTCAAGATAAAAAGTGTAACCATGATCTTCACTTTCATTTCTTTAGCTTTGTATGTGAATCTTTTGATGTATTGGAATAACAAGTTTAGAAAGTTTAGATTTGTGTATCAAATGAATAACAAGTTTAGAGTTGTGTTTCATGTGCCTAAACCGATTTGTAATATGCATGTGTTTATGATTTATAGCTTTTTATGCATGTTTGATACAATCTTAAAGCTTCGAATGCATGTATTAGAAAATACGCTAAGTCCCTCTCTTTTGCATGTTTCGATGATCGTATGTTGTTTAGGATGTTTATACGCTAAGTTGCATTCCTACACAATTATCAAGCATGTGTACTTAGTTATAAGTTATGAATTTCGCAACTTACACAAAGGTTTGATGCATGAAAAGGGTAGGTTAATAAGATGAGTTGATCACATGTAATTAATAGTGTAACTTCTTATTTTTAGCAAGCATAATTAGACTTTAAGTTTCTTGATTGTTGAAACTTGTCTATGAGTAAAACATGTTAGATGCCTAAGAGTTTTAGTTGTGTTTGCATGTTATGTACTTTAAATTCGTAGATTAAATAACCAACTTCCAATCCCCCCAAATATTTACATTTCCGCATAATAACGAAACCATGCATGCGCCCTTAATTCCCCGGATAAAGAACGATCCCTACTCGCCAATATTACAAATGACAAACGAAGGGTTTAAATTGCAATGCGCGTAATCGGTGTTTTTAAGGTCTACTTTGTGTTATCGTAAATGCATGTTTTGCGTGTATCAATTTTTGGCGCCGTTGCCGGGGAGTTAGAATGTTTTGTATGATTTCGTTGTACATTTGTAGTTAAAAGCATGTTTAAATTTTCGAAGTACATACTTGTTCATTCTTGTTTATACTTAGAGAAATTTTCATACATGTTTACCATGCCTACTTTTACTTAGCCGAATTTATTCATACTTAGTTTATTTTACACTTGCATAATTTATTTCCATGTTAAAGGATAGTCTTTGATTTAATTTGATTACTAGTACTTAGTTATTAAATAAATCTCTTTGGAATAGGTGGTGCCTCTTTTGTTTGTCTATCTCCTTAACCCTTCGTGATGTGTGGATTTTATCACCACACGCCATAACCTAAGTGAAGTTATGGGCACGAGGTTGTGGGCGGAGTTTACAAACACTTGAGATTGTATACTATCTTGTAAATTCGAGTAAGAGTTGGTTATGATGTCTAGAAGGGTTATGATTGGTGACGGGTTTTGAACTAAGAAAACAGAACACCAATGGAGTACATACTCTTACGAGTAAGCCTCGGGGTGTTTCTAAGAACAACATTGGAGTATATACTCTCACGAGTTAGCCTCGGGTTGTTCCCAGAAATTAGTTCTCACCTCTCGCGTTACATCTATCCCAACTGGTCATTTCCAACGATTACGAGGATTAACTATAGTGGTATACATTTTCGCGCGGGCCGCACGGACAAGAGATTTATTCAATAACTAAGTCGTGTATTCCTTTTAAATCATAGGCGCAATCAAAACGTAGACGTACTTAAATGATTTACATTGAGCACGAGCATTGGTTATAAGGTTTCGTTCTTTGGAATAGGTGGTGCCTCTTTTTCTGGTTTATCTCCTTAACCCCTCGTGATGTGTGGATTTTATCACCACACGCCATAACCTAAGTGAAGTTATGGACACGAGGTTGTGGGCGGAGTTTACTAAGAACTTGAGATTATATACTATCTCACAAATTTGGCTGATTGTTGGATATGGTGAATGGGTTTATGATTGGTGCCGGGTTTCGGATCTAAGCAATAGAACACCATTGGAGTATATACCGTAACTGGTTAGCCTCGGGGTGTCTCTAGGAACAACATTGGAGTATATACTCTTACGAGTAAGCCTCGGGTTGTTCTAAATATTAGTCCTTACCTCTCGCGTTATCTCTATTCCTACTAACCATTTCTAAACGTAACTAAGCTGAATTGTAGTCGGTATATATTTTCGCGCGGGCCGCACGTCCAAGAAATTTACCGAATGATCATTTCGCGTACTCTCTGTAAATCATAAGTGCATATGAATACGGATAAATACATGAACTTAATACGACATAATCCTTTAAAT
Organism: Geum urbanum; assembly: GCA_946800695.1. Taxonomy (NCBI): domain Eukaryota; kingdom Viridiplantae; phylum Streptophyta; class Magnoliopsida; order Rosales; family Rosaceae; genus Geum; species Geum urbanum. The sequence continues at coordinate 12,399,521 of OX327017.1, read as the reverse complement.
AGATGGTATATCGGATTAAGCATGCTTAGACCTCCCGGAATCAGACTTCATCTTCGGATGAACGAGACCCATTGCACAGTCGAGAGCCTCTGCACCACGTACCATCGGGGCCAAAGGAAATAAATAAAACTTAGTCAAATTTTTGTGTTTGTTTGTGCATTAAAAACTGTAAAGGACTAACAAACGTTACTTAGCTTGCATAACCTCTCTTAGGTTTTATGATACTCGGATTTCACTACCGAGTACCCTAACCTAAGTGAAGTTAGGGGCATAAGATCGAAGAAGAGGTCATTCTTTTCATTCATAGTTTAAACACGTAACTCGTTTGTTTTCTGCAGGTTCTAACGTTTTCTCTTATGCATTCACTCCATCTTTCACGTAGGATTGTTGTTTAATGCATTTTATTGCAAGAAAATGTGTGGTGCATAAATTCAATGTGAATTATGGTTTACTTGTATTTGAACCTTGTTTATACATGTTCTAACTAAATTTTTTTAGGTTTAGCATTACATAGTGTTAATTTGCAGAAAACGTGTGTTTTAAGTTTATTACATTCATATGCATAGCCCCTAAAATTGATTAAATCAATTGCATTACTTAGTACAATACATATAGTGTCTTAACTATTATAAATTTTGTGTATTAGTAGTTTTTAAGTATTTGAGTGTATTTATAGTATGTTTTGATAGTTTTACTATTTTATTTGTTATCCCTTTGTTTTCTAAATATGCTTTACAATTTTGGTTAGTATTCCTCTATATATCTCATATTAATTGTTGATACTAACACTTGGTCTTTGGTGGATGTCAGGCTAATGAATGTCCGATCAGAATCCTGGACCATCTAGAACAAACTTTGAGGAGATCGCAGAGAGAATAGCGAGACTTAAAGCTCAAACTGACATCCTGGATTTTCCCATCATCGAAGAAGTTTCCGAGTCTTCACATTCATCAACCGACCATACTTTAGCTTCATCAACCGACCACAATTCAGAAGCAGAAGCACAAGAAGTCAACATGGCCAATGCAGGACAATCTCTTCGCCAGCGCACCTGCTCAACCGAATGGAGCAACGGGCCTTCGAGCATTGCTTTTCCACAACCGGAGGAAAACATGAAGGATATCGAGCTAAAGAGTGGCTTCCTCCACCGACTACCCATTTTTCATGGACTTTCCAATGAAGATCCGAACAAGCATCTCAAACAATTCCAATTTGTTTGTAACAGCATGAAGCCATCTGATGCTGATACGGAGCTCTTCAAGCTGAAGGCATTTCCATTCACCCTAGTCGACAGGGCCGAGTCTTGGCTAATGGAACTACCGCCGAACCATATTACCTCATGGAAGCAACTTGCGGATATGTTCCTAGCGAAGTACTTCCCGGCCTCAAAGATCACCGTCTTGAGAAAGCAAATCACTGGCATCACACAGAAACCGGACGAGACCTTCGGCCAATACTACGACCGATTCAAAGTTTTGTGTGCCACTTGCCCATCGCATGGATTTTCCGAGACCAATCTCATGAATTACTTTTACGATGGTCTCAAGCCGATTGATAGGGAATTGCTGGATGCAGCAGCCACCGGTGCATTCATGGACTTAACAGAAACCGAAGCTAGAGCTCTTCTAGAGAATCGGGCGAATAATGATGCACAATATGGAATGTCCAACAGACGAGCAGTCGGTGAAGCAAGTTCTACAACCGACGCGGACGAAAAATACGACAAGCTAGCCCATATGCTAGAGAAGGTGTTAGAACTCGAGACGACAAGAGCGAAGGCAACTCAACGGCCTGTTTGTGGCATATGTCAAACACAAGGTCACCACAACGACCACTGCCCTCAAGAACCGGAACAGGCAAGCGAGCCGGAGCACGCTAACGCCATCGGCGGATATCAGGGAGGACAACGGTACAACAATTACAACAACTATGTCAACCGTGATCATCCGGGGTTTAGATGGAGCAGCAACGAGGGAACTTTGAACCCTCCAGCACCTCAACAAAGCTACCAACGCCCTCCATTTCAACCAAGGCCACCGATGCAGCAGGGTTCGTCTTCGCAATCCTTCACCAACCCGGATTACGAGAAGATGTTGTCGCAACTTTCGGCCTCAACACAAGTTCTCCTCGACGGACAATCGAAGACAAAGGAGACACTTGACTCACATGGCCGCGACATCACCGAAGTGAAGAAGCAGCTTGGCCAACTTGTTGATTTCATGGGTAAAATCAATGAAACCGGTCGGCTTCCACCTCAAACCACTCCTAATCAACGAAACGTGAATGCTATAGTCACAAGGAGTGGGAAGATACTTGAGGAACCAAAGACCAAGCGATCTCATCTTGATGAAGTCACCATTGAGGACATCACCAACGAAGAAGAAGATGAGATCGATCCGGCAATTCAAGAAGCCGAGAAAAAGAAGGTGACGCCTAATGTCACCAAGGCACAATCACCTCCACAACCTACCCCAATCAAAGGTAAAAACCATATTCCTTCAAATACGGTGATTACTAATTCTCCGTTTGCTGTTGCACCTTTCCCAAGCAGATTATCAAAATCAAAGAAGAAGGATGCCCAATATGAAGATATCCTGGACATCTTCCGAAAGGTGCAAGTGAATTTGCCCTTGATCGAGTGCATAAAACAAGTGCCGATATACGCGAAGTTTCTGAAAGAATTATGCACTCAGAGGAGGCAAACTCGAGAGAAGGAGGTCGTGAAGGTGAACGCAACCGTTTCGGCGGTTTTGCAGCGTCGGCTACCCCCAAAACTAAAGGACCCAGGGAGCTTTGCAGTTCCCTGTGTAATCGGTGACAACCGCTTCGAAGATGTAATGCTTGATCTCGGAGCCTCCATCAACGTCATGCCTTACTATCTTTTCGAATCGATGGAGCTTGGAGATCTCAAGCAAGATGGTGTTGTCATCCAGTTAGCCGATCGCACCCACAAGTATCCGAGGGGATACGTAGAAGACGTTCTCGTACAAGTCAACAACTTGATATTCCCAGCCGATTTCTACATAGTTGACATGGAAGAGAGTCCACTGAACACCACGCCATTGCTGCTTGGACGACCTTTCATGCGGACTGCGAGGACGAAGATTGATGTTTTCCAAGGCACTTTCTCCATGGAGATTGATGGAGAAAGAATCGAGTTCAACATCCTGGACGGGATGAAGTTTCCAATGTCGAGCGTAGCTGCCATTTCGACATACGATCCTGTGGATACCTTAGCACAAGGTTACCTCGACACCATCAACGAGGATGAACTCGACATGGCCATTCAACTTGGACATGACGGCCTTCTCGAGGCCTTACTAGAGCTTGAACCTCGAATCCAAGACATGGCCATGGCCCTAAATGCCGCACCACGGAAAGTAAGCTTTTCTCCTCCTATACCAATTACTTTTGGTACTAATAAAATGGTTCCTTCCATTGTAGAAGCTCCCGTTTTAGAACTCAAGCTACTACCGGACCATCTTAAGTATGCGTACTTGGGCGAGAATGAAACTTTACCGGTCATTATTTCGTCCGCGCTAGAAGAGGAACAGGAGGAGAAGCTCGTGAGTGTACTAAAGAGGTACAAACCCGCAATAGGCTGGACACTTGCGGACATCAAGGGAATCAATCCAGCAACTTGTGTGCATAGGATTTTCCTTGAAGAAGGCACCAAGCCTACGCGGGAAGCGCAACGTCGGCTCCACCCTCCGATGATGGAAGTGGTAAAAAAGGAGGTAATTAAACTCATGGACTGTGGAGTTATTTACCCTATATCTGATAGCCGTTGGGTTTCCCCAGTGCAGGTAGTACCTAAGAAATCGGGAATTACCGTCGTCGAGAATCTGGAAAATGAACTTGTGCCACAACGGACGATCACTGGACACCGAGTGTGCATTGATTACCGGAAGCTCAACGCCGCAACCCGCAAGGATCATTTTCCCTTACCATTCATCGACCAAATGCTGGAAAGATTAGCCGGCCATGCATTTTATTGTTTTCTGGACGGATACTCCGGCTACAACCAAATTAGCATTGCGGAGGAGGATCAAGAAAAGACAACGTTCACGTGCCCTTTCGGAACATTTGCCTATCGCCGTATGCCATTTGGATTGTGTAATGCACCAGGTACATTTCAACGTTGCATGCTCTCAATCTTCTCCGAATACATTGAAAAAATTATTGAAGTATTCATGGACGACTTTAGTGTATTTGGGAGTGATTTCGATGCATGTTTAAACAATTTAGAAACTATTTTACAAAGATGCGTTGAAACGAACTTGGTGCTTAATTGGGAGAAGTGCCATTTCATGGTTACGCAAGGGATAGTGTTAGGTCATATTATTTCAGAAAAAGGGTTAGAAGTTGATAAATCTAAAGTAGATCTTGTGCGTCACTTACCCTCTCCAACTTCGGTTAGAGAGATTCGTTCATTTCTTGGACACGCAGGATTTTATCGTAGGTTTATCAAAGACTTTTCCCACATCTCGCGCCCTTTGTGTAAACTGCTGCAAAAGGAGACCCCGTTCATCTTTGATGAAGAATGCAACGCTGCCTTCAACAAGTTGAAGGAGCTTCTCACGAGCGCTCCTATTTTATGCAGCCCTGATTGGTCTCTGCCATTTGAACTCATGTGCGACGCCTCGGATTATGCCGTAGGAGCCGTCTTGGGTCAGCGGAAGGACAAGAAGCCTTGCGTAATCTATTACGCCTCTCGGACGCTTGATGAAGCGCAAAGAAATTATACTACTACCGAGAAGGAGTTTCTTGCTGTGGTTTTTGCATTAGATAAATTTCGATCTTATTTACTTCAAACTAAAGTAACTGTGTTTACCGATCATGCAGCTTTGAAGTATCTAATGCTCAAAAAGGACGCAAAACCACGGCTTATCAGATGGATACTTCTACTCCAAGAATTCAACATAGAAATCAAAGATAAGAAGGGAGTAGAAAACGTCGTCGCTGACCACCTATCACGTTTGATAGGTGACCATGAGCCTATCGAGATCGAAGAAACTTTTCCGGATGAAAAACTCTTCGGAATTGAGGTAACTACTTCGGAAACTCCTTGGTATGCCGATATTGTAAATTACTTAGTTACCGGTGAGTTTCCGTCTACCATGCATAAATTTCAACGTGACAAACTTAAGCATAATGCTAGAACCTTTATCTGGGATGAGCCTTATTTATGGAAACAATGCTCCGATTTAGTAATTAGGAGATGTATCCCGGATAGTGAGTTTAAGCCCATTCTAGACTTTTGTCACAATGAAGCATGTGGGGGACACTTTGGTTCTAGGAGGACAGCCCTTAAAATTTTAGATTGCGGTTTCTTTTGGCCTAGTTTATTTCGCGATGCTCATGCATATTGCGCTACATGTGATAAGTGCCAAAGATTCGGTAATTTAGGGCCTAAAGATCAAATGCCACAACACTACATATTTAATGTTGAAATTTTTGATGTGTGGGGTATTGATTTTATGGGACCATTTCCTCCCTCCAATGGTTTTACTTACATCTTACTCGCAGTAGATTATGTTTCTAAATGGGTGGAGGCAAAGGCCACCCGGACTAATGATTCGCGAGTTGTTGCAGATTTCCTACGAACTAACATTTTCAGTAGATTTGGAATGCCACGCGTTCTAATCAGCGATGGTGGAAGTCACTTTTGCAACCGCACGGTGGAAGCACTAATGAGGAAGTATGGCGTCAAACACAAGGTTTCCACACCATACCACCCTCAAACCAATGGAATGGCTGAAGTTTCCAACCGTGAGATAAAGAAGATTCTGGAGCGAACCGTCCGCCCCAACCGGAAAGATTGGAGTCAATGCTTAGACGATGCATTGTGGGCTTACAGGACTGCCTACAAGACCCCCATTGGTATGTCACCTTTCCGACTAATTTATGGGAAGGCGTGCCATCTTCCGGTTGAACTAGAGCACAAGGCATGGTGGGCCGTGAAGAAATTCAACATTGATCGAGATGCCGCAGGCTTACATCGGAAGCTTCAACTTTGTGAACTTGAAGAAATCAGAAATGATGCTTTCGACAATGCGTGGATTTACAAAGAGAAGACGAAAAAGATCCACGATCAGATGATTCGCGGGAAGAGTTTTGAACCAGGGCAGAAAGTATTACTTTTCAACTCAAGACTTAAGCTCTTTCCGGGAAAGCTGCGCTCTCGATGGATGGGGCCTTTCATAGTTTCTCAAGTACTACCTCATGGAGCAGTTCTCATTCAATCTATCGACAAAGGTAGTGAGTTCAAAGTAAATGGCCATCGCTTGAAGCCCTATTTTGAGGCATTTGCGGAGCACACCGTGGAGGAAATGCAACTCCAAGAACCGGCCATTTCAAAAACAAAATGATGCATCACGTCCAAAGCTAACGACGTAAAACAAGCGCTCATTGGGAGGCAACCCAATAGGGAGACAACAGATTTGATTTCTTCTCCCCTTTTACTTAATTTAATGGCTTTTTGCGTATTAGATTAAAATTTTCGTAGATCCTATACTCCATTTTTATTCTATACTTCTACTTTAGTACATTGAGGGCAATGTAGAGTTTAAGTGTGGGGGAAGGGTTTACAATTTAATTGTGTCTAAATTAGTGTTTTTCAGAGTCTTTAGGACGCCCTTAACTAGTCGATGATGAAATTTGATCGATACGAACACATATGGCGTATGAATCACATGCATCGAATTCTTGTGCTAATTGAGATATTCTTTATGTTTTTAACATGTAGTAGATATGAATTGCAAACATGGTACAGAAATCGCATGCTTGAATAAGTTTTTAATCATACGAACCCTATGTGAGCTTTTGAGCTATCTGTTCTTTATTCGAGTGAATATGCATCCATTTCGTAGCTACTAGCTTATATATGCCTCATTAAATTGCTTGCCATAGATTTTATTGAACTAGAGAATGCTAGAACTTACTCATGTCAATTTGCAAAGCTTTTAAGTTGATACATACTTTGATTTTGGAAATGATTAAAGGCATTTAGGATTTTTCACCACATTGCCAAATATCCATGTATCCCATTTGTACGCACAAGTTGCGACACCCCTAGATAAACCAATTGAGCCCACGTTAAGCTTTTCTTTCATCACCATATATATACCTAAACACTTATCCTAGTATAGAATATCCTTACCTTTGTTCCGGAAACTTGGTGAGAATTTTTTCGAAACTAGCACATAAGATTATGATTTGGTAGGAAGGATTGAAAGAGTTAATGTGAGTAAGGGGAAAGACTTGTCCAATAGCTAAAAAGTATGAGATTGCCAAAAAGAAAGAAAAAAAAAATTATATATCTCTCATGGCAATATGTTGTGTTCTAAGAATAAACCATTTGGATTAACGTCCCCCTTATTTGCGGATTTGGAGATTACGATAAATTGAAGGCCCAAAAATAGAACAAAATATGGCCTTTGTCCTGTCCGAAAAGCTCAAAGGGTAGATTAGCTTGAAGTATACATGATAACATACAAATGGAGATGGAGGACTAATATGGTGCTAGACTAAGTCGTTGGAACGTTTTTTATCACCACATATCTAAAATTCGAATGCCTTAGCCTTAACCCCATTACAACCTCACTAAAAGTCCTTTATGATCCTTAAAATGAGTAGCTTTCAATTAGTAGAGTAAGTTGCATGAGTAAGCTTATGGTTTTGGTTCATTTGTGCAAGTAATCAAACTTTATTCATGTGGTTTTCATTTCAATTCATATACACTTTAAGTGAACCATTTTCATGAGTGAAAAATATGATGAGTGCATCCTTGTGAGTTGATTAAACCTTTATTCAAAGCATGCACAGCTATAACATAACCATTGTTTTCTCTATGTCTTACTTGTTCATTACATAATTATATCGCAATTATCTCTTGAATTCGTTGAGCATACAAATTGAAATTCATGTGAGCCATCGCCATATACTTATGAAAATTCTGAGACAAATTTTAGCTAAGGGCTTAGTTGTGTTCTTTCTTTTAAATTTTTAGAGAGTCTTAGTTTAACTTAGTGTTTGCTAAGGGACTAGCAAAGTCTAAGTGTGGGGGAATTTGATATACGCATTTTATGCTCGTTTCTTAACGCATTTCCCTTTACGTTTAGCTATGTTATTATCTTAGTTTTATGTTTTCCTTATTTAAATTGTTATTTTGAAGTTCATTACGGTGGAGATTAATATCGACGCAATTCGGAGGAATTTCGGCGATTTTGCGATTTTTGCGATTTTGGACCTCCGAAAATGGGCCGGGCCACAAAGCAAATTATGGGCCGAATTCTGAACTCTTGTTTCGGCCCATTATCAAGCCCAAACCCAATCAATTCGGCAAGGATGGCTTTTGGTGAAGAGGAAAAGTCTTGTTTTGAAAGGGCAAGTCAACATTATCAAGCTAATAATCACAAATGGTGACTACACATGGTGATTCATGCTTAGGGTTCCCAAATGGTGACTACACTAGGTGACTCTTGCTTTGCATTGAATGAAAAGATGACTTGCCATGGTGACAAGCTAGGTGATTCATGCTTAGGGTTCGGCAATGGTGACTAAGTGTGTGACTTGCCTTAATGATCATTGCATGCATTAAATGGAGGAGGCAAGGTGGAAGAGAGAAGGCACACATCCTTGCCTATATAAGAGGGAGGCCGGCCTTGAAGAAAAGGATCACTCATTTTACTAAGCAAAGCTCTACACAAATACTCCTCCACCATTAAACACTTAAGAGTTCACACACCAAGCCGAAGCATCATCTTCCTCCATTCAAGGCCGAAGCAAGCTAGGGTTCCTCCATCCTTCCAAGCCGAAGCAAACCATCCTCCATCCCTCACAATACGCTAAGTCCCTTGTGAAGGAAGTCCATCTCCACCGTAGTTCATCAAGCACTCAAGATAAAAAGTGTAACCATGATCTTCACTTTCATTTCTTTAGCTTTGTATGTGAATCTTTTGATGTATTGGAATAACAAGTTTAGAAAGTTTAGATTTGTGTATCAAATGAATAACAAGTTTAGATTTGTGTTTCATGTGCCTAAACCGATTTGTAATATGCATGTGTTTATGATTTATAGCTTTTTATGCATGTTTGATACAATCTTAAAGCTTCGAATGCATGTATTAGAAAATACGCTAAGTCCCTCTCTTTTGCATGTTTCGATGATCGTATGTTGTTTAGGATGTTTATACGCTAAGTTGCATTCCTACACAATTATCAAGCATGTGTACTTAGTTATAAGTTATGAATTTCGCAACTTACACAAAGGTTTGATGCATGAAAAGGGTAGGTTAATAAGATGAGTTGATCACATGTAATTAATAGTGTAACTTCTTATTTTTAGCAAGCATAATTAGACTTTAAGTTTCTTGATTGTTGAAACTTGTCTATGAGTAAAACATGTTAGATGCCTAAGAGTTTTAGTTGTGTTTGCATGTTATGTACTTTAAATTCGTAGATTAAATAACCAACTTCCAATCCCCCCAAATATTTACATTTCCGCATAATAACGAAACCATGCATGCGCCCTTAATTCCCCGGATAAAGAACGATCCCTACTCGCCAATATTACAAATGACAAACGAAGGGTTTAAATTGCAATGCGCGTAATCGGTGTTTTTAAGGTCTACTTTGTGTTATCGTAAATGCATGTTTTGCGTGTATCAGTTGTTTAATCTACGAAATTAAAGTACAAAAACATGCAAACACAACAAGAACTCCTAGAATTCTAACATGTTTTACTCATAGACAAGTTTAACAATCAAGAACCCTTAAAGTCTAATTATGCTTACTAAAAATAAGAAGTTACACTACTAATTACAAGTGATCATCTCATCTTATTAACCTTACCCTTTTCATGCATCAAACCTTTTTGTAAGTTACGAAATTCATAACTTCTAACTAAATACACATGCTTAATAATTGAGTAGGAATGCAACTTAGCGTATAAACATCCTAAACAACATACGATAATCGAAACATGCGAAAGAGAGGGACTTAGCGTATTATCTAACACATGCTTTCGAAGCTTTAAGATTGTATCAAACATGCATAAAAGGCTAGAAATCATAAACACATGCAATTTATAAATCGGTTTAAGAACATATAACACAAATCTAAACTTGTTCTTCATTTGATACATAAAAGTATTCCAATACATCAAAAGATTCAAATACAAAGCAAAAGCTATGAAAGTGAAGATCATGGTTACACTTTTTGTCTTGAATGCTTGATGATCTTCGTGGAGATGGCTTTCCTTCACAAGGGACTTAGCGTATTGTGAAGAATTGATGGAGGATGCTTCGGCTTTGGATGGAGAATGCTTCGGCTTTGTGTGTGAACCTTCAAGTGTTTATGGTGGAGGAGTATTTGTGTAGAGCTTTGGCTAGTAAATGAGAGATGGTTTAATTATGTTCAGCCTCCTTGGTATTTATAGGCAAGGAATGCTTGCCTTCTCTCTTCCACCTTGCCTCCCTCCATTTAATGCAAGCAAGAGTCACCATGCAAGTCATCCCCTTAGTCACCAAGTGTGATCATCATTTGTGAACCCTAAGCAAGAGTCACCATGGCAAGTCACTCCCTTAGTCATCTTTTCATTTAATGCAAGCAAGAGTCACCAAAATGAGTCACAAAGCTTGATATTGTTGACTTTTCTTCTTCAAAGGTTGCAAAACTTGACTTTTCCTCTTCACCAAAAGCCTTCCATGCCGAATTGATTGTGTTTGGGCTTGATAATGGGCCGAAACAAGAGTTGAGAATTCGGCCCATAATTTGCTTTTTGGGCCGGCCCATTTTCGGAGGTCCAAAATCACAAAAATCGCAAAATCGCCGAAATTCCTCCGAATTGCGTCGTTATTAATCTCCACCGTAAATATCTTCAAAATAACAAATTAAATAAGAAAAACATAAAAACTAAGATTATAACATAGCTAAACGTAAAGGGAAATGCGTTAAGAAACGAGCATAAAATGCGTATATCATGTGCCACTTGCCCATCGCATGGATTTTCCGAGACCAATCTCATGAATTACTTTTACGATGGTCTCAAGCCGATTGATAGGGAATTACTAGATGCAGCATCTACCGGTGCATTCATGGACTTAACCGAAATCGAAGCCAGAACTCTTCTTGAGAATCGGGCTAATAATGATGCACAATATGGAATGTCCAACAGACGAGCAGTCGGTGAAGCGAGTTCTAAACCCGACGCGGACGAAAAATACGACAAACTAGCTCATATGCTAGAGAAGGTTTTAGAACTCGAGACGACAAGAGCCAAGACAACTCAACGGCCTGTTTGTGGCATATGTCAAGTACAAGGTCACCATAATGACCAATGCCCTCAAGCGCCAGAGCAAGCTAGCGAGCCGGAGCACGCTAACGCCATCGGCGGATATCAAGGAGGACAACGGTATAACAATTATAACAACTATGTCAACCGTGATCATCCAGGCTTTAGATGGAGTAGCAACGAGGGAACTTTGAACCCTCCAGCACCTCAACAAAGCTACCAACGCCCTCCATTTCAACCAAGGCCACCGATGCAGCATGGTTCGTCATCGAAATCCTTCACCAACCCGGATTACGACAAGATGTTGTCGCAACTTTCGGCCTCAACACAAGTTCTCCTCGAAGGACAATCGAAGACAAAGGAGACACTCGACTCTCATGGCCGCGACATCACAGAAGTGAAGAAGCAGCTTGGCCAACTTGTTGATTTCATGGGTAAAATCAATGAAACCGGTCGGCTTCCACCTCAACCCACTCCTAATCAAAGAAACGTGAATGCTATTGTCACAAGGAGTGGGAAGATACTTGAAGAACCAAAGACCAAGCGATCTCATCTCGATGAAGTCACCATCGAGGACATCACCAACGAAGACGAGGATGAGATCGATCCGGCAACTCAAGAGGCCGAGAAAAAGAAGGTGACGCCTAATGTCACCAAGGCACAATCCCCTCCACAACCCACCCCAATCAAAGGTAAAAGCCCTATTCCTTCAAATACGGTTATTACTAATTCTCCGTTTGCTGTTGCACCTTTCCCTAGCAGATTATCAAAATCAAAGAAGAAGGATGCTCAATATGAAGATATTTTGGACATCTTCCGAAAGGTGCAAGTAAATTTGCCCTTGATCGAGTGCATAAAACAAGTGCCAATATACGCGAAGTTTCTCAAAGAATTATGCACACAGAGGAGGCAAACTCGAGAGAAGGAGGTTGTGAAGGTGAACGCAACCGTTTCGGCGGTTTTGCAGCGTCGGCTACCCCCAAAACTGAAGGACCCAGGGAGTTTTGCAGTTCCCTGTGTAATCGGTGACAACCACTTCGAAGACGTGATGCTTGATCTCGGAGCCTCCATCAACGTCATGCCTTACTATCTTTACGAATCGATGGAACTTGGAGATCTCAAGCAAGATGGTGTTGTCATCCAATTAGCCGATCGCACACACAAGTATCCGAGGGGATACGTAGAAGACGTTCTTGTGCAGGTCAACAACCTGATTTTTCCAGCGGATTTTTATATCGTTGACATGGAGGAGAGTCCTTTGAACACCACGCCACTGCTGCTTGGGCGACCTTTCATGCGGACTGCAAGAACGAAGATAGACGTTTTTCAGGGAACTTTCTCCATGGAGATTGATGGAGAAAGAATCGAGTTCAACATCCTGGACGGGATGAAATTTCCAATGTCGAGCGTGGCTGCCATTTCGACATATGATCCCGTGGATACCTTAGCACAAGGCCACCTCGACACCATCAATGAGGATGAACTCGACATGGCCATTCAACTCGGGGATGACGCCCTTCTCGAGGCCTTACTAGAGCTTAAACCTCGAATTCAAGATATGGCCATGGCCCTAAATGGCGCACCACGAAAAGTAAGCTTTTCACCCCCTTTACCAATTACTTTTGGTACTAATAAAATTGTTCCTTCTCTCGTAGAAGCTCCAGTTTTAGAACTCAAGCTACTACCGGACCATCTGAAGTATGTGTACTTGGGCGAGAATGAAACTTTACCGGTCATTATTTCGTCCGCGCTAGAAGAGGAGCAAGAGGAGAAGCTCGTGAGTGTGCTCAAGAGGTACAAAACCGCAATAGGCTGGACGCTTGCGGACATCAAGGGAATAAATCCAGCAACCTGTGTGCATAGGATTTTCCTTGAAGAAGGCACCAAGCCTACGCGGGAAGCGCAACGTCGGCTCCACCCTCCGATGATGGAGGTGGTAAAAAAGGAGGTAATTAAACTCATGGACTGTGGAGTTATTTACCCTATTTCTGATAGCCGTTGGGTTTCCCCTGTGCAGGTAGTACCCAAGAAATCGGGAATCACCGTCGTCGAGAATCTGGAAAATGAACTTGTGCCACAAAGGACGATCACTGGACACCGAGTGTGCATTGATTACCGGAGGCTCAACGCCGCAACCCGCAAGGATCATTTTCCATTACCATTCATCGACCAAATGCTGGAAAGATTAGCCTAGCCGGCCATGCATTTTATTGTTTTCTCGACGGATACTCCGGCTACAATCAAATTAGCATTGCGGAGGAAGATCAAGACAAGGCAACGTTCACATGCCCTTTCGGAACGTTTGCATACCGCCGAATGCCATTTGGACTGTGTAATGCACCAGGTACATTTCAACGTTGCATGCTCTCAATTTTCTCCGAGTACATTGAAAAAATTATTGAAGTATTCATGGACGACTTTAGTGTATTTGGGAGTGATTTTGATGCATGCTTAAACAATTTAGAAACTATTTTACAAAGATGCGTTGAAACGAACTTGGTGCTTAATTGGGAGAAGTGCCATTTCATGGTTACGCAAGGGATCGTGTTAGGTCATATTATTTCTGAAAAAGGGTTAGAAGTTGATAAATCTAAAGTAGATCTTGTGCGTCACTTACCCTCTCCAACTTCGGTTAGAGAGATTTGTTCTTTTCTTGGACACGCAGGATTTTATCGTAGGTTTATCAAGGACTTTTCCCATATCTCCCGCCCGTTGTGTAAACTGCTGCAAAAGGAGACCCCGTTCGTATTTGACGAGGAATGCAACGCTGCCTTCAACAAGTTGAAGGAACTTCTCACGAGCGCTCCTATTTTAAGCAGCCCTGATTGGTCTCTGCCATTTGAACTCATGTGCGACGCCTCGGATTATGCCGTAGGAGCCGTCTTGGGTCAGCGGAAGGACAAGAAGCCTTGCGTAATCTATTACGCCTCTCGGACGCTTGATGAAGCGCAAAGAAATTATACCACTACCGAGAAGGAGTTTCTTGCAGTGGTTTTTTCTTTAGATAAATTTCGGTCTTATTTACTTCAAACTAAAGTAACTGTGTATACTGATCATGCAGCTTTGAAGTATCTAATGCTAAAGAAGGACGCAAAAACACGGCTTATAAGATGGATACTTCTACTCCAAGAATTCAACGTCGAAATCAAGGATAAGAAGGGAGTAGAAAATGTTGTCGCTGACCACCTATCACGATTGATCGGTGAGAATGAGGTTGTTGAAATTGAGGACACTTTTCCGGATGAAAATCTCTTCGGAATTGAGGTAACTGTTCCGGAAACTCCATGGTATGCAGATATCGTAAATTACTTAGTTACCGGTGAGTTTCCGTCTACCATGCATAAATTTCAACGTGACAAACTTAAGCATAATGCTAGAACCTTTATCTGGGATGAGCCTTATTTATGGAAACAATGCTCCGATTTAGTAATTAGGAGATGTATCCCGGATAGTGAATTTAAGCCTATTCTAGACTTTTGTCATAATGAAGCATGTGGGGGACATTTTGGTTCAAGGAGGACAGCCCTTAAGATTTTAGATTGCGGTTTCTTTTGGCCTAGTTTATTTCGCGATGCTCATGCATATTGTGCTGCATGTGATAAGTGCCAGAGATTCGGTAATTTAGGGCCTAGAGATCAAATGCCACAACACTACATATTTAATGTCGAAATTTTTGATGTGTGGGGTATTGATTTTATGGGACCATTTCCTCCCTCCAATGGTTTTACTTATATCTTACTCGCAGTAGATTATGTTTCTAAATGGGTGGAGGCAAGTTTGCATCGGAAGCTACAACTTTGTGAACTAGAAGAAATCAGAAATGATGCTTTCGACAATGCATGGATTTACAAAGAGAAGACGAAAAAGATCCATGATCAGATGATTCGCGGGAAGAGTTTTGAAGTTGGGCAGAAAGTATTACTTTTCAATTCAAGACTTAAGCTCTTTCCGGGAAAGCTTCGCTCTCGATGGTTGGGGCCATTCATAGTTTCTCAAGTTCTACCTCATGGAGCAGTTCTCATTCGATCTATCGACAAAGGTAGTGAGTTCAAAGTAAATGGCCATCGCTTGAAGCCCTATTTTGAGGCATTTGCGGAGCATACCGTGGAGGAGATGCAACTCCAAGAACCGGCCATTTCAAAAACAAAATGATGCATCACGTCCAAAGCTAACGACGTAAAACGAGCGCTCATTGGGAGGCAACCCAATAGGGAGACAACATATTTGTTTTCTTCTCCCCTTTTAATTAATTTAATGGCTTTTTGCGTATTAGAATTAAAATTTTGGTAGACCCTATACTCCATTTTTAATTCTATACTTCTACTTTAGTACATTGAGGGCAATGTAGAGTTTAAGTGTGGGGGAAGGGTTTACAATTTAATTGTGTCTAAATTAGTGTTTTTCAGAGTCTTTAGGACGCCCTTAACCAGTCGATGATGAAATTAGATCAACACGAACACATATGGCGTATGAATCACATGCATCGAACTCTTGTGCTAATTGAGATATTCTATATGTTTTTAACATGTAGTAGATATGAATTGCAAAACATGGTACAGAAATCGCATGCTTGAATAAGTTTTTAATCATATGAACCCTATGTGAGCTTTTGAGCTATCTGTTCTTTATTCGAGTGAATATGCATCCATTTCGTAGCTACTAGCTTATATATGCCTCATTTAATTGCTTGCCATAGATTTTAATGAACTAGAGAATGCTAGAACTTACTCATGTCAATTTGCAAAGCTTTTAAGTTGATACATACTTTGATTTTGGAAATGATTAAAGGCATTTAGGATCTTCCACCACTTCGCCAAATATCCATGTATCCCATTTGTACGCACAAGTTGCGACACCCCTAGATAAACCAATTGAGCCCACGTTAAGCTTTTCTTTCATCACCATATATACCTAAACACTTACCCTAGTATAGAATATCCATACCTTTGTTCCGGAAACTTGGTGAGAATTTTTCGAAACTAGCACATAAGATTATGGTTTGGTAGGAAAGATTGAAAGAGTTAATGTGATTAAGGCGAAAGACTTGTCCAATTAACTTAAAAAGTTTGTGATTGCCAAAAAGAAAAGAAAAAAAAATTATATTTGAGAGAATGAAAAGAAAACAATTATTATCTCTCATGGAAATATGTTGTTCTAAAGTAGAAACCAATTGGATTAACGTCCCCCTTGTTTGCGGATTTGGAGATTACGATAAATTGAAGGCCCAAAAATAGAACAAAATTTGGCCTTTGTCCTGTCCAAAAAGCTCAAAGGGTAGAGTAGATTAAAATTTACATGGTAATATTTGAGTGGAAATGGAGGACGAATATGGTGCTAGACTAAGTCGTTGGAACGTTTTTATCACCACATATCTAAATTTCGAATGCCTTAGCCTTAACTCCATTACAACCTCACTAAAAGTCCTTCATGATCCTTAAAATGAGTAGCTTTCAATTAGTAGAGTAAGTTGCATGAGTAAGCTTATGGTTTTGGTTCATTTGTGCAAGTAATTAACTCCATTCATGAGGTTTTCGTTTAAATTCATATACACTTTAAGTGAACCCTTTTCATGAGAGAAAAATATGATGAGTGCATCCTTGTGAGTTGATCAAACCTTTATTCAAAGCATGCACAGCTATAAACATAACCACTGTTTTCTCTATGTCTTACTTGTTCATTACATAATTATATCGCAATTATCACTTGAATTCTTTGAGCATACAAGTTGAAAATCATGTGAGACATCGCCATATACTTATGAAAATTCTGAGACAAATTTTAGCTAAGGGCTTAGTTATGTTCTTTCCTTTGTTTTAAATTCGTAGAAGAGTCTTAGTTTAACTTAGTGTTTGCTAAGGGACTAGCAAAGTCTAAGTGTGGGGGAATTTGATATACGCATTTTATGCTCGTTTCTTAACGCATTTCCCTTTACGTTTAGCTATGTTATTATCTTAGTTTTTATGTTTTCCTTATTTAATTTGTTATTTTGAAGATATTTACGGTGGAGATTAATAACGACGCAATTCGGAGAAATTTCGGCGATTTTGCGATTTTTGCGATTTTGGACCTCCGAAAATGGGCCGGCCCAAAAAGCAAATTATGGGCCGATTTCTCAAATCTTGTTTCGGCCCATTATCAAGCCCAAACCCATTCATTTCGGCATGGAAGCCTTTTGGTGAAGTTGAAAAGTCCAAGTTATCAAGCTTTGTGACTCATTTTAGTGACTAAGCTTTGTGATCATCACAAAAGATGACTTGCCATGTGACTTGCCATGGTGACTCTTGCTTAGGGTTTATAAATGGTGACTTGCATGGTGACTCTTACTTAGGCTTCATAAATGATGATCACAAATGGTGACTTGCTTAGGTGACTAAGGCTTGCATTAATTGAAGGAAGCAAGGTGGAAGAAAGAGGCAAGGCAATTCCCTTGCCTATAAATACCAAGGAGGCCGGCCAAGTAGAACATCATCTCTCATTTACTAGCCAAAGCTCTACACAAATACTCCTCCACCATAAACACTTGAAGGTTCACACACAAAGCCGAAGCATCCATCTCTTGCAAAGCCGAAGCATCCATCTCTTGCAAAGCCGAAGCATTCTCCATCCAAAGCCGAAGCATCCTCCATCAATCCTTCACAATACGCTAAGTCCCTTGTGAAGGAAAGCCATCTCCACCGTAGATCATCAAGCATTCAAGACAAAAAGTGTAACCATGATCTTCACTTTCATAGCTTTTGCTTTGTATTTGAATCTTTTGATGTATTGGAATACTTTTATGTATCAAATGAAGAACAAGTTTAGATTTGTGTTATATGTTCTTAAACTGATTTGTGAATTGCATGTGTTTATAATTTCTAGCCTTTTATGCATGTTTGATACAATCTTAAAGCTTCGAAAGCATGTGGTAGAAAATACGCTAAGTCACTCTCTTTCGCATGTTTCGATGATCGTATGTTGTTTAGGATGTTTATACGCTAAGTTGCATTCCTACTCAATTATCAAGCATGTATATTTAGTTGGAAGTTATGAATTTCGTAACTTACAAAAGGTTTGATGCATGAAAAAGGGTAAGGTTAAAAAGATGAGATGATCACTTGTAATTAGTAGTGTAACTTCTTATTTTTAGTAAGCATCATTAGACTTTGAAGTTTCTTGATTGTTAACACTTGTCTATGAGTAAAACATGTTAGATGCTTAAGATTTTTAGTTGTGTTTGCATGTTTTTGTACTTTAATTTTGTAGATTAAACAACCAACTTCCAATCCCCCCAAACATTTAAATTTACGCTTATTAACGAAACCATGCATGCGCCCTTAATTCCCCGGATAAAGAACGATCCCTACTCGCCAATATTATAATGACAAAAGAAGGGTTTTAAATTGCAATGCGCGTAATCGGTGTTTTTAGGGTCTACTTTGTGTTAACGTTAAATGCATGTTTTGCGCGTATCAATCTCAAACAATTCCAATTTGTTTGTAACAGCATGAAGCCATCCGATGCTGATACGGAGCTCTTCAAGCTGAAGGCATTCCCATTCACCCTAACCGACAGGGCCGAGTCTTGGCTTATGGAACTACCGCCGAACCATATTACCTCATGGAAGCAACTTGCGGATATGTTCCTAGCGAAGTACTTCCCGGCCTCAAAGATCACCGTCTTGAGGAAGCAAATCACTGGCATTACACAGAAACCGGACGAGACCTTCGGCCAATATTACGACCGATTCAAGGTTTTGTGTGCCACTTGCCCATCGCATGGATTTTCCGAGACCAATCTCATGAATTACTCCACAACCCACCCCAATCAAAGGTAAAGACTCTATTCCTTCAAATACGGTTATTACTAATTCTCCGTTTGCTGTTGCACCTTTCCCTAGCAGATTATTAAAATCAAAGAAGAAGGATGCCCAATATGAAGATATCCTGGACATCTTCCGAAAGGTGCAAGTGAATTTGCCCTTGATCGAGTGCATAAAACAGGTGCCGATATACGCAAAGTTTCTGAAAGAATTATGCACACAGAGGAGGCAAACTCGAGAGAAAGAGGTTGTGAAGGTGAACGCAACCGTTTCGGCGGTTTTGCAGCGTCGGCTACCCCCAAAACTGAAGGACCCAGGAAGCTTTGCAGTTCCCTGCGTAATCGATGACAACCACTTCGAAGACGTGATGCTTGATCTAGGAACCTCCATCAACGTCATGCCTTACTATCTTTACGAATCGATGGAGCTTGGAAATCTCAAGCAAGATGGTGTTGTCATCCAATTAGCCGATCGCGCACACAAGTATCCGAGGGGATACGTAGAAGACGTGCTCGTGCAAGTCGACAACTTAATATTCCCAGCCGATTTCTATATAGTTGACATGGAAGAGAGTCCACTGAACACCACGCCGCTGCTGCTTGGGCGACCTTTCATGCGGACTGCGAGAACGAAGATCGATGTGTTTCAAGGCACTTTCTCCATGGAGATTGATGGAGAAAGAATCGAGTTCAACATCCTGGACGGGATGAAGTTTCCAATGTCGAGCGTAGCTGCCATTTCGACATATGATCCCGTGGATACCTTAGCACAAGGCCACCTCGACACCATCAATGAGGATGAACTCGACATGGCCATTCAACTCGGGGATGACGCCCTTCTCGAGGCCTTACTAGAGCTTAAACCTCGAATTCAAGACATGGCCCTAAATGCCGCACCACGAAAAGTAAGTTTTTCTCCTCCTTTACCAATTACTTTTGGTACTAATAAAATTGTTCCTTCTATCGTAGAAGCTCCAGTTTTAGAACTCAAGCTACTACCGGATCATCTGAAGTATGCGTACTTGGGCGAGAATGAAACTTTACCGGTCATTATTTCGTCTGCGCTAGAAGAAGAGCAGGAGGAGAAGCTCGTGAGTGTGCTCAAAAGGTACAAAACCGCAATAGGCTGGATGCTTGCGGACATCAAGGGAATAAATCCAGCAACCTGTGTGCATCGGATTTTCCTCGAAGAAGGCACCAAGCCTACGCGGGAAGCACAACGTCGGCTCCACCCTCCGATGATGGAGGTGGTAAAAAAGGAGGTAATTAAACTCATGGACTGTGGAGTTATTTACCCTATTTCTGATAGCCGTTGGGTTTGCCCAGTGCAAGTAGTACCCAAGAAATCGGGAATCATCGTCGTCGAGAATCTGGAAAATGAACTTGTGCAACAAAGGACGATCACTGGACACCGAGTGTGCATTGATTAACGGAGGCTCAACGCTGCAACCCGCAAGGATCATTTTCCATTACCATTCATCGACCAAATGCTGGAAAGATTAGCCTAGCCGGCCATGCATTTTATTGTTTTCTCGACGGATACTCCGGCTACAACCAAATTAGCATTGCGGAGGAAGATCAAGAAAAGACAACGTTCACATGCCCTTTCGGAACGTTTGCATACCGCCGAATGCCATTTGGACTGTGTAATGCACCAGGTACATTTCAACGTTGCATGCTCTCAATTTCTCCGAGTACATTGAAAAAATTATTGAAGTATTCATGGACGACTTTAGTGTATTTGGGAGTGATTTCGATGCATGCTTAAACAATTTAGAAACTATTTTACAAAGATGCGTTGAAACGAACTTGGTGCTTAATTGGGAGAAGTGCCATTTCATGGTTACGCAAGGGATCGTGTTAGGTCATATTATTTCTGAAAAAGGGTTAGAAGTTGATAAATCTAAAGTAGATCTTGTGCGTCACTTACCCTCTCCAACTTCGGTTAGAGAGATTCGTTCTTTTCTTGGACACGCAGGATTTTATCGTAGGTTTATCAAAGACTTTTCCCACATCTCGCGCCCGTTGTGTAAATTACTGCAAAAGGAGACCCCGTTCGTATTTGATGAAGAATGCAACGCTGCCTTCAAAAAGTTGAAGGAACTTCTCACGAGCGCTCCTATTTTAAGCAGCCCTGATTGGTCTCTGCCATTTGAACTCATGTGCGACGCCTTGGATTATGCTGTAGGAGCCGTTTTGGGTCAGCGGAAGGACAAGAAACCCTACGTAATTTATTACGCCTCTCGGACGCTTGATGAAGCTCAAAGAAATTATACTACAACCGAGAAGGAGTTTCTTGCAGTGGTTTTTGCTTTAGATAAATTTCGGTCTTATTTACTTCAAACTAAAGTAACTGTGTATACTGATCATGCAGCTTTGAAGTACCTAATGCTGAAAAAGGACGCAAAACCACGGCTTATCAAATGGATACTTCTACTCCAAGAATTCAACGTCGAAATCAAGGATAAGAAGGGAGTAGAAAATGTCGTCGCTGACCACCTATCACGTTTGATAGGTGACCATGAGACTATTGAAATTGAGGAAACTTTTCCGGATGAAAAACTCTTCGGAATTGAGGTGAGTGCTTCGGAAACTCCTTGGTATGCCGATATCGTTAATTACTTAGTTACCGGTGAGTTTCCATCTACCATGCATAAATTTCAACGTGACAAACGTAAATATAATTCTAGAACTTTTATCTGGGATGAGCCTTATTTATGGAAACAATGCTCCAACTTAGTCATTAGGAGATGTATCCCGGATAGTGAATTTAAGCATATTCTAGAATTTTGTCACAATGAAGCATGCGGGGGACATTTTGGTTCAAGGAGGACAGCCCTTAAGATTTTAGATTGCGGTTTCTTTTGGCCTAGTTTATTTCGCGATGCTCATGCATTTTGTACTGCATGTGATAAGTGCCAGAGATTCGGTAATTTAGGACCTAGAGATCAAATGCCACAAACTTATATGCTTAATGTCGAAATTTTTGATGTATGGGGTATTGGTTTTATGGGACCATTTCCTCCCTCCAATGTGATATACGCATTTTATGCTCGTTTCTTAACGCATTTCCCTTTACGTTTAGCTATGTTATTATCTTAGTTTTTATGTTTTCCTTATTTAATTTGTTATTTTGAAGATATTTACGGTGGAGATTAATAACGACGCAATTCGGAGAAATTTCGGCGATTTTGCGATTTTTGCGATTTTGGACCTCCGAAAATGGGCCGGCCCAAAAAGCAAATTATGGGCCGATTTCTCAAATCTTGTTTCGGCCCATTATCAAGCCCAAACCCATTCATTTCGGCATGGAAGCCTTTTGGTGAAGTTGAAAAGTCCAAGTTATCAAGCTTTGTGACTCATTTTAGTGACTAAGCTTTGTGATCATCACAAAAGATGACTTGCCATGTGACTTGCCATGGTGACTCTTGCTTAGGGTTTATAAATGGTGACTTGCATGGTGACTCTTGCTTAGGGTTCACAAATGATGATCACAAAAGGTGACTAAGGGAGTGACTTGCCATATTGATCATTACTTGCATTAAATGGAGGGAGGCAAGGTGGAAGAGAGAAGGCAACATCCCTTGCCTATATAAGAGAGGAGGCTGGCCATATATTATGCATCTCTCATTTACTAGCCAAAGCTCTACACAAATACTCCTCCACCATAAACACTTGAAGGTTCACACACAAAGCCGAAGCATCCATCTCTTGCAAAGCCGAAGCATTCTCCATCCAAAGCCGAAGCATCCTCCATCAATCCTTCAAAATACGCTAAGTCCCTTGTGAAGGAAAGCCATCTCCACCGTAGATCATCAAGCATTCAAGACAAAAAGTGTAACCATGATCTTCACTTTCATAGCTTTTGCTTTGTATTTGAATCTTTTGATGTATTGGAATACTTTTATGTATCAAATGAAGAACAAGTTTAGATTTGTGTTATATGTTCTTAAACCGATTTGTGAATTGCATGTGTTTATGATTTCTAGCCTTTTATGCATGTTTGATACAATCTTAAAGCTTCGAAAGCATGTGGTAGAAAATACGCTAAGTCACTCTCTTTCGCATGTTTCGATGATCGTATGTTGTTTAGGATGTTTATACGCTAAGTTGCATTCCTACTCAATTATCAAGCATGTATATTTAGTTGGAAGTTATGAATTTCGTAACTTACAAAAGGTTTGATGCATGAAAAAGGGTAAGGTTAAAAAGATGAGATGATCACTTGTAATTAGTAGTGTAACTTCTTATTTTTAGTAAGCATAATTAGACTTTGAAGTTTCTTGATTGTTAACACTTGTCTATGAGTAAAACATGTTAGATGCTTAAGATTTTTAGTTGTGTTTGCATGTTTTTGTACTTTAATTTTGTAGATTAAACAACCAACTTCCAATCCCCCCAAACATTTAAATTTACACTTATTAACGAAACCATGCATGCGCCCTTAATTCCCCGGATAAAGAACGATCCCTACTCGCCAATATTATAATGACAAAAGAAGGGTTTTAAATTGCAATACGCGTAATCAGTGTTTTTAGGGTCTACTTTGTGTTAACGTTAAATGGATGTTTTGCGCGTATCAATTTTTGGCGCCGTTGCCGGGGAATTAAAATGTTTTTGTATGATTTCGTTGTACATATTGTGATTAAAAGCATGTCTATAATTTTTGAGTTACATACTTGTTTATACTTATAAGAAATTTACATACATGTTTACAATGCATACTTCTACTTATACGAATTTATTTATACTTAGTTTTTACACTTGCATAATTGATTTTCATGTTAAAGGATAGTCTTTGATTTAATTTGAGTACTAGCACTTAGTTATTAAATAAATCTCTATGGAATAGGTGGTGCCTCTTTTGTTTGTCTATCTCCTTAACCCTTCATGAAGTGTGGATTTCATCACCACACGCCATAACCTAAGTGAAGTTATGAGCATGAGGTTGTGGGCGGAGTTTACAAACACTTGAGAGTGTATACTATCTTGTGATTTCGAGTAAAAGTTGGTCATGATGTCTAGAAGGGTTATGAATGGTGACTGGTTTTGAACTAAGAAAACAGAACACCATTGGAGTATATACTCTTATGAGTAAGCCTCGGGGTGTTTCTAAGAACAACAATGGAGTATATACTCTTACGAGTTAGCCTCAGGTTGTTCCCAGAAATTAGTTCTCACCTCTTGCGTTACATCTATCCCAACTGGTCATTTCCAACAATTACGAGAATTAACGATAGTTGGTATACATTTTCGCGCGGGCCGCACGGACAAGAGATTTACTCAATAACTAAATCGTGTATTCTTTTTAAATCTTAGGCGCAATCAAAACGTAGACGTACTTAAATTGATTTACATTGAGTACGAGTATTGGTTTTAAGTTTCGTTCTTTGGAATAGGTGGTGCCTCTTTTTCTGGTTTATCTCCTTAACCCTTCATGAAGTGTGGATTTTATCACCACACGCCATAACCTAAGTGAAGTTATGGGCATGAGGTTGTGGGCGGAGTTTACTAAGGACTTGAGATTATATACTATCTCACAAATTTGGCTGATTGTTGGATATGGTGAGCGGGTTTATGATTGGTGCCGGGTTTCGGATCTAAGCAATAGAACACCATTGGAGTATATACCGTAACTGGTTAGCCTCGGGGTGTCTCTAGGAACAGCATTGGAGTATATACTCTTACGAGTAAGCCTCGGGTTGTTCTAAATATTAGTCCTTACCTCTCGCGTTATCTCTATCCCTACTTGCCATTTCTAAACGTAACTAAGCTGAATTAGCGAGAGTCAGTATACATTTTCGCGCGGGCCGCACGTCCAAGAAATTTACCGAATGATCATTTCGTGTACTCTCTGTAAATCATAAGTGAATATGAATACGGATAAATACGAACTAAATAAATACGACATAATCCTTTAAATAGATGGTATATCGGATTAAGCATGCTTAGACCTCCTGGAATCAGACTTCATCTTCGGATGAACGAGACCCATTGCACAGTCGAGAGCCTCTGCACCACGTACCATCGGGGCCAAAGGAAATAAATAAAACTTAGTCAAATTTTTGTGTTTGTTTGTGCATTAAAAACTGTAAAGGACTAACAAACGTTACTTAGCTTGCATAACCTCTCTTAGGCTTTATGATACTCGGATTTCACTACCGAGTACCCTAACCTAAGTGAAGTTAGGGGCATAAGACCGAAGAAGAGGTCATTCTTTGGACTCATATTTTTTTAAGCACGTAACTCGTGTGTTTTCTGCAGGTTCTAACATTTTCTCTTATACATTCACTCCATCTTTCACGTAGGATTGTTGTTTGATGCATTTTATTGAGAAAATGTGTGGTGCATAAATTCAATGTGAATTATTGTTTGCTTGTATTTGAACCTTGTTTATATATGTTCTAACTAAATTCTTAGGTTTAGCATTATATAGTGTTAATTTGCAGAAAACGTGTGTTTTTAAGTTTATTACATTCTTTTGCATAGCCCTTAAATTGATTAAATCATTTGCATTACATATTAAATTACATCTAGTGTCTTAACTATTATAAATTTGTGTGTTTTAGTAGTTTTTAAGTATTTGTGAGTATTTATAGTTTGCTTTGATAGTTGTACTATTTTATTTGTTATCGCTTTGTTTTCTAAAATATGCCTTACGATTTTGGTTAGTATTCCTATATTCAGTTTATATTTCTTTTTTTTGGTACTGACACTTGGTCTTTGGTGGATGCTCAGGCTAATGAATGTCCGATCGGAATCCTGGACCATCTAGAACAAAGTTTGAGGAAATCGCAGAGAGAATAGCGAGACTTAAAGCTCAAACAGACATCCTGGATTTTCCCATCATCGAAGAAGTTTCCGAGTCTTCACATTCATCAACCGACCATAATTCAGCCTCATCAACCAACCATACTTCAGAACTGGAAGAACAAAAAGTCAACATGGCCAATGCAGGACAATCTCTTCGCCAGCGTACCTGCTCAACCGAATGGAGCAGCGGGCCTTTGAGCATTGCTTTTCCACTACCGGAGGAAAACATGAAGGATATCGAGCTCAAGAGTGGCTTCCTCCACCGACTACCCATTTTTCACGGACTTTCCAATGAAGATCCGAACAAGCATCTCAAACAATTCCAATTTGTTTGTAACAGCATGAAGCCATCCGATGCTGATACGGAGCTCATCAAGCTTAAGGCATTCCCATTCACCCTAATCGACAGGGCCGAGTCTTGGCTTATGGAACTACCGCCGAACCATATTACCTCATGGAAGCAACTTGCGGATATGTTCCTAGCGAAGTACTTCCCGGCCTCAAAGATCACCGTCTTGAGAAAGCAAATCACTGGCATCACACAGAAACCGGACGAGACCTTCGGCCAATATTACGACCGATTCAAAGTTTTGTGTGCCACTTGCCCATCACATGGATTTTCCGAGACCAATCTCATGAATTACTTTTACGATGGTCTCAAGCCGATTGATAGGGAATTGCTAGATGCAGCAGCTACCGGTGCATTCATGGACTTAACCGAAATCGAAGCCAGAACTCTTCTTGAGAATCGGGCTAATAATGATGCACAATATGGAATGTCCAACAGACGAGCAGTCGGTGAAGCGAGTTCTAAATCCGACGCGGACGAAAAATACGACAAACTAGCTCATATGCTAGAGAAGGTTTTAGAACTCGAGACGACAAGAGCCAAGACAACTCAACGGCCTGTTTGTGGCATATGTCAAGTACAAGGTCACCATAATGACCAATGCCCTCAAGCGCCAGAGCAAGCTAGCGAGCCGGAGCACGCTAACGCCATCGACGGATATCAAGGAGGACAACGGTATAACAATTATAACAACTATGTCAACTATGTGAACCGTATATCAAGGCGGTTTTGCAGCGTCGGCTACCCCCAAAACTGAAGGACCCAGGGAGTTTTGCAGTTCCCTGCGTAATCGGTGACAACCACTTCGAAGACGTGATGCTTAATCTCGGAGCCTCCATCAACGTCATGCCTTACTATCTTTACGAATCGATGGAGCTTGGAGATCTCAAGCAAGATGGTCTTGTCATCCAATTAGCCGATCGCACACACAAGTATCCGAGGGGATACGTAGAAGACGTGCTCGTGCAAGTCAACAACTTAATATTCGCAGCCGATTTCTATATAGTTGACATGGAAGAGAGTCCACTGAACACCACGCCGCTACTGCTTGGGCGACCTTTCATGCGGACAGCGAGAACGAAGATCGATGTATTTCAAGGCACTTTCTCCATGGAGATTGATGGAGAAAGAATCGAGTTCAACATCCTGGACGGGATGAAGTTTCCAATGTCAAGCGTGGCTGCCATTTCGACATACGATCCCGTGGATACCTTAGCACAAGGCCACCTCGACACCATCAATGTAGATGAACTCGACATGGCCATCCAACTCGGGGAAGACGCCCTTCTGGAGGCCTTGCTAGAACTGATGCCTCGAATTCAAGATATGGCCATGGCCCTAAATGCCGCACCACGAAAAGTAAGATTTTCTCCCCCTTTACCAGTTACTTTTGGTACTAATAAAATTGTTCCTTCCATCGTAGAAGCTCCAGTTTTAGAACTCCAGCTACTACCGGATCATCTGAAGTATGCGTACTTGGGCGAGAATGAAACTTTACCGGTCATTATTTCGTCTGCGCTAGAAGAGGAGCAGGAGGAGAAGCTCGTGAGTGTGCTCAAGAGGTACAAAACCGCAATAGGCTGGATGCTTGCGGACATCAAGGGAATAAATCCAGCAACCTGTGTGCATAGGATTTTCCTTGAAGAAGGCACCAAGCCTACGCGGGAAGCACAACGTCGGCTCCACCCTCCGATGATGGAGGTGGTAAAAAAGGAGGTAATTAAACTCATGGACTGTGGAGTTATTTACCCTATTTCTGATAGCCGTTGGGTTTCCCCTGTGCAGGTAGTTGATACGCGGAAAACATGCATTTAACATTAACACAAAGTAGACCCTAAAAACATAGATTACGCGCATTGCAATTTAAAACCCTTCTTTTGTCGTTATAACATTGGCGAGTAGGGATCGTTCTTTATCCGGGGAATTAAGGGCGCATGCATGGTTTCGTTAATAAGCGGAAATGTAAATGTTTGGGGGGATTGGAAGTTGGTTGTTTAATCTACGAAATTAAAGTACAAAAACATGCAACCACAACTAAAACTCTTAAGCATCTAACATGTTTTACTCATAGACAAGTGTTAACAATCAAGAAACTTCAAAGTCTAATTATGCTTACTAAAAATAAGAAGTTACACTACTAATTACAAGTGATCATCTCATCTTATTAACCTTACCCTTTTCATGCATCAAACCTTTTTGTAAGTTACGAAATTCATAACTTCTAACTAAATACACATGCTTAATAATTGAGTAGGAATGCAACTTAGCGTATAAACATCCTAAACAACATACGATCATCGAAACATGCGAAAGAGAGGGACTTAGCGTATTATCTAACACATGCTTTCGAAGCTTTAAGATTGTATCAAACATGCATAAAAGGCTAGAAATCATAAACACATGCAATTTATAAATCGGTTTAAGAACATAAAACAAAAATCTAAACTTGTTCTTCATTTGATACATAAAAGTATTCCAATACATCCAAGGGTTCAAATACAAAGCAAAAGAAATGAAAGTGAAGATCATGGTTACACTTTTTGTCTTGAATGCTTGATGATCTACGGTGGAGATAGCTTTCCTTCACAAGGGACTTAGCGTATTTTGAAGGATTGCTTCGGCTTGGATGGAGAAGGATGTGCTTCGGCTTTGCTTGAGAATCCTTGAAGTGTTTATGGTGGAGGAGTATTTGTGTAGAGTTTTTGCTTGTAAAATGAGAGATGATGAAGTAAGGCCGAACTCCCTTGGTATTTATAGGCAAGCATATGCCTTGCCTCTTTCTTCCACCTTGCTTGGTTCATTAAATGCAAGCCTTAGTCACCTAGCAAGTCATCCCCTTAGTCACCAAGTGTGATCATCATTCATGAACCCTAAGCAAGAGTCACCATGCTTAGTCATCTTTTGTGATCATTAGCTTGATAACTTGGACTTTTCAACTTCACCAACTTGCATCCTTGCCGAATTGATTGGGTTTGGGCTTGATAATGGGCCGAAACAAGAGTTGAGAAATCGGCCCATAATTTGCTTTTTGGGCCGGCCCATTTTTCGTGGTCCGAAATCGCAAAAATCGCAAAATCGCCGAAATTCCTCCGAATTGCGTCGTTATTAATCTCCACCGTAAATATCTTCAAAATAACAATTTAAGTAAGGAAAACATAAAAACTAAGATAATAACATAGCTAAACGAAAAGGGAAATGCGTTAAGAAACGGGCATAAAATGCGTATATCAGTAGTACCCAAGAAATCGAGAATCACCGTCGTCGAGAATCTGGAAAATGAACTTGTGCCACAAAAGACGATCACTGGACACCGAGTGTGCATTGATTACCGGAGGCTCAACGCCGCAACCCGCAAGGATCATTTTCCATTACCATTCATCGACCAAATGCTGGAAAGATTAGCCGGCCATGCATTTTATTGTTTTCTCGACGGATACTCCGGCTACAACCAAATTAGCATTGCGGAGGAAGATCAAGAAAAGACAACGTTCACATGCCCTTTCGGAACGTTTGCATACCGCCGAATGCCATTTGGACTGTGTAATGCACCAGGTACATTTTAACGTTGCATGCTCTCAATTTTCTCCGAGTACATTGAAAAAATTATTGAAGTATTCATGGACGACTTTAGTGTATTTGGGAGTGATTTTGATGCATGCTTAAACAATTTAGAAACTATTTTACAAAGATGCGTTGAAACGAACTTGGTGCTTAATTGGGAGAAGTGCCATTTCCTGGTTACGCAAGGGATCGTGTTAGGTCATATTATTTCTGAAAAAGGGTTAGAAGTTGATAAATCTAAAGTAGATCTTGTGCGTCACTTACCCTCTCCAACTTCGGTTAGAGAGATTCGTTCTTTTCTTGGACACGCAGGATTTTATCGTAGGTTTATCAAGGACTTTACCCATATCTCGCGCCCGTTGTGTAAACTGCTGCAAAAGGAGACCCCGTTCGTATTTGACGAGGAATGCAATGCTGCCTTCAACAAGTTGAAGGAACTTCTCACGAGCGCTCCTATTTTAAGCAGCCCTGATTGGTCTCTGCCATTTGAACTCATGTGCGACGCCTCGGATTATGCCGTAGGAGCCGTCTTGGGTCAGCGAAAGGACAAGAAGCCTTGCGTAATCTATTACGCCTCTCGGACGCTTGATGAAGTGCAAAGAAATTATACCACCACCGAGAAGGAGTTTCTTGCAGTGGTTTTTGCTTTAGATAAATTTCGGTCTTATTTACTTCAAACTAAAGTAACTGTGTATACTGATCATGCAGCTTTGAAGTATCTAATGCTAAAGAAGGACGCAAAACCACGGCTTATAAGATGGATACTTCTACTCCAAGAATTCAACGTCGAAATCAAGGATAAGAGGGGAGTAGAAAATGTTGTCGCTGACCACCTATCACGCTTGATCGGTGAGAATGAGGCTGTTGAAATTGAGGACACTTTTCCGGATGAAAAACTCTTCGGAATTGAGGTAACTGTTCCGGAAACTCCATGGTATGCAGATATTGTAAATTACTTAGTTACCGGTGAGTTTCCGTCTACCATGCATAAATTTCAAAGTGACAAACTTAAGCATAATGCTAGAACCTTTATCTGGGATGAGCCTTATTTATGGAAACAATGCTCCGATTTAGTAATTAGGAGATGTATCCCGGATAGTGAATTTAAGCCTATTCTAGACTTTTGTCACAATGAAGCATGTGGGGGACATTTTTGTTCAAGGAGGACAGCCCTTAAGATTTTAGATTGCGGTTTCTTTTGGCCTAGTTTATTTCGCGATGCTCATGCATATTGTGTTGCATGTGATAAGTGCCAGAGATTCGGTAATTTAGGGCCTAGAGATCAAATGCCACAACACTACATATTTAATGTCGAAATTTTTGATGTGTGGGGTATTGATTTTATGGGACCATTTCCTCCCTCCAATGGTTTTACTTATATCTTACTCGCAGTAGATTATGTTTCTAAATGGGTGGAGGCAAAGGCCACCCATACTAATGATTCGCGAGTTGTTGCAGATTTCCTACGAACTAACATTTTCAGTAGATTTGGAATGCCACGCGTTCTAATTAGCGATGGAGGAAGTCACTTTTGCAACCGCACGGTGGAAGCACTGATGAGGAAGTATGGCGTAAAACACCCTCAAACAAATGGAATGGCTGAAGTTTCCAACCGTGAGATCAAGAAGATTTTGGAGCGAACCGTCCGCCCAAACCGGAAAGATTGGAGTCAATGCTTAGACAATGCATTGTGGGCTTACAGGACTGCCTACAAGACCCCCATTGGTATGTCACCTTTCCGATTAATTTATGGGAAGGCGTGCCATCTTCCGGTTGAATTAGAGCACAAGGCATGGTGGGCCGTGAAGAAATTCAACATCAATCGAGATGCAGCAGGTTTGCATCGGAAGCTACAGCTTTGTGAACTAGAAGAAATCAGAAATGATGCTTTCGACAATGCGTGGATTTACAAAGAGAAGACGAAAAAGATCCATGATCAGATGATTCGCGGGAAGAGTTTTGAAGTTGGGCAGAAAGTATTACTTTTCAATTCAAGACTTAAGCTCTTTCCGGGAAAGCTTCGCTCTCGATGGATGGGGCCATTCATAGTTTCTCAAGTTCTGCCTCATGGAGCAGTTCTCATTCGATCTATCGACAAAGGTAGTGAGTTCAAAGTAAATGGCCATCGCTTGAAGCCCTATTTTGAGGCATTTGCGGAGCACACCGTGGAGGAGATGCAACTCCAAGAACCGGCCATTTCAAAAACAAAATGATGCATCACGTCCAAAGCTAACGACGTAAAACGAGCGCTCATTGGGAGGCAACCCAATAGGGAGACAACAGATTTGATTTCTTCTCCCCTTTTAATTAATTTAATGGCTTTTGCATTTTAAATTAGAATTTTCGTAGATCCTATACTCCATGTTTAATTCTATACTTTTACTTTAGTACATTGAGGGCAATGTAGAGTTTAAGTGTGGGGGAAGGGTTTACAATTTAATTGTGTCTAAATTAGTGTTTTTCAGAGTCTTTAGGACGCCCTTAACTAGTCGATGATGAAATTAGATCAACACGAACACATATGGCGTATGAATCACATGCATCGAATTCTTGTGCTAATTGAGATATTCTATATGTTTTTAACATGTAGTAGATATGAATTGCAAAACATGGTACAGAAATCGCATGCTTGAATAAGTTTTTAATCATATGAACCCTATGTGAGCTTTTGAGCTATCTGTTCTTTATTCGAGTGAATGTACATCCATTTCGTAGCTACTAGCTTATATATGCCTCATTTGATTGCTTGCCATAGATTTTAATGAATTAGAGAATGCTAGAACTTACTCATGTCAATTTGCAAAGCTTTTAAGTTGATACATACTTTGATTTCGGAAATGATTAAAGGCATTTAGGATTTTCCACCACATTGCCATATATCCATGTATCCCATTTGTACGCACAAGTTGCGACACCCCTAGATAAACCAATTGAGCCCACGTTAAGCTTTTCTTTCATCACCATATATACCTAAACACTTACCCTAGTATAGAATATCCTTACCCTTGTTCCGGAAACTTTGTGAGAATTTTTCGAAACTAGCACATAAGATTATGGTTGGTAGGAAAGATTAAAAGAGTTAATGTGAGTAAGGGGAAAGACTTGTCCAAATAGCTAAAAAAGTATGAGATTGCCAAAAAGAAAAAAAAAATTATTATTATCTCTCATGGCAATATGTTGTGTTCTAAAGTAGAAACCAATTGGATTAACGTCCCCCTTATTTTGCGGATTTGGAGATTACGACAAATTGAAGGCCCAAAAATAGAACAAATATGGCCTTTGTCCTGTCCGAAAAGCTCAAAGGGTAGTTTAAATTGAAGTATACATGGTAACATTCGAGTGGAGATGGAGGACGAATTTGGTGCTAGACTGATACGCGCAAAACATGCTTTTAACATTAACATAAAGTAGACCCTAAAAACACAGATTACGCGCATTGCAATTTAAACCCTTCTTTTGTCATTTGTAATATTGGCGAGTAGGGATCGTTCTTTATCCGGGGAATTAAGGGCGCATGCATGGTTTCGTTAATAAGCGGAAATGTAAATGTTTGGGGGGATTGGAAGTTGGTTGTTTAATCTACGAAATTAAAGTACATAACATGCAAACACAACTAAAACTCTTAGGCATCTAACATGTTTTACTCATAGACAAGTTTCAACAATCAAGAAACTTAAAGTCTAATTATGCTTGCTAAAAATAAGAAGTTACACTACTAATTACATGTGATCATCTCATCTTATTAACCTACCCTTTTCATGCATCAAACCATTAAATTAATTAAAAGGGGAGAAGAAAACAAATCTGTTGTCTCCCTATTGGGTTGCCTCCCAATGAGCGCTAGTTTTACGTCGTTAGCTTTGGACGTGATGCATCATTTTGTTTTTGAAATGGCCGGTTCATGGAGTTGCATCTCCTCCACGGTGTGCTCCGCAAATGCCTCAAAATAGGGCTTCAAGCGATGGCCATTTACTTTGAACTCACTACCTTTGTCGATAGATCGAATGAGAACTGCTCCATGAGGTAGAACTTGAGAAACTACGAATGGCCCCATCCATCGAGAGCGAAGCTTTCCCGGAAAGAGCTTAAGTCTTGAATTGAAAAGTAATACTTTCTGCCCAGGTTCAAAACTCTTCCCGCGAATCATCTGATCGTGGATCTTTTTCGTCTTCTCTTTGTAAATCCACGCATTGTCGAAAGCATCATTTCTGATTTCTTCTAGTTCACATAGTTGTAGCTTCCGATGCAAGCCTGCTGCATCTCGATCGATGTTGAATTTCTTCACGGCCCACCATGCCTTGTGCTCCAATTCAACCGGAAGATGGCACGTCTTCCCATAAATTAGTCGGAAAGGTGACATACCAATGGGGGTCTTGTAGGCAGTCCTGTAAGCCCACAATGCATCGTCTAAGCATTGACTCCAATCTTTCCGGTTGGGGCGGACGGTTCACTCCAAAATCTTCTTGATCTCACGGTTGGAAACTTCAGCCATTCCATTTGTTTGAGGGTGGTATGGTGTGGAAACCTTGTGTTTTACGCCATACTTCCTCATCAGTGCTTCCACCGTGCGGTTGCAAAAGTGACTTCCTCCATCGCTAATTAGAACGTGTGGCATTCCAAATCTACTGAAAATATTAGTTCGTAGGAAATCTGCAACAACTCGCGAATCATTAGTACGGGTGGCCTTTGCCTCCACCCATTTAGAAACATAATCTACTTGATATACGCATTTTATGCTCGTTTCTTAACGCATTTCCCTTTACGTTTAGCTATGTTATTATCTTAGTTTTATGTTTTCCTTATTTAAATTGTTATTTTGAAGTTCATTACGGTGGAGATTAATAACGACGCAATTCGGAGGAATTTCGGCGATTTTGCGATTTTTGCGATTTTGGACCTCCGAAAATGGGCCGGGCCACAAAGCAAATTGTGGGCCGAATTCTCAACTCTTGTTTCGGCCCATTATCAAGCCCAAACTCAATCAATTCGGCTAGGAAGCAAAGTGGGGAAGAGGAAAAGTCAACAATATCAAGCCATGACTCACTTTGGTGACTCTTGCTTAGGGTTCACAAATGATCATCACAAATGGTGACTACACTTGGTGACTCTTGCTTAGGGTTCCCAAATGGTGACTACACTAGGTGACTCTTGCTTTGCATTGAATGAAAGATGACTTGCCATGGTGACAAGCTAGGTGATTCATGCTTAGGGTTCGGCAAAGGATGACTAAGTGTGTGACTAAGTGTGTGACTTGCCTTAGTGATCATTACTTGCATTAAATGGAGGAGGCAAGGTGGAAGAGAGAAGGCAAACATCCTTGCCTATAAATACCACACAAGGCCGAACCATTCAAGCCATCACTCATTTACTAGCCAAAGCTCTACACAAATACTCCTCCACCATAAACACTTAAGAGTTCTCACACAAAGCCGAAGCACATCCCTTACCATTCCAAGCCGAAGCAAGCAAGGTTCCTCCATCCTTCCAAGCCGAAGCAAAGCATCCTCCATCCAACACAATACGCTAAGTCCCTTGTGAAGGAAGTCCATCTCCACCGTAGTTCATCAAGCACTCAAGATAAAAAGTGTAACCATGATCTTCACTTTCATTTCTTTAGCTTTGTATGTGAATCTTTTGATGTATTGGAATAACAAGTTTAGAAAGTTTAGATTTGTGTATCAAATGAATAACAAGTTTAGATTTGTGTTTCATGTGCCTAAACCGATTTGTAATATGCATGTGTTTATGATTTATAGCTTTTTATGCATGTTTGATACAATCTTAAAGCTTCGAATGCATGTATTAGAAAATACGCTAAGTCCCTCTCTTTTGCATGTTTCGATGATCGTAAGTTGTTTAGGATGTTTATACGCTAAGTTGCATTCCTACACAATTATCACGCATGTGTATTTAGTTAGAAGTTATGAATTTCGCAAGTTACAAAAAGGTTTGATGCATGAAAAGGGTAGGTTAATAAGATGAGATGATCACATGTAATTAGTAGTGTAACTTCTTATTTTTAGCAAGCATAATTAGACTTTAAGTTTCTTGATTGTTGAAACTTGTCTATGAGTAAAACATGTTAGATGCCTAAGAGTTTTAGTTGTGTTTGCATGTTATGTACTTTAATTTCGTAGATTAAATAACCAACTTCCAATCCCCCCAAACATTTATATTTCCGCTTAATAACGAAACCATGCATGCGCCCTTAATTCCCCGGATAAAGAACGATCCCTACTCGCCAATATTATAAATGACAAAAGAAGGGTTTAAATTGCAATGCGCGTAATCTGTGTTTTTAAGTTAACGTGAATGCATGTTTTGCGCGTATCAATTTTTGGCGCCGTTGCCGGGGAATTAGAATGTTTTGTATGATTTCGTTGTACATTTGTAGTTAAAAGCATGTCTATAATTTTCGAAATACATACTTGTTTATACTTATAGAAATTTACATTTTTTTGTTTATACTTAAACAAATTTATATACATGTTTACAATGCATACTTTTACTTATACGAATTTATTTATACTTAGTTTTTACACTTGCATAATTTATTTTCATGTTAAAGGATAGTCTTAGATTTAAATTGAGTACTAGCATTTAGTTATTAAGTAAATCTCATTGGAACAGGTGGTGCCTCATTTGTTTGTCTATCTCCTTAACCCTTCGTGAAATGTGTGGATTTAATCACCACACGCCATAACCTAAGTGAAGTTATGGGCACGAGGTTGTGGGCGGAGTCTACAAACATTTGAGAGTGTATACTATCTTGTGATTTCGAGTAAGAGTTGGTTTTGATGTCTAGAAGGGTTATGAATGGTGACAGGTTTTGAACTAAGAAAACAGAAATACCATTGGAGTATATACTCTCACGAGTAAGCCTCGGGGTATTTCTAAGAACAACATTGGAGTATATACCTTAACTGGTTAGCCTCGGGTTGTTCCCAGAAATTAGTTCTCACCTCTTGCGTTACATCTATCCCAACTGGTCATTTCCAACAATTACGAGAAAAAACAATAGTTAGTATACTCTTTTGTGCGGGCCGCAGGACGAAGAGATTTACTCGTAACTAAATCATGTATTCCTTTTAAATCTTAGGCGTAATCAAAACGTAGACGTACTTAAATTGATTTACATTGATTACGAGTATTGGTTATTAAGTTTAGTTCTTCGGAATAGGTGGTGCCTCTTTTTCTGGTTTACCTCCTTAACCCCTCGTGAAGTGTGGATTTCATCACCACACGCCATAACCTAAGTGAAGTTATGGGCACGAGGTTGTGGGCGGAGTTTACTAAGAACTTGAGAATATATACTATCTCACAAATTTGGCTGATTGTTGGATATGGTGAATGGGTTTATGATTGGTGCCGGGTTTTGGATCTAAGCAATAGAACACCATTGGAGTATATACCGTAACTGGTTAGCCTCGGGGTGTCTCTAGGAACAACATTGGAGTATATACTCTTACGAGTAAGCCTCGGGTTGTTCTAAATATTAGTCCTTACCTCTCGCGTTATCTCTATTCCTACTAACCATTTCTAAACGTAACTAAGCTGAATTGTAGTCGGTATATATTTTCGCGCGGGCCGCACGTCCAGGAACTTTACTTAATGCTCAATTCACGTACTCTCTGTAAATCATAAGTGCATATGAATACGGATAAATACATGAACTTTGATATGCGCATTTTATGCTCGTTTCTTAACGCATTTCCCTTTACGTTTAGCTATGTTATTATCTTAGTTTTTATGTTTTCCTTATTTAATTTGTTATTTTGAAGATATTTACGGTGGAGATTAATAACGACGCAATTCGGAGGAATTTCGGCGATTTTGCGATTTTTGCGATTTTTGCGATTTTGGACCTCCGAAAATGGGCCGGCATAAAAAGCAAATTATGGGCCCATTTCTCAAGGTTTGTTTTGGCCCAAAAACCAGCCCAAGCCCATTAATTTTGGCATGGAAGCCTTTTGGTGAAGTTGAAAAGTCAACAATATCAAGCTTTGTGACTCATTTTAGTGACTAAGCTTTGTGATCATCACAAAAGATGACTTGCCATGGTGACTCTTGCTTAGGGTTTATAAATGGTGACTTGCATGGTGACTCTTGCTTAGGGTTCACAAATGATGATCACACTTGGTGACTAAGGGGATGACTTGCATGGTGACTCTTGCTTGCATTAAATGGAGGGAGGCAAGGTGGAAGAGAGAAGGCAAACATCCTTGCCTATAAATACCAAGGGAGGCTGAACCATTCAAGACATCTCTCATTTTACAAGCCAAAGCTCTACACAAATACTCTTCCACCATAAACACTCCAAAGTTCATTACAAAGCCGAAGCACATCCTTTACCATTCCAAGCCGAAGCAAGCAAGGTTACTCCTTCCAAGCCGAAGCTATCAAGCCTCCTCCATCCAACACAATACGCTAAGTCCCTTGTGAAGGAAGTCCATCTCCACCGTAGTTCATCAAGCACTCAAGACAAAAAGTGTAACCATGATCTTCACTCTCATTTCTTTAGCTTTGTATTTGAATCTTTTGATGTATTGGAATAACAAGTTTAGAAAGTTTAGATTTGTGTATCAAATGAATAACAAGTTTAGATTTGTGTTTCATGTGCCTAAACCGATTTGTAATATGCATGTGTTTGTGATTTATAGCTTTTTATGCATGTTTGATACAATCTTAAAGCTTCGAATGCATGTATTAGAAAATACGCTAAGTCCCTCTCTTTTGCATGTTTCGATGATCGTAAGTTGTTTAGGATGTTTATACGCTAAGTTGCATTCCTACACAATTATCACGCATGTGTATTTAGTTAGAAGTTATGAATTTCGCAAGTTACAAAAAGGTTTGATGCATGAAAAGGGTAGGTTAATAAGATGAGTTGATCACATGTAATTAGTAGTGTAACTTCTTATTTTTAGCAAGCATAATTAGACTTTAAGTTTCTTGATTGTTGAAACTTGTCTATGAGTAAAACATGTTAGATACCTAAGAGTTTTAGTTGTGTTTGCATGTTATGTACTTTAATTTCGTAGATTAAATAACCAACTTCCAATCCCCCCAAATATTTACATTTCCGCTTATTAACGAAACCATGCATGCGCCCTTAATTCCCCGGATAAAGAACGATCCCTACTCGCCAATATTATAAATGACAAAAGAAGGGTTTAAATTGCAATGCGCGTAATCGGTGTTTTTAGGGTCTACTTTGTGTTAACGTTAAATGCATGTTTTGCGCGTATCAAACTTAATACGACATAATCCTTTAAATAGATGGTATATCGGATTAAGCATGCTTAGACCTCTCGGAATCAGACTTCATCTTCGGATGAACGAGACCCATTGCACAGTTGAGAGCCTCTGCACCACGTACCATCGGGACCAAAGGAAATAAATAAAACTTAGTCAAATTTTTGTGTTTATTTGTGCATTAAAAACTGTAAAGGACTAACAACCGTTACTTAGCTTGCATAACCTCTCTAAGGTTTTATGATACTCGGATTTCACTACCGAGTACCCTAACCTAAGTGAAGTTAGGGGCATAAGATCGAAGAAGAGGTCATTCTTTTCATTCATAGTTTAAACACGTAACTCGTTTGTTTTCTGCAGGTTCTAACGTTTTCTCTTATGCATTCACTCCATCTTTCACGTAGGATTGTTGTTTAATACATTTTATTGCAAGAAAATGTGTGGTGCATAAATTCAATGTGAATTATGGTTTGCTTGTGTTTGAACCTTGTTTATACATGTTCTAACTAAATTTTTTAGGTTTAGCATTATATAGTGTTAATTTGCAGAAAACGTTTGTTTTAAGTTTTTTACATTCTTGTGCATAGCCCCTAAAATCAATTAAATCAATTGCATTACTTAGTAAAATACATATAGTGTCTTAACTATTATAAATTTTGTGTATTAGTAGTTTTTAAGTATTTGTGTGTATTTATAGTATGCTTTGATAGTTTTACTATTTTATTTGTTATCCCTTTGTTTTCTAAATATGCTTTACAATTTTTGGTTAGTATTCCTCTATATATCTCATATTATTTGTTGATACTAACACTTGGTCTTTGGTGGATGTCAGGCTAATGAATGTCCGATCAGAATCCTGGACCATCTAGAACAACGTTTGAGGAACTCACAGGAAGACTAGCGCAACTTAGAGCAGATATCCTGGATCATCCCATCCTCGAAGAAGTTTCCGAGTCTTCACATTCATCATTCGAACATACTTTAGCCTCATCAACCGACCACAATTCAGAAGCAGAAGCACAAGAAATCAACATGGCCAACGCAGGACAATCTCTTCGTCAACGCACCTGCTCAACCGAATGGAGCAGCGGGCCTTCGAGCATTGCTTTTCCACAACCGGAGGAAAACATGAAGGATATCGAGCTAAAGAGTGGCTTCCTCCACCGACTACCCATTTTTCACGGACTTTCCAATGAAGATCCGAACAAGCATCTTAAACAATTCCAATTTGTTTGTAACAGCATGAAGCCATCCGATGCGGATACGGAACTCTTCAAGCTGAAGGCATTCCCATTCACCCTAATCGACAGGGCCGAGTCTTGGCTTATGGAACTACCGCCGAACCATATTACCTCATGGAAGCAACTTGCGGATATGTTCCTAGCGAAGTACTTCCCGGCCTCAAAGATCACCATCTTGAGAAAGCAAATCACTGGCATCACACAGAAATTGGACGAGACCTTCGGCC
The DNA here is from genome assembly GCA_946800695.1 of Geum urbanum. Taxonomy (NCBI): domain Eukaryota; kingdom Viridiplantae; phylum Streptophyta; class Magnoliopsida; order Rosales; family Rosaceae; genus Geum; species Geum urbanum. Next base: position 12,358,982 of record OX327017.1, on the reverse strand, counting down.
AATACTACTACCGATTCAAGGTTTTGTGTGCCACTTGCCCATCGCATGGATTCTCCGAGACCAATCTGATGAATTACTTTTACGATGGTCTCAAGCCGATCGATAGGGAATTGCTGGATGCAGCAGCCACCGGTGCATTCATGGACTTAACCGAAACCGAAGCTAGAGCTCTTCTAGAGAATCGGGCGAATAATGATGCACAATATGGAATGTCCAACAGACGAGCAGTCGGTGAAGCGAGTTCTACAACCGACGCGGACGAGAAGTACGACAAACTAGCTCATATGCTAGAGAAGGTGTTAGAGCTCGAGACGACAAGAGCGAAGGCAACTCAACGGCCTGTTTGCGGCATATGTCAAACACACGGTCACCACAATGACCAATGCCCTCAAGCGCAGGAACAGGCAAGCGAGCCGGAGCACGCTAACGCCATCGGCGGATATCAGGGAGGACAACGTTATAACAATTACAACAACTATGTCAACCGTGATCATCCAGGTTTTAGATGGAGCAGCAACGAGGGAACTTTGAACCCTCCAGCACCTCAACAAAGCTACCAACGCCCTCCATTTCAACCTAGGCCACCGATGCAGCAGGGTTCGTCTTCGCAATCCTTCACCAATCCGGATTACGACAAGATGTTGTCGCAACTTTCGGCCTCAACTCAAGTTCTCCTCGAAGGACAATCGAAGACAAAGGAGACACTTGACTCACACGGCCGCGACATCACCGAAGTGAAGAAGCAGCTTGGCCAACTTGTTGATTTCATGGGTAAAATCAATGAAACCGGTCGGCTTCCACCTCAAACCACTCCTAATCAAAGAAACGTGAATGCTATAGTCACGAGGAGTGGGAAGATACTTGAGGAACCAAAGACCAAGCGATCTCATCTTGATGAAGTCACCATCGAGGACATCACCAACGAAGAAGAAGATGAGATCGATCCGGCTATTCAAGAGACCGAGAAAAAGAAGGTGACGCCTAATGTCACCAAGGCACAATCACCTCCACAACCTACCCCAATCAAAGGTAAAAGCCCTATTCCTTCAAATACGGTGATTACTAATTCTCCGTTTGCTGTTGCACCTTTCCCAAGCAGATTAGCAAAATCAAAAAAGAAGGATGCCCAATATGAAGATATCCTGGACATCTTCCGAAAGGTGCAAGTGAATTTGCCCTTGATCGAGTGCATAAAGCAAGTACCTATATACGCCAAGTTTCTGAAAGAATTATGCACTCAGAGGAGGCAAACTCGAGAGAAGGAGGTCGTGAAGGTGAACGCAACCGTTTCGGCGGTTTTGCAGCGTCGGCTACCCCCAAAACTGAAGGACCCAGGGAGCTTTGCAGTTCCTTGCGTAATCGGTGACACCCACTTCCAAGATGTGATGCTTGATCTTGGAGCCTCCATCAACGTCATGCCTTACTATCTTTTCGAATCGATGGAGCTTGGAGATCTCAAGCAAGATGGTGTTGTCATCCAGTTAGCCGATCGCACCCACAAGTATCCGAGGGGATACGTAGAAGACGTTCTCGTACAAGTCAACAACTTGATATTCCCAGCCGATTTCTACATAGTTGACATGGAAGAGAGTCCACTGAACACCACGCCATTGCTGCTTGGGCGACCTTTCATGCGGACTGCGAGGACGAAGATTGATGTTTTCCAAGGCACTTTCTCCATGGAGATTGATGGAGAAAGAATCGAGTTCAACATCCTGGATGGGATGAAGTTTCCAATGTCGAGCGTAGCTGCCATTTCGACATACGATCCTGTGGATACCTTAGCACAAGGTTACCTCGACACCATCAATGAGGATGAACTCGACATGGCCATTCAACTTGGACATGACGGCCTTCTCGAGGCCTTACTAGAGCTTGAACCTCGAATCCAAGACATGGCCATGGCCCTAAATGCCGCACCACGGAAAGTAAGCTTTTCTCCTCCTTTACCAATTACTTTTGGTACTAATAAAATGGTTCCTTCCATTCTAGAAGCTCCCGTTTTAGAACTTAAGCTACTACCGGACCATCTTAAGTATGCGTACTTGGGCGAGAATGAAACTTTACCGGTCATTATTTCGTCCGCGCTAGAAGAGGAACAGGAAGAGAAGCTCGTGAGTGTGCTCAAACGGTACAAACCCGCAATAGGCTGGACACTTGCGGACATCAAGGGAATAAATCCAGCAACATGTGTGCATAGGATTTTCCTTGAAGAAGGCACCAAGCCTACGCGGGAAGCACAACGTCGGCTCCACCCTCCGATGATGGAGGTGGTAAAAAAGGAGGTAATTAAACTCATGGACTGTGGAGTTATTTACCCTATATCTGATAGCCGTTGGGTTTCCCCAGTGCAGGTAGTACCCAAGAAATCGGGAATAACCGTCGTCGAGAATTTGGAAAATGAACTTGTGCCACAACGGACGATCACTGGACACCGCGTGTGCATTGATTACCGGAAGCTCAACGCTGCAACCCGCAAGGATCATTTTCCCTTACCATTCATCGACCAAATGCTGGAAAGATTAGCCGGCCATGCATTTTATTGTTTCCTCGACGGATACTCCGGCTACAACCAAATTAGCATTGATATACGCATTTTATGCCCGTTTCTTAACGCATTTCCCTTTTCGTTTAGCTATGTTATTATCTTAGTTTTTATGTTTTCCTTACTTAAATTGTTATTTTGAAGATATTTACGGTGGAGATTAATAACGGCGCAATTCGGAGGAATTTCGGCGATTTTGCGATTTTTGCGATTTCGGACCACGAAAAATGGGCCGGCCCAAAAAGCAAATTATGGGCCGATTTCTCAACTCTTGTTTCGGCCCATTAACAAGCCCAAACCCATGTAATTCGGCCTAGATGCCTTTTGGTGAAGAGGAAAAGTCTTGTTTTGAAAGGGCAAGTCAACATTATCAAGCTAATGATCACAAATGGTGACTACACATGGTGATTCATGCTTAGGGTTCCCAAATGGTGACTACACTAGGTGACTCTTGCTTTGCATTGAATGAAAAGATGACTTGCCATGGTGACTTGCCTTAATGATCATTGCATGCATTAAATGGAGGAGGCAAGGTGGAAGAGAGAAGGCATGAATCCCTTGCCTATATAAGGGAGGAGGCAGCCATAAAACAGATCCATCACTCATTTTACTAAGCCAAAGCTCTACACAAATACTCCTCCACCATTAAACACTTGAAGGTTCACACAAAGCCGAAGCATCCATCTCCTCCATTCCAAGCCGAAGCATCTCCTCCTCCATTCCAAACCGAAGCATCCATCTCCTCCTCCAAGCCGAAGCTATCATCCTCCATCCCTCACAATACGCTAAGTCCCTTGTGAAGGAAAGCCATCTCCACCGTAGTTCATCAAGCACTCAAGACAAAAAGTGTAACCATGATCTTCACTTTCATTTCTTTAGCTTTGTATTTGAATCTTTTGATGTATTGGAATAACAAGTTTAGATTTGTGTATCAAATGAAGAACAAGTTTAGATTTGTGTTTTATGTGTTTAAACAGATTTGTAATATGCATGTGTTTATGATTTCTAGCCTTTTATGCATGTTTGATACAATCTTAAAGCTTCGAATGCATGTGTTAGAAAATACGCTAAGTCCCTCTCTTTCGCATGTTTCGATGATCGTATGTTGTTTAGGATGTTTATACGCTAAGTTGCATTCCTACTCAATTATTAAGCATGTGTATTTAGTTAGAAGTTATGAATTTCGTAACTTACAAAAAGGTTTGATGCATGAAAAGGGTAGGCTAATAAGATGAGATGATCACATGTAATTAGTAGTGTAACTTCTTATTTTTAGCAAGCATAATTAGACTTTAAGTTTCTTGATTGTTGAAACTTGTCTATGAGTAAAACATGTTAGATGCCTAAGAGTTTTAGTTGTGTTTGCATGTTATGTACTTTAAATTCGTAGATTAAATAACCAACTTCCAATCCCCCCCAAATATTTACATTTCCGCATAATAACGAAACCATGCATGCGCCCTTAATTCCCCGGATAAAGAACGATCCCTACTCGCCAATATTACAAATGACAAACGAAGGGTTTAAATTGCAATGCGCGTAATCGGTGTTTTTAAGGTCTACTTTGTGTTATCGTAAAAGCATGTTTTGCGTGTATCAATTTTTGGCGCCGTTGCCGGGGAATTAGAATGTTTTTGTATGTTTCGTAGTACATTTGTGATTAAAAGCATGTCTAAATTTTCGAAGTACATACTTGTTCATTCTTGTTTATACTTAGAGAAATTTTCATACATGTTTACCATGCCTACTTTTACTTAGCCGAATTTATTCATACTTAGTTTATTTTACACTTGCATAATTTATTTCCATGTTAAAGGATAGTCTTTGATTTAATTTGAGTACTAGTACTTAGTTATTAAATAAATCTCTATGGAATAGGTGGTGCCTCTTTTGTTTGTCTATCTCCTTAACCCTTCGTGATGTGTGGATTTCATCACCACACGCCATAACCTAAGTGAAGTTATGGGCACGAGGTTGTGGGCGGAGTTTACAAACACTTGAGATTGTATACTATCTTGTGAATTCGAGTAAGAGTTGGTTTTGATGTCTAGAAGGGTTATGAATGGTGACGGGTTTTGAACTAAGAAAACAGAACACCATTGGAGTATATACTCTTACGAGTAAGCCTCGGGGTGTTTCTAAGAACAACAATGGAGTATATACTCTTACGAGTTAGCCTCAGGTTGTTCCCAGAAATTAGTTCTCACCTCTCGCGTTACATCTATCCCAACTGGTCATTTCCAACAATTACGAGAATTAACGATAGTTGGTATACATTTTCGCGCGGGCCGCACGGACAAGAGATTTATTCAATAACTAAGTCGTGTATTCCTTTTAAATCTTAGGTGCAATCAAAACGTAGACGTACTTAAATTGATTTACATTGAGCACGAGTATTGGTTATAAGGTTTCGTTCTTTGGAATAGGTGGTGCCTCTTTTTCTGGTTTATCTCCTTAACCCCTCGTGATGTGTGGATTTTATCACCACACGCCATAACCTAAGTGAAGTTATGGACACGAGGTTGTGGGCAGAGTTTACTAAGGACTTGAGATTATATACTATCTCACAAATTTGGCTGATTGTTGGATATGGTGAGTGGGTTTATGATTGGTGCCGGGTTTCGGATCTAAGCAATAGAACACCATTGGAGTATATACCGTAACTGGTTAGCCTCGGGGTGTCTCTAGGAACAACATTGGAGTATATACTCTTACGAGTAAGCCTCGGGTTGTTCTAAATATTAGTCCTTACCTCTCGCGTTATCTCTATTCCTACTAACCATTTCTAAACGTAACTAAGCTGAATTGTAGTCGGTATACATTTTCGCGCGGGCCGCACGTCCAGGAACTTTACTTAATGCTCAATTCGCGTTCTCTCTGTAAATCATAAGTGCATACGAATACGGATAAATACATGAACTTAATACGACATAATCCTTTAAATAGATGGTATATCGGATTATGCATGCTTAGACCTCCCGGAATCAGACTTCATCTTCGGATGAACGAGACCCATTGCACAGTCGAGAGCCTCTGCACCACGTACCATCGGGTCCAAAGGAAATAAATAAAACTTAGTCAAATTTTTGTGTTTATATGTGCATTAAAAACTGTAAAGGACTAACAACCACTACTTAGCTTGCATAACCTCTTTTTAGGCTTTATGATACTCGGATTTCACTACCGAGTACCCTAACCTAAGTGAAGTTAGGGGCATAAGATCGAAGAAGAGGTCATTCTTTTCATTCATAGTTTAAACACGTAACTCGTTTGTTTTCTGCAGGTTCTAACGTTTTCTCTTATGCATTCACTCCATCTTTCACGTAGGATTGTTGTTTAATGCATTTTATTGCAAGAAAATGTGTGGTGCATAAATTCAATGTGAATTATGGTTTGCTTGTAAATGAACCTTGTTTATACATGTTCTAACTAAATTTTTTTTTAGGTTTAGCATTATATAGTGTTAATTTGCAGAAAACGTGTGTTTTAAGTTTATTACATTCTTGTGCATAGCCCCTAAAATTGATTAAATCAATTGCATTACTTAGTAAAATACATATAGTGTCTTAACTATTATAAATTTTGTATAAATCTTGTGTGTATTAGTAGTTTTTAAGTATTTGTGTGTATTTATAGTATGCTTTGATAGTTTTACTATTTTATTTGTTATCACCTTGTTTTCTAAATATGCATTACAATTTTGGTTAGTATTCCTATATACATCTAAAAATCATTTGTTGATACTAACACTTGGTCTTTGGTGGATGCTCAGGCTAATGAATGTCCGATCGGAATCCTGGACCATCTAGAACAAAGTTTGAGGAACTCACAGAAAGACTAGCGAGACTTAGAGCTGACATCCTGGATCATCCCATCATCGAGGAAGGTTCCGAGTCTTCACATTCATCAACCGACCATACTTTAGCCTCATCAACCGACCACAATTCAGAAGCAGAAGCACAAGAAATCAACATGGCCAATGCAGGACAGTCTCTTCGTCAGCGCACCTGCTCAACCGAATGGAGCAGCGGACCTTCGAGCATTGCTTTTCCACAACCGGAGGAAAACATGAAGGATATCGAGCTAAAGAGTGGCTTCCTCCATCGACTACCCATTTTCCACGGACTTTCCAATGAAGATCCGAACAAGCATCTCAAACAATTCCAATTTGTTTGCAACAGCATGAAGCCATCTGATGCTGATACGGAACTCTTCAAACTGAAGGCATTCCCATTCACCCTAGTCGACAGGGCCGAGTCTTGGCTTATGGAACTACCGCCAAACCATATTACCTCTTGGAAGCAACTTGCGGATATGTTCCTAGCGAAGTACTTCCCGGCCTCAAAGATCACCGTCTTGAGAAAGCAAATCACTGGCATCACACAGAAACCGGACGAGACCTTCGGCCAATACTACGACCGATTCAAAGTTTTGTGTGCCACTTGCCCATCGCATGGATTCTCCGAGACCAATCTCATGAATTACTTTTACGATGGTCTCAAGCCGATCGATAGGGAATTGCTGGATGCAGCAGCCACCGGTGCATTCATGGACTTAACCGAAACCGAAGCTAGAGCTCTTCTAGAGAATCGAGCGAATAATGATGCACAATACGGAATGTCCAACAGACGAGCAGTCGGTGAGGCGAGTTCAACAACCGACGCGGACGAGAAGTACGACAAACTAGCTCATATGCTAGAGAAGGTGTTAGAACTCGAGACGACAAGAGCGAAGGCAACTCAACGGCCTGTTTGCGGCATATGTCAAACACACGGTCACCACAATGACCAATGCCCTCAAGCGCAGGAGCAGGCAAGCGAGCCGGAGCACGCTAACGCCATCGGCGGATATCAGGGAGGACAAAGGTATAACAACTACAACAACTATGTCAACCGTGATCATCCAGGTTTTAGATGGAGCAGCAACGAGGGAACTTTGAACCCTCCAGCATCTCAACCTCAACAAAGCTACCAACGCCCTCCATTTCAACCACGACCACCGATGCAGCATGGTTCGTCATCACAACCCTTCACCAATCCGGATTACGACAAGATGTTGTCGCAACTTTCGGCCTCAACTCAAGTTCTCCTCGACGGACAATCGAAGACAAAGGAGACACTTGACTCACATTGCCGCGACATCACCGAAGTGAAGAAGCAGCTTGGCCAGCTTGTTGATTTCATGGGCCAAATCAAGGAAACCGGTCGGCTTCCACCTCAAACCACTCCTAATCAAAGAAACGTGAATGCTATAGTCACAAGGAGTGGGAAGATACTTGAGGAACCAAAGACCAAGCGATCTCATCTTGATGAAGTCACCATCGAGGACATCACCAACGAAGAAGAAGATGAGATCGATCCGGCTACTCAAGAGGCCGAGAAACAGAAGGTGACGCCTAATGTCACCAAGGCACAATCACCTCCACAACCTACCCCAATCAAAGGTAAGAACCATATTCCTTCAAATACGGTTATTACTAATTCTCCGTTTGCTGTTGCACCTTTCCCTAGCAGATTATCAAAATCGAAGAAGAAGGATGCCCAATATGAAGATATCCTGGACATCTTCCGAAAGGTGCAAGTGAATTTGCCCTTGATCGAGTGCATAAAACAAGTGCCGATATACGCGAAGTTTCTGAAAGAATTATGCACACAGAGGAGGCAAACTCGAGAGAAGGAAGTTGTGAAGGTGAACGCAACCGTTTCGGCGGTTTTGCAGCGTCGGCTACCCCCAAAACTGAAGGACCCAGGGAGCTTTGCAGTTCCCTGTGTAATCGGTGACAACCGCTTCGAAGATGTAATGCTTGATCTCGGAGCCTCCATCAACGTCATGCCTTACTATCTTTTCGAATCTATGGAGCTTGGAGATCTCAAGCAAGATGGTGTTGTCATCCAGTTAGCCGATCGCACTCACAAGTATCCGAGGGGATACGTAGAAGACGTTCTCGTACAAGTCAACAACTTGATATTCCCAGCCGATTTCTACATAGTTGACATGGAAGAGAGTCCACTGAACACCACGCCACTACTGCTTGGGCGACCTTTCATGCGGACTGCGAGAACGAAGATTGATGTGTTTCAAGGCACTTTCTCCATGGAGATTGATGGAGAAAGAATCGAGTTCAACATGCTGGACGGGATGAAGTTTCCAATGTCGAGCGTAGCTGCCATTTCGACATACGATCCTGTGGATACCTTAGCCCAAGGTTACCTCGACACCATCAACGAGGATGAACTCGACATGGCCATTCAACTTGGACATGACGGCCTTCTCGAGGCCTTACTAGAGCTTGAACCTCGAATCCAAGACATGGCCATGGCCCTAAATGCCGCACCACGGAAAGTAAGCTTTTCTCCTCCTATACCAATTACTTTTGGTACTAATAAAATGGTTCCTTCCATTGTAGAAGCTCCCGTTTTAGAACTCAAGCTACTACCGGACCATCTGAAGTATGCGTATTTGGGCGAGAATGAAACTTTACCGGTCATTATTTCGTCCGCACTAGAAGAGGAACAGGAGGAGAAGCTCGTGAGTGTACTAAAGAGGTACAAACCCGCAATAGGCTGGACACTTGCGGACATCAAGGGAATCAATCCAGCAACTTGTGTGCATAGGATTTTCCTTGAAGAAGGCACCAAGCCTACGCGGGAAGCACAACGTCGGCTCCACCCTCCGATGATGGAGGTGGTAAAAAAGGAGGTAATTAAACTCATGGACTGTGGAGTTATTTACCCTATTTCTGATAGCCGTTGGGTTTCCCCAGTGCAGGTTGTACCTAAAAAATCGGGAATCACCGTCGTCGAGAATCTGGAAAATGAACTTGTGCCACAACGGACGATCACTGGACACCGAGTGTGCATTGATTACCGGAAGCTCAACGCCGCAACCCGCAAGGATCATTTTCCCTTACCATTCATCGACCAAATGCTGGAAAGATTAGCCGGCCATGCATTTTATTGTTTTCTCGACGGATATTCCGGCTACAACCAAATTAGCATTGCGGAGGAGGATCAAGAAAAGACAACGTTCACGTGCCCTTTCGGAACATTTGCCTATCGCCGCATGCCATTTGGACTGTGTAACGCACCAGGTACATTTCAACGTTGCATGCTCTCAATTTTCTCCGAGTACATTGAAAAAATTATTGAAGTATTCATGGACGACTTTAGTGTATTTGGGAGTGATTTTGATGCATGCTTAAACAATTTAGAAACAATTTTACAAAGATGCGTTGAAACGAACTTGGTGCTTAATTGGGAGAAGTGCCATTTCATGGTTACGCAAGGGATAGTGTTAGGACATATAATTTCTGAAAAAGGGTTAGAAGTAGATAAAGCTAAAGTAGATCTTGTGCGTCACTTACCCTCTCCAACTTCGGTTAGAGAGATTCGTTCATTTCTTGGACACGCAGGATTTTATCGTAGGTTTATCAAAGACTTTTCCCACATCTCGCGCCCTTTGTGTAAACTGCTGCAAAAGGAGACCCCGTTCGTCTTTGACGAGGAATGCAATGCTGCCTTCAACAAGTTGAAGGAACTTCTTACGAGCGCTCCTATTTTATGCAGCCCTGATTGGTCTCTGCCATTTGAACTCATGTGCGACGCCTCAGATTATGCCGTAGGAGCCGTCTTGGGTCAGCGGAAGGACAAGAAGCCTTGCGTAATCTATTACGCCTCTCGGACACTTGATGAAGCGCAAAGAAATTATACTACTACCGAGAAGGAGTTTCTTGCTGTGGTTTTTGCATTAGATAAATTTCGATCTTATTTACTTCAAAGTAAAGTAACTGTGTTTACCGATCATGCAGCTTTGAAGTATCTAATGCTCAAAAAGGACGCAAAACCACGGCTTATCAGATGGATACTTCTACTCCAAGAATTCAACATAGAAATCAAAGATAAGAAGGGAGTAGAAAACGTCGTCGCTGACCACCTATCACGTTTGATAGGTGACCATGAGCCTATCGAGATCGAAGAAACTTTTCCGGATGAAAAACTCTTCGGAATTGAGGTAACTACTTCGGAAACTCCTTGGTATGCCGATATTGTAAATTACTTAGTTACCGGTGAGTTTCCGTCTACCATGCATAAATTTCAACGTGACAAACTTAAGCATAATGCTAGAACCTTTATCTGGGATGAGCCTTATTTATGGAAACAATGCTCCGATTTAGTAATTAGGAGATGTATCCCGGATAGTGAGTTTAAGCCCATTCTAGACTTTTGTCACAATGAAGCATGTGGGGGACACTTTGGTTCTAGGAGGACAGCCCTTAAAATTTTAGATTGCGGTTTCTTTTGGCCTAGTTTATTTCGCGATGCTCATGCATATTGCGCTACATGTGATAAGTGCCAAAGATTCGGTAATTTAGGGCCTAAAGATCAAATGCCACAACACTACATATTTAATGTTGAAATTTTTGATGTGTGGGGTATTGATTTTATGGGACCATTTCCTCCCTCCAATGGTTTTACTTACATCTTACTCGCAGTAGATTATGTTTCTAAATGGGTGGAGGCAAAGGCCACCCGGACTAATGATTCGCGAGTTGTTGCAGATTTTCTACGAACTAACATTTTCAGTAGATTTGGAATGCCACGCGTTCTAATCAGCGATGGTGGAAGTCACTTTTGCAACCGCACGGTGGAAGCACTAATGAGGAAGTATGGCGTCAAACACAAGGTTTCCACACCATACCACCCTCAAACCAATGGAATGGCTGAAGTTTCCAACCGTGAGATAAAGAAGATTCTGGAGCGAACCGTCCGCCCCAACCGGAAAGATTGGAGTCAATGCTTAGACGATGCATTGTGGGCTTACAGGACTGCCTACAAGACCCCCATTGGTATGTCACCTTTCCGATTAATCTATGGGAAGGCGTGCCATCTTCCGGTTGAACTAGAGCACAAGGCATGGTGGGCCGTGAAGAAATTCAACATTGATCGAGATGCCGCAGGCTTACATCGGAAGCTTCAACTTTGTGAACTTGAAGAAATCAGAAATGATGCTTTCGACAATGCGTGGATTTACAAAGAGAAGACGAAAAAGATCCACGATCAGATGATTCGCGGGAAGAGTTTTGAACCAGGGCAGAAAGTATTGCTTTTCAATTCAAGACTTAAGCTCTTTCCGGGAAAGCTTCGCTCTCGATGGATGGGGCCATTCGTAGTTTCTCAAGTTCTACCTCATGGAGCAGTTCTCATTCGATCTATCGACAAAGGTAGTGAGTTCAAAGTAAATGGCCATCGCTTGAAGCCCTATTTTGAGGCATTTGCGGAGCACACCGTGGAGGAGATGCAACTCCAAGAACCGGCCATTTCAAAACCAAACTGATGCATCACGTCCAAAGCTAACGACGTAAAACAAGCGCTCGTTGGGAGGCAACCCAATAGGGAGACACCAGATTTGTTTTCTTCTCCCCTTTTAATTAATTTAATGGTTTTTGCGTATTAGATTAAAATTTTCGTAGATCATATACTCCATGTTTAATTCTATACTGTTACTTTAGTACATTGAGGGCAATGTAGAGTTTAAGTGTGGGGGAAGGGTTTACAATTTAATTGTGTCTAAATTAGTGTTTTTCAGAGTCTTTAGGATGCCCTTAACTAGTCAATGATGAAATTAGACCGATACGAACACATTTGGCGTATGAATCACATGCATCGAATTCTTGTGCTAATTGAGATATTCTATATGTTTTTAACATGTAGTAGATATGAATTGCAAAACATGGTACAGAAATCGCATGCTTGAATAAGTTTTTAATCATATGAACCCTATGTGAGCTTTTGAGCTATCTGTTCTTTATTCGAGTGAATATGCATCCATTTCGTAGCTACTAGCTTATATATGCCTCATTTGATTGCTTGCCATAGATTTTAATGAACTAGAGAATGCTAGAACTTACTCATGTCAATTTGCAAAGCTTTTAAGTTGATACATACTTTGATTTCGGAAATGATTAAAGGCATTTAGGATTTTCCACCACATTGCCAAATATCCATGTATCCCATTTGTACGCACAAGTTGCGACACCCCTAGATAAACCAATTGAGCCCACGTTAAGCTTTTCTTTCATCACCATATATACCTAAACACTTATCCTAGTATAGAATATCCTTACCTTTGTTCCGGAAACTTGGTGAGAATTTTTCGAAACTAGCACATAAGATTATGGTTCGGTAGGAAAGATTAAAAGAGTTAATGTGAGTAAGGGGAAAGACTTGTCCAATAGCTAAAAAAGTATGAGATTGCCAAAAAGAAAAGAAAAAAATATATATTTGAGAGAATGAAAAGAGAAAAATTATTATCTCTCATGGCAATATATTGTGTTCTAAAGTAGAAACCAATTGGATTAACGTCCCCCTTATTTGCGGATTTGGAGTTTACGATAAATTGAAGGCCTAAAAATAGAAAAAAATATGGCTTTTGTCCTGTCCGAAAAGCTCAAAGGGTAGATTAGCTTGAAGTATACATGGTAACATACAAATGGAGATGGAGGACTAATATGGTGCTAGACTAAGTCGTTGGAACATTTTTATCACCACATATCTAAATTTCGAATGCCTTAGCCTTAACCCCATTACAACCTCACTAAAAATCCTTTATGATCCTTAAAATGAGTAGCTTTCAATTAGTAGAGTAAGTTGCATGAGTAAGCTTATGGTTTTGGTTCATTTGTGCAAGTAATCAAACTTTATTCATGTGGTTTTCATTTCAATTCATATACACTTTAAGTGAACCATTTTCATGAGTGAAAAATATGATGAGTGCATCCTTGTGAGTTGATTAAACCTTTATTCAAAGCATGCACAGCTATAAGATAACCATTGTTTTCTCTATGTCTTACTTGTTCATTACATAATTATATCGCAATTATCTCTTGAATTCATTGAGCATACAAATTGAAATTCATGTGAGCCATCGCCATATACTTATGAAAAATTCTGAGACAAATTTTAGCTAAGGGCTTAGTTATGTTCTTTCTTTTAAATTTTTAGAGAGTCTTAGTTTAACTTAGTGTTTGCTAAGGGACTAGCAAAGTCTAAGTGTGGGGGAATTTGATATACGCATTTTATGCCCGTTTCTTAACGCATTTCCCTTTTCGTTTAGCTATGTTATTATCTTAGTTTTTATGTTTTCCTTACTTAAATTGTTATTTTGAAGATATTTACGGTGGAGATTAATAACGGCGCAATTCGGAGGAATTTCGGCGATTTTGCGATTTTTGCGATTTCGGACCACGAAAAATGGGCCGGCCCAAAAAGCAAATTATGGGCCGATTTCTCAACTCTTGTTTCGGCCCATTAACAAGCCCAAACCCATGTAATTCGGCCTAGATGCCTTTTGGTGAAGAGGAAAAGTCTTGTTTTGAAAGGGCAAGTCAACATTATCAAGCTAATGATCACAAATGGTGACTACACATGGTGATTCATGCTTAGGGTTCCCAAATGGTGACTACACTAGGTGACTCTTGCTTTGCATTGAATGAAAAGATGACTTGCCATGGTGACTTGCCTTAATGATCATTGCATGCATTAAATGGAGGAGGCAAGGTGGAAGAGAGAAGGCATGAATCCCTTGCCTATATAAGGGAGGAGGCAGCCATAAAACAGATCCATCACTCATTTTACTAAGCCAAAGCTCTACACAAATACTCCTCCACCATTAAACACTTGAAGGTTCACACAAAGCCGAAGCATCCATCTCCTCCATTCCAAGCCGAAGCATCTCCTCCTCCATTCCAAACCGAAGCATCCATCTCCTCCTCCAAGCCGAAGCTATCATCCTCCATCCCTCACAATACGCTAAGTCCCTTGTGAAGGAAAGCCATCTCCACCGTAGTTCATCAAGCACTCAAGACAAAAAGTGTAACCATGATCTTCACTTTCATTTCTTTAGCTTTGTATTTGAATCTTTTGATGTATTGGAATAACAAGTTTAGATTTGTGTATCAAATGAAGAACAAGTTTAGATTTGTGTTTTATGTGTTTAAACAGATTTGTAATATGCATGTGTTTATGATTTCTAGCCTTTTATGCATGTTTGATACAATCTTAAAGCTTCGAATGCATGTGTTAGAAAATACGCTAAGTCCCTCTCTTTCGCATGTTTCGATGATCGTATGTTGTTTAGGATGTTTATACGCTAAGTTGCATTCCTACTCAATTATTAAGCATGTGTATTTAGTTAGAAGTTATGAATTTCGTAACTTACAAAAAGGTTTGATGCATGAAAAGGGTAGGCTAATAAGATGAGATGATCACATGTAATTAGTAGTGTAACTTCTTATTTTTAGCAAGCATAATTAGACTTTAAGTTTCTTGATTGTTGAAACTTGTCTATGAGTAAAACATGTTAGATGCCTAAGAGTTTTAGTTGTGTTTGCATGTTATGTACTTTAAATTCGTAGATTAAATAACCAACTTCCAATCCCCCCCAAATATTTACATTTCCGCATAATAACGAAACCATGCATGCGCCCTTAATTCCCCGGATAAAGAACGATCCCTACTCGCCAATATTACAAATGACAAACGAAGGGTTTAAATTGCAATGCGCGTAATCGGTGTTTTTAAGGTCTACTTTGTGTTATCGTAAAAGCATGTTTTGCGTGTATCAAGCATTGCGGAGGAAGATCAAGAAAAGACGACGTTCACATGCCCGTTCGGAACGTTTGCCTATCGCCGCATGCCATTTGGATTGTGTAATGCACCAGGTACATTTCAACGTTGCATGCTCTCAATTTTTTCCGAATACATTGAAAACATTATTGAAGTATTCATGGACGACTTTAGTGTATTTGGGAATGATTTTGATGCATGCTTAAACAATCTAGAAACTATTTTAAAAAGATGCGTTGAAACGAACTTGGTGCTTAATTGGGAGAAGTGCCATTTCATGGTTACGCAAGGGATAGTGTTAGGTCATATTATTTCAGAAAAAGGGTTAGAAGTAGATAAATCTAAAGTAGATCTTGTGCGTCACTTACCCTCTCCAACTTCGGTTAGAGAGATTCGTTCATTTCTTGGACACGCAGGATTTTATCGTAGGTTTATCAAGGACTTTTCCCACATCTCTCGCCCCTTGTGTAAACTGCTGCAAAAGGAGACTCCATTCGTCTTTGACGAGGAATGCAACGCTGCCTTCAACAAGTTGAAGGAACTTCTTACGAGTGCTCCTATTTTATGCAGCCCTGATTGGTCTCTGCCATTTGAACTCATGTGCGACGCCTCGGATTATGCCGTAGGAGCCGTCTTGGGTCAGCGGAAGGACAAGAAGCCTTGCGTAATCTATTACGCCTCTCGGACACTTGATGAAGCACAAAGAAATTATACTACAACCGAGAAGGAGTTTCTTGCCGTGGTTTTTGCTTTAGATAAATTTCGATCTTATTTACTTCAAACTAAAGTAACTGTGTTTACCGATCATGCAGCTTTGAAGTATCTAATGCTCAAGAAGGACGCAAAACCACGGCTTATCAGATGGATACTTCTACTCCAAGAATTCAACATAGAAATCAAGGATAAGAAGGGAGTAGAAAACGTCGTCGCTGACCACTTATCCCGTTTGATAGGTGACCATGAGCCTCTCGAGATCGAAGAAACTTTTCCGGATGAAAAACTCTTCGGAATTAAGGTAACTACCTCGGAAACTCCTTGGTATGCCGATATTGTAAATTACTTAGTTACCGGTGAGTTTCCGTCTACCATGCATAAATTTCAACGTGACAAACTTAAGCATAATGCTAGAACCTTTATCTGGGATGAGCCTTACTTGTGGAAACAATGCTCCGATTTAGTAATTAGGAGATGTATCCCGGATAGTGAGTTTAAGCCCATTCTAGACTTTTGTCACAATGAAGCATGTGGGGGACACTTTGGTTCTAGGAGGACAGCCCTTAAAATTTTAGATTGCGGTTTCTTTTGGCCTAGTTTATTTCGCGATGCTCATGCATATTGCTCTACATGTGATAAGTGCCAAAGATTCGGTAATTTAGGGCCTAAAGATCAAATGCCACAACACTATATATTTAATGTTGAAATTTTTGATGTGTGGGGTATTGATTTTATGGGACCATTTCCTCCCTCCAATGGTTTTACTTACATCTTACTCGCAGTAGATTATGTTTCTAAATGGGTGGAGGCAAAGGCCACCCGTACTAATGATTCGCGAGTTGTTGCAGACTTCCTACGAACTAACATTTTCAGTAGATTTGGAATGCCACGCGTTCTAATCAGCGATGGAGGAAGTCACTTTTGCAACCGCACGGTGGAAGCACTAATGAGGAAGTATGGCGTCAAACACAAGGTTTCCACACCATACCACCCTCAAACCAATGGAATGGCTGAAGTTTCCAACCGTGAGATAAAGAAGATTTTGGAGCGAACCGTCCGCCCCAACCGGAAAGATTGGAGTCAATGCTTAGACGATGCATTGTGGGCTTACAGGACTGCCTACAAGACCCCCATCGGTATGTCCCCTTTCCGATTAATTTATGGGAAGGCGTGCCATCTTCCGGTTGAACTAGAGCACAAGGCATGGTGGGCTGTGAAGAAATTCAACATCGATCGAGATGCCGCAGGCTTGCATCGGAAGCTTCAACTTTGTGAACTTGAAGAAATCAGAAATGATGCTTTCGACAATGCGTGGATTTACAAAGAGAAGACGAAAAAGATCCACGATCAGATGATTCGCGGGAAGAGTTTTGAACCAGGGCAGAAAGTATTGCTTTTCAATTCAAGACTTAAGCTCTTTCCGGGAAAGCTTCGCTCTCGATGGATGGGGCCATTCATAGTTTCTCAAGTCCTACCTCATGGAGCAGTTCTCATTCGATCTATCGACAAAGGCAGTGAGTTCAAAGTAAATGGCCATCGCTTGAAGCCCTATTTTGAGGCATTTGCGGAGCACACCGTGGAGGAGATGCAACTCCAAGAACCGGCCATTTCAAAACCAAACTGATGCATCACGTCCAAAGCTAACGACGTAAAACGAGCGCTTGTTGGGAGGCAACCCAATAGGGAGACAACAGATTTGTTTTCTTCTCCCCTTTTACTTAATTTAATGGCTTTTTGCGTATTAGATTAAAATTTTCGTAGATCCTATACTCCATGTTTAAATCTATACTGTTACTTTAGTACATTGAGGGCAATGTAGAGTTTAAGTGTGGGGGAAGGGTTTACAATTTAATTGTGTCTAAATTAGTGTTTTTCAGAGTCTTTAGGACGCCCTTAACTAGTCGATGATGAAATTTGACCAATACGAACACATATGGCGTATGAATCACATGCATCGAATTCTTGTGCTAATTGAGATATTCTATATGTTTTTAACATGTAGTAGATATAAATTGCAAAACATGGTACAGAAAATCGCATGCTTGAATAAGTTTTTAATCATATGAACCCTATGTGAGCTTTTGAGCTATCTGTTCTTTATTCGAGTGAATATGCATCCATTTCGTAGCTACTAGCTTATACATGCCTCATTCGATTGCTTGCCATAGATTTTAATGAACTAGAGAATACTAGAACTTACTCATGTCAATTTGCAAAGCTTTTAAGTTGATACATACTTTGATTTCGGAAATGATTAAAGGCATTTAGGACTTTCCACCACATTGCCATATATCCATGTATCCCACTTTAGGATTTGGAGTTTACGATAAATTGAAGGCCTAAAAATTAGAACAAAATATGGCCTTTGTCCTGTCCGAAAAGCTCAAAGGGTAGATTAGCTTGAAGTATACATGGTAACATTCGAGTGGAAATGGAGGACGAATTTGGTGCTAGACTAAGTCGTTGGAACGTTTTTATCACCACATATCTAAATTTCGAATGCCTTAGCCTTAACCCCATTACAACCTCACTAAAAGTCCTTTATGATCCTTAAAATGAGTAGCTTTCAATTAGTAGAGTAAGTTGCATGAGTAAGCTTATGGTTTTGGTTCATTTGTGCAAGTAATCAAACTTTATTCATGTGGTTTTCATTTCAATTCATATACACTATAAGTGAACCATTTTCATGAGTGAAAAATATGATGAGTGCATCCTTGTGAGTTGATTAAACCTTTATTCAAAGCATGCACAGCTATAACATAACCAGTGTTTTCTCTATGTCTTACTTGTTCATTACATAATTATATCGCAATTATCTCTTGAATTCGTTGAGCATACAAGTTGAATTTCATGTGAGCCATCGCCATATACTTATGCAAATTCTGAGACAAATTTTAGCTAAGGGCTTAGTTGTGTTCTTTCTTTTAAAATTCTTAGGGAGTCTTAGTTTAACTTAGTGTTTGCTAAGGGACTAGCAAAGTCTAAGTGTGGGGGAATTTGATATACGCATTTTATGCTCGTTTCTTAACGCATTTCCCTTTACGTTTAGCTATGTTATTATCTTAGTTTTATGTTTTCCTTATTTAAATTGTTATTTTGAAGTTCATTACGGTGGAGATTAATAACGACGCAATTCGGAGGAATTTCGGCGATTTTGCGATTTTTGCGATTTTGGACCTCCGAAAATGGGCCGGGCCACAAAGCAAATTGTGGGCCGAATTCTCAACTCTTGTTTCGGCCCATTATCAAGCCCAAACTCAATCAATTCGGCTAGGAAGCAAAGTGGGGAAGAGGAAAAGTCAACAATATCAAGCCATGACTCACTTTGGTGACTCTTGCTTAGGGTTCACAAATGATCATCACAAATGGTGACTACACTTGGTGACTCTTGCTTAGGGTTCCCAAATGGTGACTACACTAGGTGACTCTTGCTTTGCATTGAATGAAAGATGACTTGCCATGGTGACAAGCTAGGTGATTCATGCTTAGGGTTCGGCAAAGGATGACTAAGTGTGTGACTAAGTGTGTGACTTGCCTTAGTGATCATTACTTGCATTAAATGGAGGAGGCAAGGTGGAAGAGAGAAGGCAAACATCCTTGCCTATAAATACCACACAAGGCCGAACCATTCAAGCCATCACTCATTTACTAGCCAAAGCTCTACACAAATACTCCTCCACCATAAACACTTAAGAGTTCTCACACAAAGCCGAAGCACATCCCTTACCATTCCAAGCCGAAGCAAGCAAGGTTCCTCCATCCTTCCAAGCCGAAGCAAAGCATCCTCCATCCAACACAATACGCTAAGTCCCTTGTGAAGGAAGTCCATCTCCACCGTAGTTCATCAAGCACTCAAGATAAAAAGTGTAACCATGATCTTCACTTTCATTTCTTTAGCTTTGTATGTGAATCTTTTGATGTATTGGAATAACAAGTTTAGAAAGTTTAGATTTGTGTATCAAATGAATAACAAGTTTAGATTTGTGTTTCATGTGCCTAAACCGATTTGTAATATGCATGTGTTTATGATTTATAGCTTTTTATGCATGTTTGATACAATCTTAAAGCTTCGAATGCATGTATTAGAAAATACGCTAAGTCCCTCTCTTTTGCATGTTTTGATGATCGTAAGTTGTTTAGGATGTTTATACGCTAAGTTGCATTCCTACACAATTATCACGCATGTGTATTTAGTTAGAAGTTATGAATTTCGCAAGTTACAAAAAGGTTTGATGCATGAAAAGGGTAGGTTAATAAGATGAGATGATCACATGTAATTAGTAGTGTAACTTCTTATTTTTAGCAAGCATAATTAGACTTTAAGTTTCTTGATTGTTGAAACTTGTCTATGAGTAAAACATGTTAGATGCCTAAGAGTTTTAGTTGTGTTTGCATGTTATGTACTTTAATTTCGTAGATTAAATAACCAACTTCCAATCCCCCCAAACATTTATATTTCCGCTTAATAACGAAACCATGCATGCGCCCTTAATTCCCCGGATAAAGAACGATCCCTACTCGCCAATATTATAAATGACAAAAGAAGGGTTTAAATTGCAATGCGCGTAATCTGTGTTTTTAAGTTAACGTGAATGCATGTTTTGCGCGTATCACTACTGCGAGTAAGATATAAGTAAAACCATTGGAGGGAGGAAATGGTCCCATGAAATCAATACCCCACACATCAAAAATTTCGACATTAAATATGTAGTGTTGTGGCATTTGATCTCTAGGGCCTAAATTACCGAATCTCTGGCACTTATCACATGCAGCGCAATATGCATGAGCATCGCGAAATAAACTAGGCCAAAAGAAACCGCAATCTAAAATCTTAAGGGCTGTCCTCCTTGAACCAAAATGTCCCCCACATGCTTCATTGTGACAAAAGTCTAGAATAGGTTTAAACTCACTATCCGGGATACATCTCCTAATTACTAAATCGGAGCATTGTTTCCATAAATAAGGCTCATCCCAGATAAAGGTTCTAGCATTATGCTTAAGTTTGTCACGTTGAAATTTATGCATGGTAGACGGAAACTCACCGGTAACTAAGTAATTTACGATATCTGCATACCAAGGAGTTTCCGAAGTAGTTGCCTCAATTCCGAAGAGTTTTTCATCCGGAAAAGTTTCTTCAATCTCGACAGGCTCATGGTCACCTATCAAACGTGATAGGTGGTCAGCGACGACGTTTTCTACTCCCTTCTTATCCTTGATTTCGATGTTGAATTCTTGGAGTAGAAGTATCCATCTTATAAGCCGTGGTTTTGCATCCTTTTTGAGCATTAGATACTTCAAAGCTGCATGATCGGTAAACACAGTTACTTTAGTTTGAAGTAAATAAGATCGAAATTTATCTAAAGCAAAAACCACGGCAAGAAACTCCTTCTCGGTTGTAGTATAATTTCTTTGTGCTTCATCAAGCGTCCGAGAGGCGTAATAGATTACGCAAGGCTTCTTGTCCTTCCGCTGACCCAAGACGGCTCCTACGGCATAATCCGAGGCGTCGCACATGAGTTCAAATGGTAGAGACCAATCAGGGCTGCATAAAATAGGAGCGCTCGTGAGAAGCTCCTTCAACTTGTTGAAGGCAGCGTTGCATTCTTCATCAAAGACGAACGGGGTCTCCTTTTGCAGCAGTTTACACAAAGGGCGCGAGATGTGGGAAAAGTCTTTGATAAACCTACGATAAAATCCTGCGTGTCCAAGAAATGAACGAATCTCTCTAACCGAAGTTGGAGAGGGTAAGTGACGCACAAGATCTACTTTAGATTTATCAACTTCTAACCCTTTTTCCGAAAATAATATGACCTAACACTATCCCTTGCGTAACCATAAAATGGCACTTCTCCCAATTAAGCACCAAGTTCGTTTCAACGCATCTTTGTAAAATTGTTTCTAAATTGTTTAAGCATGCATCAAAATCACTCCCAAATACACTAAAGTCGTCCATGAATACTTCAATAATTTTTTCAATGTACTCGGAGAAAATTGAGAGCATGCAACGTTGAAATGTACCTGGTGCGTTACACAGTCCAAATGGCATGCGGCGATAGGCAAACGTTCCGAAAGGGCACGAGAACGTTGTCTTTTCTTGATCCTCCTCCGCAATGCTAATTTGGTTGTAGCCGGAATATCCGTCGAGAAAACAATAAAATGCATGGCCGGCTAATCTTTCCAGCATTTGGTCGATGAATGGTAAGGGAAAATGATCCTTGTGGGTTGCAGCGTTTAGCTTCCGGTAATCAATGCACACTCGGTGTCCAGTGATCGTCCGTTGTGGCACAAGTTCATTTTCCAGATTCTCGACGACGGTGATTCCCAATTTCTTAGGTACAACCTGCACTGGGGAAACCCAACGGCTATCAGAAATAGGGTAAATAACTCCACAGTCCATGAGTTTAATTACCTCCTTTTTTACCACCTCCATCATCGGAGGGTGGAGCCGACGTTGCGCTTCCCGCGTAGGCTTGGTGCCTTCTTCAAGGAAAATCCTATGCACACATGTTGTTGGATTTATTCCCTTGATGTCCGCAAGTGTCCAGCCTATTGCGGGTTTGTACCGTTTGAGCACACTCACGAGCTTCTCCTCCTGCTCCTCTTCTAGCGCGGACGAAATAATGACCGGTAAAGTTTCATTCTCGCCCAAGTACGCATACTTCAGATGGTCCGGTAGTAGCTTGAGTTCTAAAACTGGAGCTTCTATGATGGAAGGAACCATTTTATTAGTACCAAAAGTAATTGGTAAAGGAGGAGAAAAGCTTACTTTTCGTGGTGCCGCATTTAGGGCCATGGCCATGTCTTGAATACGAGGTTCAAGCTCTAGTAAGGCCTCGAGAAGGCCGTCATGCCCAAGTTGAATGGCCATGTCGAGTTCATCTTCATTGATGGTGTCGAGGTAGCCTTGTGCTAAGGTATCCACGGGATCGTATGTCGAAATGGCAGCTACGCTTGATATTGGAAACTTCATCCCGTCCAGGATGTTGAACTCGATTCTTTCTCCATCAATCTCCATGGAGAAAGTGCCTTGAAACACATCAATCTTCGTTCTCGCAGTCCGCATGAAAGGTCACCCAAGCAGTAGTGGCGTGGTGTTTAGTGGACTCTCTTCCATGTCAACTATATAGAAATCGGCTGGGAATATCAAGTTGTTGACTTGCACGAGAACGTCTTCTACGTATCCCCTCGGATACTTGTGGGTGCGATCGGCTAACTGGATGACAACACCATCTTGCTTGAGATCTCCAAGCTCCATTGATTCGAAAAGATAGTAAGGCATGACGTTGATGGAAGCTCCTAGATCAAGCATTACGTCTTCGAAGTGGGTGTCACCGATTACGCAAGGAACTGCAAAGCTCCCTGGGTCCTTCAGTTTTGGGGGTAGCCGACGCTGCAAAACCGCCGAAACGGTTGCGTTCACCTTCACAACCTCCTTCTCTCGAGTTTGCCTCCTCTGTGTGCATAATTCTTTGAGAAACTTCGCGTATATTGGGCAAATTCACTTGCACCTTTCGGAAGATGTCCAAAATATCTTCATATTGGGCATCCTTCTTCTTCGATTTTAACAATCTGCTAGGGAAAGGTGCAACAGCAAACGGAGAATTAGTAATAACCGTATTTGAAGGAATAGGGCTTTTACCTTTGATTGGGGTGGGTTGTGGAGGGGATTGTGCCTTGGTGACTTTAGGCGTCACCTTCTTTTTCTCGGCCTCTTGAGTTGCCGGATCGATCTCATCTTCTTCTTCGTTGGTGATGTCCTCGATGGTGACTTCATCAAGATGAGATCGCTTGGTTTTTGGTTCCTCAAGTATCTTCCCACTCCTTGTGACTATAGCATTCACGTTTCTTTGATTAGGAGTGGTTTGAGGTGGAAGCCGACCGGTTTCCTTGATTTGGCCCATGAAATCAACAAGCTGGCCAAGCTGCTTCTTCACTTCGGTGATGTCGCGGCCATGTGAGTCAAGTGTCTCCTTTGTCTTCGATTGTCCGTCGAGGAGAACTTGAGTGGAGGCCGAAAGTTGCGACAACATCTTGTCGTAATCCGGGTTGGTGAAGGATTGCGAAGACGAACCCTGCTGCATCGGTGGCCTTGGTTGAAATGGAGGGCGTTGGTAGCTTTGTTGAGGTGCTGGAGGGTTCAAAGTTCCCTCGTTGCTGCTCCATCTAAACCCCGGATGATCACGGTTGACATAGTTGTTGTAATTGTTATACCGTTGTCCTCCCTGATATCCGCCGATGGCGTTAGCGTGCTCCGGCTCGCTAGCTTGCTCCGGCACCTGAGGGCATTGGTCATTGTGGTGACCTTGTGATTGACATATGCCGCAAACAGGCCGTTGAGTTGCCCTGGCTCTTGTCGTCTCGAGATCTAAAACCTTCTCTAGCATATGAGCTAGTTTGTCGTATTTTTCGTCTGCGTCGGTTGTAGAACTCGCTTCACCGACTGCTCGTCTGTTGGACATTCCATATTGTGCGTCATTATTCGCCCGATTCTCTAGAAGAGCTCTAGCTTCGGTTTCGGTTAAGTCCATGAATGCACCGGTGGCTGCTGCATCCAGCAATTCCCTATCAATCGGCTTGAGACCATCGTAAAAGTAATTCATGAGATTGGTCTCGGAAAATCCATGCGATGGGCAAGTGGCACACAAAACTTTGAATCGGTCGTAGTATTGGCCGAAGGTCTCGTCCGGTTTCTGTGTGATGCCAGTGATTTGCTTTCTCAAGACGGTGATCTTTGAGGCCGGGAAGTACTTCGCTAGGAACATATCCGCAAGTTGCTTCCATGAGGTAATATGGTTCGGCGGTAGTTCCATTAGCCAAGACTCGGCCCTGTCGACTAGGGTGAATGGAAATGCCTTCAGCTTGAAGAACTCCGTATCAGCATCAGATGGCTTCATGCTGTTACAAACAAATTGGAATTGTTTGAGATGCTTGTTCGGATCTTCATTGGAAAGTCCATGAAAAATGGGTAGTCGGTGGAGGAAGCCACTCTTTAGCTCGATATCCTTCATGTTTTCCTCCGGTTGTGGAAAAGCAATGCTCGAAGGCCCACTGCTCCATTCGGTTGAGCAAGTGCGTTGACGAAGAGATTGTCCTGCATTGGCCATGTTGATTTGCTGTGCTTCTACTTCTGAATTGTGGTCGGTTGATGAGGCTAAAGTATGGTCGGTTGATGAATGTGAAGACTCGGAAACTTCCTCGATGATGGGATGATCCAGGATGTCAGTTTGATCTCTAAGTCTCGTTATTCTCTCTGCGATCTCCTCAAACTTTGTTCTAGATGGTCCAGGATTCTGATCGGACATTCATTAGCCTGAGCATCCACCAAAGACCAAGTGTTAGTATCAACAAAGAATTTGGGATGAATATAGGAATACTAACCAAAATTTGTAAGGCATAATTAGAAAACAAAGCGATAACAAATAAAATATTAAAACAATCAAAGCAAACATAAATACTCACAAATACATAAAAACTACTAATAACACACAAAAGTTATAATACTTAAGACACTAAATGTAATTTACTAAGTAATGCAAATGATTTAATCAATTTTATGGGCTATGCAAAAGAATGTAATAAACTAAGACACATGTTTTCTGCAAATTAACACTATATAATGCTAAACCCAAGAATTTAGTTAGAACATATATAAACAAAGTTCAAATACAAGCAAACAATAATTCACATCGAATTTATGCACCACACATTTTTTTTTTCAATAAAATGCATTAAACAACAATCCTACGTGAAAGATGGAGTGCATGCATAAGAGAAAACGTTAGAACCTGCAGAAAACACACGAGTTACGTGCTAAAAAAAATGAATGCAAAGAATGACCTCTTCTTCGATCTTATGTCCCTAACTTCACTTAGGTTAGGGTACTCGGTAGTGAAATCTGAGTATCATAAAGCCTAAAAAGAGGTTATGCAAGCTAAGTAACGGTTGTTAGTCCTTTACAGTTTTTAATGCACATATAAACACAAAAATTTGACTAAGTTTTATTTATTTCCTTTGGCCCCGATGGTACGTGGTGCAGAGGCTCTCGACTGTGCAATGGGTCTTGTTCATCCGAAGATGAAGTCTGATTCCAGGAGGTCTAAGCATGCATAATCCGATATACCATCTATTTAAAGGATTATGTCGTATTTATCAAGTTCGTATTTATCCGTATTCGTATGCACTTATGATTTACAGAGAGTACGCGAAATGATCATTCGGTAAATTTCTTGGACGTGCGGCCCGCGCGAAAATATATACCGACTACAATTCAGCTTAGTTACGTTTAGAAATGGTTAGTAGGAATAGAGATAACGCGAGAGGTAAGGACTAATATTTAGAACAACCCGAGGCTTACTCGTAAGAGTATATACTCCAATGTTGTTCCTAGAGACACCCCGAGGCTAACCAGTTATGGTATATACTCCAATGGTGTTCTATTGCTTAGATCCGAAACCCGGCACCAATCATAAACCCATTCACCATATCCAACAATCAGCCAAATTTGTGAGATAGTATATAATCTCAAGTTCTTAGTAAACTCCGCCCACAACCTCGTGCCCATAACTTCACTTAGGTTATGGCGTGTGGTGATGAAATCCACACATCACGAAGGGTTAAGGAGATAAACCAGAAAAAGAGGCACCACCTATTCCAAAGAACGAAACTTTATAACCAATACTCGTACTCAATGTAAATCAATTTAAGTACGTCTACGTTTTGATTGCGCCT
The DNA here is from genome assembly GCA_946800695.1 of Geum urbanum. NCBI lineage: Eukaryota > Viridiplantae > Streptophyta > Magnoliopsida > Rosales > Rosaceae > Geum > Geum urbanum. The sequence goes on along the minus strand of OX327017.1, from coordinate 12,332,372 downwards.
ACGATTTAAAAGGAATACACGACTTAGTTATTGAATAAATCTCTTGTCCGTGCGGCCCGCGCGAAAATGTATACCAACTATCGTTAATTCTAGTAATTGTTGGAAATGACCAGTTGGGATAGATGTAACGCGAGAGGTGAGAACTAATTTCTGGGAACAACCTGAGGCTAACTCGTAAGAGTATATACTCCAATGTTGTTCTTAGAAACACCCCGAGGCTTACTCGTAAGAGTATGTACTCCATTGGTGTTCTGTTTTCTTAGTTCAAAACCCGTCACCATTCATAACCCTTCTAGACATCATAACCAACTCTTACTCGAAATCACAAGATAGTATACAATCTCAAGTGTTTGTAAACTCCGCCCACAACCTCGTGTCCATAACTTCACTTAGGTTATGGCGTGTGGTGATAAAATCCACACATCACGAAGGGTTAAGGAGATAGACAAACAAAAGAGGCACCACCTATTCCATAGAGATTTATTTAATAACTAAGTGCTAGTACTCAAATTAAATCAAAGACTATCCTTTAACATGAAAATAAATTATGCAAGTGTAAAAACTAAGTATAAATAAATTCGTCTAAGTAAAAGTATGCATTGTAAACATGTATGTAAATTTCTTTAAGTATAAACAAGAATGAACAAGTATGTACTTCGAAAATTTAGACATGCTTTTAATCACAAATGTACAACGAAATCATACAAAAACATTCTTATTCCCCGGCAACGGCGCCAAAAATTGATACGCGCAAAACATGCTTTTAACATTAACACAAAGTAGACCCTAAAAACACAGATTACGCGCATTGCAATTTAAACCCTTCTTTTGTCATTTGTAATATTGGCGAGTAGGGATCGTTCTTTATCCGGGGAATTAAGGGCGCATGCATGGTTTCGTTATTAAGCGGAAATATAAATGTTTGGGGGGATTGGAAGTTGGTTATTTAATCTACGAAATTAAAGTACATAACATGCAAACACAACTAAAACTCTTAGGCATCTAACATGTTTTACTCATAGACAAGTTTCAACAATCAAGAAACTTAAAGTCTAATTATGCTTGCTAAAAATAAGAAGTTACACTACTAATTACATGTGATCATCTCATCTTATTAACCTACCCTTTTCATGCATCAAACCTTTTTGTAACTTGCGAAATTCATAACTTCTAACTAAATACACATGCGTGATAATTGTGTAGTAATGCAACTTAGCGTATAAACATCCTAAACAACTTACGATCATCGAAACATGCAAAAGAGAGGGACTTAGCGTATTTTCTAATACATGCATTCGAAGCTTTAAGATTGTATCAAACATGCATAAAAAGCTATAAATCATAAACACATGGTTTCGTTAATAAGCGGAAATGTAAATGTTTGGGGGGATTGGAAGTTGGTTGTTTAATCTACGAAATTAAAGTACATAACATGCAAACACAACTAAAACTCTTAGGCATCTAACATGTTTTACTCATAGATGATATACGCATTTTATGCTCGTTTCTTAACGCATTTCCCTTTACGTTTAGCTATGTTATTATCTTAGTTTTTATGTTTTTCTTATTTAAATTGTTATTTTGAAGATATTTACGGTGGAGATTAATAACGACGCAATTCGGAGGAATTTCGGCGATTTTGCGATTTTTGCGATTTCGGACCACCGGAAATGGGCTGGACCAAAAAGCAAATTATGGGCCGATTTCTCAACTCTTGTTTCGGCCCATTATCAAGCCCATGACCATTCAATTCGGCTAGGATTCACTTTGGGGAAGAGGAAAAGTCTTGTTTTGCAACCTTTGAAGAGGCAAAGTCAACAATATCAAGCTTTGTGACTCACCTTGGTGACTCTTGCTTGCATTAAATGAAAAGATGACTTGCCATGGTGACTTGCATGGTGACTCTTGCTTAGGGTTCATCAATGGTGACTTGCACGGTGACTAAGGGTGTGACTTGCCATATTGATCATTGCTTGCATTTAATGGAAGGAGGCAAGGTGGAAGAGAGAAGGCAACATCCCTTGCCTATATAAGAGAGGAGGCAGCCATAAAACAGATCATCACTCAAATTACTAGCCAAAGCTCTACACAAATACTCTTCCACCATAAACACTTGAAGGTTCTCTTACAAGCCGAAGCACATCTCCTCCATTCCAAGCCGAAGCAAAGCATCCTCCATCCTTCACAATACGCTAAGTCCCTTGTGAAGGAAAGCCATCTCCACCGTAGATCATCTAGCATTCAAGACAAAAAGTGTAACCATGATCTTCACTTTCATTTCTTTTGTTTTGTATTTGAACCTCTTGATGTATTGGAATACATTTATGTATCAAATGAAGAACAAGTTTAGATTTGTGTTTTATGCTCTTAAACAGATTTGTAATATGCATGTGTTTATGATTTCTAGCCTTTTATGCATGTTTGATACAATCTTAAAGCTTCGAATGCATGTGTTAGAAAATACGCTAAGTCCCTCTCTTTCGCATGTTTCGATGATCGTATGTTGTTTAGGATGTTTATACGCTAAGTTGCATTCCTACTCAATTATTAAGCATGTGTATTTAGTTAGAAGTTATGAATTTCGTAACTTACAAAAAGGTTTGATGCATGAAAAGGGTAGGCTAATAAGATGAGATGATCACATGTAATTAGTAGTGTAACTTCTTATTTTTAGCAAGCATAATTAGACTTTAAGTTTCTTGATTGTTGAAACTTGTCTATGAGTAAAACATGTTAGATGCCTAAGAGTTTTAGTTGTGTTTGCATGTTTTTGTACTTTAATTTCGTAGATTAAACAACCAACTTCCAATCCCCCCAAACATTTACATTTCCGCTTATTAACGAAACCATGCATGCGCCCTTAATTCCCCGGATAAAGAACGATCCCTACTCGCCAATATTACAAATGACAAAAGAAGGGTTTAAATTGCAATGCGCGTAATCTGTGTTTTTAAGTTAACGTGAATGCATGTATATGGCGTATCAATAGACAAGTTTCAACAATCAAGAAACTTAAAGTCTAATTATGCTTGCTAAAAATAAGAAGTTACACTACTAATTACATGTGATCATCTCATCTTATTAACCTACCCTTTTCATGCATCAAACCTTATTGTAAGTTACGAAATTCATAACTTCTAACTAAATACACATGCTTAATAATTGAGTAGGAATGCAACTTAGCGTATAAACATCCTAAACAACATACGATCATCGAAACATGCGAAAGAGAGGGACTTAGCGTATTTTCTAACACATGCATTCGAAGCTTTAAGATTGTATCAAACATGCATAAAAGGCTAGAAATCATAAACACATGCATATTACAAATCGGTTTAAGAGCATAAAACTCAAATCTAAACTTGTTCTTCATTTGATACATAAATGTATTCCAATACATCAAGAGGTTCAAATACAAAACAAAAGAAATGAAAGTGAAGATCATGGTTACACTTTTTGTCTTGAATGCTAGATGATCTACGGTGGAGATGGCTTTCCTTCACAAGGGACTTAGCGTATTGTGAAGGATGGAGGATGCTTTGCTTCGGCTTGGAAGGAGGAACCTTGCTTGCTTTGGCTTGGATGGAGGAAGGATGATACTTCGGCTTGGAAATGAACCTTCAAGTGTTTATTGTGGAAGAGTATTTGTGTAGAGCTTTGGCTAGTAAATTGAGTGATGCCTAATATATGGCCAGCCTCCTCTCTTATATAGGCAAGGGATGTTGCCTTCTCTCTTCCACCTTGCCTCCCTCCATTTAATGCAAGTAATGATCAATATGGCAAGTCACTCCCTTAGTCACCTTTTGTGATCATCATTTGTGAACCCTAAGCAAGAGTCACCATGCAAGTCACCATTTATAAACCCTAAGCAAGAGTCACCATGGCAAGTCACATGGCAAGTCATCTTTTGTGATGATCACAAAGCTTAGTCACTAAAATGAGTCACAAAGTTTGATATTGTTGACTTTTCAACTTCACCAAAAGGCTTCCATGCCAAAATGAATGGGTTTGGGCTTGATAATGGGCCGAAACAAGATTTGAGAAATCGGCCCATAATTTGCTTTTTGGGCCGGCCCATTTTCGGAGGTCCAAAATCGCAAAAATCGCAAAATCGCCGAAATTCCTCCAAATTGCGCCGTTATTAATCTCCACCGTAAATATCTTCAAAATAACAAATTAAATAAGGAAAACATAAAAACTAAGATAATAACATAGCTAAACGTAAAGGGAAATGCGTTAAGAAACGAGCATAAAATGCGTATATCATAGACTAAGTCGTTGGAACATTTTTATCACCATATATCTAAATTTTGAATGCCATTACAACCTCACTAAAAGTTCTTTATGATCCTTAAAATGAGTAGCTTTCAATTAGTAGAGTAAGTTGCATGAGTAAGCTTATGGTTTTGGTTCATTTGTGCAAGTAATTAACTTCATTCATGTGGTTTTCATTTCAATTCATATACACTTTAACTGAACCCTTTTCATGAGTGAAAAATATGATGAGTGCATCCTTGTAAGTTGATTAAACCTTTATTCAAAGCATGCACAGCTATAACATAACCATTGTTTTTTCTATGTCTTACTTGTTCATTACATAATTATATCGCAATTATCTCTTGAATTCGTTGAGCATACAAGTTGAAATTCATGTGAGCCATCGCCATATACTTATGCAAATTCTGAGACAAATTTTAGCTAAGGGCTTAGTTATGTTCTTTCCTTTGTTTTAAATTCTTAGGGAGTCTTAGTTTAACTTAGTGTTTGCTAAGGGACTAGCAAAGTCTAAGTGTGGGGGAATTTGATATACGCATTTTATGCTCGTTTCTTAACGCATTTCCCTTTACGTTTAGCTATGTTATTATCTTAGTTTTTATGTTTTCCTTATTTAATTTGTTATTTTGAAGATATTTACGGTGGAGATTAATAACGACGCAATTCGGAGAAATTTCGGCGATTTTGCGATTTTTGCGATTTTGGACCTCCGAAAATGGGCCGGCCCAAAAAGCAAATTATGGGCCGATTTCTCAAATCTTGTTTCGGCCCATTATCAAGCCCAAACCCATTCATTTCGGCATGGAAGCCTTTTGGTGAAGTTGAAAAGTCCAAGTTATCAAGCTTTGTGACTCATTTTAGTGACTAAGCTTTGTGATCATCACAAAAGATGACTTGCCATGTGACTTGCCATGGTGACTCTTGCTTAGGGTTTATAAATGGTGACTTGCATGGTGACTCTTGCTTAGGGTTCACAAATGATGATCACAAAAGGTGACTAAGGGAGTGACTTGCCATATTGATCATTACTTGCATTAAATGGAGGGAGGCAAGGTGGAAGAGAGAAGGCAACATCCCTTGCCTATATAAGAGAGGAGGCTGGCCATATATTATGCATCTCTCATTTACTAGCCAAAGCTCTACACAAATACTCCTCCACCATAAACACTTGAAGGTTCACACACAAAGCCGAAGCATCCATCTCTTGCAAAGCCGAAGCATCCATCTCTTGCAAAGCCGAAGCATTCTCCATCCAAAGCCGAAGCATCCTCCATCAATCCTTCAAAATACGCTAAGTCCCTTGTGAAGGAAAGCCATCTCCACCATAGATCATCAAGCATTCAAGACAAAAAGTGTAACCATGATCTTCACTTTCATAGCTTTTGCTTTGTATTTGAATCTTTTGATGTATTGGAATACTTTTATGTATCAAATGAAGAACAAGTTTAGATTTGTGTTATATGTTCTTAAACCGATTTGTGAATTGCATGTGTTTATGATTTCTAGCCTTTTATGCATGTTTGATACAATCTTAAAGCTTCGAAAGCATGTGGTAGAAAATACGCTAAGTCACTCTCTTTCGCATGTTTCGATGATCGTATGTTGTTTAGGATGTTTATACGCTAAGTTGCATTCCTACTCAATTATCAAGCATGTATATTTAGTTGGAAGTTATGAATTTCGTAACTTACAAAACGTTTGATGCATGAAAAGGGGTAAGGTTAAAAAGATGAGATGATCACTTGTAATTAGTAGTGTAACTTCTTATTTTTAGTAAGCATAATTAGACTTTGAAGTTTCTTGATTGTTAACACTTGTCTATGAGTAAAACATGTTAGATGCTTAAGAGTTTTAGTTGTGTTTGCATGTTTTTGTACTTTAATTTTGTAGATTAAACAACCAACTTCCAATCCCCCCAAACATTTAAATTTACGCTTATTAACGAAACCATGCATGCGCCCTTAATTCCCCGGATAAAGAACGATCCCTACTCGCCAATATTATAATGACAAAAGAAGGGTTTTAAATTGCAATACGCGTAATCGGTGTTTTTAGGGTCTACTTTGTGTTAACGTTAAATGCATGTTTTTCGCGTATCACAATGGTTATACGTATATTTTACTCGCAGTAGATTATGTTTCTAAATGGGTGGAGGCAAAGGCCACCCGTACTAATGATTCGCGAGTTGTTGCAGATTTCCTACGAACTAACATCTTTACTAGATTTGGAATGCCACGCGTTCTAATTAGTGATGGAGGAAGTCATTTTTGCAACCGCACGGTGGAAGCATTGATGAGGAAGTATGGCGTAAGACACAAGGTTTCCACACCATACCACCCTCAAAGAAATGGAATGGCAGAAATTTCCAACCGTGAAATCAAGAAGATATTGGAGCGAACCGTCCGCCCAAACCGGAAAGATTGGAGCCAGTGCTTAGATGACGCATTATGGGCTTACAGGACTGCCTACAAGTCTCCCATCGGTATGTCACCTTTTGGACTAGTTTATGGGAAGGCATGCCATCTTCCGGTAGAACTGGAGCATAAAGCATGGTGGGCTGTTAAGAACTTCAACATGGATCTAGATGCGGCTGGACTGCATCGAAAGCTACAACTTTCTGAGCTCGAGGAGATACGAAATGATGCTTTCGACAACGCATGGATTTACAAAGAGAAAACCAAGATGATCCATGACAAGATGATTCGTGGCAAGAGTTTTGAACCGGGGCAAAAAGTCCTACTTTTCCATTCAAAGCTCAAACTCTTTCCCGGCAAATTACGATCAAGGTGGAATGGGCCTTACACGGTTGTTCAAGTTTTCCCCTATGGAGCCGTCACAATTCAATCTTTGGATAGCGGGAACTTGTTCAAAGTTAATGGCCACCGTTTGAAGCCTTATCGTGAAGCACTCACAGATCAAATCGTGGAGGAAGAATCGCTGGAAGAGCCGGCCACCTCAAACACGTGAAGGGAGACAACATATTTGTTTTCTTCTCCCCATTTAAATTAATTTAATGGCTTTTTGCGTATTACATTAGAATTTTCGTAGATCCTATACTTCATGCTTAAAATCTATACTTTTACTTTAGTACATTGAGGGCAATGTAGAGTTTAAGTGTGGGGGAAGGGTTTACAATTTAAGTGTGTCTAAATTAGTGTTTTTCAGAGTCTTTAGGATGCCCTTAACTAGTCGATGATGAAATTAGACCGATATGAACACATATGGCGTATGAATCACATGCATCGAATTCTTGTGCTAATTGAGATATTCTATATGTTTTTAACATGTAGTAGATATAAATTGTAAAACATGGTACAGAAAATCGCATGCTTGAATAAGTTTTTAATCATATGAACCCTATGTGAGCTTTTGAGCTATCTGTTCTTTATTCGAGTGAATATGCATCCATTTCGTAGCTACTAGCTTATATATGCCTCATTTGATTGCTTGCCATAGATTTTAATGAACTAGAGAATGCTAGAACTTACTCATGTCAATTTGCAAAGCTTTTATGTTGATACATACTTTGATTTTGGAAATGATTAAAGGCATTTAGGATTTTCCACCACATTGCCATATATCCATGTATCCCATTTGTACGCACAAGTTGCGACACCCCTAGATAAACCAATTGAGCCCACGTTAAGCTTTTCTTTCATCACCATATATACCTAAACACTTACCCTAGTATAGAATATCCTTACCTTTGTTCCGGAAACTTGGTGAGAATTTTTCGAAACCAGCACATAAGATTATGGTTTGGTAGGAAAGATTAAAAGCGTTAATGTGAGTAAGGGGAAAGACTTGTCCAAATAACTTAAAAAGTATGAGATTGCCAAAAAGAAAAGAAAAAAATTATATTTGAGAGAATGAAAAGAAAAAAAAAATTATATATATCTCTCATGGCAATATGTTGTGTTCTAAAGTAGAAACCAATTGGATTAACGTCCCCCTTATTTGCGGATTTGGAGATTACGACAAATTGAAGGCCCAAAAATAGAAAAAAAATATGGTCTTTGTCCTGTCCGAAAAGCTCAAAGGGTAGTTTAAGATTGATGTTTACATGATATTAGTTACGGTGGAGATGGAGGACGAATTTGGTGCTAGACTAAGTCGTTGGAACGTTTTTATCACCACATATCTAAATTTCGAATGCCTTAGCCTTAACCCCATTACAACCTCACAAAAAGTCCTTTATGATCCTTAAAATGAGTAGCTTTCAATTAGTAGAGTAAGTTGCATGAGTAAGCTTATGGTTTTTGTTCATTTGTGCAAGCAATTAAACTTCATTCATGTGGTTTTCATTTCAATTCATATACACTTTAAGTGAACCCTTTTCATGAGTGAAAAACATGATGAGTGCATCCTTGTGAGTTGATTAAACCTTTATTCAAAGCATGCACAGCTATAAACATAACCACTGTTTTCTCTATGTCTTACTTGTTCATTACATAAATTATATCGCAATTATCTCTTGAATTCGTTAAGCATACAAAGTTGAAAATCATGTGAGACATCGCCATATACTTATGAAAATTCTGAGACAAATTTTAGCTAAGGGCTTAGTTATGTTCTTTCCTTTGTTTTAAATTCGTAGAAGAGTCTTAGTTTAACTTAGTGTTTGCTAAAGGACTAGCAAAGTCTAAGTGTGGGGGAATTTGATATACGCATTTTATGCTCGTTTCTTAACGCATTTCCCTTTACGTTTAGCTATGTTATTATCTTAGTTTTTATGTTTTTCTTATTTAATTTGTTATTTTGAAGATATTTACGGTGGAGATTAATAACGACGCAATTCGGAGGAATTTCGGCGATTTTACGATTTTTGCGATTTCGGACCACCGGAAATGGGCCAGCCCAAAAAGCATTTTTTGGGCCCATTTCTCAAAGTTTGTTTCGGCCCATTATCAAGCCCAAACCCATCTAGTTCGGCAAGGAGGCCACTTGGTGAAGTTGAAAAGTCAAGCTTGTCAAGCTTTGTGACTTAGTGACTAAGCTTGTGATCATCACAAAAGATGACTAAGTGTGTGACTTGCCATGGTGACTCTTGCTTAGGGTTCACAAATGGTGAGTTGCCATGGTGACTCTTGCTTTGTGATGATCACACTTGGTGACTAAGGGAGTGACTTGCCATGTGACTAAGGCTTGCATTAAATGAAGGGAGGCAAGGTGGAAGAGAGATGAAGGCATATGCTTGCCTATAAATACCAAGGGAGTTCGGCCATGATAAAGGATCACATAATTTCACAAGCCAAAACTCTATACACTTTACTACTCTTCCATACACAACCGAAGTCCTCCCGAAGTCGAAGTCCTCCGCCACCTCCGGATCAAGAACGTAGAGTGCGTCATTCGTGTTCTTGAGAACCACCGCTAGTAGATTGGTGCGTCACCTCTCTAAAAAGTGTAACCATGTACTCTAAACTCCATCTTCATCTTTGTAATACTTTCGGTTATGTAATGAAAGAAATTCTCCATGTTCTTCTCTTATTTCGATTCTTCCATGTGTTCTTGATTTTATTAGTTTGGATGAATGTGCTAGCTTTAAAGTTCTTAATGCTTTGAGTATGATTTAGGATAGGGTGCGTCACTTATTGTCCTAAATTATACCTCATTGATTCGGCAAAGAAGCTATTGTTTTAAGTTGTTATGCGTCATGACATTCTTATTCAACGAAAGCATGTGTATGTATCTCGACTAAAATTAAGGATTTCGTAGATGATAAATAAGGTAAAAGCAAAGGAGTAGGTTCGGTTAGTGAATATGTTGATCACTTGTAATTAATAGATTAGCTTCTTATTTTTAGCAAGCATAATTAGACTTGAAGTTTCTTGATTGTTAAAACTTGTCTATGAGTAAAACATGTTAGATGCCTAAGAATTTTTGTTGTGGTTGCATGTTTTTGCACTTTAATTTAGTAGGACATTTAATCAACCAATTTCCAATCCCCCCAAACATTTAAATTTCCGCTTATTAACGAAACCATGCATGCGCCCTTAATTCCCCGGATAAAGAACGATCCCTACTCGCCAATATTATGATGACAAAAGAAGGGTTTTAAATTGCAATGCGCGTAATCTGTGTTTTTAAGGTCTACTGTGTGTTAACGTTAAATGCATGTTTTGCGCGTATCAGATGGGATTCACGAGCGTCTTTTCTTCGATGTCGTACTCTTTAAAATGCTCATAATAAGGCTTCAACCGTTGTCCATTCACTTTGAATCGTTTCCCGGACTCTAAAGATTGTATCTCCACAGCTCCATGATGGAAAACTTGAACAACAATCTAAGGACCGATCCATCTTGAGCGTAGCTTTCCTGGAAAAAGTCTAAGTCGTGAATGAAAGAGTAAAACCTTCTGTTTGGCTTCGAATTTCTTCCCACGGGTCATCTGGTCATGGATCTGCTTGGTTTTCTCCTTGTAAATCCATGCATTGTCGAAAGCATCATTCTATATTTCCTCAAGTTCACAAAGTTGTAGCTTTCGATGTAGACCAGCCTCATCCTGATCCATATTGAACTTCTTTACAGCCCACCATGCCTTGTGTTCTAGCTCCATCGGTAGATGACATGCTTTCCCATAAGCTAATCGAATAGGTGACATTCCAATGGGAGTTTTGTAGGCAGTTCGGTATGCCCATAATGCATCATCTAAACATTGGCTCCAATCTTTCCGGTTTGGTTTAATGATTCTCTCCAAGATTTTCTTAATCTCACGGTTGGAAACTTCAGCCATTCTATTCGTTTGAGGGTGGTATGGTGTAGAGACTTTGTGCGTAACACCATACTTCCTCAATATTGCTTCCACCGTTTTGTTGCTAAAATGACTCCCTCCATCGCGGATTAGAATGCGCGGCATCCCAAACCTTGTAAAACTGTTAACCTTAAGGAAATCTGCAACAACTCTCGAATCATTAGTACGGGTGGCTTTTGCTTCCACCCATTTCGAGACATAGTCAACAGCGAGTAAAATGTAAGTGTAACCGTTAGACATGGGAAATGGTCCCATGAAATCTATGCCCCAAACATCAAATTTTTTGATTTTAAGCATATAACTTCATGGCATTTGATCTCTAGGTCCTAAGTTGCAGGATCTTTGACACCCATCACATTTATCACAAAACTCATGAGAGTCACGAAATCAAATAGGCCAAAAGAATCCACAATCTAAAACTTTTAAGGCTGTTTTTCTATAACCAAAATGACCTCCACATGCACCATTATGACAAAACTCAAGAATGGATTGAAATTCACTATCGGGGACACAACTCCTAATTACAAAGTCTGAACATTGTTTCCATAAGTAAGGTTCATCCCAAATAAAAGTCCTAGCATTACTCTTAAGTTTTTGGCATTGAGAACTATGCATGAAAGATGGAAACTCATTGGTAACTAAATAATTTACTATGTCCGCATACCATGGAGTTTCATAAGCACTTACCTGAATTCCGAAGAGTTGTTCATTCGAAAATGTTTCCTCTATTGGCACGGTCACTTTGTCAGGTACAATTCGGGACAAATGATCAGCCACCACGTTTTCTACCCCCTTCTTATCTTTCACTTCTATGTCAATTTCTTGGAGGAGAAGTATCCAACGAATTAGTCATGGCTTGGCATCCTTCTTCGCCATGAGATACTTTAATGCAGCGTGATCCGTGTAGACAATCACCTTGCTTTGCAACAAGTATGATTGAAACTTATCAAGTGCAAACACCACAACAAGCATCTCCTTCTCGGTTGTTGTATAATTGGCTTGAGCATCATCAAGTGTTCGAGAAGCATAGTAGATGGCATATGGCTTCTTGTCCTTCCTTTGCCCTAAAACAGCTCCAACGGCGTAGTCGGAAGCATCACATATAAGTTCAAATGGTTGAGACCAATTCGGTGCACAAAGGATAGGAGCACTCGTGAGAAGCTCCTTCAATTTGTCAAATGCAGCTCGACATTCCTCATCAAACACAAAGGGAGTTTCTTTTTGTAGTAGCTTGCACAAAGGATGAGCTATGTGGGAAAAGTCCTTGATAAACCTTTGGTAAAAACCTGCCTGGCCAAGAAAAGAATGAATCTCTCTAACCGAAGTTTGAGAAGGTATGTACCGCATAAGATCTACTTTAGCTTTATCAACTTCTATTCCTCTTTTCGAAACTATGTGACCTAAAACTATCCCTTGAGTGACCATTAAATGGCATTTCTCCCAATTAAGCACTAGGTTTGTTTCAACGCATCTTTGCAATATTAACTCTAAGTTCGCTAAACATGCATCAAAATCCTTCCCAAATACACTAAAGTCATCCATAAAAACTTCTATGATTTTCTCTATGTAATCGGAAAAAATTGAAAGCATGCAACATTGAAATGTACCTGGTGCGATGCAAAGTCCAAATGGCATGCGTCGATATGCAAACGTTCCAAAGGGGCATGTGAATGTTGTCTTCTCTTGATCTTCTTCGGTGATGCTGATTTGGTTGTAACCGGAATAACTGTCGAGGAAGCAATAATAAGTATGACCTGCCAACCTCTCAAGCATTTGATCGATGAATGGTAAGGGGAAGTGGTCCTTGCGAGTGGTGGCATTGAGCTTCTGATAGTTGATACAAACTCTATGGCCGGTTACAGTTCTTTGTGTCACTAATTCATTTTCATCATTCTTCACCACCGTGATTCTAGACTTTTTAGGAACAACTTGCAAGACTTTTTAGGAGAGAATTTATGCCTTTGATGTCGGCAAGAGTCCATCCAATGGCAGTTTTGTGTCTTTGGAGTACACGGATGAGCTTGCCCTCTTGTTCTTCCTCTAATGATGATGAAATGATAACCGACAAAGTGTCATTCTCTCCCAAGTTAGCATACTTCAAATGAGCCGATAACACTTTGAGTTCTAACTCCGGTGCCTTGATCACGGATGGAACTAACTTGTTTTCTCCATAGGCTAACGGAATAGGAGGTGGCCTATAGATAATCCATGGAGCCTCGTTGAGTGCCATAGCCTTCTCACGGACTCTAGGCTCCAAATGTCGATCAATGCATCAATAAGGGCTTCATCCCCGAGTCGAGTCAGCCCCGCTCCTTCTTGAATGGCAATGTTGAGCTCATCATCTCCAATGGTGTCTAAGTGGCGTTGTGCCTTGTTGCCATATCTTTAACCATATCCACCAAAATACAAGCATTGACACTTGCCGTAGGAACCTTCATGGCATCTAAGATATTAAATTCAATCTTCTTTCCATTAATCTCCATGGAAAATGTTCCTTCAAACACATTGATCTTTGTTCTTGCGGTTCTCATGAATGGACGTCCTAGTAGCAATGGCGTGGTGTTCAATGGACTCTCCTCCATGTCAATAATGTAAAATTCAATTGGGAATATAAGATTGTTGACTTGCAAAAGAACATCTTCAATGTACCCCTTAGGGTACTGATGAGAACGGTTGGCTAGTTGGATGATGACATTGTCTTGCTTAAGCTCGCCAAGCTCCTTGGATGCATATAACTATAAGGCATGACGTTGATAGATGCACCAAGGTCTAGCATGACATCTTCAAATTTGTTGTCACCAATCATACAAGGAACGGAAAAGCTCCCCGGATCCTTCAATTTGGGGGATAGCCGACGTTGCAACACCGCTGAAACGGTTGCATTGACCTTCACAACCCCCTTCGCTCTCGTTTGCCTCTTTTGGGTGCATAGCTCTTTTAGAAACTTGGCATTGATAGGCACTTGCTTGATGCATTCGATCAAGGACAAATTTACTTGCACCTTCCGAAAGATGTCAGAGATGTCTTCGTATTGATCATCCTTCTTTGATTTAGTTAACCTATGTGGGAATGGTGCACGAGCAAACGGAGCATTAGTATTAACCAAACTTGAAGGGATAGAGTTAATACCTTTGTTTGGGGCAGATTGCGTGGTGACTTGTGCCTTTGGGGCGTTAGATGCCACATTCTTCTTCTTCTCGGCCTCTTGAGTTGCCGGATCTTCTTCTAAGTCTTCATCCTTAAAAATTGCATGATGAGTCGTCTTGCTTGTCTTTGGTAATGGAGATGCCAACGTTCTCTCACTTATAGTTACTATTGCACTTACATTCCGATTTGGTGGTTGTGGTTGAGGTGGAAGGTGGCCGGAATCTCTAAATTGGTCCATAAAGTCCACGAGTTGGCCCATTTGCTTTTTGATTTCGGTGATGTCTCGGGCATGTATTTCCAATGTCTCCTTTTGATTTGCTTGTCCTTCCAAGAGAACTTGTGTTGAAGCAGACAATTGAGTGAACATCTTATCATAGTCTGGATTTGTAAATTGTTGGACTGGAGGAGAATGTTGCATCATATCGTTGGAATTGGAGCTTGAGGCATTGGCTGCCTTGCTTGAAATGGAGCACGTTGGTAGCCTTGTTGAGGTGCTGGAGGGTTTAAACATTTATCATTGCTACTCCACTTGAAACCCAGATGATTTCGGTTGCCAAATTGTTGTTGTTATAGTTGTTGTAACGTTAGCCTCCTTGATATCAGCCAATAGAATTCACTTGCTCCGTCTCACTGTTTTGCTCCTTCATGTTAGGAAATTCATCATTGTACTGCCCTTGCATATGGCAAACGCCACAAACAGGTCCGAGGCTCGCCCTGACTCTTTTGGTCTCGAGTTCAAGCACTTGCTCTAGCATAGATGCTAGCTTATCATACTTCTCATCCGTCCCTTGCCTTGAACTAGCTTCGGCTACTTTTTTCCTTGGAGCCATCCCATATTGAGCATCATTGTTTGCTCGGTTCTCCAACAATGTACGAGCTTCCGTCTCATCTAGATCAAAGAATGCTCCGGTTGCAGCGGTATTAAGAAGCTCTCTATCAATCGGTTTCAAACCATCATAGAAGTAGTTCATGAGGTTTGTCTCAGAAAAACCATGGGAAGGGCAAGTGGCACATAGAACTTTGAAGCGATCATAGTATTGTCCAAAGGATTCATCTGGTGCTTGTGTTATTCCTGTGATCTTCTTCCTCAAAAAGTGATCTTTGAGGCCGGAAAGTACTTAGCCAAGAACAGGTCCGCAAGTTGCTTCCATGTTGTGATGTAATTAGGCGGGAGTTCCAAAAGCCAAGTTTGAGCTTTATCTATTAATGTAAAGGGAAAAGCTTTAATCTTGAAGAGTTCTTCATCAACATATGAAGGCTTCATACTCATGCAAATGAACTGAAATTGCTTGAGATGCATGTTTGGATCTTCATTTGACAACCCATGGAAGATTGGTAAACGGTGGAGGAAACCACTCTTCAACTCGATGTCCTTCTTGTCCTCTTGAGCATTTGGAAATCAAATGCACGGAGGACCGTTACTCCATTTGGTTGAGCAAGTACGTTGGCGAAGAGATCGCCTCTCATTGATGGGAGGGTTAGGTGGATTGACACTGGCCATGTCTTGCTCTTCTTCTGAAAAATGCTCGATGGAGTGATGGGATGAATATGGAGAGTCAAAACCTTCCTCAGTGATAGGTTGGTCGAGATCTTGCTCCCTTGGAACTACTTGTGACCTCAAATTTGACAAACGGTTTGTAAGTGCTTGGAAATCAACTTTAAGAGTCGAGTAAGAGCTGGAAATTCATAGAATTTGATCATCCACCAAAGATCACGTGTTAGTATTAAAAAAAATACACAAGTAATAAAAGATACTAACCAAAAATGTTATAAATGAAAAGAAAACAACAAAAACATACTAAAACACACCAAAACAAGCCAAACGAATTTAAACAAGACAAAAACACACTAAAATGACTCAAAAGCTTTAAAACACTCTAAAACACTAAGTTATGACATTTAGACACTAAGTAATTTAAACATGAATTCAAGGCTCTAAAAATCCTAAAATGTATGCAAAGTGGTTAAAATGATCTAAAAAACAAGCTAAGACACAATATACACATTTTCTGCAAAATTAGGCATATATACAATGCAAGACTTAGAATTAACGTTAGGAACACATATATACATGTTAAAATGCAAGCACACAATAAATCACATCGAATTCATGCACGACACACTTAAATCGTCATCCAAATGCATCAAACAAGAACCTAAGTGAAGCATGAAGTGAATGCATAAGAGAAAACGTTAGAAACCTGCAGAAAACACATAAGTTACGCGCTAAATTATGAATGCAACATGACCTTTCTCTTGGCCTCATGCCCCTAACTTCACTTAGGTTAGGGTACCCGGTGATGAAATCCGAGCATCACAAAGCCACAAGAAGGTTATGCAAGCTAAAATACAATGTGGTTAATCCTTTACAAGTTAACTAAGTACAAACATACAATTTTGACATGCATTATTTACAAGTATTGAGTGCGCCTAAGATTTAAAGAGAGTACACTAGCTTGGTATTTAGGTCGTTCAATGGACGTGCGACCCGCGCGATAAACTATAAACTTTCAATCAAGTGGCCATGGTTCAATTGAAAAACATGGCTAGTTAGGGATAGAGATAATGCGAGAGGTAGGACTAATTTTGACAAAACACCCTGAGGCTAACCGGGCCAATGGTATATACTCTATTGGTGTTAGTGTTTCTTAGATCCAAAACCTGTCACCAGTCATAACCCGTTTCTGGACACCATGTTCGACATTCAGCCAATATTTTGAAAATTTACATTCCCTCAAGTCCTTTGTGGACTCCGCCCTCAACCTCATATCCATAACTTCACTTAGGTTATGGTGTGCGGTGATAAAATTTACACATCATGAGGGGTTAAGGAGATAAACAAGGAAAATAGGCGCCATCTATTCCAAAGAGTGCGACTTAATTAACAAAACTTATGTACTAAATTTAAATCAAAGACTACCTTTAAGATGTATAACTGAAAAATTAAATTAAATTGTAAGTATAAACAAGTATTGAATTATAAATAAGTATGTAAATTTCGAATATACACATGCTTTCTATTTACACAATTTCACATATTACAAAGAACACATGCAAATTTTCAGAATTGTGCAAAGTTGAACACAACTGCTTGTCAAATTTTTACAGAATTATTGGATAGTCCGAATGCAATGAAATTTTACGGGCACAAACAGAACACAAAAGAAAACAGTTCTGAATTTTTTTACATTTTTAGGGGACATCTAGCTATGTCTAGTAATTTACACAAAACAGGGCAGTGCACAGTTCCGAAAACAGAAAATAAAAACATATTTACACAACGAAATCACACAATTCTTTACAATCCCTGGCAACGGCGCCAAAATTGATATGCTATTAACTAATTACTAAATTAAACACTTAAAAATCAGAAAAGCCACAACAATTAAAACCCTTTGTTGTAGATGTAGCATTGGTAAATAGGGTATCGTTCTTAACCGGGGATTGAAGGTGCATGCATGACTACACTATGGTTTTTGAGGGGTATTTAAGGGTTGGTTTTATAATCTACGAAATTAAACAAGTAATGGCCAGCAAACACATGTAGAACCCTAAATTCTAACATACTTCACTCATAGACAAGTAGAAACAATTAAAGAACATAAAATCCTAAACATTCTCACTAGACCAAAAATAAAACTAAACTATATATATAAAAAAATCATCACATACAAATAACCTAGCTGATTACCTCTAATTTCTCTAAGTATCTACAAAATTTATAGCTTGAATTAAAACACATACACATACTTTCATTGAACAAGGTAGCAACCAAATCATCTAGTTAACTACCTAATCCAATTTTATCTTTGATTAATTTGGTGAAACATGCCAAGTGAGAAACCAAATCATCTAGTCTTTCAAAAGCAGATTTCAAAGCATTAAGAACAAATAAGCTAGCACATGCATTCGAATCTAAACTATAAACACATGGAAGAAACTTATTAGATATCTGAAATAAACGTCGTTTTATCAAAACGTGTTCTTATCATACAAAGGAAAAGTAAACTACATAAAACCCAAAACAAATACAAATGGGTCATGTTAAACTTTTGATTCTGTGAAGTCGCGCTGCAAATCTTGATGTAGCAGCTCCTTTTGATGGATGGATGACACAAATATCTAAGGCTAAATCGAACCAAGAACACTTGTGGATGTATGAGGGATTTTTGGGAGGTGGTGTTTCAGCCTTATGGAGAGTAGCTCGACTTTTGGTGCAAGGAGGTGACTTAGGACAAAGCTTCAGCTATAGGATGTGTGGTGATGAGAATGAGGCCGAGCTCTTATATTTATATGTGAAGAATAGGAATCTTCCTCTCCAAACTAGGTTTTCCCAGTGTATCTCGGGTAAATCTGTCAGTATAAATTCAAACGCGTTTTCCTGAGGTTGTGGATCTCAGAAAATTATATTCTTTGTCTGGTTGGAAAGAAGACTTCAAGAGAGTTCCAAAAAGGTTTATGATCACCATATTTGGAGTAGATTTGCAGATTCGGTGATATCTTGAAGTTACAGGCCTGTATCTTGGATACTTTTTCCTTATTCCATGCCAAATATCTTCTTTCTAGATTTTTCTCTTCTTGCTCTTCAAGGAATATATTCTTGCCGAAAATACAATATATTTGAGATATTTTGATCTTCAAATAAGGCAAAATTGAGATATACTTGATATTCTTCCTATTTTCGACCACATCATCTCTTGATCAGCCATTTTTTGTTCTTTCCTGGTCCGAGTAGAAGAAACTTCTTCATTCTTCATTTGGGAAACCATTTTGCACACCATTTTGGTACCTTTTATGAAGACCATTTCCGAATCATTTTGCACATTCCGGAACATTCCGCCATGTCATTCCTAGTTGATTTAGGAAACTTCACTTTTTAGCTCCAACCTTCTTACTTCCCTAATCCGAGTAGGAATCCTAGTCAAAGTAGGAAAAGACCATTTTCTCTAGTCGAATTAGGAAACCTCAATTTGCTGCGTTTTGAGCTCATTTTCACCTCATTTATTAATCTCCTTTATTCAAAACCTAAAAACAACAAAGTAAGAAACAACAATACTAAGGTCCAAACAAAGCTAAATGTAAAGAGAAAGACGTTAAGAATCAAGCATAAAATGCGTAGATCAATCAAATGCACCAAAATGGTTCCCCACATATATTTGGATCAATTACATATTAATGAACCACTTTGTGAGGAAAAACTTTATTCAGACTCCGAAATCTCATTTTATTCTCAAGATCGCTACGTTTAAGTGTTTTGGGAGAGTAATGAGAATTGGGAGAGATAAAATGGACCAAAATGGATCCCCATATATATTTGGATCAATATATGTTGATGAATGTCTTTGTGAGGTAAAACTCAATTCGGACTCCTAAATCACATTTTATCCTCAAAATCGCTTGGTTTTGTCTGTTTTTGGAGAGTTATGAGATTTGAGTGCGATAAAATGCACCAAAATGCTTCACCACATATATTGGGATCATTTACATGTTGATGAACCTATTTGTGAAGCTAAACTCAATTCGGTCTACGGAATCTCATTTTATAGTTCGGATCGCTCAGTTTTGACTGTTTTCGGAGAGTTATGAGATTTGAGTGAGATAAAATACTCCAAAATAGTTCCGAACATATATTTGGTTCAATTACATGTTGATGAACCTATTTGTGAGGCAAAACTAAATTCGAACTCCTGAATCTCATTTTATCCTCAAGATCGCTTGGTTTTGACTATTTTTGGAGAGTAATGAGATTTGATAGAGATAAAATGCACGAAAATGGATCCCCACATATATTTGGATCAATTACATGTTTATGAACCTCTTTGTGAGATCAAACTCAATTTGGACTTCAGAATCTCATTTTATCCTCAAGATCGCTAGATTTTGACTGTTTTGGGAGAGTAATGAGATTTGAGTGCGATAAAATGCACCTAAATGGATCACTACATATATTTGGATCAATTACATGTTAATGAATCTATTTGTGAGATCAAATGCAAATCAGACTCCGGAATCTCATTTTATCCTCAAGATCACTCGATTTTGAGTGTTTTAGGAAAGTAATGACATTTGAGTGAGATAAAATGCACCAAAATGGTTCCCCATATATATTTGGATTAATTACATGTTGATGAATCTCTTTGTGTAGCAAAACTCAAGTTGGACTCCGGAATCTCATTTTACAGTCTGGATCGCGCCGTTTTGAGTGTTTTGGGAAAGTAATGAGATTTGAGTGAGATAAAATGCACCAAAATGGTTCCCCACATATATTTAGATCAATTACATGTTGATGAACCTCTTTATGCGGTAAAACTCAAGTCGGACTCCAGAATCTCGTTTTATCCTAAAAAATGCTAGGTTTTGACTGTTTTGGGTAAGTAATGAGATTTGAGTGAGATAAAATGGACCAAAATGGTTCCTGACATATATAGGGATACATTACATGTTGATGAACCTATTTGAGATTCAAAATTCAATTCAGACTCCAAAATCTCATTTTATACTCCAGATCACTCCGTTTTGAGTGTTTTGGGAAACTAATGAGATTTGAGTGAGATAAAATTCACCAAAATGGTTCCCCACATATATTAGGATCAATGACATGTTGATTAATTTATTTGTGAGGCAAATGTCAATGCAGACTCTAGAAACTCATTTTATCCTCTAGATCGATAGATTTTCCATGTTTTGGTAGAGTAAAGAGATTTGAGAGCGATAAAATGGACCAAAATTGTTTCTGATATATATTTGGATCAATTTCATGTTGATGAACCTCTTTGTGAGGCAAAACTCAATTCGGACTCCGAGATCTCATTTTATCCTCAAAATCGCTAGGTTTTGACTGTTTTGGGAGAGTAATGAGATTTGAGTGAGATAAAATTGACCAAAATGGATCCCCACATATATTTGGATCATTTATATGTTGATGAACCTCTTTTTGAGGCAAATTGTAATTCAGACTCCAGAATCTTATTTTATCCTCAAGATCACTCAGTTTTGTATTTTGGGATACTAATAAGATTTGAGTGCACCAAAATGGTTCCCCACATATATTTGGATCAATTAGATGTTTCTGAACCATTTTATTGGGAAAAACACAATTCAGACTCCGGAATCACATTTTAACCTCAAGATCGCTCAGTTTTGAGTGTTTTCGGAGAGTAATGAGATTTGAGCACAAAAATGGTTCCCCACATATATTTGAATCAATTACATGTTGATGAACCTCTTTGTGAGGCAAAACTTAATTTGGACTCCGTAATCTCATTTGATAGTCCGGATCACTCCGTTTTGAGTGATTATGGAAAGTTGATATACGCATTTTATGCCCGTTTCTTAACGCATTTCCCTTTTCGTTTAGCTATGTTATTATCTTAGTTTTTATGTTTTCCTTACTTAAATTGTTATTTTGAAGATATTTACGGTGGAGATTAATAACGGCGCAATTCGGAGGAATTTCGGCGATTTTGCGATTTTTGCGATTTCGGACCACGAAAAATGGGCCGGCCCAAAAAGCAAATTATGGGCCGATTTCTCAACTCTTGTTTCGGCCCATTAACAAGCCCAAACCCATGTAATTCGGCCTAGATGCCTTTTGGTGAAGAGGAAAAGTCTTGTTTTGAAAGGGCAAGTCAACATTATCAAGCTAATAATCACAAATGGTGACTACACATGGTGATTCATGCTTAGGGTTCCCAAATGGTGACTACACTAGGTGACTCTTGCTTTGCATTGAATGAAAAGATGACTTGCCATGGTGACAAGCTAGGTGATTCATGCTTAGGGTTCGGCAATGGTGACTAAGTGTGTGACTAAGTGTGTGACTTGCCTTAATGATCATTGCATGCATTAAATGGAGGAGGCAAGGTGGAAGAGAGAAGGCATGAATCCCTTGCCTATATAAGGGAGGAGGCCAGCCATAAAACAGATCCATCACTCATTTTACTAAGCCAAAGCTCTACACAAATACTCCTCCACCATTAAACACTTGAAGGTTCACACAAAGCCGAAGCATCCATCTCCTCCATTCCAAGCCGAAGCATCTCCTCCTCCATTCCAAACCGAAGCATCCATCTCCTCCTCCAAGCCGAAGCTATCATCCTCCATCCCTCACAATACGCTAAGTCCCTTGTGAAGGAAAGCCATCTCCACCGTAGTTCATCAAGCACTCAAGACAAAAAGTGTAACCATGATCTTCACTTTCATTTCTTTAGCTTTGTATTTGAATCTTTTGATGTATTGGAATAACAAGTTTAGATTTGTGTATCAAATGAAGAACAAGTTTAGATTTGTGTTTTATGTGTTTAAACAGATTTGTAATATGCATGTGTTTATGATTTCTAGCCTTTTATGCATGTTTGATACAATCTTAAAGCTTCGAATGCATGTGTTAGAAAATACGCTAAGTCCCTCTCTTTCGCATGTTTCGATGATCGTATGTTGTTTAGGATGTTTATACGCTAAGTTGCATTCCTACTCAATTATTAAGCATGTGTATTTAGTTAGAAGTTATGAATTTCGTAACTTACAAAAAGGTTTGATGCATGAAAAGGGTAGGCTAATAAGATGAGATGATCACATGTAATTAGTAGTGTAACTTCTTATTTTTAGCAAGCATAATTAGACTTTAAGTTTCTTGATTGTTGAAACTTGTCTATGAGTAAAACATGTTAGATGCCTAAGAGTTTTAGTTGTGTTTGCATGTTATGTACTTTAATTTCGTAGATTAAACAACCAACTTCCAATCCCCCCAAACATTTACATTTCCGCTTATTAACGAAACCATGCATGCGCCCTTAATTCCCCGGATAAAGAACGATCCCTACTCGCCAATATTATAAATGACAAAAGAAGGGTTTAAATTGCAATGCGCGTAATCGATGTTTTTAGGGTCGACTTTGTGTTATCGTGAAAGCATGTTTTGCGTGTATCAATTTTTGGCGCCGTTGCCGGGGAGTTAGAATGTTTTTGTATGATTTCGTTGTACATTTGTGATTAAAAGCATGTCTAAATTTTCGAAGTACATACTTGTTCATTCTTGTTTATACTTAAAGAAATTTACATACATATTTACAATGCATACTTTTACTTAGACGAATTTATTGATACTTAGTTTTTTTTACACTTGCATAATTTATTTTCATGTTAAAGGATAGTCTTTGATTTAATTTGAGTACTAGTACTTAGTTATTAAATAAATCTCTATGGAATAGGTGGTGCCTCTTTTGTTTGTCTATCTCCTTAACCCTTCGTGAAGTGTGGATTTCATCACCACACGCCATAACCTGAGTGAAGTTATGGGCACGAGGTTGTGGGCGGAGTTTACAAACACTTGAGATTGTATACTATCTTGTGAATTCGAGTAAGAGTTGGTTATGATGTCTAGAAGGGTTATGAATGGTGACGGGTTTTGAACTAAGAAAACAGAACACCATTGGAGTATATACTCTTACGAGTAAGCCTCGGGGTGTTTCTAAGAACAACAATGGAGTATATACTCTTACGAGTTAGCCTCAGGTTGTTCCCAGAAATTAGTTCTCACCTCTCGCGTTACATCTATCCCAACTGGTCATTTCCAACAATTACGAGGATTAACGATAGTTGGTATACATTTTCGCGCGGGCCGCACGGACAAGAGATTTATTCAATAACTAAGTCGTGTATTCCTTTTAAATCCTAGGCGCAATCAAAACGTAGACGTACTTAAATTGATTTACATTGAGCACGAGTATTGGTTATAAGGTTTCGTTCTTTGGAATAGGTGGTGCCTCTTTTTCTGGTTTATCTCCTTAACCCCTCGTGATGTGTGGATTTTATCACCACACACCATAACCTAAGTGAAGTTATGGGCACGAGGTTGTGGGCGGAGTTTACTAAGAACTTGAGATTATATACTATCTCACAAATTTGGCTGATTGTTGGATATGGTGAATGGGTTTATGATTGGTGCCGGGTTTCGGATCTAAGCAATAGAACAACATTGGAGTATATACCGTAACTGGTTAGCCTCGGGGTGTCTCTAGGAACAACATTGGAGTATATACTCTTACGAGTAAGCCTCGGGTTGTTCTAAATATTAGTCCTTACCTCTCGCGTTATCTCTATTCCTACTAACCATTTCTAAACGTAACTAAGCTGAATTGTAGTCGGTATATATTTTCGCGCGGGCCGCACGTCCAAGAAATTTACCGAATGATCATTTCGCGTACTCTCTGTAAATCATAAGTGCATATGAATACGGATAAATACATGAACTTAATACGACATAATCCTTTAAATAGATGGTATATCGGATTATGCATGCTTAGACCTCCCGGAATCAGACTTCATCTTCGGATGAACGAGACCCATTGCACAGTCGAGAGCCTCTGCACCACGTACCATCGGGTCCAAAGGAAATAAATAAAACTTAGTCAAATTTTCGTGTTTATTGTGCATTAAAAACTGTAAAGGACTAACAACCACTACTTAGCTTGCATAACCTCTTTTTAGGCTTTATGATACTCGGATTTCACTACCGAGTACCCTAACCTAAGTGAAGTTAGGGGCATAAGATCGAAGAAGAGGTCATTCTTTTCATTCATAGTTTAAACACGTAACTCGTTTGTTTTCTGCAGGTTCTAACGTTTTCTCTTATGCATTCACTCCATCTTTCACGTAGGATTGTTGTTTAATGCATTTTATTGCAAGAAAATGTGTGGTGCATAAATTCAATGTGAATTATGGTTTGCTTGTAAATGAACCTTGTTTATACATGTTCTAACTAAATTTTTTTTAGGTTTAGCATTATATAGTGTTAATTTGCAGAAAACGTGTGTTTTAAGTTTATTACATTCTTGTGCATAGCCCCTAAAATCAATTAAATCAATTGCATTACTTAGTAAAATACATATAGTGTCTTAACTATTATAAATTTTGTGTATTAGTAGTTTTTACGTATTTGTGTGTATTTATAGTATGTTTTGATAGTTTTACTATTTTATTTGTTATCCCTTTGTTTTCTAAATATGCTTTACAATTTTGGTTAGTATTCCTCTATATATCTCATATTAATTGTTGATACTAACACTTGGTCTTTGGTGGATGTCAGGCTAATGAATGTCCGATCGGAATCCTGGACCATCTAGAACAAAGTTTGAGGAGATCGCAGAGAGAATCGCGAGACTTAAAGCTCAAACTGACATCCTGGATCATCCCATCATCGAGGAAGGTTCCGAGTCTTCACATTCATCAACCGACCATACTTTAGCTTCATCAACCGACCACAATTCAGAAGTAGAAGCACAACAAGTCAACATGGCCAATGCAGGACAATCTCTTCGCCAGCGCACCTGCTCAACCGAATGGAGCAGCGGGCCTTCGAGCATTGCTTTTCCACAACCGGAGGAAAACATGAAGGATATCGAGCTAAAGAGTGGCTTCCTCCACCGACTACCCATTTTTCACGGACTTTCCAATGAAGATCCGAACAAGCATCTCAAACAATTCCAATTTGTTTGCAACAGCATGAAGCCATCTGATGCTGATACGGAGCTCTTCAAGCTGAAGGCATTTCCATTCACCCTAGTCGACAGGGCCGAGTCTTGGCTAATGGAACTACCGCCGAACCATATTACCTCATGGAAGCAACTTGCGGATATGTTCCTAGCGAAGTACTTCCCGGCCTCAAAGATCACCGTCTTGAGAAAGCAAATCACTGGCATCACACAGAAACCGGACGAGACCTTCGGCCAATACTACGACCGATTCAAGGTTTTATGTGCCACTTGCCCATCGCATGGATTCTCCGAGACCAATCTCATGAATTACTTTTACGATGGTCTCAAGCCGATCGATAGGGAATTGCTGGATGCAGCAGCCACCGGTGCATTCATGGACTTAACCGAAACCGAAGCTAGAGCTCTTCTAGAGAATCGGGCGAATAATGATGCACAATACGGAATGTCCAACAGACGAGCAGTCGGTGAGGCGAGTTCAACAACCGACGCGGACGAGAAGTACGACAAACTAGCTCATATGCTAGAGAAGGTGTTAGAACTCGAGACGACAAGAGCGAAGGCAACTCAACGGCCTGTTTGCGGCATATGTCAAACACACGGTCACCACAATGACCAATGCCCTCAAGCGCAGGAGCAGGCAAGCGAGCCGGAGCACGCTAACGCCATCGGCGGATATCAGGGAGGACAACGGTATAACAACTACAACAACTATGTCAACCGTGATCATCCAGGTTTTAGATGGAGCAGCAACGAGGGAACTTTGAACCCTCCAGCATCTCAACCTCAACAAAGCTACCAACGCCCTCCATTTCAACCACGACCACCGATGCAGCATGGTTCGTCATCACAACCCTTCACCAATCCGGATTACGATAAGATGTTGTCGCAACTTTCGGCCTCAACTCAAGTTCTCCTCGACGGACAATCGAAGACAAAGGAGACACTTGACTCACATGGCCGCGACATCACCGAAGTGAAGAAGCAGCTTGGCCAGCTTGTTGATTTCATGGGCCAAATCAAGGAAACCGGTCGGCTTCCACCTCAAACCACTCCTAATCAAAGAAACGTGAATGCTATAGTCACAAGGAGTGGGAAGATACTTGAGGAACCAAAGACCAAGCGATCTCATCTTGATGAAGTCACCATCGAGGACATCACCAACGAAGAAGAAGATGAGATCGATCCGGCAATTCAAGAGGCCGAGAAAAAGAAGGTGACGCCTACTGTCACCAAGGCACAATCACCTCCACAACCTACCCCAATCAAAGGTAAAAGCCCTATTCCTTCAAATACGGTGATTACTAATTCTCCGTTTGCTGTTGCACCTTTCCCAAGCAGATTAGCAAAATCAAAGAAGAAGGATGCCCAATATGAAGATATCCTGGACATCTTCCGAAAGGTGCAAGTGAATTTGCCCTTGATCGAGTGCATAAAGCAAGTGCCTATATACGCCAAGTTTCTGAAAGAATTATGCACTCAGAGGAGGCAAACTCGAGAGAAGGAGGTCGTGAAGGTGAACGCAACCGTTTCGGCGGTTTTGCAGCGTCGGCTACCCCCAAAACTGAAGGACCCAGGGAGCTTTGCAGTTCCTTGCGTAATCGGTGACAACCATTTCCAAGATGTGATGCTTGATCTTGGAGCCTCAATCAACGTCATGCCATACTATCTTTTCGAATCGATGGAGCTTGGAGATCTCAAGCAAGATGGTGTTGTCATCCAGTTAGCCGATCGCACCCACAAGTATCCGAGGGGATACGTAGAAGACGTTCTCGTACAAGTCAACAACTTGATATTCCCAGCCGATTTCTACATAGTTGACATGGAAGAGAGTCCACTGAACACCACGCCATTGCTACTTGGGCGACCTTTCATGCGGACTGCGAGGACGAAGATTGATGTTTTCCAAGGCACTTTCTCCATGGAGATTGATGGAGAAAGAATCGAGTTCAACATCCTGGACGGGATGAAGTTTCCAATGTCGAGCGTAGCTGCCATTTCGACATACGATCCTGTGGATACCTTAGCACAAGGTTACCTCGACACCATCAACGAGGATGAACTCGACATGGCCATTCAACTTGGACATGACGGCCTTCTCGAGGCCTTACTAGAGCTTGAACCTCGTATTCAAGACATGGCCATGGCCCTAAATGCGGCACCACGAAAAGTAAGCTTTTCTCCTCCTTTACCAATTACTTTTGGTACTAATAAAATGGTTCCTTCCATCGTAGAAGCTCCAGTTTTAGAACTCAAGCTACTACCGGACCATCTGAAGTATGCATACTTGGGCGAGAATGAAACTTTACCGGTCATTATTTCGTCCGCGCTAGAAAAGGAACTGGAGGAGAAGCTCGTGAGTGTGCTCAAGAGGTACAAACCCGCAATAGGCTGGACACTCGCGGACATCAAGGGAATAAATCCAGCAACCTGTGTGCATAGGATTTTCCTTGAAGAAGGCACCAAGCCTACGCGGGAAGCACAACGTCGGCTCCACCCTCCGATGATGGAGGTGGTAAAAAAGGAGGTAATTAAACTCATGGACTGTGGAGTTATTTACCCTATTTCTGATAGCCGTTGGGTTTCCCCAGTGCAGGTTGTACCTAAGAAATCGGGAATCACCGTCGTCGAGAATCTGGAAAATGAACTTGTGCCACAACGGACGATCACTGGACACCGAGTGTGCATTGATTACCGGAAGCTCAACGCCGCAACCCGCAAGGATCATTTTCCCTTACCATTCATCGACCAAATGCTGGAAAGATTAGCCGGCCATGCATTTTATTGTTTTCTCGACGGATACTCCGGCTACAACCAAATTAGCATTGCGGAGGAAGATCAAGAAAAGACAACGTTCACTTGCCCTTTCGGAACGTTTGCATATCGCCGAATGCCATTTGGACTATGTAATGCACCAGGTACATTTCAACGTTGCATGCTCTCAATTTTCTCCGAATACATTGAAAAAATTATTGAAGTATTCATGGACGACTTTAGTGTATTTGGGAGTGATTTTAATGCATGTTTAAACAATTTAGAAACTATTTTAAAAAGATGCGTTGAAACGAACTTGGTGCTTAATTGGGAGAAGTGCCATTTCATGGTTACGCAAGGGATAGTGTTAGGTCATATTATTTCCGAAAAAGGGTTAGAAGTAGATAAATCTAAAGTAGATCTTGTGCGTCACTTACCCTCTCCAACTTCGGTTAGAGAGATTCGTTCATTTCTTGGACACGCAGGATTTTATCGTAGGTTTATCAAGGACTTTTCCCACATCTCTCGCCCCTTGTGTAAACTGCTGCAAAAGGAGACCCCGTTCGTCTTTGATGAAGAATGCAACGCTGCCTTCAACAAGTTAAAGGAGCTTCTTACGAGCGCTCCTATTTTGTGCAGCCCTGATTGGTCTCTGCCATTTGAACTCATGTGCGACGCCTCGGATTATGCCGTAGGAGCCGTCTTGGGTCAGCGGAAGGACAAGAAGCCTTGCGTAATCTATTACGCCTCTCGGACGCTTGATGAAGCGCAAAGAAATTATACTACCACCGAGAAGGAGTTTCTTGCCGTGGTTTTTGCTTTAGATAAATTTCGATCTTATTTACTTCAAACTAAAGTAACTGTGTTTATCGATCATGCAGCTTTGAAGTATCTAATGCTCAAGAAGGACGCAAAACCACGACTTATCAGATGGATACTTCTACTCCAAGAATTCAACATCGAAATCAAGGACAAGAAGGGAGTAGAAAACGTCGTCGCTGACCACCTATCACGTTTGATAGGTGACCATGAGCCTGTCGAGATTGAAGAAACTTTTCCGGATGAAAAACTCTTCGGAATTGAGGTAACTACTTCGGAAACTCCTTGGTATGCAGATATCGTAAATTACTTAGTTACCGGTGAGTTTCCGTCTACCATGCATAAATTTCAACGTGACAAACTTAAGCATAATGCTAGAACCTTTATCTGGGATGAGCCTTATTTGTGGAAACAATGCTCCGATTTAGTAATTAGGAGATGTATCCCGGATAGTGAGTTTAAGCCCATTCTAGACTTTTGTCACAATGAAGCATGTGGGGGACACTTTGGTTCTAGGAGGACAGCCCTTAAGATTTTAGATTGCGGTTTCTTTTGGCCTAGTTTATTTCGCGATGCTCATGCATATTGTGCTGCATGTGATAAGTGCCAGAGATTCGGTAATTTAGGCCCTAGAGATCAAATGCCACAACACTACATATTTAATGTTGAAATTTTTGATGTGTGGGGTATTGATTTTATGGGACCATTTCCTCCCTCCAATGGTTTTACTTATATCTTACTCGCAGTAGATTATGTTTCTAAATGGGTGGAGGCAAAGGCCACCCGTACTAATGATTCGCGAGTTGTTGCAGATTTCCTACGAACTAACATTTTCAGTAGATTTGGAATGCCACGCGTTCTAATCAGCGATGGAGGAAGTCACTTTTGCAACCGCACGGTGGAAGCACTAATGAGGAAGTATGGCGTAAAACACAAGGTTTCCACACCATACCACCCTCAAACAAATGGAATGGCTGAAGTTTCCAACCGTGAGATCAAGAAGATTTTGGAGCGAACCGTCCGTCCAAACCGGAAAGATTGGAGTCAATGCTTAGACGATGCATTGTGGGCTTACAGGACTGCCTACAAGACCCCCATTGGTATGTCACCTTTCCGATTAATTTATGGAAAGGCGTGCCATCTTCCGGTTGAATTAGAGCACAAGGCATGGTGGGCCGTGAAGAAATTCAACATCGATCGAGATGCCGCAGGCTTGCATCGGAAGCTTCAACTTTGTGAACTTGAAGAAATCAGAAATGATGCTTTCGACAATGCGTGGATCTACAAAGAGAAGACGAAAAAGATCCACGATCAGATGATTCGCGGGAAGAGTTTTGAACCGGGGCAGAAAGTATTGCTTTTCAATTCAAGACTTAAGCTCTTTCCGGGAAAGCTTCGCTCTCGATGGATGGGGCCATTCATAGTTTCTCAAGTTCTACCTCATGGAGCAATTCTCATTCGATCTATCGACAAAGGTAGTGAGTTCAAAGTAAATGGCCATCGCTTGAAGCCCTATTTTGAGGCATTTGCGGAGCACACAGTGGAGGAGATGCAACTCCAAGAACCGGCCATTTCAAAAACAAAATGATGCATCACGTCCAAAGCTAACGACGTAAAACGAGCGCTCATTGGGAGGCAACCCAATAGGGAGACAACAGATTTGTTTTCTTCTCCCCTTTTACTTAATTTAATGGCTTTTGTATTTTAAACTAGAATTTTCGTAGATCCTATACTCCATGTTTAATTCTATACTGTTACTTTACTACATTGAGGGCAATGTAGAGTTTAAGTGTGGGGGAAGGGTTTATAATTTAATTGTGTCTAAATTAGTGTTTTTCAGAGTCTTTAGGATGCCCTTAGCTAGTCGATGATGAAATTTGACCGATACGAACACATGGCGTATAAATCACATGCATCGAATTCTTGTGCTAATTGAGATATTCTATATGTTTTTAACATGTAGTAGATATGAATTGCAAAAACATGGTACAGAAATCGCATGCTTGAATAAGTTTTTAATCATATGAACCCTATGTGAGCTTTTGAGCTATCTGTTCTTTATTCGAGTGAATATACATCCATTTCGTAGCTACTAGCTTATATATGCCTCATTTGATTGCTTGCCATAGATTTTAATGAACTAGAGAATACTAGAACTTACTCATGTCAATTTGCAAAGCTTTTAAGTTGATACATACTTTGATTTTGGAAATGATTAAAGGCATTTAGGATTTTCCACCACATTGCCATATATCCATGTATCCCATTTGTACGCACAAGTTGCGACACCCCTAGATAAACCAATTGAGCCCACGTTAAGCTTTTCTTTTATCACCATATATACCTAAACACTTACCCTAGTATAGAATATCCTTACCTTTGTTCCGGAAACTTGGTGAGAATTTTTCGAAACTAGCACATAAGATTATGGTTTGGTAAGAAAGATTGAAAGAGTTAATGTGAGTAAGGGGAAAGACTTGTCCAAATAACTTAAAAAGTATGAAATTGCCAAAAAGAAAAGAAAAAATATTTGAGAGAATGAAAAGAAAAAAAATTATTATCTCTCATGGCAATATGTTGTGTTCTAAGAATAAACCATTTGGATTAACGTCCCCCTTATTTGCGGATTTGGAGATTACGATAAATTGAAGGCCCAAAAATAGAACAAAATATGGCCTTTGTCCTGTCCGAAAAGCTCAAATGGTAGATTAGTGCATTGAAGTATACATGGTAACATTCAAATGGAGATGGAGGACTGAATATGGTGCTAGACTAAGTCGTTGGAACGTTTTTATCACCACATATCTAAATTTCGAATGCCTTAGCCTTAACCCCATTACAACCTCACTAAAAGTCCTTTATGATCCTTAAAATGAGTAGCTTTCAATTAGTAGAGTAAGTTGCATGAGTAAGCTTATGGTTTTGGTTCATTTGTGCAAATAATCAAACTTTATTCATGTGGTTTTCATTTCAATTCATATACACTTTAAGTGAACCATTTTCATGAGTGAAAAATATGATGAGTGCATCCTTGTGAGTTGATTAAACCTTTATTCAAAGCATGCACAGCTATAACATAACCATTGTTTTCTCTATGTCTTACTTGTTCATTACATAAATTATATCGCAATTATCTCTTGAATTCGTTGAGCATACACGTTGAAATTCATGTGAGCCATCGCCATATACTTATGCAAATTCTGAGACAAATTTTAGCTAAGGGCTTAGTTGTTCTTTCTTTTGTTTTAAATTCTTAGAGAGTCTTAGTTTAACTTAGTGTTTGCTAAGGGACTAGCAAAGTCTAAGTGTGGGGGAATTTGATATACGCATTTTATGCCCGCTTCTTAACGCATTTCCCTTTTCGTTTAGCTATGTTATTATCTTAGTTTTTATGTTTTCCTTACTTAAATTGTTATTTTGAAGATATTTACGGTGGAGATTAATAACGGCGCAATTCGGAGGAATTTCGGCGATTTTGCGATTTTTGCGATTTCGGACCACGAAAAATGGGCCGGCCCAAAAAGCAAATTATGGGCCGATTTCTCAACTCTTGTTTCGGCCCATTAACAAGCCCAAACCCATGTAATTCGGCCTAGATGCCTTTTGGTGAAGAGGAAAAGTCTTGTTTTGAAAGGGCAAGTCAACATTATCAAGCTAATAATCACAAATGGTGACTACACATGGTGATTCATGCTTAGGGTTCCCAAATGGTGACTACACTAGGTGACTCTTGCTTTGCATTGAATGAAAAGATGACTTGCCATGGTGACAAGCTAGGTGATTCATGCTTAGGGTTCGGCAATGGTGACTAAGTGTGTGACTAAGTGTGTGACTTGCCTTAATGATCATTGCATGCATTAAATGGAGGAGGCAAGGTGGAAGAGAGAAGGCATGAATCCCTTGCCTATATAAGGGAGGAGGCCAGCCATAAAACAGATCCATCACTCATTTTACTAAGCCAAAGCTCTACACAAATACTCCTCCACCATTAAACACTTGAAGGTTCACACAAAGCCGAAGCATCCATCTCCTCCATTCCAAGCCGAAGCATCTCCTCCTCCATTCCAAACCGAAGCATCCATCTCCTCCTCCAAGCCGAAGCTATCATCCTCCATCCCTCACAATACGCTAAGTCCCTTGTGAAGGAAAGCCATCTCCACCGTAGTTCATCAAGCACTCAAGACAAAAAGTGTAACCATGATCTTCACTTTCATTTCTTTAGCTTTGTATTTGAATCTTTTGATGTATTGGAATAACAAGTTTAGATTTGTGTATCAAATGAAGAACAAGTTTAGATTTGTGTTTTATGTGTTTAAACAGATTTGTAATATGCATGTGTTTATGATTTCTAGCCTTTTATGCATGTTTGATACAATCTTAAAGCTTCGAATGCATGTGTTAGAAAATACGCTAAGTCCCTCTCTTTCGCATGTTTCGATGATCGTATGTTGTTTAGGATGTTTATACGCTAAGTTGCATTCCTACTCAATTATTAAGCATGTGTATTTAGTTAGAAGTTATGAATTTCGTAACTTACAAAAAGGTTTGATGCATGAAAAGGGTAGGCTAATAAGATGAGATGATCACATGTAATTAGTAGTGTAACTTCTTATTTTTAGCAAGCATAATTAGACTTTAAGTTTCTTGATTGTTGAAACTTGTCTATGAGTAAAACATGTTAGATGCCTAAGAGTTTTAGTTGTGTTTGCATGTTATGTACTTTAATTTCGTAGATTAAACAACCAACTTCCAATCCCCCCAAACATTTACATTTCCGCTTATTAACGAAACCATGCATGCGCCCTTAATTCCCCGGATAAAGAACGATCCCTACTCGCCAATATTATAAATGACAAAAGAAGGGTTTAAATTGCAATGCGCGTAATCGATGTTTTTAGGGTCGACTTTGTGTTATCGTGAAAGCATGTTTTGCGTGTATCAAAAGTAATGAGATTTGAGTGAGATAAAATGGACGAAAATGGATCCCCACATATATTTGGATTAATTACAAGTTGATGAACCTCTTTTTGAGTCAAAACTCAATTCGAAAATAGAATCTTATTTTATCCTCAAGATCGCTAGGTTTTGCAATGGAGCACGTTGGTAGCCTTGTTGAGGTGCCAGAGGGTTTAAACATCCCTCATTGCTACTCCACTTGAAACCCGGATGATCTCGGTGATACGCGCAAAACATGCATTCACGTTAACTTAAAAACACAGATTACGCGCATTGCAATTTAAACCCTTCTTTTGTCATTTGTAATATTGGCGAGTAGGGATCGTTCTTTATCCGGGGAATTAAGGGCGCATGCATGGTTTCGTTAATAAGCGGAAATGTAAATGTTTGGGGGGATTGGAAGTTGGTTGTTTAATCTACGAAAT
This sequence comes from Geum urbanum, assembly GCA_946800695.1. NCBI lineage: Eukaryota > Viridiplantae > Streptophyta > Magnoliopsida > Rosales > Rosaceae > Geum > Geum urbanum. Next base: position 12,297,752 of record OX327017.1, on the reverse strand, counting down.
TAAAGTACAAAAACATGCAAACACAACTAAAACTCTTAGGCATCTAACATGTTTTACTCATAGACAAGTTTCAACAATCAAGAAACTTAAAGTTTAATTATGCTTGCTAAAAATAAGAAGTTACACTACTAATTACATGTGATCATCTCATCTTATTAGCCTACCCTTTTCATGCATCAAACCTTTTTGTAAGTTACAAAATTCATAACTTCTAACTAAATATACATGCTTAATAATTGAGTAGGAATGCAACTTAGCGTATAAACATCCTAAACAACATACGATCATCGAAACATGCGAAAGAGAGGGACTTAGCGTATTTTCTAACACATGCTTACGAAGCTTTAAGATTGTATCAAACATGCATAAAAGGCTAGAAATCATAAACACATGCAACTTATGAATCGGTTTAAACACATAAAACACAAATCTAAACTTGTTCTTCATTTGATACATAAATGTATTCCAATACATCAAAAGGTTCAAATACAAAGCAAAAGAAATGAAAGTGAAGATCATGGTTACACTTTTTGTCTTGAATGCTTGATGATCTACGGTGGAGATGGATTTCCTTCACAAGGGACTTAGCGTATTGTGTTGGATGGAGGAGGATTGCTTCGGCTTGGATGGAGAAGATGTGCTTCGGCTTTGCTTGAGAATCCTTGAAGTGTTTATGGTGGAGGAGTATTTGTGTAGAGTTTTTGCTTGTAAAATGAGAGATGCATAATATATGGCCAGCCTCCTCTCTTATATAGGCAAGGGATGTTGCCTTCTCTCTTCCACCTTGCCTCCCTCCATTTAATGCAAGTAATGATCAATATGGCAAGTCACTCCCTTAGTCACCTTTTGTGATCATCATTTGTGAACCCTAAGCAAGAGTCACCATGCAAGTCACCATTTATAAACCCTAAGCAAGAGTCACCATGGCAAGTCACATGGCAAGTCATCTTTTGTGATGATCACAAAGCTTAGTCACTAAAATGAGTCACAAAGCTTGATATTGTTGACTTTTCAACTTCACCAAAAGGCTTCCATGCCAAAATGAATGGGTTTGGGCTTGATAATGGGCCGAAACAAGATTTGAGAAATCGGCCCATAATTTGCTTTTTGGGCCGGCCCATTTTCGGAGGTCCAAAATCGCAAAAATCGCAAAATCGCCGAAATTCCTCCAAATTGCGCCGTTATTAATCTCCACCGTAAATATCTTCAAAATAACAAATTAAATAAGGAAAACATAAAAACTAAGATAATAACATAGCTAAACGTAAAGGGAAATGCGTTAAGAAACGAGCATAAAATGCGTATATCAGAAATCAAAGTATGTATCAACTTAAAAGCTTTGCAAATTGACATGAGTAAGTTCTAGCATTCTCTAATTCATTAAAATCTATGGCAAGCAATCAAATGAGGCATATATAAGCTAGTAGCTACGAAATGGATGTACATTCACTCGAATAAAGAACAGATAGCTCAAAAGCTCACATAGGGTTCATATGATTAAAAACTTATTCAAGCATGCGATTTCTGTACCATGTTTTGCAATTCATATCTACTACATGTTAAAAACATATAGAATATCTCAATTAGCACAAGAATTCGATGCATGTGATTCATACGCCATATGTGTTCGTGTTGATCTAATTTCATCAGTGACTAGTTAAGGGCGTCCTAAAGACTCTGAAAAACACTAATTTAGACACAATTAAATTGTAAACCTTTCCCCCACACTTAAACTCTACGTTGCCCTCAATGTACTAAAGTAAAAGTATAGAATTAAACATGGAGTATAGGATCTACGAAAAATTCTAATGTAATACGCAAAAACCATTTAATTAATTAAAAGGGGAGAAGAAAACAAATCTGTTGTCTCCCTATTGGGCTGCCTCCCAATGAGCGCTCGTTTTACGTCGTTAGCTTTGGACGTGATGCATCATTTTGTTTTTGAAATGGCCGGTTCTTGGAGTTGCATCTCCTCCACGGTGTGCTCCGCAAATGCCTCAAAATAGGGCTTCAAGCGATGGCCATTTACTTTGAACTCACTACCTTTGTCGATAGATCGAATGAGAATTGCTCCATGAGGTAGAACTTGAGAAACTACGAATGGCCCCATCCATCGAGAGCGAAGCTTTCCCGGAAAGAGCTTAAGTCTTGAATTGAAAAGTAATACTTTCTGCCCAGGTTCAAAACTCTTCCCGCGAATCATCTGATCGTGGATCTTTTTCGTCTTCTCTTTGTAAATCCACGCATTGTCGAAAGCATCATTTCATATTTCTTCTAGTTCATTAAGTTGTAGCTTCCGATGCAAGCCTGCGGCATCTCGATCGATGTTGAATTTCTTCACGGCCCACCATGCCTTGTGCTCCAATTCAACCGGAAGATGGCACGCCTTTCCATAAATTAATCGGAAAGGTGACATACCAATGGGGGTCTTGTAGGCAGTCCTGTAAGCCCACAATGCATCGTCTAAGCATTGACTCCAATCTTTCCGGTTTGGACGGACGGTTCGCTCCAAAATCTTCTTGATCTCACGGTTGGAAACTTCAGCCATTCCATTGGTTTGAGGGTGGTATGGTGTGGAAACCTTGTGTTTTACGCCATACTTCCTCATGAGTGCTTCCACCGTGCGGTTGCAAAAGTGACTTCCTCCATCGCTGATTAGAACGCGTGGCATTCCAAATCTACTGAAAATGTTAGTTCGTAGGAAATCTGCAACAACTCGCGAATCATTAGTACGGGTGGCCTTTGCCTCCACCCATTTAGAAACATAATCTACTGCGAGTAAGATGTAAGTAAAACCATTGGAAGGAGGAAATGGTCCCATAAAATCAATACCCCACACATCAAATATTTCAACATTAAATATGTAGTGTTGTGGCATTTGATCTCTAGGGCCTAAATTACCGAATCTCTGGCACTTATCACATGCAGCACAATATGCATGAGCATCGCGAAATAAACTAGGCCAAAAGAAACCGCAATCTAAAATCTTAAGGGCTGTCCTCCTAGAACCAAAGTGTCCCCCACATGCTTCATTGTGACAAAAGTCTAGAATAGGCTTAAACTCACTATCCGGGATACATCTCCTAATTACTAAATCGGAGCATTGTTTCCATAAATAAGGCTCATCCCAGATAAAGGTTCTAGCATTATGCTTAAGTTTGTCACGTTGAAATTTATGCATGGTAGATGGAAACTCACCGGTAACTAAGTAATTTACGATATCTGCATACCATGGAGTTTCCGAAATAGTTACCTCAATTCCGAAGAGTTTTTCATCCGGAAAAGTTTCTTCAATCTCGACAGGCTCATGGTCACCTATCAAACGTGATAGGTGGTCAGCGACGACGTTTTCTACTCCCTTCTTATCCTTGATTTCGATGTTGAATTCTTGGAGTAGAAGTATCCATCTTATAAGCCGTGGTTTTGCGTCCTTCTTGAGCATTAGATACTTCAAAGCTGCATGATCGGTAAACACAGTTACTTTAGTTTGAAGAAAATAAGATCGAAATTTATCTAAAGCAAAAACCACGGCAAGAAACTCCTTCTCGGTGGTAGTATAATTTCTTTGCGCTTCATCAAGCGTCCGAGAGGCGTAATAGATTACGCAAGGCTTCTTGTCCTTCCGCTGACCCAAGACGGCTCCTACGGCATCATCCGAGGCGTCGCACATGAGTTCAAATGGCAGAGACCAATCAGGGCTGCACAAAATAGGAGCGCTCGTGAGAAGCTCCTTCAACTTGTTGAAGGCAGCGTTGCATTCTTCATCAAAGACGAACGGGGTCTCCTTTTGCAGCAGTTTACACAACGGGCGCGAGATGTGGGAAAAGTCCTTGATAAACCTACGATAAAATCCTGCGTGTCCAAGAAATGAACGAATCTCTCTAACCGAAGTTGGAGAGGGTAAGTGACGCACAAGATCTACTTTAGATTTATCTACTTCTAACCCTTTTTCAGAAATAATATGACCTAACACGATCCCTTGCGTAACCATGAAATGGCACTTCTCCCAATTAAGCACCAAGTTCGTTTCAACGCATCTTTGTAAAATAGTTTCTAAATTGTTTAAGCATGCATCGAAATCACTCCCAAATACACTAAAGTCGTCCATGAATACTTCAATAATTTTTTCAATGTACTCGGAGAAAATTGAGAGCATGCAACGTTGAAATGTACCTGGTGCGTTACACAGTCCAAATGGCATGCGGCGATAGGTAAACGTTCCGAAAGGGCACGTGAACGTTGTCTTTTCTTGATCCTCCTCCGCAATGCTAATTTGGTTGTAGCCGGAATATCCGTCGAGAAAACAATAAAATGCATGGCCGGCTAATCTTTCCAGCATTTGGTCGATGAATGGTAAGGGAAAATGATCCTTGCGGGTTGCAGCGTTTAGCTTCCGGTAATCAATGCACACTCGGTGTCCAGTGATCGTCCGTTGTGGCACAAGTTCATTTTCCAGATTCTCGACGACGGTGATTCCCGATTTCTTAGGTACAACCTGCACTGGGGAAACCCAACGGCTATCAGAAATAGGGTAAATAACTCCACAGTCCATGAGTTTAATTACCTCCTTTATTACCACCTCCATCATCGGAGGGTGGAGCCGACGTTGCGCTTCCCGCGTAGGTTTGGTGCCTTCTTCAAGGAAAATCCTATGCACACAGGTTGCTGGATTTATTCCCTTGATGTCCGCGAGTGTCCAGCCTATTGCGGGTTTGTACCTCTTGAGCACACTCACGAGCTTCTCCTCCTGCTCCTCTTCTAGCGCGGACGAAATAATGACGGGTAAAGTGTCATTCTCGCCCAAGTACGCATACTTCAGATGGTCCGGTAGTAGCTTGAGTTCTAAAACTGGAGCTTCTACGATGGAAGGAACCATTTTATTAGTACCAAAAGTAATTGGTAAAGGAGGAGAAAAGCTTACTTTTCGTGGTGCCGCATTTAGGGCCATGGCCATGTCTTGAATACGAGGTTCAAGCTCTAGTAAGGCCTCGAGAAGGCCGTCATGCCCAAGTTGAATGGCCATGTCGAGTTCATCTTCATTGATGGTGTCGAGGTAGCCTTGTGCTAAGGTATCCACGGGATCGTATGTCGAAATGGCAGCTACGCTCGACATTGGAAACTTCATCCCGTCCAGGATGTTGAACTCGATTCTTTCTCCATCAATCTCCATGGAGAAAGTGCCTTGAACCACATCAATCTTCGTTCTCGCAGTCCGCATGAAAGGTCGCCCAAGCAGTAGTGGCGTGGTGTTTAGTGGACTCTCTTCCATGTCAACTATATAGAAATCGGCTGGGAATATCAAGTTGTTGACTTGCACGAGAACGTCTTCTACGTATCCCCTCGGATACTTGTGGGTGCGATCGGCTAATTGGATGACAACACCATCTTGCTTGAGATCTCCAAGCTCCATCGATTCGAAAAGATAGTAAGGCATGACGTTGATGGAAGCTCTGAGATCAAGCATCACGTCTTTGAAGTGGTTGTCACCGATTACGCAAGGAACTGCAAAGCTCCCTGGGTCCTTCAGTTTTGGGGGTAGCCGACGCTGCAAAACCGCCGAAACGGTTGCGTTCACCTTCACAACCTCCTTCTCTCGAGTTTGCCTCCTCTGTGTGCATAATTCTTTCAGAAACTTTGCGTATATCGGCACCTGTTTTATGCACTCGATCAAGGGCAAATTCACTTGCACCTTTCAGAAGATGTCCAAAATATCTTCATATTGGGCGTCCTTCTTCTTCGATTTTGATAATCTGCTAGGGAAAGGTGCAACAGCAAACGGAGAATTAGTAATAACCGTATTTGAAGGAATATGGTTCTTACCTTTGATTGGGGTAGGTTGTGGAGGTGATTGTGCCTTGGTGACATTAGGCGTCACCTTCTGTTTTTCGGCCTCTTGAGTAGCCGGATCGATCTCATCTTCTTCTTCGTTGGTGATGTCCTCAATGGTGACTTCATCAAGATGAGATCGCTTGGTCTTTGGTTCCTCAAGTATCTTCCCACTCCTTGTGACTATAGCATTCACGTTTCTTTGATTTGGAGTGGTTTGAGGTGGAAGCCGACCGGTTTCCTTGATTTGGCCCATGAAATCAACAAGTTGGCCAAGCTGCTTCTTCACTTCGGTGATGTCGCGGCCATGTGAGTCAAGTGTCTCCTTTGTCTTCGATTGTCCGTCGAGGAGAACTTGAGTGGAGGCCGAAAGTTGCGACAACATTTTGTCGTAATCCGGATTGGTGAAGGTTTGAGATGACGAACCATGCTGCATCGGTGGCCTTGGTTGAAATGGAGGGCGTTGGTAGCTTTGTTGAGGTGCTGGAGGGTTCAAAGTGCCCTCGTTGCTGCTCCATCTAAAAGCCGGATGATCACGGTTGACATAGTTGTTATAATTGTTATACCGTTGTCCTCCCTGATATCCGCCGATGGCGTTAGCGTGCTCCGGCTCGCTTGCTTGTTCCGGCACTTGAGGGCACTGGTCGTTGTGGTGACCTTGTGTTTGACATATGCCACAAACAGGCCGTTGAGTTGCCTTCGCTCTTGTCGTCTCGAGTTCTAAAACCTTCTCTAGCATATGAGCTAGTTTGTCGTATTTTTCGTCTGCGTCGGTTGTAGAACTCGCTTCACCGACTGCTCGTCTGTTGGACATTCCATATTGTGCATCATTATTCGCCCGATTCTCTAGAAGAGCTCTAGCTTCGGTTTCGGTTAAGTCCATGAATGCACCGGTGGCTGCTGCATCCAGCAATTCCCTATCAATCGGCTTGAGACCATCGTAAAAGTAATTCATGAGATTGGTCTCGGAAAATCCATGCGATGGGCAAGTGGCACACAAAACTTTGAATCGGTCGTAGTATTGGCCGAAGGTCTCGTCCGGTTTCTGTGTGATGCCAGTGATTTGCTTTCTCAAGACGGTGATCTTTGAGGCCGGGAAGTACTTCGCTAGGAACATATCCGCAAGTTGCTTCCATGAGGTAATATGGTTCGGCGGTAGTTCCATTAGCCAAGACTCGGCCCTGTCGACTAGGGTGAATGGAAATGCCTTCAGCTTGAAGAGCTCCGTATCAGCATCAGATGGCTTCATGCTGTTACAAACAAATTGGAATTGTTTGAGATGCTTGTTCGGATCTTCATTGGAAAGTCCATGAAAAATGGGTAGTCGGTGGAGGAAGCCACTCTTTAGCTCGATATCCTTCATGTTTTCCTCCGGTTGTGGAAAAGCAATGCTCGAAGGCCCACTGCTCCATTCGGTTGAGCAGGTGCGCTGGCGAAGAGATTGTCCTGCATTGGCCATGTTGACTTGTTGTGCTTCTGCTTCTGAATTGTGGTCGGTTGATGAGGCTAAAGTATGGTCGGTTGATGAATGTGAAGACTCGGAAACTTCCTCGATGATGGGATGATCCAGGATGTCAGTTTGAGCTTTAAGTCTCGCTATTCTCTCTGCGATCTCCTCAAACTTTGTTCTAGATGGTCCAGGATCTTGATCGGACATTCATTAGCCTGAGCATCCACCAAAGACCAAGTGTTAGTATCAACAAAGAATTTGGGATGAATATAGGAATACTAACCAAAATTTGTAAGGCATAATTAGAAAACAAAGCGATAACAAATAAAATAGTAAAACAATCAAAGCATACTATAAATACTCACAAATACATAAAAACTACTAAAACACACAAAATGTATAATAGTTAAGACACTAGATAATGCTAAACCTAAGAATTTAGTTAGAACACATATAAACAAAGTTCAAATACAAGCAAACAATAATTCACATTGAATTTATGCATCACACATTTTTTTTTCAATAAAATGCATTAAACAACAATCCTACGTGAAATATGGAGTGCATGCATAAGAGAAAACGTTAGAACCTGCAGAAAACACACGAGTTACGTGCTAAAAAAATTGAATGCAAAGAATGACCTCTTCTTCGATCTTATGTCCCTAACTTCACTTAGGTTAGGGTACTCGGTAGTGAAATCCGAGTATCATAAAACCTTAGAGAGGTTATGCAAGCTAAGTAACGTTTGTTAGTCCTTTACAGTTTTTAATGCACAATTAAACACACAAATTTGACTAAGTTTTATTTATTTCCTTTGGCCCCGATGGTACGTGGTGCAGAGGCTCTCGACTGTGCAATGGGTCTCGTTCATCCGAAGATGAAGTCTGATTCCAGGAGGTCTAAGCATGCATAATCCGATATACCATCTATTTAAAGGATTATGTCGTATTTATCAAGTTCGTATTTATCCGTATTCGTATGCACTTATGATTTACAGAGAGTACGCGAAATGATCATTCGGTAAATTTCTTGGACGTGCGGCCCGTGCGAAAATATATACCGACTACAATTCAGCTTAGTTACGTTTAGAAATGGTTAGTAGGAATAGAGATAACGCGAGAGGTAAGGACTAATATTTAGAACAACCCGAGGCTTACTCGTAAGAGTATATACTCCAATGTTATTCCTAGAGACACCCCGAGGCTAACTAGTTACGGTATATACTCCAATGGTGTTCTATTGCTTAGATCCGAAACCCGGCACCAATCATAAACCCATTCACCATATCCAACAATCAGCCAAATTTGTGAGATAGTATATAATCTCAAGTTCTTAGTAAACTCCGCCCACAACCTCGTGCCCATAACTTCACTTAGGTTATGGCGTGTGGTGATGAAATCCACACATCACGAGGGGTTAAGGAGATAAACCAGAAAAAGAGGCACCACCTATTCCAAAGAACGAAACCTTATAACCAATACTCGTGCTCAATGTAAATCAATTTAAGTACGTCTACGTTTTGATTGCGCCTATGATTTAAAAGGAATACACGACTTAGTTATTGAATAAATCTCTTGTCCGTGCGGCCCGCACGAAAATGTATACCAACTATCGTTAATCCTCGTAATTGTTGGAAATGACCAGTTGGGATAGATGTAACGCGAGAGGTGAGAACTAATTTCTGGGAACAACCTGAGGCTAACTCGTAAGAGTATATACTCCAATGTTGTTCTTAGAAACACCCCGAGGCTTACTCGTAAGAGTATGTACTCCATTGGTGTTCTGTTTTCTTAGTTCAAAACCCGTCACCATTCATAACCCTTCTAGACATCATAACCAACTCTTACTCGAATTCACAAGATAGTATACAATCTCAAGTGTTTGTAAACTCCGCCCACAACCTCGTGCCCATAACTTCACTTAGGTTATGGCGTGTGGTGATGAAATCCACACATCACGAAGGGTTAAGGAGATAGACAAACAAAAGAGGCACCACCTATTCCATAGAGATTTATTTAATAACTAAGTACTAGTACTCAAATTAAATCAAAGACTATCCTTTAACATGAAAATAAATTATGCAAGTGTAAAAAAACTAAGTATCAATAAATTCGTCTAAGTAAAAGTATGCATTGTAAACATGTATGTAAATTTCTTTAAGTATAAACAAGAATGAACAAGTATGTACTTCGAAAATTTAGACATGCTTTTAATCACAAATGTACAACGAAATCATACAAAAACATTCTAACTCCCCGGCAACGGCGCCAAAAATTGATACGCGCAAAACATGCATTCACGTTAACTTAAAAACACAGATTACGCGCATTGCAATTTAAACCCTTCTTTTGTCATTTGTAATATTGGCGAGTAGGGATCGTTCTTTATCCGGGGAATTAAGGGCGCATGCATGGTTTCGTTAATAAGCGGAAATGTAAATGTTTGGGGGGATTGGAAGTTGGTTGTTTAATCTACGAAATTAAAGTACAAAAACATGCAAACACAACTAAAACTCTTAGGCATCTAACATGTTTTACTCATAGACAAGTTTCAACAATCAAGAAACTTAAAGTTTAATTATGCTTGCTAAAAATAAGAAGTTACACTACTAATTACATGTGATCATCTCATCTTATTAGCCTACCCTTTTCATGCATCAAACCTTTTTGTAAGTTACGAAATTCATAACTTCTAACTAAATATACATGCTTAATAATTGAGTAGGAATGCAACTTAGCGTATAAACATCCTAAACAACATACGATCATCGAAACATGCGAAAGAGAGGGACTTAGCGTATTTTCTAACACATGCTTACGAAGCTTTAAGATTGTATCAAACATGCATAAAAGGCTAGAAATCATAAACACATGCAACTTATGAATCGGTTTAAACACATAAAACACAAATCTAAACTTGTTCTTCATTTGATACATAAATGTATTCCAATACATCAAAAGGTTCAAATACAAAGCAAAAGAAATGAAAGTGAAGATCATGGTTACACTTTTTGTCTTGAATGCTTGATGATCTACGATGGAGATGGATTTCCTTCACAAGGGACTTAGCGTATTGTGTTGGATGGAGGAGGATTGCTTCGGCTTGGATGGAGAAGATGTGCTTCGGCTTTGCTTGAGAATCCTTGAAGTGTTTATGGTGGAGGAGTATTTGTGTAGAGTTTTTGCTTGTAAAATGAGAGATGCATAATATATGGCCAGTCTCCTCTCTTATATAGGCAAGGGATGTTGCCTTCTCTCTTCCACCTTGCCTCCCTCCATTTAATGCAAGTAATGATCAATATGGCAAGTCACTCCCTTAGTCACCTTTTGTGATCATCATTTGTGAACCCTAAGCAAGAGTCACTATGCAAGTCACCATTTATAAACCCTAAGCAAGAGTCACCATGGCAAGTCACATGGCAAGTCATCTTTTGTGATGATCACAAAGCTTAGTCACTAAAATGAGTCACAAAGCTTGATATTGTTGACTTTTCAACTTCACCAAAAGGCTTCCATGCCAAAATGAATGGGTTTGGGCTTGATAATGGGCCGAAACAAGATTTGAGAAATCGGCCCATAATTTGCTTTTTGGGCCGGCCCATTTTCGGAGGTCCAAAATCGCAAAAATCGCAAAATCGCCGAAATTCCTCCAAATTGCGCCGTTATTAATCTCCACCGTAAATATCTTCAAAATAACAAATTAAATAAGGAAAACATAAAAACTAAGATAATAACATAGCTAAACGTAAAGGGAAATGCGTTAAGAAACGAGCATAAAATGCGTATATCACTCGGTTGCCAAAATTGTTGTTCTTGTAGTTGTTGTAATATTGCTACTCCCTCATTGGCTCCCTTGATATCCGCCAATTGCATTTACTTGCTCCGCCTCATTAGTTTGCTTCGTCATTGTAGGGCATTGATCAATATGGTGCCCTTGCATTTGGCAAACGCCACAAACAGGTCCTAGGCTTGCCTTGGCTCTCTTAGTCTCTAGTTCTATCACTTTTTCAAGCATGGAAGCTAACTTATCATATTTCTCATCCGTTGATACGAACCTCACCAACAACTGTGATGAAACCCGATAAAAGTGGACCGAACACCAAGAACGCGAAGACAAAGCTTGTTGAGTTTAGACCCCACACCTAAAGAGATGGGAACCTAAGACTATGAAAGGGACAAGCTCCACACAGAGAAATGCACCCACTAATTTCTAAGTGATAAGCTTGGGTTTGAGCGCCACAAGTTTTACCTTGATAAGCTCAGAAAGAGTTCTAATAAGAACCAAGAAGAACACAAGTTCTCACAATTTTCATCTATGATAATCTGATTACAAACAAAGCAAAGCTCTCGTTATATAGGAATATAGGAGAGAACAAAAATCAAAACAGAAAATTAGAAGTTATGGCCTTTAATTGCTAATTAAGGCCCATAATGCTAAGAAATAAAACTGATCATAAAATAAGAAATAAAACTGATCATAAAATCTGAGAATAAAGATCAGATCAATGCTCCCTTTATTCTCTCCGTATTATTCTCCCTTAATTCGTGCTCCTTAATTGTTGCCCTTCATGACGACCTCCATGACATGCACAAATTTAGCTTCCTCTTTGATAATTTCAGAATTATCTCCACTCTCTTGAATCAGCCCATTAAGTGCTTCCTGGAACTTCCGGGCCCTAGCTCTTGTAATTGGGCCACTTGGTAATGATAAAGATTCTACGGCATCCTTAGCACCATGTCCACGTGCATGATCCGCATTGCCGCCATGCCCATGTTCATTTCCATAATCATCTGGGTTTGCATCATCCGTCCCTTGCTTTGAACTCACTTCATGCCTTGATTTTCGTGGAGCCATTGAGCATCATTGTACGAGCTTCCGCTTCATCTAAGTCCATGAATGCTCTGGTTGCAGCGGCATCAAGAAGCTCTCTATCAATTGTTTTCAGACCATCATAGAAGTAGTTCATGAGGTTGGCCTCCGAAAAACCATGGGAAGGGCAGCTGGCACATAAAACCTTGAAACGATCATAGTATTAGCCAAAGGACTCATCGGCTGCTTGTGAGATTCCCATGATCTTCTTCCTCAAAACTGTAATCTTTGAGGCCGGAAAATACTTGGTTAGGAAAGCATCCGCTAATTGTTTCCAAGAGGTGATGTTATTCAGTGGGAGTTCCATAAGATAAGTTTGAGCTCTTTCCGTCAAGGTGAAGGGAAATGCCTTGAGTTTCAAGAGTTCTTCATCCGCACCTGAGGGCTTCATACTTGAACATACAAACTGAAATTGCATTAAATGCATGTTCGGATCTTCATGGGACATTCCTTGAAAGGTAGGAAAACGGTGAAGGAAGCCACTCTTAAGCTCAATGTCCTTCTTTTCCTCTTGAGGATTTGGGAATCCTATGCACGAAAGACCACTACTCCACTCAGTTGAGCAGGTACGTTGGCAAAGAGATCGCCTCTCATTGTTGGGCAGGATGTTGTTGTTATTGGCCATTTCTTCTTGTTCCTCTTCTGAAACTTGCTCGGTGGAGTGATGGGATGAATGTGGAGAGTCGAAGCCTTTCTCAATGAGAGGTTGATCAATATCTTGCTCCCTAGGATCCACTTGAGACCTCAAACGAGTTAGACGATGTGTAAGTGCTTAGATATCAATATTAGGAGTCGAATGGGAGCTGGACATTCATAGAATCTGATCATCCACCAAAGATCAAGTGTTAGTATCAAAAGAATATACAAGGAATAGAAGATACTAACCAAAAACGTTAGAAATTAAAAGAAAACAACAAAAACATACTAAAACACACCAAAACAAGCCAAACGAATTTAAACAAGTCAAAACCACACTAAGATGACACAAAAGCTCTAAAACAAACTAAAACACTAAGTTATAACACTCTAAGTAATTTAAAGGTGAATGCAAGGCTTTAGAGATCCTAAAATGTATACAAAATGGTGAAAATGATCTAAAAACAAGCTAAGACATATATACAATGCAAGACTTAGAATAAACGTTAGAAAGACATATATATACATGTTAAATGCAAGCACATAATAATCACATCGAATTCATGCATAACACACTTAAATCGTCATCCAAATGAATCAAACAGAGAAGAACCTAAGTGAAGTGTGGAGTGGATGCATAAGAGAAAATGTTAGAAACCTGCAGAAAACACACAAGTTATGTGCTAAATTATGAATGCAACTTGACCTTTCTTTTGGCCTCATGCCCCTAACTTCACTTAGGTTAGGGTACCCGGTGATGAAATCCGAGCATCACAAAGCCGCAAGAAGGTTATGCAAGCTAAAATGCAATGTGATTAATCCTTTACAAGTTTAATACGTTTACTAATGTACAAACACACGAAAATTTCTAAGTATTATACACAAGTATTTTGTATTTTGAGTTGCATCTTTTGATTTAAAGAGAGTACACTAGCTTGATCTTTAGATCGTTCAATGGACGTGTGACCCGCACGATAAAGTATAAACTTGATATCAATCATCCTTAGTTCAATCGAAAAACATGGCCACTTAGGGATAGAGATAACGCGAGAGGTAGGACTAATTTCGACAAAACATCCCAAGGCTAACTGGGCCAATGGTATATACTCTATTAGTGTTAGTCTTTCTTAGATCCAGAACCTGTCACCAGTCATAAACCCGTTTCTAGATACCATGTCCGACATTCAGCCAATCTTTCGAAAATTTTCACTCCCTCAAGTCCTTTGTAAACTCCGCCCTCAACCTCATGCCCATAACTTCACTTAGGTTATGGTGTGCGGTGATGAAATCCACACATCATGAGGGGTTAAGGAGATAAACAAGGAAAATAGGCGCCATCTATTCCAAAGAGTGCGACTTAATCAACCGAACTTATGTACTAAATTTAAATCAAAGACTACCTTTAAGATGTATAACTGAAAAATTAAATTAAAATGTAAGTATAAACAAGTATTGAATATAAATAAGTATGTAAATTTTGAATATACACATGCTTTCTATTTACACACTTTCACATATTCACAAAGAACACACGCAGATGTCCAGAATCGCGCAAAGTTGAACACAGCTTCTTGTCGAATTTTTACAGATTTATTGGCTAGTCCGAATGCATTGAAATTTACAGGAACAAACAACACACCAAACCAAACAGTTCTGCAAAATTTCAGATTTTTAGAGGACCTCTAGCTATGTCTATTAATTTACACAAAACAGGGCAGTGCATAGTTTCGAAAACAAAAAATAAAAACATATTTATACAACGAAATCACACAATTCTTTACAATCCCCGGCAACGGCGCCAAAATTGATATGCCCAAAACTAAATACTAAATTAAACACTTAGAAATCAGAAAAGGCACAACAATTAAAACCCTTTGTTGTAGATGTAGCATTGGTAAATAGGGTATCGTTCTTAACCAGGGATTAAGGGTGCATGCATGATTACGCTATGGTTTAGGGGGGTTTTATAAGTTGGTTTTTGTAATCTAAGAAATTAAACAAATAATGGCCACCAAACATATTTAGAACCCTAAATTCTAACATGCTTCACTCATAGACAAGTAGAAACAATTAAAGAACATAAAATCTAAACATGCTTACTAGACCGAAAATAAACACTAACTAATATATTTACAAGTGATCATCTCATCTCTCACCTTATCTCTTTATAACCTAAACATATTATATGCAACCTATTTAAACTCTAAGCCTTTACTACGTTTTTCATGCATCTCTCAAATAACAGTGTTTTTGAACCAAGATTGCTCGAATTCTAGACACATCATAACCTAAAACAAGATTGCTCGAATTTAAGTTAAGCATTAAGAATAGAAAATAATCACAAAAACATGCTAGAATTACATAACCAAAAACTCTTCTTTAAACTCTTCCTTAAAAATCAATTGTTCATACAAAATAAAAATAGAAGGTGACATGTTACACTTTTTGTGTCGTGATTGCACTCGCAAATCATGTAGATGGCCTTCTAGTGGATGGAGAGAAACCATTGGATTGCCTAAGGTACTCTAATGGAGGTTAGTGTTTGTTGGAGTGTGGTGGATTTCGGCTCTTTGATGAATTCTTGAGTTTGGAGGAGACAAAGTGTTTATGGACATGGATTTGGCTTCTTGAATGAGTGATCAATGAGAATGAGGCCGAGTTCCTCTATTTATATGTGAAGAATGAGAATCTTCCTCTCCAAACTAGGTTTTCCTAGTGTATCCCGGGTAAATCTGTCAGTATAACTTCAAACGCGTTTTCCCGAGGCTGTGGATCTTAGAAAATTATGTTTTTAGTCTGGTTGGAAATAAGACTTCAAGAGCTTTCCAAAAAGATATATGATCACCATATTCGGAGTAGATTTGCAGATTCGGTGATATCTTGAAGTTACAGGCCTGTATCTTGGATATTCTTTCCTTATTCAATGCCAAATATCTTATTTCTTAATTTTTCTCTTCTTGCTCTTCAAGGAATATATTCTGGCCAAAAATACCAAATATTTGAGATATTTTGATCTTCAAATAAGGCAAAATTGAGATATACTTGATATTCTTGATACTTTCAGCCACATTATCTCTTGATCCGCCATCTTTTGTTCTTTCCTGGTCCGAGTAGGAGAAATGTCTTCATTCTTCATTTGGGAAACCATTATTGCACACCATTTTGGAAACTTTTATGAAGACCATTTCATAATCATTTTGCACATTCCGGAACATTCTACCACGTCATTCCTAGTTGATTTAGGAAACTTGACTTTTCAGCTCCGCGACACTTCCGGGATCTCCAACCTACTTACTTCCGTAATTCGAGTAGGAATCCTAGTTAAAGTAGGAAAAGACCATTTTCCCTAGTTGAATTAGGAAACCTCCATTTGCTGCGTTTTTAGCTCATTTTCACCTCCTTTATTGATCTTCTTTATTCAAAACCTGAAAACAACAAAATAAGTAAGAAAAAAGAATACTAACGTCAAAACAAAGCTAAATGTAAGGAGAAAGACGTTAAGAATCAAGCATAAAATGCGTAGATCAATGAACCTCTTTGTGAGGTGATACGCGCAATGCAATTTAAACCCTTCTTTTGTCATTTGTAATATTGGCGAGTAGGGATCGTTCTTTATCCGGGGAATTAAGGGCGCATGCATGGTTTCGTTAATAAGCGGAAATGTAAATGTTTGGGGGGATTGGAAGTTGGTTGTTTAATCTACGAAATTAAAGTACAAAAACATGCAAACACAACTAACACTCTTAAGCATCTAACATGTTTTACTCATAGACAAGTTTCAACAATCAAGAAACTTCAAGTCTAATTATGCTTGCTAAAAATAAGAAGTTACACTACTAATTACATGTGATCATCTCATCTTATTAACCATACCCTTTTCATGCATCAAACCTTTTTGTAAGTTACGAAATTCATAACTTCTAACTAAATACACATGCTTAATAATTGAGTAGGAATGCAACTTAGCGTATAAACATCCTAAACAACATACGATCATTGAAACATGCGAAAGAGAGGGACTTAGCGTATTTTCTAACACATGCATTCGAAGCTTTAAGATTGTATCAAACATGCATAAAAGGCTAGAAATCATAAACACATGCATATTACAAATCGGTTTAAGCACATGAAACACAAATCTAAACTTGTTCTTCATTTGATACATAAATGTATTCCAATACATCAAAAGATTCAAATACAAAGCAAAAGCTATGAAAGTGAAGATCATGGTTACACTTTTTGTCTTGAGTGCTTGATGATCTACGGTGGAGATGGATTTCCTTCACAAGGGACTTAGCGTATTGTGTTGGATGGATGGAGGATGCTTCGGCTTTGGATGGAGAATGCTTCGGCTTTGCAAGGGATGGATGCTTCAGCTTTGCAAGGGATGGACGCTTCGGCTTTGTGTGTGAACCTTCAAGTGTTTATGGTGGAGGAGTATTTGTGTAGAGCTTTGGCTTGTAAAATGAGTGATGCCCTTGAATGGTTCGGCCTCCTCCCTTATATAGGCAAGGAATGCTTGCCTTCTCTCTTCCACCTTGCCTTGCTTCATTAAATGCAAGCCTTAGTCACCTAGCAAGTCATCCCCTTAGTCACCAAGTGTGATCATCATTCATGAACCCTAAGCAAGAGTCACCATGCTTAGTCACACCCTTAGTCACCATTGTGATGATCAAAGGCAAGAGTCACCAAGCTTAGTCACCATTTGTGAACCCAAAGTAAGAGTCACCATGGCAAGTCATCTTTTGTGATCATTAGCTTGATAACTTGGACTTTTCAACTTCACCAAAAGGCATCTAGGCCGAATTACATGGGTTTGGGCTTGTTAATGGGCCGAAACAAGAGTTGAGAAATCGGCCCATAATTTGCTTTTTGGGCCGGCCCATTTTTCGTGGTCCGAAATCGCAAAAATCGCAAAATCGCCGAAATTCCTCCGAATTGCGCCGTTATTAATCTCCACCGTAAATATCTTCAAAATAACAATTTAAGTAAGGAAAACATAAAAACTAAGATAATAACATAGCTAAACGAAAAGGGAAATGCGTTAAGAAACGGGCATAAAATGCGTATATCAAATTCCCCCACACTTAGACTTTGCTAGTCCCTTAGCAAACACTAAGTTAAACTAAGACTCTCTAAGAATTTAAAACAAAAGAAAGAACAACTAAGCCCTTAGCTAAAATTTGTCTCAGAATTTGCATAAGTATATGGCGATGGCTCACATGAATTTCAACGTGTATGCTCAACGAATTCAAGAGATAATTGCGATATAATTTATGTAATGAACAAGTAAGACATAGAGAAAACAATGGTTATGTTATAGCTGTGCATGCTTTGAATAAAGGTTTAATCAACTCACAAGGATGCACTCATCATATTTTTCACTCATGAAAATGGTTCACTTAAAGTGTATATGAATTGAAATGAAAACCACATGAATAAAGTTTGATTACTTGCACAAATGAACCAAAACCATAAGCTTACTCATGCAACTTACTCTACTAATTGAAAGCTACTCATTTTAAGGATCATAAAGGACTTTTAGTGAGGTTGTAATGGGGTTAAGGCTAAGGCATTCGAAATTTAGATATGTGGTGATAAAAACGTTCCAACGACTTAGTCTAGCACCATATTAGTCCTCCATCTCCATTTGTATGTTACCATGTATACTTCAAGCTAATCTACCCTTTGAGCTTTTCGGACAGGACAAAGGCCATATTTTGTTCTATTTTTGGGCCTTCAATTTATCGTAATCTCCAAATCCGCAAATAAGGGGGACGTATATCCAATTGGTTTCTACTTTAGAACACAACATATTGGCATGAGAGATACTAATTTTTTTTTCTTTTCATTCTCTCAAATATAATTTTTTTCTTTTCTTTTTGGCAATCTCATACTTTTTAAGTTTATTTGGACAAGTCTTTCCCCTTACTCACATTAACTCTTTCAATCTTTCCTACCAAACCATAATCTTATGTGCTAGTTTCGAAAAATTCTCACCAAGTTTCCGGAACAAAGGTAAGGATATTCTATACTAGGGTAAGTGTTTAGGTATATATGGTGATGAAAGAAAAGCTTAACGTGGGCTCAATTGGTTTATCTAGGGGTGTCGCAACTTGTGCGTACAAATGGGATACATGGATATATGGCAATGTGGTGGAAAATCCTAAATGCCTTTAATCATTTCCAAAATCAAAGTATGTATCAACTTAAAAGCTTTGCAAATTGACATGAGTAAGTTCTAGTATTCTCTAGTTCATTAAAATCTATGGCAAGCAATCAAATGAGGCATATATAAGCTAGTAGCTACGAAATGGATGTATATTCACTCGAATAAAGAACAGATAGCTCAAAAGCTCACATAGGGTTCATATGATTAAAAACTTATTCAAGCATGAGATTTCTGTACCATGTTTTTGCAATTCATATCTACTACATGTTAAAAACATATAGAATATCTCAATTAGCACAAGAATTCGATGCATGTGATTCATACGCCATATGTGTTCGTATCGGTCCATTTTTCATCATCGACTAGTTAAGGGCATCCTAAAGACTTTGAAAAACACTAATTTAGACACAATTAAATTGTAAACCCTTCCCCCACACTTAAACCCTACATTGCCCTCAATGTACTAAAGTAGAAGTATAGAATGAAAAAATGGAGTATAGGATCTACGAAAATTTTAATTTTAATACGCAAAAAGCCATTAAATTAATTAAAAGGGGAGAAGAAAACAAATCTGTTGTCTCCCTATTGGGTTGCCTCCCAATGAGCGCTCGTTTTACGTCGTTAGCTTTGGAATGGCCGGTTCTTGGAGTTGCATCTCCTCCACGGTGTGCTCCGCAAATGCCTCAAAATAGGGCTTCAAGCGATGGCCATTTACTTTGAACTCACTACCTTTGTCGATAGATCGAATGAGAACTGCTCCATGAGGTAGAACTTGAGAAACTATGAATGGCCCCATCCATCGAGAGCGAAGCTTTCCCGGAAAGAGCTTAAGTCTTGAATTGAAAAGCAATACTTTCTGCCCAGGTTCAAAAGTCTTCCCGCGAATCATCTGATCGTGGATCTTTTTCGTCTTCTCTTTGTAAATCCACGCATTGTCGAAAGCATCATTTCTGATTTCTTCTAGTTCATTAAGTTGTAGCTTCCGATGCAAACCTGCTGCATCTCGATCGATGTTGAATTTCTTCACGGCCCACCATGCCTTGTGCTCCAATTCAACCGGAAGATGGCACGCCTTCCCATAAATTAATCGGAAAGGTGACATACCAATGGGGGTCTTGTAGGCAGTCCTATAAGCCCACAATGCATCGTCTAAGCATTGACTCCAATCTTTCCGGTTTGGGCGGACGGTTCGCTCCAAAATCTTCTTGATCTCACGGTTGGAAACTTCAGCCATTCCATTTGTTTGAGGGTGGTATGGTGTGGAAACCTTGTGTTTTACGCCATACTTCCTCATCAGTGCTTCCACCGTGCGGTTGCAAAAGTGACTTCCTCCATCGCTAATTAGATCGCGTGGCATTCCAAATCTACTGAAAATGTTAGTTCGTAGGAAATCTGCAACAACTCGCGAATCATTAGTACGGGTGGCCTTTGCCTCCACCCATTTAGAAACATAATCTACTGCGAGTAAGATGTAAGTAAAACCATTGGAAGGAGGAAATGGTCCCATAAAATCAATACCCCACACATCAAATATTTCGACATTAAATATGTAGTGTTGTGGCATTTGATCTCTAGGGCCTAAATTACCGAATCTCTGGCACTTATCACATGCAGCACAATATGCATGAGCATCGCGAAATAAACTAGGCCAAAAGAAACCGCAATCTAAAATCTTAAGGGCTGTCCTCCTAGAACCAAAGTGTCCCCCACATGCTTCATTGTGACAAAAGTCTAGAATAGGCTTAAACTCACTATCCGGGATACATCTCCTAATTACTAAATCGGAGCATTGTTTCCATAAATAAGGCTCATCCCAGATAAAGGTTCTAGCATTATGCTTAAGTTTGTCACGTTGAAATTTATGCATGGTAGAGGGAAACTCACCGGTAACTAAGTAATTTACGATATCTGCATACCATGGAGTTTCCGAAATAGTTACCTCAATTCCGAAGAGTTTTTCATCCGGAAAAGTTTCTTCAATCTCGACAGGCTCACGGTCACCTATCAAACGTGATAGGTGGTCAGCGACGACGTTTTCTACTCCCTTCTTATCCTTGATTTCGATGTTGAATTCTTGGAGTAGAAGTATCCATCTTATAAGCCGTGGTTTTGCGTCCTTCTTGAGCATTAGATACTTCAAAGCTGCATGATCGGTAAACACAGTTACTTTAGTTTGAAGTAAATAAGATCGAAATTTATCTAAAGCAAAAACCACGGCAAGAAACTCCTTCTCGGTGGTAGTATAATTTCTTTGCGCTTCATCAAGCGTCCGAGAGGCGTAATAGATTACGCAAGGCTTCTTGTCCTTCCGCTGACCCAAGACGGCTCCTACGGCATAATCCGAGGCGTCGCACATGAGTTCAAATGGCAGAGACCAATCAGGGCTGCACAAAATAGGAGCGCTCGTGAGAAGCTCCTTCAACTTGTTGAAGGCAGCGTTGCATTCTTCATCAAAGACGAACGGGGTCTCCTTTTGCAGCAGTTTACACAACGGGCGCGAGATGTGGGAAAAGTCCTTGATAAACCTACGATAAAATCCTGCGTGTCCAAGAAATGAACGAATCTCTCTAACCGAAGTTGGAGAGGGTAAGTGACGCACAAGATCTACTTTAGATTTATCTACTTCTAGCCCTTTTTCAGAAATAATATGACCTAACACGATCCCTTGCGTAACCATGAAATGGCACTTCTCCCAATTAAGCACCAAGTTCGTTTCAACGCATCTTTGTAAAATAGTTTCTAAATTGTTTAAGCATGCATCAAAATCACTCCCAAATACACTAAAGTCGTCCATGAATACTTCAATAATTTTTTCAATGTACTCGGAGAAAATTGAGAGCATGCAACGTTGAAATGTACCTGGTGCATTGCACAGTCCAAATGGCATTCGGCGGTATGCAAACGTTCCGAAAGGGCATGTGAACGTTGTCTTTTCTTGATCTTCCTCCGCAATGCTAATTTGGTTGTAGCCGGAGTATCCGTCGAGAAAACAATAAAATGCATGGCCGGCTAATCTTTCCAGCATTTGGTCGATGAATGGTAATGGAAAATTATCCTTGCGGGTTGCGGCGTTGAGCTTCCGGTAATCAATGCACACTCGGTGTCCAGTGATCGTCCGTTGTGGCACAAGTTCATTTTCCAGATTCTCGACGACGGTTATTCCCGATTTCTTGGGTACTACCTGCACTGGGGAAACCCAACGGCTATCAGAAATAGGGTAAATAACTCCACAGTCCATGAGTTTAATTACCTCCTTTTTTACCACCTCCATCATCGGAGGGTGGAGCCGACGTTGTGCTTCCCGCGTAGGCTTGGTGGCTTCTTCAAGGAAAATCCTATGCACACAGGTTGCTGGATTTATTCCCTTGATGTCCGCAAGTGTCCAGCCTATTGCGGGTTTGTACCGTTTGAGCACACTCACGAGCTTCTCCTCCTGCTCCTCTTCTAGCGCGGACGAAATAATGACCGGTAAGGTTTCATTCTCGCCCAAGTACGCATACTTCAGATGGTCCGGTAGTAGCTTGAGTTCTAAAACTGGAGCTTCTACGATGGAAGGAACAATTTTATTAGTACCAAAAGTAATTGGTAAAGGAGGAGAAAAACTTACTTTTCGTGGTGCGGCATTTAGGGCCATGGCCATATCTTGAATTCGAGGCGTCAGCTCTAGCAAGGCCTCGAGAAGGGCGTCTTCCCCGAGTTGGATGGCCATGTCGAGTTCATCTACATTGATGGTGTCGAGGTGGCCTTGTGCTAAGGTATCCACGGGATCGTATGTCGAAATGGCAGCCACGCTTGACATTGGAAATTTCATCCCGTCCAGGATGTTGAACTCGATTCTTTCTCCATCAATCTCCTTGGAGAAAGTGCCTTGAAACACATCGATCTTCGTTCTCGCAGTCCGCATGAAAGGTCGCCCAAGCAGCAGCGGCGTGGTGTTCAGTGGACTCTCTTCCATGTCAACTATATAGAAATCGGCTGGGAATATTAAGTTGTTGACTTGCACGAGTACGTCTTCTACGTATCCCCTCGGATACTTGTGTGTGCGATCGGCTAATTGGATGACAACACCATCTTGCTTGAGATCTCCAAGCTCCATCGATTCGTAAAGATAGTAAGGCATGACGTTGATGGAGGCGCCGAGATCAAGCATCACGTCTTCGAAGTGGTTGTCACCGATTACGCAGGGAACTGCAAAACTCCCTGGGTCCTTCAGTTTTGGGGGTAGCCGACGCTGCAAAACCGCCGAAACGGTTGCGTTCACCTTCACAACCTCCTTCTCTCGAGTTTGCCTCCTCTGTGTGCATAATTCTTTGAGAAATTTCGCGTATATCGGCACCTGTTTTATGCACTCGATCAAGGGCAAATTCACTTGCACCTTTCGGAAGATGTCCAGGATATCTTCATATTGGGCATCCTTTTTCTTTGATTTATTTAATCTGCTAGGGAAAGGTGCAACAGCAAACGGAGAATTAGTAATAACCGTATTTGAAGGAATATGGTTTTTACCTTTGATTGGGGTAGGTTGTGGAGGTGATTGTGCCTTGGTGACATTAGGCGTCACCTTCTTTTTCTCGGCCTCTTTAATTGCCGGATCGATCTCATCTTCTTCTTCGTTGGTGATGTCCTCAATGGTGACTTCATCAAGATGAGATCGCTTGGTCTTTGGTTCCTCAAGTATCTTCCCACTCCTTGTGACTATAGCATTCACGTTTCTTTGATTAGGAGTGGTTTGAGGTGGAAGCTGACCGGTTTCCTTGATTTGGCCCATGAAATCAACAAGTTGGCCAAGCTGCTTCTTCACTTCGGTGATGTCGCGGCCATGTGAGTCAAGTGTCTCCTTTGTCTTCGATTGTCCGTCGAGGAGAACTTGAGTGGAGGCCGAAAGTTGCGACAACATCTTGTCGTAATCCGGATTGGTGAAGGTTTGAGATGACGAACCATGCTGCATCGGTGGCCTTGGTTGAAATGGAGGGCGTTGGTAGCTTTGTTGAGGTGCTGGAGGGTTCAAAGTTCCCTCGTTGCTGCTCCATCTAAAACCCGGATGATCACGGTTGACATAGTTGTTATAATTGTTATACCATTGTCCTCCCTGATATCCGCCGATGGCGTTAGCGTGCTCCGGCTCGCTTGCTTGTTCCGGCACTTGAGGGCACTGGTCGTTGTGGTGACCTTGTGTTTGACATATGCCACAAACAGGCCGTTGAGTTGCCTTCGCTCTTGTCGTCTCGAGTTCTAAAACCTTCTCTAGCATATGAGCTAGTTTGTCGTACTTTTCGTCCGCGTCGGTTGTAGAACTCGCTTCACCGACTGCTCGTCTGTTGGACATTCCATATTGTGCATCATTATTCGCCCGATTCTCTAGAAGAGCTCTAGCTTCGGTTTCGGTTAAGTCCATGAATGCACCGGTGGCTGCTGCATCCAGCAATTCCCTATCGATCGGCTTGAGACCATCGTAAAAGTAATTCATGAGATTGGTCTCGGAAAATCCATGCGATGGGCAAGTGGCACACAAAAATTTGAATCGGTCGTAGTATTGGCCGAAGGTCTCGTCCGGTTTCTGTGTGATGCCAGTGATTTGCTTTCTCAAGACGGTGATCTTTGAGGCCGGGAAGTACTTCGCTAGGAACATATCCGCAAGTTGCTTCCAAGAGGTAATATGGTTCGGCGGTAGTTCCATAAGCCAAGAGTCGGCCCTGTCGATTAGGGTGAATGGGAATGCCTTCAGCTTGAAGAGTTCCGTATCAGCATCGGCTGGCTTCATGCTGTTACAAACAAATTGGAATTGTTTGAGATGCTTGTTCGGATCTTCATTGGAAAGTCCGTGAAAAATGGGTAGTCGGTGGAGGAAGCCACTCTTGAGCTCGATATCCTTCATGTTTTCCTCCGGTAGTGGAAAAGCAATGCTCGAAGGCCCACTGCTCCATTCGGTTGAGCAGGTACGCTGGCGAAGAGATTGTCCTGCATTGGCCATGTTGACTTCTTGTGCTTCTGCTTCTGAATTGTGGTCGGTTGATGAGGCTAAACTATGGTCGGTTGATGAATGTGAAGACTCGGAACCTTCCTCGATGATGGGATGATCCAGGATGTCTGTTTGAGCTTTAAGTCTCGCTATTCTCTCTGCGATTTCCTCAAACTTTGTTCTAGATGGTCCAGGATTCCGGAATGCTAATTTGGTTGTAGCCGGAATATCCGTCGAGAAAACAATAAAATGCATGGCCGGCTAATCTTTCCAGCATTTGGTCGATGAATGGTAAGGGAAAATGATCCTTGCGGGTTGCAGCGTTTAGCTTCCGGTAATCAATGCACACTCGGTGTCCAGTGATCGTCCGTTGTGGCACAAGTTCATTTTCCAGATTCTCGACGACGGTCATTCCCGATTTCTTAGGTACTACCTGCACTGGGGAAACCCAACGGCTATCAGAAATAGGGTAAATAACTCCACAGTCCATGAGTTTAATTACCTCCTTTTTTACCACCTCCATCATCGGAGGGTGGAGCCGACGTTGTGCTTCCCGCGTAGGCTTGGTGCCTTCTTCAAGGAAAATCCTATGCACACATGTTGCTGGATTTATTCCCTTGATGTCCGCAAGTGTCCAGCCTATTGCGGGTTTGTACCGTTTGAGCATACTCACGAGCTTCTCCTCCTGTTCCTCTTCTAGCGCGGACGAAATAATGACCGGTAAAGTTTCATTCTCGCCTAAGTACGCATACTTCAGATGGTCCGGTAGTAGCTTGAGTTCTAAAACTGGAGCTTCTACGATGGAAGGAACCATTTTATTAGTACCAAAAGTAATTGGTAAAGGGGGAGAAAAGCTTACTTTTCGTGGTGCAGCATTTAGGGCCATGGCCATATCTTGAATACGAGGTTCAAGCTCTAGTAAGGCCTCGAGAAGGCCGTCATGCCCAAGTTGAATGGCCATGTCGAGTTCATCCTCATTGATGGTGTCGAGGTAGCCTTGTGCTAAGGTATCCACGGGATCGTATGTCGAAATGGCAGCTACGCTCGACATTGGAAACTTCATCCCGTCCAGGATGTTGAACTCGATTCTTTCTCCATCAATCTCCATGGAGAAAGTGCCTTGAAACACATCAATCTTCGTTCTCGCAGTCCGCGTGAAAGGTCGCCCAAGCAGTAGTGGCGTGGTGTTTAGTGGACTCTCTTCCATGTCAACTATATAGAAATCGGCTGGGAATATCAAGTTGTTGACTTGCACGAGAACGTCTTCTACGTATCCCCTCGGATACTTGTGGGTGCGATCGGCTAATTGGATGACAACACCATCTTGCTTGAGATCTCCAAGCTCCATCGATTCGAAAAGATAGTAAGGCATGACGTTGATGGAAGCTCCGAGATCAAGCATCACGTCTTTGAAGTGGTTGTCACCGATTACGCAAGGAACTGCAAAGCTCCCTGGGTCCTTCAGTTTTGGGGGTAGCCGACGCTGCAAAACCGCCGAAACGGTTGCGTTCACCTTCACAACCTCCTTCTCTCGAGTTTGCCTCCTCTGTGTGCATAATTCTTTCAGAAACTTTGCGTATATCGGCACCTGTTTTATGCACTCGATCAAGGGCAAATTCACTTGCACCTTTCGGAAGATGTCCAAAATATCTTCATATTGGGCATCCTTCTTCTTTGATTTTGACTATCTGCTAGGGAAAGGTGCAACAGCAAACGGAGAATTAGTAATAACCGTATTTGAAGGAATATGGTTTTTACCTTTGATTGGGGTAGGATGTGGAGGTGATTGTGCCTTGGTGACATTAGGCGTCACCTTCTTTTTCTCGGCCTCTTGAATTGCCGGATCGATCTCATCTTCTTCTTCGTTGGTGATGTCCTCGATGGTGACTTCATCAAGATGAGATCGCTTGGTCTTTGGCTCTTCAAGTGTCTTCCCACTCCTTGTGACTATAGCATTCACGTTTCTTTGATTTGGAGTGGTTTGAGGTGGAAGCCGACCGGTTTCCTTGATTTGGCCCATGAAATCAACAAGTTGGCCAAGCTGCTTCTTCACTTCGGTGATGTCGCGGCCATGTGAGTCAAGTGTCTCCTTTGTCTTCGATTGTCCGTCGAGGAGAACTTGAGTGGAGGCCGAAAGTTGCGACAACATTTTGTCGTAATCCGGATTGGTGAAGGATTGCGAAGACGAACCCTGCTGCATCGGTGGCCTTGGTTGAAATGGAGGGCGTTGGTAGCTTTGTTGAGGTGCTGGAGGGTTCAAAGTTCCCTCGTTGCTGCTCCATCTAAACCCCAGATGATCACGGTTGACATAGTTGTTGTAATTGTTATACCGTTGTCCTCCCTGATATCCGCCGATGGCGTTAGCGTGCTCCGGCTCGCTTGCCTGCTCTGGCGCTTGAGGGCATTGGTCATTGTGGTGACCTTGTGATTGACATATGCCGCAAACAGGCCGTTGAGTTGCCCTGGCTCTTGTCGTCTCGAGATCTAAAACCTTCTCTAGCATATGAGCTAGTTTGTCGTATTTTTCGTCCGCGTCGGTTGTAGAACTCGCTTCACCGACTGCTCGTCTGTTTGACATTCCGTATTGTGCATCATTATTCGCCCGATTTTCAAGGAGAGTTCTGGCTTCGATTTCGGTTAAGTCCATGAATGCACCTGTAGCTGCTGCATCTAGCAATTCCCTATCGATCGGCTTGAGACCATCGTAAAAGTAATTCATGAGATTGGTCTCGGAAAATCCATGCGATGGGCAAGTGGCACACAAAACCTTGAATCGGTCGTAATATTGGCCGAAGGTCTCGTCCAATTTCTGTGTGATGCCAGTGATTTGCTTTCTCAAGACGGTGATTTTTGAGGCCGGGAAGTACTTCGCTAGGAACATGTCCGCAAGTTGCTTCCATGAAGTGATATGGTTCGGCGGTAGTTCCATAAGCCAAGACTCGGCCCTGTCGACTAGGGTGAATGGAAATGCCTTCAGCTTGAAGAGCTCCGTATCAGCATCGGCTGGCTTCATGCTGTTACAAACAAATTGGAATTGTTTGAGATGCTTGTTTGGATCTTCATTGGAAAGTCCGTGAAAAATGGGTAGTCGGTGGAGGAAACCACTCTTCAGCTCGACTTCTTTCATGTTTTCCCCCGGTGGTGGAAAAGCAATGCTTGAAGGTCCGCTGCTCCATTCGGTTGAGCAGGTGCGCTGGCGAAGAGACTGTCCTGCATTGGCCATGTTGATTTCTTGTGCTTCTGCTTCTGAATTGTGGTCGGTTGATGAGGCTAAAGTATGGTCGGTTGATGAATGTGAAGACTCGGAACCTTCCTCGATGATGGGATGATCCAGGATGTCAGTTTGAGCTTTAAGTCTCGCTATTCTCTCTGCGATCTCCTCAAACTTTGTTCTAGATGGTCCAGGATTCCGATCGGACATTCATTAGCCTGAGCATCCACCAAAGACCAAGTGTTAGTATCAACAAAGAATTTGGGATGAATATAGGAATACTAACCAAAATTGTAAGGCATATTTAGAAAACAAAGCGATAACAAATAAAATAGTAAAACTATCAAAGCAAACATAAATACTCACAAATACTAAAAAACTACTAATAACACTCAAAATTTATAATACTTAAGACACTAAATGTAATTTACTAAGTAATGCAAATGATTTAATCAATTTAAGGGCTATGCAAAAGAATGTAATAGACTAAGACACATGTTTTCTGCAAATTGACACTATATAATGCTAAACCTAAGAATTTAGTTAGAATATATATAAACAAGGTTCCAATGCAAGCAAACAACAATTCACATTGAATTTATGCATCACACATTTTTTTTTTCAATAAAATGCATTAAACAACAATCCTACGTGAAAGATGGAGTGCATGCATAAGAGAAAACGTTAGAACCTGCAGAAAACACACGAGTTACGTGCTAAAAAAATTGAATGCAAAGAATGACCTCTTCTTCAATCTTATGTCCCTAACTTCACTTAGGTTAGGGTACTCGGTAGTGAAATCCGAGTATCATAAAGCCTAAGAGAGGTTATGCAAGCTAAGTAACGTTTGTTAGTCCTTTACAGTTTTTAATGCACAAACAAACACAAAAATTTGACTAAGTTTTATTTATTTCCTTTGGCCCCGATGGTACGTGGTGCAGAGGCTCTCGACTGTGCAATGGGTCTCGTTCATCCGAAGATGAAGTCTGATTCCAGGAGGTCTAAGCATGCATAATCCGATATACCATCTATTTAAAGGATTATGTCGTATTTATTTAGTTCGTATTTAACCGTATTCATATGCAGTTATGATTTACAGAGAGTACGCGAAATGATCATTCGGTAAATTTCTTGGACGTGCGGCCCGCGTGAAAATATATACCGATTACAATTCAGCTTAGTTACGTTTAGAAATGGTTAGTAGGAATAGAGATAACACGAGAGGTAAGGACTAATATTTAGAACAACCCGAGGCTTACTCGTAAGAGTATATACTCCAATGTTGTTCCTAGAGACACCCCGAGGCTAACCAGTTACGGTATATACTCCAATGGTGTTCTATTGCTTAGATCCGAAACCCGGCACCAATCATAAACCCATTCACCATATCCAACAATCAGCCAAATTTGTGAGATAGTATATAATCTCAAGTTCTTAGTAAACTCCGCCCACAACCTCGTGCCCATAACTTCACTTAGGTTATGGCGTGTGGTGATGAAATCCACACATCACGAGGGGTTAAGGAGATAAACCAGAAAAAGAGGCACCACCTATTCCAAAGAACGAAACCTTATAACCAATACTCGTACTCAATGTAAATCAATTTAAGTACGTCTACGTTTTGATTGCGCCTATGATTTAAAAGGAATACACGACTTAGTTATTGAATAAATCTCTTGTCCGTGCGGCCCGCGCGAAAATGTATACCAACTATCGTTAATTCTCGTAATTGTTGGAAATGACCAGTTGGGATAGATGTAACGCGAGAGGTGAGAACTAATTTCTGGGAACAACCTGAGGCTAACTCGTAAGAGTATATACTCCAATGTTGTTCTTAGAAACACCCCGAGGCTTACTCGTAAGAGTATATACTCCAATGGTGTTCTGTTTTCTTAGTTCAAAACCCGTCACCATTCATAACCCTTCTAGACATCATAACCAACTCTTACTCGAATTCACAAGATAGTATACAATCTCAAGTGTTTGTAAACTCCGCCCACAACCTCGTGCCCATAACTTCACTTAGGTTATGGCGTGTGGTGATGAAATCCACACATCACGAAGGGTTAAGGAGATAGACAAACAAAAGAGGCACCACCTATTCCATAGAGATTTATTTAATAACTAAGTACTAGTACTCAAATTAAATCAAAGACTATCCTTTAACATGAAAATAAATTATGCAAGTGTAAAAACTAAGTATAAATAAATTTGTCTAAGTAAAAGTATGCATTGTAAACATGTATGTAAATTTCTTTAAGTATAAACAAGAATGAACAAGTATGTACTTCGAAAATTTAGACATGCTTTTAATCACAAATGTACAACGAAATCATACAAAAACATTCTAACTCCCCGGCAACGGCGCCAAAAATTGATACGCGCAAAACATGCATTCACGTTAACTTAAAAACACAGATTACGCGCATTGCAATTTAAACCCTTCTTTTGTCATTTGTAATATTGGCGAGTAGGGATCGTTCTTTATCCGGGGAATTAAGGGCGCATGCATGGTTTCGTTAATAAGCGGAAATGTAAATGTTTGGGGGGATTGGAAGTTGGTTGTTTAATCTACGAAATTAAAGTACAAAAACATGCAAACACAACTAAAACTCTTAGGCATCTAACATGTTTTACTCATAGACAAGTTTCAACAATCAAGAAACTTAAAGTCTAATTATGCTTGCTAAAAATAAGAAGTTACACTACTAATTACATGTGATCATCTCATCTTATTAGCCTACCCTTTTCATGCATCAAACCTTTTTGTAAGTTACGAAATTCATAACTTCTAACTAAATACACATGCTTAATAATTGAGTAGGAATGCAACTTAGCGTATAAACATCCTAAACAACATACGATCATCGAAACATGCGAAAGAGAGGGACTTAGCGTATTTTCTAACACATGCTTACGAAGCTTTAAGATTGTATCGAACATGCATAAAAGGCTAGAAATCATAAACACATGCAACTTATGAATCGGTTTAAACACATAAAACACAAATCTAAACTTGTTCTTCATTTGATACATAAATGTATTCCAATACATCAAAAGGTTCAAATACAAAGCAAAAGAAATGAAAGTGAAGATCATGGTTACACTTTTTGTCTTGAATGCTTGATGATCTACGGTGGAGATGGATTTCCTTCACAAGGGACTTAGCGTATTGTGTTGGATGGAGGAGGATTGCTTCGGCTTGGATGGAGGAGATGTGCTTCGGCTTTGCTTGAGAAACCTTGAAGTGTTTATGGTGGAAGAGTATTTGTGTAGAGCTTTGGCTAGTAATTTAAGTGATGGATCTGTTTTATGGCTGCCTCCTCTCTTATATAGGCAAGGGATGTTGCCTTCTCTCTTCCACCTTGCCTCCCTCCATTTAATGCAAGCCTTAGTCACCTAGGCAAGTCACCATTTGTGATCATCATTTATGAACCCTAAGCAAGAGTCACCATGCAAGTCACCATTTATAAACCCTAAGCAAGAGTCACCATGGCAAGTCACATGGCAAGTCATCATTTGTGATGATCACAAAGCTTAGTCACTAAAATGAGTCACAAAGCTTGATATTGTTGACTTTTCCTCTTCCCCAAAGTGAATCCTAGCAGAATTGAATGGTCATGGGCTTGATAATGGGCCGAAACAAGAGTTGAGAAATCGGCCCATAATTTGCTTTTTGGTCCGGCCCATTTTCGGAGGTCCAAAATCGCAAAAATCGCAAAATCGCCGAAATTCCTCCGAATTGCGTCGTTATTAATCTCCACCGTAAAGATCTTCAAAATAACAATTTAAATAAGGAAAATGTAAAAACTAAGATAATAACATAGCTAAACGAAAAGGGAAATGCGTTAAGAAACGAGCATAAAATGCGTATATCAGGAGGTGGTAAAAAAGGAGGTAATTAAACTCATGGACTGTGGAGTTATTTACCCTATTTCTGATAGCCGTTGGGTTTCCCCAGTGCAGGTAGTACCTAAGAAATCGGGAATTACCGTCGTCGAGAATCTGGAAAATGAACTTGTGCCACAAAGGACGATCACTGGACACCGAGTGTGCATTGATTACCGGAAGCTCAACGCCGCAACCCGCAAGGATCATTTTCCATTACCATTCATCGACCAAATGCTGGAAAGATTAGCCGGCCATGCATTTTATTGTTTTCTCGACGGATACTCCGGCTACAACCAAATTAGCATTGCGGAGGAAGATCAAGAAAAGACAACGTTCACATGCCCTTTCGGAACGTTTGCATATCGCCGAATGCCATTTGGACTGTGTAATGCACCAGGTACATTTCAACGTTGCATGCTCTCAATTTTCTCCGAATACATTGAAAAAATTATTGAAGTATTCATGGACGACTTTAGTGTATTTGGGAGTGATTTTGATGCATGCTTAAACAATTTAGAAACAATTTTACAAAGACGCGTTGAAACGAACTTGGTGCTTAATTGGGAGAAGTGCCATTTCATGGTTACGCAAGGGATAGTATTAGGTCATATTATTTCAGAAAAAGGGTTAGAAGTTGATAAATCTAAAGTAGATCTTGTGCGTCACTTACCCTCTCCAACTTCGGTTAGAGAGATTCGTTCATTTCTTGGACACGCAGGATTTTATCGCAGGTTTATCAAAGACTTTTCCCACATCTCGCGCCCTTTGTGTAAACTGCTGCAAAAGGAGACCCCGTTCGTCTTTGATGAAGAATGCAACGCTGCCTTCAACAAGTTGAAGGAGCTTCTCACGAGCGCTCCTATTTTATGCAGCCCTGATTGGTCTCTGCCATTTGAACTCATGTGCGACGCCTCGGATTATGCCGTAGGAGCCGTCTTGGGTCAGCGGAAGGACAAGAAGCCTTGCGTAATCTATTACGCCTCTCGGACACTTGATGAAGCACAAAGAAATTATACTACAACCGAGAAGGAGTTTCTTGCCGTGGTTTTTGCTTTAGATAAATTTCGATCTTATTTACTTCAAACTAAAGTAACTGTGTTTACCGATCATGCAGCTTTGAAGTATCTAATGCTCAAGAAGGACGCAAAACCACGACTTATCAGATGGATACTTCTACTCCAAGAATTCAACATCGAAATCAAGGAGAAGAAGGGAGTAGAAAACGTCGTCGCTGACCACCTATCACGTTTGATAGGTGACCATGAGCCTGTCGAGATTGAAGAAACTTTTCCGGATGAAAAACTCTTCGGAATTGAGGTAACTATTTCGGAAACTCCATGGTATGCAGATATCGTAAATTACTTAGTTACCGGTGAGTTTCCGTCTACCATGCATAAATTTCAACGTGACAAACTTAAGCATAATGCTAGAACCTTTATCTGGGATGAGCCTTATTTATGGAAACAATGCTCCGATTTAGTAATTAGGAGATGTATCTCGGATAGTGAGTTTAAGCCCATTCTAGACTTTTGTCACAATGAAGCATGTGGGGGACACTTTGGTTCAAGGAGGACAGCCCTTAAGATTTTAGATTGCGGTTTCTTTTGGCCAAGTTTATTTCGCGATGCTCATGCATATTGCGCTGCATGTGATAAGTGCCAGAGATTCGGTAATTTAGGCCCTAGAGATCAAATGCCACAACACTACATATTTAATGTTGAAATTTTTGATGTGTGGGGTATTGATTTTATGGGACCATTTCCTCCCTCCAATGGTTTTACTTATATCTTACTCGCAGTAGATTATGTTTCTAAATGGGTGGAGGCAAAGGCCACCCGTACTAATGATTCGCGAGTTGTTGCAGATTTCCTACGAACTAACATTTTCAGTAGATTTGGAATGCCACGCGTTCTAATCAGCGATGGAGGAAGTCACTTTTGCAACCGCACGGTGGAAGAACTAATGAGGAAGTATGGCGTAAAACACAAGGTTTCCACACCATACCACCCTCAAACAAATGGAATGGCTGAAGTTTCCAACCGTGAGATCAAGAAGATTTTGGAGCGAACCGTCCACCCAAACCGGAAAGATTGGAGTCAATGCTTAGACGATGCATTGTGGGCTTACAGGACTGCCTACAAGACCCCCATTGGTATGTCACCTTTCCGATTAATTTATGGGAAGGCGTGCCATCTTCCGGTTGAATTGGAGCACAAGGCATGGTGGGCCGTGAAGAAATTCAACATCGATCGAGATGCCGCAGGCTTGCATCGGAAGCTACAACTATGTGAACTAGAAGAAATCAGAAATGATGCTTTCGACAATGCGTGGATTTACAAAGAGAAGACGAAAAAGATCCACGATCAGATGATTCGCGGGAAGAGTTTTGAACCTGGGCAGAAAGTATTGCTTTTCAATTCAAGACTTAAGCTCTTTCCGGGAAAGCTTCGCTCTCGATGGATGGGTCCATTCATAGTTTCTCAAGTTCTACCTCATGGAGCAGTTCTCATTCGATCTATCGACAAAGGCAGTGAGTTCAAAGTAAATGGCCATCGCTTGAAGCCATATTTTGAGGCATTTGCGGAGCACACCGTGGAGGAGATGCAACTCCAAGAACCGGCCATTTCAAAAACAAAATGATGCATCACGTCCAAAGCCAACGACGTAAAACGAGCGCTCATTGGGAGGCAACCCAATAGGGAGACAACAGATTTGTTTTCTTCTCCCCTTTTAATTAATTTAATGGCTTTTTTCGTATTAAAATTAAAATTTTCGTAGATCCTATACTCCATTTTTAATTCTATACTTCTACTTTAGTACATTGAGGGCAATGTAGAGTTTAAGTGTGGGGGAAGGGTTTACAATTTAATTGTGTCTAAATTAGTGTTTTTCAGAGTCTTTAGGACGCCCTTAACTAGTCGATGATGAAATTTGACCAATACGAACACATATGGTGTATGAATCACATGCATCAAATTCTTGTGCTAATTGAGATATTCTTTATGTTTTTAACATGTAGTAGATATGAATTGCAAAACATGGTACAGAAAATCGCATGCTTGAATAAGTTTTTTAATCATATGAACCCTATGTGAGCTTTTGAGCTATCTGTTCTTTATTCGAGTGAATATGCATCCATTTCGTAGCTACTAGCTTATATATGCCTCATTTGATTGCTTGCCATAGATTTTAATGAACTAGAGAATGCTAGAACTTACTCATGTCAATTTGCAAAGCTTTTAAGTTGATACATACTTTGATTTCGGAAATGATTAAAGGCATTTAGGATTTTCCACCACATTGCCATATATCCATGTATCCCAGTTGTACGCACAAGTTGCGACACCCCTAGATAAACCAATTGAGCCCACGTTAAGCTTTTCTTTCATCACCATATATACCTAAACACTTACCCTAGTATAGAATATCCTTACCCTTGTTCCGGAAACTTGGTGAGAATTTTTCGAAACTAGCACATAAGATTATGGTTGGTAGGAAAGATTAAAAGAGTTAATGTGAGTAAGGGGAAAGACTTGTCCAAATAGCTTAAAAAGTATGAGATTGCCAAAAAGAAAAGAAAAAATTATATTTGAGAGAATGAAAAGAAAAAAAAATTATTATCTCTCATGGCAATATGTTGTTTTCTAAAGTAGAAACCAATTGGATTAACGTCCCCCTTATTTTGCGGATTTGGAGATTACGACAAATTGAAGGCCCAAAAATAGAACAAAACATGGCCTTTGTCCTGTCCGAAAAGCTCAAAGGGTAGCTTAGATTGAAGTATACATGGTAACTTTCGAGTGGAAATGGAGGACGAATTTGGTGCTAGACTAAGTCGTTGGAACGTTTTTATCACCACATATCTAAAAATCGAATGCCTTAGCCTTAACCCCATTGCAACCTCACTAAAAGTCCTTTATGATCCTTAAAATGAGTAGCTTTCAATTAGTAGAGTAAGTTGCATGAGTAAGCTTATGGTTTTGGTTCATTTGTGCAAGTAATTAACTTCATTCATGTGGTTTTTATTTCAATTCATATACACCTTAAGTAAACCCTTATCATGAGTGAAAAATATGATGAGTGCATCCTTGTGAGTTGATTAAACCTTTATTCAAAGCATGCACAGCTATAACATAACCTTTGTTTTCTCTATGTCTTACTTGTTCATTACATAAATTATATCGCAATTATCTCTTGAATTCGTTGAGCATACACGTTGAAATTCATGTGAGCCATCGCCATATACTTATGCAAATTCTGAAACAAATTTTAGCTAAGGGCTTAGTTATGTTCTTTCCTTTGTTTTAAATTCTTAGGGAGTCTTAGTTTAACTTAGTGTTTGCTAAGGGACTAGCAAAGTCTAAGTGTGGGGGAATTTGATATACGCATTTTATGCCCGTTTCTTAACGCATTTCCCTTTTCGTTTAGCTATGTTATTATCTTAGTTTTTACGTTTTCCTTATTTAAATTGTTATTTTGAAGATCTTTACGGTGGAGATTAATAACGACGCAATTCGGAGGAATTTCGGCGATTTTGCGATTTTTGCGATTTTGGACCTCCGAAAATGGGCCGGACCAAAAAGCAAATTATGGGCCGATTTCACAACTCTTGTTTCGGCCCATTATCAAGCCCATGACCATTCAATTCTGCTAGGATTCACTTTGGGGAAGAGGAAAAGTCAACAATATCAAGCTTTGTGACTCATTTTAGTGACTGAGCTTTGTGATCATCACAAATGATGACTTGCCATGTGACTTGCCATGGTGACTCTTGCTTAGGGTTTATAAATGGTGACTTGCATGGTGACTCTTGCTTAGGGTTCATAAATGATGATCACAAATGGTGACTTGCCTAGGTGACTAAGGCTTGCATTAAATGGAGGGAGGCAAGGTGGAAGAGAGAAGGCAACATCCCTTGCCTATATAAGAGAGGAGGCAGCCATAAAACAGATCCATCACTCATTTTACAAGCCAAAGCTCTACACAAATACTCCTCCACCATAAACACTTCAAGGATTCTCAAGCAAAGCCGAAGCGCATCTTCTCCATCCAAGCCGAAGCAATCCTCCTCCATCCAACACAATACGCTAAGTCCCTTGTGAAGGAAAGCCATCTCCACCGTAGATCATCTAGCATTCAAGACAAAAAGTGTAACCATGATCTTCACTTTCATTTCTTTTGTTTTGTATTTGAACCTCTTGATGTATTGGAATACATTTATGTATCAAATGAAGAACAAGTTTAGATTTGTGTTTCATGTGCTTAAACCGATTTGTAATATGCATGTGTTTATGATTTCTAGCCTTTTATGCATGTTTGATACAATCTTAAAGCTTCGAATGCATGTGTTAGAAAATACGCTAAGTCCCTCTCTTTCGCATGTTTCGATGATCGTATATTGTTTAGGATGTTTATACGCTAAGTTGCATTCCTACTCAATTATTAAGCATGTGTATTTAGTTAGAAGTTATGAATTTCGTAACTTACAAAAAGGTTTGATGCATGAAAAGGGTAGGTTAATAAGATGAGATGATCACATGTAATTAGTAGTGTAACTTCTTATTTTTAGCAAGCATAATTAGACTTTAAGTTTCTTGATTGTTGAAACTTGTCTATGAGTAAAACATGTTAGATGCCTAAGAGTTTTAGTTGTGTTTACATGTTATGTACTTTAATTTCGTAGATTAAACAACCAACTTCCAATCCCCCCAAACATTTACATTTCCGCTTATTAACGAAACCATGCATGCGCCCTTAATTCCCCGGATAAAGAACGATCCCTACTCGCCAATATTACAAATGACAAAAGAAGGGTATAAATTGCAATGCGCGTAATCGATGTTTTTAGGGTCTACTTTGTGTTATCGTAAATGCATGTTTTGCGCGTATCAGCATTCGAAGCTTTAAGATTGTATCAAACATGCATAA
This sequence comes from Geum urbanum, assembly GCA_946800695.1. NCBI lineage: Eukaryota > Viridiplantae > Streptophyta > Magnoliopsida > Rosales > Rosaceae > Geum > Geum urbanum. The sequence continues at coordinate 12,259,810 of OX327017.1, read as the reverse complement.
AAGGCTAGAAATCATAAACACATGCATATTACAAATCGGTTTAAGCACATGAAACACAAATCTAAACTTGTTCTTCATTTGATACATAAATGTATTCCAATACATCAAAAGATTCAAATACAAAGCAAAAGCTATGAAAGTGAAGATCATGGTTACACTTTTTGTCTTGAGTGCTTGATGATCTACGGTGGAGATGGATTTCCTTCACAAGGGACTTAGCGTATTGTGTTGGATGGATGGAGGATGCTTCGGCTTTGGATGGAGAATGCTTCGGCTTTGCAAGGGATGGATGCTTCAGCTTTGCAAGGGATGGACGCTTCGGCTTTGTGTGTGAACCTTCAAGTGTTTATGGTGGAGGAGTATTTGTGTAGAGCTTTGGCTTGTAAAATGAGTGATGCCCTTGAATGGTTCGGCCTCCTCCCTTATATAGGCAAGGAATGCTTGCCTTCTCTCTTCCACCTTGCCTTGCTTCATTAAATGCAAGCCTTAGTCACCTAGCAAGTCATCCCCTTAGTCACCAAGTGTGATCATCATTCATGAACCCTAAGCAAGAGTCACCATGCTTAGTCACACCCTTAGTCACCATTGTGATGATCAAAGGCAAGAGTCACCAAGCTTAGTCACCATTTGTGAACCCAAAGTAAGAGTCACCATGGCAAGTCATCTTTTGTGATCATTAGCTTGATAACTTGGACTTTTCAACTTCACCAAAAGGCATCTAGGCCGAATTACATGGGTTTGGGCTTGTTAATGGGCCGAAACAAGAGTTGAGAAATCGGCCCATAATTTGCTTTTTGGGCCGGCCCATTTTTCGTGGTCCGAAATCGCAAAAATCGCAAAATCGCCGAAATTCCTCCGAATTGCGCCGTTATTAATCTCCACCGTAAATATCTTCAAAATAACAATTTAAGTAAGGAAAACATAAAAACTAAGATAATAACATAGCTAAACGAAAAGGGAAATGCGTTAAGAAACGGGCATAAAATGCGTATATCATGAGGAAAAACTCAATTCAGACTCTGAAATCTCATTTTATCCTTAAGATCGCCAGGTTTTGGTTGTTTTGGGAGAGTAATGAGATTTAAGTGAGATAAAATAGACCAAAACGGTTCCCCACATGTATTTGGATCAATTACATGTTGATAAACCTGTTCATGAGGCAAATCTCAATTCAGACTCCGGAAACTCATTTTATCCTCAAGATCGATAGGTTTTGCATGTTTTGGGAGAGTAATGAGATTTGAGTGAGATAAAATTGACCAAAATGGATCCCCACATATATTTGGATCAATTATAAGTTGATGAACATCTTTTTGAGGCAAAACTTAATTCAGACACCAGAATCTTATTTTATCCTCAAGCTCGCTCAGTTTTGTATTTTGGGATAGTAATGTGATCTATGCATTTTATGCTTGATTCTTAACGTATTTCTCTCTACATTTAGCTTAGTTATGACCTTTGTATTCTCATTTCTAACTTATTTTGTTGTTTTTAGGTCCTACGGAAAGAAGATGGAGTAAATGAGGCATAAATGTGCGAAAAACGTGTTAAGGAGGAAAGATGAAGAAGAATGGGCTACGAGTTATAAAGATTGGATCAAAGATCACTAAGATGAGTCAAGACCATATGTTTGTGTCCAAGAAGGTCCAAGATAATGCACAAATTCTGCCAAAAAGAAGCCCAAAAGAAGAAGATGGATCAAAAGCTAGAAATCAGGAAATCTGCCTGTGCAGATCAATCCACTTCAACGGGCCACCGAAAACAGATCAGAAGAAATTATGGTACGAATAATATGTCCTTGGAAAGCTCTGGAAGTCAACTTTACAGAGCAAAAAGAATCACTCAATTTAGAAGCCAAACCTCTGCCTCAAACACAATATAGAAGCCAAACCTCTACCTCAAACACCTTTCCTCTGATATACCCATTTTATGCTCGATTCTTAACGCATTTCCCTTTACGTTTAGCTATGTTATAATCTTAGTTTTTATGTTTTTCTTATTTAATTTGTTATTTTGAAGATATTTACGGTGGAGATTAATAACGACGCAATTCGGAGGAATTTCGGCGATTTTGCGATTTCGGACCACCGGGAATGGGCCGGCCCAAAAAGCACATTATGGGCCCATTTCTCAAAGTTTGTTTCGGCCCAAAAACCAGCCCAAGCCCATTGAATTCGGCAAGGATGCAACTTGGGGAAGAGGAAAAGTCAAAGTTATCAAGCTTGGTGACTCTTACTTGTAATGATCACATGTGATGACTAAGTGTGTGACTTGCCATGGTGACTCTTGCTTAGGGTTCATAAATGGTGACTTGCCATGGTGACTCTTGCTTAGGGTTCATAAATGATGATCACACTTGGTGACTAAGGGAGTGACTTGCCATGGTGATTATTACTTGCATTTAATGAAAGAGGCAAGGTGGAAGAGAGAAGAGCAAACTCCCTTGCCTATAAATACCAAGGAGGCCGGCCATTACAAGATCATCTCTCATTTACAAGCCAAAGCTCTACACAAATACTCCTCCTCCATAAACACTTCAAGGTTCTCTTGCAAAGCCGAAGCATCCATCCTCCAAAGCCATCAATCCTTCACAATACGCTAAGTCCCTTGTGAAGGAAAGTCATCTCCACGAAGATCATCAAGCATTCAAGACAAAAAGTGTAACCATGATCTTCACTTTCATATCTTTTGCTTTGTATTTGAATCCTTTGATGTATTGGAATACTTTGATGTATTTAATGAAGAACAAGTTTAGATTTGTGTTATATGTTCTTAAACCTTTATGTAAATTGCATGTGTTTATGATTTCTAGCCTTTTATGCATGGTTGATATAATCTTAAAGCTTCGAAAGCATGTGGTAGATAATACGCTAAGTCCCTCTCTTTCGCATGTTTCGATGATCGTATGTTGTTTAGGATGTTTATACGCTAAGTTGCATTCCTACTCAAATATCAAGCATGTATATTTAGTTGGAAGTTATGAATTTCGTAACTTACAAAAGCTTTGATGCATGAAAAAGGGTAAGGTTAATAATATGAGATGATCAATTGTAATTAATAGCTTAGCTTCTTATTTTTAGTAAGCATAATTAGACTTTAAGGTTTCTTGATTGTTAAACTTGTCTATGAGTAAAACATGTTAGAAGTCTAAGAGTTTTTGTTGTGTTTGCATGTTTTGTACTTTAATTTCGTAGATTAAACAACCAATTTCCAATCCCCCTCAAACCTTTAAATTTCTGAGTAAACGAAACCATGCATGCGCCCTTTAATTCCCCGGATAGAACGATCCCTACTCGCCAATATTATAAATGACAAAAGAAGGGTTTTAAATTGCACTACGTGTGGACAATGTTTTTAGTGTCTACTTTGTGTTAACATTAAATGCATGTTTTGCGCGTATCAATTTTTGGCGCCGCTGCCGGGGAATTATAAAGTTTTTGTATGATTTCGTTGTACATATGTAATTAAATGCATGTCTATAATTTTCGAAATACATACTTGTTTATACTTATAGAAATTTACATACATGTTTACAATTCATACATATTACTTATACGAATTTATTTTACACTTGCATAATTTATTTTCATGTTAAAGGATAGTCTTTGATTTAATTTGAGTACTAGCACTTAGTTATTAAATAAATCTCTATGGAATAGGTGGTGCCTCTTTTGTTTGTCTATCTCCTTAACCCTTCATGAAGTGTGGATTTCATCGCCACACGCCATAACCTAAGTGAAGTTATGGGCATGAGGTTGTGGGCGGAGTTTACAAACATTTGAGATTGTATACTATCTTGTGATTTCGAGTAATAATTGGTCATGATGTCTAGAAGGGTTATGAATGGTGACTGGTGTTGAACTAAGAAAACAGAACGCCATTGGAGTATATACTCTTACGAGTAAGCCTCGGGGTGTTTCTAAGAACAACATTGGAGTATATACTCTTACGAGTTAGCCTCAGGTTGTTCCCAGAAATTAGTTCTCACCTCTCGCGTTACATCTATCCCAACTGGTCATTTCCAACAATTACGAGAATTAACGATAGTTGGTATACATTTTCGCGCGGGCCGCACGGACAAGAGATTTACTCAATAACTAAGTCGTGTATTCCTTTTAAATCTTAGGCGCAATCAAAACGTAGACGTACTTAAATTGATTTACATTGAGTACGAGTTTTGATTTTTAAGTTTCGTTCTTTGGAAATAGGGAGGTGCCTCTTTTTCTGGTTTATCTCCTTAACCCCTCGTGAAGTGTGGATTTCATCACCACACGCCATAACCTAAGTGAAGTTATGGGCACGAGGTTGTGGGCGGAGTTTACTAAGGACTTGAGATTATATACTATCTCAAAAATTTGGCTGATTGTTGGATATGGTGAGCGGGTTTATGATTGGTGCCGGGTTTCGGATCTAAGCAATAGAACGCCATTGGAGTATATACCGTAACTGGTTAGCCTCGGGGTGTCTCTAGGAACAACATTGGAGTATATACTCTTACGAGTAAGCCTCGGGTTGTTCTAAATATTAGTCCTTACCTCTCGCGTTATCTCTATTCCTACTTGCCATTTCTAAACGTAACTAAGCTGAATTAGCGAGAGTCAGTATACATCTGCGCACGAGCCGCACGTCCAAGAAATTTACTAAAAGACTATTTCGTGTACTCCCTGTAAATCATAAGTGCATACGAATACGGATAAATACAAAACTTAGTAAATACGACATAAATCCTTTAAATAGATGGTATATCGGATTAAGCATGCTTAGACCTCTTGGAATCAGACTTCATCTTCGGATGAACGAGACCCATTGCACAGTCGAGAGCCTCTGCACCACGTACCATCGGGGCCAAAGGAAATAAATAATACTTAGTCAAATTTGTGTGTTTTTCTTTTTGCATTAAAATCTGTAAAGGACTAACAAAACGTTACATTTAGCTTGCATAACCTCTCTAAAGCTTTATGATGCTCGGATTTCACTACCGAGTACCCTAACCTAAGAGAAGTTAGGGGCATAAGACCGAAGAAGAGGTCATTCTTTGCAATCATATTTTAAGCACGTAACTCGTGTGTTTTTTGCAGGTTCTAACAATTTCTCTTATGCATTCACTCCATTTTTCACGTAGGATTGTTGTTTGATGCATTTTATTTAATGAGAATGTGTTGTGCATAAATTCAATGTGAATTATTGTTTGCTTGCATTTGAACCATGTTTATATATGTTCTAACTAAATTCTTAGCTTTTACATTATATAGTGTTAATTTGCAGAAAACGTGTCTTAGTTCATTACATTCATTTGCATAACCCTTAAAATTGATTAGATCATTTGCATTTCTTAGTAAATTACATTTAGTGTCTTAAACTTCATAAATTTTGTGTATTTTAGTAGTTTTTAAGTCTTTTTGAGTTTTTATAGTTTGTTTCGGTAGTTTTATTATTTTATTTGTTATTTGTTTCGCTTTGCTTTCTTTATATGTTTTACGTTTTTTGGTTAGTATCTCTATATTCATTACATATTCTTTTTGATACTAACACTTGGTCTTTGGTGGATGCTCAGGCTAATGAATGTCCGATCAGAATCCTGGACCATCTAAAACAAAGTTTGAGGAAATCGTAGAGAGGATAGCTAGACTTAGAGCTCAATCAGAACCGCTGGATTATCCCATTATTGAGGAAGGTTCCGATTCTTCACATTCATCAACTGATCATAATTCAGAGCCGGAAGCACAAGAAGTCAATATGGCCAATGCAGGACAATCCCTTCGTCAGCGCACCTGCTCAACCGAACGGAGAAGCGGGCCTTCAAGCATTTCTTTTCCACCACCGGGGGAAAACATGAAGGACATCGAGCTGAAGAGTGGTTTCCTCCACCGACTGCCCATTTTTCACGGACTTTCAAATGAAGATCCGAATAAGCATCTCAAACAATTCCAATTTGTTTGTAACAGCATGAAGCCAGCCGATGCTGATACGGAACTCTTCAAGCTGAAGGCATTCCCATTCACCCTAGTCGACAGGGCCGAGTCTTGGCTTATGGAACTACCGCCGAACCATATTACCTCATGGAAGCAACTTGCGGATATGTTCCTAGCAAAGTACTTCCTGGCCTCAAAGATCACCGTCTTGAGAAAGACAACGTTCACATGCCCTTTCGGAACGTTTGCATACCGCCGAATGCCATTTGGACTGTGTAATGCACCAGGTACATTTCAACGTTGCATGCTCTCAATTTTCTCCGAGTACATTGAAAAAATTATTGAAGTATTCATGGACGACTTTAGTGTATTTGGGAGTGATTTCGATGCATGCTTAAACAATTTAGAAACTATTTTACAAAGATGCGTTGAAACGAACTTGGTGCTTAATTGGGAGAAGTGCCATTTCATGGTTACGCAAGGGATCGTGTTAGGTCATATTATTTCTGAAAAAGGGTTAGAAGTTGATAAATCTAAAGTAGATCTTGTGCGTCACTTACCCTCTCCAACTTCGGTTAGAGAGATTCATTCTTTTCTTGGACACGCAGGATTTTATCGTAGGTTTATCAAAGACTTTTCCCACATCTCGCGCCCGTTGTGTAAATTACTGCAAAAGGAGACCCCGTTCGTATTTGATGAAGAATGCAACGCTGCCTTCAACAAGTTGAAGGAACTTCTCACGAGCGCTCCTATTTTAAGCAGCCCTGATTGGTCTCTGCCATTTGAACTCATGTGCGACGCCTCGGATTATGCCGTAGGAGCCGTTTTGGGTCAGCGGAAGGACAAGAAACCCTACGTAATTTATTACGCCTCTCGGACGCTTGATGAAGCTCAAAGAAATTATACTACAACCGAGAAGGAGTTTCTTGCAGTGGTTTTTGCTTTAGATAAATTTCGATCCTATTTACTTAAAACTAAAGTAACTGTGTATACTAATCATGCAGCTTTGAAGTACCTAATGCTAAAAAAGGACGCAAAACCAAGGCTTATTAGATGGATACTTCTACTCCAAGAATTCAACGTCGAAATCAAGGATAAGAAGGGAGTAGAAAATGTTGTCGCTGACCACCTATCACGCTTGATCGGTGAGAATGAGGCTGTTGAAATTGAGGAAACTTTTCTGGATGAAAAACTCTTCGGAATTGAGGTAACTGTTTCGGAAACTCCATGGTATGCAGATATCGTAAATTACTTAGTTACCGGTGAGTTTCCGTCTACCATGCATAAATTTTGATACGCGCAAAACATGCTTTTAACATTAACACAAAGTAGACCCTAAAAACACAGATTACGCGCATTGCAATTTAAAACCCTTCTTTTGTCATTATAATATTGGCGAGTAGGGATCGTTCTTTATCCGGGGAATTAAGGGCGCATGCATGGTTTCGTTTAAGCAGAAATTTAAAGGTTTGGGGGGATTGGAAGTTGGTTGTTTAATCTACAAAATTAAAGTACAAAAACATGCAAACACAACTAAAACGCTTAAGCATCTAACATGTTTTACTCATAGACAAGTGTTAACAATCAAGAAACTTCAAAGTCTAATTATGCTTACTAAAAATAAGAAGTTACACTACTAATTACAAGTGATCATCTCATCTTTTTAACCTTACCCTTTTTCATGCATCAAACCTTTTGTAAGTAACGAAATTCATAACTTCTAACTAAATACACATGCTTAATAATTGAGTAGGAATGCAACTTAGCGTATAAACATCCTAAACAACATATGATCATCGAAACATGCGAAAGAGAGGGACTTAGCGTATTTTCTACCACATGCATTCGAAACTTTAAGATTGTATCAAACATGCATAAAAAGATAGAAATCATAAACACATGCAATTTATAAATCGGTTTAAGAACATAAAACACAAATCTAAACTTGTTCTTCATTTGATACATAAAAGTATTCCAATACATCCAAGGGTTCAAATACAAAGCAAAAGAAATGAAAGTGAAGATCATGGTTACACTTTTTGTCTTGAATGCTTGATGATCTACGGTGGAGATGGCTTTCCTTCACAAGGGACTTAGCGTATTGTGTTGGATGGAGGAGGATTGCTTCGGCTTTGCTTGAGAATCCTTGAAGTGTTTATGGTGGAGGAGTATTTGTGTAGAGTTTTTGCTTGTAAAATGAGAGATGATTTAATTATGTTCAGCCTCCTTGGTATTTATAGGCAAGGAATGCTTGCCTTCTCTCTTCCACCTTGCCTCCCTCCATTAAATGCAAGCAAGAGTCACCATGCAAGTCATCCCCTTAGTCACCATTTGTGATCATCATTTGTGAACCCTAAGCAAGAGTCACCATGGCAAGTCACCATTTGTGATCATCATTTGTGAACCCTAAGCAAGAGTCACCATAATGAGTCACAAAGCTTGATATTGTTGACTTTTCTTCTTCAAAGGTTGCAAAACAAGACTTTTCCTCTTCACCAAAAGTCTTCCATGCCGAATTGATTATGTTTGGGCTTGATAATGGGCCGAAACAAGAGTTGAGAATTCGGCCAAGAATTTGCTTTTTGGGCCGGCCCATTTTCGGAGGTCCAAAATCGCAAAAATCGCAAAATCGCCGAAATTCCTCCGAATTGCGTCGTTAGTAATCTCCACCGTAAATATCTTCAAAATAACAAATTAAATAAGGAAAACATAAAAACTAAGATAATAACATAGCTAAACGTAAAGGGAAATGCGTTAAGAAACGAGCATAAAATGCGTATATCAAATTCCCCCACACTTAGACTTTGCTAGTCCCTTAGCAAACACTAAGTTAAACTAAGACTCCCTAAGAATTTAAAACAAAGGAAAGAACATAACTAAGCCCTTAGCTAAAATTTGTCTCAGAATTTGCATAAGTATATGGCGATGGCTCACATGAATTTCAACTTGTATGCTCAACGAATTCAAGAGATAATTGCGATATAATTATGTAATGAACAAGTAAGACATAGAGAAAACAATGGTTATGTTATAGCTGTGCATGCTTTGAATAAAGGTTTAATCAACTCACAAGGATGCACTCATCATATTTTTCACTCATGAAAATGGTTCACTTAAAGTGTATATGAATTGAAATGAAAACCACATGAATAAAGTTTGATTACTTGCACAAATGAACCAAAACCATAAGCTTACTCATGCAACTTACTCTACTAATTGAAAGCTACTCATTTTAAGGATCATAAAGGACTTTTAGTGAGGTTGCAATGGGGTTAAGGCTAAGGCATTCGATTTTTAGATATGTGGTGATAAAAACGTTCCAACGACTTAGTCTAGCACCAAATTCGTCCTCCATTTCCACTCGAAAGTTACCATGTATACTTCAATCTAAGCTACCCTTTGAGCTTTTCGGACAGGACAAAGGCCATATTTTGTTCTATTTTTGGGCCTTCAATTTGTCGTAATCTCCAAATCCGCAAAATAAGGGGGACGTTAATCCAATTGGTTTCTACTTTAGAAAACAACATATTGCCATGAGAGATAATAATTTTTTTTTCTTTTCATTCTCTCAAATATAATTTTTTCTTTTCTTTTTGGCAATCTCATACTTTTTAAGCTATTTGGACAAGTCTTTCCCCTTACTCACATTAACTCTTTTAATCTTTCCTACCAACCATAATCTTATGTGCTAGTTTCGAAAAATTCTCACCAAGTTTCCGGAACAAGGGTAAGGATATTCTATACTAGGGTAAGTGTTTAGGTATATATGGTGATGAAAGAAAAGCTTAACGTGGGCTCAATTGGTTTATCTAGGGGTGTCGCAACTTGTGCGTAGAAATGGGATACATGGATATATGGCAATGTGGTGGAAAATCCTAAATGCCTTTAATCATTTCCAAAATCAAAGTATGTATCAACTTAAAAGCTTTGCAAATTGACATGAGTAAGTTCTAGTATTCTCTAGTTCATTAAAATCTATGGTAAGCAGTCAAATGAGGCATATATAAAGCTATAAACTACGAAATGATATGGATTGATCAGATCACTCAAGGAATAAAGAACAGATAGCTCAAAAGCTCACATAGGGTTCATATGATTAAAAACTTATTCAAGCATGCGATTTCTGTACCATGTTTTGCAATTTATATCTACTACATGTTAAAAACATAAAGAATATCTCAATTAGCACAAGAATTCGATGCATGTGATTCATACGCCATATGTGTTCGTATCGATCAAATTTCATCATTGACTAGTTAAGGGCGTCCTAAAGACTCTGAAAAACACTAATTTAGACACAATTAAATTGTAAACCCTTCCCCCACACTTAAACTCTACATTGCCCTCAATGTACTAAAGTAGAAGTATAGAATAAAAATGGAGTATAGGATCTACGAAAATTTTAATCTAATACGCAAAAAGCCATTAAATTAATTAAAAGGGGAGAAGAAAACAAATCTGTTGTCTCCCTATTGGGTTGCCTCCCAATGAGCGCTCATTTTACATCGTTAGCTTTGGACGTGATGCATCATTTTGTTTTTGAAATGGCCGGTTCTTGGAGTTGCATCTCCTCCACGGTGTGCTCCGCAAATGCCTCAAAATAGGGCTTCAAGCGATGGCCATTTACTTTGAACTCACTACCTTTGTCGATAGATCGAATGAGAACTGCTCCATGAGGTAGAACTTGAGAAACTACGAATGGCCCCATCCATCGAGAGCGAAGCTTTCCCGGAAAGAGCTTAAGTCTTGAATTGAAAAGCAATACTTTCTGCCCAGGTTCAAAACTCTTCCCGCGAATCATCTGATCGTGGATCTTTTTCGTCTTCTCTTTGTAAATCCACGCATTGTCAAAAGCATCATTTCTGATTTCTTCTAGTTCATTAAGTTGTAGCTTCCGATGCAAGCCTGCTGCATCTCGATCGATGTTGAATTTCTTCACGGCCCACCATGCCTTGTGCTCCAATTCAACCGGAAGATGGCACGCCTTCCCATAAATTAATCGGAAAGGTGACATACCAATGGGGGTCTTGTAGGCAGTCCTGTAAGCCCACAATGCATCGTCTAAGCATTGACTCCAATCTTTCCGGTTTGGGCGGACGGTTCGCTCCAAAATCTTCTTGATCTCACGGTTGGAAACTTCAGCCATTCCATTTGTTGTAGGGTGGTATGGTGTGAAAACCTTGTGTTTTACGCCATACTTCCTCATCAGAGCTTCCACCGTGCGGTTGCAAAAGTGACTTCCTCCATCGCTAATTAGAACGCGTGGCATTCCAAATCTACTGAAAATGTTAGTTCGTAGGAAATCTGCAACAACTCGCGAATCATTAGTACGGGTGGCCTTTGCCTCCACCCATTTAGAAACATAATCTACTGCGAGTAAGATATAAGTAAAACCATTGGAGGGAGGAAATGGTCCCATAAAATCAATACCCCACACATAAAAAATTTCAACATTAAATATGTAGTGTTGTGGCATTTGATCTCTAGGCCCTAAATTACCGAATCTCTGGCACTTATCACATGCAGCACAATATGCATGAGCATCGCGAAATAAACTAGGCCAAAAGAAACCGCAATCTAAAATCTTAAGGTCTGTCCTCCTTGAACCAAAATGTCCCCCACATGCTTCATTGTGACAAAAGTCAAGAATAGGCTTAAATTCACTATCCGGGATACATCTCCTAATTACTAAATCGGAGCATTGTTTCCATAAATAAGGCTCATCCCAGATAAAGGTTCTAGCATTATGCTTAAGTTTGTCACGTTGAAATTTATGCATGGTAGACGGAAACTCACCGGTAACTAAGTAATTTACGATATCTGCATACCATGGAGTTTCCGAAATAGTTACCTCAATTCCGAAGAGTTTTTCATCCGGAAAAGTTTCTTCAATCTCGACAGGCTGATGGTCACCTATCAAACGTGATAGGTGGTCAGCGACGACGTTTTCTACTCCCTTCTTATCCTTGATTTCGATGTTGAATTCTTGGAGTAGAAGTATCCATCTTATAAGCCGTGGTTTTGCGTCCTTCTTTAGCATTAGATACTTCAAAGCTGCATGATCAGTATACACAGTTACTTTAGTTTGAAGTAAATAAGACCGAAATTTATCTAAAGCAAAAACCATTGCAAGAAACTCCTTCTCGGTGGTGGTATAATTTCTTTGCGCTTCATCAAGCGTCCGAGAGGCGTAATAGATTACGCAAGGCTTCTTGTCCTTCCGCTGACCCAAGACGGCTCCTACGGCATAATCCGAGGCGTCGCACATGAGTTCAAATGGCAGAGACCAATCAGGGCTGCACAAAATAGGAGCGCTCGTGAGAAGCTCCTTCAACTTGTTGAAGGCAGCGTTGCATTCTTCATCAAAGACGAACGGGGTCTCCTTTTGCAGCAGTTTACACAACGGGCGCGAGATGTGGGAAAAGTCCTTGATAAACCTACGATAAAATCCTGCGTGTCCAAGAAATGAACGAATCTCTCTAACCGAAGTTGGAGAGGGTAAGTGACGCACAAGATCTACTTTAGATTTATCAACTTCTAACCCTTTTTCGGAAATAATATGTCCTAACACTATCCCTTGCGTAACCATGAAATGGCACTTCTCCCAATTAAGCACCAAGTTCGTTTCAACGCATCTTTTTAAAATAGTTTCTAAATTGTTTAAACATGCATCAAAATCACTCCCAAATACACTAAAGTCGTCCATGAATACTTCAATAATTTTTTCAATGTACTCGGAGAAAATTGAGAGCATGCAACGTTGAAATGTACCTGGTGCATTGCACAGTCCAAATGGCATGCGGCGATAGGCAAACGTTCCGAAAGGGCACGTGAACGTTGTCTTTTCTTGATCCTCCTCCGCAATGCTAATTTGGTTGTAGCCGGAGTATCCGTCGAGAAAACAATAAAATGCATGGCCGGCTAATCTTTCCAGCATTTGGTCGATAAATGGTAAGGGAAAATGATCCTTGCGGGTTGCGGCGTTGAGCTTCCGGTAATCAATGCATACTCGGTGTCCAGTGATCGTCCGTTGTGGCACAAGTTCATTTTCCAGATTCTCGACGACGGTTATTCCCGATTTCTTGGGTACTACCTGCACAGGGGAAACCCAACGGCTATCGGAAATAGGGTAAATAACTCCACAGTCCATGAGTTTAATTACCTCCTTTTTTACCACCTCCATCATCGGAGGGTAGAGCCGACGTTGCGCTTCCCGCGTAGGCTTAGTGCTGTCTTCAAGGAAAATCCTATGCACACATGTTGCTGGATTTATTCCCTTGATGTCCGCAAGTGTCCAGCCTATTACGGTTTTGTACCTCTTGAGTACACTCACGAGCTTCTCCTCCTGTTCCTCTTCTAGCGCGGACGAAATAATGACCGGTAAAGTTTCATTCTCGCCCAAGTACGCATACTTCAGATGGTCCGGTAGTAGCTTGAGTTCTAAAACTGGAGCTTCTACTATGGAAGGAACCATTTTATTTCTACTTTTCGTGGTGCCGCAATTAGGGTCATGGCCATGTCTTGAATACGAGGTTCAAGCTCTAGTAAGGCCTCGAGAAGGCCGTCATGCCCAAGTTGAATGGCCATGTCGAGTTCATCCTCATTGATGGTGTCGAGGTAGCCTTGTGCTAAGGTATCCACAGGATCGTATGTCGAAATGGCAGCTACGCTCGACATTGGAAACTTCATCCCGTCCAGGATGTTGAACTCGATTCTTTCTCCATTAATCTCCATGGAGAAAGTGCCTTGAAACACATCAATCTTCGTTCTCGTAGTCCGCATGAAAGGTCGCCCAAGCAGTAGTGGCGTGGTGTTCAGTGGACTCTCTTCCATGTCAACGATATAAAAATCCGATGGGAATATCAAGTTGTTGACTTGCACGAGAACGTCTTCTACGTATCCCCTCGGATACTTGTGGGTGCGATCGGCTAACTGGATGACAACACCATCTTGCTTGAGATCTCCAAGCTCCATCGATTCGAAAAGATAGTAAGGCATGACGTTGATGGAAGCTCCTAGATCAAGCATTACGTCTTCGAAGTGGGTGTCACCGATTACGCAAGGAACTGCAAAGCTCCCTGGGTCCTTCAGTTTTGGGGGTAGCCGACGCTGCAAAACCGCCGAAACGGTTGCGTTCACCTTCACAACCTCCTTCTCTCGAGTTTGCCTCCTCTGTGTGCATAATTCTTTGAGAAACTTCGCGTATATCGGCACCTGTTTTATGCACTCGATCAAGGGCAAATTCACTTGCACCTTTCGAAAGATGTCCAAAATATCTTCATATTGAGCATCCTTCTTCTTTGATTTTGATAATCTGCTAGGGAAAGGTGCAACAGCAAACGGAGAATTAATAATAACCGTATTTGAAGGAATAGGGCTTTTACCTTTGATTGGGGTGGGTTGTGGAGGGGATTGTGCCTTGGTGACATTAGGCGTCACCTTCTTTTTCTCGGCCTCTTGAGTTGCCGGATCGATCTCATCTTCGTCTTCGTTGGTGATGTCCTCGATGGTGACTTCATCGAGATGAGATCGCTTGTTCTTTGGTTCCTCAAGTATCTTCCCACTCCTTGTGACAATAGCATTCACATTTCGTTGATTAGGAGTGGGTTGAGGTGGAAGCCAACCGGTTTCTTTGATTTGGCCCATGAAATCAACAAGTTGGCCAAGCTGCTTCTTCACTTCTGTGATGTCGCGGCATTGAGAGTCGAGTGTCTCCTTTGTCTTCGATTGTCCTTCGAGGAGAACTTGAGTGGAGGCCGAAAGTTGCGACAACATCTTGTCGTAATCCGGGTTGGTGAAGGATTGAGATGACGAACCATGCTGCATCGGTGGCCTTGGTTGAAATGGAGGGCGTTGGTAGCTTTGTTGAGGTGCTGGAGGGTTCAAAGTTCCCTCGTTGCTGCTCCATCTAAAACCTGGATGATCACGGTTGACATAGTTGTTATAATTGTTATACCGTTGTCCTCCTTGATATCCGCCGATGGCGTTAGCGTGCTCCGGCTCGCTAGCTTGCTCTGGCGCTTGAGGGCATTGGTCATTATGGTGACCTTGTGCTTGACATATGCCACAAACAGGCCGTTGAGTTGCCTTGGCTCTTGTTGTCTCGAGATCTAAAACCTTCTCTAGCATATGAGCTAGTTTGTCGTATTTTTCGTCCGCATCGGGTTTAGAACTCGCTTCACCGACTGCTCGTCTGTTGGATGATACGCGTAAAACATGCATTCACGTTAACTTAAAAACACAGATTACGCGCATTGCAATTTAAACCCTTCTTTTGTCATTTGTAATATTGGCGAGTAGGGATCGTTCTTTATCCGGGGAATTAAGGGCGCATGCATGGTTTCGTTAATAAGCGGAAATGTAAATGTTTGGGGGGATTGGAAGTTGGTTGTTTAATCTACGAAATTAAAGTACAAAAACATGCAAACACAACTAAAACTCTTAGGCATCTAACATGTTTTACTCATAGACAAGTTTCAACAATCAAGAAACTTAAAGTCTAATTATGCTTGCTAAAAATAAGAAGTTACACTACTAATTACATGTGATCATCTCATCTTATTACCTTACCCTTTTCATGCATCAAACCTTTTTGTAAGTTACGAAATTCATAACTTCTAACTAAATACACATGCTTAATAATTGAGTAGGAATGCAACTTAGCGTATAAACATCCTAAACAACATACGATCATCGAAACATGCGAAAGAGAGGGACTTAGCGTATTTTCTAACACATGCATTCGAAGCTTTAAGATTGTATCAAACATGCATAAAAGGCTAGAAATCATAAACACATGCATATTACAAATCTGTTTAAGAGCATAAAACACAAATCTAAACTTGTTCTTCATTTGATACATAAATGTATTCCAATACATCAAGAGGTTCAAATACAAAACAAAAGAAATGAAAGTGAAGATCATGGTTACACTTTTTTGTCTTGAATGCTAGATGATCTACGGTGGAGATGGCTTTCCTTCACAAGGGACTTAGCGTATTGTGAAGGATGGAGGATGCTTTGCTTCGGCTTGGATGGAGGAGAACCCTAGAACCTTGCTTCGGCTTGGAATGGAGGAGATGTGCTTCGGCTTTGCTTGAGAATCCTTGAAGTGTTTATGGTGGAGGAGTATTTGTGTAGAGCTTTGGCTTGTAAAATGAGTGATGATCTGTTTTATGGCTGCCTCCTCTCTTATATAGGCAAGGGATGTTGCCTTCTCTCTTCCACCTTGCCTCCTTCCATTAAATGCAAGCAATGATCAATTGATATACGCATTTTATGCCCGTTTCTTAACGCATTTCCCTTTTCGTTTAGCTATGTTATTATCTTAGTTTTTATGTTTTCCTTACTTAAATTGTTATTTTGAAGATATTTACGGTGGAGATTAATAACGGCGCAATTCGGAGGAATTTCGGCGATTTTGCGATTTTTGCGATTTCGGACCACGAAAAATGGGCCGGCCCAAAAAGCAAGTTATGGGCCGATTTCTAAACTCTTGTTTCGGCCCATTAACAAGCCCAAACCCATGTAATTCGGCCTAGATGCCTTTTGGTGAAGTTGAAAAGTCCAAGTTATCAAGCTAATGATCACAAAAGATGACTTGCCATGGTGACTCTTACTTTGGGTTCACAAATGGTGACTAAGCTTGGTGACTCTTGCCTTTGATCATCACAATGGTGACTAAGGGTGTGACTAAGCATGGTGACTCTTGCTTAGGGTTCATGAATGATGATCACACTTGGTGACTAAGGGGATGACTTGCTAGGTGACTAAGGCTTGCATTTAATGAAGCAAGGCAAGGTGGAAGAGAGAAGGCAAGGAATGCTTGCCTATAAATACCAAGGGAGGCCGAACCATTCAAGGCATCACTCATTTTACAAGCCAAAGCTCTACACAAATACTCCTCCACCATAAACACTTGAAGGTTCACACACAAAGCCGAAGCATCCATCCCTTGCAAAGCTGAAGCATTCTCCATCCATCCAACACAATACGCTAAGTCCCTTGTGAAGGAAATCCATCTCCACCGTAGATCATCAAGCACTCAAGACAAAAAGTGTAACCATGATCTTCACTTTCATAGCTTTTGCTTTGTATTTGAATCTTTTGATGTATTGGAATACATTTATGTATCAAATGAAGAACAAGTTTAGATTTGTGTTTCATGTGCTTAAACCGATTTGTAATATGCATGTGTTTATGATTTCTAGCCTTTTATGCATGTTTGATACAATCTTAAAGCTTCGAATGCATGTGTTAGAAAATACGCTAAGTCCCTCTCTTTCGCATGTTTCGATGATCGTATGTTGTTTAGGATGTTTATACGCTAAGTTGCATTCCTACTCAATTATTGATATACGCATTTTATGCTCGTTTCTTAACGCATTTCCCTTTACGTTTAGCTATGTTATTATCTTAGTTTTATGTTTTCCTTATTTAAATTGTTATTTTGAAGTTCATTACGGTGGAGATTAATATCGACGCAATTCGGAGGAATTTCGGCGATTTTGCGATTTTTGCGATTTTGGACCTCCGAAAATGGGCCGGGCCACAAAGCAAATTGTGGGCCGAATTCTCAACTCTTGTTTCGGCCCATTATCAAGCCCAAACCCAAACAATTCGGCAAGGAAGCCTTTTGGTGAAGAGGAAAAGTCTTGTTTTGAAAGGGCAAGTCAACATTATCAAGCTTATGATCACAAATGGTGACTACACAAGGTGACTAAGGCTTGCATTAATTGAAAAGATGACTTGCCATGGTGACTACACATGGTGATTCATGCTTAGGGTTCACAAATGGTGACTAAGTGTGTGACTAAGGGTGTGACTTGCCTTAATGATCATTACATGCATTAAATGGAGGGAGGAATGGTGGAAGAGAGAAGGCAAGCATTCCTTGCCTATAAAAGGGGAGGAGGCCGAACCATTCAAGGATCATCACTCATTTTACTAAGCAAAGCTCTACACAAATACTCCTCCACCATAAACACTCCAAAGTTCATTACAAAGCCGAAGCACATCCTTTACCATTCCAAGCCGAAGCAAGCAAGGTTACTCCTTCCAAGCCGAAGCTATCAAGCCTCCTCCATCCAACACAATACGCTAAGTCCCTTGTGAAGGAAGTCCATCTCCACCGTAGTTCATCAAGCACTCAAGACAAAAAGTGTAACCATGATCTTCACTCTCATTTCTTTAGCTTTGTATTTGAATCTTTTGATGTATTGGAATAACAAGTTTAGAAAGTTTAGATTTGTGTATTAAATGAATAACAAGTTTAGATTTGTGTTTCATGTGCCTAAACCGATTTGTAATATGCATGTGTTTGTGATTTATAGCTTTTTATGCATGGTTGATACAATCTTAAAGCTTCAAATGCATGTATTAGAAAATACGCTAAGTCCCTCTCTTTTGCATGTTTCGATGATCGTAAGTTGTTTAGGATGTTTATACGCTAAGTTGCATTCCTACACAATTATCACGCATGTGTATTTAGTTAGAAGTTATGAATTTCGCAAGTTACAAAAAGGTTTGATGCATGAAAAGGGTAGGTTAATAAGATGAGTTGATCACATGTAATTAGTAGTGTAACTTCTTATTTTTAGCAAGCATAATTAGACTTTAAGTTTCTTGATTGTTGAAACTTGTCTATGAGTAAAACATGTTAGATACCTAAGAGTTTTAGTTGTGTTTGCATGTTATGTACTTTAATTTCGTAGATTAAATAACCAATTTCCAATCCCCCCAAACTTTTATATTTCCGCTTAATAACGAAACCATGCATGCGCCCTTAATTCCCCGGATAAAGAACGATCCCTACTCGCCGATATTATAAATGACAAAAGAAGGGTTTAAATTGCAATGCGCGTAATCGATGTTTTTAGGGTCGACTTTGTGTTATCGTGAATGCATGTTTTGCGCGTATCAATTTTTGGCGCCGTTGCCGGGGAATTAGAATGTTTTTGTATGTTTCGTTGTACATTTGTGATTAAAAGCATGTCTAAATTTTCGAAGTACATACTTGTTCATTTTTTATACTTAGAGAAATTTTCATACATGTTTACAATGCCTACTTTTACTTAGCCGAATTTATTCATACTTAGTTTATTTTACACTTGCATAATTTATTTCCATGTTAAAGGATAGTCTTTGATTTAATTTGAGTACTAGTACTTAGTTATTAAATAAATCTCTATGGAATAGGTGGTGCCTCTTTTGTTTGTCTATCTCCTTAACCCTTCGTGAAGTGTGGATTTCATCACCACACGCCATAACCTAAGTGAAGTTATGGGCACGAGGTTGTGGGCGGAGTTTACAAACACTTGAGATTGTATACTATCTTGTGAATTCGAGTAAGAGTTGGTTATGATGTCTAGAAGGGTTATGAATGGTGACGGGTTTTGAACTAAGAAAACAGAACACCATTGGAGTATATACTCTTACGAGTAAGCCTCGGGGTGTTTCTAAGAACAACAATGGAGTATATACTCTTACGAGTTAGCCTCAGGTTGTTCCCAGAAATTAGTTCTCACCTCTCGCGTTACATCTATCCCAACTGGTCATTTCCAACAATTACGAGGATTAACGATAGTTGGTATACATTTTCGCGCGGGCCGCACGGACAAGAGATTTATTCAATAACTGAGTCGTGTATTCCTTTTAAATCATAGGCGCAATCAAAATGTAGACGTACTTAAATTGATTTACATTGATTACGAATATTGGTTATTAAGTTTAGTTCTTCGGAATAGGTGGTGCCTCTTTTTCTGGTTTACCTCCTTAACCCCTCGTGATGTGTGGATTTTATCACCACACGCCATAACCTAAGTGAAGTTATGGGCACGAGGTTGTGGGCGGAGTTTACTAAGAACTTGAGATTATATACTATCTCACAAATTTGGCTGATTGTTGGATATGGTGAGTGGGTTTATGATTGGTGCCGGGTTTCGGATCTAAGCAATAGAACACCATTGGAGTATATACCGTAACTGGTAAGCCTCGGGGTGTTTCTAAGAACAACATTGGAGTATATACTCTTACGAGTAAGCCTCGGGTTGTTCTAAATATTAGTCCTTACCTCTCGCGTTATCTCTATTCCTACTAACCATTTCTAAACGTAACTAAGCTGAATTGTAGTCGGTATACATTTTCGCGCGGGCCGCACGTCCAGGAACTTTACTTAATGCTCAATTCGCGTTCTCTCTGTAAATCATAAGTGCATACGAATACGGATAAATACATGAACTTAATACGACATAATCCTTTAAATAGATGGTATATCGGATTAAGCATGCTTAGACCTCCCGGAATCAGACTACATCTTCGGATGAACGAGACCCATTGCACAGTTGAGAGCCTCTGCACCACGTACCATCGGGGCCAAAGGAAATAAATAAAACTTAGTCAAATTTTTGTGTTTGTTTGTGCATTAAAAACTGTAAAGGACTAACAACCGTTACTTAGCTTGCATAACCTCTTTTTAGGTTTTATGATACTCGGATTTCACTACCGAGTACCCTAACCTAAGTGAAGTTAGGGGCATAAGATCGAAGAAGAGGTCATTCTTTTCATTCATAGTTTAAACACGTAACTCGTTTGTTTTCTGCAGGTTCTAACGTTTTCTCTTATGCATTCACTCCATCTTTCACGTAGGATTGTTGTTTAAATGCATTTTATTGCAAGAAAATGTGTGGTGCATAAATTCAATGTGAATTATGGTTTACTTGTATTTGAACCTTGTTTATACATGTTCTAACTAAATTTTTTTTTAGGTTTAGCATTACATAGTGTTAATTTGCAGAAAACGTGTGTTTTAAGTTTATTTACATTCATGTGCATAGCCCTAAAATTGATTAAATCAATTGCATTACTTAGTACAATACATATAGTGTCTTAACTATTATAAATTTTGTGTATTAGTAGTTTTTAAGTATTTGTGTGTATTTATAGTATGTTTTGATAGTTTTACTATTTTATTTGTTATCCCTTTGTTTTCTAAATATGCTTTACAATTTTGGTTAGTATTCCTCTATATATTTCATATTAATTGTTGATACTAACACTTGGTCTTTGGTGGATGTCAGGCTAATGAATGTCCGATCAGAATCCTGGACCATCTAGAACAAACTTTGAGGAGATCGCAGAGAGAATAGCGAGACTTAAAGCTCAAACTGACATCCTGGATTTTCCCATCATCGAGGAAGGTTCCGAGTCTTCACATTCATCAACCGACCACAATTCAGAAGCAGAAGCACAAGAAATCAACATGGCCAATGCAGGACAATCTCTTCGTCAGCGCACCTGCTCAACAGAATGGAGCAGTGGGCCTTCGAGCATTGCTTTTCCACAACCGGAGGAAAACATGAAGGATATCGAGCTAAAGAGTGGCTTCCTCCACCGACTACCCATTTTTCATGGACTTTCCAATGAAGATCCGAACAAGCATCTCAAACAATTCCAATTTGTTTGTAACAGCATGAAGCCATCCGATGCTGATACGGAGCTCTTTAAACTGAAGGCATTTCCATTCACCCTAGTCGACAGGGCCGAGTCTTGGCTAATGGAACTACCGCCGAACCATATTACCTCATGGAAGCAACTTGCGGATATGTTCCTAGCGAAGTACTTCCCGGCCTCAAAGATCACCGTCTTGAGAAAGCAAATCACTGGCATCACACAGAAACCGGACGAGACCTTCGGCCAATACTACGACCGATTCAAAGTTTTGTGTGCCACTTGCCCATCGCATGGATTTTCCGAGACCAATCTCATGAATTACTTTTACGATGGTCTCAAGCCGATTGATAGGGAATTGCTGGATGCAGCAGCCACCGGTGCATTCATGGACTTAACAGAAACCGAAGCTAGAGCTCTTCTAGAGAATCGGGCGAATAATGATGCACAATATGGAATGTCCAACAGACGAGTAGTCGGTGAAGCGAGTTCTACAACCGACGCGGACGAAAAATACGACAAGCTAGCCCATATGCTAGAGAAGGTGTTAGAACTCGAGACGACAAGAGCGAAGGCAACTCAACGGCCTGTTTGCGGCATATGTCAAATACACGGTCACCACAATGACCAATGCCCTCAAGCGCAGGAGCAGGCAAGCGAGCCGGAGCACGCTAACGCCATCGGCGGATATCAGGGAGGACAAAGGTATAACAACTACAACAACTATGTCAACCGTGATCATCCAGGTTTTAGATGGAGCAGCAACGAGGGAACTTTAAACCCTCCTGCATCTCAACCTCAACAAAGCTACCAACGCCCTCCATTTCAACCACGACCACCGATGCAGCATGGTTCGTCATCACAACCCTTCACCAATCCGGATTACGACAAGATGTTGTCTCAACTTTCGGCCTCAACTCAAGTTCTCCTCGACGGACAATCGAAGACAAAGGAGACACTTGACTCACATGGCCGCGACATCACTGAAGTGAAGAAGCAACTCGGCCAACTTGTTGATTTCATGGGGCAAATCAAAGAAACCGGTCGGCTTCCACCTCAAACCACTCCTAATCAAAGAAACGTGAATGCTATAGTCACAAGGAGTGGGAAGACACTTGAAGAGCCAAAGACCAAGCGATCTCATCTTGATGAAGTCACCATTGAGGACATCACCAACGAAGAAGAAGATGAGATCGATCCGGGAATTCAAGAGGCCGAGAAAAAGAAGGTGACGCCTACTGTCACCAAGGCACAATCACCTCCACAACCTACCCCAATCAAAGGTAAAAGCCCTATTCCTTCAAATACGGTGATTACTGATTCTCCGTTTGCTGTTGCACCTTTCCCAAGCAGATTAGCAAAATCAAAGAAGAAGGATGCCCAATATGAAGATATCCTGGACATCTTCCGAAAGGTGCAAGTGAATTTGCCCTTGATCGAGTGCATAAAGCAAGTGCCTATATACGCCAAGTTTCTGAAAGAATTATGCACTCAGAGGAGGCAAACTCGAGAGAAGGAGGTCGTGAAGGTGAACGCAACCGTTTCGGCGGTTTTGCAGCGTCGGCTACCCCCAAAACTGAAGGACCCAGGGAGCTTTGCAGTTCCTTGCGTAATCGGTGACACCCACTTCGAAGACGTAATGCTTGATCTAGGAGCCTCCATCAACGTCATGCCTTACTATCTTTTCGAATCGATGGAGCTTGGAGATCTCAAGCAAGATGGTGTTGTCATCCAGTTAGCCGATCGCACCCACAAGTATCCGAGGGGATACGTAGAAGACGTTCTCGTACAAGTCAACAACTTGATATTCCCAGCCGATTTCTACATAGTTGACATGGAAGAGAGTCCATTGAACACCACGCCATTGCTGCTTGGACGACCTTTCATGCGGACTGCGAGGACGAAGATTGATGTTTTCCAAGACACTTTCTCCATGGAGATTGATGGAGAAAGAATCGAGTTCAACATCCTGGACGGAATGAAGTTTCCAATGTCGAGCGTAGCTGCCATTTCGACATACGATCCTGTGGATACCTTAGCACAAGGTTACCTCGACACCATCAACGAGGATGAACTCGACATGGCCATTCAACTTGGACATGACGGCCTTCTCGAGGCCTTACTAGAGCTTGAACCTCGAATCCAAGACATGGCCATGGCCCTAAATGCCGCACCACGGAAAGTAAGCTTTTCTCCTCCTATACCAATTACTTTTGGTACTAATAAAATGGTTCCTTCCATTGTAGAAGCTCCTGTTTTAGAACTCAAGCTACTACCGGACCATCTTAAGTATGCGTACTTGGGCGAGAATGAAACTTTACCGGTCATTATTTCGTCCGCGCTAGAAGAGGAACAGGAGGAGAAGCTCGTGAGTGTACTAAAGAGGTACAAACCCGCAATAGGCTGGACACTTGCGGACATCAAGGGAATAAATCCAGCAACATGTGTGCATAGGATTTTCCTTGAAGAAGGCACCAAGCCTACGCGGGAAGCACAACGTCGGCTCCACCCTCCGATGATGGAGGTGGTAAAAAAGGAGGTAATTAAACTCATGGACTGTGGAGTTATTTACCCTATATCTGATAGCCGTTGGGTTTCCCCAGTGCAGGTAGTACCTAAGAAATCGGGAATTACCGTCGTCGAGAATCTGGAAAATGAACTTGTGCCACAACGGACGATCACTGGACACCGAGTGTGCATTGATTACCGGAAGCTCAACGCCGCAACCCGCAAGGATCATTTTCCCTTACCATTCATCGACCAAATGCTGGAAAGATTAGCCGGCCATGCATTTTATTGTTTTCTGGACGGATACTCCGGCTACAACCAAATTAGCATTGCGGAGGAGGATCAAGAAAAGACGACGTTCACGTGCCCGTTCGGAACGTTTGCCTATCGCCGCATGCCATTTGGACTGTGTAACGCACCAGGTACATTTCAACGTTGCATGCTCTCAATTTTCTCCGAGTACATTGAAAAAATTATTGAAGTATTCATGGACGACTTTAGTGTATTTGGGAATGATTTTGATGCATGCTTAAACAATCTAGAAACTATTTTAAAACGATGCGTTGAAACGAACTTGGTGCTTAATTGGGAGAAGTGCCATTTCATGGTTACGCAAGGGATAGTGTTAGGTCATATTATCTCTGAAAAAGGGTTAGAAGTAGATAAAGCTAAAGTAGATCTTGTGCGTCACTTACCCTCTCCAACTTCGGTTAGAGAGATTCGTTCATTTCTTGGACACGCAGGATTTTATCGTAGGTTTATCAAGGACTTTTCCCACATTTCGCGCCCCTTGTGTAAACTGCTGCAAAAGGAGACCCCGTTCGTCTTTGACGAGGAATGCAACGCTGCCTTCAACAAGTTGAAGGAACTTCTTACGAGCGCTCCTATTTTATGCAGCCCTGATTGGTCTCTGCCATTTGAACTCATGTGCGACGCCTCGGATTATGCCGTAGGAGCCGTCTTGGGTCAGCGGAAGGACAAGAAGCCTTGCGTAATCTATTACGCCTCTCGGACGCTTGATGAAGCGCAAAGGAATTATACCACCACCGAGAAGGAGTTTCTTGCCGTGGTTTTTGCTTTAGATAAATTTCGATCTTATCTACTTCAAACTAAAGTAACTGTGTTTACCGATCATGCAGCTTTGAAGTATCTAATGCTCAAGAAGGACGCAAAACCACGGCTTATCAGATGGATACTTCTACTCCAAGAATTCAACATAGAAATCAAGGATAAGAAGGGAGTAGAAAACGTCGTCGCTGACCACCTATCACGTTTGATAGGTGACCATGAGCCTGTCGAGATTGAAGAAACTTTTCCGGATGAAAAACTCTTCGGAATTGAGGTAACTACTTCGGAAACTCCTTGGTATGCCGATATCGTTAATTATTTAGTTACCGGTGAGTTTCCGTCTACCATGCATAAATTTCAACGTGACAAACTTAAGCATAATGCTAGAACATTTATCTGGGATGAGCCTTATTTGTGGAAACAATGCTCCGATTTAGTAATTAGGAGATGTATCCCGGATAGTGAATTCAAGCCTATTTTAGACTTTTGTCACAATGAAGCATGTGGGGGACACTTTGGTTCTAGGAGGACAGCCCTTAAAATTTTAGATTGCGGTTTCTTTTGGCCTAGTTTATTTCGCGATGCTCATGCATATTGCGCTACATGTGATAAGTGCCAAAGATTCGGTAATTTAGGACCTAAAGATCAAATGCCACAACACTACATATTTAATGTTGAAATTTTTGATGTGTGGGGTATTGACTTTATGGGACCATTTCCTCCCTCCAATGGTTTTACTTACATCTTACTCGCAGTAGATTATGTTTCTAAATGGGTGGAGGCAAAGGCCACCCGGACTAATGATTCGCGAGTTGTTGCAGATTTCCTACGAACTAACATTTTCAGTAGATTTGGAATGCCACGCGTTCTAATCAGCGATGGTGGAAGTCACTTTTGCAACCGCACGGTGGAAGCACTCATGAGGAAGTATGGCGTAAAACACAAGGTTTCCACACCATACCACCCTCAAACCAATGGAATGGCTGAAGTTTCCAACCGAGAGATAAAGAAGATTTTGGAGCGAACCGTCCGCCCCAACCGGAAAGATTGGAGTCAATGCTTAGACGATGCATTGTGGGCTTACAGGACTGCCTACAAGACCCCCATCGGTATGTCCCCTTTCCGATTAATTTATGGGAAGGCGTGCCATCTTCCGGTTGAACTAGAGCACAAGGCATGGTGGGCTGCGAAGAAATTCAACATCGATCGAGATGCCGCAGGCTTGCATCGGAAGCTTCAACTTTGTGAACTTGAAGAAATCAGAAATGATGCTTTCGACAATGCGTGGATTTACAAAGAGAAGACGAAAAAGATCCACGATCAGATGATTCGCGGGAAGAGTTTTGAACCGGGGCAGAAAGTATTGCTTTTCAACTCAAGACTTAAGCTCTTTCCGGGAAAGCTGCGCTCTCGATGGATGGGGCCATTTGTAGTTTCTCAAGTCCTACCTCATGGAGCAGTTCTCATTCGATCTATCGACAAGGGTAGTGAGTTCAAAGTAAATGGCCATCGCTTGAAGCCCTATTTTGAGGCATTTGCGGAGCACACCGTGGAGGAGATGCAACTCCAAGAACCGGCCATTTCAAAACCAAACTGATGCATCACGTCCAAAGCTAACGACGTAAAATGAGCGCTTGTTGGGAGGCAACCCAATAGGGAGACAACAGATTTGTTTTCTTCTCCCCTTTTACTTAATTTAATGGCTTTTTGCGTATTAGATTAAAATTTTCGTAGATCCTATACTCCATGTTTAAATTCTATGTTTTCTTTAAGTACATTGAGGGCAATGTAGAGTTTAAGTGTGGGGGAAGGGTTTACAATTTAATTGTGTCTAAATTAGTGTTTTTCAGAGTCTTTAGGATGCCCTTAACTAGTCAATGATGAAATTTGATCGATACGAACACATATGGCGTATGAATCACATGCATCGAATTCTTGTGCTAATTGAGATATTCTTTATGTTTTTAACATGTAGTAGATATAAATTGCAAAACGTGGTACAGAAATCGCATGCTTGAATAAGTTTTTAATCATATGAACCCTATGTGAGCTTTTGAGCTATCTGTTCTTTATTCCTTGAGTGATCTGATCAATCCATATCATTTCGTAGTTTATAGCTTTATATATGCCTCATTTGACTGCTTGCCATAGATTTTAATGAACTAGAGAATACTAGAACTTACTCATGTCAATTTGCAAAGCTTTTAAGTTGATACATACTTTGATTTCGGAAATGATTAAAGGCATTTAGGATTTTCCACCACATTGCCATATATCCATGTATCCCAATTGTACGCACAAGTTGCGACACCCCTAGATAAACCAATTGAGCCCACGTTAAGCTTTTCTTTCATCACCATATATACCTAAACACTTACCCTAGTATAGAATATCCTTACCTTTGTTCCGAAAACTTGGTGAGAATTTTTCGAAACTAGCACATAAGATGGTGGTTCGGTAGGAAAGATTGGAAGAGTTAATGTGAGTAAGGGGAAAGACTTGTCCAAATAGCTAAAAAAGTATGAGATTGCCAAAAAGAAAAGAAAAAAATATATATTTGGGAGAATGAAAAGAAAAAAAAAATATTATATCTCTCATGGCAACTTGTTGTTCTAAAGTAGAAACAAATTGGATTAACGTCCCCCTTATTTACGGATTTGGAGTTTACGATAAATTGAAGGCCTAAAAATAGAACAAAATATGGTCTTTGTCCTGTCTGAAAAGCTCAAAGGGTAGATTAGCTTGAAGTATACATGATAACATACAAATGGAGATGGAGGACTAATATGGTGCTAGACTAAGTCGTTGGAACGTTTTTATCACCACATATCTAAATTTCGAATGCCTTAGCCTTAACCCCATTACAACCTCACTAAAAGTCCTTTATGATCCTTAAAATGAGTAGCTTTCAATTAGTAGAGTAAGTTGCATGAGTAAGCTTATGGTTTTGGTTCATTTGTGCAAGTAATCAAACTTTATTCATGTGGTTTTCATTTCAATTCATATACACTTTAAGTGAACCATTTTCATGAGTGAAAAATATGATGAGTGCATCCTTGTGAGTTGATTAAACCTTTATTCAAAGCATGCACAGCTATAACATAACCATTGTTTTCTCTATGTCTTACTTGTTCATTACATAATTATATCGCAATTATCTCTTGAATTCGTCGAGCATACAAATTGAAATTCATGTGAGCCATCGCCATATACTTATGAAAATTCTGAGACAAATTTTAGCTAAGGGCTTAGTTGTTCTTTCTTTTGTTTTAAATTCTTAGAGAGTCTTAGTTTAACTTAGTGTTTGCTAAGGGACTAGCAAAGTCTAAGTGTGGGGGAATTTGATATACGCATTTTATGCTCGTTTCTTAACGCATTTCCCTTTACGTTTAGCTATGTTATTATCTTAGTTTTATGTTTTCCTTATTTAAATTGTTATTTTGAAGTTCATTACGGTGGAGATTAATATCGACGCAATTCGGAGGAATTTCGGCGATTTTGCGATTTTTGCGATTTTGGACCTCCGAAAATGGGCCGGGCCACAAAGCAAATTGTGGGCCGAATTCTCAACTCTTGTTTCGGCCCATTATCAAGCCCAAACCCAAACAATTCGGCAAGGAAGCCTTTTGGTGAAGAGGAAAAGTCTTGTTTTGAAAGGGCAAGTCAACATTATCAAGCTTATGATCACAAATGGTGACTACACAAGGTGACTAAGGCTTGCATTAATTGAAAAGATGACTTGCCATGGTGACTACACATGGTGATTCATGCTTAGGGTTCACAAATGGTGACTAAGTGTGTGACTAAGGGTGTGACTTGCCTTAATGATCATTACATGCATTAAATGGAGGGAGGAATGGTGGAAGAGAGAAGGCAAGCATTCCTTGCCTATAAAAGGGGAGGAGGCCGAACCATTCAAGGATCATCACTCATTTTACTAAGCAAAGCTCTACACAAATACTCCTCCACCATAAACACTCCAAAGTTCATTACAAAGCCGAAGCACATCCTTTACCATTCCAAGCCGAAGCAAGCAAGGTTACTCCTTCCAAGCCGAAGCTATCAAGCCTCCTCCATCCAACACAATACGCTAAGTCCCTTGTGAAGGAAGTCCATCTCCACCGTAGTTCATCAAGCACTCAAGACAAAAAGTGTAACCATGATCTTCACTCTCATTTCTTTAGCTTTGTATTTGAATCTTTTGATGTATTGGAATAACAAGTTTAGAAAGTTTAGATTTGTGTATCAAATGAATAACAAGTTTAGATTTGTGTTTCATGTGCCTAAACCGATTTGTAATATGCATGTGTTTGTGATTTATAGCTTTTTATGCATGTTTGATACAATCTTAAAGCTTCGAATGCATGTATTAGAAAATACGCTAAGTCCCTCTCTTTTGCATGTTTCGATGATCGTAAGTTGTTTAGGATGTTTATACGCTAAGTTGCATTCCTACACAATTATCACGCATGTGTATTTAGTTAGAAGTTATGAATTTCGCAAGTTACAAAAAGGTTTGATGCATGAAAAGGGTAGGTTAATAAGATGAGTTGATCACATGTAATTAGTAGTGTAACTTCTTATTTTTAGCAAGCATAATTAGACTTTAAGTTTCTTGATTGTTGAAACTTGTCTATGAGTAAAACATGTTAGATACCTAAGAGTTTTAGTTGTGTTTGCATGTTATGTACTTTAATTTCGTAGATTAAATAACCAATTTCCAATCCCCCCAAACTTTTATATTTCCGCTTAATAACGAAACCATGCATGCGCCCTTAATTCCCCGGATAAAGAACGATCCCTACTCGCCGATATTATAAATGACAAAAGAAGGGTTTAAATTGCAATGCGCGTAATCGATGTTTTTAGGGTCGACTTTGTGTTATCGTGAATGCATGTTTTGCGCGTATCAATTATTAAGCATGTGTATTTAGTTAGAAGTTATGAATTTCGTAACTTACAAAAAGGTTTGATGCATGAAAAGGGTATGGTTAATAAGATGAGATGATCACATGTAATTAGTAGTGTAACTTCTTATTTTTAGCAAGCATAATTAGACTTGAAGTTTCTTGATTGTTGAAACTTGTCTATGAGTAAAACATGTTAGATGCTTAAGAGTTTTAGTTGTGTTTGCATGTTTTTGTACTTTAATTTCGTAGATTAAACAACCAACTTCCAATCCCCCCAAACATTTACATTTCCGCTTATTAACGAAACCATGCATGCGCCCTTAATTCCCCGGATAAAGAACGATCCCTACTCGCCAATATTACAAATGACAAAAGAAGGGTTTAAATTGCAATGCGCGTAATCTGTGTTTTTAAGTTAACGTGAATGCATGTTTTGCGCGTATCAATTTTTGGCGCCGTTGCCGGGGAGTTAGAATGTTTTTGTATGATTTCGTTGTACATTTGTGATTAAAAGCATGTCTAAATTTTCGAAGTACATACTTGTTCATTCTTGTTTATACTTAAAGAAATTTACATACATGTTTACAATGCATACTTTTACTTAGACGAATTTATTGATACTTAGTTTTTTTTACACTTGCATAATTTATTTTCATGTTAAAGGATAGTCTTTGATTTAATTTGAGTACTAGTACTTAGTTATTAAATAAATCTCTATGGAATAGGTGGTGCCTCTTTTGTTTGTCTATCTCCTTAACCCTTCGTGATGTGTGGATTTCATCACCACACGCCATAACCTAAGTGAAGTTATGGGCACGAGGTTGTGGGCGGAGTTTACAAACACTTGAGATTGTATACTATCTTGTGAATTCGAGTAAGAGTTGGTTATGATGTCTAGAAGGGTTATGAATGGTGACGGGTTTTGAACTAAGAAAACAGAACACCAATGGAGTACATACTCTTACGAGTAAGCCTCGGGGTGTTTCTAAGAACAACATTGGAGTATATACTCTTACGAGTTAGCCTCAGGTTGTTCCCAGAAATTAGTTCTCACCTCTCGCGTTACATCTATCCCAACTGGTCATTTCCAACAATTACGAGGATTAACGATAGTTGGTATACATTTTCGCGCGGGCCGCACGGACAAGAGATTTATTCAATAACTAAGTCGTGTATTCCTTTTAAATCGTAGGCGCAATCAAAACGTAGACGTACTTAAATTGATTTACATTGAGTACGAGTATTGGTTATAAAGTTTCGTTCTTTGGAATAGGTGGTGCCTCTTTTTCTGGTTTATCTCCTTAACCCTTCGTGATGTGTGGATTTCATCACCACACGCCATAACCTAAGTGAAGTTATGGGCACGAGGTTGTGGGCGGAGTTTACTAAGAACTTGAGATTATATACTATCTCACAAATTTGGCTGATTGTTGGATATGGTGAATGGGTTTATGATTGGTGCCGGGTTTCGGATCTAAGCAATAGAACACCATTGGAGTATATACCGTAACTGGTTAGCCTCGGGGTGTCTCTAGGAACAACATTGGAGTATATACTCTTACGAGTAAGCCTCGGGTTGTTCTAAATATTAGTCCTTACCTCTCGCGTTATCTCTATTCCTACTAACCATTTCTAAACGTAACTAAGCTGAATTGTAGTCGGTATATATTTTTGCGCGGGCCGCACGTCCAAGAAATTTACCGAATGATCATTTCGCGTACTCTCTGTAAATCATAAAGTGCATATGAATACGGTTAAATACGAACTAAATAAATACGACATAATCCTTTAAATAGATGGTATATCGGATTATGCATGCTTAGACCTCCTGGAATCAGACTTCATCTTCGGATGAACGAGACCCATTGCACAGTCGAGAGCCTCTGCACCACGTACCATCGGGGTCAAAGGAAATAAATAAAACTTAGTCAAATTTGTGTGTTTGTTTGTGTATTAAAAACTGTAAAGGACTAACAAACGTTACTTAGCTTGCATAACCTCTCTAAGGCTTTATGATACTCGGATTTCACTACCGAGTACCCTAACCTAAGTGAAGTTAGGGACATAAGACCGAAGAAGAGGTCATTCTTTTGCATTCATATTTAAGCACGTAACTCGTGTGTTTTCTGCAGGTTCTAACGTTTTCTCTTATGCATTCACTCCATCTTTCACGTAGGATTGTTGTTTAAATGCATTTTATTGAAAAAAAAAAGAAGTGTGTTGTGCATAAATTCAATGTGAATTATTGTTTGCTTGCATTGGAACCTTGTTTATATATATTCTAACTAAATTCTTAGGTTTAGCATTATATAGTGTCAATTTGCAGAAAACATGTGTCTTAGTCTATTACATTCTTTTGCATAGCCCTTAAATTGATTAAATCATTTGCATTACTTAGTAAATTACATTTAGTGTCTTAAGTATTATAAATTTTGAGTGTTATTAGTAGTTTTTTTTAGTATTTGTGAGTATTTATGTTTGCTTTGATAGTTTTACTATTTTATTTGTTATCGCTTTGTTTTCTAAATATGCCTTACAACTTTGGTTAGTATTCCTATATTCATCTCATATTCTTTGTTGATACTAACACTTGGTCTTTGGTGGATGCTCAGGCTAATGAATGTCCGATCGGAATCCTGGACCATCTAGAACAAAGTTTGAGGAAATCGCAGAGAGAATAGCGAGACTTAAAGCTCAAACAGACATCCTGGATCATCCCATCATTGAGGAAGGTTCCGAGTCTTCACATTCATCAACCGACCATACTTTAGCCTCATCAACCGACCACAATTCAGAAGCAGAAGCACAAGAAATCAACATGGCCAATGCAGGACAATCTCTTCGTCAGCGCACCTGCTCAACAGAATGGAGCAGCGGGCCTTCGAGCATTGCTTTTCCACAACCGGAGGAAAACATGAAGGATATCGAGCTAAAGAGTGGCTTCCTCCACCGACTACCCATTTTTCATGGACTTTCCAATGAAGATCCGAACAAGCATCTCAAACAATTCCAATTTGTTTGTAACAGCATGAAGCCATCCGATGCTGATACGGAGCTCTTCAAGCTGAAGGCATTCCCATTCACCCTAATCGACAGGGCCGAGTCTTGGCTTATGGAACTACCGCCGAACCATATTACCTCTTGGAAGCAACTTGCGGATATGTTCCTAGCGAAGTACTTCCCGGCCTCAAAGATCACCGTCTTGAGAAAGCAAATCACTGGCATCACACAGAAACCGGACGAGACCTTCGGCCAATACTACGACCGATTCAAAGTTTTGTGTGCCACTTGCCCATCGCATGGATTTTCCGAGACCAATCTCATGAATTACTTTTACGATGGTCTCAAGCCGATCGATAGGGAATTGCTGGATGCAGCAGCCACCGGTGCATTCATGGACTTAACCGAAACCGAAGCTAGAGCTCTTCTAGAGAATCGGGCAAATAATGATGCACAATATGGAATGTCCAACAGACGAGCAGTCGGTGAAGCAAGTTCTAAACCCGACGCGGACGAAAAATACGACAAACTAGCTCATATGCTAGAGAAGGTTTTAGAACTCGAGACGACAAGAGCGAAGGCAACTCAACGGCCTGTTTGTGGCATATGTCAAACACAAGGTCACCACAACGACCAGTGCCCTCAAGTGCCGGAACAAGCAAGCGAGCCGGAGCACGCTAACGCCATCGGCGGATATCAGGGAGGACAACGGTATAACAATTATAACAACTATGTCAACCGTGATCATCCGGGTTTTAGATGGAGCAGCAACGAGGGAACTTTGAACCCTGCAGCACCTCAACAAAGCTACCAACGCCCTCCATTTCAACCAAGGCCACCGATGCAGCATGGTTCGTCATCTCAAACCTTCACCAATCCGGATTACGACAAGATGTTGTCGCAACTTTCGGCCTCCACTCAAGTTCTACTCGACGGACAATCGAAGACAAAGGAGACACTTGACTCACATGGCCGCGACATCACCGAAGTGAAGAAGCAGCTTGGCCAACTTGTTGATTTCATGGGCCAAATCAAGGAAACCGGTCGGCTTCCACCTCAAACCACTCCAAATCAAAGAAACGTGAATGCTATAGTCACAAGGAGTGGGAAGATACTTGAGGAACCAAAGACCAAGCGATCTCATCTTGATGAAGTCACCATTGAGGACATCACCAACGAAGAAGAAGATGAGATCGATCCGGCTACTCAAGAGGCCGAAAAACAGAAGGTGACGCCTAATGTCACCAAGGCACAATCACCTCCACAACCTACCCCAATCAAAGGTAAGAACCATATTCCTTCAAATACGGTTATTACTAATTCTCCGTTTGCTGTTGCACCTTTCCCTAGCAGATTATCAAAATCGAAGAAGAAGGACGCCCAATATGAAGATATTTTGGACATCTTCCGAAAGGTGCAAGTGAATTTGCCCTTGATCGAGTGCATAAAACAGGTGCCGATATACGCAAAGTTTCTGAAAGAATTATGCACACAGAGGAGGCAAACTCGAGAGAAGGAGGTTGTGAAGGTGAACGCAACCGTTTCGGCGGTTTTGCAGCGTCGGCTACCCCCAAAACTGAAGGACCCAGGGAGCTTTGCAGTTCCTTGCGTAATCGGTGACAACCACTTCAAAGACGTGATGCTTGATCTCGGAGCTTCCATCAACGTCATGCCTTACTATCTTTTCGAATCGATGGAGCTTGGAGATCTCAAGCAAGATGGTGTTGTCATCCAATTAGCCGATCGCACCCACAAGTATCCGAGGGGATACGTAGAAGACGTTCTCGTGCAAGTCAACAACTTGATATTCCCAGCCGATTTCTATATAGTTGACATGGAAGAGAGTCCACTAAACACCACGCCACTCCTGCTTGGGCGACCTTTCATGCGGACTGCGAGAACGAAGATTGATGTGTTTCAAGGCACTTTCTCCATGGAGATTGATGGAGAAAGAATCGAGTTCAACATCCTGGACGGGATGAAGTTTCCAATGTCGAGCGTAGCTGCCATTTCGACATACGATCCCGTGGATACCTTAGCACAAGGCTACCTCGACACCATCAATGAGGATGAACTCGACATGGCCATTCAACTTGGGCATGACGGCCTTCTCGAGGCCTTACTAGAGCTTGAACCTCGTATTCAAGACATGGCCATGGCCCTAAATGCGGCACCACGAAAAGTAAGCTTTTCTCCTCCTTTACCAATTACTTTTGGTACTAATAAAATGGTTCCTTCCATCGTAGAAGCTCCAGTTTTAGAACTCAAGCTACTACCGGACCATCTGAAGTATGCGTACTTGGGCGAGAATGACACTTTACCCGTCATTATTTCGTCCGCTCTAGAAGAGGAGTAGGAGGAGAAGCTCGTGAGTGTGCTCAAGAGGTACAAACCCGCAATAGGCTGGACACTCGCGGACATCAAGGGAATAAATCCAGCAACCTGTGTGCATAGGATTTTCCTTGAAGAAGGCACCAAACCTACGCGGGAAGCGCAACGTCGGCTCCACCCTCCGATGATGGAGGTGGTAAAAAAGGAGGTAATTAAACTCATGGACTGTGGAGTTATTTACCCTATTTCTGATAGCCGTTGGGTTTCCCCAGTGCAGGTTGTACCTAAGAAATCGGGAATCACCGTCGTCGAGAATCTGGAAAATGAACTTGTGCCACAACGGACGATCACTGGACACCGAGTGTGCATTGATTACCGGAAGCTAAACGCTGCAACCCGCAAGGATCATTTTCCCTTACCATTCATCGACCAAATGCTGGAAAGATTAGCCGGCCATGCATTTTATTGTTTTCTCGACGGATATTCCGGCTACAACCAAATTAGCATTGCGGAGGAGGATCAAGAAAAGACAACGTTCACGTGCCCTTTCGGAACGTTTGCCTATCGCCGCATGCCATTTGGACTGTGTAACGCACCAGGTACATTTCAACGTTGCATGCTCTCAATTTTCTCCGAGTACATTGAAAAAATTATTGAAGTATTCATGGACGACTTTAGTGTATTTGGGAGTGATTTTGATGCATGCTTAAACAATTTAGAAACAATTTTACAAAGATGCGTTGAAACGAACTTGGTGCTTAATTGGGAGAAGTGCCATTTTATGGTTACGCAAGGGATAGTGTTAGGTCATATTATTTCGGAAAAAGGGTTAGAAGTTGATAAATCTAAAGTAGATCTTGTGCGTCACTTACCCTCTCCAACTTCGGTTAGAGAGATTCGTTCATTTCTTGGACACGCAGGATTTTATCGTAGGTTTATCAAAGACTTTTCCCACATCTCGCGCCCTTTGTGTAAACTGCTGCAAAAGGAGACCCCGTTCGTCTTTGATGAAGAATGCAACGCTGCCTTCAACAAGTTGAAGGAGCTTCTCACGAGCGCTCCTATTTTATGCAGCCCTGATTGGTCTCTGCCATTTGAACTCATGTGCGACGCCTCGGATTATGCCGTAGGAGCCGTCTTGGGTCAGCGGAAGGAGAAGAAGCCTTGCGTAATCTATTACGCCTCTCGGACGCTTGATGAAGCGCAAAGAAATTATACAACCACCGAGAAGGAGTTTCTTGCCGTGGTTTTTGCTTTAGATAAATTTCGATCTTATTTACTTCAAACTAAAGTAACTGTGTTTACTGATCATGCAGGTTTGAAGTATCTAATGCTCAAGAAGGACGCAAAACCACGACTTATCAGATGGATACTTCTACTCCAAGAATTCAACATCGAAATCAAGGACAAGAAGGGAGTAGAAAACGTCGTCGCTGACCACCTATCACGTTTGATAGGTGACCATGAGCCTGTCGAGATTGAAGAAACTTTTCCGGATGAAAAACTCTTCGGAATTGAGGTAACTACTTCGGAAACTCCTTGGTATGCAGATATCGTAAATTACTTAGTTACCGGTGAGTTTCCGTCTACCATGCATAAATTTCAACGTGACAAACTTAAGCATAATGCTAGAACCTTTATCTGGGATGAGCCTTATTTGTGGAAACAATGCTCCGATTTAGTAATTAGGAGATGTATCCCGGATAGTGAGTTTAAGCCCATTCTAGACTTTTGTCACAATGAAGCATGTGGGGGACACTTTGGTTCTAGGAGGACAGCCCTTAAGATTTTAGATTGCGGTTTCTTTTGGCCTAGTTTATTTCGCGATGCTCATGCATATTGTGCTGCATGTGATAAGTGCCAGAGATTCGGTAATTTAGGCCCTAGAGATCAAATGCCACAACACTACATATTTAATGTTGAAATTTTTGATGTGTGGGGTATTGATTTTATGGGACCATTTCCTCCCTCCAATGGTTTTACTTATATCTTACTCGCAGTAGATTATGTTTCTAAATGGGTGGAGGCAAAGGCCACCCGTACTAATGATTCGCGAGTTGTTGTAGATTTCCTACGAACTAACATTTTCAGTAGATTTGGAATGCCACGCGTTCTAATCAGCGATGGAGGAAGTCACTTTTGCAACCGCACGGTGGAAGCACTAATGAGGAAGTATGGCGTAAAACACAAGGTTTCCACACCATACCACCCTCAAACCAATGGAATGGCTGAAGTTTCCAACCGTGAGATCAAGAAGATTTTGGAGCGAACCGTCCGCCCCAACCGGAAAGATTGGAGTCAATGCTTAGACGATGCATTGTGGGCTTACAGGACTGCCTACAAGACCCCCATTGGTATGTCACCTTTCCGATTAATTTATGGAAAGGCGTGCCATCTTCCGGTTGAATTGGAGCACAAGGCATGGTGGGCCGTGAAGAAATTCAACATCGATCGAGATGCCGCAGGCTTGCATCGGAAGCTACAACTTAATGAACTAGAAGAAATCAGAAATGATGCTTTCGACAATGTGTGGATTTACAAAGAGAAGACGAAAAAGATCCACGATCAGATGATTCGCGGGAAGAGTTTTGAACCTGGGCAGAAAGTATTACTTTTCAATTCAAGACTTAAGCTCTTTCCGGGAAAGCTTCGCTCTCGATGGATGGGGCCATTCGTAGTTTCTCAAGTTCTACCTCATGGAGCAGTTCTCATTCGATCTATCGACAAAGGTAGTGAGTTCAAAGTAAATGGCCATCGCTTGAAGCCCTATTTTGAGGCATTTGCGGAGCACACCGTGGAGGAGATGCAACTCCAAGAACCGGCCATTTCAAAAACAAAATGATGCATCACGTCCAAAGCTAACGACGTAAAACGAGCGCTCATTGGAAGGCAACCCAATAGGGAGACAACAGATTTGTTTTCTTCTCCCCTTTTAATTAATTTAATGGCTTTTTGCGTATTAAAATTAAAATTTTCGTAGATCCTATACTCCATTTTTTCATTCTATACTTCTACTTTAGTACATTGAGGGCAATGTAGAGTTTAAGTGTGGGGGAAGGGTTTACAATTTAATTGTGTCTAAATTAGTGTTTTTCAAAGTCTTTAGGATGCCCTTAACTAGTCGATGATGAAAAATGGACCGATACGAACACATATGGCGTATGAATCACATGCATCGAATTCTTTTGCTAATTGAGATATTCTATATGTTTTTAACATGTAGTAGATATGAATTGCAAAAACATGGTACAGAAATCGCATGCTTGAATAAGTTTTTAATCATATGAACCCTATGTGAGCTTTTGAGCTATATGTTCTTTATTCGAGTGAATATACATCCATTTCGTAGCTACTAGCTTATATATGCCTCATTTGATTGCTTGCCATAGATTTTAATGAACTAGAGAATACTAGAACTTACTCATGTCAATTTGCAAAGCTTTTAAGTTGATACATACTTTGATTTTGGAAATGATTAAAGGCATTTAGGATTTTCCACCACATTGCCATATATCCATGTATCCCATTTGTACGCACAAGTTGCGACACCCATAGATAAACCAATTGAGCCCACGTTAAGCTTTTCTTTTATCACCATATATACCTAAACACTTACCCTAGTATAGAATATCCTTACCTTTGTTCCGGAAACTTGGTGAGAATTTTTCGAAACTAGCACATAAGATTATGGTTTGGTAGGAAAGATTGAAAGAGTTAATGTGAGTAAGGGGAAAGACTTGTCCAAATAAACTTAAAAAGTATGAGATTGCCAAAAAGAAAAAAAAAATTATATTTGAGAGAATGAAAAGAAAAAAAAAATTTGTATCTCTCATGGCAATATGTTGTGTTCTAAAGTAGAAACCAATTGGATTAACGTCCCCCTTATTTGCGGATTTGGAGATTACGATAAATTGAAGGCCCAAAAATAGAACAAAATATGGCCTTTGTCCTGTCCGAAAAGCTCAAAGGGTAGATTAGCTTGAAGTATACATGGTAACATACAAATGGAGATGGAGGACTAATATGGTGCTAGACTAAGTCGTTGGAACGTTTTTATCACCACATATCTAAATTTCGAATGCCTTAGCCTTAACCCCATTACAACCTCACTAAAAGTCCTTTATGACCCTTAAAATGAGTAGCTTTCAATTAGTAGAGTAAGTTGCATGAGTAAGCTTATGGTTTTGGTTCATTTGTGCAAGTAATCAAACTTTATTCATGTGGTTTTCATTTCAATTCATATACACTTTAAGTGAACCATTTTCATGAGTGAAAAATATAATGAGTGTATCCTTGTGAGTTGATTAAACCTTTATTCAAAGCATGCACAGCTATAACATAACCATTGTTTTCTCTATGTCTTACTTGTTCATTACATAAATTATATCGCAATTATCTCTTGAATTCGTTGAGCATACACGTTGAAATTCATGTGAGCCATCGCCATATACTTATGCAAATTCTGAGACAAATTTTAGCTAAGGGCTTAGTTGTTCTTTCTTTTGTTTTAAATTCTTAGAGAGTCTTAGTTTAACTTAGTGTTTGCTAAGGGACTAGCAAAGTCTAAGTGTAGGGGAATTTGATATACGCATTTTATGCCCGTTTCTTAACGCATTTCCCTTTTCGTTTAGCTATGTTATTATCTTAGTTTTTATGTTTTCCTTACTTAAATTGTTATTTTGAAGATATTTACGGTGGAGATTAATAACGGCGCAATTCGGAGGAATTTCGGCGATTTTGCGATTTTTGCGATTTCGGACCACGAAAAATGGGCCGGCCCAAAAAGCAAATTATGGGCCGATTTCTAAACTCTTGTTTCGGCCCATTAACAAGCCCAAACCCATGTAATTCGGCCTAGATGCCTTTTGGTGAAGTTGAAAAGTCCAAGTTATCAAGCTAATGATCACAAAAGATGACTTGCCATGGTGACTCTTACTTTGGGTTCACAAATGGTGACTAAGCTTGGTGACTCTTGCCTTTGATCATCACAATGGTGACTAAGGGTGTGACTAAGCATGGTGACTCTTGCTTAGGGTTCATGAATGATGATCACACTTGGTGACTAAGGGGATGACTTGCTAGGTGACTAAGGCTTGCATTTAATGAAGCAAGGCAAGGTGGAAGAGAGAAGGCAAGCAATCCTTGCCTATAAATACCAAGGGAGGCCGAACCATTCAAGGCATCACTCATTTTACAAGCCAAAGCTCTACACAAATACTCCTCCACCATAAACACTTGAAGGTTCACACACAAAGCCGAAGCATCCATCCCTTGCAAAGCTGAAGCATTCTCCATCCATCCAACACAATACGCTAAGTCCCTTGTGAAGGAAATCCATCTCCACCGTAGATCATCAAGCACTCAAGACAAAAAGTGTAACCATGATCTTCACTTTCATAGCTTTTGCTTTGTATTTGAATCTTTTGATGTATTGGAATACATTTATGTATCAAATGAAGAACAAGTTTAGATTTGTGTTTCATGTGCTTAAACCGATTTGTAATATGCATGTGTTTATGATTTCTAGCCTTTTATGCATGTTTGATACAATCTTAAAGCTTCGAATGCATGTGTTAGAAAATACGCTAAGTCCCTCTCTTTCGCATGTTTCGATGATCGTATGTTGTTTAGGATGTTTATACGCTAAGTTGCATTCCTACTCAATTATTAAGCATGTGTATTTAGTTAGAAGTTATGAATTTCGTAACTTACAAAAAGGTTTGATGCATGAAAAGGGTATGGTTAATAAGATGAGATGATCACATGTAATTAGTAGTGTAACTTCTTATTTTTAGCAAGCATAATTAGACTTGAAGTTTCTTGATTGTTGAAACTTGTCTATGAGTAAAA
Organism: Geum urbanum; assembly: GCA_946800695.1. Taxonomy (NCBI): domain Eukaryota; kingdom Viridiplantae; phylum Streptophyta; class Magnoliopsida; order Rosales; family Rosaceae; genus Geum; species Geum urbanum. Next base: position 12,218,784 of record OX327017.1, on the reverse strand, counting down.
CATGTTAGATGCTTAAGAGTTTTAGTTGTGTTTGCATGTTTTTGTACTTTAATTTCGTAGATTAAACAACCAACTTCCAATCCCCCCAAACATTTACATTTCCGCTTATTAACGAAACCATGCATGCGCCCTTAATTCCCCGGATAAAGAACGATCCCTACTCGCCAATATTACAAATGACAAAAGAAGGGTTTAAATTGCAATGCGCGTAATCTGTGTTTTTAAGTTAACGTGAATGCATGTTTTGCGCGTATCATCAATATGGCAAGTCACACCCTTAGTCACCATGCAAGTCACCATTGATGAACCCTAAGCAAGAGTCACCATGCAAGTCACCATGGCAAGTCATCTTTTCATTTAATGCAAGCAAGAGTCACCAAGGTGAGTCACAAAGCTTGATATTGTTGACTTTGCCTCTTCAAAGGTTGCAAAACAAGACTTTTCCTCTTCACCAAAAGCCATCCAAGCTGAATTAATATGGTTTGGGCTTGATAATGGGCCGAAACAAGAGTTGAGAATTCGGCCCACAATTTGCTTTTTGGGCCGGCGCATTTTCGGAGGTCCAAAATCGCAAAAATCGCAAAATCGCCGAAATTCCTCCGAATTGCGTCGTTATTAATCTCCACCGTAAAGATCTTCAAAATAACAATTTAAACAAGGAAAACATAAAAACTAAGATAATAACATAGCTAAACGTAAAGGGAAATGCGTTAAGAAACGAGCATAAAATGCGTATATCATTGGACATTCCATATTGTGCATCATTATTCGCCCGATTCTCAAGGAGAGTTCTGGCTTCGATTTCAGTTAAGTCCATGAATGCACCGGTAGTTGTTGCATCTAGCAATTCCCTATCGATCGGCTTGAGACCATCGTAAAAGTAATTCATGAGATTGGTCTCGGAAAATCCATGTGATGGGCAAGTGGCACACAAAACTTTGAATCGGTCGTAATATTGGCCGAAGGTCTCGTCCGGTTTCTGTGTGATGCCAGTGATTTGCTTTCTCAAGACGGTGATCTTTGAGGCCGGGAAGTACTTCGCTAGAAACATATCCGCAAGTTGCTTCCATGAGGTAATATGGTTCGGCGGTAGTTCCATTAGCCAAGACTCGGCCCTGTCGATTAGGGTGAATGGAAATGCCTTTAGCTTGAAGAGCTCCGTATCCGCATCGGATGACTTCATGCTGTTACAAACAAATTGGAATTGTTTGAGATGCTTGTTTGGATCTTCATTGGAAAGTCCGTGAAAAATGGGTAGTCGGTGGAGGAAACCACTCTTCAGCTCGATGTCCTTCATGTTTTCCACCGGTAGTGGAAAAGCAATGCTTGAAGGCCCGCTGCTCCATTCGGTTGAGCAGGTACGCTGGCGAAGAGACTGTCCCGCATTGGCCATGTTGATTTCTTGTGCTTCTGGTTCTGAAGTATGGTCGGTTGATGAATGTGAAGACTCGGAAACTTCCTCGATGATGGGATAATCCAGGATATCTGTTTGAGCTTTAAGTCTCGCTATTCTCTCTGCGATTTCCTCAAACTTTGTTCTAGATGGTCCAGGATTCCGATCGGACATTCATTAGTCTGAGCATCCACCAAAGACCAAGTGTTAGTATCAACAAAGAATATGAGATGAATATAGGAATACCAACCAAAATCGTAAGGCATATTTAGAAAACAAAGCGATAACACAGAAAATAGTAAAACTATCAAAGCAAACTATAAACACTCACAAATACTTAAAAACTACTAAAACATATAAAGTGTATGAAGTTTAAGACACTAAATGTAATTTACTAAGTATTGCAAATGATTTAATCAATTTTAGGGGCTATGCACATGAATGTAATAAACTAAAACACATGTTTTCTGCAAATTAACACTATACAATGTAAAAGCTAAGAATTTAGTTAGAACATATATATACATGGTTCAAATGCAAGCAAACAATTATTCACATTGAATTTATGCACAACACAAAATGCATCAAACAACAATCCTACGTGAAAAATGGAGTGAATGCATAAGAGAAAACGTTAGAACCTGCAGAAAACACACGAGTTACGTGCTAAAAAATATGAATGCAGAGAATGACCTCTTCTTCGGCCTTATGTCCCTAACTTTATGATATACGCATTTTATGCTCGTTTCTTAACGCATTTCCCTTTACGTTTAGCTATGTTATTATCTTAGTTTTTATGTTTTCCTTATTTAATTTGTTATTTTGAAGATATTTACGGTGGAGATTAATAACGGCGCAATTTGGAGGAATTTCGGCGATTTTGCGATTTTTGCGATTTTGGACCTCCGAAAATGGGCCGGCCCAAAAAGCAAATTATGGGCCGATTTCTCAAATCTTGTTTCGGCCCATTATCAAGCCCAAACCCATTCATTTTGGCATGGAAGCCTTTTGGTGAAGAGGAAAAGTCTTGTTTTGCTTCCTTTGAAGAGGCAAGTCAACAATATCAAGCTTTGTGACTCACCATGGTGACTCTTGCTTGCATTAAATGAAAAGATGACTTGCCATGGTGACTTGCATGGTGACTCTTGCTTAGGGTTCACAAATGATGATCACACATGGTGACTTGCATGGTGACTTGCCTAGGTGACTAATGATACACGCAAAACATGCTTTTACGATAACACAAAGTAGACCTTAAAAACACCGATTACGCGCATTGCAATTTAAACCCTTCTTTTGTCATTTGTAATATTGGCGAGTAGGGATCGTTCTTTATCCGGGGAATTAAGGGCGCATGCATGGTTTCGTTATTATGCGGAAATGTAAATATTTGGGGGGGATTGGAAGTTGGTTATTTAATCTACGAATTTAAAGTACATAACATGCAAACACAACTAAAACTCTTAGGCATCTAACATGTTTTACTCATAGACAAGTTTCAACAATCAAGAAACTTAAAGTCTAATTATGCTTGCTAAAAATAAGAAGTTACACTACTAATTACATGTGATCATCTCATCTTATTAGCCTACCCTTTTCATGCATCAAACCTTTTTGTAAGTTACGAAATTCATAACTTCTAACTAAATACACATGCTTAATAATTGAGTAGGAATGCAACTTAGCGTATAAACATCCTAAACAACATACGATCATCGAAACATGCGAAAGAGAGGGACTTAGCGTATTTTCTAACACATGCATTCGAAGCTTTAAGATTGTATCAAACATGCATAAAAGGCTAGAAATCATAAACACATGCATATTACAAATCTGTTTAAACACATAAAACACAAATCTAAACTTGTTCTTCATTTGATACACAAATCTAAACTTGTTATTCCAATACATCAAAAGATTCAAATACAAAGCTAAAGAAATGAAAGTGAAGATCATGGTTACACTTTTTGTCTTGAGTGCTTGATGAACTACGGTGGAGATGGACTTCCTTCACAAGGGACTTAGCGTATTGTGTTGGATGGAGGAGGCTTTGCTTCGGCTTGGAAGGATGGAGGCACCTTGCTTGCTTCGGCTTTGGAATGGAGGAGGATGTTGCTTCGGCTTGTAAGAGAACTCTTAAGTGTTTAATGGTGGAGGAGTATTTGTGTAGAGCTTTGCTTAGTAAAAATGAGTGATGGATCTGCTTTATGGCTGCCTCCTCCCTTATATAGGCAAGGGATTCATGCCTTCTCTCTTCCACCTTGCCTCCTCCATTTAATGCATGCAATGATCATTAAGGCAAGTCACACACTTAGTCACCATTGCCAAACCCTAAGCATGAATCACCTAGCTTGTCACCATGGCAAGTCATCTTTTCATTAAATGCAAAGCAAGAGTCACCTAGTGTAGTCACCATTTGGGAACCCTAAGCATGAATCACCATGTGTAGTCACCATTTGTGATCATTAGCTTGATAATGTTGACTTGCCCTTTCAAAACAAGACTTTTCCTCTTCACCAAAAGGCATCTAGGCCGAATTACATGGGTTTGGGCTTGTTAATGGGCCGAAACAAGAGTTGAGAAATCGGCCCATAATTTGCTTTTTGGGCCGGCCCATTTTTCGTGGTCCGAAATCGCAAAAATCGCAAAATCGCCGAAATTCCTCCGAATTGCGCCGTTATTAATCTCCACCGTAAATATCTTCAAAATAACAATTTAAGTAAGGAAAACATAAAAACTAAGATAATAACATAGCTAAACGAAAAGGGAAATGCGTTAAGAAACGGGCATAAAATGCGTATATCAAATTCCCCCACACTTAGACTTTGCTAGTCCCTTAGCAAACACTAAGTTAAACTAAGACTCTCTAAGAATTTAAAACAAAAGAAAGAACAACTAAGCCCTTAGCTAAAATTTGTCTCAGAATTTGCATAAGTATATGGCGATGGCTCACATGAATTTCAACGTGTATGCTCAACGAATTCAAGAGATAATTGCGATATAATTTATGTAATTAACAAGTAAGACATAGAGAAAACAATGGTTATGTTATAGCTGTGCATGCTTTGAATAAAGGTTTAATCAACTCACAAGGATGCACTCATCATATTTTTCACTCATGAAAGGGGTTTACTTAAAGTGTATATGAATTTAACGAAAACCATATGAATGAAGTTAATTACTTGCACAAATGAACCAAAACCATAAGCTTACTCATGCAACTTACTCTACTAATTGAAAGCTACTCATTTTAAGGATCATAAAGGACTTTTAGTGAGGTTGTAATGGGGTTGAGGCTAAGGCATTCGAAATTTAGATATGTGGTGATAAAAACGTTCCAACGACTTAGTCTAGCACCATAATCAGTCCTCCATCTCCATTTGAATGTTACCATGTATATTTCAATCTAAGCTACCCTTTGAGCTTTTCGGACAGGACAAAGGCCATATTTTGTTCTATTTTTGGGCCTTCAATTTATCGTAATCTCCAAATCCGCAAATAAGGGGGACGTTAATCCAAATGGTTTATTCTTAGAACACAACATATTGCCATGAGAGATATATAAATTTTTTTTTTTCATTCTCTCGAATATATTTTTTTCTTTTCTTTTTGGCAATCGCATACTTTTTAGCTATTTGGACAAGTCTTTCCCCTTACTCACATTAACTCTTCCAATCTTTCCTACCGAACCACCATCTTATGTGCTAGTTTCGAAAAATTCTCACCAAGTTTCCGGAACAAAGGTAAGGATATTCTATACTAGGGTAAGTGTTTAGGTATATATGGTGATGAAAGAAAAGCTTAACGTGGGCTCAATTGGTTTATCTAGGGGTGTCGCAACTTGTGCGTACAATTGGGATACATGGATATATGGCAATGTGGTGGAAAATCCTAAATGCCTTTAATCATTTCCAAAGTCAAAGTATGTATCAACTTAAAAGCTTTGCAAATTGACATGAGTAAGTTCTAGTATTCTCTAGTTCAATAAAATCTATGGCAAGCAATTTAATGAGGCATATATAAGCTAGTAGCTACGAAATGGATGCATATTCACTCGAATAAAGAACAGATAGCTCAAAAGCTCACATAGGGTTCGTATGATTAAAAACTTATTCAAGCATGCGATTTTCTGTACCATGTTTTTGCAATGTATATCTACTACATGTTAAAAACATATAGAATATCTCAATTAGCACAAGAATTCGATGCATGTGATTCATACGCCATATGTGTTTGTATCGATCAAATTTCATCATCGACTAGTTAAGGGCATCCTAAAGACTCTGAAAAACACTAATTTAGACACAATTAAATTGTAAACCCTTCCCCCACACTTAAACTCTACATTGCCCTCAATGTACTTAAAGAAAACATAGAATTTAAACATGGAGTATAGGATCTACGAAAATTTTAATCTAACACGCAAAAAGCCATTAAATTAAGAAAAAGGGGAGAAGAAATCAAATCTGTTGTCTCCCTATTGGGTTGCCTCCCAATGAGCGCTTGTTTTACGTCGTTAGCTTTGGACGTGATGCATCAGTTTGGTTTTGAAATGGCCGGTTCTTGGAGTTGCATCTCCTCCACGGTGTGCTCCGCAAATGCCTCAAAATAGGGCTTCAAGCGATGGCCATTTACTTTGAACTCACTACCTTTGTCGATAGATCGAATGAGAACTGCTCCATGAGGTAGAACTTGAGAAACTACGAATGGGCCCATCCATCGAGAGCGAAGCTTTCCCGGAAAGAGCTTAAGTCTTGAATTGAAAAGCAATACTTTCTGCCCAGGTTCAAAACTCTTCCCGCGAATCATCTGATCGTGGATCTTTTTCGTCTTCTCTTTGTAAATCCACGCATTGTCGAAAGCATCATTTCTGATTTCTTCTAGTTCACATAGTTGTAGCTTCCGATGCAAGCCTGCGGCATCTCGATCGATGTTGAATTTCTTCACAGCCCACCATGCCTTGTGCTCTAATTCAACCGGAAGATGGCACGTCTTCCCATAAATTAATCGGAAAGGTGACATACCAATGGGGGTCTTGTAGGCAGTTCTGTAAGCCCACAATGCATCGTCTAAGCATTGACTCCAATCTTTCCGGTTGGGGCGGACGGTTCGCTCCAGAATCTTCTTTATCTCACGGTTGGAAACTTCAGCCATTCCATTGGTTTGAGGGTGGTATGGTGTGGAAACCTTGTGTTTGACGCCATACTTCCTCATTAGTGCTTCCACCGTGCGGTTGCAAAAGTGACTTCCACCATCGCTGATTAGAACGCGTGGCATTCCAAATCTACTGAAAATGTTAGTTCGTAGGAAATCTGCAACAACTCGCGAATCATTAGTCCGGGTGGCCTTTGCCTCCACCCATTTAGAAACATAATCTACTGCGAGTAAGATATAAGTAAAACCATTGGAGGGAGGAAATGGTCCCATAAAGTCAATACCCCACACATCAAAAATTTCAACATTAAATATGTAGTGTTGTGGCATTTGATCTTTAGGCCCTAAATTACCGAATCTTTGGCACTTATCACATGTAGCGCAATATGCATGAGCATCGCGAAATAAACTAGGCCAAAAGAAACCGCAATCTAAAATCTTAAGGGCTGTCCTCCTAGAACCAAAGTGTCCCCCACATGCTTCATTGTGACAAAAGTCTAGAATGGGCTTAAACTCACTATCCGGGATACATCTCCTAATTACTAAATCGGAGCATTGTTTCCATAAATAAGGCTCATCCCAGATAAAGGTTCTAGCATTATGCTTAAGCTTGTCACGTTGAAATTTATGCATGGTAGACGGAAACTCACCGGTAACTAAGTAATTTACAATATCGGCATACCAAGGAGTTTCCGAAGTAGTTACCTCAATTCCGAAGAGTTTTTCATCCGGAAAAGTTTCTTCAATCTCGACAGGCTCATGGTCACCTATCAAACGTGATAGGTGGTCAGCGACGACGTTTTCTACTCCCTTCTTATCCTTGATTTCGATGTTGAATTCTTGGAGTAGAAGTATCCATCTGATAAGTCGTGGTTTTGCGTCCTTCTTGAGCATTAGATACTTCAAAGCTGCATGATCGGTAAACACAGTTACTTTAGTTTGAAGTAAATAAGATCGAAATTTATCTAAAGCAAAAACCACGGCAAGAAACTCCTTCTCGGTGGTAGTATAATTTCTTTGCGCTTCATCAAGCGTCCGAGAGGCGTAATAGATTACGCAAGGCTTCTTGTCCTTCCGCTGACCCAAGACGGCTCCTACGGCATAATCCGAGGCGTCGCACATGAGTTCAAATGGCAGAGACCAATCAGGGCTGCACAAAATAGGAGCGCTCGTAAGAAGCTCCTTCAACTTGTTGAAGGCAGCGTTGCATTCTTCATCAAAGACGAACGGGGTCTCCTTTTGCAGCAGTTTACACAAGGGGCGCGAAATGTGGGAAAAGTCCTTGATAAACCTACGATAAAATCCTGCGTGTCCAAGAAATGAACGAATCTCTCTAACCGAAGTTGGAGAGGGTAAGTGACGCACAAGATCTACTTTAGCTTTATCTACTTCTAACCCTTTTTCAGAGATAATATGACCTAACACTATCCCTTGCGTAACCATGAAATGGCACTTCTCCCAATTAAGCACCAAGTTCGTTTCAACGCATCGTTTTAAAATAGTTTCTAGATTGTTTAAGCATGCATCAAAATCATTCCCAAATACACTAAAGTCGTCCATGAATACTTCAATAATGTTTTCAATGTATTCGGAAAAAATTGAGAGCATGCAACGTTGAAATGTACCTGGTGCATTACACAGTCCAAATGGCATTCGGCGGTATGCAAACGTTCCGAAAGGGCACGTGAATGTTGTCTTTTCTTGATCCTCCTCCGCAATGCTAATTTGGTTGTAGCCGGAATATCCGTCGAGAAAACAATAAAATGCATGGCCGGCTAATCTTTCCAGCATTTGGTCGATGAATGGTAAGGGAAAATGATCCTTGCGGGTTGCAGCGTTTAGCTTCCGGTAATCAATGCACACTCGGTGTCCAGTGATCGTCCGTTGTGGCACAAGTTCATTTTCCAGATTCTCGACGACGGTAATTCCCGATTTCTTTGGTACTACCTGCACTGGGGAAACCCAACGGCTATCAGAAATAGGGTAAATAACTCCACAGTCCATGAGTTTAATTACCTCCTTTTTTACCACCTCCATCATCGGAGGGTGGAGCCGACGCTGTGCTTCCCGCGTAGGCTTGGTGCCTTCTTCAAGGAAAATCCTATGCACACAGGTTGCTGGATTTATTCCCTTGATGTCCGCGAGTGTCCAGCCTATTGCGGGTTTGTACCGTTTGAGCACACTCACGAGCTTCTCCTCCTGCTCCTCTTCTAGCGCGGACGAAATAATGACGGGTAAAGTGTCATTCTCGCCCAAGTACGCATACTTCAGATGGTCCGGTAGTAGCTTGAGTTCTAAAACTGGAGCTTCTACGATGGAAGGAACCATTTTATTAGTACCAAAAGTAATTGGTAAAGGAGGAGAAAAGCTTACTTTTCGTGGTGCCGCATTTAGGGCCATGGCCATGTCTTGAATACGAGGTTCAAGCTCTAGTAAGGCCTCAAGAAGGCCGTCATGCCCAAGTTGAATGGCCATGTCGAGTTCATCCTCATTGATGGTGTCGAGGTAGCCTTGTGCTAAGGTATCCACGGGATCGTATGTCGAAATGGCAGCTACGCTCGACATTGGAAACTTCATCCCGTCCAGGATGTTGAACTCGATTCTTTCTCCATCAATCTCCATGGAGAAAGTGCCTTGGAAAACATCAATCTTCGTCCTCGCAGTCCGCATGAAAGGTCGCCCAAGTAGCAATGGCGTGGTGTTCAGTGGACTCTCTTCCATGTCAACTATGTAGAAATCGGCTGGGAAGATCAAGTTGTTGACTTGCACGAGAACGTCTTCTACGTATCCCCTCGGATACTTGTGTGTGCGATCGGCTAATTGGATGATAACACCATCTTGCTTGAGATCTCCAAGCTCCATCGATTCGAAAAGATAGTAAGGCATGACGTTGATGGAAGCTCCTAGATCAAGCATTACGTCCTCGAAGTGGGTGTCACCGATTACGCAAGGAACTGCAAAGCTCCCTGGGTCCTTCAGTTTTGGGGGTAGCCGACGCTGCAAAACCGCCGAAACGGTTGCGTTCACCTTCACGACCTCCTTCTCTCGAGTTTGCCTCCTCTGAGTGCATAATTCTTTCAGAAACTTGGCGTATATAGGCACTTGCTTTATGCACTCGATCAAGGGCAAATTCACTTGCACCTTTCGGAAGATGTCCAAGATATCTTCATATTGGGCATCCTTCTTCTTTGATTTTGCTAATCTGCTTGGGAAAGGTGCAACAGCAAACGGAGAATTAGTAATCACCGTATTTGAAGGAATAGGGCTTTTACCTTTGATTGGGGTAGGTTGTGGAGGTGATTGTGCCTTGGTGACAGTAGGCGTCACCTTCTTTTTCTCGGCCTCTTGAATTGCCGGATCGATCTCATCTTCTTCTTCGTTGGTGATGTCCTCGATGGTGACTTCATCAAGATGAGATCGCTTGGTCTTTGGTTCCTCAAGTATCTTCCCACTCCTTGTGACTATAGCATTCACGTTTCTTTGATTAGGAGTGGTTTGAGGTGGAAGCCGACCGGTTTCCTTGATTTGGCCCATGAAATCAACAAGCTGGCCAAGCTGCTTCTTCACTTCGGTGATGTCGCGGCCATGTGAGTCAAGTGTCTCCTTTGTCTTCGATTGTCCGTCGAGGAGAACTTGAGTGGAGGCCGAAAGTTGCGACAACATCTTGTCGTAATCCGGATTGGTGAAGGGTTGTGATGACGAACCATGCTGCATCGGTGGTCGTGGTTGAAATGGAGGGCGTTGGTAGCTTTGTTGAGGTTGAGATGCTGGAGGGTTCAAAGTTCCCTCGTTGCTGCTCCATCTAAAACCTGGATGATCACGGTTGACATAGTTGTTGTAGTTGTTATACCTTTGTCCTCCCTGATATCCGCCGATGGCGTTAGCGTGCTCCGGCTCGCTTGCCTGCTCCTGCGCTTGAGGGCATTGGTCATTGTGGTGACCGTGTGTTTGACATATGCCGCAAACAGGCCGTTGAGTTGCCTTCGCTCTTGTCGTCTCGAGTTCTAACACCTTCTCTAGCATATGAGCTAGTTTGTCGTACTTCTCGTCCGCGTCGGTTGTTGAACTCGCCTCACCGACTGCTCGTCTGTTGGACATTCCGTATTGTGCATCATTATTCGCCCGATTCTCTAGAAGAGCTCTAGCTTCGGTTTCGGTTAAGTCCATGAATGCACCGGTGGCTGCTGCATCCAGCAATTCCCTATCGATCGGTTTGAGACCATCGTAAAAGTAATTCATCAGATTGGTCTCGGAGAATCCATGCGATGGGCAAGTGGCACACAAAACTTTGAATCGGTCGTAGTATTGGCCGAAGGTCTCGTCCGGTTTCTGTGTGATGCCAGTGATTTGCTTTCTCAAGACGGTGATCTTTGAGGCCGGGAAGTACTTCGCTAGGAACATATCCGCAAGTTGCTTCCAAGAGGTAATATGGTTTGGCGGTAGTTCCATAAGCCAAGACTCGGCCCTGTCGACTAGGGTGAATGGGAATGCCTTCAGTTTGAAGAGTTCCGTATCAGCATCAGATGGCTTCATGCTGTTACAAACAAATTGGAATTGTTTGAGATGCTTGTTCGGATCTTCATTGGAAAGTCCATGAAAAATGGGTAGTCGGTGGAGGAAGCCACTCTTTAGCTCGATATCCTTCATGTTTTCCTCCGGTTGTGGAAAAGCAATGCTCGAAGGCCCGCTGCTCCATTCGGTTGAGCAGGTGCGCTGGCGAAGAGATTGTCCTGCATTGGCCATGTTGACTTCTTGTTCTTCTGCTTCTGAGTTGTGGTCGGTTGATGAGGCTAAAGTATGTTCGAATGATGAATGTGAAGACTCGGAAACTTCTTCGAGGATGGGATGATCCAGGATGTCAGCTCTAAGTCTCGCTAGTCTTTCTGTGAGTTCCTCAAACGTGGTTCTAGATGGTCCTGGATTCTGATCGGACATTCATTAGCCTAACATCCACCAAAGACCAAGTGTTAGTATCAACAAATAATTTTTAGATGTATATAGGAATACTAACCAAAATTGTAATGCATATTTAGAGAACAAGGTGATAACAATAAAATAGTAAAACTATCAAAGCATACTATAAATACACACAAATACTTAAAAACTACTAATACACACAAAATTTATACAAAATTTATAATAGTTAAGACACTATATGTATTTTACTTAGTAATGCAATTGATTTAATCAATTTTAAGGGCTATGCACATGAATAAACTAAGACACATGTTTTCTGCAAATTAACACTATATAATGCTAAACCTAAAAATTTAGTTAGAACATATATAAACAAGGTTGAAATACAAGCAAACCATAATTCACATTGAATTTATGCACCACACATTTTCTTGCAATAAAATGCATTAAACAATAATCCTACGTGAAAGATGGAGTGAATGCATAAGAGAAAACGTTAGAACCTGCAGAAAACAAACGAGTTACGTGTTTAAAATATGAATGAAAAGAATGACCTCTTCTTCGATCTTATGCCCCTAACTTCACTTAGGTTAGGGTACTCGGTAGTGAAATCCGAGTATCATAAAACCTTAGAGAGGTTATGCAAGCTAAGTAATGGTTGTTAGTCCTTTACAGTTTTTAATGCACATATAAACACAAAAATTTGACTAAGTTTTATTTATTTCCTTTGGCCCCGATGGTACGTGGTGCAGAGGCTCTCGACTGTGCAATGGGTCTCGTTCATCCGAAGATGAAGTCTGATTCCGGGAGGTCTAAGCATGCTTAATCCGATATACCATCTATTTAAAGGATTATGTCGTATTAAGTTCATGTATTTATCCGTATTCATATGCACTTATGATTTACAGAGAGTACGTGAATTGAGCATTAAGTAAAGTTCCTGGACGTGCGGCCCGTGCGAAAATATATACCGACTACAATTCAGCTTAGTTACGTTTAGAAATGGAAGTAGGGATAGAGATAACGCGAGAGGTAAGGACTAATATTTAGAACAACCCGAGGCTTACTCGTAAGAGTATATACTCCAATGTTGTTCCTAGAGACACCCCGAGGCTAACCAGTTACGGTATATACTCCAATGGTGTTCTATTGCTTAGATCCGAAACCCGGCACCAATCATAAACCCACTCACCATATCCAACAATCAGCCAAATTTGTGAGATAGTATATAATCTCAAGTTCTTAGTAAACTCCGCCCACAACCTCGTGCCCATAACTTCACTTAGGTTATGGCGTGTGGTAATGAAATCCACACATCACGAAGGGTTAAGGAGATAGACAAACAAAAGAGGCACCACCTATTCCATAGAGATTTATTTAATAACTAAGTACTAGTACTCAAATTAAATCAAAGACTATCCTTTAACATGGAAATAAATTATGCAAGTGTAAAATAAACTAAGTATGAATAAATTCGGCTAAGTAAAAGTAGGCATTGTAAACATGTATGAAAATTTCTCTAAGTATAAAAAAATGAACAAGTATGTACTTCGAAAATTTAGACATGCTTTTAATCACAAATGTACAACGAAACATACAAAAACATTCTAATTCCCCGGCAACGGCGCCAAAAATTGATACACGCAAAACATGCTTTTACGATAACACAAAGTAGACCTTAAAAACACCGATTACGCGCATTGCAATTTAAACCCTTCTTTTGTCATTTGTAATATTGGCGAGTAGGGATCGTTCTTTATCCGGGGAATTAAGGGCGCATGCATGGTTTCGTTATTATGCGGAAATGTAAATATTTGGGGGGGATTGGAAGTTGGTTATTTAATCTACGAATTTAAAGTACATAACATGCAAACACAACTAAAACTCTTAGGCATCTAACATGTTTTACTCATAGACAAGTTTCAACAATCAAGAAACTTAAAGTCTAATTATGCTTGCTAAAAATAAGAAGTTACACTACTAATTACATGTGATCATCTCATCTTATTAGCCTACCCTTTTCATGCATCAAACCTTTTTGTAAGTTACGAAATTCATAACTTCTAACTAAATACACATGCTTAATAATTGAGTAGGAATGCAACTTAGCGTATAAACATCCTAAACAACATACGATCATCGAAACATGCGAAAGAGAGGGACTTAGCGTATTTTCTAACACATGCATTCGAAGCTTTAAGATTGTATCAAACATGCATAAAAGGCTAGAAATCATAAACACATGCATATTACAAATCTGTTTAAACACATAAAACACAAATCTAAACTTGTTCTTCATTTGATACACAAATCTAAACTTGTTATTCCAATACATCAAAAGATTCAAATACAAAGCTAAAGAAATGAAAGTGAAGATCATGGTTACACTTTTTGTCTTGAGTGCTTGATGAACTACGGTGGAGATGGACTTCCTTCACAAGGGACTTAGCGTATTGTGTTGGATGGAGGAGGCTTTGCTTTGGCTTGGAAGGATGGAGGCACCTTGCTTGCTTCGGCTTTGGAATGGAGGAGGATGTTGCTTCGGCTTGTAAGAGAACTCTTAAGTGTTTAATGGTGGAGGAGTATTTGTGTAGAGCTTTGCTTAGTAAAAATGAGTGATGGATCTGCTTTATGGCTGCCTCCTCCCTTATATAGGCAAGGGATTCATGCCTTCTCTCTTCCACCTTGCCTCCTCCATTTAATGCATGCAATGATCATTAAGGCAAGTCACACACTTAGTCACCATTGCCAAACCCTAAGCATGAATCACCTAGCTTGTCACCATGGCAAGTCATCTTTTCATTAAATGCAAAGCAAGAGTCACCTAGTGTAGTCACCATTTGGGAACCCTAAGCATGAATCACCATGTGTAGTCACCATTTGTGATCATTAGCTTGATAATGTTGACTTGCCCTTTCAAAACAAGACTTTTCCTCTTCACCAAAAGGCATCTAGGCCGAATTACATGGGTTTGGGCTTGTTAATGGGCCGAAACAAGAGTTGAGAAATCGGCCCATAATTTGCTTTTTGGGCCGGCCCATTTTTCGTGGTCCGAAATCGCAAAAATCGCAAAATCGCCGAAATTCCTCCGAATTGCGCCGTTATTAATCTCCACCGTAAATATCTTCAAAATAACAATTTAAGTAAGGAAAACATAAAAACTAAGATAATAACATAGCTAAACGAAAAGGGAAATGCGTTAAGAAACGGGCATAAAATGCGTATATCAACTAAGGCTTGCATTAATTGAAGGAAGCAAGGTGGAAGAGAGAAGAGCAACCATTCCTTGCCTATAAATACAAGGAGGCCGAACCATTCAAGGGGATCACTCATTTTACAAGCCAAAGCTCTACACAAATACTCCTCCACCATAAACACTTGAAGGTTCATACACAAAGCCGAAGCATCCATCCCTTGCAAAGCTGAAGCATCCTTTCCTTGCAAAGCCGAAGCATTCTCCATCCAAAGCCGAAGCATCCTCCATCCATCCAACACAATACGCTAAGTCCCTTGTGAAGGAAAGCCATCTCCACCGTAGATCATCTAGCATTCAAGACAAAAAGTGTAACCATGATCTTCACTTTCATTTCTTTTGTTTTGTATTTGAACCTCTTGATGTATTGGAATACATTTATGTATCAAATGAAGAACAAGTTTAGATTTGTGTTTCATGTGCTTAAACCGATTTGTAATATGCATGTGTTTATGATTTCTAGCCTTTTATGCATGTTTGATACAATCTTAAAGCTTCGAATGCATGTGTTAGAAAATACACTAAGTCCCTCTCTTTCGCATGTTTCGATGATCGTATATTGTTTAGGATGTTTATACGCTAAGTTGCATTCCTACTCAATTATTAAGCATGTGTATTTAGTTAGAAGTTATGAATTTCGTAACTTACAAAAAGGTTTGATGCATGAAAAGGGTAGGTTAATAAGATGAGATGATCACATGTAATTAGTAGTGTAACTTCTTATTTTTAGCAAGCATAATTAGACTTTAAGTTTCTTGATTGTTGAAACTTGTCTATGAGTAAAACATGTTAGATGCCTAAGAGTTTTAGTTGTGTTTACATGTTATGTACTTTAATTTCGTAGATTAAACAACCAACTTCCAATCCCCCCAAACATTTACATTTCCGCTTATTAACGAAACCATGCATGCGCCCTTAATTCCCCGGATAAAGAACGATCCCTACTCGCCAATATTACAAATGACAAAAGAAGGGTATAAAATGCAATGCGCGTAATCGATGTTTTTAGGGTCTACTTTGTGTTATCGTAAATGCATGTTTTGCGCGTATCACTTCACTTAGGTTAGGGTACTCGGTAGTGAAATCCGAGTATCATAAAGCCTAAGAGAGGTTTATGCAAGCTAAGTAACGTTTGTTAGTCCTTTACAGTTTTTAATGCACAAACAAACACAAAAATTTGACCAAGTTTTATTTATTTCCTTTGGCCCCGATGGTACGTGGTGCAGAGGCTCTCGACTGTGCAATGGGTCTCGTTCATCCGAAGATGAAGTCTGATTCCAGGAGGTCTAAGCATGCATAATCCTATATACCATCTATTTAAAGGATTATGTCGTATTTATTTAGTTCATGTATTGTCTGTATTTATATGCACTTATGATTTACAGAGAGTACGCGATTTGATCATTAAGTTAAGTTCTTGGACGTGCGGCCCGCGCGAAAATGTATACCGACTCTCGCTATTTCAGCTTAGTTACGTTTAGAAATGGCAAGTAGGAATAGAGATAACGCGAGAGGTAAGGACTAATATTTAGAACAACCCGAGGCTTACTCGTAAGAGTATATACTCCAATGTTGTTCCTAGAGACACCCCGAGGCTAACCAGTTACGGTATATACTCCAATGGTGTTCTATTGCTTAGATCCGAAACCCGGCACCAATCATAAACCCACTCTCCATATCCAACAATCAGCCAAACTTATGAGATAGTATACAATCTCAAGTCCTTAGTAAACTCCGCCCACAACCTCGTGCCCATAACTTCACTTAGGTTATGGCGTGTGGTGATGAAATCCACACTTCACGAGGGGGGTTAAGAGATAAACCAGAAAAAGAGGCACCACCTATTCCAAAGAACGAAACTTAATAACCAATACTCGTAATCAATGTAAATCAATTTAAGTACGTCTACGTTTTGATTGCGCCTAAGATTTAAAGGGAATACATGATTTAGTTACGAGTAAATCTCTTCGTCCTACGGCCCACACAAAAGAGTATACTAACTATCGTATTTTCTCGTAATTGTTGGAAATGACCAGTTGGGATAGATGTAACGCAAGAGGTAAGAACTAATTTCTGGGAACAACCCGAGGCTAACCAGTTACGGTATATACTCCAATGTTGTTCTTAGAAACACCCCGAGGCTTACTCGTGAGAGTATATACTCCAATGGTGTTTCTGTTTTCTTAGTCCAAACCAGTCACCATTCATACCCCTTCTAGACATCAAAACCAACTATCACTTGAAATCACAAGATAGTATACACTCTCAAATGTTTGTAGACTCCGCCCACAACCTCGTGCCCATAACTTCACTTAGGTTATGGCGTGTGGTGATGAAATCCACACTTCACGAAGGGTTAAGGAGATAGACAAACAAATGAGGCACCACCTGTTCCAATGAGATTTACTTAATAACTAGATGCTAGTACTCAATTTAAATCTAAGACTATCCTTTAACGTTAAAATAAATTATGCAAGTGTAAATACTAAGTGTAAATAAATTCGTATAAGTAAAAGTATGCATTGTAAACATGTATGTAAATTTCTATAATTATAAACAAGAATGTGTTGCGAAAATTATAGACAAGCTTTTAATAACATATGTACAACGAAATCATACAAAAACTTTATAATTCCCCGGCAACGGCGCCAAAAATTGATACGCGCAAAACATGCTTTTAACATTAAAACAAAGTAGACCCTAAAAACACAGATTACGCGCATTGCAATTTAAAACCCTTCTTTTGTCATTATAATATTGGCGAGTAGGGATCGTTCTTTATCCGGGGAATTAAGGGCGCATGCATGGTTTCGTTTAAGCAGAAATTTAAAGGTTTGGGGGGATTGGAAGTTGGTTGTTTAATCTACAAAATTAAAGTACAAAAACATGCAAACACAACTAAAACGCTTAAGCATCTAACATGTTTTACTCATAGACAAGTGTTAACAATCAAGAAACTTCAAAGTCTAATTATGCTTACTAAAAATAAGAAGTTACACTACTAATTACAAGTGATCATCTCATCTTTTTAACCTTACCCTTTTTCATGCATCAAACCTTTTGTAAGTTACGAAATTCATAACTTCTAACTAAATACACATGCTTAATAATTGAGTAGGAATGTAACTTAGCGTATAAACATCCTAAACAACATACGATCATCGAAACATGCGAAAGAGAGGGACTTAGCGTATTTTCTACCACATGCATTCGAAACTTTAAGATTGTATCAAACATGCATAAAAAGATAGAAATCATAAACACATGCAATTTATAAATCGGTTTAAGAACATAAAACACAAATCTAAACTTGTTCTTCATTTGATACATAAAAGTATTCCAATACATCCAAGGGTCCAAATACAAAGCAAAAGAAATGAAAGTGAAGATCATGGTTACACTTTTTGTCTTGAATGCTTGATGATCTACGGTGGAGATGGCTTTCCTTCACAAGGGACTTAGCGTATTGTGTTGGATGGAGGAGGATTGCTTCGGCTTGGATGGAGAACCTTGCTTCGGCTTGGGATGGAGGAGGATGTGCTTCGGCTTTGCTTGAGAATCCTTGAAGTGTTTATGGTGGAGGAGTATTTGTGTAGAGTTTTTGCTTGTAAAATGAGAGATGATTTAATTATGTTCAGCCTCCTTGGTATTTATAGGCAAGGAATGCTTGCCT
This sequence comes from Geum urbanum, assembly GCA_946800695.1. Classification (NCBI taxonomy): domain Eukaryota; kingdom Viridiplantae; phylum Streptophyta; class Magnoliopsida; order Rosales; family Rosaceae; genus Geum; species Geum urbanum. The sequence goes on along the minus strand of OX327017.1, from coordinate 12,200,394 downwards.
TCTCTCTTCCACCTTGCCTCCCTCCATTTAATGCAAGCAAGAGTCACCATGCAAGTCATCCCCTTAGTCACCATTTGTGATCATCATTTGTGAACCCTAAGCAAGAGTCACCATGGCAAGTCACCATTTGTGATCATCATTTGTGAACCCTAAGCAAGAGTCACCATAATGAGTCACAAAGCTTGATATTGTTGACTGTTCTTCTTCAAAGGTTGCAAAACAAGACTTTTCCTCTTCACCAAAAGTCTTCCATGCCGAATTGATTGTGTTTGGGCTTGATAATGGGCCGAAACAAGAGTTGAGAATTCGGCCCAGAATTTGCTTTTTGGGCCGGCCCATTTTCGGAGGTCCAAAATCGCAAAAATCGCCGAAATTCCTCCGAATTGCGTCGTTATTAATCTCCACCGTAAATATCTTCAAAATAACAAATTAAATAAGGAAAACATAAAAACTAAGATAATAACATAGCTAAACGTAAAGGGAAATGCGTTAAGAAACGAGCATAAAATGCGTATATCAAATTTCAACGTGACAAACTTAAGCATAATGCTAGAACCTTTATCTGGGATGAGCCTTATTTATGGAAACAATGCTCCGATTTAGTAATTAGGAGATGTGTCCCGGATAGCGAATTTAAGCCTATTCTAGACTTTTGTCACAACGAAGCATGCGGTGGACACCTTGGTTCTAGGAGGACAGCCCTTAAGATTTTAGATTGCGGTTTGTTTTGGCCTAGTTTATTTCGCGATGCTCATGTATATTGTGCTGCATGTGATAAGTGCCAGAGATTCGGTAATTTAGGACCTAGAGATCAGATGCCACAACACTACATATTTTACCTCCGCATTTTATGCTCGTTTCTTAACGCATTTCCCTTTACGTTTAGCTATGTTATTATCTTAGTTTTATGTTTTCCTTATTTAAATTGTTATTTTGAAGTTCATTACGGTGGAGATTAATATCGACGCAATTCGGAGGAATTTCGGCGATTTTGCGATTTTTGCGATTTCGGACCACGAAAAATGGGCCGGCCCAAAAAGCAAATTATGGGCCGATTTCTCAACTCTTGTTTCGGCCCATTAACAAGCCCAAACCCATGTAATTCGGCCTAGATGCCTTTTGGTGAAGAGGAAAAGTCTTGTTTTGAAAGGGCAAGTCAACATTATCAAGCTAATAATCACAAATGGTGACTACACATGGTGATTCATGCTTAGGGTTCCCAAATGGTGACTACACTAGGTGACTCTTGCTTTGCATTGAATGAAAAGATGACTTGCCATGGTGACAAGCTAGGTGATTCATGCTTAGGGTTCGGCAATGGTGACTAAGTGTGTGACTAAGTGTGTGACTTGCCTTAATGATCATTGCATGCATTAAATGGAGGAGGAAAGGTGGAAGAGAGAAGGCACACATCCTTGCCTATATAAGAGGGAGGCCGGCCTTGAAGAGAAGGATCACTCATTTTGCTAAGCAAAGCTCTACACAAATACTCCTCCACCATTAAACACTTAAGAGTTCACACACCAAGCCGAAGCATCATCTTCCTCCATTCAAGGCCGAAGCAAGCTAGGGTTCCTCCATCCTTCCAAGCCGAAGCAAACCATCCTCCATCCCTCACAATACGCTAAGTCCCTTGTGAAGGAAGTCCATCTCCACCGTAGTTCATCAAGCACTCAAGATAAAAAGTGTAACCATGATCTTCACTTTCATTTCTTTAGCTTTGTATGTGAATCTTTTGATGTATTGGAATAACAAGTTTAGAAAGTTTAGATTTGTGTATCAAATGAATAACAAGTTTAGATTTGTGTTTCATGTGCCTAAACCGATTTGTAATATGCATGTGTTTATGATTTATAGCTTTTTATGCATGTTTGATATAATCTTAAAGCTTCGAATGCATGTATTAGAAAATACGCTAAGTCCCTCTCTTTTGCATGTTTCGATGATCGTATGTTGTTTAGGATGTTTATACGCTAAGTTGCATTCCTACACAATTATCAAGCATGTGTACTTAGTTATAAGTTATGAATTTCGCAACTTACACAAAGGATTGATGCATGAAAAGGGTAGGTTAATAAGATGAGTTGATCACATGTAATTAATAGTGTAACTTCTTATTTTTAGCAAGCATAATTAGACTTTAAGTTTCTTGATTGTTGAAACTTGTCTATGAGTAAAACATGTTAGATGCCTAAGAGTATTAGTTGTGTTTGCATGTTGTGTACTTTAATTTCGTAGATTAAAACAACCAATTTCCAATCCCCCCAAACATTTACATTTCCGCTTATTAACGAAACCATGCATGCGCCCTTAATTCCCCGGATAAAGAACGATCCCTACTCGCCGATATTATAAATGACAAAAGAAGGGTTTAAATTGCAATGCGCGTAATCTGTGTTTTTAAGTTAACGTGAATGCATGTTTTGCGCGTATCAATTTTTGGCGCCGTTGCCGGGGAGTTAGAATGTTTTGTATGATTTCGTTGTACATTTGTAGTTAAAAGCATGTCTAAATTTTCGAAGTACATACTTGTTCATTCTTGTTTATACTTAAAGAAATTTTCAAACATGTTTACCATGCCTACTTTTACTTAGCCGAATTTATTCATACTTAGTTTATTTTACACTTGCATAATTTATTTCCATGTTAAAGGATAGTCTTTGATTTAATTTGATTACTAGTACTTAGTTATTAAATAAATCTCTATGGAATAGGTGGTGCCTCTTTTGTTTGTCTATCTCCTTAACCCTTCGTGATGTGTGGATTTCATCACCACACGCCATAACCTAAGTGAAGTTATGGGCACGAGGTTGTGGGCGGAGTTTACAAACACTTGAGATTGTATACTATCTTGTGAATTCGAGTAAGAGTTGGTTATGATGTCTAGAAGGGTTATGAATGGTGACGGGTTTTGAACTAAGAAAACAGAACACCATTGGAGTATATACTCTTACGAGTAAGCCTCGGGGTGTTTCTAAGAACAACAATGGAGTATATACTCTTACGAGTTAGCCTCAGGTTGTTCCAAGAAATTAGTTCTCACCTCTCGCGTTACATCTATCCCAACTGGTCATTTCCAACAATTACGAGGATTAACGATAGTTGGTATACATTTTCGCGCGGGCCGCACGGACAAGAGATTTATTCAATAACTAAGTCGTGTATTCCTTTTAAATCATAGGCGCAATCAAAATGTAGACGTACTTAAATTGATTTACATTGATTACGAGTATTGGTTATTAAGTTTAGTTCTTCGGAATAGGTGGTGCCTCTTTTTCTGGTTTACCTCCTTAACCCCTCGTGATGTGTGGATTTCATCACCACACGCCATAACCTAAGTGTAGTTATGGGCACGAGGTTGTGGGCGGAGTTTACTAAGGACTTGAGAATATATACTATCTCACAAATTTGGCTGATTGTTGGATATGGTGAATGGGTTTATGATTGGTGCCGGGTTTCGGATCTAAGCAATAGAACACCATTGGAGTATATACCGTAACTGGTTAGCCTCGGGGTGTCTCTAGGAACAACATTGGAGTATATACTCTTACGAGTAAGCCTCGGGTTGTTCTAAATATTAGTCCTTACCTCTCGCGTTATCTCTATTCCTACTAACCATTTCTAAACGTAACTAAGCTGGATTGTAGTCGGTATATATTTTCGCGCGGGCCGCACGTCCAGGAACTTTACTTAATGCTCAATTTGCGTACTCTCTGTAAATCATAAGTGCATACGAATACGGATAAATACATGAACTTAAAACGACATAATCCTTTAAATAGATGGTATATCGGATTATGCATGCTTAGACCTCCTGGAATCAGACTTCATCTTCGGATGAACGAGACCCATTGCACAGTCGAGAGCCTCTGCACCACGTACCATCGGGGCCAAAGGAAATAAATAAAACTTGGTCAAATTTTTGTGTTTGTTTGTGCATTAAAAACTGTAAAGGACTAACAAACGTTACTTAGCTTGCATAACCTCTCTTAGGTTTTACGATACTCGGATTTCACTACCGAGTACCCTAACCTAAGTGAAGTTAGGGGCCTAAGATCGAAGAAGAGGTCATTCTTTTCATTCATAGTTTAAACACGTAACTCGTTTGTTTTCTGCAGGTTCTAACGTTTTCTCTTATGCATTCACTCCATCTTTCACGTAGGATTGTTGTTTAAATGCATTTTATTGCAAGAAAATGTGTGGTGCATAAATTCAATTTGAATTATGGTTTACTTGTATTTGAACCTTGTTTATACATGTTCTAACTAAATTTTTTTTTAGGTTTAGCATTACATAGTGTTAATTTGCAGAAAACGTGTGTTTTAAGTTTATCACATTCATGTGCATAGCCCCTAAAATTGATTAAATCAATTGCATTACTTAGTACAATACATATAGTGTCTTAACTATTATAAATTTTGTGTATTAGTAGTTTTAAGTATTTGTGTGTATTTATAGTATGTTTTGATAGTTTTACTATTTTATTTGTTATCCCTTTGTTTTCTAAATATGCTTTACAATTTTGATTAGTATTCCTCTATATATCTCATATTAATTGTTGATACTAACACTTGGTCTTTGGTGGATGTCAGGCTAATGAATGTCCGATCAGAATCCTGGACCATCTAGAACAAACTTTGAGGAGATCGCAGAGAGAATAGCGAGACTTAAAGCTCAAACTGACATCCTGGATTTTCCCATCATCGAAGAAGTTTCCGAGTCTTCACATTCATCAACCGACCATACTTTAGCTTCATCAACCGACCACAATTCAGAAGCAGAAGCACAACAAGTCAACATGGCCAATGCAGGACAATCTCTTCGCCAGCGCACCTGCTCAACCGAATGGAGCAGTGGGCCTTCGAGCATTGCTTTTCCACAACCGGAGGAAAACATGAAGGATATCGAGCTAAAGAGTGGCTTCCTCCACCGACTACCCATTTTTCATGGACTTTCCAATGAAGATCCGAACAAGCATCTCAAACAATTCCAATTTGTTTGTAACAGCATGAAGCCATCTGATGCTGATACGGAGCTCTTCAAGCTGAAGGCATTTCCATTCACCCTAGTCGACAGGGCCGAGTCTTGGCTAATGGAACTACCGCCGAACCATATTACCTCATGGAAACAACTTGCGGATATGTTCCTAGCGAAGTACTTCCCGGCCTCAAAAATCACCGTTTTGAGAAAGCAAATCACTGGCATCACACAGAAACCGGATGAGACATTCGGCCAATATTACGACCGATTCAAAGTTTTGTGTGCCACTTGCCCATCACATGGATTTTCCGAGACCAATCTCATGAATTACTTTTACGATGGTCTCAAGCCGATCGATAGGGAATTGCTGGATGCAGCAGCCACCGGTGCATTCATGGACTTAACCGAAACCGAAGCTAGAGCTCTTCTAGAGAATCGGGCCAATAATGATGCACAATATGGAATGTCCAACAGACGAGCAGTCGGTGAAGCGAGTTCTACAACCGACGCGGACGAAAAGTACGACAAACTAGCTCATATGCTAGAGAAGGTTTTAGAACTCGAGACGACAAGAGCGAAGGCAACTCAACGGCCTGTTTGTGGCATATGTCAAACACAAGGTCACCACAACGACCAGTGCCCTCAAGTGCCGGAACAAGCAAGCGAGCCGGAGCACGCTAACGCCATCGGCGGATATCAGGGAGGACAACGGTACAACAATTACAACAACTATGCCAACCGTGATCATCCGGGGTTTAGATGGAGCAGCAACGAGGGAACTTTGAACCCTCCAGCACCTCAACAAAACTACCAACGCCCTCCATTTCAACCAAGGCCACCGATGCAGCAGGGTTCGTCTTCGCAATCCTTCACCAACCCGGATTACGAGAAGATGTTGTCGCAACTTTCGGCCTCCACACAAGTTCTCCTCGACGGACAATCGAAGACAAAGGAGACACTTGACTCACATGGCCGCGACATCACCGAAGTGAAGAAGCAGCTTGGCCAACTTGTTGATTTCATGGGCCAAATCAAGGAAACCGGTCGGCTTCCACCTCAAACCACTCCTAATCAACGAAACGTGAATGCTATAGTCACAAGGAGTGGGAAGATACTTGAGGAACCAAAGACCAAGCGATCTCATCTTGATGAAGTCACCATCGAGGATATCACCAACGAAGAAGAAGATGAGATCGATCCGGCAATTCAAGAAGCCGAGAAAAAGAAGGTGACGCCTAATGTCACCAAGGCACAATCACCTCCACAACCTACCCCAATCAAAGGTAAAAACCATATTCCTTCAAATACGGTGATTACTAATTCTCCGTTTGCTGTTGCACCTTTCCCAAGCAGATTATCAAAATCAAAGAAGAAGGATGCCCAATATGAAGATATCATGGACATCTTCCGAAAGGTGCAAGTGAATTTGCCCTTGATCGAGTGCATAAAACAAGTGCCGATATACGCGAAGTTTCTGAAAGAATTATGCACTCAGAGGAGGCAAACTCGAGAGAAGGAGGTCGTGAAGGTGAACGCAACCGTTTCGGCGGTTTTGCAGCGTCGGCTACCTCCAAAACTGAAGGACCCAGGGAGCTTTGCAGTTCCCTGTGTAATCGGTGACAACCGCTTCGAAGATGTAATGCTTGATCTCGGAGCCTCCATCAACGTCATGCCTTACTATCTGATATACGCATTTTATGCCCGTTTCTTAACGCATTTCCCTTTTCGTTTAGCTATGTTATTATCTTAGTTTTTATGTTTTCCTTACTTAAATTGTTATTTTGAAGATATTTACGGTGGAGATTAATAACGGCGCAATTCGGAGGAATTTCGGCGATTTTGCGATTTTTGCGATTTCGGACCACGAAATATGGGCCGGCCCAAAAAGCAAATTATGGGCCGATTTCTCAACTCTTGTTTCGGCCCATTAACAAGCCCAAACCCATGTAATTCGGCCTAGATGCCTTTTGGTGAAGAGGAAAAGTCTTGTTTTGAAAGGGCAAGTCAACATTATCAAGCTAATAATCACAAATGGTGACTACACATGGTGATTCATGCTTAGGGTTCCCAAATGGTGACTACACTAGGTGACTCTTGCTTTGCATTGAATGAAAAGATGACTTGCCATGGTGACAAGCTAGGTGATTCATGCTTAGGGTTCAGCAATGGTGACTAAGTGTGTGACTAAGTGTGTGACTTGCCTTAATGATCATTGCATGCATTAAATGGAGGAGGCAAGGTGGAAGAGAGAAGGCATGAATCCCTTGCCTATATAAGGGAGGAGGCCAGCCATAAAACAGATCCATCACTCATTTTACTAAGCCAAAGCTCTACACAAATACTCCTCCACCATTAAACACTTGAAGGTTCACACAAAGCCGAAGCATCCATCTCCTCCATTCCAAGCCGAAGCATCTCCTCCTCCATTCCAAACCGAAGCATCCATCTCCTCCTCCAAGCCGAAGCTATCATCCTCCATCCCTCACAATACGCTAAGTCCCTTGTGAAGGAAAGCCATCTCCACCGTAGTTCATCAAGCACTCAAGACAAAAAGTGTAACCATGATCTTCACTTTCATTTCTTTAGCTTTGTATTTGAATCTTTTGATGTATTGGAATAACAAGTTTAGATTTGTGTATCAAATGAAGAACAAGTTTAGATTTGTGTTTTATGTGTTTAAACAGATTTGTAATATGCATGTGTTTATGATTTCTAGCCTTTTATGCATGTTTGATACAATCTTAAAGCTTCGAATGCATGTGTTAGAAAATACGCTAAGTCCCTCTCTTTCGCATGTTTCGATGATCGTATGTTGTTTAGGATGTTTATACGCTAAGTTGCATTCCTACTCAATTATTAAGCATGTGTATTTAGTTAGAAGTTATGAATTTCGTAACTTACAAAAAGGTTTGATGCATGAAAAGGGTAGGCTAATAAGATGAGATGATCACATGTAATTAGTAGTGTAACTTCTTATTTTTAGCAAGCATAATTAGACTTTAAGTTTCTTGATTGTTGAAACTTGTCTATGAGTAAAACATGTTAGATGCCTAAGAGTTTTAGTTGTGTTTGCTTGTTATGTACTTTAAATTCGTAGATTAAATAACCAACTTCCAATCCCCCCCAAATATTTACATTTCCGCATAATAACGAAACCATGCATGCGCCCTTAATTCCCCGGATAAAGAACGATCCCTACTCGCCAATATTACAAATGACAAACGAAGGGTTTAAATTGCAATGCGCGTAATCGGTGTTTTTAAGGTCTACTTTGTGTTATCGTAAAAGCATGTTTTGCGTGTATCACTATCTTTTCGAATCGATGGAGCTTGGAGATCTCAAGAAAGATGGTGTTGTCATCCAGTTAGCCGATCGCACACACAAGTATCCGAGGGGATACGTAGAAGACGTTCTCGTACAAGTCAACAACTTGATATTCCCAGCCGATTTCTACATAGTTGACATGGAAGAGAGTCCACTGAACACCACGCCATTGCTGCTTGGACGACCTTTCATGCGGACTGCGAGGACGAAGATTGATGTTTTCCAAGGCACTTTCTCCATGGAGATTGATGGAGAAAGAATCGAGTTCAACATCCTGGACGGGATGAAGTTTCCAATGTCGAGCGTAGCTGCCATTTCGACATACGATCCTGTGGATACCTTAGCACAAGGTTACCTCGACACCATCAACGAGGATGAACTCGACATGGCCATTCAACTTGGACATGACGGCCTTCGCGAGGCCTTACTAGAGCTTGAACCTCGAATCCAAGACATGGCCATGACCCTAAATGCCGCACCACGGAAAGTAAGCTTTTCTCCTCCTATACCAATTACTTTTGGTACTAATAAAATGGTTCCTTCCATTGTAGAAGCTCCCGTTTTAGAACTCAAGCTACTACCGGACCATCTTAAGTATGCATACTTGGGCGAGAATGAAACTTTACCGGTCATTATTTCGTCCGCGCTAGAAGAGGAACAGGAGGAGAAGCTCGTGAGTGTACTAAAGAGGTACAAACCCGCAATAGGCTGGACACTTGCGGACATCAAGGGAATCAATCCAGCAACTTGTGTGCATAGGATTTTCCTTGAAGAAGGCACCAAGCCTACGCGGGAAGCGCAACGTCGGCTCCACCCTCCGATGATGGAAGTGGTAAAAAAGGAGGTAATTAAACTCATGGACTGTGGAGTTATTTACCCTATTTCTGATAGCCGTTGGGTTTCCCCAGTGCAGGTTGTACCTAAGAAATCGGGAATCACCGTCGTCGAGAATCTGGAAAATGAACTTGTGCCACAACGGACGATCACTGGACACCGAGTGTGCATTGATTACCGGAAGCTCAACGCCGCAACCCGCAAGGATCATTTTCCCTTACCATTCATCGACCAAATGCTGGAAAGATTAGCCGGCCATGCATTTTATTGTTTTCTGGACGGATACTCCGGCTACAACCAAATTAGCATTGCGGAGGAGGATCAAGAAAAGACAACGTTCACGTGCCCGTTCGGAACGTTTGCCTATCGCCGCATGCCATTTGGACTGTGTAACGCACCAGGTACATTTCAACGTTGCATGCTCTCAATTTTCTCCGAGTACATTGAAAAAATTATTGAAGTATTCATGGACGACTTTAGTGTATTTGGGAGTGATTTTGATGCATGCTTAAACAATTTAGAAACAATTTTACAAAGATGCGTTGAAACGAACTTGGTGCTTAATTGGGAGAAGTGCCATTTTATGGTTACGCAAGGGATAGTGTTAGGTCATATTATTTCGGAAAAAGGGTTAGAAGTTGATAAATCTAAAGTAGATCTTGTGCGTCACTTACCCTCTCCAACTTCGATTAGAGAGATTCGTTCATTTCTTGGACACGCAGGATTTTATCGTAGGTTTATCAAAGACTTTTCCCACATCTCGCGCCCTTTGTGTAAACTGCTGCAAAAGGAGACCCCGTTCATCTTTGATGAAGAATGCAACGCTGCCTTCAACAAGTTGAAGGAGCTTCTCACGAGCGCTCCTATTTTATGCAGCCCTGATTGGTCTCTGCCATTTGAACTCATGTGCGACGCCTCGGATTATGCCGTAGGAGCCGTCTTGGGTCAGCGGAAGGACAAGAAGCCTTGCGTAATCTATTACGCCTCTCGGACGCTTGATGAAGCGCAAAGAAATTATACTACCACCGAGAAGGAGTTTCTTGCCGTGGTTTTTGCTTTAGATAAATTTCGATCTTATTTACTTCAAACTAAAGTAACTGTGTTTACCGACCATGCAGCTTTGAAGTATCTAATGCTCAAGAAGGACGCAAAACCACGGCTTATCAGATGGATACTTCTACTCCAAGAATTCAACATAGAAATCAAGGATAAGAAGGGAGTAGAAAACGTCGTCGCTGACCACCTATCACGTTTGATAGGTGACCATGAGCCTATCGAGATCGAAGAAACTTTTCCGGATGAAAAACTCTTCGGAATTGAGGTAACTACTTCGGAAACTCCTTGGTATGCCGATATTGTAAATTACTTAGTTACCGGTGAGTTTCCGTCTACCATGCATAAATTTCAACGTGACAAACTTAAGCATAATGCTAGAACCTTTATCTGGGATGAGCCTTATTTATGGAAACAATGCTCCGATTTAGTAATTAGGAGATGTATCCCGGATAGTGAGTTTAAGCCCATTCTAGACTTTTGTCACAATGAAGCATGTGGGGGACACTTTGGTTCTAGGAGGACAGCCCTTAAAATTTTAGATTGCGGTTTCTTTTGGCCTAGTTTATTTCGCGATGCTCATGCATATTGCGCTACATGTGATAAGTGCCAAAGATTCGGTAATTTAGGGCCTAAAGATCAAATGCCACAACACTACATATTTAATGTTGAAATTTTTGATGTGTGGGGTATTGATTTTATGGGACCATTTCCTCCTTCCAATGGTTTTACTTATATCTTACTCGCAGTAGATTATGTTTCTAAATGGGTGGAGGCAAAGGCCACCCGTACTAATGATTCGCGAGTTGTTGCAGATTTCCTACGAACTAACATTTTCAGTAGATTTGGAATGCCACGCGTTCTAATTAGCGATGGAGGAAGTCACTTTTGCAACCGCACGGTGGAAGCACTGATGAGGAAGTATGGCGTAAAACACAAGGTTTCCACACCATACCACCCTCAAACAAATGGAATGGCTGAAGTTTCCAACCGTGAGATAAAGAAGATTCTGGAGCGAACCGTCCGCCCCAACCGGAAAGATTGGAGTCAATGCTTAGACGATGCATTGTGGGCTTACAGGACTGCCTACAAGACCCCCATTGGTATGTCACCTTTCCGACTAATTTATGGGAAGGCGTGCCATCTTCCGGTTGAACTAGAGCACAAGGCATGGTGGGCCGTGAAGAAATTCAACATTGATCGAGATGCCGCAGGCTTACATCGGAAGCTTCAACTTTGTGAACTTGAAGAAATCAGAAATGATGCTTTCGACAATGCGTGGATTTACAAAGAGAAGACGAAAAAGATCCACGATCAGATGATTCGCGGGAAGAGTTTTGAACCGGGGCAGAAAGTATTGCTTTTCAACTCAAGACTTAAGCTCTTTCCGGGAAAGCTGCGCTCTCGATGGATGGGGCCATTTGTAGTTTCTCAAGTCCTACCTCATGGAGCAGTTCTCATTCGATCTATCGACAAGGGTAGTGAGTTCAAAGTAAATGGCCATCGCTTGAAGCCCTATTTTGAGGCATTTGCGGAGATCACCGTGGAGGAGATGCAACTCCAAGAACCGGCCATTTCAAAACCAAACTGATGCATCACGTCCAAAGCTAACGACGTAAAACGAGCGCTTGTTGGGAGGCAACCCAATAGGGAGACAACAGATTTGTTTTCTTCTCCCCTTTTACTTAATTTAATGGCTTTTTGCGTATTAGATTAAAATTTTCGTAGATCCTATACTCCATGTTTAAATTCTATGTTTTCTTTAAGTACATTGAGGGCAATGTAGAGTTTAAGTGTGGGGGAAGGGTTTACAATTTAATTGTGTCTAAATTAGTGTTTTTCAGAGTCTTTAGGATGCCCTTAACTAGTCGATGATGAAATTTGATCGATACAAACACATATGGCGTATGAATCACATGCATCGAATTCTTGTGCTAATTGAGATATTCTATATGTTTTTAACATGTAGTAGATATACATTGCAAAACATGGTACAGAAAATCGCATGCTTGAATAAGTTTTTAATCATATGAACCCTATGTGAGCTTTTGAGCTATCTATTCTTTATTTGAGTGAATATGCATCCATTTCGTAGCTACTAGCTAGCTTATATATGCCTCATTCAATTGCTTGCCATAGATTTTAATGAACTAGAGAATGCTAGAACTTACTCATGTCAATTTACAAAGCTTTTAAGTTGATACATACTTTGATTTTGGAAATGATTAAAGGCATTTAGGATTTTCCACCACTTCGCCAAATATCCATGTATCCCAATTGTACGCACAAGTTGCGACACCCCAAGATAAACCAATTGAGCCCACGTTAAGCTTTTCTTTCATCACCATATATACCTAAACACTTTTCCTAGTATAGAATATCCTTACCTTTGTTCCGGGAACTTGGTGAGAATTTTTCGAAACTAGCACATAAGATTATGGTTTGGTAGGAAGGATTGAAAGAGTTAATGTGAGTAAGGGGAAAGACTTGTCCAATAGCTAAAAAAGTATGAGATTGCCAAAAAGAAAAGAAAAAAAATATATATTTGAGAGAATGAAAAGAAAAAAAATATTATATCTCTCATGGCAACATGTTGTTCTAAAGTAGAAACCAATTGGATTAACGTCCCCCTTATTTACGGATTTGGAGTTTACGATAAATTGAAGGCCTAAAAATAGAACAAAATATGGTCTTTGTCCTGTCTGAAAAGCTCAAAGGGTAGACTAGCTTGAAGTATACATGGTAACATACAAATGGAGATGGAGGACTAATATGGTGCTAGACTAAGTCGTTGAAACGTTTTTATCACCACATATCTAAAAATCGAATGCCTTAGCCTTAACCCCATTGCAACCTCACTAAAAGTCCTTTATGATCCTTAAAATGAGTAGCTTTCAATTAGTAGAGTAAGTTGTATGAGTAAGCTTATGGTTTTGGTTCATTTGTGCAAGTAATCAAACTTTATTCATGTGGTTTTCATTTCAATTCATATACACTTTAAGTGAACCATTTTCATGAGTGAAAAATATGATGAGTGCATCCTTGTGAGTTGATTAAACCTTTATTCAAAGCATGCACAGCTATAACATAACCAGTGTTTTCTCTATGTCTTACTTGTTCATTACATAATTATATCGCAATTATCTCTTGAAATCGTTGAGCATACAAATTGAAATTCATGTGAGCCATCGCCATATACTTATGAAAATTCTGAGACAAATTTTAGCTAAGGGCTTAGTTGTGTTCTTTCTTTTAAATTTTTAGAGAGTCTTAGTTTAACTTAGTGTTTGCTAAGGGACTAGCAAAGTCTAAGTGTGGGGGAATTTGATATACGCATTTTATGCTCGTTTCTTAACGCATTTCCCTTTACGTTTAGCTATGTTATTATCTTAGTTTTATGTTTTCCTTATTTAAATTGTTATTTTGAAGTTCATTACGGTGGAGATTAATATCGACGCAATTCGGAGGAATTTCGGCGATTTTGCGATTTTTGCGATTTCGGACCACGAAAAATGGGCCGGCCCAAAAAGCAAATTATGGGCCGATTTCTCAACTCTTGTTTCGGCCCATTAACAAGCCCAAACCCATGTAATTCGGCCTAGATGCCTTTTGGTGAAGAGGAAAAGTCTTGTTTTGAAAGGGCAAGTCAACATTATCAAGCTAATAATCACAAATGGTGACTACACATGGTGATTCATGCTTAGGGTTCCCAAATGGTGACTACACTAGGTGACTCTTGCTTTGCATTGAATGAAAAGATGACTTGCCATGGTGACAAGCTAGGTGATTCATGCTTAGGGTTCGGCAATGGTGACTAAGTGTGTGACTAAGTGTGTGACTTGCCTTAATGATCATTGCATGCATTAAATGGAGGAGGAAAGGTGGAAGAGAGAAGGCACACATCCTTGCCTATATAAGAGGGAGGCCGGCCTTGAAGAGAAGGATCACTCATTTTGCTAAGCAAAGCTCTACACAAATACTCCTCCACCATTAAACACTTAAGAGTTCACACACCAAGCCGAAGCATCATCTTCCTCCATTCAAGGCCGAAGCAAGCTAGGGTTCCTCCATCCTTCCAAGCCGAAGCAAACCATCCTCCATCCCTCACAATACGCTAAGTCCCTTGTGAAGGAAGTCCATCTCCACCGTAGTTCATCAAGCACTCAAGATAAAAAGTGTAACCATGATCTTCACTTTCATTTCTTTAGCTTTGTATGTGAATCTTTTGATGTATTGGAATAACAAGTTTAGAAAGTTTAGATTTGTGTATCAAATGAATAACAAGTTTAGATTTGTGTTTCATGTGCCTAAACCGATTTGTAATATGCATGTGTTTATGATTTATAGCTTTTTATGCATGTTTGATATAATCTTAAAGCTTCGAATGCATGTATTAGAAAATACGCTAAGTCCCTCTCTTTTGCATGTTTCGATGATCGTATGTTGTTTAGGATGTTTATACGCTAAGTTGCATTCCTACACAATTATCAAGCATGTGTACTTAGTTATAAGTTATGAATTTCGCAACTTACACAAAGGATTGATGCATGAAAAGGGTAGGTTAATAAGATGAGTTGATCACATGTAATTAATAGTGTAACTTCTTATTTTTAGCAAGCATAATTAGACTTTAAGTTTCTTGATTGTTGAAACTTGTCTATGAGTAAAACATGTTAGATGCCTAAGAGTATTAGTTGTGTTTGCATGTTGTGTACTTTAATTTCGTAGATTAAAACAACCAATTTCCAATCCCCCCAAACATTTACATTTCCGCTTATTAACGAAACCATGCATGCGCCCTTAATTCCCCGGATAAAGAACGATCCCTACTCGCCGATATTATAAATGACAAAAGAAGGGTTTAAATTGCAATGCGCGTAATCTGTGTTTTTAAGTTAACGTGAATGCATGTTTTGCGCGTATCAACCTCCAATGGTTATACGTATATTTTACTCGCAGTAGATTATGTTTCAAAATGGGTGGAGACAAAGGCCACCCGTACTAATGATTTGCGAGTTGTTGCAGATTTCCTACGAACTAACATTTTCAGTAGATTTGGAATGCCACGAGTCCTAATTAGCGATGGAGGAAGTCATTTTTGCAACCGCACGGTGGAAGCATTGATGAGGAAGTATGGCGTAAAACACAAGGTTTCCACACCATACCACCCTCAAACAAATGGAATGGCTGAAGTTTCCAACCGTGAGATCAAGAAGATTTTGGAACGAACCGTCCGCCCAAACCGGAAAGATTGGAGTCAATGCTTAGACGATGCATTGTGGGCTTACAGGACTGCCTACAAGACCCCCATTGGTATGTCACCTTTCCGATTAATTTATGGGAAGACGTGCCATCTTCCGGTTGAATTGGAGCACAAGGCATGGTGGGCCGTGAAGAAATTCAACATCGATCGAGATGCAGCAGGTTTGCATCGGAAGCTACAACTTTGTGAACTAGAAGAAATCAGAAATGATGCTTTCGACAATGCGTGGATTTACAAAGAGAAGACGAAAAAGATCCATGATCAGATGATTCGCAGGAAGAGTTTTGAAGTTGGGCAGAAAGTATTGCTTTTCAATTCAAGACTTAAGCTCTTTCCGGGAAAGCTTCGCTCTCGATGGATGGGGCCATTCATAGTTTCCCAAGTTCTGCCTCATGGAGCAGTTCTCATTCGATCTATCGACAAAGGCAGTGAGTTCAAAGTAAATGGCCATCGCTTGAAGCCCTATTTTGAGGCATTTGCGGAGCATACCGTGGAGGAGATGCAACTCCAAGAACCGGCCATTTCAAAAACAAAATGATGCATCACGTCCAAAGCTAACAACGTAAAACGAGCGCTCATTGGGAGGCAACCCAATAGGGAGACAACAGATTTGTTTTCTTCTCCCCTTTTAATTAATTTAATGGCTTTTTGCGTATTAAAATTAAAATTTTCGTAGATCCTGTACTCCATTTTTAATTCTATACTTCTACTTTAGTACATTGAGGGCAATGTAGAGTTTAAGTGTGGGGGAAGGGTTTACAATTTAATTGTGTCTAAATTAGTGTTTTTCAGAGTCTTTAGGACGCCCTTAACTGGTCGATGATGAAATTTGACCAATACGAACACATATGGCGTATGAATCACATGCATCGAATTCTTGTGCTAATTGAGATATTCTATATGTTTTTAACATGTAGTAGATATGAATTGCAAAACATGGTACAGAAAATCGCATGCTTGAATAAGTTTTTAATCATATGAACCCTATGTGAGCTTTTGAGCTATATGTTCTTTATTCGAGTGAATATGCATCCATTTCGTAGCTACTAGCTTATATATGCCTCATTTGATTGCTTGCCATAGATTTTAATGAACTATAGAATGCTAGAACTTACTCATGTCAATTTGCAAAGCTTTTAAATTGATACATACTTTGATTTTGGAAATGATTAAAGGCATTTAGGATTTTCCACCACTTCGCCAAATATCCATGTATCCCAATTGTGCGCATGAGTTGCGACACCCCTAGATAAACCAATTGAGCCCACGTTAAGCTTTTCTTTCATCACCATATATACCTAAACACTTAACCTAGTATAGAATATCCTTACCTTTGTTCCGGAAACTTGGTGAGAATTTTTCGAAACTAGCACATAAGATTATGGTTTGGTAGGAAAGATTAAAAGAGTTAAAAAGTATGAGATTGCCAAAAAAAAAAAAAAATTTATATTTGAGAGAATGAAAAGAAAAAAATTATTATCTCTCATTGCAATATGTTGTTCTAAAGTAGAAACCAATTGGATTAACGTCCCCCTTATTTGCGGATTTGGAGATTACGACAAATTGAAGGCCCAAAAATAGAACAAATATGGCCTTTGTCCTGTCCGAAAAGCTCAAAGGGTAGTTTTAGATTAAAGTATACATGGTAACATTCGAGTGGAGATAGAGGACGAATTTGGTGCTAGACTAAGTCGTTGGAACGTTTTTATCACCACATATCTAAATTTCGAATGCCTTAGCCTTAACCCCATTACAACCTCACTAAAAGTCCTTTATGATCCTTAAAATGAGTAGCTTTCAATTAGTAGAGTAAGTTGCATGAGTAAGCTTATGGTTTTGGTTCATTTGTGCAAGTAATTAACTTCATTCATGCGGTTTTCATTTCAATTCATATACACTTTAAGTAAACCCTTTTCATGAGTGAAAAATATGATGAGTGCATCCTTGTGAGTTGATTAAACCTTTATTCAAAGCATGCACAGCTATAACATAACCATTGTTTTCTCTATGTCTTACTTGTTCATTACATAATTATATCGCAATTATCTCTTGAATTCATTGAGCATACAAGTTGAAATTCATGTGAGCCATCGCCATATACTTATGCAAATTCTGAGACAAATTTTAGCTAAGGGCTTAGTTGTGTTCTTTCTTTTGTTTTAAATTCTTAGAGAGTCTTAGTTTAACTTAGTGTTTGCTAAGGGACTAGCAAAGTCTAAGTGTGGGGGAATTTGATATACGCATTTTATGCTCGATTCTTAACGCATTTCCCTTTACGTTTAGCTATGTTATAATCTTAGTTTTTATGTTTTTCTTATTTAATTTGTTATTTTGAAGATATTTACGGTGGAGATTAATAACGACGCAATTCGGAGGAATTTCGGCGATTTTGCGATTTCGGACCACCGGGAATGGGCCGGCCCAAAAAGCAAATTATGGGCTCATTTCTCAAAGTTTGTTTCGGCCCAAAAACCAGCCCAAGCCCATTGAATTCGGCAAGGATGCAACTTGGGGAAGAGGAAAAGTCAAAGTTATCAAGCTTGGTGACTCTTACTTGTAATGATCACATGTGATGACTAAGTGTGTGACTTGCCATGGTGACTCTTGCTTAGGGTTCATAAATGGTGACTTGCCATGGTGACTCTTGCTTAGGGTTCATAAATGATGATCACACTTGGTGACTAAGGGAGTGACTTGCCATGGTGATTATTACTTGCATTTAATGAAAGAGGCAAGGTGGAAGAGAGAAGAGCAAACTCCCTTGCCTATAAATACCAAGGAGGCCGGCCATTACAAGATCATCTCTCATTTACAAGCCAAAGCTCTACACAAATACTCCTCCTCCATAAACACTTCAAGGTTCTCTTGCAAAGCCGAAGCATCCATCCTCCAAAGCCATCAATCCTTCACAATACGCTAAGTCCCTTGTGAAGGAAAGTCATCTCCACGAAGATCATCAAGCATTCAAGACAAAAAGTGTAACCATGATCTTCACTTTCATATCTTTTGCTTTGTATTTGAATCCTTTGATGTATTGGAATTCTTTGATGTATTTAATGAAGAACAAGTTTAGATTTGTGTTATATGTTCTTAAACCTTTATGTAAATTGCATGTGTTTATGATTTCTAGCCTTTTATGCATGGTTGATATAATCTTAAAGCTTCGAAAGTATGTGGTAGATAATACGCTAAGTCCCTCTCTTTCGCATGTTTCGATGATCGTATGTTGTTTAGGATGTTTATACGCTAAGTTGCATTCCTACTCAAATATCAAGCATGTATATTTAGTTGGAAGTTATGAATTTCGTAACTTACAAAAGCTTTGATGCATGAAAAAGGGTAAGGTTAATAATATGAGATGATCAATTGTAATTAATAGCTTAGCTTCTTATTTTTAGTAAGCATAATTAGACTTTAAGGTTTCTTGATTGTTAAACTTGTCTATGAGTAAAACATGTTAGAAGTCTAAGAGTTTTTGTTGTGTTTGCATGTTTTGTACTTTAATTTCGTAGATTAAACAACCAATTTCCAATCCCCCCCAAACCTTTAAATTTCTGCGTAAACGAAACCATGCATGCGCCCTTTAATTCCCCGGATAGAACGATCCCTACTCGCCAATATTATAAATGACAAAAGAAGGGTTTTAAATTGCTTTACGTGTGAACTGTGTTTTTAGGGTCTACTTTGTGTTAACGTTAAATGCATGTTTTGCGCGTATCATCCTCTCATACATAGCAAATTCCTCCTCCAAGGCCGAGCATCCATCTCCTCCACAGATCAAGTGTAATCGGCGCTCTTCATCTTGCATTTGAGAATCACTACTTGGCCTTTGCCAAACTTCATGGAACAAAAAGTGTAACCATGAACTTTTCTACTTCATCTCTTCCTTGTAATAAATTTTGTTTAAGTATGATTGTAATAAAGTTTGACAAAAGGTTTTGTGTTTCAGATTTACTTTAGTATCTTCCATGTGTTCTTAGTTTTTAACTTTTAATTTGTATGCATGCTTATGTGCTTAAAGCTTCTTAACATGCTAGGTGATACGCTCTTCGTTCCTCTCTTGCATGTTTTGTATGATCTTTAGATGATTAAGTTGTTGCCCTCTTCGTTTACAATTTAAAAGCATGTCTATGTATTTTAGGTTGAAGATTAAGAATTTTGTTGACACTAAATAAATATGAGCATGAATTGGCTAGGTGGATATAATGTGTCGATCACTTGTAAATATATTAGTTAGTATTTTATTTTCGGTCTATCAAGCATGTTTAGGGTTCTCTGTTCTTATTTGTTTTCTACTTGTCTATGAGTGAAGCATGATAGAATCTAGGATTTCTTAATATGTTTGCTTACCAATTTTAGTTCTTATTTTCATAGTTAATTAAACCATACTTTCAAACCCCCCATACATTTAAATTTCTGTTTATAAACGTAGTCATGCGGGCAGAAAGTATACGCATTTTATGCTCGTTTCTTAACGCATTTCCCTTTGCGTTTAGCTATGTTATTATCTTAGTTTTTATGTTTTTTTATTTAATTTGTTATTTTGAAGATATTTACGGTGGAGATTAAAATCGACGCAATTCGGAGGAATTTCGGCGATTTTGCGATTTTTGCGATTTCGGACCACCGGAAATGGGCCAGCCCAAAAAGCATTTTGTGGCCCAATTTCTCAAATCTTGTTTCGGCCCATTATCAAGCCCAAACCCATCTAGTTCGGTTAGGATTCACTTTGGGGAAGAGGAAAAGTTAACAATATCAAGCTTGGTGACTCTTGCTTTATGATGATCACACTTGGTGACTAAGGGAGTGACTTGCCATGGTGATTATTACTTGCATTAAATGAAAGAGGCAAGGTGGAAGAGAGAAGAGCAACATCCCTTGCCTATATAAGGGAGGAGGCCGGCCTTATAGTTCATCATCTCTCATTTTACAAGCCAAAGCTCTACACAAATACTCTTCCTCCATAAACACTTCAAGGTTCCCTTACAAGCCGAAGCATCCATCCTCCATCCAAGCCGAAGCATTCTCCATCCAAAGCCGAAGCATTCTTCCTCCATCCTTCACAATACGCTAAGTCCCTTGTGAAGGAAAGCCATCTCCACGAAGATCATCAAGCATTCAAGACAAAAAGTGTAACCATGATCTTCACTTTCATATCTTTTGCTTTGTATTTGAATCTTTTGATGTATTGGAATACTTTGATGTATTTAATAAAGAACAAGTTTAGATTTGTGTTATATGTTCTTAAACCTTTATGTAAATTGCATGTGTTTATGATTTCTAGCCTTTTATGCATGGTTGATATAATCTTAAAGCTTCGAAAGCATGTAGTAGATAATACGCTAAGTCCCTCTCTTTCGCATGTTTCGATGATCGTATGTTGTTTAGGATGTTTATACGCTAAGTTGCATTCCTACTCAAATATCAAGCATGTATATTTAGTTGGAATTTATGAATTTCGTAACTTACAAAAGCTTTCATGCATGAAAAATGGTAAGGTTAATAAGATGAGATGATCACTTGTAATTAGTAGTGTAACTTCTTATTTTTAGTAAGCATAATTAGACTTTAAGGGTTCTTGATTGTTAAACTTGTCTATGAGTAAAACATGTTAGAATTCTAGGTGTTCTTGTTGTGTTTGCATGTTTTTGTACTTTAATTTCGTAGATTAAACAACCAACTTCCAATCCCCCCCCCCAAACCTTTAAATTTCCGCTTATTAACAAAACCATGCATGCGCCCTTAATTCCCCGGATAAAGAACGATCCCTACTCGCCAATATTATAATGACAAAAGAAGGGTTTTAAATTGCAATGCGCGTAATCTGTGTTTTTAGGGTCTATGATACGCGCAAAACATGCATTTAACGTTAACACAAAGTAGACCCTAAAAACACCGATTACGCGCATTGCAATTTAAAACCCTTCTTTTGTCATTATAATATTGGCGAGTAGGGATCGTTCTATATCCGGGGAATTAAGGGCGCATGCATGGTTTCGTTAATAAGCGTAAATTTAAATGTTTGGGGGGATTGGAAGTTGGTTGTTTAATCTACAAAATTAAAGTACAAAAACATGCAAACACAACTAAAACTCTTAAGCATCTAACATGTTTTACTCATAGACAAGTGTTAACAATCAAGAAACTTCAAAGTCTAATTATGCTTACTAAAAATAAGAAGTTACACTACTAATTACAAGTGATCATCTCATCTTTTTAACCTTACCCTTTTTCATGCATCAAACCTTTTGTAAGTTACGAAATTCATAACTTCCAACTAAATATACATGCTTGATAATTGAGTAGGAATGCAACTTAGCGTATAAACATCCTAAACAACATACGATCATCGAAACATGCGAAAGAGAGTGACTTAGCGTATTTTCTACCACATGCTTTCGAAGCTTTAAGATTGTATCAAACATGCATAAAAGGCTAGAAATCATAAACACATGCAATTCACAAATCGGTTTAAGAACATATAACACAAATCTAAACTTGTTCTTCATTTGATACATAAAAGTATTCCAATACATCAAAAGATTCAAATACAAAGCAAAAGCTATGAAAGTGAAGATCATGGTTACACTTTTTGTCTTGAATGCTTGATGATCTACGGTGGAGATGGCTTTCCTTCACAAGGGACTTAGCGTATTGTGAAGGATTGATGGAGGATGTTTCGGCTTTGGATGGAGAATGCTTCGGCTTTGCAAGAGATGGATGCTTCGGCTTTGTGTGTGAACCTTCAAGTGTTTATGGTGGAGGAGTATTTGTGTAGAGCTTTGGCTAGTAAATGAGAGATGATGTTCTACTTGGCCGGCCTCCTTGGTATTTATAGGCAAGGGAATTGCCTTGCCTCTTTCTTCCACCTTGCTTCCTTCAATTAATGCAAGCCTTAGTCACCTAAGCAAGTCACCATTTGTGATCATCATTTATGAACCCTAAGCAAGAGTCACCATGCAAGTCACCATTTATAAACCCTAAGCAAGAGTCACCATGGCAAGTCACATGGCATGTCATCTTTTGTGATGATCACAAAGCTTAGTCACTAAAATGAGTCACAAAGCTTGATAACTTGGACTTTTCAACTTCACCAAAAGGCTTCCATGCCGAAATGAATGGGTTTGGGCTTGATAATGGGCCGAAACAAGATTTGAGAAATCGGCCCATAATTTGCTTTTTGGGCCGGCCCATTTTCGGAGGTCAAAAATCGCAAAAATCGCAAAATCGCCGAAATTCCTCCGAATTGCGTCGTTATTAATCTCCACCGTAAATATCTTCAAAATAACAAATTAAATAAGGAAAACATAAAAACTAAGATAATAACATAGCTAAACGTAAAGGGAAATGCGTTAAGAAACGAGCATAAAATGCGTATATCAGTCTACTTTGTGTTAACGTTAAATGCATGTTTTGCGCGTATCATGCACCCTCAATCCCTGGTTAAGAACGATACCCTATTTACCAATGCTACATCTACAACAAAGGATTTTAATTGTTGTGTCTTTTCTGATTATTAAGTGTTTAATTTAGTAGTTAGTTTTGGGCATATCAATTTTGGCGCCGTTGCCGGAGATTGTAAAGAATTGTGTGATTTCGTTGTGTAAATATGTTTTTATTTTCTATTTTTGGAACTGTGCACTGCCCTGTATTGTGTAAATTACTAGACATAGTTAGGGCTCCTCTAAAAATCTGAAAATTTTCAGAACTGTTTGGTTTTGTGTGTTGTTTGTGTCTGGAAAATTTCATTGCATTCGGACAAGCCAATAATTCTGTAAAAATTCGACAAGAAGCTGTGTTCAACTTTGCGCGATTCTGGAAATCTGCATGTGTTCTTTGTGAATATGTGAAATTGTGTAATAGAAAGCATGTGTATATTCGAAATTTACATACTTATTTATAATTCAATATTTATTTATACTTACAATTTAATTTAATTTTTTCAGTAATACATGTTAAAGGTAGTTTTTGATTTAAATTTAGTACATAAGCCTGGCTAATTAAGTCGCACTCTTTGGAATAGATGACGCCTCATTTCCTTGTTTATCTCCTTAACCCCTCATGATGTATGGATTTCATCACCGCACACCATAACCTAAGTGAAGTTATGGACATGAGGTTAAGGGCGGAGTCTACAGTGGACTTGAGGGAGTGTAAATTTTTGAAAGATTGGTTGAATGTCAAACATGGTGTCTAGAAACGGGTTATGACTGGTGACAGGTTTTGGATCTAAGAAAGACTTACACCAATAGAGTATATACCATTGGCCCAGTTACCCTCGGGGTGTATTGTCGAAATAAGTCCTGCCTCTCGCGTTATCTCTATCCCTAACTGGTCATGTTTTTTGTGACGACCCAGAACAGAATTAGCAGTGGAATCAGCTTGATCGATGAGCTTGCGCGTAGTCGCAGAGTTGCGACAGTTGTTTTAATCGCCGAAGCTTCTGATACGAGCAAAACATGCATTTAACGTTAACACAAAGTAGACCCTAAAAACACAGATTACGCGCATTGCAATTTAAAACCCTTCTTTTGTCATTTGTAATATTGGCGAGTAGGGATCGTTCTTTATCCGGGGAATTAAGGGCGCATGCATGGTTTCGTTAATAAGCGGAAATGTAGATGTTTGGGGGGATTGGAAGTTGGTTGTTTTAATCTACGAAATTAAAGTACATAACATGCAAACACAATGATACGCGCAAAACATGCATTCACGTTAACTTAAAAACACAGATTACGCGCATTGCAATTTAAACCCTTCTTTTGTCATTTGTAATATTGGCGAGTAGGGATCGTTCTTTATCCGGGGAATTAAGGGCGCATGCATGGTTTCGTTAATAAGCGGAAATGTAAATGTTTGGGGGGATTGGAAGTTGGTTGTTTAATCTACGAAATTAAAGTACAAAAACATGCAAACACAACTAAAACTCTTAGGCATCTAACATGTTTTACTCATAGACAAGTTTCAACAATCAAGAAACTTAAAGTTTAATTATGCTTGCTAAAAATAAGAAGTTACACTACTAATTACATGTGATCATCTCATCTTATTAGCCTACCCTTTTCATGCATCAAACCTTTTTGTAAGTTACGAAATTCATAACTTCTAACTAAATATACATGCTTAATAATTGAGTAGGAATGCAACTTAGCGTATAAACATCCTAAACAACATACGATCATCGAAACATGCGAAAGAGAGGGACTTAGCGTATTTTCTAACACATGCTTACGAAGCTTTAAGATTGTATCAAACATGCATAAAAGGCTAGAAATCATAAACACATGCAACTTATGAATCGGTTTAAACACATAAAACACAAATCTAAACTTGTTCTTCATTTGATACATAAATGTATTCCAATACATCAAAAGGTTCAAATACAAAGCAAAAGAAATGAAAGTGAAGATCATGGTTACACTTTTTGTCTTGAATGCTTGATGATCTACGGTGGAGATGGATTTCCTTCACAAGGGACTTAGCGTATTGTGTTGGATGGAGGAGGATTGCTTCGGCTTGGATGGAGAAGATGTGCTTCGGCTTTGCTTGAGAATCCTTGAAGTGTTTATGGTGGAGGAGTATTTGTGTAGAGTTTTTGCTTGTAAAATGAGAGATGATCTGTTTTATGGCTGCCTCCTTGGTATTTATAGGCAAGCATATGCCTTCATCTCTCTTCCACCTTGCCTCTTTCATTAAATGCAAGTAATAATCACCATGGCAAGTCACTCCCTTAGTCACCAAGTGTGATCATCATTTATGAACCCTAAGCAAGAGTCACCATGGCAAGTCACCATTTATGAACCCTAAGCAAGAGTCACCATGGCAAGTCACACACTTAGTCATCACATGTGATCATTACAAGTAAGAGTCACCAAGCTTGATAACTTTGACTTTTCCTCTTCCCCAAGTTGCTTCCATGCCAAAATTAATGGGCTTGGGCTGGTTTTTGGGCCAAAACAAACTTTGAGAAATGGGCCCAAAAAATGCTATTTGGGCCGGCCCATTCCCGGTGGTCCAAAATCGCAAAAATCGCAAAATCGCCGAAATTCCTCCAAATTGCGCCGTTATTAATCTCCACCGTAAATATCTTCAAAATAACAAATTAAATAAGGAAAACATAAAAACTAAGATAATAACATAGCTAAACGTAAAGGGAAATGCGTTAAGAAACGAGCATAAAATGCGTATATCAAATTCCCCCACACTTAGACTTTGCTAGTCCCTTAGCAAACACTAAGTTAAACTAAGACTCCCTAAGAATTTAAAACAAAGGAAAGAACATAACTAAGCCCTTAGCTAAAATTTGTCTCAGAATTTGCATAAGTATATGGTGATGGCTCACATGAATTTCAACTTGTATGCTCAACGAATTCAAGAGATAATTGCGATATAATTATGTAATGAACAAGTAAGACATAGAAAAAAAACAATGGTTATGTTATAGCTGTGCATGCTTTGAATAAAGGTTTAATCAACTCACAAGGATGCACTCATCATATTTTTCACTCATGAAAAAGGGTTCACTTAAAGTGTATATAAATTTAAACGAAAACCTCATGAATGGAGTTAATTACTTGCACAAATGAACCAAAACCATAAGCTTACTCATGCAACTTACTCTACTAATTGAAAGCTACTCATTTTAAGGATCATAAAGGACTTTTAGTGAGGTTGTAATGGGGTTAAGGCTAAGGCATTCGAAATTTAGATATGTGGTGATAAAAACGTTCCAACGACTTAGTCTAGCACCATATTCGTCCTCCATCTCCACTCGAATGTTACCATGTATACTTCAATTTAAACTACCCTTTGAGCTTTTCAGACAGGACAAAGGCCATATTTGTTCTATTTTTGGGCCTTCAATTTGTCGTAATCTCCAAATCCGCAAATAAGGGGGACGTTAATCCAATTGGTTTCTACTTTAGAACACAACATATTGCCATGAGAGATAATAATAATATTTTTTTCTTTTCATTCTCTCAAATATAATTTTTTTTCTTTTCTTTTTGGCAATCTCATACTTTTTTAGCTATTTGGACAAGTCTTTCCCCTTACTCACATTAACTCTTTTAATCTTTCCTACCAAACCATAATCTTATGTGCTAGTTTCGAAAAATTCTCACCAAGTTTCCGGAACAAGGGTAAGGATATTCTATACTAGGGTAAGTGTTTAGGTATATATGGTGATGAAAGAAAAGCTTAACGTGGGCTCAATTGGTTTATCTAGGGGTGTCGCAACTTGTGCGTACAAATGGGATACATGGATATATGGCAATGTGGTGGAAAATCCTAAATGCCTTTAATCATTTCCGAAATCAAAGTATGTATCAACTTAAAAGCTTTGCAAATTGACATGAGTAAGTTCTAGCATTCTCTAATTCATTAAAATCTATGGCAAGCAATCAAATGAGGCATATATAAGCTAGTAGCTACGAAATGGATGTACATTCACTCGAATAAAGAACAGATAGCTCAAAAGCTCACATAGGGTTCATATGATTAAAAACTTATTCAAGCATGCGATTTCTGTACCATGTTTTGCAATTCATATCTACTACATGTTAAAAACATATAGAATATCTCAATTAGCACAAGAATTCGATGCATGTGATTCATACGCCATATGTGTTCGTGTTGATCTAATTTCATCATCGACTAGTTAAGGGCGTCCTAAAGACTCTGAAAAACACTAATTTAGACACAATTAAATTGTAAACCTTTCCCCCACACTTAAACTCTACATTGCCCTCAATGTACTGAAGTAAAAGTATAGAATTAAACATGGAGTATAGGATCTACGAAAAATTCTAATGTAATACGCAAAAACCATTAAATTAATTAAAAGGGGAGAAGAAAACAAATCTGTTGTCTCCCTATTGGGTTGCCTCCCAATGAGCGCTCGTTTTACGTCGTTAGCTTTGGACGTGATGCATCATTTTGTTTTTGAAATGGCCGGTTCTTGGAGTTGCATCTCCTCCACGGTATGCTCCGCAAATGCCTCAAAATAGGGCTTCAAGCGATGGCCATTTACTTTGAACTCACTACCTTTGTCGATAGATCGAATGAGAATTGCTCCATGAGGTAATACTTGAGAAACTACGAATGGCCCCATCCATCGAGAGCGAAGCTTTCCCGGAAAGAGCTTAAGTCTTGAATTGAAAAGTAATACTTTCTGCCCAGGTTCAAAACTCTTCCCGCGAATCATCTGATCGTGGATCTTTTTCGTCTTCTCTTTGTAAATCCACGCATTGTCGAAAGCATCATTTCTGATTTCTTCTAGTTCATTAAGTTGTAGCTTCCGATGCAAGCCTGCGGCATCTCGATCGATGTTGAATTTCTTCACGGCCCACCATGCCTTGTGCTCCAATTCAACCGGAAGATGGCACGCCTTTCCATAAATTAATCGGAAAGGTGACATACCAATGGGGGTCTTGTAGGCAGTCCTGTAAGCCCACAATGCATCGTCTAAGCATTGACTCCAATCTTTCCGGTTTGGACGGACGGTTCGCTCCAAAATCTTCTTGATCTCACGGTTGGAAACTTCAGCCATTCCATTGGTTTGAGGGTGGTATGGTGTGGAAACCTTGTGTTTTACGCCATACTTCCTCATTAGTGCTTCCACCGTGCGGTTGCAAAAGTGACTTCCTCCATCGCTGATTAGAACGCGTGGCATTCCAAATCTACTGAAAATGTTAGTTCGTAGGAAATCTGCAACAACTCGCGAATCATTAGTACGGGTGGCCTTTGCCTCCACCCATTTAGAAACATAATCTACTGCGAGTAAGATATAAGTAAAACCATTGGAGGGAGGAAATGGTCCCATAAAATCAATACCCCACACATCAAAAATTTCAACATTAAATATGTAGTGTTGTGGCATTTGATCTCTAGGGCCTAAATTACCGAATCTCTGGCACTTATCACATGCAGCACAATATGCATGAGCATCGCGAAATAAACTAGGCCAAAAGAAACCGCAATCTAAAATCTTAAGGGCTGTCCTCCTAGAACCAAAGTGTCCCCCACATGCTTCATTGTGACAAAAGTCTAGAATGGGCTTAAACTCACTATCCGGGATACATCTCCTAATTACTAAATCGGAGCATTGTTTCCACAAATAAGGCTCATCCCAGATAAAGGTTCTAGCATTATGCTTAAGTTTGTCACGTTGAAATTTATGCATGGTAGACGGAAACTCACCGGTAACTAAGTAATTTACGATATCTGCATACCAAGGAGTTTCCGAAGTAGTTACCTCAATTCCGAAGAGTTTTTCATCCGGAAAAGTTTCTTCAATCTCGACAGGCTCATGGTCACCTATCAAACGTGATAGGTGGTCAGCGACGACGTTTTCTACTCCCTTCTTGTCCTTGATTTCGATGTTGAATTCTTGGAGTAGAAGTATCCATCTGATAAGTCGTGGTTTTGCGTCCTTCTTGAGCATTAGATACTTCAAAGCTGCATGATCGGTAAACACAGTTACTTTAGTTTGAAGTAAATAAGATCGAAATTTATCTAAAGCAAAAACCACGGCAAGAAACTCCTTCTCGGTGGTAGTATAATTTCTTTGCGCTTCATCAAGGGTCCGAGAGGCGTAATAGATTACGCAAGGCTTCTTGTCCTTCCGCTGACCCAAGACGGCTCCTACGGCATAATCCGAGGCGTCGCACATGAGTTCAAATGGCAGAGACCAATCAGGGCTGCATAAAATAGGAGCGCTCGTGAGAAGCTCCTTCAACTTGTTGAAGGCAGCGTTGCATTCTTCATCAAAGACGAACGGGGTCTCCTTTTGCAGCAGTTTACACAAAGGGCGCGAGATGTGGGAAAAGTCTTTGATAAACCTGCGATAAAATCCTGCGTGTCCAAGAAATGAACGAATCTCTCTAACCGAAGTTGGAGAGGGTAAGTGACGCACAAGATCTACTTTAGATTTATCAACTTCTAACCCTTTTTCCGAAATAATATGACCTAACACTATCCC
This sequence comes from Geum urbanum, assembly GCA_946800695.1. Taxonomy (NCBI): domain Eukaryota; kingdom Viridiplantae; phylum Streptophyta; class Magnoliopsida; order Rosales; family Rosaceae; genus Geum; species Geum urbanum. The sequence goes on along the minus strand of OX327017.1, from coordinate 12,170,959 downwards.
TTGCGTAACCATAAAATGGCACTTCTCCCAATTAAGCACCAAGTTCGTTTCAACGCATCTTTGTAAAATTGTTTCTAAATTGTTTAAGCATGCATCAAAATCACTCCCAAATACACTAAAGTCGTCCATGAATGCTTCAATAATTTTTTCAATGTACTCGGAGAAAATTGAGAGCATGCAACGTTGAAATGTACCTGGTGCGTTACACAGTCCAAATGGCATGCGGCGATAGGCAAACGTTCCGAAAGGGCACGTGAACGTTGTCTTTTCTTGATCCTCCTCCGCAATGCTAATTTGGTTGTAGCCGGAATATCCGTCGAGAAAACAATAAAATGCATGGCCGGCTAATCTTTCCAGCATTTGGTCGATGAATGGTAAGGGAAAATGATCCTTGCGGGTTGCAGCGTTTAGCTTCTGGTAATCAATGCACACTCGGTGTTCAGTGATCGTCCGTTGTGGCACAAGTTCATTTTCCAGATTCTCGACGACGGTGATTCCCGATTTCTTAGGTACAACCTGCACTGGGGAAACCCAACGGCTATCAGAAATAGGGTAAATTACTCCACAGTCCATGAGTTTAATTACCTCCTTTTTTACCACCTCCATCATCGGAGGGTGGAGCCGACGTTGCGCTTCCCGCGTAGGTTTGGTGCCTTCTTCAAGGAAAATCCTATGCACACAGGTTGCTGGATTTATTCCCTTGATGTCCGCGAGTGTCCAGCCTATTGCGGGTTTGTACCTCTTGAGCACACTCACGAGCTTCTCCTCCTGCTCCTCTTCTAGCGCGGACGAAATAATGACGGGTAAAGTGTCATTCTCGCCCAAGTACGCATACTTCAGATGGTCCGGTAGTAGCTTGAGTTCTAAAACTGGAGCTTCTACGATGGAAGGAACCATTTTATTAGTACCAAAAGTAATTGGTAAAGGAGGAGAAAAGCTTACTTTTCGTGGTGCCGCATTTAGGGCCATGGCCATGTCTTGAATACGAGGTTCAAGCTCTAGTAAGGCCTCGAGAAGGCCGTCATGCCCAAGTTGAATGGCCATGTCGAGTTCATCCTCATTGATGGTGTCGAGGTAGCCTTGTGCTAAGGTATCCACGGGATCATATGTCGAAATGGCAGCTACGCTCGACATTGGAAACTTCATCCCGTCCAGGATGTTGAACTCGATTCTTTCTCCATCAATCTCCATGGAGAAAGTGCCTTGAAACACATCAATCTTCGTTCTCGCAGTCCGCATGAAAGGTCGCCCAAGCAGTAGTGGCGTGGTGTTTAGTGGACTCTCTTCCATGTCAACTATATAGAAATCGGCTGGGAATATCAAGTTGTTGACTTGCACGAGAACGTCTTCTACGTATCCCCTCGGATACTTGTGGGTGCGATCGGCTAATTGGATGACAACACCATCTTGCTTGAGATCTCCAAGCTCCATCGATTCGAAAAGATAGTAAGGCATGACGTTGATGGAAGCTCCGAGATCAAGCATCACGTCTTTGAAGTGGTTGTCACCGATTACGCAAGGAACTGCAAAGCTCCCTGGGTCCTTCAGTTTTGGGGGTAGCCGACGCTGCAAAACCGCCGAAACGGTTGCGTTCACCTTCACAACCTCCTTCTCTCGAGTTTGCCTCCTCTGTGTGCATAATTCTTTCAGAAACTTTGCGTATATCGGCACCTGTTTTATGCACTCGATCAAGGGCAAATTCACTTGCACCTTTCGGAAGATATCCAAAATATCTTCGTCTTGGGTCACCCATGAAATCAACAAGTTGGCCAAGCTGCTTCTTCACTTCGGTGATGTCGCGGCCATGTGAGTCAAGTGTCTCCTTTGTCTTCGATTGTCCGTCGAGGAGAACTTGTGTGGAGGCCGAAAGTTGCGACAACATCTTGTCGTAATCCGGGTTGGTGAAGGATTGCGAAGACGAACCATGCTGCATCTGATAAGTCGTGGTTTTGCGTCCTTCTTGAGCATTAGATACTTCAAAGCTGCATGATCGGTAAACACAGTTACTTTAGTTTGAAGTAAATAAGATCGAAATTTATCTAAAGCAAAAACCACGGCAAGAAACTCCTTCTCGGTGGTAGTATAATTTCTTTGCGCTTCATCAAGCGTCCGAGAGGCGTAATAGATTACGCAAGGCTTCTTGTCCTTCCGCTGACCCAAGACGGCTCCTACGGCATAATCCGAGGCGTCGCACATGAGTTCAAATGGTAGAGACCAATCCGGGCTGCATAAAATAGGAGCGCTCGTGAGAAGCTCCTTCAACTTGTTGAAGGCAGCGTTGCATTCTTCATCAAAGACGAACGGGGTCTCCTTTTGCAGCAGTTTACACAAAGGGCGCGAGATGTGGGAAAAGTCTTTGATAAACCTACGATAAAATCCTGCGTGTCCAAGAAATGAACGAATCTCTCTAACCGAAGTTGGAGAGGGTAAGTGACGCACAAGATCTACTTTAGATTTATCAACTTCTAACCCTTTTTCCGAAAATAATATGACCTAACACTATCCCTTGCGTAACCATAAAATGGCACTTCTCCCAATTAAGCACCAAGTTCGTTTCAACGCATCTTTGTAAAATTGTTTCTAAATTGTTTAAGCATGCATCAAAATCACTCCCAAATACACTAAAGTCGTCCATGAATACTTCAATAATTTTTTCAATGTACTCGGAGAAAATTGAGAGCATGCAACGTTGAAATGTACCTGGTGCATTGCACAGTCCAAATGGCATGCGGCGATAGGCAAACATTCCGAAAGGGCACGTGAACGTTGTCTTTTCTTGATCCTCCTCCGCAATGCTAATTTGGTTGTAGCCGGAGTATCCGTCGAGAAAACAATAAAATGCATGGCCGGCTAATCTTTCCAGCATTTGGTCGATGAATGGTAAGGGAAAATGATCCTTGCGGGTTGCAGCGTTTAGCTTCCGGTAATCAATGCACACTCGGTGTCCAGTGATCGTCCGTTGTGGCACAAGTTCATTTTCCAGATTCTCGACGACGGTGATTCCCGATTTCTTAGGTACAACCTGCACTGGGGAAACCCAACGGCTATCAGAAATAGGGTAAATAACTCCACAGTCCATGAGTTTAATTACCTCCTTTTTTACCACCTCCATCATCGGAGGGTGGAGCCGACGTTGCGCTTCCCGCGTAGGTTTGGTGCCTTCTTCAAGGAAAATCCTATGCACACAGGTTGCTGGATTTATTCCCTTGATGTCCGCGAGTGTCCAGCCTATTGCGGGTTTGTACCTCTTGAGCACACTCACGAGCTTCTCCTCCTGCTCCTCTTCTAGCGCGGACGAAATAATGACCGGTAAAGTGTCATTCTCGCCCAAGTACGCATACTTCAGATGGTCCGGTAGTAGCTTGAGTTCTAAAACTGGAGCTTCTACGATGGAAGGAACCATTTTATTAGTACCAAAAGTAATTGGTAAAGGAGGAGAAAAGCTTACTTTTCGTGGTGCTGCATTTAGGGCCATGGCCATGTCTTGAATACGAGGTTCAAGCTCTAGTAAGGCTCGAGAAGGCCGTCATGCCCAAGTTGAATGGCCATGTCGAGTTCATCCTCATTGATGGTGTCGAGGTAGCCTTGTGCTAAGGTGTCCACGGGATCATATGTCGAAATGGCAGCTACGCTCGACATTGGAAACTTCATCCCGTCCAGGATGTTGAACTCGATTCTTTCTCCATCAATCTCCATGGAGAAAGTGCCTTGAAACACATCAATCTTCGTTCTCGCAGTCCGCATGAAAGGTCGCCCAAGCAGCAGCGGCGTGGTGTTCAGTGGACTCTCTTCCATGTCAACTATATAGAAATCGGCTGGGAATATCAAGTTGTTGATTTGCTGATATACGCATTTTATGCTCGTTTCTTAACGCATTTCCCTTTACGTTTAGCTATGTTATTATCTTAGTTTTTATGTTTTCCTTATTTAATTTGTTATTTTGAAGATATTTACGGTGGAGATTAATAACGGCGCAATTTGGAGGAATTTCGGCGATTTTGCGATTTTTGCGATTTTGGACCTCCGAAAATGGGCCGGCCCAAAAAGCAAATTATGGGCCGATTTCTCAAATCTTGTTTCGGCCCATTATCAAGCCCAAACCCATTCATTTTGGCATGGAAGCCTTTTGGTGAAGTTGAAAAGTCAACAATATCAAGCTTTGTGACTCATTTTAGTGACTAAGCTTTGTGATCATCATTTGTGAACCCTAAGCAAGAGTCATCATGCAAGTCACCATTTATAAACCCTAAGCAAGAGTCACCATGGCAAGTCACATGGCAAGTCTGTTTCCTAAGCAGAAAGTCGTAGGTGGAGTGACTTGCCATATTGATCATTACTTGCATTAAATGGAGGGAGGCAAGGTGGAAGAGAGAAGGCAACATCCCTTGCCTATATAAGAGAGGAGGCTGGCCATATATTATGCATCTCTCATTTTACAAGCAAAAACTCTACACAAATACTCCTCCACCATAAACACTTCAAGGATTCTCAAGCAAAGCCGAAGCACATCTTCTCCATCCAAGCCGAAGCAATCCTCCTCCATCCAACACAATACGCTAAGTCCCTTGTGAAGGAAATCCATCTCCACCGTAGATCATCAAGCATTCAAGACAAAAAGTGTAACCATGATCTTCACTTTCATTTCTTTTGCTTTGTATTTGAACCTTTTGATGTATTGGAATACATTTATGTATCAAATGAAGAACAAGTTTAGATTTGTGTTTTATGTGTTTAAACCGATTCATAAGTTGCATGTGTTTATGATTTCTAGCCTTTTATGCATGTTTGATACAATCTTAAAGCTTCGTAAGCATGTGTTAGAAAATACGCTAAGTCCCTCTCTTTCGCATGTTTCGATGATCGTATGTTGTTTAGGATGTTTATACGCTAAGTTGCATTCCTACTCAATTATTAAGCATGTATATTTAGTTAGAAGTTATGAATTTCGTAACTTACAAAAAGGTTTGATGCATGAAAAGGGTAGGCTAATAAGATGAGATGATCACATGTAATTAGTAGTGTAACTTCTTATTTTTAGCAAGCATAATTAAACTTTAAGTTTCTTGATTGTTGAAACTTGTCTATGAGTAAAACATGTTAGATGCCTAAGAGTTTTAGTTGTGTTTGCATGTTTTTGTACTTTAATTTCGTAGATTAAACAACCAACTTCCAATCCCCCCAAACATTTACATTTCCGCTTATTAACGAAACCATGCATGCGCCCTTAATTCCCCGGATAAAGAACGATCCCTACTCGCCAATATTACAAATGACAAAAGAAGGGTTTAAATTGCAATGCGCGTAATCTGTGTTTTTAAGTTAACGTGAATGCATGTTTTGCGCGTATCATTTGCACGAGAACGTCTTCTACGTATCCCCTCGGATACTTGTGGGTGCGATCGGCTAACTGGATGACAACACCATCTTGCTTGAGATCTCCAAGCTCCATCGATTCGAAAAGATAGTAAGGCATGACGTTGATGGAAGCTCCAAGATCAAGCATTACGTCTTCGAAGTGGGTGTCACCGATTACGCAAGGAACTGCAAAGCTCCCTGGGTCCTTCAGTTTTGGGGGTAGCCGACGCTGCAAAACCGCCGAAACGGTTGCGTTCACCTTCACAACCTCCTTCTCTCGAGTTTGCCTCCTCTGTGTGCATAATTCTTTCAGAAACTTTGCGTATATCGGCACCTATTTTATGCACTCGATCAAGGGTAAATTCACTTGCACCTTTCGGAAGATGTCCAAAATATCTTCATATTGGGCATCCTTCTTCTTCGATTTTGATAATCTGCTAGGGAAAGGTGCAACAGCAAACGGAGAATTAGTAATAACCGTATTTGAAGGAATATGGTTTTTACCTTTGATTGGGGTAGGATGTGGAGGTGATTGTGCCTTGGTGACATTAGGCGTCACCTTCTTTTTCTCGGCCTCTTGAATTGCCGGATCGATCTCATCTTCTTCTTCGTTGGTGATGTCCTCAATGGTGACTTTATCAAGATGAGATCGCTTGGTCTTTGGTTCCTCAAGTATCTTCCCACTCCTTGTGACTATAGCATTCACGTTTCTTTGATTTGGAGTGGTTTGAGGTGGAAGCCGACCGGTTTCCTTGATTTGGCCCATGAAATCAACAAGTTGGCCAAGCTGCTTCTTCACTTCGGTGATGTCGCGGCCATGTGAGTCAAGTGTCTCCTTTGTCTTCGATTGTCCGTCGAGGAGAACTTGAGTGGAGGCCGAAAGTTGCGACAACATCTTGTCGTAATCCGGGTTGGTGAAGGATTGCGAAGACGAACCATGCTGCATCGGTGGCCTTGGTTGAAATGGAGGGCGTTGGTAGCTTTGTTGAGGTGCTGGAGGGTTCAAAGTTCCCTCGTTGCTGCTCCATCTAAAACCCGGATGATCACGGTTGACATAGTTATTATAATTGTTATATCGTTGTCCTCCCTGATATCCGCCGATGGCATTAGCGTGCTCCGGCTCGCTTGCTTGTTCCGGCACTTGAGGGCACTGGTCGTTGTGGTGACCTTGTGTTTGACATATGCCACAAACAGGCCGTTGAGTTGCCTTCGCTCTTGTCGTCTCGAGTTCTAAAACCTTCTCTAGCATATGAGCTAGTTTGTCGTACTTTTCGTCCGCGTCGGTTGTAGAACTCGCTTCACCGACTGCTCGTCTGTTGGACATTCCATATTGTGCATCATTATTCGCCCGATTCTCTAGAAGAGCTCTAGCTTCGGTTTCGGTTAAGTCCATGAATGCACCGGTGGCTGCTGCATCCAGCAATTCCCTATCAATCGGCTTGAGACCATCGTAAAAGTAATTCATGAGATTGGTCTCGGAAAATCCATGCGATGGGCAAGTGGCACACAAAACTTTGAATCGGTCGTAGTATTGGCCGAAGGTCTCGTCCGGTTTCTGTGTGATGCCAGTGATTTGCTTTCTCAAGACGGTGATCTTTGAGGCCGGGAAGTACTTTGCTAGGAACATATCCGCAAGTTGCTTCCATGAGTTAATATGGTTCGGCGGTAGTTCCATAAGCCAAGACTCGGCCCTGTCGACTAGGGTGAATGGGAATGCCTTCAGCTTGAAGAGCTCCGTATCAGCATCGGATGGCTTCATGCTGTTACAAACAAATTGGAATTGTTTGAGATGCTTGTTCGGATCTTCATTGGAAAGTCCATGAAAAATGGGTAGTCGGTGGAGGAAGCCACTCTTTAGCTCGATATCCTTCATGTTTTCCTCCGGTTGTGGAAAAGCAATGCTCGAAGGCCCACTGCTCCATTCGGTTGAGCAGGTGCGCTGGCGAAGAGATTGTCCTGCATTGGCCATGTTGACTTGTTGTGCTTCTGCTTCTGAATTGTGTTCGGTTGATGAGGCTAAAGTATGGTCGGTTGATGAATGTGAAGACTCGGAAACTTCCTCGATGATGGGATGATCCAGGATGTCAGTTTGAGCTTTAAGTCTCGCTATTCTCTCTGCGATCTCCTCAAACTTTGTTCTAGATGGTCCAGGATCTTGATCGGACATTCATTAGCCTGAGCATCCACCAAAGACCAAGTGTTAGTATCAACAAAGAATTTGGGATGAATATAGGAATACTAACCAAAATTTGTAAGGCATAATTAGAAAACAAAGCGATAACAAATAAAATAGTAAAACAATCAAAGCATACTATAAATACTCACAAATACATAAAAACTACTAAAACACACAAAATGTATAATAGTTAAGACACTAGATAATGCTAAACCTAAGAATTTAGTTAGAACATATATAAACAAAGTTCAAATACAAGCAAACAATAATTCACATTGAATTTATGCATCACACATTTTTTTTTCAATAAAATGCATTAAACAACAATCCTACGTGAAAGATGGAGTGCATGCATAAGAGAAAACGTTAGAACCTGCAGAAAACACACGAGTTATGTGCTAAAAAGAATGACCTCTTCTTCGATCTTATGTCCCTAACTTCACTTAGGTTAGGGTACTCGGTAGTGAAATCCGAGTATCATAAAACCTTAGAGAGGTTATGCAAGCTAAGTAATGTTTGTTAGTCCTTTACAGTTTTTAATGCACAAATAAACACAAAAATTTGACTAAGTTTTATTTATTTTCCTTTGGCCCCTATGGTACGTGGTGCAGAGGCTCTCGACTGTGCAATGGGTCTCGTTCATCCGAAGATGAAGTCTGATTCCAGGAGGTCTAAGCATTTATAATCCGATATACCATCTATTTAAAGGATTATGTCGTATTTATCAAGTTCGTATTTATCCGTATTCGTATGCACTTATGATTTACAGAGAGTACGCGAAATGATCATTCGGTAAATTTCTTGGACGTGCGGCCCGCGCGAAAATATATACCGACTACAATTCAGCTTAGTTACGTTTAGAAATGGTTAGTAGGAATAGAGATAACGCGAGAGGTAAGGACTAATATTTAGAACAACCCGAGGCTTACTCGTAAGAGTATATACTCCAATGTTGTTCCTAGAGACACCCCGAGGCTAACCAGTTACGGTATATACTCCAATGGTGTTCTATTGCTTAGATCCGAAACCCGGCACCAATCATAAACCCATTCACCATATCCAACAATCAGCCAAATTTGTGAGATAGTATATAATCTCAAGTTCTTAGTAAACTCCGCCCACAACCTCGTGCCCATAACTTCACTTAGGTTATGGCGTGTGGTGATGAAATCCACACATCACGAGGGGTTAAGGAGATAAACCAGAAAAAGAGGCACCACCTATTCCATAGAACGAAACTTTATAACCAATACTCGTACTCAATGTAAATCAATTTAAGTACGTCTATGTTTTGATTGCGCCTATGATTTAAAAGGAATACACGACTTAGTTATTGAATAAATCTCTTGTCCGTGCGGCCCGCGCGAAAATGTATACCAACTATCGTTAATCCTCGTAATTGTTGGAAATGACCAGTTGGGATAGATGTAACGCGAGAGGTGAGAACTAATTTCTGGGAACAACCTGAGGCTAACTCGTAAGAGTATATACTCCAATGTTGTTCTTAGAAACACCCCGAGGCTTACTCGTAAGAGTATGTACTCCATTGGTGTTCTGTTTTCTTAGTTCAAAACCCGTCACCATTCATAACCCTTCTAGACATCATAACCAACTCTTACTCGAATTCACAAGATAGTATACAATCTCAAGTGTTTGTAAACTCCGCCCACAACCTCGTGCCCATAACTTCACTTAGGTTATGGCGTGTGGTGATGAAATCCACACATCACGAAGGGTTAAGGAGATAGACAAACAAAAGAGGCACCACCTATTCCATAGAGATTTATTTAATAACTAAGTACTAGTACTCAAATTAAATCAAAGACTATCCTTTAACATGAAAATAAATTATGCAAGTGTAAAAAAACTAAGTATCAATAAATTCGTCTAAGTAAAAGTATGCATTGTAAACATGTATGTAAATTTCTTTAAGTATAAACAAGAATGAACAAGTATGTACTTCGAAAATTTAGACATGCTTTTAATCACAAATGTACAACGAAATCATACAAAAACATTCTAACTCCCCGGCAACGGCGCCAAAAATTGATACGAGCAAAACATGCATTTAACGTTAACACAAAGTAGACCCTAAAAACACAGATTACGCGCATTGCAATTTAAAACCCTTCTTTTGTCATTTGTAATATTGGCGAGTAGGGATCGTTCTTTATCCGGGGAATTAAGGGCGCATGCATGGTTTCGTTAATAAGCGGAAATGTAGATGTTTGGGGGGATTGGAAGTTGGTTGTTTTAATCTACGAAATTAAAGTACATAACATACAAACACAACTAAAACTCTTAGGCATCTAACATGTTTTACTCTTAGACAAGTTTCAACAATCAAGAAACTTAAAGTCTAATTATGCTTGCTAAAAATAAGAAGTTACACTACTAATTACATGTGATCATCTCATCTTATTAACCTACCCTTTTCATGCATCAAACCTTTTTGTAAGTTACGAAATTCATAACTTCCAACTAAATATACATGCTTAATAATTGAGTAGGAATGCAACTTAGCGTATAAACATCCTAAACAACATACGATCATCGAAACATGCGAAAGAGAGGGACTTAGCGTATTTTCTAACACATGCATTCGAAGCTTTAAGATTGTATCAAACATGCATAAAAGGCTAGAAATCATAAACACATGCATATTACAAATCGGTTTAAGAGCATAAAACACAAATCTAAACTTGTTCTTCATTTGATACATAAATGTATTCCAATACATCAAGAGGTTCAAATACAAAACAAAAGAAATGAAAGTGAAGATCATGGTTACACTTTTTGTCTTGAATGCTAGATGATCTACGGTGGAGATGGCTTTCCTTCACAAGGGACTTAGCGTATTGTGAAGGATGGAGGATGCTTTGCTTCGGCTTGGATGGAGGAGAACCCTAGAACCTTGCTTCGGCTTGGAATGGAGGAGATGTGCTTCGGCTTGTAAGAGAACCTTGCTTGTGTTTATGGTGGAGGAGTATTTGTGTAGAGTTTTTGTTTGTAAAATTAGAGATGCCCTTGAATGGTTCGGCCTCCTCCTCCCTTATATAGGCAAGGAATGCTTGCCTTCTCTCTTCCACCTTGCCTTGCTTCATTAAATGCAAGCCTTAGTCACCTAGCAAGTCATCCCCTTAGTCACCAAGTGTGATCATCATTCATGAACCCTAAGCAAGAGTCACCATGCTTAGTCACACCCTTAGTCACCAATGTGATGATCAAAGGCAAGAGTCACCAAGCTTAGTCACCATTTGTGAACCCAAAATAAGAGTCACCATGGCAAGTCATCTTTTGTGATCATTAGCTTGATAACTTGGACTTTTCAACTTCACCAACTTGCATCCTTGCCGAATTGATTGGGTTTGGGCTTGATAATGGGCCGAAACAAGAGTTGAGAAATCGGCCCATAATTTGCTTTTTGGGCCGGCCCATTTTTCGTGGTCCGAAATCGCAAAAATCGCAAAATCGCCGAAATTCCTCCGAATTGCGTCGTTATTAATCTCCACCGTAAATATCTTCAAAATAACAATTTAAATAAGGAAAACATAAAAACTAAGATAATAACATAGCTAAACGAAAAGGGAAATGCGTTAAGAAACGAGCATAAAATGCGTATATCAGCTTCTTAACGACTAAATTATTGGCCGAGAATTGGAGTTGGGTCTCTTCTCGAGAGTCATTGTACATGTGATTACGAGTTCGTGGGCTATTCTGGATCGTCATTTGGACGACCGAGGAATTAGTTATGAATATTTGAAGTTTCGACGGAAACGGATTAATATGGCGAGCTACTTAGCGACTAAATTACCGGACGAGAATTTGGTTTTGGCTTCTTCACGGAAGTTGTTCAGAATTTAATTTCGAGTTCGTAGGAACTTCCGGAGCATGATTTTGAGTTACGAAGATTTAGTTGTGATTATTTCCGATTGTGATTGTTTAGTCGATTTAATGTGTGTTGGTTTGAATGGTTGACTTTTTATCCGTTTGGCCGACGTGTTTGACTTCAGGTGATTATTGAAGAGTACGTCGAGACGAGTTTGTGGTCGCGAGAATTATCGGAATCGGAATTACGACGAGAAAGTTACGTGGGTTTGATGTTCGTCGAAATGGATAAATATGGGAGTTTCCTTTTTGGGAAGAGCTATAAATAGTAAGTTGCCTAATCAGGTAAGTCAACATGTGGCATTAACTGAGTTGACTGGGTCAACCCAGTTTGACCATGGAGGTGCGACGGTGGCGGTGACCTCCACGGCTTCGCCGGCGGCGAGTCGAATCCGGCCACCTCAAGGCTCGGGAAAGGTCTCTTTGGCCTCGTCTCGGCCCTATGGTGGTGGTTCCGTGCATGTTTTTTCGCGTGGCTCACCGGAGGGAATAGAAATTCCGGCAAGTGATGGAAACTTGGTGAATTCGGGTTTTTGGTTTCGGGCCGAATTGAGCTACGATTTGGACTGGGTTTTGTAGCCCTCCTCTCAAGGATTCTAACCATATAGGTATGGTGATCCAATTCATCTTGTGTATGGAGAATTTTGGGTTTGAATTTTGTGTTCTAATTCGGTTTTGCTTGAAATTGGATGAGTTAGAGTTTGATATGGACTTCGGTGCAGTCATGAAAGTTGCTCAGTGCATGATTTTGAGTGGAATAGGTGCAGCTCTGCCGTGAAATTCTCCGGTCAGCGGTGGCGCCGCCGTGGGGAGGTTCGTTTTTCGAGTTGAGCGTTCGAATGTAAAGCGAGGTATTGAGGTGTTATATATGGATTTTCGACGATTTGTCGTATTCGAATTACGTGTTTCCGAGAACGGTGGTTTCTCGTGATTTGATTTATATTGTCGAGTTATGACTTTGAATATTGGACATTGTGATTATTCAGGGGTTCGTGATCGTTCTTTTGGCGAGGGACTTTCCGTCGGATCACGGGTTAACGCGTATCGCGTTACGCCAGTTTGTGAGTGGACATTTCTTTTCACGAATTGTTTGCGAGTCTTTTATAAATGATTTACGAACTTGAGCATGTGGATTGATTATGATTTTACGAGCATGTGTTTTACGATTATGCATAAACGAATATACTTATACGAATATATTCATACGTACATATTATGTTTAAAGCATGTGCATAGAAAAGATTTATGATTTGGTTTACACAGAGTACAGTCTCAGTATATGTTGTGGTATCGATACACATTGGCTTCTCGGCTGATCCCCGAGTACGCTCCGGGAAGGACAGATATCCTGACCCGAGGCCTTTCTGGCTAGGATCACGTGTGGGTCTGGGATCCCGTGATTCAGACTGTGCTATCGCGTGGAAGCCCACGAGAGTCTCCGCGATATGTTTTACGTGGCATGCTCAGTACGTGAGTGGTAGCCAGAGTCTCCTCACGTATCATTTGATTTTCATGCATTTGACTCGCATATGATTTTATATGTATATATTACTTGGTGAAAGACATTTATTTTCGTCCACTCACTCTAACGTTTTTATTTGCCTTTCCCCTGGGCTTTTCGGTTTCCGTGCCCAGTTTGCAGTTCAGGCTCTGGTGTCGCACGTCGTGGTCGGAGGCATAGTGCTCGAGCTACTTTGTTTCATCCAGTAGGTTTATTGTTCTACCTACTGTGGTATGCGTATATGATTATGTATTAGAAGTCGCTCTGAGCTTCCTACTGTATATGTTATACGATTTTACTCCGGATTTTCAGTAAAGTACATATATATTTACTACTTTACGTTATTTTTGATATATTGAGAAATCCGGATGGGATTGGTGCCCACGGTTTGCTTTTTGTGGCATAGGAGGAAGTGTATTTTCCGCGTGCAGGTAATGGTAATTCAACGCTAGTAACGAAACTCTGCCGAAATTTCGAAAAGTTTTTATTGGTTCTTGTTTTCGAAGGGGTTTGACTCCGGTTTAGGGAGCTAAATTGGGGTTGGGTCCTTTCATTTTTCGATTGAACCAAGGCCGTTTGATTGAAATTTCATACTTTATCTCTTGCGTCGCACGTCCATTAAACGACCTAAAGATTAAGCTAGTGTACCCTCTTTAAATCATTGACGCACTCAATTTGGACAATACTTGTACATACATGTCGAAATTGAACTTTGTAAAGAAGACTAACCATACTCTAATCATTTCATATTTTGTACAATGTTAATTCTTAGTTTTAGCGAGTCAAATCAGAGCTGGGTAATAGACTGTTTTGTGTGATTTATCTAGTATAGTTTCGTGTCTCGGAAAATTCTGAAACTTTTATGACGTGTTTGTATATGTGTCTAGTTCATGCTCATAACATTTCAGTTAGTTCCAATATGTGATTAATTCTAGATAAATTATGCAAAGAGTAATGCTCAGGCTGCCCGATTTTTGTAATATTTAGAATACATACACATCTTTGCATATCATTTCATTCATTCCATACTTGCATCACCAAGCATCATATTCATCATTGCATTTCATGCATTTTTCCATTGGATTTGATGTTTGTTGAGTTTTGAAGGATATGATGGAGGAATGTGCTCCACGTGTTTTCATAAATTCGCAGCTTCGGTCCAAACAGAACAGTCATATTCAAAAAGCCATAACTTTCAGCTCGGTTGGAGTTAGACGGAGTTCTTTACATGATTGCACAGCTCTAGACGTCTAGTTTCCAGCCATATAAAGATCAGAACATTCTGATTTTTAAATCGTTAGGAGTTAAAGCTTAAAGGCATAGAGGTCAGAACATGGAAGTTGAAAAGTGGAAAGCAAAAATGGAGGAGTTGCACCTCCAAGACAGGCTGTTCATTAAGCATAAAAGAAAGCAACAAGTCTAGGCTGTAAGACGTTAAAAAACAAACGCTTGTTCGGAGGCAACCCAACGGAGGAGTCTACAAACCAGATTTGCTTTCTCTTCCCTTTTTCTCTTTTTAATTTTTGTAGCCTTTACTTTTATTAGTTAGATTTTCGTAAATCCTATACTTCATGCTTGATTCTATGTTTTACTTTAGTACATTGAGGGCAATGTAGAGTTTAAGTGTGAGGGAGGGGTTTACAACTTATTTGAGTCATAAATTATAAAAATCGGGCAGACAATGGAACTTTCCGGTGGATGATGCCCTAAAAAAATTGTTTTGAGTCTTTTTGTTTAACTTAGTGTTTTAAAGAGTCTTTAGGATGCCCTTAATTAGTCTATGATGAGAATTAGACCAAAAAGAATAAACATATGGCGTTGCATGAGATTTCTAGTGCTAATTGAGATGTTTTGATTGTCATGACATGTAGTGGATATGGTTTGCATAAATATGGTACAGATTTCGCATGTTAGAATAAGCTTTTAGATCATACAAACCTTAAAGTGAGTTTTTGAGTCTACATTACATCCTTTGTTGAGTGAATTTCGTGCATCATTATCTCAAAAAAGGTTTACATGCCTCATCAAATTGCTTGCCATAGATTTCAATGAACTAAAGAATACTAGAACTTACTCATGTAGATTTGCAAAGCTTTTAAGTTGATAAATTCTCTGATTTTGGATATGATTAAAGGCACTTATGTTTTCCACCACTAAATTAAATAGCCTTGTGTCCCATATGTGCGCACGAGATGCGACACCCATAGATAAACCTTTTAAGCTTACATTGAGCCTTTCTTTCATTGCCATATATATCTAAACACTTTAACCTAGTGTAGAGTATCCTTACCCTTGTTCTAAACACTTGGTGAGGATTTTGAAGCTAAGTACATGGAAATGGCATGAAGATGAAGATTTTGAAGAAAAAGATGTATGTATGGGGAAAGACTTGTTCAAATAGCTTAAATATGTGTGTAAATTGCTGAGAATAGAAAAGAAAAGATAGAAAAAATTCGAGAGCTAAAAAAAAGAAAAAAAAAAAGAAGCTCTCCAGCAATGTGTTTTAGATCTCAAAGTTTGGATTAATGTCCCCCATATTTACGGGTTTGGAGTGTACCACGAATTGAAGGCCTAATAATGAAGAAATATGGCATTTGTTCTGTCCGTAAAGCTCAAGGGAAGTTTAGAATGAAGTCTTAGCCCAAAATGATGAAATTCGGCCCCCGAAATGGCAATTTGACCATGGTGACGTTTTGGAGAAGATGAGGCACGAATTTGAGAAGTTTTAAGAGCTAGACTAAGTCTTTGGAACGTGTTTAACTACCACATACCTAAATTTCGAATGTCTTAGCCTCAGCTCCATTACAACATTTCTAAAGTCCTTTATGATCCTTAAGATGAGTAGCCTTCGATTGGTTGAGTAAATTGCATGAGTAAACATATGGTTTAGGTTCATTTGTGCAAGTAATCCATTATATTCATGAGGTTTTCGATTGAATTCATATATATCTTGAGTGAACCCTTATTTTCATGAGTGAAAAAGATGATGAGTACATCCTTTTAAGATTGATTTGAACTTGTTCGAAACATGCATAGCTTAACTTCACCATTATTTTCTCCAAGTCTTACTTGTTCATGACACGATCATATCTCTATTATCTCTCGAAATTATTGAGTTTAAACTCTAAAAACTTGTGATTCCATCGCCATACACTTAAAGAAATTTCTGAGACAATTTTAGCTAAGAGCTTAGTAGTGTTTGTAATATTTTAAAAGTTTTCGAGTCCTTAGAATTTTTCCAACATAGAGCTTAGCTCCAACGTTGGGTTTGCATGTTTTCCTATTTCGAGTCTTTCTTTTGTTTAGTTTTTGCGAGGGACTAGCAAAGTCTAAGTGTGGGGCAATTTGATCTACGCATTTTATGCTTGATTCTTAACGTATTTATCTCTACATTTAGCTTAATTATGACCTTAGTATTCTTATTTCAAACTTATTTTGTTGTTTTTAGGCCCTAAAGACAGAAGATGGAGTAAATGAGGCATAAATGTGCTACAAACGTGTGAAGGAGGAAAGATGAAGAAGAATGGGCCACGAGTTATAAAGATTGGATCAAAGATCACTAAGATGGGTCAAGACCATGTTTTTGTGTCCAAGAAGGTCCAAGATAATGCACAAATTCTGCCAAAAAGAAGCCCAAAAGAAGAAGATGGATCAAAAACTAGAAATCAGGAAATCTGCCTGTGCAGATCAACCCAGCTCAATGGGCCACCAAAAATGGATTAGAAGGAATTATGGTACGAATAATATGTCCCTGGAAAGCTCTGGAAGTCAACTTTCCAGCGCAAAACGAATCACTCAATTTGGACTTATAAATCTCCGGAAATCACTGATTTAATAAAGAAAGATCAACTTACCCGGGTGGAGTTAATTCATTCCTAATTGGGGATGGACTAGGGTTTTTCATATCTTATATAAATGGTAGCTCGACCAGAAGAAAGGCATCACACAATATAGAAGACAAACCTCTGCCTCAAACACCTTTCCTCTCATACTTAGGAAATTCCTCCTCCAAGGCCGAGCATCCATCTCCTCCACGGATCAAGTGTAATCGGCGCTCTTCGTCTTGCATTTGAGAATCACCACTTGGCATTTGCAGTGCTCTTCACGGAACAAAAAGTGTAACCATGAGCTTTT
Source organism: Geum urbanum (assembly GCA_946800695.1). Lineage (NCBI taxonomy): Eukaryota > Viridiplantae > Streptophyta > Magnoliopsida > Rosales > Rosaceae > Geum > Geum urbanum. The sequence continues at coordinate 12,153,905 of OX327017.1, read as the reverse complement.
CTACTTCATCACGAGGGGTTAGGGAGATAAGAAAGGAAAAGAAGCGTCATCTATTCCAAAGAGTGCGACTTAATAAACCAAGCCTATGTACTAAATTTAAATCAAAGACGTACTACCATGCAATTTACTAGAAAATACACATAAAATAATAAATAATGACAATAATGAATTATTATTTATCATGCATTTAATAATAATTATTCATTTACGAATATAATTAATTATTACTAGCCTTCCTGCACGCGCATATGCGCGTGCGAAAGGCGTCGCGCTCGCGCGTGCGATTTATCGGTGGCATACTTAAAAGTGTGCAATTATATCGTTTTCACTTAATTGCTTAAGTCCATTGCTCATGACAGAGACTATTGTGCACTTTCAGGCCTATCTCTATTATTCGAATACTGATCTAATCGAGATCTTTATTATTCGAACATAGATCTAATTGAGATGTGAGAAGAATTACCAATGATTGATGATAAAATTTGTAAAATAATATTAGCCCACTTCATATTAAGTCAAGACTATGTAAAAAATGATCAATCACTGATAATAAATGCAGTGTCAGTGCATATGAAAATAGAACAAAAAACACACGAATAGAAACTATTTAAAAAAATAGCAAAAGTTTTAACTATGTTGACGTCGATATGTTCAACGAAGTCCAACCACATTAATCACCATGTAGAAAGAATTGTCACTCCAACTACAAATAAAATATAGGAGAGTTAAAACAAATGAATAAATGGTCACATACATGTATATGTTGAACATGAATGCGTTACGTAATTACCTGATCAATTTGTTCCAAATTTTTACGTTTTTTGTAGAACTGTAAAAAACATAAGTTCACTTTTAGTTATTTGCAAATAAATTTATGTTGACTATCAATGCTTATGTTGGATTTTCATTCCTCAACTTTTCGACTAAACTGTTTTCTTCAACTTTTCAGGGTTGTGTTCCGTCTAATTTCGAGGATTCGCATTGGGTTGCAGGCGAGCATAAGGTTTGAGTTCGAGGGCGAAGCTTCTCAATGAGTAGAAACGCTAGAGACCCAGGTATGTATATGTAAAAGGTTCATCTATTCTTTACACTACCATTTTCGGGTTATTCTGAAATTCATGGGATTCTTATTTCCTAGGATTTGATTATGACGGTCCCGGTTGAAAAATAACAAAACGTCCACTTGAACTTGGATAGTCTATGGAGTACTTCCGCTTACTTTGTGATTTTGGTATTGAAATTGGTAGTTTTAATCGGGTTTGTCAACTGGGAGACATTTTGTTGTCTTCTTGATTCGATACAGTAAAATTACAGGGAGAGTTAAGGAAACATCGATTACTGAGGCTTGCTGAAAAGCATAATTAGTCAAAAATTGAAGGTGAACCAAAGTATACTTTCATTTTGTTGCCTCATTTTGGGTGTTTGATTATCTTTTTCTCTGTTCTTCATTGTGAGGGATGTCATCATCGGAGACTTCGATATTTGGTAAGGAATTTAACGAAATATGTTATATGCTTTCTGTTTGAATTGTTTGAGTTGGTAAGGAATTTAACGAATTTAACGATATTTGGTAAGGAATTTTTATGCGGGAAAGAAGGAGGTGGTGTTGTTTTGTTTGAGTTGGAATTTAAACAATTTGATTGTGTTACGCGGATGCAAGATCAGCCTGCAATGGCCAGCACAAAGTAAGGATATAGTTTTAAGTTCCGTGGCCCGAGTTTAGAAGGAGACTGTATGTTGGTTTTCTTTTTGAACATCTTCAGGGCTATAAATCAGGTCATGCCCCTCTAGTCACCAGCAACAATTCAGTGTGCTACAGTTGGATGTCTACAGGTTTACATTTACAGTTATTGTGAAATTTATTGTTTCTGAATAAATTATGCACAAGGAAAATGATTGTTATGACTTATGACACATATATTAGGTCTTTTGATCTGTTATAGAATGTAGAGCTGGGAGACTTTGTATTGTTGAGTTCAAAAGTTAACCTATGATCCTTCAGATGAAAATTTGAATCTCTGTTACACCTGCGAGACGAACTTGAAAGGAGAAGAAATTTAATGTGCCAATGGTATTATAACTATGCATGCAGTACCTTACATTTTGATTATATGTTCTTATAATCCAAACGTACATAATCTTCCCAAGAACACACCTATGATCTGCAAATTCTGTGCTTTGCCATAGAGATCCATTGCAGCTACTTTACCTTTGGTTATGATATACGCATTTTATGCTCGTTTCTTAACGCATTTCCCTTTACGTTTAGCTATGTTATTATCTTAGTTTTATGTTTTCCTTATTTAAATTGTTATTTTGAAGTTCATTACGGTGGAGATTAATATCGACGCAATTCGGAGGAATTTCGGCGATTTTGCGATTTTTGCGATTTCGGACCACGAAAAATGGGCCGGCCCAAAAAGCAAATTATGGGCCGATTTCTCAACTCTTGTTTCGGCCCATTAACAAGCCCAAACCCATGTAATTCGGCCTAGATGCCTTTTGGTGAAGAGGAAAAGTCTTGTTTTGAAAGGGCAAGTCAACATTATCAAGCTAATAATCACAAATGGTGACTACACATGGTGATTCATGCTTAGGGTTCCCAAATGGTGACTACACTAGGTGACTCTTGCTTTGCATTGAATGAAAAGATGACTTGCCATGGTGACTACACTAGGTGATTCATGCTTAGGGTTCGGCAACCATGACTAAGGGTGTGACTAAGGGTGTGACTTGCCTTGATGATCATTGCTTGCATTAAATGGAGGAGGCAAGGTGGAAGAGAGAAGGCACACATCCTTGCCTATATAAGAGAGGAGGCCGGCCTTGAATCAAAGCATCTCTCATTTTACAAGCCAAAGCTCTACACAAATACTCTTCCACCATAAACACTCCAAAGTTCATTACAAAGCCGAAGCACATCCTTTACCATTCCAAGCCGAAGCAAGCAAGGTTACTCCTTCCAAGCCGAAGCTATCAAGCCTCCTCCATCCAACACAATACGCTAAGTCCCTTGTGAAGGAAGTCCATCTCCACCGTGATACGCGCAAAACATGCATTCACGTTAACTTAAAAACACAGATTACGCGCATTGCAATTTAAACCCTTCTTTTGTCATTTGTAATATTGGCGAGTAGGGATCGTTCTTTATCCGGGGAATTAAGGGCGCATGCATGGTTTCGTTAATAAGCGGAAATGTAAATGTTTGGGGGGATTGGAAGTTGGTTGTTTAATCTACGAAATTAAAGTACAAAAACATGCAAACACAACTAAAACTCTTAGGCATCTAACATGTTTTACTCATAGACAAGTTTCAACAATCAAGAAACTTAAAGTCTAATTATGCTTGCTAAAAATAAGAAGTTACACTACTAATTACATGTGATCATCTCATCTTATTAACCTACCCTTTTCATGCATCAAACCTTTTTGTAAGTTACGAAATTCATAACTTCTAACTAAATACACATGCTTAATAATTGAGTAGGAATGCAACTTAGCGTATAAACATCCTAAACAACATACGATCATCGAAACATGCGAAAGAGAGGGACTTAGCGTATTTTCTAACACATGCATTCGAAGCTTTAAGATTGTATCAAACATGCATAAAAGGCTAGAAATCATAAACACATGCATATTACAAATCGGTTTAAAAGCATAAAACACAAATCTAAACTTGTTCTTCATTTGATACATAAATGTATTCCAATACATCAAGAGGTTCAAATACAAAACAAAAGAAATGAAAGTGAAGATCATGGTTACACTTTTTGTCTTGAATGCTAGATGATCTACGGTGGAGATGGCTTTCCTTCACAAGGGACTTAGCGTATTGTGAAGGATGGAGGATGCTTTGCTTCGGCTTGGATGGAGGAGAACCCTAGAACCTTGCTTCGGCTTGGAATGGAGGAGATGTGCTTCGGCTTGTAAGAGAACCTTCAAGTGTTTATGGTGGAAGAGTATTTGTGTAGAGCTTTGGCTAGTAAATTGAGTGATGGATCTGTTTTATGGCTGCCTCCTCTCTTATATAGGCAAGGGATGTTGCCTTCTCTCTTCCACCTTGCCTCCCTCCATTTAATGCAAGCCTTAGTCACCTAGGCAAGTCACCATTTGTGATCATCATTTATGAACCCTAAGCAAGAGTCACCATGCAAGTCACCATTTATAAACCCTAAGCAAGAGTCACCATGGCAAGTCACATGGCAAGTCATCATTTGTGATGATCACAAAGCTTAGTCACTAAAATGAGTCACAAAGCTTGATATTGTTGACTTTTCCTCTTCCCCAAAGTGAATCCTAGCAGAATTGAATGGTCATGGGCTTGATAATGGGCCGAAACAAGAGTTGAGAAATCGGCCCATAATTTGCTTTTTGGTCCGGCCCATTTTCGGAGGTCCAAAATCGCAAAAATCGCAAAATCGCCGAAATTCCTCTGAATTGCGTCGTTATTAATCTCCACCGTAAAGATCTTCAAAATAACAATTTAAATAAGGAAAACGTAAAAACTAAGATAATAACATAGCTAAACGAAAAGGGAAATGCGTTTAAGAAACGAGCATAAAATGCGTATATCAAATTCCCCCACACTTAGACTTTGCTAGTCCCTTAGCAAACACTAAGTTAAACTAAGACTCTCTAAGAATTTAAAACAAAAGAAAGAACAACTAAGCCCTTAGCTAAAATTTGTCTCAGAATTTGCATAAGTATATGGCGATGGCTCACATGAATTTCAACGTGTATGCTCAACGAATTCAAGAGATAATTGCGATATAATTTATGTAATGAACAAGTAAGACATAGAGAAAACAATGGTTATGTTATAGCTGTGCATGCTTTGAACAAAGGTTTAATCAACTCACAAGGATGCACTCATCATATTTTTCACTCATGAAAATGGTTCACTTAAAGTGTATATGAATTGAAATGAAAACCACATGAATAAAGTTTGATTACTTGCACAAATGAACCAAAACCATAAGCTTACTCATGCAACTTACTCTACTAATTGAAAGCTACTCATTTTAAGGATCATAAAGGACTTTTAGTGAGGTTGTAATGGGGTTAAGGCTAAGGCATTCGAAATTTAGATATGTGGTGATAAAAACGTTCCAACGACTTAGTCTAGCACCAAATTCGTCCTCCATCTCCACTCGAATGTTACCATGTATACTTCAATTTAAACTACCCTTTGAGCTTTTCGGACAGGACAAAGGCCATATTTGTTCTATTTTTGGGCCTTCAATTTATCGTAAACTCCAAATCCGTAAATAAGGGGGACGTTAATCCAAATGGTTATTCTTAGAACACAACATATTGCCATGAGAGATACTAATTTTTTTTTTTCTTTTCATTCTCTCAAATATATTTTTTTTCTTTTCTTTTTTTGGCAATCACATACTTTTTTTTTAGCTATTTGGACAAGTCTTTCCCCTTACTCACATTAACTCTTCCAATCTTTCCTACCGAACCACCATCTTATGTGCTAGTTTCGAAAAATTCTCACCAAGTTTCCGGAACAAAGGTAAGGATATTCTATACTAGGGTAAGTGTTTAGGTATATATGGTGATGAAAGAAAAGCTTAACGTGGGCTCAATTGGTTTATCTAGGGGTGTCGCAACTTGTGCGTACAATTGGGATACATGGATATATGGCAATGTGGTGGAAAATCCTAAATGCCTTTAATCATTTCCAAAATCAAAGTATGTATCAACTTAAAAGCTTTGCAAATTGACATGAGTAAGTTCTAGTATTCTCTAGTTCATTAAAATCTATGGCAAGCAATTAAATGAGGCATATATAAGCTAGTAGCTACGAAATGGATGCATATTCACTCGAATAAAGAATAGATAGCTCAAAAGCTCACATAGGGTTCATATGATTAAAAACTTATTCAAGCATGCGATTTCTGTACCATGTTTTGCAATTCATATCTACTACATGTTAAAAACATATAGAATATCTCAATTAGCACAAGAATTCGATGCATGTGATTCATACGCCATATGTGTTCGTATTGATCCAATTTCATCATTGACTAGTTAAGGGCATCCTAAAGACTCTGAAAAACACTAATTTAGACACAATTAAATTGTAAACCCTTCCCCCACACTTAAACTTTACATTGCCCTCAATGTACTTAAAGTAAATGTATAGAATTAAACATGGAGTATAGGATCTATGAAACTTTTAATCTAATACGCAAAAAGCCATTAAATTAAGTAAAAGGGGAGAAGAAAACAAATCTGTTGTCTCCCTATTGGGTTGCCTCCCAATGAGCGCTGGTTTTACGTCGTTAGCTTTGGACGTGATGCATTAGTTTGGTTTTGAAATGGCCGGTTCTTGGAGTTGCATCTCCTCCACGGTGTGCTCCACAAATGCCTCAAAATAGGGCTTCAAGCGATGGCCATTTACTTTGAACTCACTACCCTTGTCGATAGATCGAATGAGAACTGCTCCATGAGGTAGGACTTGAGAAACTATGAATGGCCCCATCCATCGAGAGCGAAGCTTTCCCGGAAAGAGCTTAAGTCTTGAATTGAAAAGCAATACTTTCTGCCCCGGTTCAAAACTCTTCCCGCGAATCATCTGATCGTGGATCTTTTTCGTCTTCTCTTTGTAGATCCACGCATTGTCGAAAGCATCATTTCTGATTTCTTCAAGTTCACAAAGTTGAAGCTTCCGATGCAAGCCTGCGGCATCTCGATCGATGTTGAATTTCTTCACGGCCCACCATGCCTTGTGCTCTAGTTCAACCGGAAGATGGCACGCCTTCCCATAAATTAATCGGAAAGGGGACATACCGATGGGGGTCTTGTAGGCAGTCCTGTAAGCCCACAATGCATCGTCTAAGCATTGACTCCAATCTTTCCGGTTGGGGCGGACGGTTCGCTCCAAGATCTTCTTTATCTCACGGTTGGAAACTTCAGCCATTCCATTGGTTTGAGGGTGGTATGGTGTGGAAACCTTGTGTTTGACGCCATACTTCCTCATTAGTGCTTCCACCGTGCGGTTGCAAAAGTGACTTCCTCCATCGCTGATTAGAACGCGTGGCATTCCAAATCTACTGAAAATGTTAGTTCGTAGGAAATCTGCAACAACTCGCGAATCATTAGTACGGGTGGCCTTTGCCTCCACCCATTTAGAAACATAATCTACTGCGAGTAAGATGTAAGTAAAACCATTGGAGGGAGGAAATGGTCCCATAAAGTCAATACCCCACACATCAAAAATTTCAACATTAAATATGTAGTGTTGTGGCATTTGATCTTTAGGTCCTAAATTACCGAATCTTTGGCACTTATCACATGTAGCGCAATATGCATGAGTATCGCGAAATAAACTAGGCCAAAAGAAACCGCAATCTAAAATTTTAAGGGCTGTCCTCCTAGAACCAAAGTGTCCCCCACATGCTTCATTGTGACAAAAGTCTAAAATAGGCTTGAATTCACTATCCGGGATACATCTCCTAATTACTAAATCGGAGCATTGTTTCCACAAATAAGGCTCATCCCAGATAAATGTTCTAGCATTATGCTTAAGTTTGTCACGTTGAAATTTATGCATGGTAGACGGAAACTCACCGGTAACTAAATAATTAACGATATCGGCATACCAAGGAGTTTCCGAAGTAGTTACCTCAATTCCGAAGAGTTTTTCATCCGGAAAAGTTTCTTCAATCTCGATAGGCTCATGGTCACCTATCAAACGTGATAGGTGGTCAGCGACGACGTTTTCTACTCCCTTCTTATCCTTGATTTCTATGTTGAATTCTTGGAGTAGAAGTATCCATCTGATAAGCCGTGGTTTTGCGTCCTTCTTGAGCATTAGATACTTCAAAGCTGCATGGTCGGTAAACACAGTTATTTTAGTTTGAAGTAAATAAGATCGAAATTTATCTAAAGCAAAAACCACGGCAAGAAACTCCTTCTCGGTGGTAGTATAATTTCTTTGCGCTTCATCAAGCGTCCGAGAGGCGTAATAGATTACGCAAGGCTTCTTGTCCTTCCGCTGACCCAAGACGGCTCCTACGGCATAATCCGAGGCGTCGCACATGAGTTCAAATGGCAGAGACCAATCAGGGCTGCATAAAATAGGAGCGCTCGTAAGAAGCTCCTTCAACTTGTTGAAGGCAGCGTTGCATTCTTCATCAAAGACGAACGGGGTCTCCTTTTGCAGCAGTTTACACAAGGGGCGAGAGATGTGGGAAAAGTCCTTGATAAACCTACGATAAAATCCTGCGTGTCCAAGAAATGAACGAATCTCTCTAACCGAAGTTGGAGAGGGTAAGTGACGCACAAGATCTACTTTAGATTTATCTACTTCTAACCCTTTTTCAGAGATAATATGACCTAACACTATCCCTTGCGTAACCATGAAATGGCACTTCTCCCAATTAAGTACCAAGTTCGTTTCAACGCATCTTTTTAAAATAGTTTCTAGATTGTTTAAGCATGCATCAAAATCATTCCCGAATACACTAAAGTCGTCCATGAATACTTCAATAATGTTTTCAATGTACTCGGAGAAAATTGAGAGCATGCAACGTTGAAATGTACCTGGTGCGTTACACAGTCCAAATGGCATGCGGCGATATGCAAACGTTCCGAACGGGCACGTGAACGTTGTCTTTTCTTGATCCTCCTCCGCAATGCTAATTTGGTTGTAGCCGGAGTATCCGTCGAGAAAACAATAAAATGCATGGCCGGCTAATCTTTCCAGCATTTGGTCGATGAATGGTAAGGGAAAATGATCCTTGCGGGTCGCGGCGTTGAGCTTCCGGTAATCAATGCACACTCGGTGTCCAGTGATCGTCCGTTGTGGCACAAGCTCATTTTCCAGATTCTCGACGACGGTTATTCCCGATTTCTTGGGTACTACCTGCACTGGGGAAACCCAACGGCTATCAGAAATAGGGTAAATAACTCCACAGTCCATGAGTTTAATTACCTCCTTTTTTACCACCTCCATCATCGGAGGGTGGAGCCGACGTTGTGCTTCCCGCGTAGGCTTGGTGCCTTCTTCAAGGAAAATCCTATCCACACAAGTTGCTGGATTTATTCCCTTGATGTCCGCAAGTGTCCAGCCTATTGCGGGCTTGTACCGTTTGAGCACACTTACGAGCTTCTCCTCCTGTTCCTCTTCTAGCGCGGACGAAATAATGACCGGTAAAGTTTCATTCTCGCCCAAGTACGCATACTTCAGATGGTCCGGTAGTAGCTTGAGTTCTAAAACGGGAGCTTCTACAATGGAAGGAACCATTTTATTAGTACCAAAAGTAATTGGTATAGGAGGAGAAAAGCTTACTTTCCGTGGTGCGGCATTTAGGGCCATGGCCATGTCTTGGATTCGAGGTTCAAGCTCTAGTAAGGCCTCGAGAAGGCCGTCATGTCCAAGTTGAATGGCCATGTCGAGTTCATCCTCGTTGATGGTGTCGAGGTAACCTTGTGCTAAGGTATCCACGGGATCGTATGTCGAAATGGCAGCTACGCTCGACATTGGAAACTTCATCCCGTCCAGGATGTTGAACTCGATTCTTTCTCCATCAATCTCCATGGAGAAAGTGCCTTGGAAAACATCAATCTTCGTCCTCGCAGTCCGCATGAAAGGTCGCCCAAGTAGCAATGGCGTGGTGTTCAGTGGACTCTCTTCCATGTCAACTATGTAAAAATCGGCTGGGAATATCAAGTTGTTGACTTGTACGAGAACGTCTTCTACGTATCCCCTCGGATACTTGTGGGTGCGATCAGCTAACTGGATGACAACACCATCTTGCTTGAGATCTCCAAGCTCCATTGATTCGAAAAGATAGTAAGGCATGACGTTGATGGAAGCTCCGAGATCAAGCATCACGTCTTCAAAGTGGGTGTCACCGATTACGCAAGGAACTGCAAAGCTCCCTGGGTCCTTCAGTTTTGGGGGTAGCCGACGCTGCAAAACCGCCGAAACGGTTGCGTTCACCTTCACGACCTCCTTCTCTCGAGTTTGCCTCCTCTGAGTGCATAATTCTTTCAGAAACTTGGCGTATATAGGCACTTGCTTTATGCACTCGATCAAGGGCAAATTCACTTGCACCTTTCGGAAGATGTCCAGGATATCTTCATATTGGGCATCCTTCTTCTTTGATTTTGCTAATCTGCTTGGGAAAGGTGCAACAGCAAACGGAGAATTAGTAATCACCGTATTTGAAGGAATAGGGCTTTTACCTTTGATTGGGGTAGGTTGTGGAGGTGATTGTGCCTTGGTGACATTAGGCGTCACCTTCTTTTTCTCGGCCTCTTGAATTGCCGGATCGATCTCATCTTCTTCTTCGTTGGTGATGTCTTCGATGGTGACTTCATCAAGATGAGATCGCTTGGTCTTTGGTTCCTCAAGTATCTTCCCACTCCTTGTGACTATAGCATTCACGTTTCTTTGATTAGGAGTGGTTTGAGGTGGAAGCCGACCGGTTTCCTTGATTTGGCCCATGAAATCAACAAGCTGGCCAAGCTGCTTCTTCACTTCGGTGATGTCGCGGCCATGTGAGTCAAGTGTCTCCTTTGTCTTCGATTGTCCGTCGAGGAGAACTTGAGTTGAGGCCGAAAGTTGCGACAACATCTTGTCGTAATCCGGATTGGTGAAGGGTTGTGATGACGAACCATGCTGCATTGGTGGTCGTGGTTGAAATGGAGGGCGTTGGTAGCTTTGTTGAGGTTGAGATGCTGGAGGGTTTAAAGTTCCCTCGTTGCTGCTCCATCTAAAACCTGGATGATCACGGTTGACATAGTTGTTGTAGTTGTTATACCTTTGTCCTCCCTGATATCCGCCGATGGCGTTAGCGTGCTCCGGCTCGCTTGCCTGCTCCTGCGCTTGAGGGCATTGGTCATTGTGGTGACCGTGTGTTTGACATATGCCGCAAACAGGCCGTTGAGTTGCCTTCGCTCTTGTCGTCTCGAGTTCTAACACCTTCTCTAGCATATGAGCTAGTTTGTCGTACTTCTCGTCCGCGCCGGTTGTTGAACTCGCCTCACCGACTGCTCGTCTGTTGGACATTCCGTATTGTGCATCATTATTCGCCCGATTCTCTAGAAGAGCTCTAGCTTCGGTTTCGGTTAAGTCCATGAATGCACCGGTGGCTGCTGCATCCAGCAATTCCCTATCGATCGGCTTGAGACCATCGTAAAAGTAATTCATGAGATTGGTCTCGGAGAATCCATGCGATGGGCAAGTGGCACATAAAACCTTGAATCGGTCGTAGTATTGGCCGAAGGTCTCGTCCGGTTTCTGTGTGATGCCAGTGATTTGCTTTCTCAAGACGGTGATCTTTGAGGCCGGGAAGTACTTCGCTAGGAACATATCCGCAAGTTGCTTCCATGAGGTAATATGGTTCGGCGGTAGTTCCATTAGCCAAGACTCGGCCCTGTCGACTAGGGTGAATGGAAATGCCTTCAGCTTGAAGAGCTCCGTATCAGCATCAGATGGCTTCATGCTGTTGCAAACAAATTGGAATTGTTTGAGATGCTTGTTCGGATCTTCATTGGAAAGTCCGTGGAAAATGGGTAGTCGGTGGAGGAAGCCACTCTTTAGCTCGATATCCTTCATGTTTTCCTCCGGTTGTGGAAAAGCAATGCTCGAAGGCCCGCTGCTCCATTCGGTTGAGCAGGTGCGCTGGCGAAGAGATTGTCCTGCATTGGCCATGTTGACTTGTTGTGCTTCTACTTCTGAATTGTGGTCGGTTGATGAAGCTAAAGTATGGTCGGTTGATGAATGTGAAGACTCGGAAACTTCTTCGATGATGGGAAAATCCAGGATGTCAGTTTGAGCTTTAAGTCTCGCTATTCTCTCTGCGATCTCCTCAAAGTTTGTTCTAGATGGTCCAGGATTCTGATCGGACATTCATTAGCCTGACATCCACCAAAGACCAAGTGTTAGTATCAACAATTAATATGAGATATATAGAGGAATACTAACCAAAATTGTAAAGCATATTTAGAAAACAAAGGGATAACAAATAAAATAGTAAAACTATCAAAACATACTATAAATACTCACAAATACTTAAAAACTACTAATAACACACAAAAGTTATAATACTTAAGACACTAAATGTAATTTACTAAGTAATGCAAATGAATTAATCAATTTTAGGGCTATGCAAAAGAATGTAATAAACTTAAAACATACGTTTTCTGCAAATTAACACTATATAATGCTAAACCTAAGAATTTAGTTAGAACACATATAAACAAGGTTCAAATACAAGCAAACAATAATTCACTTTGAATTTATGCACCACACACATTTTTTTTCAATAAAATGCATGAAACAACAATCCTACGTGAAAGATGAAGTGCATGCATAAGAGAAAACGTTAGAACCTGCAGAAAAAACACGAGTTACGTGCTAAAAAAAATGAATGCAAAGAATGACCTCTTCTTCGATCTTATGTCCCTAACTTCACTTAGGTTAGGGTACTCGGTAGTGAAATCCGAGTATCATAAAGCCTAAAAAGAGGTTATGCAAGCTAAGTAACGTTTGTTAGTCCTTTACAGTTTTTAATGCACAAACAAACACAAAAATTTGACTAAGTTTTATTTATTTCCTTTGGCCCCGATGGTACGTGGTGCAGAGGCTCTCAACTGTGCAATGGGTCTCGTTCATCCGAAGATGAAGTCTGATTCCGAGAGGTCTAAGCATGCTTAATCCGATATACCATCTATTTAAAGGATTATGTCGTATTTATTTAGTTCGTATTTAACCGTATTCATATGCACTTATGATTTACAGAGAGTACGCGAAATGATCATTCGGTAAATTTCTTGGACGTGCGGCCCGCGCGAAAATATATACCGACTACAATTCAGCTTAGTTACGTTTAGAAATGGTTAGTAGGAATAGAGATAACGCGAGAGGTAAGGACTAATATTTAGAACAACCCGAGGCTTACTCGTAAGAGTATATACTCCAATGTTGTTCCTAGAGACACCCCGAGGCTAACCAGTTACGGTATATACTCCAATGGTGTTCTATTGCTTAGATCCGAAACCCGGCACCAATCATAAACCCATTCACCATATCCAACAATCAGCCAAATTTGTGAGATAGTATATAATCTCAAGTTCTTAGTAAACTCCGCCCACAACCTCGTGCCCATAACTTCACTTAGGTTATGGCGTGTGGTGATGAAATCCACACATCACGAAGGGTTAAGGAGATAAACCAGAAAAAGAGGCACCACCTATTCCAAAGAACGAAACCTTATAACCAATACTCGTGCTCAATGTAAATCAATTTAAGTACGTCTACGTTTTGATTGCGCCTATGATTTAAAAGGAATACACGACTTAGTTATTGAATAAATCTCTTGTCCGTGCGGCCCGCGCGAAAATGTATACCAACTATCGTTAATTCTCGTAATTGTTGGAAATGACCAGTTGGGATAGATGTAACGCGAGAGGTGAGAACTAATTTCTGGGAACAACCTGAGGCTAACTCGTAAGAGTATATACTCCAATGTTGTTCTTAGAAACACCCCGAGGCTTACTCGTAAGAGTATATACTCCAATGGTGTTCTGTTTTCTTAGTTCAAAACCCGTCACCATTCATAACCCTTCTAGACATCATAACCAACTCTTACTCGAATTCACAAGATAGTATACAATCTCAAGTGTTTGTAAACTCCGCCCACAACCTCGTGCCCATAACTTCACTTAGGTTATGGCGTGTGGTGATGAAATCCACACATCACGAAGGGTTAAGGAGATAGACAAACAAAAGAGGCACCACCTATTCCATAGAGATTTATTTAATAACTAAGTACTACTACTCAAATTAAATCAAAGACTATCCTTTAACATGAAAATAAATTATGCAAGTGTAAAAACTAAGTATAAATAAATTCGTCTAAGTAAAAGTATGCATTGTAAACATGTATGTAAATTTCTTTAAGTATAAACAAGAATGAACAAGTATGTACTTCGAAAATTTAGACATGCTTTTAATCACAAATGTACAACGAAATCATACAAAAACATTCTAACTCCCCGGCAACATGCATTCACGTTAATCCCCGGCAACGAAATCATACAAAAACATTCTACTTCCAAAAATTGATACGCGCAAAACATGCATTCACGTTAACTTAAAAACACAGATTACGCGCATTGCAATTTAAACCCTTCTTTTGTCATTTGTAATATTGGCGAGTAGGGATCGTTCTTTATCCGGGGAATTAAGGGCGCATGCATGGTTTCGTTAATAAGCGGAAATGTAAATGTTTGGGGGGATTGGAAGTTGGTTGTTTAATCTACGAAATTAAAGTACAAAAACATGCAAACACAACTAAAACTCTTAGGCATCTAACATGTTTTACTCATAGACAAGTTTCAACAATCAAGAAACTTAAAGTCTAATTATGCTTGCTAAAAATAAGAAGTTACACTACTAATTACATGTGATCATCTCATCTTATTAACCTACCCTTTTCATGCATCAAACCTTTTTGTAAGTTACGAAATTCATAACTTCTAACTAAATACACATGCTTAATAATTGAGTAGGAATGCAACTTAGCGTATAAACATCCTAAACAACATACGATCATCGAAACATGCGAAAGAGAGGGACTTAGCGTATTTTCTAACACATGCATTCGAAGCTTTAAGATTGTATCAAACATGCATAAAAGGCTAGAAATCATAAACACATGCATATTACAAATCGGTTTAAAAGCATAAAACACAAATCTAAACTTGTTCTTCATTTGATACATAAATGTATTCCAATACATCAAGAGGTTCAAATACAAAACAAAAGAAATGAAAGTGAAGATCATGGTTACACTTTTTGTCTTGAATGCTAGATGATCTACGGTGGAGATGGCTTTCCTTCACAAGGGACTTAGCGTATTGTGAAGGATGGAGGATGCTTTGCTTCGGCTTGGATGGAGGAGAACCCTAGAACCTTGCTTCGGCTTGGAATGGAGGAGATGTGCTTCGGCTTGTAAGAGAACCTTCAAGTGTTTATGGTGGAAGAGTATTTGTGTAGAGCTTTGGCTAGTAAATTGAGTGATGGATCTGTTTTATGGCTGCCTCCTCTCTTATATAGGCAAGGGATGTTGCCTTCTCTCTTCCACCTTGCCTCCCTCCATTTAATGCAAGCCTTAGTCACCTAGGCAAGTCACCATTTGTGATCATCATTTATGAACCCTAAGCAAGAGTCACCATGCAAGTCACCATTTATAAACCCTAAGCAAGAGTCACCATGGCAAGTCACATGGCAAGTCATCATTTGTGATGATCACAAAGCTTAGTCACTAAAATGAGTCACAAAGCTTGATATTGTTGACTTTTCCTCTTCCCCAAAGTGAATCCTAGCAGAATTGAATGGTCATGGGCTTGATAATGGGCCGAAACAAGAGTTGAGAAATCGGCCCATAATTTGCTTTTTGGTCCGGCCCATTTTCGGAGGTCCAAAATCGCAAAAATCGCAAAATCGCCGAAATTCCTCCGAATTGCGTCGTTATTAATCTCCACCGTAAAGATCTTCAAAATAACAATTTAAATAAGGAAAACGTAAAAACTAAGATAATAACATAGCTAAACGAAAAGGGAAATGCGTTTAAGAAACGAGCATAAAATGCGTATATCACACCGTAGTTCATCAAGCACTCAAGACAAAAAGTGTAACCATGATCTTCACTCTCATTTCTTTAGCTTTGTATTTGAATCTTTTGATGTATTGGAATAACAAGTTTAGAAAGTTTAGATTTGTGTATCAAATGAATAACAAGTTTAGATTTGTGTTTCATGTGCCTAAACCGATTTGTAATATGCATGTGTTTGTGATTTATAGCTTTTTATGCATGTTTGATACAATCTTAAAGCTTCGAATGCATGCATTAGAAAATACGCTAAGTCCCTCTCTTTTGCATGTTTCGATGATCGTAAGTTGTTTAGGATGTTTATACGCTAAGTTGCATTCCTACACAATTATCACGCATGTGTATTTAGTTAGAAGTTATGAATTTCGCAAGTTACAAAAAGGTTTGATGCATGAAAAGGGTAGGTTAATAAGATGAGTTGATCACATGTAATTAGTAGTGTAACTTCTTATTTTTAGCAAGCATAATTAGACTTTAAGTTTCTTGATTGTTGAAACTTGTCTATGAGTAAAACATGTTAGATACCTAAGAGTTTTAGTTGTGTTTGCATGTTATGTACTTTAATTTCGTAGATTAAATAACCAATTTCCAATCCCCCCAAACTTTTATATTTCCGCTTAATAACGAAAACATGCATGCGCCCTTAATTCCCCGGATAAAGAACGATCCCTACTCGCCGATATTATAAATGACAAAAGAAGGGTTTAAATTGCAATGCGCGTAATCGATGTTTTTAGGGTCGACTTTGTGTTATCGTGAATGCATGTTTTGCGCGTATCAGGTTAGTCAATCCATGTTTCTCATCCCTTCCAGTTGCATTCACACCTATGATCTGCAAATTTTGTTTTGGCATTCCTTTCTTGCTTCAGGTAATGAAGTTCATGTTTACTACCCATCTCCGACCAATTTCAATTTTCAATGTCAAGTTGGGGAATCTATATATAATGACCCAGATTCCGATAATGAAATTTAAAGATAGTATATGTGACAAAAATGAAACTAAATACCTCACTTAATCGTTCATCTCACCAAGGGTCCTCACATACATCCTTACCAGAGTTGCATCCATGAAAACATTCCATCATACTGGCACTGATTAGTTGCTAATTAATCAAATAAACTTACCGACTATATTAGCATAAGCAAACAATAAATATATCACTGCCTTGATTTAGCAATATTTTCTTCCTAGGCAAAACTGAAAACGATCTAAGCTACCAGGGCCTGGTTTAAGCAAATTCAGCAACTAATCAGTGCCAATCCAGCTAAATCTCAACCTCCAAACCATGACTTATTCTGCATGCACATTTCTACTGTGATTGATCAAACATAAACTTTATAGAAGCATAAGCTAAACGAAATACACCAATTCTAGCTAATACAATGGTCTATTAACCAAAACCACACGCAACTTAGCCATAAGCTAAACGAAAAACACAGTTCAAGCTAAATCCTTGAAAGTTAGTCTTCCCTTGTTGCCATTTCAATTGGACCCTTTAAGGATACAGATGGGTGATGAATTAGTGCCTTTTACTAAGTCAAAACATCCTGGATATATATAACCATATCAAACTTGGATTCAAAATAGATACAGAGATCAAGTTACTGCAGTAGGTAATTGCAAACATCATCTTTTGAAAGCATCATCTACTACACCTGAACGAATTCTCTCAAAAAAATAATAAAAAGAATTTGGAAACCGTACTGAAGAATAATAACAATATGATCTCCATAAGAATAATGTATTCCATAAATATCCATTGATCTTTTACTAATACCCTTTCAACTGCCATTTGGACACCGATTCACTTGGAAAATAAGGTCCCGAGTATCCTTACATGACATCCAAAGCTGATGGGTTGCCCTCCTACTTGTAGAACTATACAGACTTCGTAACCATTTAGGAGTGCTGGTTAGTGAAGTTTGGAGTAGAACAGGACTGTTCGTAACCTGAAATAGAATAAGACTGTTTGTCAAACACACTTAACACCTGCTGTACAGGATAGACTCATGAAACAAATAGACTTAACAACAGCATTTAACTAAACAATAACATTCAACTAAACAACAACATATGATGGATGTACGTACGCGTTCAGATAAAAGCTGACAGTTTTCAACACGTCTTCAGACTTTTTGACAGAGTATATAATGCAAAACAATGAAGAAATTAAAGCCAGTCCCTGATACACGCAAAACATGCTTTTACGATAACACAAAGTAGACCTTAAAAACACCGATTACGCGCATTGCAATTTAAATCCTTCGTTTGTCATTTGTAATATTGGCGAGTAGGGATCGTTCTTTATCCGGGGAATTAAGGGCGCATGCATGGTTTCGTTATTAAGCGGAAATGTAAATGTTTGGGGGGATTGGAAGTTGGTTGTTTAATCTACGAAATTAAAGTACATAACATGCAAACACAACTAAAACTCTTAGGCATCTAACATGTTTTACTCATAGACAAGTTTCAACAATCAAGAAACTTAAAGTCTAATTATGCTTGCTAAAAATAAGAAGTTACACTACTAATTACATGTGATCATCTCATCTTATTAGCCTACCCTTTTCATGCATCAAACCTTTTTGTAAGTTACGAAATTCATAACTTCTAACTAAATACACATGCTTAATAATTGAGTAGGAATGCAACTTAGCGTATAAACATCCTAAACAACATACGATCATCGAAACATGCGAAAGAGAGGGACTTAGCGTATTTTCTAACACATGCATTCGAAGCTTTAAGATTGTATCAAACATGCATAAAAGGCTAGAAATCATAAACACATGCATATTACAAATCTGTTTAAACACATAAAACACAAATCTAAACTTGTTCTTCATTTGATACACAAATCTAAACTTGTTATTCCAATACATCAAAAGATTCAAATACAAAGCTAAAGAAATGAAAGTGAAGATCATGGTTACAATTTTTGTCTTGAGTGCTTGATGAACTACGGTGGAGATGGCTTTCCTTCACAAGGGACTTAGCGTATTGTGAGGGATGGAGGATGATAGCTTCGGCTTGGAGGAGGAGATGGATGCTTCGGTTTGGAATGGAGGAAGAGATGCTTCGGCTTGGAATGGAGGAGATGGATGCTTCGGCTTTGTGTGAACCTTCAAGTGTTTAATGGTGGAGGAGTATTTGTGTAGAGCTTTGGCTTAGTAAAATGAGTGATGTCTTGAATGGTTCAGCCTCCCTTGGTATTTATAGGCAAGGATGTTTGCCTTCTCTCTTCCACCTTGCCTCCTTCCATTAAATGCAAGCAATGATCAATATGGCAAGTCACCATGCAAGTCACCATGTGTGATCATCATTTACAAGCCCAAAGCAAGAGTCACCATGGCAAGTCATCTTTTCATTTAATGCAAGCAAGAGTCACCAAGGTGAGTCACCTTTTGTGATGATCATTTATTAACCCTAAGCAAGAGTCACCATTTGTGATGATTAGCTTGATAAGCTTGACTTTTCAACTTCCCCAAAGGGCATCCTTGCCGAAATGAATGAGTTTGGGCTGGTTAATGGGCCGAAATAAACTTTGAGAAATCGGCCCATAATTTGCTTTTTGGGCCGGCCCATTTTCGGAGGTCCAAAATCGCAAAAATCGCAAAATCGCCGAAATTCCTCCGAATTGCGTCGTTATTAATCTCCACCGTAAATATCTTCAAAATAACAAATTAAATAAGGAAAACATAAAAACGAAGATAATAACATTGCTAAACGTAAAGGAAATGCGTTAAGAAACGAGCATAAAATGCGTATATCAAATTCCCCCACACTTAGACTTTGCTAGTCCCTTAGCAAACACTAAGTTAAACTAAGACTCTCTAAGAATTTAAAACAAAAGAAAGAACAACTAAGCCCTTAGCTAAAATTTGTCTCAGAATTTGCATAAGTATATGGCGATGGCTCACATGAATTTCAACGTGTATGCTCAACGAATTCAAGAGATAATTGCGATATAATTTATGTAATGAACAAGTAAGACATAGAGAAAACAATGGTTATGTTATAGCTGTGCATGCTTTGAACAAAGGTTTAATCAACTCACAAGGATGCACTCATCATATTTTTCACTCATGAAAATGGTTCACTTAAAGTGTATATGAATTGAAATGAAAACCACATGAATAAAGTTTGATTACTTGCACAAATGAACCAAAACCATAAGCTTACTCATGCAACTTACTCTACTAATTGAAAGCTACTCATTTTAAGGATCATAAAGGACTTTTAGTGAGGTTGTAATGGGGTTAAGGCTAAGGCATTCGAAATTTAGATATGTGGTGATAAAAACGTTCCAACGACTTAGTCTAGCACCAAATTCGTCCTCCATCTCCACTCGAATGTTACCATGTATACTTCAATTTAAACTACCCTTTGAGCTTTTCGGACAGGACAAAGGCCATATTTGTTCTATTTTTGGGCCTTCAATTTATCGTAAACTCCAAATCCGTAAATAAGGGGGACGTTAATCCAAATGGTTATTCTTAGAACACAACATATTGCCATGAGAGATACTAATTTTTTTTTTTCTTTTCATTCTCTCAAATATATTTTTTTTCTTTTCTTTTTTTGGCAATCACATACTTTTTAAGTTATTTGGACAAGTCTTTCCCCTTACTCACATTAACTCTTTCAATCTTTCTTACCAAACCATAATCTTATGTGCTAGTTTCGAAAAATTCTCACCAAGTTTCCGGAACAAAGGTAAGGATATTCTATACTAGGGTAAGTGTTTAGGTATATATGGTGATGAAAGAAAAGCTTAACGTGGGCTCAATTGGTTTATCTAGGGGTGTCGCAACTTGTGCGTACAAAATGGGATACATGGATATTTGGCGAAGTGGTGGAAAATCCTAAATGCCTTTAATCATTTCCAAAATCAAAGTATGTATCAACTTAAAAGCTTTGCAAATTGACATGAGTAAGTTCTAGTATTCTCTAGTTCATTAAAATCTATGGCAAGCAATCAAATGAGGCATATATAAGCTAGTAGCTACGAAATGGATGTATATTCACTCGAATAAAGAACAGATAGCTCAAAAGCTCACATAGGGTTCATATGATTAAAAACTTATTCAAGCATGCGATTTCTGTACCATGTTTTTGCAATTCATATCTACTACATGTTAAAAACATATAGAATATCTCAATTAGCACAAGAATTCGATGCATGTGATTTATACGCCATGTGTTCGTATCGGTCAAATTTCATCATCGACTAGCTAAGGGCATCCTAAAGACTCTGAAAAACACTAATTTAGACACAATTAAATTATAAACCCTTCCCCCACACTTAAACTCTACATTGCCCTCAATGTAGTAAAGTAATAGTATAGAATTAAACATGGAGTATAGGATCTACGAAAATTCTAGTTTAAAATACAAAAGCCATTAAATTAAGTAAAAGGGGAGAAGAAAACAAATCTGTTGTCTCCCTATTGGGTTGCCTCCCAATGAGCGCTCGTTTTACGTCGTTAGCTTTGGACGTGATGCATCATTTTGTTTTTGAAATGGCCGGTTCTTGGAGTTGCATCTCCTCCACTGTGTGCTCCGCAAATGCCTCAAAATAGGGCTTCAAGCGATGGCCATTTACTTTGAACTCACTACCTTTGTCGATAGATCGAATGAGAACTGCTCCATGAGGTAGAACTTGAGAAACTATGAATGGCCCCATCCATCGAGAGCGAAGCTTTCCCGGAAAGAGCTTAAGTCTTGAATTGAAAAGCAATACTTTCTGCCCAGGTTCAAAACTCTTCCCGCGAATCATCTGATCGTGGATCTTTTTCGTCTTCTCTTTGTAGATCCACGCATTGTCGAAAGCATCATTTCTGATTTCTTCAAGTTCACAAAGTTGAAGCTTCCGATGCAAGCCTGCGGCATCTCGATCGATGTTGAATTTCTTCACGGCCCACCATGCCTTGTGCTCTAATTCAACCGGAAGATGGCACGCCTTTCCATAAATTAATCGGAAAGGTGACATACCAATGGGGGTCTTGTAGGCAGTCCTGTAAGCCCACAATGCATCGTCTAAGCATTGACTCCAATCTTTCCGGTTTGGACGGACGGTTCGCTCCAAAATCTTCTTGATCTCACGGTTGGAAACTTCAGCCATTCCATTTGTTTGAGGGTGGTATGGTGTGGAAACCTTGTGTTTTACGCCATACTTCCTCATTAGTGCTTCCACCGTGCGGTTGCAAAAGTGACTTCCTCCATCGCTGATTAGAACGCGTGGCATTCCAAATCTACTGAAAATGTTAGTTCGTAGGAAATCTGCAACAACTCGCGAATCATTAGTACGGGTGGCCTTTGCCTCCACCCATTTAGAAACATAATCTACTGCGAGTAAGATATAAGTAAAACCATTGGAGGGAGGAAATGGTCCCATAAAATCAATACCCCACACATCAAAAATTTCAACATTAAATATGTAGTGTTGTGGCATTTGATCTCTAGGGCCTAAATTACCGAATCTCTGGCACTTATCACATGCAGCACAATATGCATGAGCATCGCGAAATAAACTAGGCCAAAAGAAACCGCAATCTAAAATCTTAAGGGCTGTCCTCCTAGAACCAAAGTGTCCCCCACATGCTTCATTGTGACAAAAGTCTAGAATGGGCTTAAATTCACTATCCGGGATACATCTCCTAATTACTAAATCGGAGCATTGTTTCCACAAATAAGGCTCATCCCAGATAAAGGTTCTAGCATTATGCTTAAGTTTGTCACGTTGAAATTTATGCATGGTAGACGGAAACTCACCGGTAACTAAGTAATTTACGATATCTGCATACCAAGGAGTTTCCGAAGTAGTTACCTCAATTCCGAAGAGTTTTTCATCCGGAAAAGTTTCTTCAATCTCGACAGGCTCATGGTCACCTATCAAACGTGATAGGTGGTCAGCGACGACGTTTTCTACTCCCTTCTTGTCCTTGATTTCGATGTTGAATTCTTGGAGTAGAAGTATCCATCTGATAAGTCGTGGTTTTGCGTCCTTCTTGAGCATTAGATACTTCAAAGCTGCATGATCGGTAAACACAGTTACTTTAGTTTGAAGTAAATAAGATCGAAATTTATCTAAAGCAAAAACCACGGCAAGAAACTCCTTCTCGGTGGTAGTATAATTTCTTTGCGCTTCATCAAGCGTCCGAGAGGCGTAATAGATTACGCAAGGCTTCTTGTCCTTCCGCTGACCCAAGACGGCTCCTACGGCATAATCCGAGGCGTCGCACATGAGTTCAAATGGCAGAGACCAATCAGGGCTGCATAAAATAGGAGCGCTCGTGAGAAGCTCCTTTAACTTGTTGAAGGCAGCGTTGCATTCTTCATCAAAGACGAACGGGGTCTCCTTTTGCAGCAGTTTACACAATGGGCGCGAGATGTGGGAAAAGTCTTTGATAAACCTACGATAAAATCCTGCGTGTCCAAGAAATGAACGAATCTCTCTAACCGAAGTTGGAGAGGGTAAGTGACGCACAAGATCTACTTTAGATTTATCAACTTCTAACCCTTTTTCCGAAATAATATGACCTAACACTATCCCTTGCGTAACCATGAAATGGCACTTCTCCCAATTAAGCACCAAGTTCGTTTCAACGCATCTTTGTAAAATTGTTTCTAAATTGTTTAAGCATGCATCGAAATCACTCCCAAATACACTAAAGTCGTCCATGAATACTTCAATAATTTTTTCAATGTATTCGGAGAAAATTGAGAGCATGCAACGTTGAAATGTACCTGGTGCATTACACAGTCCAAATGGCATTCGGCGATATGCAAACGTTCCGAAAGGGCATGTGAACGTTGTCTTTTCTTGATCTTCCTCCGCAATGCTAATTTGGTTGTAGCCGGAGTATCCGTCGAGAAAACAATAAAATGCATGGCCGGCTAATCTTTCCAGCATTTGGTCGATGAATGGTAATGGAAAATGATCCTTGCGGGTCGCGGCGTTGAGCTTCCGGTAATCAATGCACACTCGGTGTCCAGTGATCGTCCGTTGTGGCACAAGCTCATTTTCCAGATTCTCGACGACGGTTATTCCCGATTTCTTGGGTACTACCTGCACTGGGGAAACCCAACGGCTATCAGAAATAGGGTAAATAACTCCACAGTCCATGAGTTTAATTACCTCCTTTTTTACCACCTCCATCATCGGAGGGTGGAGCCGACGTTGTGCTTCCCGCGTAGGCTTGGTGCCTTCTTCAAGGAAAATCCTATGCACACAAGTTGCTGGATTTATTCCCTTGATGTCCGCAAGTGTCCAGCCTATTGCGGGCTTGTACCGTTTGAGCACACTCACGAGCTTCTCCTCCTGTTCCTCTTCTAGCGCGGACGAAATAATGACCGGTAAAGTTTCATTCTCGCCCAAGTATGCATACTTCAGATGGTCCGGTAGTAGCTTGAGTTCTAAAACTGGAGCTTCTACGATGGAAGGAACCATTTTATTAGTACCAAAAGTAATTGGTAAAGGAGGAGAAAAGCTTACTTTTCGTGGTGCCGCATTTAGGGCCATGGCCATGTCTTGAATACGAGGTTCAAGCTCTAGTAAGGCCTCGAGAAGGCCGTCATGCCCAAGTTGAATGGCCATGTCGAGTTCATCCTCATTGATGGTGTCGAGGTAGCCTTGTGCTAAGGTATCCACAGGATCGTATGTCGAAATGGCAGCTACGCTCGATATTGGAAACTTCATCCCGTCCAGGATGTTGAACTCGATTCTTTCTCCATCAATCTCCATGGAGAAAGTGCCTTGAAACACATCAATCTTCGTTCTCGCAGTCCGCATGAAAGGTCGCCCAAGTAGCAATGGCGTGGTGTTCAGTGGACTCTCTTCCATGTCAACTATGTAAAAATCGGCTGGGAATATCAAGTTGTTGACTTGCACGAGAACGTCTTCTACGTATCCCCTCGGATACTTGTGGGTGCGATCGGCTAACTGGATGACAACACCATCTTGCTTGAGATCTCCAAGCTCCATCGATTCGAAAAGATAGTAAGGCATGACGTTGATGGAAGCTCCTAGATCAAGCATTACGTCTTCGAAGTGGGTGTCACCGATTACGCAAGGAACTGCAAAGCTCCCTGGGTCCTTCAGTTTTGGGGGTAGCCGACGCTGCAAAACCGCCGAAACGGTTGCGTTCACCTTCACGACCTCCTTCTCTCGAGTTTGCCTCCTCTGAGTGCATAATTCTTTCAGAAACTTGGCGTATATAGGCACTTGCTTTATGCACTCGATCAAGGGCAAATTCACTTGCACCTTTCAGAAGATGTCCAGGATATCTTCATATTGGGCATCCTTCTTCTTTGATTTTGCTAATCTGCTTGGGAAAGGTGCAACAGCAAACGGAGAATTAGTAATCACCGTATTTGAAGGAATAGGGCTTTTACCTTTGATTGGGGTAGGTTGTGGAGGTGATTGTGCCTTGGTGACAGTAGGCGTCACCTTCTTTTTCTCGGCCTCTCGAATTGCCGGATCGATCTCATCTTCTTCTTCGTTGGTGATGTCCTCAATGGTGACTTCATCAAGATGAGATCGCTTGGTCTTTGGCTCTTCAAGTGTCTTCCCACTCCTTGTGACTATAGCATTCACGTTTCTTTGATTAGGAGTGGTTGGAGGTGGAAGCCGACCGGTTTCTTTGATTTGCCCCATGAAATCAACAAGTTGGCCGAGTTGCTTCTTCACTTCAGTGATGTCGCGGCCATGTGAGTCAAGTATCTCCTTTGTCTTCGATTGTCCGTCGAGGAGAACTTGAGTTGAGGCCGAAAGTTGCGACAACATCTTGTCGTAATCCGGATTGGTGAAGGGTTGTGATGACGAACCATGCTGCATCGGTGGTCGTGGTTGAAATGGAGGGCGTTGGTAGCTTTGTTGAGGTTGAGATGCTGGAGGGTTTAAAGTTCCCTCGTTGCTGCTCCATCTAAAACCTGGATGATCACGGTTGACATAGTTGTTGTAATTGTTGTACCGTTGTCCTCCCTGATATCCGCCGATGGCGTTAGCGTGCTCCGGCTCGCTTGCCTGTTCCGGCACTTGAGGGCACTGGTCGTTGTGGTGACCTTGTGTTTGACATATGCCACAAACAGGCCGTTGAGTTGCCTTCGCTCTTGTCGTCTCGAGTTCTAACACCTTCTCTAGCATATGGGCTAGCTTGTCGTATTTTTCGTCCGCGTCGGGTGTAGAACTCGCTTCACCGACTACTCGTCTGTTGGACATTCCGTATTGTGCATCATTATTCGCTCGATTCTCTAGAAGAGCTCTAGCTTCGGTTTCAGTTAGGTCCATGAATGCACCGGTGGCTGCTGCATCCAGCAATTCCCTATCGATCGGCTTGAGACCATCGTAAAAGTAGTTCATGAGATTGGTCTCGGAAAATCCATGCGATGGGCAAGTGGCACACAAAACCTTGAATCGGTCGTAGTATTGGCCGAAGGTCTCGTCCAATTTCTGTGTGATGCCAGTAATTTGCTTTCTCAAGACGGTGATCTTGGAGGCCGGGAAGTACTTCGCTAGGAACATGTCCGCAAGTTGCTTCCATGAAGTGATATGGTTCGGCGGTAGTTCCATAAGCCAAGACTCGGCCCTGTCGACTAGGGTGAATGGGAATGCCTTCAGTTTAAAGAGCTCCGTATCAGCATCAGATGGCTTCATGCTGTTGCAAACAAATTGGAATTGTTTGAGATGCTTGTTCGGATCTTCATTGGAAAGTCCGTGGAAAATGGGTAGTCGGTGGAGGAAGCCACTCTTTAGCTCGATATCCTTCATGTTTTCCTCCGGTTGTGGAAAAGCAATGCTCGAAGGCCCGCTGCTCCATTCGGTTGAGCAGGTGCGCTGGCGAAGAGATTGTCCTGCATTGGCCATGTTGACTTGTTGTGCTTCTACTTCTGAATTGTGGTCGGTTGATGAAGCTAAAGTATGGTCGGTTGATGAATGTGAAGACTCGGAAACTTCTTCGATGATGGGAAAATCCAGGATGTCAGTTTGAGCTTTAAGTCTCGCTATTCTCTCTGCGATCTCCTCAAAGTTTGTTCTAGATGGTCCAGGATTCTGATCGGACATTCATTAGCCTGACATCCACCAAAGACCAAGTGTTAGTATCAACAATTAATATGAGATATATAGAGGAATACTAACCAAAATTGTAAAGCATATTTAGAAAACAAAGGGATAACAAATAAAATAGTAAAACTATCAAAACATACTATAAATACACACAAATACTTAAAAACTACTAATACACAAAATTTATAATAGTTAAGACACTATATGTATTTTACTAAGTAATGCAATTGATTTAATTGATTTTAGGGGCTATGCACAAGAATGTAATAAACTTAAAACACACGTTTTCTGCAAATTAACACTATATAATGCTAAACCTAAAAAAAAAATTTAGTTAGAACATGTATAAACAAGGTTCATTTACAGGCAAACCATAATTCACATTGAATTTATGCACCACACATTTTCTTGCAATAAAATGCATTAAACAACAATCCTACGTGAAAGATGGAGTGAATGCATAAGAGAAAACGTTAGAACCTGCAGAAAACAAACGAGTTACGTGTTTAAACTATGAATGAAAAGAATGACCTCTTCTTCGATCTTATGTCCCTAACTTCACTTAGGTTAGGGTACTCGGTAGTGAAATCCGAGTATCATAAAGCCTAAAAAGAGGTTATGCAAGCTAAGTAGTGGTTGTTAGTCCTTTACAGTTTTTAATGCACATATAAACACAAAAATTTGACTAAGTTTTATTTATTTCCTTTGGCCCCGATGGTACGTGGTGCAGAGGCTCTCGACTGTGCAATGGGTCTCGTTCATCCGAAGATGAAGTCTGATTCCAAGAGGTCTAAGCATGCATAATCCGATATACCATCTATTTAAAGGATTATGTCGTATTTATTTAGTTCGTATTTAACCGTATTCATATGCACTTATGATTTACAGAGAGTACGCGAAATGATCATTCGGTAAATTTCTTGGACGTGCGGCCCGCGCGAAAATATATACCGACTACAATTCAGCTTAGTTACGTTTAGAAATGGTTAGTAGGAATAGAGATAACGCGAGAGGTAAGGACTAATATTTAGAACAACCCGAGGCTTACTCGTAAGAGTATATACTCCAATGTTGTTCCTAGAGACACCCCGAGGCTAACCAGTTACGGTATATACTCCAATGGTGTTCTATTGCTTAGATCCGAAACCCGGCACCAATCATAAACCCATTCACCATATCCAACAATCAGCCAAATTTGTGAGATAGTATATAATCTCAAGTTCTTAGTAAACTCCGCCCACAACCTCGTGCCCATAACTTCACTTAGGTTATGGCGTGTGGTGATGAAATCCACACATCACGAAGGGTTAAGGAGATAAACCAGAAAAAGAGGCACCACCTATTCCAAAGAACGAAACCTTATAACCAATACTCGTGCTCAATGTAAATCAATTTAAGTACGTCTACGTTTTGATTGCGCCTATGATTTAAAAGGAATACACGACTTAGTTATTGAATAAATCTCTTGTCCGTGCGGCCCGCGCGAAAATGTATACCATCTATCGTTAATCCTCGTAATTGTTGGAAATGACCAGTTGGGATAGATGTAACGCGAGAGGTGAGAACTAATTTCTGGGAACAACCTGAGGCTAACTCGTAAGAGTATATACTCCAATGTTGTTCTTAGAAACACCCCGAGGCTTACTCGTAAGTCCATTGGTGTTCTGTTTTCTTAGTTCAAAACCCGTCACCATTCATAACCCTTCTAGACATCATAACCAACTCTTACTCGAAATCACAAGATAGTATACAATCTCAAGTGTTTGTAAACTCCGCCCACAACCTCGTGCCCATAACTTCACTTAGGTTATGGCGTGTGGTGATGAAATCCACACATCACGAAGGGTTAAGGAGATAGACAAACAAAAGAGGCACCACCTATTCCATAGAGATTTATTTAATAACTAAGTACTAGTACTCAAATTAAATCAAAGACTATCCTTTAACATGAAAATAAATTATGCAAGTGTAAAAAAAACTAAGTATCAATAAATTCGTCTAAGTAAAAGTATGCATTGTAAACATGTATGTAAATTTCTTTAAGTATAAACAAGAATGAACAAGTATGTACTTCGAAAATTTAGACATGCTTTTAATCACAAATGTACAACGAAATCATACAAAGACATTCTAACTCCCCGGCAACGGCGCCAAAAATTGATACACGCAAAACATGCTTTTACGATAACACAAAGTAGACCTTAAAAACACCGATTACGCGCATTGCAATTTAAACCCTTCGTTTGTCATTTGTAATATTGGCGAGTAGGGATCGTTCTTTATCCGGGGAATTAAGGGCGCATGCATGGTTTCGTTATTAAGCGGAAATGTAAATGTTTGGGGGGATTGGAAGTTGGTTGTTTAATCTACGAAATTAAAGTACATAACATGCAAACACAACTAAAACTCTTAGGCATCTAACATGTTTTACTCATAGACAAGTTTCAACAATCAAGAAACTTAAAGTCTAATTATGCTTGCTAAAAATAAGAAGTTACACTACTAATTACATGTGATCATCTCATCTTATTAGCCTACCCTTTTCATGCATCAAACCTTTTTGTAAGTTACGAAATTCATAACTTCTAACTAAATACACATGCTTAATAATTGAGTAGGAATGCAACTTAGCGTATAAACATCCTAAACAACATACGATCATCGAAACATGCGAAAGAGAGGGACTTAGCGTATTTTCTAACACATGCATTCGAAGCTTTAAGATTGTATCAAACATGCATAAAAGGCTAGAAATCATAAACACATGCATATTACAAATCTGTTTAAACACATAAAACACAAATCTAAACTTGTTCTTCATTTGATACACAAATCTAAACTTGTTATTCCAATACATCAAAAGATTCAAATACAAAGCTAAAGAAATGAAAGTGAAGATCATGGTTACACTTTTTGTCTTGAGTGCTTGATGAACTACGGTGGAGATGGCTTTCCTTCACAAGGGACTTAGCGTATTGTGAGGGATGGAGGATGATAGCTTCGGCTTGGAGGAGGAGATGGATGCTTCGGTTTGGAATGGAGGAGGAGATGCTTCGGCTTGGAATGGAGGAGATGGATGCTTCGGCTTTGTGTGAACCTTCAAGTGTTTAATGGTGGAGGAGTATTTGTGTAGAGCTTTGGCTTAGTAAAATGAGTGATGTCTTGAATGGTTCAGCCTCCCTTGGTATTTATAGGCAAGGATGTTTGCCTTCTCTCTTCCACCTTGCCTCCTTCCATTAAATGCAAGCAATGATCAATATGGCAAGTCACCATGCAAGTCACCATGTGTGATCATCATTTACAAGCCCAAAGCAAGAGTCACCATGGCAAGTCATCTTTTCATTTAATGCAAGCAAGAGTCACCAAGGTGAGTCACCTTTTGTGATGATCATTTATTAACCCTAAGCAAGAGTCACCATTTGTGATGATTAGCTTGATAAGCTTGACTTTTCAACTTCCCCAAAGGGCATCCTTGCCGAAATGAATGAGTTTGGGCTGGTTAATGGGCCGAAATAAACTTTGAGAAATCGGCCCATAATTTGCTTTTTGGGCCGGCCCATTTTCGGAGGTCCAAAATCGCAAAAATCGCAAAATCGCCGAAATTCCTCCGAATTGCGTCGTTATTAATCTCCACCGTAAATATCTTCAAAATAACAAATTAAATAAGGAAAACATAAAAACGAAGATAATAACATTGCTAAACGTAAAGGAAATGCGTTAAGAAACGAGCATAAAATGCGTATATCAGTCCCATCGAGCAAAACATCCTCAGAAGGATAAGAATAGCAAACAGTAATACTTACCAATGCATGACACAATTTTCTTCCTCACGCTGACTTGATTGGAGCTCAACTGAGACAATAGAGCCTCTAAAAGCAGGTCATGGTCGGTTACCATTAGATTGCCAAACTTATGAAGGACATCACATAAGATATCAAGACATTCACAATCTCTGTGCTCATTCCCTGGGGCAAGTACAGTACAAAAGTTTAGCAAGAACAACTACATATGACAGCTGACAATAGCAATGGAATGTCATAATGAAAGAATTACAATGGATAAATAACATGCATCTACGCCTAGAAGTTGCTCAATTGGACCAAGAATATGGAGGCACTGTTACAACCCTCAACTATGTTTAATTTCTACAGAATCCAAAGTGCAATAAACCAAATAAATGACACAGAACCTAACAACCCCCCTCAAACTTATGTGCAGAGGTTTGTGTCATTTTAAATTGTTAGTTAGAGACCCTTTATTATACTGCTCCATAACGAATTTACAAATTTAAAGTATCACAAATTTTAAACAGTCCAATCTCTTCAACTCTAGCGAAACCAATATATGCTCATCTGAGCCACCTCGCCGAAACCAATACATGCTCACCTGAAACTAATGAAACCAAATTACCTTTCCAAAAACATATGCCCATAACCGGATGGACCTCTCTACTTGTTGGTAGGCTACTACTTGGTTAAATATTGCGCTTCCTGCCCAAATGTATCACCCCTTAAGTTTTTTTCTCTCTTTTTTTCATTTTGATAAGGGGTGGAAAGTTGGCCTATTTCACCCAAATCCTTTAGAACTTGCAAGATAGCAGAACTATTATTGACATTGCTATTGCTGAGAAACATGATTCTATCGGGACCTGCTAACAGCTAAAAGATTTTAGTTAGAAGTATCATGCCAACAAATTGACTACCATATACAAAAGGATTGAAACAAATATTTAACAGTATCCTCCTAACAGTACATGCAAGCATTCATATTCATTATAACTGAGAGGGTTTACTCATGTTACAGGTCTGAAAGAATAGCATATAATGACACACCTTTTGCACGGGGTACATGTGCATCCTGGGAAACCACAACTGCTGAAATTTCATCACTGAAAATCAAAAGCCGTACGTATCATCTATGAGATGCCTCGGTGAAATCCTGGAAAATAATGAATCACAGTGGATACACTATCATAACTGATGAAACATAAAACAAAAGGCAGAAGCATTAAGATGAAAGTAGAATATGCCAATATGGCTCTACTTGTAATCTGCATAAGTAACTTCTATGGTTACTAAAGAGGACAATCCATTCACCTTGGTAAGATACAAATACACATCAAGTGGGAGAGATACTATCGAAAATCTCTACTGACAGTTACCAATTAAGCCAACTGTCTTGGTCTTCAAGTGTTTCTTGAAAGACGAATAATTAGCTGAACATAAAAACAGTTCGAGCAAGGTCCATCAATCGATGCATTTAAAGGGTCGTTAAAGAACAGAAGTCTAGAAAACAGGTAACTATGACATCCCTGCACAATATCAAGCAAAGCAACAGTTTGGCATGCTTCCTCAACAGGACTCTCCTTCCATTGGTTCAGTATAGCTTCAGTAACAGGAGCAACATGATGTTGCAGAACAGCTGCACCAAGGGGTCCGACCAAATTCAGCCTTGTTGCAGCAGAAATAGCATCTCTCATTGTGATAAACATGAAAGCTCATTGAGAAGAAATAGTGCTATCCAACCCAAGCAATCCGCAGATAAGCCCAAATATAGGAGCATGGTGAAAAGTAACAACTCCGTTACTTAAAGATGCCTCCCTCATAGATTTAAGAGACGGTATCTCCGAATGCAGGTTGATTGAAAATGATGGTATATAGTAATCAAAATGAGCAAAATGAAATCGGAGTGAGTTTGAATAGGAATCTTGGAAACCCAAAATCGGAGGAGGTTACCTTTGTCGGCGTCGAAGTTGAGATCCTTCATGATATTCGGCACTCGAATTTGAGACGGTGCGATGCGGCGGTTGTGTTCTCTTTCCTCTCTTCTCTTCTTCGCTTTTGCAAATTCAGATCGAATCAGAAGGAATACCTCGAAACAGTTTCGGTGGCTGAACTTCACTTATCGATGTGGCTTGCTCAAGTTGAAATAGACTCATGTAAAGGAGAACTTCAGAGCCCAGTGGAAGTTGATGCTCGATTTGGCTTGAATCACTGCGACTTGCCGAAAACTTAATTCGGCTTCTCTTCGACATTAGGGCTAAGGGACATGAAGAAGAGAGAAAGGGACTGAGACCAATTTGGTGGCTGGAGGCGAGGGCAGTGCGACTTGGAGGCGAGGGCAAGGACCATTCGACGACAACCAACATTTGAGGCTGGTGATGGTTGCTGGAGTTGCGAGAGAGAGAGAGAGAGAGAGAGAGAGAGAGAGAGAGAGAGGAGTGAGACCGATGATATGGAGAGGAAAGTATAGGAGGAGGCTAAATCTCTCTGTCATTACTTTTTTGTCCTTATTTTCTGAAAATCATTTCATACCGAAGTTTACTGAAGGAAGGGCAGAAAATGGTATTACCAATGTTCTACCATCAATTTCTTTTTAACCGGCGTAAGAACTTCTACCTTAATTAATAGAGATTAACAATAATTCAAAATTCAAAATTACCAATAATTATTATTATTAATTACTAATTATTATAATTACTAATTATTTAAAACTATTTACCAATTAAATAATGACTTAAATAAAAATAATTTTAATTAATTAAAAAATAGAATTATTACCTTGCCGGATAACCGCCGGAATATCGCCGGAGTAGAGTCGTCGGAGAGGGGGAACCACGCCGAAATTTGAGTCGCCGGAGCGTCGCCGGAGGAGGAAGAGAGGAGAGGAGAGGAGAGGAGAGGAAGAGAGGAGAGGAGATGGAATGAGAAAAGGGGGGGGTTCCTGTTCTATATATAGGCGTTCACTTAGACGACGGAGCGCTGTTTTCCGTCGTCTAAATGGACGTGGACGACGGAAACGCGCTTTTCCGTCGTCTAAGTGACCGTTTCAAAATTTTGAAACGGCGCCCAATTAATCGGCGGGACGTTTCGAACCGCCATGAATTTGAACTTAGACGACAGAGAATCAATTCTCCGTCGTCTAAGTGAAATTTGAAGCGGCGCCGAAAATTAAGGCGGCACAACGAACCGCCCATATTTTTCAACTTGGACGACGGAGAATGGCCATCTCCGTCGTCCAAGTGCAATTTACATGAAAAAAAAAATTAAAAATTATAATCAACCGCCATGTTTTTTGGACTTGGACGACGGAGAATGGCCATTCTCCGTCGTCCAAGTGCAAATTACATTAAAAAAAATTTAAAAATTAATTCGCAAGGAATTTGGCGATCTGTCATTCAAATGAAATAGTCGTAAAATATCGATGAACGCATCGTATATATAAACAGTTAAATTTGAAACGACGAATATAATTTTACGTCTTTAAACATGTTAAGTATCTGATACGCGCAAAACATGCATTCACGTTAACTTAAAGTAGACCCTAAAAACACAGATTACGCGCATTGCAATTTAAAACCCTTCTGTTGTCATTATAATATTGGCGAGTAGGGATCGTTCTTTATCCGGGGAATTAAGGGCGCATGCATGGTTTCGTTAATAAGCGGAAATTTAAATGTTTGGGGGGATTGGAAATTGGTTGATTAAATGTCCTACTAAATTAAAGTGCAAAAACATGCAAACACAACAAAAACTCTTAGACTTCTAACATGTTTTACTCATAGACAAGTTTAACAATCAAGAAACTTCAAAGTCTAATCATGCTTACTAAAAATAAGAAGTTACACTACTAATTACAAGTGATCATCTCATCTCATTAACCTTCCCTTTTCATGCATCAAACCTTTTTGTAAGTTACGAAATTCATAACTTCTAACTAAATATACATGCTTAATAATTGAGTAGGAATGCAACTTAGCGTATAAACATCCTAAACAACATACGATCATCGAAACATGCGAAAGAGAGGGACTTAGCGTATTTTCTAACACATGCTTACGAAGCTTTAAGATTGTATCAAACATGCATAAAAGGCTAGAAATCATAAACACATGCAACTTATGAATCGGTTTAAACACATAAAACACAAATCTAAACTTGTTCTTCATTTGATACATAAATGTATTCCAATACATCAAAAGGTTCAAATACAAAGCAAAAGAAATGAAAGTGAAGATCATGGTTACACTTTTTGTCTTGAATGCTTGATGATCTACGGTGGAGATGGATTTCCTTCACAAGGGACTTAGCGTATTGTGAAGGCTTGAAGGATGCTTCGGCTTTGTGGAGATGGATGCTTCGGCTTGTAAAGGGAGGATGGAGGCTTCGGCTTGTAAATGGACCTTGAAGTGTTTATGGTGGAGGAGTATTTGTGTAGAGCTTTGGCTTGTAAAATGAGAGATGCATAATATATGGCCAGCCTCCTCTCTTATATAGGCAAGGGATGTTGCCTTCTCTCTTCCACCTTGCCTCCCTCCATTTAATGCAAGTAATGATCAATATGGCAAGTCACTCCCTTAGTCACCTTTTGTGATCATCATTTGTGAACCCTAAGCAAGAGTCACCATGCAAGTCACCATTTATAAACCCTAAGCAAGAGTCACCATGGCAAGTCACATGGCAAGTCATCTTTTGTGATGATCACAAAGCTTAGTCACTAAAATGAGTCACAAAGCTTGATATTGTTGACTTTTCAACTTCACCAAAAGGCTTCCATGCCAAAATGAATGGGTTTGGGCTTGATAATGGGCCGAAACAAGATTTGAGAAATCGGCCCATAATTTGCTTTTTGGGCCGGCCCATTTTCGGAGGTCCAAAATCGCAAAAATCGCAAAATCGCCGAAATTCCTCCAAATTGCGCCGTTATTAATCTCCACCGTAAATATCTTCAAAATAACAAATTAAATAAGGAAAACATAAAAACTAAGATAATAACATAGCTAAACGTAAAGGGAAATGCGTTAAGAAACGAGCATAAAATGCGTATATCAGTATCTACTAATCTTTACGACTTAAGTGTTATTAAGTATAGGCTCATTTGCACTAGAGTATTAACGAAATTGAATTTGGACAAAACAACCGTTGGATACGTTCCCTGTAACATAATATATAATTACAATAATTTTCAGAAAATAATAAGTTCATGAAGGGTTTCATCGGTACAGTCAACCGCAAAACCGAGAATTTCACAAACCGGAAACGTGGATACAAGACATTTTGCAACTCCGATTTTTGAACCGTTGAAGCTCACATACCAAGAATTGTTTACTCTAAAGTCTTGACGAAAAGAATATGCATTGGAAGATGGTCTAGATGGTCGTTGTCTTAGAAAAAATTATGAAATCTACACCTGGACGACGAAGATGAGCTTATCCGTCGTCCAGGTACTAACCTGGACGACGGAAAAGCTCATATCCGTCATCCAGGTGCAGAGACCCTGAATTCAGGGGTTAGGGGCCTTACTGTTTAGGGTATAGGGTCTCTGAACCTGGACGACGGAGATGAGCTTCTCCGTCGTCCAGGTTCAGAGACCCTGAATTCAAGGGTTAGGGGGTCTTACTATTTAGGGTATAGGGTCTCTGAACCTGGATGACGGAGATGAGCTTCTCCGTCGTCCAGGTACTAACATGGACGACGGAGAAGCTCATCTCCGTCGTCCAGGTTCAGAGATGCTGAATTCAGGGGTTAGGGCCTTAGGGTTTACGGTTTAGGGTGTCTAAGGTCATTTGTGTGTCCGTTCAATTATTCTGATTCAAGTCGATAATTAAAAAAATTATCGATCGATCCGATATGCGACGTTTAGGGTTTAGGGTTTAGGGAGATAGCTCAAGGTATTTATGTATGAATTTTCCTTCTGGCATGATATATAGATTTAACGCCGTAATTAAAACAACATATATGTAGTTCGTGTTCACAATAATACTATCACATATATATATGACATAATTAATCAATCATAGAATAATATAGTAAAATTTTTGAAACATTTATTTCATTCATCTCTCGCAATAATCATAGGGACCCATAATCCAATTTACACATAAATATTATTCAAAAACAATTAAACGAACGAAAGCTTCTTGAGGAAGCTTCCTGGATATAATAGAAAGCTTTCATCTTTTTGACTATCCAAACCCCAAAATACCCAAAAGGCGAAACCTGGAATTAATTTTTCCGTTGTCCAGGATATATATATAATTCGGATTAATTAATTAATTAAATTTAATTTACGTATGTCGGTCGATCCGATCTGATCGAGCATGGACACGTGTAATTAATTAATTAAGTACAAAAATATTAAGATCTACGTACATATATACATTCTCCTCCTTATAATATTTATATTAATTATTGATCGATGATGCATCATATATTACAATAATTACATAAATTATTTACCAATTAATTTTTCTCGTCTTAGTTAAGTAGTCTTCATCATAATCGTCATCATCCTCGTCCCTGGTATCCGATTGCTCATCCTCCTCATCATACTCAACATCGTCCGACGAATAACCTGAGTCCTCGTCCGCGTCCTCATCCTGCGCGTCTTCTTCATCTACCTCATTTATGGCATCGATAATCTCATCTTCAGTTAGATTTGTATAACCATCAGGCATGGGTAACCATTCACCATCTTGAACCAGGTCCATTATATCGGGATGACAGAAATATTAGGCTCTTGATAGGCAGGAATGTCTCTTTCTGGTTCAGCAGCATCTTCAGTCGCCGGTGTCCCTTCAATCGTCTCTGTATTCCATATTCCTCGATGAGAGATATGGTTCACTATTTTCCACCCTTCACCGGCTTTCGGATCGTCGAGATAGAACACCTGCCTAACTAAGGTGGCGAGAGCGAAAGGCTCATCCTCATACCAGCTTGAGTTTGTATCGACTGATAATAGTCACAGGTCTTCCTTTGTACGCTTGAACCATCTGCACTTGAATAGGAAAACGTTGACATCATTCCCGTAACATAGCTGAACCACATTTACAATAGCCCCGTAATATAGATCATTGTCTTTCCCAACCGCTACCCCACTGTTTTGTGTTCTTCTTCCTTCATCTCGGGCCAATGAATGGAACTTTACACCGTTCACAAAACATCCGGGATAAATATAGTGTTTAATCGGTTTCCCTGCTAGCAAGTGCTTTGGCCATGACCACCCCCCCCCCCCCCCCCCCCCCCCCCGTGGTTTTCAGATTTTTGCAGATCAATCATCTGCGAAAATGGGCAAATATAAGGGTTTACTTTCTATAAACATGATCGATATGTATATATATTAAAAAATACCGAGACGTACGTACGTACCCATTGGAAGAAATAATCGGGAAACTTCTTCTTAACCATTTTCTCAATCCACGCCGAACTCTTGTTTTGATTTAACGCCTGAAGCCTCACCCTGTATGACATCATGTACGGCTTAACTTTGTCACAGTCTCGCAACACTACCCAATGTGCCTCAATAAGTTCTTCCCGTGTTAACAATTCCTTTAATACTCCTCTAAACGGTCGGACGACATTGGTGACGACAGAAAGATTGATGCGGGCACTGGGATCGGCGGCAGTGGGAGGTGGTGGATCTTTGAGGTACCTGTTGCAGTAAGTAACACACTCATGCATTAGGTATGTCTCTGCTATGGAGCCATCCGGGGCCGACCTGTTTTTGACGAATGACTTATACTGTCCAAGCTGTCTACAAAATCAAACGTACAATAAGAATAAGTACATATAGCTAGCTAGTAATCTCCAATGGAACAAATTATGAATCAAAAAACCTGTATAATTAATTAGTTGTACATACCTTTCTTGAGTATACATCCAAGTGTATTGGACCGGACCAGAAATGAGCACCTGCTCGGGCAGGTAGATCATTAGGTGAATCATGATGTCAAAGAAAGCAGGGGGAAAAATCCTCTCTAGTTTGCAAATGATGTGCAGTTGTGCACAATTTGTTGTTGCAATTCCACCACATCTGACTTCTTTAATTCTCTGGCGCATAACCTCTGCCACCATCTGCACAATGCCACTATTGGTTCTACGACGTCGCGAGGCAAATATGGTCGAATTACCACTGGAATCAGACGTTGTAGCATAACGTGATAGTCATGTGTCTTTAGACCAACGAACTTGTGTTGCACTTCGTCCACTGCTCCAGTTATAGTAGCTACATACATAGCCGAATAACGAACGCCCTTAAACCAGTGAAATACAGAACGTCTAAGTGTCGACTTCACTGTGTAAGGTGCAGCTGGCATCTTGTTGTACACTCCTTTCCTATCCTTCCTCAACCACAGGGGATGACGTAGATTCATTGATTCCAGATCTTTGCGGGTTTTGGGAGTATCTTTAGTCTTGAACTTAATACCGAGAATTGTTCACACCACGTTGTCGCACACATTCTTTTCTATGTGCATCGCGTCCAAGTTGTTCCTCAGCTTCAACTTCAACCAGTAAGGGAGTTCAAAGAATATATTCTTGTGATGCCTATAGCTGAGATCATGTGGAGGAATTGGATTGCATTTCTTTACATCCGCGTCATTGGTCAACACACCAAAGTCGAAATAGCTCAACCTCTCTAAAATCTCTTCGTCCGACCAACTACGGGGTTTAGGATTGTTCTCTACCGTCCCGTCAAAATGAGCTTCATCCTGTCGCCAGGGGTGGTCGTGAGGAAGCCATCTACGGTGACCCAAGTAACACACCTTCCCCGCGTGCTAACTAGAGTTCACGTCGTCCAAACATATATGACATCCATTATATCCTTTTGTCTTCGAGGCTGCCAACATCCCATACGCTGGAAAATCGCTGATCGTCCACATTACGGCAGCCCTCATCGTGAACATCGTTTCAGTGAATTTGTCATAAGTTGGGACTCCATTTTCCCACAACAGTTTCAGCTCGTCGATCAAAGGTCTGAGGTAGACATCTAAGCACTTCCCTGGAGATTTAGGACCTGGAATTAGTACAGTAAGGAAATTAAATTCCTTGTTCATGCACATCCACGGAGGCAAGTTGTACGACATCAGAATAACTGGCCAAGTACTGACGGCGGAGCTATTACTTCCCCAAGGATTGAATCCGTCTGTAGATAGGCCGAGTCTAACATTTCTAACCTCTGCAGCAAAGTCTCCAAATTCTCTGTTGAAATGTTTGAAACCCTCCCCATCCGCGGCGTGTCGCAGGACATCGTCATCTATTCGCTTTTCTGCGTACCATCGCATCGCCTCTGCTGTGTGTAGAGACATGTATAGGCGCTGCAATCTGGAAATCAAAGGAAAATATCGAACAACTTTCACAGGAATTCTCTTTTTCGAACTCTTCCTATTCACCTGGAATCTGCACTGGCCACATACGGGACAATAGTCCAAATCTTTATACTCTTTGTAAAATAGCACACAATCATTCGGACATGCGTCAATTATCCTGTACTTTAGGCCGAGGCTGCTCAAGATATTTCTAACCTTATAATGAGATTTAGGAAGATTATGATCATCAGGAAGCAACTTACATATTTGCTCCTGAATTTCGTCAAAAGCACTCACTGACATTTTGTGCTTCACTTTTATCTTCATTTGCTCCATCACATATTGCAACACATTCTCTCGACATCCAGGGAACACCGGGGTCTGCGCTTCAAGTAGCATCCGGTTGTACTTATCCATCTCACTAGTGTCAGTGGCCAAGCTAGTAGTGATACGCGCAAAACATGCATTCACGTTAACTTAAAAACACAGATTACGCGCATTGCAATTTAAACCCTTCTTTTGTCATTTGTAATATTGGCGAGTAGGGATCGTTCTTTATCCGGGGAATTAAGGGCGCATGCATGGTTTCGTTAATAAGCGGAAATGTAAATGTTTGGGGGGATTGGAAGTTGGTTGTTTAATCTACGAAATTAAAGTACAAAAACATGCAAACACAACTAAAACTCTTAAGCATCTAACATGTTTTACTCATAGACAAGTTTCAACAATCAAGAAACTTCAAGTCTAATTATGCTTGCTAAAAATAAGAAGTTACACTACTAATTACATGTGATCATCTCATCTTATTAACCATACCCTTTTCATGCATCAAACCTTTTTGTAAGTTACGAAATTCATAACTTCTAACTAAATACACATGCTTAATAATTGAGTAGGAATGCAACTTAGCGTATAAACATCCTAAACAACATACGATCATCGAAACATGCGAAAGAGAGGGACTTAGCGTATTTTCTAACACATGCATTCGAAGCTTTAAGATTGTATCAAACATGCATAAAAGGCTAGAAATCATAAACACATGTGATACGCGCAAAACATGCATTTAAAGTTAATGATCAGTAGACCTTAAAAACACCGATTACGCGCATTGCAATTTAAACCCTTCTTTTGTCATTTGTAATATTGGCGAGTAGGGATCGTTCTTTATCCGGGGAATTAAGGGCGCATGCATGGTTTCGTTATTAAGCGGAAATATAAAAGTTTGGGGGGATTGGAAATTGGTTATTTAATCTACGAAATTAAAGTACATAACATGCAAACACAACTAAAACTCTTAGGTATCTAACATGTTTTACTCATAGACAAGTTTCAACAATCAAGAAACTTAAAGTCTAATTATGCTTGCTAAAAATAAGAAGTTACACTACTAATTACATGTGATCAACTCATCTTATTAACCTACCCTTTTCATGCATCAAACCTTTTTTTAACTTGCGAAATTCATAACTTCTAACTAAATACACATGCTTAATAATTGTGTAGGAATGCAACTTAGCGTATAAACATCCTAAACAACTTACGATCATCGAAACATGCAAAAGAGAGGGACTTAGCGTATTTTCTAATACATGCATTCGAAGCTTTAAGATTGTATCAAACATGCATAAAAAGCTATAAATCACAAACACATGCATATTACAAATCGGTTTAGGCACATGAAACACAAATCTAAACTTGTTATTCATTTGATACACAAATCTAAACTTTCTAAACTTGTTATTCCAATACATCAAAAGATTCAAATACAAAGCTAAAGAAATGAGAGTGAAGATCATGGTTACACTTTTTGTCTTGAGTGCTTGATGAACTACGGTGGAGATGGACTTCCTTCACAAGGGACTTAGCGTATTGTGTTGGATGGAGGAGGCTTGATAGCTTCGGCTTGGAAGGAGTAACCTTGCTTGCTTCGGCTTGGAATGGTAAAGGATGTGCTTCGGCTTTGTAATGAACTTTGGAGTGTTTATGGTGGAAGAGTATTTGTGTAGAGCTTTGGCTTGTAAAATGAGAGATGCATAATATATGGCCAGCCTCCTTGTATTTATAGGGCAAGGATGTTGCTCTTCTCTCTTCCACCTTGCCTTGCTTCATTAAATGCAAGCAATGATCATTAAGGCAAGTCACCATGCAAGTCACCATGTGTGATGATCATTTGTGAACCCTAAGCAAGAGTCACCATGGCAAGTCACCATTTGTGAACCCTAAGCAAAGAGTCACCATGGCAAGTCACTCCCTTAGTCATCTTTTCATTAAATGCAAGCAAGAGTCACCAAAGTGAGTCATGGCTTGATATTGTTGACTTTTCCTCTTCCCCACTTTGCTTCCTAGCCGAACTAGATGGTAATGGGCTTGATAATGGGCCGAAACAAGAGTTGAGAATTCGGCCCACAATTTGCTTTGTGGCCCGGCCCATTTTCGGAGGTCCAAAATCGCAAAAATCGCAAAATCGCCGAAATTCCTCCGAATTGCGTCGATATTAATCTCCACCGTAATAAACTTCAAAATAACAATTTAAATAAGGAAAACATAAAACTAAGATAATAACATAGCTAAACGTAAAGGGAAATGCGTTAAGAAACGAGCATAAAATGCGTATATCAAATTCCCCCACACTTAGACTTTGCTAGTCCCTTAGCAAACACTAAGTTAAACTAAGACTCTCTAAGAATTTAAAACAAAAGAAAGAACAACTAAGCCCTTAGCTAAAATTTGTCTCAGAATTTGCATAAGTATATGGCGATGGCTCACATGAATTTCAACGTGTATGCTCAACGAATTCAAGAGATAATTGCGATATAATTTATGTAATGAACAAGTAAGACATAGAGAAAACAATGGTTATGTTATAGCTGTGCATGCTTTGAATAAAGGTTTAATCAACTCACAAGGATGCACTCATCATATTTTTCACTCATGAAAATGGTTCACTTAAAGTGTATATGAATTGAAATGAAAACCACATGAATAAAGTTTGATTACTTGCACAAATGAACCAAAACCATAAGCTTACTCATGCAACTTACTCTACTAATTGAAAGCTACTCATTTTAAGGATCATAAAGGACTTTTAGTGAGGTTGTAATGGGGTTAAGGCTAAGGCATTCGAAATTTAGATATGTGGTGATAAAAACGTTCCAACGACTTAGTCTAGCACCAAATTCGTCCTCCATCTCCACTCGAATGTTACCATGTATACTTCAATTTAAACTACCCTTTGAGCTTTTCGGACAGGACAAAGGCCATATTTGTTCTATTTTTAGGCCTTCAATTTATCGTAAACTCCAAATCCGCAAATAAGGGGGACGTTAATCCAATTGGTTTCTATTTTAGAACACAACATATTGCCATGAGAGATAATAATTTTTTCTTTTCATTCTCTCGAATATATTTTTTTCTTTTCTTTTTGGCAATCACATACTTTTTTTTTTAGCTATTTGGACAAGTCTTTCCCCTTACTCACATTAACTCTTCCAATCTTTCCTACCGAACCACCATCTTATGTGCTAGTTTCGAAAAATTCTCACCAAGTTTCCGGAACAAAGGTAAGGATATTCTATACTAGGGTAAGTGTTTAGGTATATATGGTGATGAAAGAAAAGCTTAACGTGGGCTCAATTGGTTTATCTAGGGGTGTCGCAACTTGTGCGTACAATTGGGATACATGGATATATGGCAATGTGGTGGAAAATCCTAAATGCCTTTAATCATTTCCAAAATCAAAGTATGTATCAACTTAAAAGCTTTGCAAATTGACATGAGTAAGTTCTAGTATTCTCTAGTTCATTAAAATCTATGGCAAGCAATTAAATGAGGCATATATAAGCTAGTAGCTACGAAATGGATGCATATTCACTCGAATAAAGAATAGATAGCTCAAAAGCTCACATAGGGTTCATATGATTAAAAACTTATTCAAGCATGCGATTTCTGTACCATGTTTTGCAATTCATATCTACTACATGTTAAAAACATATAGAATATCTCAATTAGCACAAGAATTCGATGCATGTGATTCATACGCCATATGTGTTCGTATTGATCCAATTTCATCATTGACTAGTTAAGGGCATCCTAAAGACTCTGAAAAACACTAATTTAGACACAATTAAATTGTAAACCCTTCCCCCACACTTAAACTTTACATTGCCCTCAATGTACTTAAAGTAAATGTATAGAATTAAACATGGAGTATAGGATCTACGAAACTTTTAATCTAATACGCAAAAAGCCATTAAATTAAATAAAAGGGGAGAAGAAAACAAATCTGTTGTCTCCCTATTGGGTCGCCTCCCAATGAGCGCTGGTTTTACGTCGTTAGCTTTGGACGTGATGCATTAGTTTGGTTTTGAAATGGCCGGTTCTTGGAGTTGCATCTCCTCCACGGTGTGCTCCACAAATGCCTCAAAATAGGGCTTCAAGCGATGGCCATTTACTTTGAACTCACTACCCTTGTCGATAGATCGAATGAGAACTGCTCCATGAGGTAGGACTTGAGAAACTATGAATGGCCCCATCCATCGAGAGCGAAGCTTTCCCGGAAAGAGCTTAAGTCTTGAATTGAAAAGCAATACTTTCTGCCCCGGTTCAAAACTCTTCCCGCGAATCATCTGATCGTGGATCTTTTTCGTCTTCTCTTTGTAGATCCACGCATTGTCGAAAGCATCATTTCTGATTTCTTCAAGTTCACAAAGTTGAAGCTTCCGATGCAAGCCTGCGGCATCTCGATCGATGTTGAATTTCTTCACGGCCCA
The DNA here is from genome assembly GCA_946800695.1 of Geum urbanum. Taxonomy (NCBI): domain Eukaryota; kingdom Viridiplantae; phylum Streptophyta; class Magnoliopsida; order Rosales; family Rosaceae; genus Geum; species Geum urbanum. The sequence goes on along the minus strand of OX327017.1, from coordinate 12,109,339 downwards.
CCATGCCTTGTGCTCTAGTTCAACCGGAAGATGGCACGCCTTCCCATAAATTAATCGGAAAGGGGACATACCGATGGGGGTCTTGTAGGCAGTCCTGTAAGCCCACAATGCATCGTCTAAGCATTGACTCCAATCTTTCCGGTTGGGGCGGACGGTTCGCTCCAAGATCTTCTTTATCTCACGGTTGGAAACTTCAGCCATTCCATTGGTTTGAGGGTGGTATGGTGTGGAAACCTTATGTTTGACGCCATACTTCCTCATTAGTGCTTCCACCGTGCGGTTGCAAAAGTGACTTCCTCCATCGCTGATTAGAACGCGTGGCATTCCAAATCTACTGAAAATGTTAGTTCGTAGGAAATCTGCAACAACTCGCGAATCATTAGTACGGGTGGCCTTTGCCTCCACCCATTTAGAAACATAATCTACTGCGAGTAAGATGTAAGTAAAACCATTGGAGGGAGGAAATGGTCCCATAAAGTCAATACCCCACACATCAAAAATTTCAACATTAAATATGTAGTGTTGTGGCATTTGATCTTTAGGTCCTAAATTACCGAATCTTTGGCACTTATCACTTGTAGCGCAATATGCATGAGCATCGCGAAATAAACTAGGCCAAAAGAAACCGCAATCTAAAATTTTAAGGGCTGTCCTCCTAGAACCAAAGTGTCCCCCACATGCTTCATTGTGACAAAAGTCTAAAATAGGCTTGAATTCACTATCCGGGATACATCTCCTAATTACTAAATCGGAGCATTGTTTCCACAAATAAGGCTCATCCCAGATAAATGTTCTAGCATTATGCTTAAGTTTGTCACGTTGAAATTTATGCATGGTAGACGGAAACTCACCGGTAACTAAATAATTAACGATATCGGCATACCAAGGAGTTTCCGAAGTAGTTACCTCAATTCCGAAGAGTTTTTCATCCGGAAAAGTTTCTTCAATCTCGACAGGCTCATGGTCACCTATCAAACGTGATAGGTGGTCAGCGACGACGTTTTCTACTCCCTTCTTATCCTTGATTTCTATGTTGAATTCTTGGAGTAGAAGTATCCATCTGATAAGCCGTGGTTTTGCGTCCTTCTTGAGCATTAGATACTTCAAAGCTGCATGGTCGGTAAACACAGTTACTTTAGTTTGAAGTAAATAAGATCGAAATTTATCTAAAGCGAAAACCACGGCAAGAAACTCCTTCTCGGTTGTAGTATAATTTCTTTGTGCTTCATCAAGTGTCCGAGAAGAGTAATAGATTACGCAAGGCTTCTTGTCCTTCCGCTGACCCAAGACGGCTCCTACGGCATAATCCGAGGCGTCGCACATGAGTTCAAATGGCAGAGACCAATCAGGGCTGCATAAAAATAGGAGCGCTCGTAAGAAGCTCCTTCAACTTGTTGAAGGCAGCGTTGCATTCTTCATCAAAGACGAACGGGGTCTCCTTTTGCAGCAGTTTACACAAGGGGCGAGAGATGTGGGAAAAGTCCTTGATAAACCTACGATAAAATCCTGCGTGTCCAAGAAATGAACGAATCTCTCTAACCGAAGTTGGAGAGGGTAAGTGACGCACAAGATCTACTTTAGATTTATCTACTTCTAACCCTTTTTCAAAGATAATATGACCTAACACTATCCCTTGCGTAACCATGAAATGGCACTTCTCCCAATTAAGCACCAAGTTCGTTTCAACGCATCTTTTTAAAATAGTTTCTAGATTGTTTAAGCATGCATCAAAATCATTCCCGAATACACTAAAGTCGTCCATGAATACTTCAATAATGTTTTCAATGTACTCGGAGAAAATTGAGAGCATGCAACGTTGAAATGTACCTGGTGCGTTACACAGTCCAAATGGCATGCGGCGATATGCAAACGTTCCGAACGGGCACGTGAACGTTGTCTTTTCTTGATCCTCCTCCGCAATGCTAATTTGGTTGTAGCCGGAGTATCCGTCGAGAAAACAATAAAATGCATGGCCGGCTAATCTTTCCAGCATTTGGTCGATGAATGGTAAGGGAAAATGATCCTTGCGGGTCGCGGCGTTGAGCTTCCGGTAATCAATGCACACTCGGTGTCCAGTGATCGTCCGTTGTGGCACAAGCTCATTTTCCAGATTCTCGACGACGGTTATTCCCGATTTCTTGGGTACTACCTGCACTGGGGAAACCCAACGGCTATCAGAAATAGGGTAAATAACTCCACAGTCCATGAGTTTAATTACCTCCTTTTTTACCACCTCCATCATCGGAGGGTGGAGCCGACGTTGTGCTTCCCGCGTAGGCTTGGTGCCTTCTTCAAGGAAAATCCTATGCACACAAGTTGCTGGATTTATTCCCTTGATGTCCGCAAGTGTCCAGCCTATTGCGGGCTTGTACCGTTTGAGCACACTCACGAGCTTCTCCTCCTGTTCCTCTTCTAGCGCGGACGAAATAATGACCGCTAAAGTTTCATTCTCGCCCAAGTACGCATACTTAAGATGGTCCGGTAGTAGCTTGAGTTCTAAAACGGGAGCTTCTACAATGGAAGGAACCATTTTATTAGTACCAAAAGTAATTGGTATAGGAGGAGAAAAGCTTACTTTCCGTGGTGCGGCATTTAGGGCCATGGCCATGTCTTGGATTCGAGGTTCAAGCTCTAGTAAGGCCTCGAGAAGGCCGTCATGTCCAAGTTGAATGGCCATGTCGAGTTCATCCTCGTTGATGGTGTCGAGGTAACCTTGTGCTAAGGTATCCACAGGATCGTATGTCGAAATGGCAGCTACGCTCGACATTGGAAACTTCATCCCGTCCAGGATGTTGAACTCGATTCTTTCTCCATCAATCTCCATGGAGAAAGTGCCTTGGAAAACATCAATCTTCGTCCTCGCAGTCCGCATGAAAGGTCGCCCAAGTAGCAATGGCGTGGTGTTCAGTGGACTCTCTTCCATGTCAACTATGTAGAAATCGGCTGGGAATATCAAGTTGTTGACTTGTACGAGAACGTCTTCTACGTATCCCCTCGGATACTTGTGGGTGCGATCGGCTAACTGGATGACAACACCATCTTGCTTGAGATCTCCAAGCTCCATCGATTCGAAAAGATAGTATGGCATGACGTTGATGGAGGCTCCAAGATCAAGCATCACATCTTGGAAATGGGTGGCACCGATTACGCAAGGAACTGCAAAGCTCCCTGGGTCCTTCAGTTTTGGGGGTAGCCGACGCTGCAAAACCGCCGAAACGGTTGCGTTCACCTTCACGACCTCCTTCTCTCGAGTTTGTCTCCTCTGAGTGCATAATTCTTTCAGAAACTTGGCGTATATAGGCACTTGCTTTATGCACTCGATCAAGGGCAAATTCACTTGCACCTTTCGGAAGATGTCCAGGATATCTTCATATTGGGCATCCTTCTTCTTTGATTTTGCTAATCTGCTTGGGAAAGGTGCAACAGCAAACGGAGAATTAGTAATCACCGTATTTGAAGGAATAGGGCTTTTACCTTTGATTGGGGTAGGTTGTGGAGGTGATTGTGCCTTGGTGACAGTAGGCGTCACCTTCTGTTTTTCGGCCTCTTGAGTAGCCGGATCGATCTCATCTTCTTCTTCGTTGGTGATGTCCTCAATGGTGACTTCATCAAGATGAGATCGCTTGGTCTTTGGTTCCTCAAGTATCTTCCCACTCCTTGTGACTATAGCATTCACGTTTCTTTGATTTGGAGTGGTTTGAGGTGGAAGCCGACCGGTTTCCTTGATTTGGCCCATGAAATCAACAAGCTGGCCAAGCTGCTTCTTCACTTCGGTGATGTCGCGGCCATGTGAGTCAAGTGTCTCCTTTGTCTTCGATTGTCCGTCGAGGAGAACTTGAGTTGAGGCCGAAAGTTGCGACAACATCTTGTCGTAATCCGGATTGGTGAAGGGTTGTGATGACGAACCATGCTGCATCGGTGGTCGTGGTTGAAATGGAGGGCGTTGGTAGCTTTGTTGAGGTTGAGATGCTGGAGGGTTCAAAGTTCCCTCGTTGCTGCTCCATCTAAAACCTGGATGATCACGGTTGACATAGTTGTTGTAGTTGTTATACCTTTGTCCTCCCTGATATCCGCCGATGGCGTTAGCGTGCTCCGGCTCGCTTGCCTGCTCCTGCGCTTGAGGGCATTGGTCATTGTGGTGACCGTGTGTTTGACATATGCCGCAAACAGGCCGTTGAGTTGCCTTCGCTCTTGTCGTCTCGAGTTCTAACACCTTCTCTAGCATATGAGCTAGTTTGTCGTACTTCTCGTCCGCGTCGGTTGTTGAACTCGCCTCACCGACTGCTCGTCGGTTGGACATTCCATATTGTGCATCATTATTCGCCCGATTCTCTAGAAGAGCTCTAGCTTCGGTTTCGGTTAAGTCCATGAATGCACCGGTGGCTGCTGCATCCAGCAATTCCCTATCGATCGGCTTGAGACCATCGTAAAAGTAATTCATCAGATTGGTCTCGGAGAATCCATGCGATGGGCAAGTGGCACACAAAACTTTGAATCGGTCGTAGTATTGGCCGAAGGTCTCGTCCGGTTTCTGTGTGATGCCAGTGATTTGCTTTCTCAAGACGGTGATCTTTGAGGCCGGGAAGTACTTCGCTAGGAACATATCCGCAAGTTGCTTCCATGAGGTAATATGGTTCGGCGGTAGTTCCATTAGCCAAGACTCGGCCCTGTCGACTAGGGTGAATGGAAATGCCTTTAGCTTGAAGAGCTCCGTATCAGCATCAGATGGCTTCATGCTGTTGCAAAGAAATTGGAATTGTTTGAGATGCTTGTTCGGATCTTCATTGGAAAGTCCGTGGAAAATGGGTAGTCGGTGGAGGAAGCCACTCTTTAGCTCGATATCCTTCATGTTTTCCTCCGGTTGTGGAAAAGCAATGCTCGAATGCCCGCTGCTCCATTCGGTTGAGCAGGTGCGCTGGCGAAGAGATTGTCCTGCATTGGCCATGTTGACTTCTTGTGCTTCTGCTTCTGAGTTGTGGTCGGTTGATGAGGCTAAAGTATGTTCGAATGATGAATGTGAAGACTCGGAAACTTCTTCGAGGATGGGATGATCCAGGATGTCAGCTCTAAGTCTCGCTAGTCTTTCTGTGAGTTCCTCAAACGTGGTTCTAGATGGTCCTGGATTCTGATCGGACATTCATTAGCCTGACATCCACCAAAGACCAAGTGTTAGTATCAACAAATAATTTTTGGATGTATATAGGAATACTAACCAAAATTGTAATGCATATTTAGAAAACAAGGTGATAACAAATAAAATAGTAAAACTATCAAAGCATACTATAAATACACACAAATACTTAAAAACTACTAATACACACAAAATTTATACAAAATTTATAATAGTTAAGACACTATATGTATTTTACTAAGTAATGCAATTGATTTAATCAATTTTAGGGGCTATGCACATGAATAAACTAAGACACATGTTTTCTGCAAATTAACACTATATAATGCTAAACCTAAAAATTTAGTTAGAACATATATAAACAAGGTTGAAATACAAGCAAACCATAATTCACATTGAATTTATGCACCACACATTTTCTTGCAATAAAATGCATTAAACAATAATCCTACGTGAAAGATGGAGTGAATGCATAAGAGAAAACGTTAGAACCTGCAGAAAACAAACGAGTTACGTGTTTAAAATATGAATGAAAAGAATGACCTCTTCTTCGATCTTATGCCCCTAACTTCACTTAGGTTAGGGTACTCGGTAGTGAAATCCGAGTATCATAAAACCTTAGAGAGGTTATGCAAGCTAAGTAACGGTTGTTAGTCCTTTACAGTTTTTAATGCACAAATAAACACAAAAATTTGACTAAGTTTTATTTATTTCCTTTGGTCCCGATGGTACGCGGTGCAGAGGCTCTCAACTGTGCAATGGGTCTCGTTCATCCGAAGATGAAGTCTGATTCCGAGAGGTCTAAGCATGCATAATCCGATATACCATCTATTTAAAGGATTATGTCGTATTTATTGGGTTCGTATATTTATCCGTATTCGTATGTACTTATGATTTACAGAGAGTACGCGAAATGATCATTCGGTAAATTTCTTGGACGTGCGGCCCGCGCGAAAATATATACCGACTACAATTCAGCTTAGTTACGTTTAGAAATGGTTAGTAGGAATAGAGATAACGCGAGAGGTAAGGACTAATATTTAGATCGAATGAGAACTGCTCCATGAGGTAGAACTTGAGAAACTATGAATGGCCCCATCCATCGAGAGCGAAGCTTTCCCGGAAAGAGCTTAAGTCTTGAATTGAAAAGCAATACTTTCTGCCCAGGTTCAAAACTCTTCCCGCGAATCATCTGATCGTGGATCTTTTTCGTCTTCTCTTTGTAAATCCACGCATTGTCGAAAGCATCATTTCTGATTTCTTCTAGTTCACATAGTTGTAGCTTCCGATGCAAGCCTGCGGCATCTCGATCGATGTTGAATTTCTTCACAGCCCACCATGCCTTGTGCTCCAATTCAACCGGAAGATGGCACGTCTTCCCATAAATTAATCGGAAAGGTGACATACCAATGGGGGTCTTGTAGGCAGTCCTGTAAGCCCACAATGCATCGTCTAAGCATTGACTCCAATCTTTCCGGTTTGGGCGAACGGTTCGCTCCAAAATCTTCTTGATTTCACGGTTGGAAACTTCAGCCATTCCATTGGTTTGAGGGTGGTATGGTGTGGAAACCTTGTGTTTTACGCCATACTTCCTCATTAGTGCTTCCACCGTGCGGTTGCAAAAGTGACTTCCTCCATCGCTGATTAGAACGCGTGGCATTCCAAATCTACTGAAAATGTTAGTTCGTAGGAAATCTGCAACAACTCGCGAATCATTAGTACGGGTGGCCTTTGCCTCCACCCATTTAGAAACATAATCTACTGCGAGTAAGATATAAGTAAAACCATTGGAGGGAGGAAATGGTCCCATGAAATCAATACCCCAAACATCAAAAATTTCAACATTAAATATGTAGTGCTGTGGCATTTGATCTCTAGGGCCTAAATTACCGAATCTCTGGCACTTATCACATGCAGCACAATATGCATGAGCATCGCGAAATAAACTAGGCCAAAAGAAACCGCAATCTAAAATCTTAAGGGCTGTCCTCCTAGAACCAAAGTGTCCCCCACATGCTTCATTGTGACAAAATTCTAAAATAGGCTTAAACTCACTATCCGGGATACATCTCCTAATTACTAAATCGGAGCATTGTTTCCATAAATAAGGCTCATCCCAGATAAAGGTTCTAGCATTATGCTTAAGTTTGTCACGTTGAAATTTATGCATGATAGATGGAAACTCACCGGTAACTAAGTAATTTACGATATCTGCATACCAAGGAGTTTCCGAAGTAGTTACCTCAATTCCGAAGAGTTTTTCATCTGGAAAAGTTTCTTCAATCTCGACAGGCTCATGGTCACCTATTAAACGTGATAGGTGGTCAGCGACGACGTTTTCTACTCCCTTCTTGTCCTTGATTTCGATGTTGAATTCTTGGAGTAGAAGTATCCATCTGATAAGTCGTGGTTTTGCGTCCTTCTTGAGCATTAGATACTTCAAAGCTGCATGATCGGTAAACACAGTTACTTTAGTTTGAAGTAAATAAGATCGAAATTTATTTAAAGCAAAAACCACGGCAAGAAACTCCTTCTCGGTGGTAGTATAATTTCTTTGCGCTTCATCAAGCGTCCGAGAGGCGTAATAGATTACGCAAGGCTTCTTGTCCTTCCGCTGACCCAAGACGGCTCCTACGGCATAATCCGAGGCGTCGCACATGAGTTCAAATGGCAGAGTCCAATCAGGGCTGCACAAAATAGGAGCGCTCGTGAGAAGCTCCTTCAACTTGTTGAAGGCAGCGTTGCATTCTTCATCAAAGACGAACGGGGTCTCCTTTTGCAGCAATTTACACAACGGGCGCGAGATGTGGGAAAAGTCTTTGATAAACCTACGATAAAATCCTGCGTGTCCAAGAAATGAACGAATCTCTCTAACCGAAGTTGGAGAGGGTAAGTGACGCACAAGATCTACTTTAGATTTATCAACTTCTAACCCTTTTTCCGAAATAATATGACCTAACACTATCCCTTGCGTAACCATGAAATGGCACTTCTCCCAATTAAGCACCAAGTTCGTTTCAACGCATCTTTGTAAAATTGTTTCTAAATTGTTTAAGCATGCATCAAAATCACTCCCAAATACACTAAAGTCGTCCATGAATACTTCAATAATTTTTTCAATGTATTCGGAGAAAATTGAGAGCATGCAACGTTGAAATGTACCTGGTGCATTACACAGTCCAAATGGCATGCGGCGATAGGCAAACGTTCCGAAAGGGCACGTGAACGTTGTCTTTTCTTGATCCTCCTCCGCAATGCTAATTTGGTTGTAGCCGGAATATCCGTCGAGAAAACAATAAAATGCATGGCCGGCTAATCTTTCCAGCATTTGGTCGATGAATGGTAAGGGAAAATGATCCTTGCGGGTTGCAGCGTTTAGCTTCCGGTAATCAATGCACACTCGGTGTCCAGTGATCGTCCGTTGTGGCACAAGTTCATTTTCCAGATTCTCGACGACGGTAATTCCCGATTTCTTAGGTACTACCTGCACTGGGGAAACCCAACGGCTATCAGAAATAGGGTAAATAACTCCACAGTCCATGAGTTTAATTACCTCCTTTTTTACCACCTCCATCATCGGAGGGTGGAGCCGACGTTGCGCTTCCCGCGTAGGCTTGGTGCCTTCTTCAAGGAAAATCCTATGCACACATGTTGCTGGATTTATTCCCTTGATGTCCGCAAGTGTCCAGCCTATTGCGGGTTTGTATCGTTTGAGCACACTTACGAGCTTCTCCTCCTGTTCCACTTCTAGCGCGGACGAAATAATGACAAGTAAAGTTTCATTCTCGCCCAAGTACGCATACTTAAGATGGTCCGGTAGTAGCTTGAGTTCTAAAACTGGAGCTTCTACGATGGAAGGAACCATTTTATTAGTACCAAAAGTAATTGGTAAAGGAGGAGAAAAGCTTACTTTTCGTGGTGCCGCATTTAGGGCCATGGCCATGTCTTGAATACGAGGTTCAAGCTCTAGTAAGGCTTCGAGAAGGCCGTCATGCCCAAGTTGAATGGCCATGTCGAGTTCATCCTCATTGATGGTGTCGAGGTAGCCTTGTGCTAAGGTATCCACGGGATCGTATGTCGAAATGGCAGCTACGCTCGACATTGGAAACTTCATCCCGTCCAGGATGTTGAACTCGATTCTTTCTCCATCAATCTCCATGGAGAAAGTGCCTTGAAACACATCAATCTTCGTTCTCGCAGTCCGCATGAAAGGTCGCCCAAGTAGTAGCGGCGTGGTGTTCAGTGGACTCTCTTCCATGTCAACTATATAGAAATCGGCAGGGAATATCAAGTTGTTGACTTGCACGAGAACGTCTTCTACGTATCCCCTCGGATACTTGTGTGTGCGATCGGCTAATTGGATGACAACACCATCTTGCTTGAGATCTCCAAGCTCCATCGATTCGAATAGATAGTAAGGCATGACGTTGATGGAAGCTCCGAGATCAAGCATCACGTCTTGGAAGTGGGTGTCACCGATTACGCAAGGAACTGCAAAGCTCCCTGGGTCCTTCAGTTTTGGGGGTAGCCGACGCTGCAAAACCGCCGAAACGGTTGCGTTCACCTTTACAACCTCCTTCTCTCGAGTTTGCCTCCTCTGTGTGCATAATTCTTTGAGAAACTTCGCGTATATCGGCACCTGTTTTATGCACTCGATCAAGGGCAAATTCACTTGCACCTTTCGGAAGATGTCCAAAATATCTTCATATTGGGCGTCCTTCTTCTTCGATTTTGATAATCTGCTAGGGAAAGGTGCAACAGCAAACGGAGAATTAGTAATAACCGTATTTGAAGGAATATGGTTTTTACCTTTGATTGGGGTAGGTTGTGGAGGTGATTGTGCCTTGGTGACATTAGGCGTCACCTTCTGTTTCTCGGCCTCTTGAATTGCCGGATCGATCTCATCTTCTTCTTCGTTGGTGATGTCCTCGATGGTGACTTCATCAAGATGAGATCGCTTGGTCTTTGGTTCCTCAAGTATCTTCCCACTCCTTGTGACTATAGCATTCACGTTTCTTTGATTTGGAGTGGTTTGAGGTGGAAGCCGACCGGTTTCCTTGATTTGGCCCATGAAATCAACAAGCTGGCCAAGCTGCTTCTTCACTTCGGTGATGTCGCGGCCATGTGAGTCAAGTGTCTCCTTTGTCTTCGATTGTCCGTCGAGGAGAACTTGAGTGGAGGCCGAAAGTTGCGACAACATCTTGTCGTAATCCGGGTTGGTGAAGGATTGCGAAGACGAACCCTGCTGCATCGGTGGCCTTGGTTGAAATGGAGGGCGTTGGTAGCTTTGTTGAGGTGCTGGAGGGTTCAAAGTTCCCTCGTTGCTGCTCCATCTAAAACCCGGATGATCACGGTTAACATAGTTGTTATAATTGTTATACCGTTGTCCTCCCTGATATCCGCCGATGGCGTTAGCGTGCTCCGGCTCGCTTGCTTGTTCCGGCACTTGAGGGCACTGGTCATTGTGGTGACCTTGTGTTTGACATATGCCACAAACAGGCCGTTGAGTTGCCTTCGCTCTTGTCGTCTCGAGTTCTAAAACCTTCTCTAGCATATGAGCTAGTTTGTCGTACTTTTCGTCCGCGTCGGTTGTAGAACTCGCTTCACCGACTGCTCGTCTGTTGGACATTCCATATTGTGCATCATTATTGGCCCGATTCTCAAGGAGAGTTCTGGCTTCGATTTCGGTTAAGTCCATGAATGCACCTGTAGCTGCTGCATCTAGCAATTCCCTATCGATCGGCTTGAGACCATCGTAAAAGTAATTCATGAGATTAGTCTCGGAAAATCCATGCGATGGGCAAGTGGCACACAAAACTTTGAATCGGTCGTAATATTGGCCGAAGGTCTCGTCCGGTTTCTGTGTGATGCCAGTGATTTGCTTTCTCAAGACGGTGATCTTTGAGGCCGGGAAGTACTTTGCTAGGAACATGTCCGCAAGTTGCTTCCATGAGGTAATATGGTTCGGCGGTAGTTCCATAAGCCAAGACTCGGCCCTGTCGACTAGGGTGAATGGGAATGCCTTTAGTTTGAAGAGCTCCGTATCAGCATCGGATGGCTTCATGCTGTTACAAACAAATTGGAATTGTTTGAGATGCTTGTTCGGATCTTCATTGGAAAGTCCGTGAAAAATGGGTAGTCGGTGGAGGAAGCCACTCTTTAGCTCGATATCCTTCATGTTTTCCTCCGGTTGTGGAAAAGCAATGCTCGAAGGCCCGCTGCTCCATTCTGTTGAGCAGGTGCGCTGACGAAGAGATTGTCCTGCATTGGCCATGTTGATTTCTTGTGCTTCTGCTTCTGAATTGTGGTCGGTTGATGAGGCTAAAGTATGGTCGGTTGATGAATGTGAAAACTCGGAACCTTCCTCGATGATGGGATGATCCAGGATGTCTGTTTGAGCTTTAAGTCTCGCTATTCTCTCTGCGATCTCCTCAAAGTTTGTTCTAGATGGTCCAGGATTCTGATCGGACATTCATTAGCCTGAGCATCCACCAAAGACCAAGTGTTAGTATCAACAAATTTGAGATGAATATAGGAATACTAACCAAAATCGTAAGACATATTTAGAAAACAAAGCAATAACAAATAGTAAAACTATCAAAGCATACTATAAATACTCACAAATACTTAAAAACTACTAATAACACACAAAAGTTATAATACTTAAGACACTAAATGTAATTTACTAAGTAATGCAAATGATTTAATCAATTTTATGGGCTATGCAAAAGAATGTAATAAACTAAGACACATGTTTTCTGCAAATTAAAACTATATAATGCTAAACCCAAGAATTTAGTTAGAACATATATAAACAAAGTTCAAATACAAGCAAACAATAATTCACATCGAATTTATGCATCACACATTTTTTTTCAATAAAATGCATTAAACAACAATCCTACGTGAAAGATGGAGTGCATGCATAAGAGAAAACGTTAGAACCTGCAGAAAACACACGAGTTACGTGCTAAAAAAAATGAATGCAAGGAATGACCTCTTCTTCGATCTTATGTCCCTAACTTCACTTAGGTTAGGGTACTCGGTAGTGAAATCCGAGTATCATAAAGCCTAAAAAGAGGTTATGTAAGCTAAGTAACGTTTGTTAGTCCTTTACAGTTTTTAATGCACAAACAAACACAAAAATTTGACTAAGTTTTATTTATTTCCTTTGGCCCCGATGGTACGTGGTGCAGAGGCTCTCGACTGTGCAATGGGTCTCGTTCATCCGAAGATGAAGTCTGATTCCAGGAGGTCTAAGCATGCATAATCCGATATACCATCTATTTAAAGGATTTATGTCGTATTTACTAAGTTTTGTATTTATCCGTATTCATATGAACTTATGATTTACAGAGAGTACTCGAAATGATCATTCGGTAAATTTCTTGGACGTGCGGCCCGCGCGAAAATATATACCGACTACAATTCAGCTTAGTTACGTTTAGAAATGGTTAGTAGGAATAGAGATAACGCGAGAGGTAAGGACTAATATTTAGAACAACCCGAGGCTTACTCGTAAGAGTATATACTCCAATGTTGTTCCTAGAGACACCCCGAGGCTAACCAGTTACGGTATATACTCCAATGGTGTTCTATTGCTTAGATCCGAAACCCGGCACCAATCATAAACCCATTCACCATATCCAACAATCAGCCAAATTTGTGAGATAGTATATAATCTCAAGTTCTTAGTAAACTCCGCCCACAACCTCGTGCCCATAACTTCACTTAGGTTATGGCGTGTGGTGATGAAATCCACACATCACGAAGGGTTAAGGAGATAAACCAGAAAAAGAGGCACCACCTATTCCAAAGAACGAAACCTTATAACCAATACTCGTGCTCAATGTAAATCAATTTAAGTACGTCTACGTTTTGATTGCGCCTATTATTTAAAAGGAATACACGACTTAGTTATTGAATAAATCTCTTGTCCGTGCGGCCCGCGCGAAAATGTATACCAACTATCGTTAATCCTCGTAATTGTTGGAAATGACCAGTTGGGATAGATGTAACGCGAGAGGTGAGAACTAATTTCTGGGAACAACCTGAGGCTAACTCGTAAGAGTATATACTCCAATGTTGTTCTTAGAAACACCCCGAGGCTTACTCGTAAGAGTATGTACTCCATTGGTGTTCTGTTTTCTTAGTTCAAAACCCGTCACCAATCATAACCCTTCTAGACATCATAACCAACTCTTACTCGAAATCACAAGATAGTATACAATCTCAAGTGTTTGTAAACTCCGCCCACAACCTCGTGTCCATAACTTCACTTAGGTTATGGCGTGTGGTGATGAAATCCACACATCACGAAGGGTTAAGGAGATAGACAAACAAAAGAGGCACCACCTATTCCATAGAGATTTATTTAATAACTAAGTGCTAGTACTCAAATTAAATCAAAGACTATCCTTTAACATGAAAATGAATTATGCAAGTGTAAAATAAACTAAGTATGAATAAATTCGTATAAGTAAAAGTATGCATTGTAAATATGTATGTAAATTTCTTTAAGTATAAACAAGAATGAACAAGTATGTACTTCGAAAAATTATAGACATGCTTTTAATCACAAATGTACAACGAAATCATACAAAAACATTCTAACTCCCCGGCAACGGCGCCAAAAATTGATACGCGCAAAACATGCATTCACGTTAACTTAAAAACACAGATTACGCGCATTGCAATTTAAACCCTTCTTTTGTCATTTGTAATATTGGCGAGTAGGGATCGTTCTTTATCCGGGGAATTAAGGGCGCATGCATGGTTTCGTTAATAAGCGGAAATGTAAATGTTTGGGGGGATTGGAAGTTGGTTGTTTAATCTACGAAATTAAAGTACAAAAACATGCAAACACAACTAAAACTCTTAAGCATCTAACATGTTTTACTCATAGACAAGTTTCAACAATCAAGAAACTTCAAGTCTAATTATGCTTGCTAAAAATAAGAAGTTACACTACTAATTACATGTGATCATCTCATCTTATTAACCATACCCTTTTCATGCATCAAACCTTTTTGTAAGTTACGAAATTCATAACTTCTAACTAAATACACATGCTTAATAATTGAGTAGGAATGCAACTTAGCATATAAACATCCTAAACAACATACGATCATCGAAACATGCGAAAGAGAGGGACTTAGCGTATTTTCTAACACATGCATTCGAAGCTTTAAGATTGTATCAAACATGCATAAAAGGCTAGAAATCATAAACACATGCATATTACAAATCGGTTTAAACACATAAAACACAAATCTAAACTTGTTCTTCATTTGATACACAAATCTAAACTTGTTATTCCAATACATCAAAAGATTCAAATACAAAGCTAAAGAAATGAAAGTGAAGATCATGGTTACACTTTTTGTCTTGAGTGCTTGATGAACTACGGTGGAGATGGCTTTCCTTCACAAGGGACTTAGCGTATTGTGAGGGATGGAGGATGATAGCTTCGGCTTGGAGGAGGAGATGGATGCTTCGGTTTGGAATGGAGGAGATGGATGCTTCGGCTTTGTGTGAACCTTCAAGTGTTTAATGGTGGAGGAGTATTTGTGTAGAGCTTTGGCTTAGTAAAATGAGTGATGCCTTGAATGGTTCGGCCTCCCTTGGTATTTATAGGCAAGGATGTTTGCCTTCTCTCTTCCACCTTGCCTCCTTCCATTAAATGTAAGCAATGATCAATATGGCAAGTCACACACTTAGTCACCATGTGTGATCATCACAAAGCAAGAGTCACCATGTGTAGTCACCATTTGGGAACCCTAAGCAAGAGTCACCATGCTAGTCACCATGGCAAGTCATCTTTTCATTTAATGCAAGCAAGAGTCACCAAAATGAGTCACTAGCTTGATATTGTTGACTTTTCCTCTTCCCCACTTTGCTTCCTAGCCGAATTGAATGTGTTTGGGCCATATAATGGGCCGAAATAAAAGTTGAGAATTCGGCCCACAATTTGCTTTTTGGGCCGGCCCATTTTCGGAGGTCCAAAATCGCAAAAATCGCAAAATCGCCGAAATTCCTCCGAATTGCGTCGTTATTAATCTCCACCGTAAATATCTTCAAAATAACATATTAATTAAGAAAAACATAAAAACTAAGATTATAACATAGCTAAACGAAAAGGGAAATGCGTTAAGAAACGAGCATAAAATGCGTATATCAAGTAGCGGGGAATGTGTCATCATGCTCATGAGTGGCACTGTAACCTCCGTCTTGGTGTTGGTGTCCACCATGAATAAATCCCGGAAACGCATCATGGACCAAATCTGCAGTTGGGTTGCAAGCTGGGGGTCCGGCACCACTGCCGCTGGATGAGGCACCCTGGTAACTGTACCTGGAGCTGAAGTCTGCTGAGCTGAACTCTACTGCTTCACCATGCTCGCTCCATGTAGTGTAACTCCACATCATACCATTTTCGTACAGGTGTTGCACTATAACATTAACCTCCACATACTGACAATTAAGACATTTCTGGCACGGACACCTGAAACGCTTCTTTCCCTGACCATGTTCTATCGCAAAATTCACAAATTCGCTAATTCCATCCATATACCGGACATCACATCAATTCTTCAACTTCATCCAACTCTTGTCCATACTGCTACAAAATATTATAATTAATTAATTATTACATATATTTAGTCCATTAATTTACGCTTAATTATACGTACTCGATCTACATCCATCAATTACATAATTTAATATCTGTAGCTAACATCCATGCATGTATATATGTACGTTTTAACTAAATATATATTAAGCAAATTTTAACTGCGTACGTACCTGCTAGCCTGCTTCTCGATATCAGTTAAGCTAGCTAGCTAGTCAGCGGAGATCCTTTTCCTTCTTCTTCGATCTTTAATTAAACTTTCCCGCGGGAGAGGAAGAGAGTTTGGCATCGGGCATATATAATGCTTCACTTAGACGACGGAGGTGTCGGTACGTCGTCTAAGTGGACATTACTCGGACCACTGCGTGTCGGTCTGTTGTCCAGGTGAGCACCTGGACGACGGAGAATACCATCTCCATCGTCCAGGTTCCCACCTGGACCACGGAGGCTTCTCCGTTGTCCAGGTCAGAACCTGAACGACGGAGAATATCATCTCCATCGTCCAGGTGTTACTTGGACGACGGAGAATTCTCCGTCGTCTAAGTGTCACTTGGACCACGGAACAATTACATATCCGTGGTCTAAGTGATGTTTTCTTGTAGTGTAGATGATTAAGTTGTTGCCCTCTTCGTTTACAATTTAAAAGCATGTCTATGTATTTTAGGTTGAAGATTAAGAATTTCGTTGACACTAAATAAATATGAGCATGAATTGGCTAGGTGGATATAATGTGTCGATCACTTGTAAATATATTAGTTAGTATTTTATTTTCGGTCTAGGAAGCATGTTTAGGGTTCTTTGTTCTTGTTTGTTTTCTACTTGTCTATGAGTGAAGCATGATAGAACCTAGGATTTCTTAATATGTTTGCTTACCAATTTCTATTCTTATTTTCGTAGTTAATTAAACCAAACTTTCAAACCCCCAATACATTTAAATTTCTGTTTATAAAGATAGTCATGCATGCACCCTCAATCCCCGGTTAAGAACGATACCTTATTTACCAATGCTACATCTACAACAAAGGGTTTTAATTGTTGTGTCTTTTCTGATTATTAAGTTTTTAATTTAGTAGATAGTTTTGGGCATATCATAATGAGATTTGAGTTTGATAAAATGCACAAAAAATTTTCACCACATATATTATGATTAATTACAAGTTGATGAACTTCTACGTGAGATGAACGCTAATCAGATTCCGGAATCTCATTTTATCCTCAAGATCGCCAGGTTTTGACTGTTTTGGGAGAGTAATGAGATTTGAATGAGATAAAATGGACCAAAATGATTCCCCACATATATTTGGATCAATTACATGTTGATGAACCGCTTTGTGAGGCAAAACTCAATTCGGATTCCGGAATCTCATTTTATCCTCAAGATCGCTAGGTTTTGACTGTTTTGGGAAAGTAATGAGATTTGAATGAGATAAAATGCACCAAAATGGTTCCCCACATGTATTTGAATCAATTACATGTTGATGAACCTCTTTGTGTGGCAAATCTCAATTTAGACTCCGGAAACTCATTTGATCCTCAAGATCGATAGGTTTTGCATGTTTTGGGAGAGTAATGATATACGCATTTTATACTCGATCCTTAACTCATTTCCCTTTACATTTAGCTATGTTATAATCTTAGTATTTGAGTTTTATTTGGTTTATCATATTTAGGTCAATAACCATGAAAACTGCACTTCGGAGGATTTTTGCGTTTTTGGACAACGGAGATGGGCCGACCTATTAAGCAATTCATTGTGCCCATTTTGAGTTTTGCCTCACAAAGAGGTTCATCAACATGTACTAAATCCAAATATATGAGGGGCTCTGTTTTAGTGCATTGTTGAAAGGACCCAACTCCGATTTAGTTTCCTAAACCAGAATCAAACCCCTTCTGAAAACACGAACTTGCAAAAACCATAGAAATTTCGGCAGTGTTTCACTATATTGTGGAATTACCATTAACCTGCACCCGAAAACACATTTAATCATATGCCACAAAAGTCAAACCGTGGGCACAAATCCCATCCGAATTTCTCTAAATCATATCATAATATAAAGCAATAAGAGAAAACTGTAACTTTACAGAAATCTGGGAAAATCATATGAAAGCATAAACATCCGAGTATTCAGAGCGAAACATGCATATAACGTTAACACAAAGTAGACCCTAAAAACACAGATTACGCGCATTGCAATTTAAAACCCTTCTTTTGTCGTTTATAATATTGGCGAGTAGGGATCGTTCTTTATCCTGGGAATTAAGGGCGCATGCATGGTTTCGTTAATAAGCGGAAATTTAAATGTTTGGGGGGATTGGAAATTGGTTAATTAATCTACGAAATTAAAGTACAAAACATGCAAACACAACAAAAACTCTTAGACTTCTAACATGTTTTACTCATAGACAAGTTTAACAATCAAGAAACTTCAAGTCTAATTATGCTTGCTAAAAATAAGAAGCTAAGCTTTTGTAAGTTACGAAATTCATAACTTCCAACTAAATATACATGCTTGATAATTGAGTAGGAATGCAACTTAGCGTATAAACATCCTAAACAACATACGATCATCGAAATATGCGAAAGAGAGTGACTTAGCGTATTATCTACCACATGCTTTCGAAGCTTTAAGATTATATCAACCATGCATAAAAGGCTAGAAATCATAAACACATGCAATTTACAAATCGGTTTAAGAACATATAACACAAATCTAAACTTGTTCTTCATTAAATACATCAAAGTATTCCAATACATCAAAAGATTCAAATACAAAGCAAAAGATATGAAAGTGAAGATCATGGTTACACTTTTTGTCTTGAATGCTAGATGATCTTCGTGGAGATGACTTTCCTTCACAAGGGACTTAGCGTATTGTGAAGGATGGAGGATGGATGCTTCGGCTTTGGATGGAGGATGAATGCTTCGGCTTTGTGGAGAGAACCTTCAAGTGTTTATGGAGGAGGAGTATTTGTGTAGAGCTTTGGCTTCTAAATTGAGAGATGATCTTGTAATGGCTGGCCTCCTTGGTATTTATAGGCAAGGGAGTTTGCTCTTCTCTCTTCCACCTTGCCTCTTTCATTAAATGCAAGTAATAATCACCATGGCAAGTCACTCCCTTAGTCACCAAGTGTGATCATCATTTATGAACCCTAAGCAAGAGTCACCATGGCAAGTCACCATTTATGAACCCTAAGCAAGAGTCACCATGGCAAGTCACACACTTAGTCATCTTTTGTGATGATCACAAAGCAAGAGTCACCAAGCTTGATAACTTTGACTTTTCCTCTTCCCCAAGTTGCATCCTTGCCGAATTCAATGGGTTTGGGCTGGTTTTTGGGCCGAAACAAACTTTGAGAAATGGGCTCATAATTTGCTTTTTGGGCCGGCCCATTCCCGGTGGTCCGAAATCGCAAAAATCGCAAAATCGCCGAAATTCCTCCGAATCGCGTCATTATTAATCTCCACCGTAAATATCTTCAAAATAACAAATTAAATAAGAAAAACATAAAAACTAAGATTATAACATAGCTAAACGTAAAGGGAAATGCGTTAAGAATCGAGCATAAAATGCGTATATCAGGAGGTGCCGGGCGAATCTCTCAAGCCCGACGGTGATAGACTAGGTGATAGCCTAGTGGGCACATCAGGCGAATCTCTTAAGCCTGGAACTGGACTACCGGTGATCAGCCGAGTAGTCAATGCATCGATGCTAAGTAAATGCCATCACCAATAAAACATAGAACAATACCTCCAAAACAATAAATAATCTCAATACTGTATTGGAAATAGATACTGAAACCAAGAACTCGCTACGACAGTGTAAATAAATGTCCACTCATAGATGAGCACAGCGCGCAAACGCGCTAATCCTGAGATCCGGCGGAAGATCCCTCACCAAGTGTACGATCTCGATCCCCTGAATAATCACAAAATATTATTGAACCATACCTCGGAAACCAACCATTTCCGGAAACATATACTCGAATAACAAAAGAATCGCCGAAAATCTCAAAATACTCCACATAATCCCTCGACTTAAAATCCACTACTCAAATCAACTCAAAAACCTCAAGGCTATGATCAGAGCGCGAATACGAGCAAAACGGTATAAAACTTGACAAAAATCCAAAAAAGTCAACCCTTCGCCGGAGAGCCGTCGTTGACCGCCAGCGGCGAGGCATCAACAGTGGTGGATTCCGGCCAAACTTTCCAGAAATGGTCTACACCTCAAGCCCAACACATTCCTTTTGTACACCAAGCTCCAATTCCAAGCCCACCGGCCGGAATCGAGCCCGAAACCCACGGAATCCATGGATTCCGGCAAGGTTTCCGGCGAGTTTCAAACGGCAACCAAATCCAAAATTATTTCACCCAAAAGCATCACAAGGATGAGGGGAACCTTTCCCCCCACCACCTCGGCCACAAAAGTCGCCGGAGCGCCGCCCCCAACGACGGTAAAATCCACGGGATTCATCGAGCTCGTTCTAACTCAATACCTCATCAAATAACACCAAACCAAGTTCTAAACCATAGGAAATCAAGAGACGATTCTAACCATACCAAAATTGTAGCCGGAGTTGGCCGGAAACGGAAAGTCAATGACAGTGCGGTTCTCCCTCGGTCAACGCTAGTCATTCGGTCAACCTTCGGTCAAACGATGGTCAAACTTTCAAAACAGTGGTTGTCGACAATTTTATGACTATTCTGATATTTATACTCGCGGCTTGATACGATCGACGTCCAAATCGAATAAAATATAAGTTTCGGATAACTCAAACTTAATCGGATAAACAAGACTAAATCACGCGACTTCAAATATTCATAACATATTCCTCGGTTATCGAAACAATTATCCGAAATCACCTACGAGCTCAAAATCATGCATACTACAATTCTCGTGAAGAGACTCATCTCAAATTCTCGCCCGATAATTAAGTCGTGAACCAGACCGCCAATTCGATTAATGATATACGCATTTTATGCTCGATTCTTAACGCATTTCCCTATATGTTTAGCTATGTTATAATTTTAGTTTTTATGTTTTTTTTCATTTAATTTGTTATTTTTAGGTTATTTACGGTGGAGATGAAAAACGGCGCGATTCGGAGGAATTTCGGCGATTTTGCGATTTTTGCGATTTCAGACCACTGGGAATGGGCCGGCCCATAAGCATTTTGTGGGCCCATTTGTCAAAGTTTGTTTCGGCCCAAAATCAAGCCCAAGCCCATTAAATTCTGCAAGCAAGCCACTTGGTGAAGAGAAAAAGTCAAGTTTGGCAAGCTTTGTGACTAGGCTTGGTGACTAAGCTTGTGATCGTCACAAAGGGTGACTAGGCTTGGTGACTAAGCTTGTGATCATCACAAAGGGTGACTAAGGGTGTGACTAGCCTAGGTGACTCTTGCTTGTGATGATCACAAATGGTGACTAAGGGTGTGACTTGCCATGGTGACTAAGGGTGCATTTAAGGAAGAGGTAAGGTGGAAGAGAGAGGTAGGCAATTCCTTTGCCTATATATAAGAGGGAGGCCAGCCATAATACAGATCATCACACAATTTCACAAGCCAAAGCTCTATACAATTCACCTCTCTTCCATACATAACCAAGGTTCTTCCAAAGTCGAAGCTCTCCACCACCTCCGGATCAAGAACGTAGAGTGCGTCATTCGTGTTCTTGAGAATCACTGCTTGTAGTTGGTGCGTCACCTCTCTAAAAGTGTAACCATGTATTCTGAACTCCATCTTCGTCTTTGTAATAATTTTGGTTATGTCATGAAAGAATTTCTCCATGTTCTTCTCTTATTTCGATTCTTCCATGTGTTCTTAATTTTATTAGTTTGGATGCATGTGCTAGCTTTAAGTTCTTAATGCTTTGAGTATGTTTTAGGATAGGGTGCGTCACCAATCTTCCTAAAAGATATCTCAATGATTTCGGCAACGTAGCAATTGTTTTAAGATGTTATGCGTCATAGCATTCTTATTCCACGAAAGCATGTGTATGTATCTCGACTAAAATTAAGGATTTCGTAGATGATAAATAAGGTAAAAGCATAAGAGTAGGCTAGGTGAGTGAAATAAGTTGATCACTTGTAATTAGTAATCTAGCTTCTAATTTTTTGTAAGCATAATTAGAATTTAAGGTTTCTTGATTGTTAAACTTGTCTATGAGTAAAACATGTTAGAAGTCTAGGAGTTCTTGTTGTGTTTGCATGTTTTGTACCTTAATTTCGTAGGACATTAATCAACCAATTTCCAATCCCCCCAAACCTTTAGATTTCTGCTTAAACGAAACCATGCATGCGACCTTTAATTCCCCGGATAGAACGATCCCTACTCGCCAATATTACAACGACAAAATAAGGGTTTTAAATTGTATATGTGTGGACAATGTTTTTAGTGTCTACTTTGTGTTAACATTAAACGCATTTTTGCGCGTATCAATTTTTGGTGCCGTTGCCGGGGAATTATAAAGTTTTTGTGTGATTTCGTTGTATATATGTAAAAATAGGTAAATGAAAGCATGTCTATAATTTTCGAAATTCATACTTGAATATACTTATAGAAATATACATACGTGTTTACAATTCATACTTATTACTTATACGAATTTATGTACACTTCTTATTTACACTTGCATAATTTATTTTCATGTTAAAGGATAGTCTTTGATTTAATTTGAGTACTAGCATTTAGTTATCAAGTTTCGCTCTTCGGATAGGGAGGTGCCTCTTTTGTTTGTCTATCTCCTTAACCCTTCATGAAGTGTGGATTTCATCACCACACGCCATAACCTAAGTGAAGTTATGGGCATGAGGTTGTGGGCGGAGTTTACAAACATTTGAGATTGTGTACTATCTTGTGATTTCGAGTAATAGTTGGTCATGATGTCTAGAAGGGTTATGAATAGTGACAGGTTTTGGACTAAGAAAACAGAACACCATTGGAGTACATACTCTTACGAGTTAGCCTCGGGGTGTTTCTAAGAATAACAATGAAGTATATACTCTCATGAGTTAGCCTCAGGTTGTTCCCAGAAATTAGTCCTTACCTCTTGCGTTACATCTATCCCAACTGGTCATTTCCAACAATTACGAGAATAAACGAGAGTCAGTATACATTTTCGCGCGGGCCGCACGACGAAGAAATTTACTCAAATAACTAAATCGTGTATTCCTTTTAAATCATAGGCGCACTTAATTTGTAGACGCACTTAAATTGATTTACATTGAGTACGAGTGTTGGTTATTAAGTTTCGTTCTTTGGAATAGGGAGGTGCCTCTTTTTCTGGATTTCATCACCACACGCCATAACCTAAGTGAAGTTATGAGCATGAGGTTGTGGGCGGAGTTTACTAAGGACTTGAGATTGTATATTATCTCAAAAATTTGGCTGATTGTTGGATATGGTGAGCGGGTTTATGATTGGTGCCGGGTTTCGGATTTAAGCAATAGAACACCATTGGAGTATATACCATTATTGGTTAGACTTGGGGTGTCTCTAAGAACAACAATAGAGTATATACTCTAACGAGTTAGCCTCAGGTTGTTCTAAAAATTAGTCCTTACCTCTCGCGTTATCTCTATCCCTACTTGCCATTTCTAAATGTAACTAAGCTGAATTAATGAGAGTAAGTATACATTTTCGCGCAGGCCGCACGTCCAAAAAATTTACCCAAAGATCATTTCGAGTACTCTCTTTAAATCATAAGTGCATATAAATTCGGACAATACATGAACTTAATAAATATGACATAATCCTTTAAAATATGGTATATAGGATTATGCATGCTTACACATTTGGAATCACACTTCATCTTTTGATGAACGAGATCCATTGCACTGTGGAGAGCCTCTACACCACGTACCATCGGGGCCAAAGGAGAATAAATAAAACTTAGTCAAATTTGTTGTTTTTCTTTTTTTAAAATCTGTAAAGGACTAACAAAACGTTACTTTTAGCTTGCATAAACTTTCCGGAGGTTTTGTGATGCTCAGATTTCACTACCGAGTACCCTAACCTAAGTGAAGTTAGGGGCACAAAATCGAAGGAGAAGTCATTCATTCTTTGCATTCATATTTTAGCACGTAACTTGTGTGTTTTCTGCAGGTTCTAACATTTTCTCTTATGCATTCACTCCATCTTTCACATAGGATTGTTGTTTGATGCATTTTATTTAATGAGAATGTGTTGTGCATAAATTCAATGTGAATTATTGTTTGCTTGCATTTGAACCATGTTTATATGTGTTCTAACTAAATTAGTAGCTTTTGCATTATATAGTGTTAATTTGCAGAAAACGTGTGTCTTAGTTCATTACATTCATTTGCATAGCCCTTTAAATCGGTTAGATCATTTGCATTACTTAGTAAATTACACTTAGTGTTGTAAACGTCATAAATTTTGTGTTTTTAGTAGTTTTCAAGTCTACGTGAGTTTTGAAAGTTTGTTTTGGCAGTTTTATTGTTTTATTTGTTTTTTGTGTTTTGCTTTGTTTTCTTTATATGTTTTACGTTTTTGGTTAGTATCCCTATATTCATTACATATTCTTTTTGATACTAACACTTGGTCTTTGGTGGATGCTCAGGCTAATGAATGTTCGATCTGAATCCTGGACCATCTAACACGAAGTTTGAGGAAATCGTAGAGAGGATAGCAAGACTTAAAGCTCAATTAGAGCCGCTGGATTATCCGATCATTGAGGAAGGTTCCGAGTCTTCACATTCATCAATTAAGCATAATTCTGAGCCGGAAGAACAAGAAGTCATAATGGCCAATGTAGGACAATCCCTTCGTCAGCGCACCTGCTCAACCGAATGGAGCAGCGGGCCTTCAAGCATTGCTTTTCCACCACCGGGGGAAAACATGAAGGACATCGAGCTAAAAAGTGGTTTCCTCCACCGACTGCCCATTTTTCACGGACTTTCGAATGAAGATCCGAATAAACATCTCAAGCAATTCCAATTCGTTTGCAACAGCATGAAGCCATCTGATGCAGATACGGAGCTTTTCAAGCTTAAATTAAAGGAATCAATCCGGCAACATGTGTTCATCGAATTTTTTTAGAAGATGGCGCCAAAACTACTCTTGAAGCCCAAAGACGACTCCATCCTCCGATGATGGAAGTCGTTAAGAAGGAAGTAATCAAACTCCTTGATTGTGGAGTTATCTATCCGATTCCGGACAGCCGATATGTCTCACCCGTTCAAGTTGTTCCTAAGAAATCCGGGATCACTGTTGTGAAGAATGCGGAAAACGAGCTCGTACCTCAACGAACAATCACGGGATATCGTGATTGCATCGACTATAGGAAGCTCAATGCCGCCAAGCGAAAGGACTATTTTCCTCTACCATTCATCAATCAAATGCTAGAGAGATTGGCTGGCCATGCATTCTATTGCTTCCTGGATGGATACTCCGGGTACAACCAAATAAGCATCGTGGAAGAGGATCAAGAACAAACCACGTTCACCTGCCCATTTGGAATGTTTGCCTATCGCCGCATGCCATTTGGTCTTTGCAATGCACTAGGTTGATACACGCAAAACATGCATTTAACGTTAACACAAAGTAGACCCTAAAAACACAGCTCACACGTAAAGCAATTTAAAACCCTTATTTTGTACTTATAATATTGGCGAGTAGGGATCGTTCTATCCGGGGAATTAAAGGGCGCATGCATGGTTTCGTTAAAGCAGAAATCTAAAGGTTTGGGGGGGATTGGAAATTGGTTAATTAATCTACGAAATTAAAGTACAAAAACATGCAAACACAACAAGAACTCCTAGACTTCTAACATGTTTTACTCATAGACAAGTTTAACAATCAAGAACCCTTAAAGTCTAATTATGCTTACTAAAAATAAGAAGGTACACTACTAATTACTAGTGATCATCTCATCTTATTAACCTTACTCTTTTTCATGCCTAAATACTCTAAGTAAGCTGCGAAATTTATAACTTCCAACTAAATATACATGCTTGATATTTGAGTAGGAATGCAACTTAGCGTCTAAACACCCTAAACAAAGTACGATCATCGAAACATGCGAAAGAGAGGGACTTAGCGTATTATCTAACACATGCTTTCGAAGATTTAAGATTGTATCAAACATGCATAAAAGGCTTGAAATTATAAACACATGCAATTTACGAAAAGACTTAAGAACATATAACTCAAATCCAAACTTGTTCTTCATTAAATACATCAAAGTGATCCAATACAAAGAAAAAGACAAGAGATTGAAGATCATGGTTACACTTTTTGTCTTGAATGCTTGATGACTTCTTGAAGGTGGTTCTCATTCACAAGGGACTTAGCGTATTGTGAATGATCCGATGGCTTCGGAGGCTGGAATGCTTCGGCTTGGAGAGGATCCTTGAAGTGTTTATGGAGGAGAGGTATTTGTATAGAGGTTTGGCTTGTAAAATGGGAGATCTGTATTATGGCTGGCCTCCTTGGTCTTATATAGGCAAGGGAAATGCTCACTCTCTCTTCCACCTTGCCTCTTTCATTAAATGCTAGCAATAATCACAAGGGTAAGTCACTCCACTAGTCACCACTTGTGATCATCACAAGTAAGAGTCACCAAGGCTTGTCACCATTTGTGATGATCAAAAGCAAGAGTCACCAAGCCTTGTCACCCTTTGTAATGATCACAAAGCAAGAGTCACCAAGCCTAGTCACCCTTTGTAATGATCACAAAGCAAGAGTCACCAAGCCTAGTCACAAAGCTTGAAACCCTTGACAGCCTAGTCAATGGGCTTGGGCTGGTTTTTGGGCCGAAACAAACTTTGAGAAATGGGCCCATAAAATGCTTTTTAGGCCGGCCCATTCCCGGTTGTCCAAAATTGCAAAAATCGCAAAATTGCCGAAATTCCTCCGAATTGCGCCGTTATTCATCTCCACCGAATATAACCTCAAAATAACAAACTAAATAAGAAAAACATAAAAACTAAGATTATAACATAGCTAAACGTAAAGGGAAATGCGTTAAGAATCAAGCATAAAATGCGTATATCACAGGTACCTTTCAACGTTGCATGTTATCTATTTTTTCTGACTACGTCGAAAATATCATAGAAGTCTTTATGGATGACTTTAGCGTTTTTGGAAATAATTTCGATGCATGTCTAGGAAATTTAGAACTCATTTTGAAAAGATGTGTTGAAACGAACTTGGTTCTTAATTGGGAAAAATGCCATTTCATGGTTACACAAGGGATAGTTTTGGGACATATCATTTTAGAAAAGGGTTTAGAAGTTGATAAATCAAAAATAGATCTTGTGCGTTACTTACCTTCTCCAACTTCGGTTAGAGAGATTCGTTCCTTCCTTGGACACGCAGGTTTTTATCGACGATTTATCAAGGACTTTTCCCACGTCTCCCGCCCTTTGTGCAAATTACTACAAAAAAATATCCCTTTCGAGTTTGATAGTGATTGCAAAGCAGCCTTCGAAAAGTTGAAGGAACTCCTGACATGTGCTCCTATCCTATGCCCTCCGGATTGGTCCTTACCGTTCGAATTAATGTGTGATGCTTCCGACCATGCGGTTACCCTAAACATGCTTACTAGGCCGAAAATAAAAGCTATCCTACATATGTACATGATCAACTCGTCATACTTACCTCATTCCTTTATAACCTAATCATATTATATGCAACCTAAGTTTTATCTAGGCCTTTACTACGTGGTTCGCATGCATCTTTCATAATTAAGTGACTAAACCAAGATTGCTCGCATTTAGACACATCATTGATATACGCATTTTATGCTCGATTCTTAACGCATTTCCCTTTACGTTTAGCTGTGTTATTATCTTAGTTTTTATGTTTTTCTTATTTAATTTGTTATTTTGAAGATATTTACGGTGGAGATTAATAACGACACAATTCGGAGGAATTTCGGCGATTTTGCGATTTTTGCGATTTCGGACCACCGGAAATGGGCCAGCCCAAAAAGCATTTTTTGGGCCCATTTCTCAAAGTTTGTTTTGTCCCAAAAACCAGCCCAAGCCCATTAATTTTGGCATGGAAGCAACTTGGGGAAGAGGAAAAGTCAACAATATCAAGCTTTGTGACTCATTTTAGTGACTAAGCTTTGTGATCATCACAAAAGATGACTTGCCATGTGACTTGCCATGGTGACTCTTGCTTAGGGTTTATAAATGGTGACTTGCATGGTGACTCTTGCTTAGGGTTCATAAATGATGATCACAAATGGTGACTTGCCTAGGTGACTAAGGCTTGCATTAAATGGAGGGAGGCAAGGTGGAAGAGAGAAGAGCAACATCCCTTGCCTATAAAAGCCAAGGAGGCAGCCATAAAACAGATCATCTCTCATTTACTAGCCAAAGCTCTACACAAATACTCCTCCACCATAAACACTTGAAGGTTCACATCCAAAGCCGAAGCACATCCAACCTCCATCCTTGCCGAAGCAACCACACTCCATCCAAGCCGAAGCAAACATGCTCCATCCTTCACAATACGCTAAGTCCCTTGTGAAGGAAAGCCATCTCCACCGTAGATCATCAAGCATTCAAGACAAAAAGTGTAACCATGATCTTCACTTTCATAGCTTTTGCTTTGTATTTGAATCTTTTGATGTATTGGAATACTTTTATGTATCAAATGAAGAACAAGTTTAGATTTGTGTTATATGTTCTTAAACCGATTTGTGAATTGCATGTGTTTATGATTTCTAGCCTTTTATGCATGTTTAATATAATCTTAAAGCTTCAAAAGCATGTGGTAGAAAATACGCTAAGTCACTCTCTTTCGCATGTTTCGATGATCGTATGTTGTTTAGGATGTTTATACGCTAAGTTGCATTCCTACTCAATTATCAAGCATGTATATTTAATTGGAAGTTATGAATTTCGTAACTTACAAAAGGTTTGATGCATGAAAAAGGGTAAGGTTAAAAAGATGAGATGATCACTTGTAATTAGTAGTGTAACTTCTTATTTTTAGTAAGCATAATTAGACTTTGAAGTTTCTTGATTGTTAACACTTGTCTATGAGTAAAACATGTTAGATGCTTAAGAGTTTTTGTTGTGTTTGCATGTTTTCGCACTTTAATTTAGTAGGACATTTAATCAACCAATTTCCAATCCCCCCAAACATTTAAATTTCCGCTTATTAACGAAACCATGCATGCGCCCTTAATTCCCCGGATAAAGAACGATCCCTACTCACCAATATTATAAATGACAAAAGAAGGGTTTTAAATTGCAATGCGCGTAATCTGTGTTTTTAGGGTCTAATTTGTGTTAACGTTAAATGCATGTTTTCCGCGTATCAATTTTTGGCGCCGTTGCCGGGGAATTATAAAGTTTTTGTATGATTTCGTTGTACATATGTAATTAAATGCATGTCTATAATTTTCGAAATACATACTTGTTTATACTTATAGAAATTTACATACATGTTTACAATTCATACATATTACTTATACGAATTTATTTTACACTTGCATAATTTATTTTCATGTTAAAGGATAGTCTTTGATTTAATTTGAGTACTAGCACTTAGTTATTAAATAAATCTCTATGGAATAGGTGGTGCCTCTTTTGTTTGTCTATCTCCTTAACCCTTCATGAAGTGTGGATTTCATCACCACACGCCATAACCTAAGTGAAGTTATGGGCATGAGGTTGTGGGCGGAGTTTACAAACATTTGAGATTGTATACTATCTTGTGAATTCGAGTAATAATTGGTTATGATGTCTAGAAGGGTTATGAATGGTGACTGGTTTTGAACTAAGAAAACAGAACACCATTGGAGTATATACTCTTACGAGTAAGCCTCGGGGTGTTTCTAAGAACAACAATGGAGTATATACTCTTACGAGTTAGCCTCAGGTTGTTCCCAGAAATTAGTTCTCACCTCTTGCGTTACATCTATCCCAACTGGTCATTTCCAACAATTACGAGAATTAACGATAGTTGGTATACATTTTCGCGCGGGCCGCACGGACAAGAGATTTACTCAATAACTAAATCGTGTATTCCTTTTAAATCTTAGGCGCAATCAAAACGTAGACGTACTTAAATTGATTTACATTGAGTACGAGTATTGGTTATTAAGTTTCGTTCTTTGGAATAGGTGGTGCCTCTTTTTCTGGTTTATCTCCTTAACCCTTCATGAAGTGTGGATTTCATCACCACACGCCATAACCTAAGTGAAGTTATGGGCATGAGGTTGTGGGCGGAGTTTACTAAGGACTTGAGATTATATACTATCTCACAAATTTGGCTGATTGTTGGATATGGTGAGTGGGTTTATGATTGGTGCCGGGTTTCGGATCTAAGCAATAGAACACCATTGGAGTATATACCGTAACTGGTTAGCCTCGGGGTGTCTCTAGGAACAACATTGGAGTATATACTCTTACGAGTAAGCCTCGGGTTGTTCTAAATATTAGTCCTTACCTCTCGCGTTATCTCTATCCCTACTTGCCATTTCTAAACGTAACTAAGCTGAATTAGCGAGAGTCAGTATACATTTTCGCGCTGGCCGCACGTCCAAGAAATTTACCGAATGATCATTTCGAGTACTCTCTGTAAATCATAAGTTCATATGAATACGGATAAATACAAAACTTAGTAAATGATACGCGCAAAACATGCATTCACGTTAACTTAAAAACACAGATTACGCGCATTGCAATTTAAACCCTTCTTTTGTCATTTGTAATATTGGCGAGTAGGGATCGTTCTTTATCCGGGGAATTAAG
This sequence comes from Geum urbanum, assembly GCA_946800695.1. Classification (NCBI taxonomy): domain Eukaryota; kingdom Viridiplantae; phylum Streptophyta; class Magnoliopsida; order Rosales; family Rosaceae; genus Geum; species Geum urbanum. Next base: position 12,078,846 of record OX327017.1, on the reverse strand, counting down.
GGCGCATGCATGGTTTCGTTAATAAGCGGAAATGTAAATGTTTGGGGGGATTGGAAGTTGGTTGTTTAATCTACGAAATTAAAGTACATAACATGCAAACACAACTAAAACTCTTAGGCATCTAACATGTTTTACTCATAGACAAGTTTCAACAATCAAGAAACTTAAAGTCTAATTATGCTTGCTAAAAATAAGAAGTTACACTACTAATTACATGTGATCATCTCATCTTATTAGCCTACCCTTTTCATGCATCAAACCTTTTTGTAAGTTACGAAATTCATAACTTCTAACTAAATACACATGCTTAATAATTGAGTAGGAATGCAACTTAGCGTATAAACATCCTAAACAACATACGATCATCGAAACATGCGAAAGAGAGGGACTTAGCGTATTTTCTAACACATGCATTCGAAGCTTTAAGATTGTATCAAACATGCATAAAAGGCTAGAAATCATAAACACATGCATATTACAAATCTGTTTAAACACATAAAACACAAATCTAAACTTGTTCTTCATTTGATACACAAATCTAAACTTGTTATTCCAATACATCAAAAGATTCAAATACAAAGCTAAAGAAATGAAAGTGAAGATCATGGTTACACTTTTTGTCTTGAGTGCTTGATGAACTACGGTGGAGATGGCTTTCCTTCACAAGGGACTTAGCGTATTGTGAGGGATGGAGGATGATAGCTTCGGCTTGGAGGAGGAGATGGATGCTTCGGTTTGGAATGGAGGAGGAGATGCTTCGGCTTGGAATGGAGGAGATGGATGCTTCGGCTTTGTGTGAACCTTCAAGTGTTTAATGGTGGAGGAGTATTTGTGTAGAGCTTTGGCTTAGTAAAATGAGTGATGTCTTGAATGGTTCAGCCTCCCTTGGTATTTATAGGCAAGGATGTTTGCCTTCTCTCTTCCACCTTGCCTCCTTCCATTAAATGCAAGCAATGATCAATATGGCAAGTCACCATGCAAGTCACCATGTGTGATCATCATTTACAAGCCCAAAGCAAGAGTCACCATGGCAAGTCATCTTTTCATTTAATGCAAGCAAGAGTCACCAAGGTGAGTCACCTTTTGTGATGATCATTTATTAACCCTAAGCAACAGTCACCATTTGTGATGATTAGCTTGATAAGCTTGACTTTTCAACTTCCCCAAAGGGCATCCTTAACGAAATGAATGAGTTTGGGCTGGTTAATGGGCCGAAATAAACTTTGAGAAATCGGCCCATAATTTGCTTTTTGGGCCGGCCCATTTTCGGAGGTCCAAAATCGCAAAAATCGCAAAATCGCCGAAATTCCTCCGAATTGCGTCGTTATTAATCTCCACCGTAAATATCTTCAAAATAACAAATTAAATAAGGAAAACATAAAAACTAAGATAATAACATTGCTAAACGTAAAGGAAATGCGTTAAGAAACGAGCATAAAATGCGTATATCAAATTCCCCTACACTTAGACTTTGCTAGTCCCTTAGCAAACACTAAGTTAAACTAAGACTCTCTAAGAATTTAAAACAAAAGAAAGAACAACTAAGCCCTTAGCTAAAATTTGTCTCAGAATTTGCATAAGTATATGGCGATGGCTCACATGAATTTCAACGTGTATGCTCAACGAATTCAAGAGATAATTGCGATATAATTTATGTAATGAACAAGTAAGACATAGAGAAAACAATGGTTATGTTATAGCTGTGCATGCTTTGAATAAAGGTTTAATCAACTCACAAGGATGCACTCATCATATTTTTCACAAATGAAAATGGTTCACTTAAAGTGTATATGAATTGAAATGAAAACCACATGAATAAAGTTTGATTACTTGCACAAATGAACCAAAACCATAAGCTTACTCATGCAACTTACTCTACTAATTGAAAGCTACTCATTTTAAGGATCATAAAGGACTTTTAGTGAGGTTGTAATGGGGTTAAGGCTAAGGCATTCGAAATTTAGATATGTGGTGATAAAAACGTTCCAACGACTTAGTCTAGCACCATATTAGTCCTCCATCTCCATTTGTATGTTACCATGTATACTTCAAGCTAATCTACCCTTTGAGCTTTTCGGACAGGACAAAGGCCATATTTTGTTCTATTTTTGGGCCTTCAATTTATCGTAATCTCCAAATCCGCAAATAAGGGGGACGTTAATCCAATTGGTTTCTACTTTAGAACACAACATATTGCCATGAGAGATACTAATTTTTTTTCTTTTCATTCTCTCAAATATTATTTTTTTCTTTTCTTTTTGGCAATCTCATACTTTTTAAGTTTATTTGGACAAGTCTTTCCCCTTACTCACATTAACTCTTTCAATCTTTCCTACCAAACCATAATCTTATGTGCTAGTTTCGAAAAATTCTCACCAAGTTTCCGGAACAAAGGTAAGGATATTCTATACTAGGGTAAGTGTTTAGGTATATATGGTGATAAAAGAAAAGCTTAACGTGGGCTCAATTGGTTTATCTAGGGGTGTCGCAACTTGTGCGTACAAATGGGATACATGGATATATGGCAATGTGGTGGAAAATCCTAAATGCCTTTAATCATTTCCAAAATCAAAGTATGTATCAACTTAAAAGCTTTGCAAATTGACATGAGTAAGTTCTAGTATTCTCTAGTTCATTAAAATCTATGGCAAGCAATCAAATGAGGCATATATAAGCTAGTAGCTACGAAATGGATGTATATTCACTCGAATAAAGAACAGATAGCTCAAAAGCTCACATAGGGTTCATATGATTAAAAACTTATTCAAGCATGCGATTTCTGTACCATGTTTTTGCAATTCATATCTACTACATGTTAAAAACATATAGAATATCTCAATTAGCACAAGAATTCGATGCATGTGATTCATACGCCATATGTGTTCGTATCGGTCCATTTTTCATCATCGACTAGTTAAGGGCATCCTAAAGACTTTGAAAAACACTAATTTAGACACAATTAAATTGTAAACCCTTCCCCCACACTTAAACTCTACATTGCCCTCAATGTACTAAAGTAGAAGTATAGAATTAAACATGGAGTATAGGATCTACGAAAATTCTAATTTAAAATGCAAAAGCCATTAAATTAATTAAAAGGGGAGAAGAAATCAAATCTGTTGTCTCCCTATTGGGTTGCCTCCCAATGAGCGCTCGTTTTACGTCGTTAGCTTTGGACGTGATGCATCATTTTGTTTTTGAAATGGCCGGTTCTTGGAGTTGCATCTCCTCCACGGTGTGCTCCGCAAATGCCTCAAAATAGGGCTTCAAGCGATGGCCATTTACTTTGAACTCACTACCTTTGTCGATAGATCGAATGAGAACTGCTCCATGAGGTAGAACTTGAGAAACTACGAATGGCCCCATCCATCGAGAGCGAAGCTTTCCCGGAAAGAGCTTGAGTCTTGAATTGAAAAGTAATACTTTCTGCCCAGGTTCAAAACTCTTCCCGCGAATCATCTGATCGTGGATCTTTTTCGTCTTCTCTTTGTAAATCCACGCATTGTCGAAAGCATCATTTCTGATTTCTTCTAGTTCATTAAGTTGTAGCTTCCGATGCAAGCCTGCGGCATCTCGATCGATGTTGAATTTCTTCACGGCCCACCATGCCTTGTGCTCCAATTCAACCGGAAGATGGCACGCCTTTCCATAAATTAATCGGAAAGGTGACATACCAATGGGGGTCTTGTAGGCAGTCCTGTAAGCCCACAATGCATCGTCTAAGCATTGACTCCAATCTTTCCGGTTTGGACGGACGGTTCGCTCCAAAATCTTCTTGATCTCACGGTTGGAAACTTCAGCCATTCCATTGGTTTGAGGGTGGTATGGTGTGGAAACCTTGTGTTTTACGCCATACTTCCTCATTAGTGCTTCCACCGTGCGGTTGCAAAAGTGACTTCCTCCATCGCTGATTAGAACGCGTGGCATTCCAAATCTACTGAAAATGTTAGTTCGTAGGAAATCTGCAACAACTCGCGAATCATTAGTACGGGTGGCCTTTGCCTCCACCCATTTAGAAACATAATCTACTGCGAGTAAGATATAAGTAAAACCATTGGAAGGAGGAAATGGTCCCATGAAATCAATACCCCACACATCAAAAATTTCGACATTAAATATGTAGTGTTGTGGCATTTGATCTCTAGGGCCTAAATTACCGAATCTCTGGCACTTATCACATGTAGCACAATATGCATGAGCATCGCGAAATAAACTAGGCCAAAAGAAACCGCAATCTAAAATCTTAAGGGCTGTCCTCCTAGAACCAAAGTGTCCCCCACATGCTTCATTGTGACAAAAGTCTAGAATGGGCTTAAACTCACTATCCGGGATACATCTCCTAATTACTAAATCGGAGCATTGTTTCCACAAATAAGGCTCATCCCAGATAAAGGTTCTAGCATTATGCTTAAGTTTGTCACGTTGAAATTTATGCATGGTAGACGGAAACTCACCGGTAACTAAGTAATTTACGATATCTGCATACCAAGGAGTTTCCGAAGTAGTTACCTCAATTCCGAAGAGTTTTTCATCCGGAAAAGTTTCTTCAATCTCGACAGGCTCATGGTCACCTATCAAACGTGATAGGTGGTCAGCGACGACGTTTTCTACTCCCTTCTTGTCCTTGATTTCGATGTTGAATTCTTGGAGTAGAAGTATCCATCTGATAAGTCGTGGTTTTGCGTCATTCTTGAGCATTAGATACTTCAAAGCTGCATGATCGGTAAACACAGTTACTTTAGTTTGAAGTAAATAAGATCGAAATTTATCTAAAGCAAAAACCACGGCAAGAAACTCCTTCTCGGTGGTAGTATAATTTCTTTGCGCTTCATCAAGCGTCCGAGAGGCGTAATAGATTACGCAAGGCTTCTTGTCCTTCCGCTGACCCAAGACGGCTCCTACGGCATAATCCGAGGCGTCGCACATGAGTTCAAATGGCAGAGACCAATCAGGGCTGCACAAAATAGGAGCGCTCGTGAGAAGCTCCTTCAACTTGTTGAAGGCAGCGTTGCATTCTTCATCAAAGACGAACGGGGTCTCCTTTTGCAGCAGTTTACACAACGGGCGCGAGATGTGGGAAAAGTCCTTGATAAACCTACGATAAAATCCTGCGTGTCCAAGAAATGAACGAATCTCTCTAACCGAAGTTGGAGAGGGTAAGTGACGCACAAGATCTACTTTAGATTTATCAACTTCTAACCCTTTTTCCGAAATAATATGACCTAACACTATCCCTTGCGTAACCATGAAATGGCACTTCTCCCAATTAAGCACCAAGTTCGTTTCAACGCATCTTTGTAAAATTGTTTCTAAATTGTTTAAGCATGCATCAAAATCACTCCCAAATACACTAAAGTCGTCCATGAATACTTCAATAATTTTTTCAATGTATTTGGAGAAAATTGAGAGAATGCAACGTTGAAATGTACCTGGTGCATTACACAGTCCAAATGGCATGCGGCGATAGGCAAACGTTCCGAACGGGCACGTGAACGTTGTCTTTTCTTGATCCTCCTCCGCAATGCTAATTTGGTTGTAGCCGGAATATCCGTCGAGAAAACAATAAAATGCATGGCCGGCTAATCTTTCCAGCATTTGGTCGATGAATGGTAAGGGAAAATGATCCTTGCGGGTTGCAGCGTTTAGCTTCCGGTAATCAATGCACACTCGGTGTCCAGTGATCGTCCGTTGTGGTACAAGTTCATTTTCCAGATTCTCGACGACGGTGATTCCCGATTTCTTAGGTACAACCTGCACTGGGGAAACCCAACGGCTATCAGAAATAGGGTAAATAACTCCACAGTCCATGAGTTTAATTACCTCCTTTTTTACCACCTCCATCATCGGAGGGTGGAGCCGACGTTGCGCTTCCCGCGTAGGTTTGGTGCCTTCTTCAAGGAAAATCCTATGCACACAGGTTGCTGGATTTATTCCCTTGATGTCCGCGAGTGTCCAGCCTATTGCGGGTTTGTACCTCTTGAGCACACTCACGAGCTTCTCCTCCTGCTCCTCTTCTAGCGCGGACGAAATAATGACGGGTAAAGTGTCATTCTCGCCCAAGTACGCATACTTCAGATGGTCCGGTAGTAGCTTGAGTTCTAAAACTGGAGCTTCTACGATGGAAGGAACCATTTTATTAGTACCAAAAGTAATTGGTAAAGGAGGAGAAAAGCTTACTTTTCGTGGTGCCGCATTTAGGGCCATGGCCATGTCTTGAATACGAGGTTCAAGCTCTAGTAAGGCCTCGAGAAGGCCGTCATGCCCAAGTTGAATGGCCATGTCGAGTTCATCCTCATTGATGGTGTCGAGGTAGCCTTGTGCTAAGGTATCCACGGGATCATATGTCGAAATGGCAGCTACGCTCGACATTGGAAACTTCATCCCGTCCAGGATGTTGAACTCGATTCTTTCTCCATCAATCTCCATGGAGAAAGTGCCTTGAAACACATCAATCTTCGTTCTCGTAGTCCGCATGAAAGGTCGCCCAAGCAGTAGTGGCGTGGTGTTTAGTGGACTCTCTTCCATGTCAACTATATAGAAATCGGCTGGGAATATCAAGTTGTTGACTTGCACGAGAACGTCTTCTACGTATCCCCTCGGATACTTGTGGGTGCGATCGGCTAATTGGATGACAACACCATCTTGCTTGAGATCTCCAAGCTCCATCGATTCGAAAAGATAGTAAGGCATGACGTTGATGGAAGCTCCGAGATCAAGCATCACGTCTTTGAAGTGGTTGTCACCGATTACGCAAGGAACTGCAAAGCTCCCTGGGTCCTTCAGTTTTGGGGGTAGCCGACGCTGCAAAACCGCCGAAACGGTTGCGTTCACCTTCACAACCTCCTTCTCTCGAGTTTGCCTCCTCTGTGTGCATAATTCTTTCAGAAACTTTGCGTATATCGGCACCTGTTTTATGCACTCGATCAAGGGCAAATTCACTTGCACCTTTCGGAAGATGTCCAAAATATCTTCATATTGGGCGTCCTTCTTCTTCGATTTTGATAATCTGCTAGGGAAAGGTGCAACAGCAAACGGAGAATTAGTAATAACCGTATTTGAAGGAATATGGTTCTTACCTTTGATTGGGGTAGGTTGTGGAGGTGATTGTGCCTTGGTGACATTAGGCGTCACCTTCTGTTTTTCGGCCTCTTGAGTAGCCGGATCGATCTCATCTTCTTCTTCGTTGGTGATGTCCTCAATGGTGACTTCATCAAGATGAGATCGCTTGGTCTTTGGTTCCTCAAGTATCTTCCCACTCCTTGTGACTATAGCATTCACGTTTCTTTGATTTGGAGTGGTTTGAGGTGGAAGCCGACCGGTTTCCTTGATTTGGCCCATGAAATCAACAAGTTGGCCAAGCTGCTTCTTCACTTCGGTGATGTCGCGGCCATGTGAGTCAAGTGTCTCCTTTGTCTTCGATTGTCCGTCGAGGAGAACTTGTGTGGAGGCCGAAAGTTGCGACAACATCTTGTCGTAATCCGGGTTGGTGAAGGATTGCGAAGACGAACCATGCTGCATCGGTGGCCTTGGTTGAAATGGAGGGCGTTGGTAGCTTTGTTGAGGTGCTGGAGGGTTCAAAGTTCCCTCGTTGCTGCTCCATCTAAAACCCGGATGATCACGGTTGACATAGTTGTTATAATTGTTATACCGTTGTCCTCCCTGATATCCGCCGATGGCGTTAGCGTGCTCCGGCTCGCTTGCTTGTTCCGGCACTTGAGGGCACTGGTCGTTGTGGTGACCTTGTGTTTGACATATGCCACAAACAGGCCGTTGAGTTGCCTTCGCTCTTGTCGTCTCGAGTTCTAAAACCTTCTCTAGCATATGAGCTAGTTTGTCGTACTTTTCGTCCGCGTCGGTTGTAGAACTCGCTTCACCGACTGCTCGTCTGTTGGACATTCCATATTGTGCATCATTATTGGCCCGATTCTCTAGAAGAGCTCTAGCTTCGGTTTCGGTTAAGTCCATGAATGCACCGGTGGCTGCTGCATCCAGCAATTCCCTATCGATCGGCTTGAGACCATCGTAAAAGTAATTCATGAGATTGGTCTCGGAAAATCCATGCGATGGGCAAGTGGCACACAAAACTTTGAATCGGTCGTAGTATTGGCCGAAGGTCTCGTCCGGTTTCTGTGTGATGCCAGTGATTTGCTTTCTCAAGACGGTGATCTTTGAGGCCGGGAAGTACTTCGCTAGGAACATGTCCGCAAGTTGCTTCCATGAAGTGATATGGTTCGGCGGTAGTTCCATAAGCCAAGACTCGGCCCTGTCGACTAGGGTGAATGGGAATGCCTTCAGTTTAAAGAGCTCCGTATCAGCATCGGATGGCTTCATGCTGTTACAAACAAATTGGAATTGTTTGAGATGCTTGTTCGGATCTTCATTGGAAAGTCCATGAAAAATGGGTAGTCGGTGGAGGAAGCCACTCTTTAGCTCGATATCCTTCATGTTTTCCTCCGGTTGTGGAAAAGCAATGCTCGAAGGCCCGCTGCTCCATTCTGTTGAGCAGGTGCGCTGACGAAGAGATTGTCCTGCATTGGCCATGTTGACTTGCTGTGCTTCTACTTCTGAATTGTGGTCGGTTGATGACTGTGAAGACTCGGAAACTTCCTCGATGATGGGATGATCCAGGATGTCAGTTTGAGCTCTAAGTCTCGCTATTCTCTCTGCGATCTCCTCAAACTTTGTTCTAGATGGTCCAGGATTCTGATCGGACATTCATTAGCCTGAGCATCCACCAAAGACCAAGTGTTAGTATCAACAAAGAATTTGAGATGAATATAGGAATACTAACCAAAATTGTAAGACATATTTAGAAAACAAAGCAATAACAAATAATAAAACTATCAAAGTATACTATAAATACTCACAAATACTTAAAAACTACTAAAACACACAAAATTTATAATAGTTAAGACACTAGGTGTAATTTACTAAGTAATGCAAATGAATTAATCAATTTTAGGGCTATGCAAAAGAATGTAATAAACTTAAAACATACGTTTTCTGCAAATTAACAGTATATAATGCTAAACCCAAGAATTTAGTTAGAACGTATATAAACAAAGTTCAAATACAAGCAAACAATAATTCACATCGAATTTATGCACCACACGCATTTTTTTCTTCAATAAAATGCATTAAACAACAATCCTACGTGAAAGATGGAGTGTATGCATAAGAGAAAACGTTAGAACCTGCAGAAAACACACGAGTTACGTGCTAAAAAAATGAATGCAAAGAATGACCTCTTCTTCGATCTTATGTCCCTAACTTCACTTAGGTTAGGGTACTCGGTAGTGAAATCCGCGTATCATAAAGCCTAAAAAGAGGTTATGCAAGCTAAGTAACGGTTGTTAGTCCTTTACAGTTTTTAATGCACATATAAACACAAAAATTTGACTAAGTTTTATTTATTTCCTTTGGCCCCGATGGTACGTGGTGCAGAGGCTCTCGACTGTGCAATGGGTCTCGTTCATCCGAAGATGAAGTCTGATTCCAGGAGGTCTAAGCATGCATAATCCGATATACCATCTATTTAAAGGATTATGTCGTATTAAGTTCATGTATTTATCCGTATTCATATGCACTTATGATTTACAGAGAGTACGCGAAATGATCATTTGGTAAATTTCTTGGACGTGCGGCCCGCGCGAAAATATATACCGACTACAATTCAGCTTAGTTACGTTTAGAAATGGTTAGTAGGAATAGAGATAACGCGAGAGGTAAGGACTAATATTTAGAACAACCCGAGGCTTACTCGTAAGAGTATATACTCCAATGTTGTTCCTAGAGACACCCCGAGGCTAACCAGTTACGGTATATACTCCAATGGTGTTCTATTGCTTAGATCCGAAACCCGGCACCAATCATAAACCCATTCACCATATCCAACAATCAGCCAAATTTGTGAGATAGTATATAATCTCAAGTTCTTAGTAAACTCCGCCCACAACCTCGTGCCCATAACTTCACTTAGGTTATGGCGTGTGGTGATAAAATCCACACATCACGAGGGGTTAAGGAGATAAACCAGAAAAAGAGGCACCACCTATTCCAAAGAACGAAACCTTATAACCAATACTCGTGCTCAATGTAAATCAATTTAAGTACGTCTACGTTTTGATTGCGCCTATGATTTAAAAGGAATACACGACTTAGTTATTGAATAAATCTCTTGTCCGTGCGGCCCGCGCGAAAATGTATACCAACTATCGTTAATCCTCGTAATTGTTGGAAATGACCAGTTGGGATAGATGTAACGCGAGAGGTGAGAACTAATTTCTGGGAACAACCTGAGGCTAACTCGTAAGAGTATATACTCCATTGTTGTTCTTAGAAACACCCCGAGGTTTACTCGTAAGAGTATATACTCCAATGGTGTTCTGTTTTCTTAGTTCAAAACCCGTCACCATTCATAACCCTTCTAGACATCATAACCAACTCTTACTCGAGTTCACAAGATAGTATACAATCTCAAGTGTTTGTAAACTCCGCCCACAACCTCGTGCCCATAACTTCACTTAGGTTATGGCGTGTGGTGATAAAATCCACACATCACGAAGGGTTAAGGAGATAGACAAACAAAAGAGGCACCACCTATTCCATAGAGATTTATTTAATAACTAAGTGCTAGTACTCAAATTAAATCAAAGACTATCCTTTAACATGAAAATAAATTATGCAAGTGTAAAAACTAAGTATAAATAAATTCGTCTAAGTAAAAGTATGCATTGTAAACATGTATGTAAATTTCTTTAAGTATAAACAAGAATGAACAAGTATGTACTTCGAAAATTTAGACATGCTTTTAATCACAAATGTACAACGAAATCATACAAAAACATTCTAACTCCCCGGCAACGGCGCCAAAAATTGATACGCGCAAAACATGCATTCACGTTAACTTAAAAACACAGATTACGCGCATTGCAATTTAAACCCTTCTTTTGTCATTTGTAATATTGGCGAGTAGGGATCGTTCTTTATCCGGGGAATTAAGGGCGCATGCATGGTTTCGTTAATAAGCGGAAATGTAAATGTTTGGGGGGATTGGAAGTTGGTTGTTTAATCTACGAAATTAAAGTACATAACATGCAAACACAACTAAAACTCTTAGGCATCTAACATGTTTTACTCATAGACAAGTTTCAACAATCAAGAAACTTAAAGTCTAATTATGCTTGCTAAAAATAAGAAGTTACACTACTAATTACATGTGATCATCTCATCTTATTAGCCTACCCTTTTCATGCATCAAACCTTTTTGTAAGTTACGAAATTCATAACTTCTAACTAAATACACATGCTTAATAATTGAGTAGGAATGCAACTTAGCGTATAAACATCCTAAACAACATACGATCATCGAAACATGCGAAAGAGAGGGACTTAGCGTATTTTCTAACACATGCATTCGAAGCTTTAAGATTGTATCAAACATGCATAAAAGGCTAGAAATCATAAACACATGCATATTACAAATCTGTTTAAACACATAAAACACAAATCTAAACTTGTTCTTCATTTGATACACAAATCTAAACTTGTTATTCCAATACATCAAAAGATTCAAATACAAAGCTAAAGAAATGAAAGTGAAGATCATGGTTACACTTTTTGTCTTGAGTGCTTGATGAACTACGGTGGAGATGGCTTTCCTTCACAAGGGACTTAGCGTATTGTGAGGGATGGAGGATGATAGCTTCGGCTTGGAGGAGGAGATGGATGCTTCGGTTTGGAATGGAGGAGGAGATGCTTCGGCTTGGAATGGAGGAGATGGATGCTTCGGCTTTGTGTGAACCTTCAAGTGTTTAATGGTGGAGGAGTATTTGTGTAGAGCTTTGGCTTAGTAAAATGAGTGATGTCTTGAATGGTTCAGCCTCCCTTGGTATTTATAGGCAAGGATGTTTGCCTTCTCTCTTCCACCTTGCCTCCTTCCATTAAATGCAAGCAATGATCAATATGGCAAGTCACCATGCAAGTCACCATGTGTGATCATCATTTACAAGCCCAAAGCAAGAGTCACCATGGCAAGTCATCTTTTCATTTAATGCAAGCAAGAGTCACCAAGGTGAGTCACCTTTTGTGATGATCATTTATTAACCCTAAGCAAGAGTCACCATTTGTGATGATTAGCTTGATAAGCTTGACTTTTCAACTTCCCCAAAGGGCATCCTTAACGAAATGAATGAGTTTGGGCTGGTTAATGGGCCGAAATAAACTTTGAGAAATCGGCCCATAATTTGCTTTTTGGGCCGGCCCATTTTCGGAGGTCCAAAATCGCAAAAATCGCAAAATCGCCGAAATTCCTCCGAATTGCGTCGTTATTAATCTCCACCGTAAATATCTTCAAAATAACAAATTAAATAAGGAAAACATAAAAACTAAGATAATAACATTGCTAAACGTAAAGGAAATGCGTTAAGAAACGAGCATAAAATGCGTATATCAGTAAATACGACATAAATCCTTTAAATAGATGGTATATCGGATTAAGCATGCTTAGACCTCCTGGAATCAGACTTCATCTTCGGATGAACGAGACCCATTGCACAGTCGAGAGCCTCTGCACCACGTACCATCGGGGCCAAAGGAAATAAATAAAACTTAGTCAAATTTTTGTGTTTGTTTGTGCATTAAAAACTGTAAAGGACTAACAAACGTTACTTAGCTTGCATAACCTCTCTTAGGCTTTATGATACTCGGATTTCACTACCGAGTACCCTAACCTAAGTGAAGTTAGGGACCTGAATTATGCACACAGAGGAGGCAAACTCGAGAGAAGGAGGTTGTGAAGGTGAACGCAACCGTTTCGGCGGTTTTGCAGCGTCGGCTACCCCCAAAACTGAAGGACCCAGGGAGCTTTGCAGTTCCTTGCGTAATCGGTGACAACCACTTCAAAGACGTGATGCTTGATCTCGGAGCTTCCATCAACGTCATGCCTTACTATCTTTTCGAATCGATGGAGCTTGGAGATCTCAAGCAAGATGGTGTTGTCATCCAATTAGCCGATCGCACCCACAAGTATCCGAGGGGATACGTAGAAGACGTTCTCGTGCAAGTCAACAACTTGATATTCCCAGCCGATTTCTATATAGTTGACATGGAAGAGAGTCCACTAAACACCACGCCACTACTGCTTGGGCGACCTTTCATGCGGACTGCGAGAACGAAGATTGATGTGTTTCAAGGCACTTTCTCCATGGAGATTGATGGAGAAAGAATCGAGTTCAACATCCTGGACGGGATGAAGTTTCCAATGTCGAGCGTAGCTGCCATTTCGACATACGATCCCGTGGATACCTTAGCACAAGGCTACCTCGACACCATCAATGAGGATGAACTCGACATGGCCATTCAACTTGGGCATGACGGCCTTCTCGAGGCCTTACTAGAGCTTGAACCTCGTATTCAAGACATGGCCATGGCCCTAAATGCGGCACCACGAAAAGTAAGCTTTTCTCCTCCTTTACCAATTACTTTTGGTACTAATAAAATGGTTCCTTCCATCGTAGAAGCTCCAGTTTTAGAACTCAAGCTACTACCGGACCATCTGAAGTATGCGTACTTGGGCGAGAATGACACTTTACCCGTCATTATTTCGTCCGCGCTAGAAGAGGAGCAGGAGGAGAAGCTCGTGAGTGTGCTCAAGAGGTACAAACCCGCAATAGGCTGGACACTCGCGGACATCAAGGGAATAAATCCAGCAACCTGTGTGCATAGGATTTTCCTTGAAGAAGGCACCAAACCTACGCGGGAAGCGCAACGTCGGCTCCACCCTCCGATGATGGAGGTGGTAAAAAAGGAGGTAATTAAACTCATGGACTGTGGAGTTATTTACCCTATTTCTGATAGCCGTTGGGTTTCCCCAGTGCAGGTAGTACCCAAGAAATCGGGAATAACCGTCGTCGAGAATCTGGAAAATGAACTTGTGCCACAACGGACGATCACTGGACACCGAGTGTGCATTGATTACCGGAAGCTAAACGCTGCAACCCGCAAGGATCATTTTCCCTTACCATTCATCGACCAAATGCTGGAAAGAATAGCCGGCCATGCATTTTATTGTTTTCTCGACGGATATTCCGGCTACAACCAAATTAGCATTGCGGAGGAGGATCAAGAAAAGACAACGTTCACGTGCCCTTTCGGAACGTTTGCCTATCGCCGCATGCCATTTGGACTGTGTAACGCACCAGGTACATTTCAACGTTGCATGCTCTCAATTTTCTCCGAGTACATTGAAAAAATTATTGAAGTATTCATGGACGACTTTAGTGTATTTGGGAGTGATTTTGATGCATGCTTAAACAATTTAGAAACAATTTTACAAAGATGCGTTGAAACGAACTTGGTGCTTAATTGGGAGAAGTGCCATTTTATGGTTACGCAAGGGATAGTGTTAGGTCATATTATTTCTGAAAAAGGGTTAGAAGTTGATAAATCTAAAGTAGATCTTGTGCGTCACTTACCCTCTCCAACTTCGGTTAGAGAGATTCGTTCATTTCTTGGACACAAAGGATTTTATCGTAGGTTTATCAAAGACTTTTCCCACATCTCGCGCCCTTTGTGTAAACTGCTGCAAAAGGAGACCCCGTTCGTCTTTGATGAAGAATGCAACGCTGCCTTCAACAAGTTGAAGGAGCTTCTCACGAGCGCTCCTATTTTATGCAGCCCTGATTGGTCTCTACCATTTGAACTCATGTGCGACGCCTCGGATTATGCCGTAGGAGCCGTCTTGGGTCAGCGGAAGGACAAGAAGCCTTGCGTAATCTATTACGCCTCTCGGACGCTTGATGAAGCGCAAAGAAATTATACTACCACCTGATACGCGCAAAACATGCATTCACGTTAACTTAAAAACACAGATTACGCGCATTGCAATTTAAACCCTTCTTTTGTCATTTGTAATATTGGCGAGTAGGGATCGTTCTTTATCCGGGGAATTAAGGGCGCATGCATGGTTTCGTTAATAAGCGGAAATGTAAATGTTTGGGGGGATTGGAAGTTGGTTGTTTAATCTACGAAATTAAAGTACAAAAACATGCAAACACAACTAAAACTCTTAAGCATCTAACATGTTTTACTCATAGACAAGTTTCAACAATCAAGAAACTTCAAGTCTAATTATGCTTGCTAAAAATAAGAAGTTACACTACTAATTACATGTGATCATCTCATCTTATTAACCATACCCTTTTCATGCATCAAACCTTTTTGTAAGTTACGAAATTCATAACTTCTAACTAAATACACATGCTTAATAATTGAGTAGGAATGCAACTTAGCGTATAAACATCCTAAACAACATACGATCATCGAAACATGCGAAAGAGAGGGACTTAGCGTATTTTCTAACACATGCATTCGAAGCTTTAAGATTGTATCAAACATGCATAAAAGGCTAGAAATCATAAACACATGCATATTACAAATCGGTTTAAACACATAAAACACAAATCTAAACTTGTTCTTCATTTGATACACAAATCTAAACTTGTTATTCCAATACATCAAAAGATTCAAATACAAAGCTAAAGAAATGAAAGTGAAGATCATGGTTACACTTTTTGTCTTGAGTGCTCGATGAACTACGGTGGAGATGGCTTTCCTTCACAAGGGACTTAGCGTATTGTGAGGGATGGAGGATGATAGCTTCGGCTTGGAGGAGGAGATGGATGCTTCGGTTTGGAATGGAGGAGATGGATGCTTCGGCTTTGTGTGAACCTTCAAGTGTTTAATGGTGGAGGAGTATTTGTGTAGAGCTTTGGCTTAGTAAAATGAGTGATGCCTTGAATGGTTCGGCCTCCCTTGGTATTTATAGGCAAGGATGTTTGCCTTCTCTCTTCCACCTTGCCTCCTTCCATTAAATGCAAGCAATGATCAATATGGCAAGTCACACACTTAGTCACCATGTGTGATCATCACAAAGCAAGAGTCACCATGTGTAGTCACCATTTGGGAACCCTAAGCAAGAGTCACCATGCTAGTCACCATGGCAAGTCATCTTTTCATTTAATGCAAGCAAGAGTCACCAAAATGAGTCACTAGCTTGATATTGTTGACTTTTCCTCTTCCCCACTTTGCTTCCTAGCCGAATTGAATGTGTTTGGGCCATATAATGGGCCGAAATAAAAGTTGAGAATTCGGCCCACAATTTGCTTTTTGGGCCGGCCCATTTTCGGAGGTCCAAAATCGCAAAAATCGCAAAATCGCCGAAATTCCTCCGAATTGCGTCGTTATTAATCTCCACCGTAAATATCTTCAAAATAACATATTAATTAAGAAAAACATAAAAACTAAGATTATAACATAGCTAAACGAAAAGGGAAATGCGTTAAGAAACGAGCATAAAATGCGTATATCACCACCGAGAAGGAGTTTCTTGCCGTGGTTTTCGCTTTAGATAAATTTTGATCTTATTTACTTCAAACTAAAGTAACTGTGTTTACCGATCATGCAGCTTTGAAGTATCTAATGCTCAAAAAGGACGCAAAACCACGGCTTATCAGATGGATACTTCTACTCCAAGAATTCAACATCGAAATCAAGGATAAGAAGGGAGTAGAAAACGTCGTCGCTGACCACCTATCACGTTTGATAGGTGACCATGACCCTGTCGAGATTGAAGAAACTTTTCCGGATGAAAAACTCTTCGGAATTGAGGTAACTATTTCGGAAACTCCATGGTATGCAGATATCGTAAATTACTTAGTTACCGGTGAGTTTCCGTCTACCATGCATAAATTTCATCGTGACAAACTTAAGCATAATGCTAGAACCTTTATCTGGGATGAGCCTTATTTATGGAAACAATGCTCCGATTTAGTAATTAGGAGATGTATCCCGGATAGTGAGTTTAAGCCCATTCTAGACTTTTGTCACAATGAAGCATGTGGGGGACACTTTGGTTCTAGGAGGACAGCCCTTAAGATTTTAGATTGCGGTTTCTTTTGGCCTAGTTTATTTCGCGATGCTCATGCATATTGTGCTGCATGTGATAAGTGCCAGAGATTCGGTAATTTAGGCCCTAGAGATCAAATGCCACAACACTACATATTTAATGTCGAAATTTTTGATGTGTGGGGTATTGATTTCATGGGACCATTTCCTCCTTCCAATGGTTTTACTTACATTTTACTCGCAGTAGATTATGTTTCTAAATGGGTGGAGGCAAAGGCCACCCGTACTAATGATTCGCGAGTTGTTGCAGATTTCCTACGAACTAACATTTTCAGTAGATTTGGAATGCAACGCGTTCTAATCAGCGATGGAGGAAGTCACTTTTGCAACCGCACGGTGGAAGCACTAATGAGGAAGTATGGCGTAAAACACAAGGTTTCCACACCATACCACCCTCAAACCAATGGAATGGCTGAAGTTTCCAACCGTGAGATCAAGAAGATATTGGAGCGAACCGTCCGCCCCAACCGGAAAGATTGGAGTCAATGCTTAGACGATGCATTGTGGGCTTACAGGACTGCCTACAAGACCCCCATTGGTATGTCACCTTTCCGATTAATTTATGGGAAGGCGTGCCATCTTCCGGTTGAATTGGAGCACAAGGCATGGTGGGCCGTGAAGAAATTCAACATCGATCGAGATGCCGCAGGCTTGCATCGGAAGCTACAACTATGTGAACTAGAAGAAATCAGAAATGATGCTTTCGACAATGCGTGGATTTATAAAGAGAAGACGAAAAAGATCCACGATCAGATGATTCGCGGGAAGAGTTTTGAACCTGGGCAGAAAGTATTGCTTTTCAATTAAAGACTTAAGCTCTTTCCGGGAAAGCTTCGCTCTCGATGGATGGGGCCATTCATAGTTTCTCAAGTTCTGCCTCATGGAGCAGTTCTCATTAGATCTATCGACAAAGGCAGTGAGTTCAAAGTAAATGGCCATCGCTTGAAGCCCTATTTTGAGGCATTTGCGGAGCACACCGTAGAGGAGATGCAACTCCAAGAACCGGCCATTTCAAAAACAAAATGATGCATCACGTCCAAAGCTAACGACGTAAAACAAGCGCTCATTGGGAGGCAACCCAATAGGGAGACAACAGATTTGTTTTCTTCTCCCCTTTTAATTAATTTAATGGCTTTTTGCATATTAAATTAAAATTTTCGTAGATCCTATACTTCATGCTTAAAATCTATACTTTTACTTTAGTACATTGAGGGCAATGTAGAGTTTAAGTGTGGGGGAAGGGTTTACAATTTAATTGTGTCTAAATTAGTGTTTTTCAGAGTCTTTAGGATGCCCTTAACTAGTCGATGATGAAATTTGACCAATACAAACACATATGGCATATGAATCACATGCATCGAATTCTTGTGCTAATTGAGATATTCTATATGTTTTTAACATGTAGTAGATATATGAATTGCAAACATGGTACAGAAATCGCATGCTTGAATAAGTTTTTAATCATATGAGCCCTATGTGAGCTTTTGAGCTATCTGTTCTTTATTCAAGTGAATATGCATCCATTTCGTAGCTACTAGCTTATATATGCCTCATTCAATTGCTTGCCATAGATTTTAATGAACTAGAGAATGCTAGAACTTACTCATGTCAATTTGCAAAGCTTTTAAGTTGATACATACTTTGATTTTGGAAATGATTAAAGGCATTTAGGATCTTCCACCACTTCGCCAAATATCCATGTATCCCATTTGTACGCACAAGTTGCGACACCCCTAGATAAACTAATTGAGCCCACGTTAAGCTTTTCTTTCATCACCATATATACCTAAACACTTACCCTAGTATAGAATATCCTTACCCTTGTTCCGGAAACTTGGTGAGAATTTTTTGAAACTAGCACATAAGATTATGGTTGGTAGGAAAGATTAAAAGAGTTAATGTGAGTAAGGGGAAAGACTTGTCCAAATAGCTAAAAAAGTATGAGATTGCCAAAAAGAAAAGAAAAAATTATATTTGAGAGAATGAAAAAAAAAAAAAAAATTATTATCTCTCATGGCAATATGTTGTTCTAAAGTAGAAACCAATTGGATTAACGTCCCCCTTATTTGCGGATTTGGAGATTACGATAAATTGAAGGCCCAAAAATAGAACAAAATATGGCCTTTGTCCTGTCCG
This sequence comes from Geum urbanum, assembly GCA_946800695.1. NCBI lineage: Eukaryota > Viridiplantae > Streptophyta > Magnoliopsida > Rosales > Rosaceae > Geum > Geum urbanum. The sequence goes on along the minus strand of OX327017.1, from coordinate 12,059,745 downwards.
AAAAGCTCAAAGGGTAGATTAGCTTGAAGTATACATGGTAACATTCAAATGGATATGGAGGAATGAATATGGTGCTAGACTAAGTCGTTGGAACGTTTTTATCACCACATATCTAAATTTCGAATGCCTTAGCCTTAACCCCATTACAACCTCACTAAAAGTCCTTTATGATCCTTAAAATGAGTAGCTTTCAATTAGTAGAGTAAGTTGCATGAGTAAGCTTATGGTTTTGGTTCATTTGTGCAAGTAATTAACTTCATTCATGTGGTTTTTATTTCAATTCATATACACCTTAAGTAAACCCTTATCATGAGTGAAAAATATGATGAGTGCATCCTTGTGAGTTGATTAAACCTTTATTCAAAGCATGCACAGCTATAACATAACCATTGTTTTCTCTATGTCTTACTTGTTCATTACATAAATTATATCGCAATTATCTCTTGAATTCGTTGAGCATACAAAGTTGAAATTCATGTGAGCCATCGCCATATACTTATGCAAATTCTGAGACAAATTTTAGCTAAGGGCTTAGTTATGTTCTTTCCTTTGTTTTAAATTCGTAGAAGAGTCTTAGTTTAACTTAGTGTTTGCTAAGGGACTAGCAAAGTCTAAGTGTGGGGGAATTTGATATACGCATTTTATGCTCGTTTCTTAACGCATTTCCCTTTACGTTTAGCTATGTTATTATCTTAGTTTTTATGTTTTCCTTATTTAAATTGTTATTTTGAAGATATTTACGGTGGAGATTAATAACGACGCAATTTCGGAGGAATTTCGGCGATTTCGGACCACCGAAAATGGGCCGGCCCAAAAAGCAAATTATGGGCCGAATTCTCAACTCTTGTTTCGGCCCATTATCAAGCCCAAACACAATCAATTCGGCATGGAAGACTTTTGGTGAAGAGGAAAAGTCTTGTTTTGCAACCTTTGAAGAAGAAAAGTCAACAATATCATGCTTTGTGACTCATTATGGTGACTCTTGCTTAGGGTTCACAAATGATGATCACAAATGGTGACTTGCCATGGTGACTCTTGCTTAGGGTTCACAAATGATGATCACAAATGGTGACTAAGGGGATGACTTGCATGGTGACTCTTGCTTGCATTAAATGGAGGGAGGCAAGGTGGAAGAGAGAAGGCAAGCATTCCTTGCCTATAAATACCAAGGAGGCTGAACATAATTAAACCATCACTCAAATTACTAGCCAAAGCTCTACACAAATACTCCTCCACCATAAACACTTGAAGGTTCACACACAAAGCCGAAGCATCCATCCCTTGCAAAGCCAAGCATCCTTCCCTTGCAAAGCCGAAGCATTCTCCATCCAAAGCCGAAGCATCCTCCATCCATCCAACACAATACGCTAAGTCCCTTGTGAAGGAAATCCATCTCCACCGTAGATCATCAAGCACTCAAGACAAAAAGTGTAACCATGATCTTCACTTTCATTTCTTTTGTTTTGTATTTGAACCTCTTGATGTATTGGAATACATTTATGTATCAAATGAAGAACAAGTTTAGATTTGTGTTTTATGCTCTTAAACCGATTTGTAATATGCATGTGTTTATGATTTCTAGCCTTTTATGCATGTTTGATACAATCTTAAAGCTTCGAATGCATGTGTTAGAAAATACGCTAAGTCCCTCTCTTTCGCATGTTTCGATGATCGTATGTTGTTTAGGATGTTTATACGCTAAGTTGCATTCCTACTCAATTATTAAGCATGTGTATTTAGTTAGAAGTTATGAATTTCGTAACTTACAAAAAGGTTTGATGCATGAAAAGGGTAGGCTAATAAGATGAGATGATCACATGTAATTAGTAGTGTAACTTCTTATTTTTAGCAAGCATAATTAGACTTTAAGTTTCTTGATTGTTGAAACTTGTCTATGAGTAAAACATGTTAAATGCCTAAGAGTTTTAGTTGTGTTTGCATGTTTTTGTACTTTAATTTCGTAGATTAAACAACCAACTTCCAATCCCCCCAACATTTATATTTCCGCTTATTAACGAAACCATACATGCGCCCTTAATTCCCCGGATAAAGAACGATCCCTACTCGCCAATATTACAAATGACAAAAGAAGGGTTTAAATTGCAATGCGCGTAATCTGTGTTTTTAAGTTAACGTGAATGCATCTTTTGCGCGTATCAATCATCTGATCATGGATCTTTTTCGTCTTCTCTTTGTAAATCCACGCATTGTCGAAAGCATCATTTCTGATTTCTTCAAGTTCACAAAGTTGTAGCTTCCGATGCAAACCTGCTGCATTTCGATCGATGTTGAATTTCTTCACGGCCCACCATGCCTTGTGCTCCAATTCAACCGGAAGATGGCACGTCTTCCCATAAATTAATCGGAAAGGTGACATACCAATGGGGGTCTTGTAGGCAGTCCTGTAAGCCCACAATGCATCGTCTAAGCATTGACTCCAATCTTTCCGGTTTGGGCGGACGGTTCGCTCCAAAATCTTCTTGATCTCACGGTTGGAAACTTCAGCCATTCCATTTGTTTGAGGGTGGTATGGTGTGGAAACCTTGTGTTTTACACCATACTTCCTCATCAGTGCTTCCACCGTGCGGTTGCAAAAGTGACTTCCTCCATCGCTAATTAGAACGCGTGGCATTCCAAATCTACTGAAAATGTTAGTTCGTAGGAATTCTGCAACAACTCGCGAATCATTAGTACGGGTGGCCTTTGCCTCCACCCATTTAGAAACATAATCTACTGCGAGTAAGATATAAGTAAAACCATTGGAGGGAGGAAATGGTCCCATAAAATCAATACCCCACACATCAAAAATTTCGACATTAAATATGTAGTGTTGTGGCATTTGATCTCTAGGCCCTAAATTACCGAATCTCTGGCACTTATCACATGCAGCACAATATGCATGAGCATCGCGAAATAAACTAGGCCAAAAGAAACCGCAATCTAAAATCTTAAGGGCTGTCCTCCTTGAACCAAAATGTCCCCCACATGCTTCATTGTGACAAAAGTCTAGAATAGGCTTAAATTCACTATCCGGGATACATCTCCTAATTACTAAATCGGAGCATTGTTTCCATAAATAAGGCTCATCCCAGATAAAGGTTCTAGCATTATGCTTAAGTTTGTCACGTTGAAATTTATGCATGGTAGACGGAAACTCACCGATAACTAAGTAATTTACGATATCTGCATACCATGGAGTTTCTGAAACAGTTACCTCAATTCCGAAGAGTTTTTCATCCGGAAAAGTTTCCTCAATTTTGACAGCCTCATTTTCACTGATCAAGCGTGATAGGTGGTCAGCGACAACATTTTCTACTCCCTTCTTATCCTTGATTTCGACGTTGAATTCTTGGAGTAGAAGTATCCATCTTATAAGCCGTGGTTTTGCGTCCTTCTTTAGCATTAGATACTTCAAAGCTGCATGATCAGTATACACAGTTACTTTAGTTTGAAGTAAATAAGACCGAAATTTATCTAAAGCAAAAACCACTGCAAGAAACTCCTTCTCGGTGGTAGTATAATTTCTTTGCGCTTCATCAAGCGTCCGAGAGGCGTAATAGATTACGTAGGGTTTCTTGTCTTTCCGCTGACCCAAAACGGCTCCTACGGCATAATCCGAGGCGTCGCACATGAGTTCAAATGGCAGAGACCAATCAGGGCTGCATAAAATAGGAGCGCTCGTGAGAAGCTCCTTCAACTTGTTGAAGGCAGCGTTGCATTCCTCGTCAAATACGAACGGGGTCTCCTTTTGCAGCAGTTTACACAATGGGCGCGAGATGTGGGAAAAGTCTTTGATAAACCTACGATAAAATCCTGCGTGTCCAAGAAATGAACGAATCTCTCTAACCGAAGTTGGAGAGGGTAAGTGACGCACAAGATCTACTTTAGATTTATCAACTTCTAACCCTTTTTCCGAAATAATATGACCTAACACTATCCCTTGCGTAACCATGAAATGGTACTTCTCCCAATTAAGCACCAAGTTCGTTTCAACGCATCTTTGTAAAATAGTTTCTAAATTGTTTAAGCATGCATCGAAATCACTCCCAAATACACTAAAGTCGTCCATGAATACTTCAATAATTTTTTCAATGTACTCGGAGAAAATTGAGAGCATGCAACGTTGAAATGTACCTGGTGCATTACACAGTCCAAATGGCATTCGGCGGTATGCAAACGTTCCGAAAGGGCACGTGAACGTTGTCTTTTCTTGATCTTCCTCCGCAATGCTAATTTGGTTGTAGCCGGAGTATCCGTCGAGAAAACAATAAAATGCATGACCGGCTAATCTTTCCAGCATTTGGTCGATGAATGGTAAGGGAAAATGATCCTTGCGGGTTGCGGCGTTGAGCTTCCGGTAATCAATGCACACTCGGTGTCCAGTGATCGTTCTTTGTGGCACAAGTTCATTTTCCAGATTCTCGACGACGGTGATTCCCGATTTCTTGGGTACTACCTGCACTGGGGAAACCCAACGGCTATCAGAAATAGGGTAAATAACTCCACAGTCCATGAGTTTAATTACCTCCTTTTTTACCACCTCCATCATCGGAGGGTGGAGCCGACGTTGTGCTTCCCGCGTAGGTTTGGTGCCTTCTTCAAGGAAAATCCTATGCACACATGTTGCTGGATTTATTCCCTTGATGTCCGCAAGTGTCCAGCCTATTGCGGGTTTGTACCTCTTGAGCACACTCACGAGCTTCTCCTCCTGTTCCTCTTCTAGCGCGGACGAAATAATGACAGGTAAAGTTTCATTCTCGCCTAAGTACGCATACTTCAGATGGTCCGGTAGTAGCTTGAGTTCTAAAACTGGAGCTTCTACGATGGAAGGAACCATTTTATTAGTACCAAAAGTAATTGGTAAAGGAGGAGAAAAGCTTACTTTTCGTGGTGCGGCATTTAGGGCCATGGCCATGTCTTGAATTCGAGGTTCAAGCTCTAGCAAGGCCTCGAGAAGGCCGTCATGCCCAAGTTGAATGGCCATGTCGAGTTCATCCTCATTGATGGTGTCGAGGTAGCCTTGTGCTAAGGTATCCACAGGATCGTATGTCGAAATGGCAGCTATGCTCGACATTGGAAACTTCATCCTGTCCAGGATGTTGAACTCGATTCTTTCTCCATCAATCTCCATGGAGAAAGTGCCTTGAAACACATCGATCTTCGTTCTCGCAGTCCGCATGAAAGGTCGCCCAAGCAGCAGCGGCGTGGTGTTCAGTGGACTCTCTTCCATGTCAACTATATAGAAATCGGCTGGGAATATTAAGTTGTTGACTTGCACGAGTACGTCTTCTACGTATCCCCTCGGATACTTGTGTGTGCGATCGGCTAATTGGATGACAACACCATCTTGCTTGAGATCTCCAAGCTCCATTGATTCGAAAAGATAGTAAGGCATGACGTTGATGGAAGCTCCGAGATCAAGCATCACGTCTTCGAAGTGGGTGTCACCGATTACGCAGGGAACTGCAAAACTCCCCGGGTCCTTCAGTTTTGGGGGTAGCCGACGCTGCAAAACCGCCGAAACGGTTGCGTTCACCTTCACAACCTCCTTCTCTCGAGTTTGCCTCCTCTGTGTGCATAATTCCTTGAGAAACTTCGCGTATATTGGCACTTGTTTTATGCACTCGATCAAGGGCAAATTCACTTGCACCTTTCGGAAGATGTCCAAAATATCTTCATATTGGGCATCCTTCTTCTTCGATTTTAACAATCTGCTAGGGAAAGGTGCAACAGCAAACGGAGAATTAGTAATAACCGTATTTGAAGGAATAGGGCTTTTACCTTTGATTGGGGTGGGTTGTGGAGGGGATTGTGCCTTGGTGACATTAGGCGTCACCTTCTTTTTCTCGGTCTCTTGAGTTGCCGGATCGATCTCATCATCGTCTTCGTTGGTGATGTCCTCGATGGTGACTTCATCAAGATGAGATCGCTTGGTCTTTGGCTCTTCAAGTGTCTTCCCACTCCTTGTGACTATAGCATTCACGTTTCTTTGATTAGGAGTGGTTTGAGGTGGAAGCCGACCGGTTTCTTTGATTTGGCCCATGAAATCAACAAGTTGGCCAAGCTGTTTCTTCACTTCGGTGATGTCGCGGCCATGTGAGTCAAGTGTCTCCTTTGTCTTCGATTCTCCGTCGAGGAGAACTTGAGTTGAGGCCGAAAGTTGCGACAACATCTTGTCGTAATCCGGGTTGGTGAAGGATTGCGATGACGAACCATGCTGCATCGGTGGCCTTGGTTGAAATGGAGGGCGTTGGTAGCTTTGTTGAGGTGCTGGAGGGTTCAAAGTTCCCTCGTTGCTGCTCCATCTAAAACCTGGATGATCACGGTTGACATAATTGTTATAATTGTTATACCGTTGTCCTCCCTGATATCCGCCGATGGCGTTAGCGTGCTCCGGCTCGCTAGCTTGCTCTGGCACCTGTGGGCATTGGTCGTTGTGGTGACCTTGTGATTGACATATGCCACAAACAGGCGCACGAGTTGCTTTGGCTCTTGTCGTTTCGAGCTCTAAAACCTTCTCTAGCATATGAGCTAGTTTGTCGTATTTTTCGTCCGCGTCGGGTTTAGAACTCGCTTCACCGACTGCTCGTCTGTTGGACATTCCATATTGTGCATCATTATTCGCCCGATTCTCAAGAAGAGTTCTGGCTTCGATTTTGGTTAAGTCCATGAATGCACCGGTAGCTGCTGCATCTAGCAATTCCCTATCGATCGGCTTGAGACCATCGTAAAAGTAATTCATGAGATTGGTCTCGGAAAATCCATGCGATGGGCAAGTGGCACACAAAACTTTGAATCGGTCGTAATATTGGCCGAAGGTCTCGTCCGGTTTCTGTGTGATGCCAGTGATTTGCTTTCTCAAGACGGTGATCTTTCAGGCCGGGAAGTACTTTGCTAGGAACATATCCGCAAATTGCTTCCATGAGGTAATATGGTTCGGCGGTAGTTCCATAAGCCAAGACTCGGCCCTGTCGACTAGGGTGAATGGGAATGCCTTCAGCTTGAAGAGCTCCGTATCAGCATCAGATGGCTTCATGCTGTTACAAACAAATTGGAATTGTTTGAGATGCTTGTTCGGATCTTCATTGGAAAGTCCGTGAAAAATGGGTAGTCGGTGGAGGAAACCACTCTTCAGCTCGACTTCTTTCATGTTTTCCCCCGGTGGTGGAAAAGCAATGCTTGAAGGCCCGCTGCTCCATTCTGTTGAGCAGGTGCGCTGACGAAGAGACTGTCCTGCATTGGCCATGTTGACTTCTTGTGCTTCCGCCTCTGAATTATGATCAGTTGATGAGGCTGAACTATTGTCGGTTGATGAATGTGAAGACTCGGAAACTTCCTCGATGATGGGATAATCCAGGATGTCTGTTTGAGCTTTAAGTCTCGCTATTCTCTCTGCGATTTCCTCAAACTTTGTTCTAGATGGTCCAGGATTCCGATCGGACATTCATTAGCCTGAGCATCCACCAAAGACCAAGTGTCAGTATCAAAAAAATATGAAATGAATATAGGAATACTAATCAAAAACGTAAAGCATATATAGAAAACAAAGCGAAATAAATAAAAATAAAAATAGTAAAACTATCAAAACAAACTATAAACACTTACAAATACTTAAAAACTACTAAAACAAACAAGATTTATGATATTTAAGACACTAAATGTAATTTACTAAGTAATGCAAATGATTTAATTGATTTTAAGGGCTATGCAAATAAATGTAATGAACTAAGACACGTTTTCTGCAAATTAACACTATACAATGTAAAAGCTAAGAATTTAGTTAGAACATATATAAACATGGTTCAAATGCAAGCAAACAATAATTCACATTGAATTTATGCACAACACACTCTCATTAAATAAAATGCATCAAACAACAATCCTACGTGAAAAATGGAGTGAATGCATAAGAGAAAACGTTAGAACCTGCAGAAAACACACGAGTTACGTGTTTAAAATATGAATGCAAAGAATGACCTCTTCTTCGGTCTTATGCCCCTAACTTCACTTAGGTTAGGGTACTCGGTAGTGAAATCCGAGTATCATAAAGCTTTAGAGAGGTTATGCAAGCTAAATGTAACGTTTGTTAGTCCTTTACAGATTTTAATGCAAAAAGGAAACACACAAATTTGACTAAGTATTATTTATTTCCTTTGGCCCCGATGGTACGTGGTGCAGAGGCTCTCGACTGTGCAATGGGTCTCGTTCATCCGAAGATGAAGTCTGATTCCAGGAGGTCTAAGCATGCATAATCCGATATACCATCTATTTAAAGGATTATGTCGTATTTATTTAGTTTGTATTTATCCGTATTCGTATGCACTTATGATTTACAGGGAGTACACGAAATAATCTTTTAGTAAATTTCTTGGACGTGCGGCTCGTGCGCAAATGTATACTGACTCTCGCTAATTCAGCTTAGTTACGTTTAGAAATGGCAAGTAGGAATAGAGATAACGCGAGAGGTAAGGACTAATATTTAGAACAACCTGAGGCTTACTCGTAAGAGTATATACTCCAATGTTGTTCCTACAGACACCCCGAGGCTAACCAGTTACGGTATATACTCCAATGGTGTTCTATTGCTTAGATCCGAAACCCGGCACCAATAGTAAACCCACTCACCATATCCAACAATCAGCCAAATTTGTGAGATAGTATATAATCTCAAGTCCTTAGTAAACTCCGCCCACAACCTCGTGCCCATAACTTCACTCAGGTTATGGCGTGTTGTGATGAAATCCACACTTCACGAGGGGTTAAGGAGATAAACCAGAAAAAGAGGCACCACCTATTCCAAAGAACGAAACTAAATAACCAATACTCGTAATCAATGTAAATCAATTTAAGTATGTCTACGTTTTGATTGCGCCTATGATTTAAAAGGAATACACGACTTAGTTATTGAATAAATCTCTTGTCCGTGCGGCCCGCGCGAAAATGTATACCAACTATCGTTAATTCTCGTAATTGTTGGAAATGACCAGTTGGGATAGATGTAACGCAAGAGGTGAGAACTAATTTCTGGGAACAACCTGAGGCTAACTCGTAAGAGTATATACTCCATTGTTGTTCTTAGAAACACCCCGAGGCTTACTCGTAAGAGTATATACTCCAATGGTGTTCTGTTTTCTTAGTTCAAAACCAGTCACCATTCATAACCCTTCTAGACATCAAAACCAACTTTTACTCGAAATCACAAGATAGTATACACTCTCAAGTGTTTGTAAACTCCGCCCACAACCTCATGCCCATAACTTCACTTAGGTTATGGCGTGTGGTGATGAAATCCACACTTCATGAAGGGTTAAGGAGATAGACAAACAAAAGAGGCACCACCTATTCCATAGAGATTTATTTAATAACTAAGTGCTAGTACTCAAATTAAATCAAAGACTATCCTTTAACATGAAAATAAATTATGCAAGTGTAAAATAAATTCGTATAAGTAATATGTATGAATTGTAAACATGTATGTAAATTTCTATAAGTATAAACAAGTATAAACAAGTATGTATTTCGAAAATTATAGACATGCATTTAATTACATATGTACAACGAAATCATACAAAAACTTTATAATTCCCCGTCAACGGCGCCAAAAATTGATACGCGCAAAACATGCATTCACGTTAACACACAGTAGACCTTAAAAACACAGATTACGCGCGTTGCAATTTAAAACCCTTCTTTTGTCATTATAATATTGGCGAGTAGGGATCGTTCTTTATCCGAGGAATTAAGGGCGCATGCATGGTTTCGTTTATGCAGAAATTTAAAGGTTTGGGGGGATTGGAAATTGGTTGATTAATCTACGAAATTAAAGTACAAAAACATGCAAACACAACAAGAACTCCTAGACTTCTAACATGTTTTACTCATAGACAAGTTTAACAATCAAGAACCCTTAAAGTCTAATTATGCTTACTAAAAATAAGAAGTTACACTACTAATTACAAGTGATCATCTCATCTTATTAACCTTACTCTTTTTCATGCCTAAATACTCTAAGTAAGCTGGGAAATTTATAACTTCCAACTAAATATACATGCTTGATATTTGAGTAGGAATGCAACTTAGCGTCTAAACACCCTAAACAAAGTACGATCATCGAAACATGCGAAAGAGAGGGACTTAGCGTATTATCTAACACATGCTTTCGAAGCTTTAAGATTGTATCAAACATGCATAAAAGGCTTGAAATTATAAACACATGCAATTTACGAAAAGACTTAAGAACATATAACTCAAATCCAAACTTGTTCTTCATTAAATACATCAAAGTGATCCAATACAAAGCAAAAGACAAGAGATTGAAGATCATGGTTACACTTTTTGTCTTGAATGCTTGATGACTTCTTGAAGGTGGTTCTCATTCACAAGGGACTTAGCGTATTGTGAATGATCCGATGGCTTCGGAGGCTGGAATGCTTCGGCTTGGAGAGGATCCTTGAAGTGTTTATGGAGGAGAGGTATTTGTGTAGAGGTTTGGCTTGTAAAATGGGAGATGGTTTAATTATGTTCAGCCTCCTTGGTATTTATAGGCAAGGAATGCTTGCTTTCTCTCTTCCACCTTGCCTCCCTCCATTTAATGCAAGCAAGAGTCACCATGCAAGTCATCCCCTTAGTCACGAAGTGTGATCATCATTTGTGAACCCTAAGCAAGAGTCACCATGGCAAGTCACTCCCTTAGTCATCTTTTCATTTAATGCAAGCAAGAGTCACCAAAATGAGTCACAAAGCTTGATATTGTTGACTTTTCTTCTTCAAAGGTTGCAAAACTTGACTTTTCCTCTTCACCAAAAGCCTTCCATGCCGAATTGATTGTGTTTGGGCTTGATAATGGGCCGAAACAAGAGTTGAGAATTCGGCCCATAATTTGCTTTTTGGGCCGGCCCATTTTCGGAGGTCCAAAATCGCAAAAATCGAAAAATCGCCGAAATTCCTCCGAATTGCATCGTTATATATCTCCACCGTAAATATCTTCAAAATAACAATTTAAATAAGGAAAACATAAAAACTAAGATAATAACATAGCTAAACGTAAAGGGAAATGCGTTAAGAAACGAGCATAAAATGCGTATATCACTCACATGGCCGCGACATCACTGAAGTGAAGAAGCAACTTGGCCAACTTGTTGATTTCATGGGCCAAATCAAAGAAACCGGTCGGCTTCCACCTCAACCCACTCCTAATCAAAGAAACGTGAATGCTATTGTCACAAGGAGTGGGAAGATACTTGAAGAACCAAAGACCAAGCGATCTCATCTCGATGAAGTCACCATTGAGGACATAACCAACGAAGAGGAAGATGAGATCGATCCGGCAGCTCAAGAAGCCGAGAAGAAGAAGGTGACGCCTATTGTCACCAAGGCACAATCCCCTCCACAACCCACCCCAATCAAAGGTAAAAGCCATATTCCTTCAAATACGGTTATTACTAATTCTCCGTTTGCTGTTGCACCTTTCCCTAGCAGATTATTAAAATCAAAGAAGAAGGATGCTCAATATGAAGATATTTTGGACATCTTCCGAAAGGTGCAAGTGAATTTGCCCTTGATCGAGTGCATAAAACAAGTGCCAATATACGCGAAGTTTCTCAACGAATTATGCACACAGAGGAGGTAAACTCGAGAGAAGGAGGTTGTGAAGGTGAACGCAACCGTTTCGGCGGTTTTGCAGCGTCGGCTACCCCCAAAACTGAAGGACCCAGGGAGTTTTGCAGTTCCTTGCGTAATCGGTGACAACCACTTCGAAGACGTGATGCTTGATCTCGGAGCCTCCATCAACGTCATGCCTTACTATCTTTACGAATCGATGGAGCTTGGAGATCTCAAGCAAGATGGTGTTGTCATCTAATTAGCCGATCGCACACACAAGTATCCGAGGGGATACGTAGAAGACGTTCTGGTGCAGGTCAACAACCTGATTTTTCCAGCGGATTTTTATATCGTTGACATGGAGGAGAGTCCTTTGAACACCACGCCACTGCTGCTTGGGCGACCATTCATGCGGACTGCAAGAACGAAGATCGATGTATTTCAAGGCACTTTCTCCATGGAGATTGATGGAGAAAGAATCGAGTTCAACATCTTGGACGGGATGAAGTTTCCAATGTCAAGCGTGGCAGCCATTTCGACATACGATCCCGTGGATACCTTAGCACAAGGCCACCTCGACACCATCAATGTAGATGAACTCGACATGGCCATCCAACTCGGGGAAGACGCCCTTCTCGAGGCCTTACTAGAACTGACGCCTCGAATTCAAGACATGGCCATGGCCCTAAATACCGCACCACGAAAAGTAAGCTTTTCTCCCCCTTTACCAATTGCTTTTGGTACTAATAAAATTGTTCCTTCCATCGTAGAAGCTCCAGTTTTAGAACTCAAGCTACTACCGGACCATCTGAAGTATGCGTATTTGGGCGAGAATGAAACTTTACCGGTCATTATTTCGTCCGCGCTAGAAGAGGATGATACGCGCAAAACATGCATTCACGTTAACTTAAAAACACAGATTACACGCATTGCAATTTAAACCCTTCTTTTGTCATTTGTAATATTGGCGAGTAGGGATCGTTCTTTATCCGGGGAATTAAGGGCGCATGCATGGTTTCGTTAATAAGCGGAAATGTAAATGTTTGGGGGGATTGGAAGTTGGTTGTTTAATCTACGAAATTAAAGTACAAAAACATGCAAACACAACTAAAACTCTTAGGCATCTAACATGTTTTACTCATAGACAAGTTTCAACAATCAAGAAACTTAAAGTCTAATTATGCTTGCTAAAAATAAGAAGTTACACTACTAATTACATGTGATCATCTCATCTTATTAGCCTACCCTTTTCATGCATCAAACCTTTTTGTAAGTTACGAAATTCATAACTTCTAACTAAATACACATGCTTAATAATTGAGTAGGAATGCAACTTAGCGTATAAACATCCTAAACAACATACGATCATCGAAACATGCGAAAGAGAGGGACTTAGCGTATTTTCTAACACATGCATTCGAAGCTTTAAGATTGTATCAAACATGCATAAAAGGCTAGAAATCATAAACACATGTGATACGCGCAAAACATGCATTCACGTTAACTTAAAAACACAGATTACGCGCATTGCAATTTAAACCCTTCGTTTGTCATTTGTAATATTGGCGAGTAGGGATCGTTCTTTATCCGGGGAATTAAGGGCGCATGCATGGTTTCGTTATTATGCGGAAATGTAAATATTTGGGGGGATTGGAAGTTGGTTATTTAATCTACGAATTTAAAGTACATAACATGCAAACACAACTAAAACTCTTAGGCATCTAACATGTTTTACTCATAGACAAGTTTCAACAATCAAGAAACTTAAAGTCTAATTATGCTTGCTAAAAATAAGAAGTTACACTATTAATTACATGTGATCAACTCATCTTATTAACCTACCCTTTTCATGCATCAAACCTTTGTGTAAGTTGCGAAATTCATAACTTATAACTAAGTACACATGCTTGATAATTGTGTAGGAATGCAACTTAGCGTATAAACATCCTAAACAACATACGATCATCGAAACATGCAAAAGAGAGGGACTTAGCGTATTTTCTAATACATGCATTCGAAGCTTTAAGATTGTATCAAACATGCATAAAAAGCTATAAATCATAAACACATGCATATTACAAATCGGTTTAGGCACATGAAACACAAATCTAAACTTGTTATTCATTTGATACACAAATCTAAACTTTCTAAACTTGTTATTCCAATACATCAAAAGATTCACATACAAAGCTAAAGAAATGAAAGTGAAGATCATGGTTACACTTTTTATCTTGAGTGCTTGATGAACTACGGTGGAGATGGACTTCCTTCACAAGGGACTTAGCGTATTGTGAGGGATGGAGGATGGTTTGCTTCGGCTTGGAAGGATGGAGGAACCCTAGCTTGCTTCGGCCTTGAATGGAGGAAGATGATGCTTCGGCTTGGTGTGTGAACTCTTAAGTGTTTAATGGTGGAGGAGTATTTGTGTAGAGCTTTGCTTAGTAAAATGAGTGATGGATCTGTTTTATGGCTGGCCTCCTCCCTTATATAGGCAAGGGATTCATGCCTTCTCTCTTCCACCTTGCCTCCTCCATTTAATGCATGCAATGATCATTAAGGCAAGTCACACACTTAGTCACACACTTAGTCACCATTGCCGAACCCTAAGCATGAATCACCTAGCTTGTCACCATGGCAAGTCATCTTTTCATTCAATGCAAAGCAAGAGTCACCTAGTGTAGTCACCATTTGGGAACCCTAAGCATGAATCACCATGTGTAGTCACCATTTGTGATTATTAGCTTGATAATGTTGACTTGCCCTTTCAAAACAAGACTTTTCCACTTCACCAAAAGGCATCTAGGCCGAATTACATGGGTTTGGGCTTGTTAATGGGCCGAAACAAGAGTTGAGAAATCGGCCCATAATTTGCTTTTTGGGCCGGCCCATTTTTCGTGGTCCGAAATCGCAAAAATCGCAAAATCGCCGAAATTCCTCCGAATTGCGCCGTTATTAATCTCCACCGTAAATATCTTCAAAATAACAATTTAAGTAAGGAAAACATAAAAACTAAGATAATAACATAGCTAAACGAAAAGGGAAATGCGTTAAGAAACGGGCATAAAATGCGTATATCAAATTCCCCCACACTTAGACTTTGCTAGTCCCTTAGCAAACACTAAGTTAAACTAAGACTCTCTAAGAATTTAAAACAAAAGAAAGAACAACTAAGCCCTTAGCTAAAATTTGTCTCAGAATTTGCATAAGTATATGGCGATGGCTCACATGAATTTCAACGTGTATGCTCAACGAATTCAAGAGATAATTGCGATATAATTTATGTAATGAACAAGTAAGACATAGAGAAAACAATGGTTATGTTATAGCTGTGCATGCTTTGAATAAAGGTTTAATCAACTCACAAGGATGCACTCATCATATTTTTCACTCATGAAAATGGTTCACTTAAAGTGTATATGAATTGAAATGAAAACCACATGAATAAAGTTTGATTATTTGCACAAATGAACCAAAACCATAAGCTTACTCATGCAACTTACTCTACTAATTGAAAGCTACTCATTTTAAGGATCATAAAGGACTTTTAGTGAGGTTGTAATGGGGTTAAGGCTAAGGCATTCGAAATTTAGATATGTGGTGATAAAAACGTTCCAACGACTTAGTCTAGCACCATATTAGTCCTCCATCTCCATTTGTATGTTACCATGTATACTTCAAGCTAATCTACCCTTTGAGCTTTTCGGACAGGACAAAGGCCATATTTTGTTCTATTTTTGGGCCTTCAATTTATCGTAATCTCCAAATCCGCAAATAAGGGGGACGTTAATCCAATTGGTTTCTACTTTAGAACACAACATATTGCCATGAGAGATACTAGTTTTTTTTTTTCTTTTCATTCTCTCAAATATAATTTTTTCTTTTCTTTTTGGCAATCTCATACTTTTTAAGTTTATTTGGACAAGTCTTTCCCCTTACTCACATTAACTCTTTCAATCTTTCCTACCAAACCATAATCTTATGTGCTAGTTTCGAAAAATTCTCACCAAGTTTCCGGAACAAAGGTAAGGATATTCTATACTAGGGTAAGTGTTTAGGTATATATGGTGATAAAAGAAAAGCTTAACGTGGGCTCAATTGGTTTATCTAGGGGTGTCGCAACTTGTGCGTACAAATGGGATACATGGATATATGGCAATGTGGTGGAAAATCCTAAATGCCTTTAATCATTTCCAAAATCAAAGTATGTATCAACTTAAAAGCTTTGCAAATTGACATGAGTAAGTTCTAGTATTCTCTAGTTCATTAAAATCTATGGCAAGCAATCAAATGAGGCATATATAAGCTAGTAGCTACGAAATGGATGTATATTCACTCGAATAAAGAACAGATAGCTCAAAAGCTCACATAGGGTTCATATGATTAAAAACTTATTCAAGCATGCGATTTCTGTACCATGTTTTTGCAATTCATATCTACTACATGTTAAAAACATATAGAATATCTCAATTAGCACAAGAATTCGATGCATGTGATTTATACGCCATGTGTTCGTATCGGTCAAATTTCATCATCGACTAGCTAAGGGCATCCTAAAGACTCTGAAAAACACTAATTTAGACACAATTAAATTATAAACCCTTCCCCCACACTTAAACTCTACATTGCCCTCAATGTAGTAAAGTAACAGTATAGAATTAAACATGGAGTATAGGATCTACGAAAATTCTAGTTTAAAATACAAAAGCCATTAAATTAAGTAAAAGGGGAGAAAAAAACAAATCTGTTGTCTCCCTATTGGGTTGCCTCCCAATGAGCGCTCGTTTTACGTCGTTAGCTTTGGACGTGATGCATCATTTTGTTTTTGAAATGGCCGGTTCTTGGAGTTGCATCTCCTCCACGGTGTGTTCCGCAAATGCCTCAAAATAGGGCTTCAAGCGATGGCCATTTACTTTGAACTCACTACCTTTGTCGATAGATCGAATGAGAACTGCTCCATGAGGTAGAACTTGAGAAACTATGAATGGCCCCATCCATCGAGAGCGAAGCTTTCCCGGAAAGAGCTTAAGTCTTGAATTGAAAAGCAATACTTTCTGCCCAGGTTCAAAACTCTTCCCGCGAATCATCTGATCGTGGATCTTTTTCGTCTTCTCTTTGTAAATCCACGCATTGTCGAAAGCATCATTTCTGATTTCTTCTAGTTCATTAAGTTGTAGCTTCCGATGCAAGCCTGCGGCATCTCGATCGATGTTGAATTTCTTCACGGCCCACCATGCCTTGTGCTCTAATTCAACCGGAAGATGGCACGCCTTTCCATAAATTAATCGGAAAGGTGACATACCAATGGGGGTCTTGTAGGCAGTCCTGTAAGCCCACAATGCATCGTCTAAGCATTGACTCCAATCTTTCCGGTTTGGACGGACGGTTCGCTCCAAAATCTTCTTGATCTCACGGTTGGAAACTTCAGCCATTCCATTTGTTTGAGGGTGGTATGGTGTGGAAACCTTGTGTTTTACGCCATACTTCCTCATTAGTGCTTCCACCGTGCGGTTGCAAAAGTGACTTCCTCCATCGCTGATTAGAACGCGTGGCATTCTAAATCTACTGAAAATGTTAGTTCGTAGGAAATCTGCAACAACTCGCGAATCATTAGTACGGGTGGCCTTTGCCTCCACCCATTTAGAAACATAATCTACTGCGAGTAAGATATAAGTAAAACCATTGGAGGGAGGAAATGGTCCCATAAAATCAATACCCCACACATCAAAAATTTCAACATTAAATATGTAGTGTTGTGGCATTTGATCTCTAGGGCCTAAATTACCGAATCTCTGGCACTTATCACATGCAGCACAATATGCATGAGCATCGCGAAATAAACTAGGCCAAAAGAAACCGCAATCTAAAATCTTAAGGGCTGTCCTCCTAGAACCAAAGTGTCCCCCACATGCTTCATTGTGACAAAAGTCTAGAATGGGCTTAAACTCACTATCCGGGATACATCTCCTAATTACTAAATCGGAGCATTGTTTCCACAAATAAGGCTCATCCCAGATAAAGGTTCTAGCATTATGCTTAAGTTTGTCACGTTGAAATTTATGCATGGTAGACGGAAACTCACCGGTAACTAAGTAATTTACGATATCTGCATACCAAGGAGTTTCCGAAGTAGTTACCTCAATTCCGAAGAGTTTTTCATCCGGAAAAGTTTCTTCAATCTCGACAGGCTCATGGTCACCTATCAAACGTGATAGGTGGTCAGCGACGACGTTTTCTACTCCCTTCTTGTCCTTGATTTCGATGTTGAATTCTTGGAGTAGAAGTATCCATCTGATAAGTCGTGGTTTTGCGTCCTTCTTGAGCATTAGATACTTCAAAGCTGCATGATCGGTAAACACAGTTACTTTAGTTTGAAGTAAATAAGATCGAAATTTATCTAAAGCAAAAACCACGGCAAGAAACTCCTTCTCGGTGGTAGTATAATTTCTTTGCGCTTCATCAAGCGTCCGAGAGGCGTAATAGATTACGCAAGGCTTCTTGTCCTTCCGCTGACCCAAGACGGCTCCTACGGCATAATCCGAGGCGTCGCACATGAGTTCAAATGGCAGAGACCAATCAGGGCTGCACAAAATAGGAGCGCTCGTAAGAAGCTCCTTTAACTTGTTGAAGGCAGCGTTGCATTCTTCATCAAAGACGAACGAGATCTCCTTTAGCAGCAGTTTACACAAGGGGCGGGAAATGTGGGAAAAGTCCTTGATAAACCTACGATAAAATCCTGCGTGTCCAAGAAATGAACGAATCTCTCTAACCGAAGTTGGAGAGGGTAAGTGACGCACAAGATCTACTTTAGATTTATCTACTTCTAACCCTTTTTCGGAAATAATATGACCTAACACTATCCCTTGCGTAACCATGAAATGGCACTTCTCCCAATTAAGCACCAAGTTCGTTTCAACGCATCTTTTTAAAATAGTTTCTAAATTGTTTAAACATGCATTAAAATCACTCCCAAATACACTAAAGTCGTCCATGAATACTTCAATAATTTTTTCAATGTATTCGGAGAAAATTGAGAGCATGCAACGTTGAAATGTACCTGGTGCATTACATAGTCCAAATGGCATGCGGCGATAGGCAAACGTTCCGAACGGGCACGTGAACGTTGTCTTTTCTTGATCTTCCTCCGCAATGCTAATTTGGTTGTAGCCGGAGTATCCGTCGAGAAAACAATAAAATGCATGGCCGGCTAATCTTTCCAGCATTTGGTCGATGAATGGTAATGGAAAATGATCCTTGCGGGTTGCAGCGTTTAGCTTCCGGTAATCAATGCACACTCGGTGTCCAGTGATCGTCCGTTGTGGCACAAGCTCATTTTCCAGATTCTCGACGACGGTTATTCCCGATTTCTTGGGTACTACCTGCACTGGGGAAACCCAACGGCTATCAGAAATAGGGTAAATAACTCCACAGTCCATGAGTTTAATTACCTCCTTTTTTACCACCTCCATCATCGGAGGGTGGAGCCGACGTTGTGCTTCCCGCGTAGGCTTGGTGCCTTCTTCAAGGAAAATCCTATGCACACAGGTTGCTGGATTTATTCCCTTGATGTCCGCGAGTGTCCAGCCTATTGCGGGTTTGTACCTCTTGAGCACACTCACGAGCTTCTCCTCCTGTTCCTTTTCTAGCGCGGACGAAATAATGACCGGTAAAGTTTCATTCTCGCCCAAGTATGCATACTTCAGATGGTCCGGTAGTAGCTTGAGTTCTAAAACGGGAGCTTCTACAATGGAAGGAACCATTTTATTAGTACCAAAAGTAATTGGTATAGGAGGAGAAAAGCTTACTTTCCGTGGTGCGGCATTTAGGGCCATGGCCATGTCTTGGATTCGAGGTTCAAGCTCTAGTAAGGCCTCGAGAAGGCCGTCATGTCCAAGTTGAATGGCCATGTCGAGTTCATCCTCGTTGATGGTGTCGAGGTAACCTTGTGCTAAGGTATCCACGGGATCGTATGTCGAAATGGCAGCTACTCTCGACATTGGAAACTTCATCCCGTCCAGGATGTTGAACTCGATTCTTTCTCCATCAATCTCCATGGAGAAAGTGCCTTGGAAAACATCAATCTTCGTCCTCGCAGTCCGCATGAAAGGTCGCCCAAGTAGCAATGGCGTGGTGTTCAGTGGACTCTCTTCCATGTCAACTATGTAAAAA
Organism: Geum urbanum; assembly: GCA_946800695.1. Classification (NCBI taxonomy): domain Eukaryota; kingdom Viridiplantae; phylum Streptophyta; class Magnoliopsida; order Rosales; family Rosaceae; genus Geum; species Geum urbanum. The sequence goes on along the minus strand of OX327017.1, from coordinate 12,039,978 downwards.
TCAGCTGGGAATATCAAGTTGTTGACTTGTACGAGAACGTCTTCTACGTATCCCCTCGGATACTTGTGGGTGCGATCGGCTAACTGGATGACAACACCATCTTGCTTGAGATCTCCAAGCTCCATTGATTCGAAAAGATAGTAAGGCATGACGTTGATGGAAGCTCCGAGATCAAGCATCACGTCTTCAAAGTGGGTGTCACCGATTACGCAAGGAACTGCAAAGCTCCCTGGGTCCTTCAGTTTTGGGGGTAGCCGACGCTGCAAAACCGCCGAAACGGTTGCGTTCACCTTCACGACCTCCTTCTCTCGAGTTTGCCTCCTCTGAGTGCATAATTCTTTCAGAAACTTGGCGTATATAGGCACTTGCTTTATGCACTCGATCAAGGGCAAATTCACTTGCACCTTTCGGAAGATGTCCAGGATATCTTCATATTGGGCATCCTTCTTCTTTGATTTTGCTAATCTGCTTGGGAAAGGTGCAACAGCAAACGGAGAATTAGTAATCACCGTATTTGAAGGAATAGGGCTTTTACCTTTGATTGGGGTAGGTTGTGGAGGTGATTGTGCCTTGGTGACAGTAGGCGTCACCTTCTTTTTCTCGGCCTCTTGAATTGCCGGATCGATCTCATCTTCTTCTTCGTTGGTGATGTCCTCAATGGTGACTTCATCAAGATGAGATCGCTTGGTCTTTGGCTCTTCAAGTGTCTTCCCACTCCTTGTGACTATAGCATTCACGTTTCTTTGATTAGGAGTGGTTTGAGGTGGAAGCCGACCGGTTTCTTTGATTTGCCCCATGAAATCAACAAGTTGGCCGAGTTGCTTCTTCACTTCAGTGATGTCGCGGCCATGTGAGTCAAGTGTCTCCTTTGTCTTCGATTGTCCGTCGAGGAGAACTTGAGTTGAGGCCGAAAGTTGCGACAACATCTTGTCGTAATCCGGATTGGTGAAGGGTTGTGATGACGAACCATGCTGCATCGGTGGTCGTGGTTGAAATGGAGGGCGTTGGTAGCTTTGTTGAGGTTGAGATGCTGGAGGGTTTAAAGTTCCCTCGTTGCTGCTCCATCTAAAACCTGGATGATCACGGTTGACATAGTTGTTGTAGTTGTTATACCTTTGTCCTCCCTGATATCCGCCGATGGCGTTAGCGTGCTCCGGCTCGCTTGCCTACTCCTGCGCTTGAGGGCATTGGTCATTGTGGTGACCGTGTGTTTGACATATGCCGCAAACAGGCCGTTGAGTTGCCTTCGCTCTTGTCGTCTCGAGTTCTAACACCTTCTCTAGCATATGAGCTAGTTTGTCGTACTTCTCGTCCGCGTCGGTTGTTGAACTCGCCTCACCGACTGCTCGTCTGTTGGACATTCCGTATTGTGCATCATTATTCGCTCGATTCTCTAGAAGAGCTCTAGCTTCGGTTTCGGTTAAGTCCATGAATGCACCGGTGGCTGCTGCATCCAGCAATTCCCTATCGATCGGCTTGAGACCATCGTAAAAGTAATTCATGAGATTGGTCTCGGAGAATCCATGCGATGGGCAAGTGGCACATAAAACCTTGAATCGGTCGTAGTATTGGCCGAAGGTCTCGTCCGGTTTCTGTGTGATGCCAGTGATTTGCTTTCTCAAGACGGTGATCTTTGAGGCCGGGAAGTACTTCGCTAGGAACATATCTGCAAGTTGCTTCCATGAGGTAATATGGTTCGGCGGTAGTTCCATTAGCCAAGACTCGGCCCTGTCGACTAGGGTGAATGGAAATGCCTTCAGCTTGAAGAGCTCCGTATCAGCATCAGATGGCTTCATGCTGTTGCAAACAAATTGGAATTGTTTGAGATGCTTGTTCGGATCTTCATTGGAAAGTCCGTGGAAAATGGGTAGTCGGTGGAGGAAGCCACTCTTTAGCTCGATATCCTTCATGTTTTCCTCCGGTTGTGGAAAAGCAATGCTCGAAGGCCCGCTGCTCCATTCGGTTGAGCAGGTGCGCTGGCGAAGAGATTGTCCTGCATTGGCCATGTTGACTTGTTGTGCTTCTACTTCTGAATTGTGGTCGGTTGATGAAGCTAAAGTATGGTCGGTTGATGAATGTGAAGACTCGGAAACTTCTTCGATGATGGGAAAATCCAGGATGTCAGTTTGAGCTTTAAGTCTCGCTATTCTCTCTGCGATCTCCTCAAAGTTTGTTCTAGATGGTCCAGGATTCTGATCGGACATTCATTAGCCTGACATCCACCAAAGACCAAGTGTTAGTATCAACAATTAATATGAGATATATAGAGGAATACTAACCAAAATTGTAAAGCATATTTAGAAAACAAAGGGATAACAAATAAAATAGTAAAACTATCAAAACATACTATAAATACACACAAATACTTAAAAACTACTAATACACAAAATTTATAATAGTTAAGACACTATATGTATTTTACTAAGTAATGCAATTGATTTAATTGATTTTAGGGGCTATGCACAAGAATGTAATAAACTTAAAACACACGTTTTCTGCAAATTAACACTATATAATGCTAAACCTAAAAAAAAATTTAGTTAGAACATGTATAAACAAGGTTCATTTACAAGCAAACCATAATTCACATTGAATTTATGCACCACACATTTTCTTGCAATAAAATGCATTAAACAACAATCCTACGTGAAAGATGGAGTGAATGCATAAGAGAAAACGTTAGAACCTGCAGAAAACAAACGAGTTACGTGTTTAAACTATGAATGAAAAGAATGACCTCTTCTTCGATCTTATGCCCCTAACTTCATTTAGGTTAGGGTACTCGGTAGTGAAATCCGAGTATCATAAAGCCTAAAAAGAGGTTATGCAAGCTAAGTAGTGGTTGTTAGTCCTTTACAGTTTTTAATGCACATATAAACACAAAAATTTGACTAAGTTTTATTTATTTCCTTTGGACCCGATGGTACGTGGTGCAGAGGCTCTCGACTGTGCAATGGGCTTCGTTCATCCGAAGATGAAGTCTGATTCCGGGAGGTCTAAGCATGCATAATCCGATATACCATCTATTTAAAGGATTATGTCGTATTTATCAAGTTCGTATTTATCCGTATTCGTATGCACTTATGATTTACAGAGAGTACGCGAAATGATCATTCGGTAAATTTCTTGGACGTGCGGCCCGCGCGAAAATATATACCGACTACAATTCAGCTTAGTTACGTTTAGAAATGGTTAGTAGGAATAGAGATAACGCGAGAGGTAAGGACTAATATTTAGAACAACCCGAGGCTTACTCGTAAGAGTATATACTCCAATGTTGTTCCTAGAGACACCCCGAGGCTAACCAGTTACGGTATATACTCCAATGGTGTTCTATTGCTTAGATCCGAAACCCGGCACCAATCATAAACCGATTCACCATATCCAACAATCAGCCAAATTTGTGAGATAGTATATAATCTCAAGTTCTTAGTAAACTCCGCCCACAACCTCGTGCCCATAACTTCACTTAGGTTATGGCGTGTGGTGATAAAATCCACACATCACGAGGGGTTAAGGAGATAAACCAGAAAAAGAGGCACCACCTATTCCAAAGAACGAAACCTTATAACCAATACTCGTGCTCAATGTAAATCAATTTAAGTACGTCTACGTTTTGATTGCGCCTATGATTTAAAAGGAATACACGACTTAGTTATTGAATAAATCTCTTGTCCGTGCGGCCCGCGCGAAAATGTATACCATCTATCGTTAATCCTCGTAATTGTTGGAAATGACCAGTTGGGATAGATGTAACGCGAGAGGTGAGAACTAATTTCTGGGAACAACCTGAGGCTAACTCGTGAGAGTATATACTCCATTGTTGTTCTTAGAAACACCCCGAGGCTTACTCGTAAGAGTATGTACTCCATTGGTGTTCTGTTTTCTTAGTTCAAAACCCGTCACCATTCATAACCCTTCTAGACATCATAACCAACTCTTACTCGAACTCACAAGATAGTATACAATCTCAAGTGTTTGTAAACTCCGCCCACAACCTCGTGCCCATAACTTCACTTAGGTTATGGCGTGTGGTGATGAAATCCACACATCACGAAGGGTTAAGGAGATAGACAAACAAAAGAGGCACCACCTATTCCATAGAGATTTATTTAATAACTAAGTACTAGTACTCAAATTAAATCAAAGACTATCCTTTAACATGGAAATAAATTATGCAAGTGTAAAATAAACTAAGTATGAATAAATTCGGCTAAGTAAAAGTAGGCATTGTAAACATGTATGAAAATTTCTTTAAGTATAAACAAGAATGAACAAGTATGTACTTCGAAAATTTAGACATGCTTTTAATCACAAATGTACAACGAAACATACAAAAACATTCTAATTCCCCGGCAACGGCGCCAAAAATTGATACGCGCAAAACATGCATTCACGTTAACTTAAAAACACAGATTACGCGCATTGCAATTTAAACCCTTCGTTTGTCATTTGTAATATTGGCGAGTAGGGATCGTTCTTTATCCGGGGAATTAAGGGCGCATGCATGGTTTCGTTATTATGCGGAAATGTAAATATTTGGGGGGATTGGAAGTTGGTTATTTAATCTACGAATTTAAAGTACATAACATGCAAACACAACTAAAACTCTTAGGCATCTAACATGTTTTACTCATAGACAAGTTTCAACAATCAAGAAACTTAAAGTCTAATTATGCTTGCTAAAAATAAGAAGTTACACTATTAATTACATGTGATCAACTCATCTTATTAACCTACCCTTTTCATGCATCAAACCTTTTTGTAACTTGCGAAATTCATAACTTCTAACTAAATACACATGCGTGATAATTGTGTAGTAATGCAACTTAGCGTATAAACATCCTAAACAACTTACGATCATCGAAACATGCAAAAGAGAGGGACTTAGCGTATTTTCTAATACATGCATTCGAAGCTTTAAGATTGTATCAAACATGCATAAAAAGCTATAAATCATAAACACATGCATATTACAAATCGGTTTAGGCACATGAAACACAAATCTAAACTTGTTATTCATTTGATACACAAATCTAAACTTTCTAAACTTGTTATTCCAATACATCAAAAGATTCACATACAAAGCTAAAGAAATGAAAGTGAAGATCATGGTTACACTTTTTATCTTGAGTGCTTGATGAACTACGGTGGAGATGGACTTCCTTCACAAGGGACTTAGCGTATTGTGTTGGATGGAGGATGCTTTGCTTCGGCTTGGAAGGATGGAGGAACCTTGCTTGCTTCGGCTTGGAATGGTAAGGGATGTGCTTCGGCTTTGTGTGAGAACTCTTAAGTGTTTATGGTGGAGGAGTATTTGTGTAGAGCTTTGGCTAGTAAATGAGTGATGGCTTGAATGGTTCGGCCTTGTGTGGTATTTATAGGCAAGGATGTTTGCCTTCTCTCTTCCACCTTGCCTCCTCCATTTAATGCAAGTAATGATCACTAAGGCAAGTCACACACTTAGTCACACACTTAGTCATCCTTCACAAGGGACTTAGCGTATTGTGAGGGATGGAGGATGGTTTGCTTCGGCTTGGAAGGATGGAGGAACCCTAGCTTGCTTCGGCCTTGAATGGAGGAAGATGATGCTTCGGCTTGGTGTGTGAACTCTTAAGTGTTTAATGGTGGAGGAGTATTTGTGTAGAGCTTTGCTTAGTAAAATGAGTGATGGATCTGTTTTATGGCTGGCCTCCTCCCTTATATAGGCAAGGGATTCATGCCTTCTCTCTTCCACCTTGCCTCCTCCATTTAATGCATGCAATGATCATTAAGGCAAGTCACACACTTAGTCACACACTTAGTCACCATTGCCGAACCCTAAGCATGAATCACCTAGCTTGTCACCATGGCAAGTCATCTTTTCATTCAATGCAAAGCAAGAGTCACCTAGTGTAGTCACCATTTGGGAACCCTAAGCATGAATCACCATGTGTAGTCACCATTTGTGATTATTAGCTTGATAATGTTGACTTGCCCTTTCAAAACAAGACTTTTCCTCTTCACCAAAAGGCATCTAGGCCGAATTACATGGGTTTGGGCTTGTTAATGGGCCGAAACAAGAGTTGAGAAATCGGCCCATAATTTGCTTTTTGGGCCGGCCCATTTTTCGTGGTCCGAAATCGCAAAAATCGCAAAATCGCCGAAATTCCTCCGAATTGCGCCGTTATTAATCTCCACCGTAAATATCTTCAAAATAACAATTTAAGTAAGGAAAACATAAAAACTAAGATAATAACATAGCTAAACGAAAAGGGAAATGCGTTAAGAAACGGGCATAAAATGCGTATATCAACATGCATATTACAAATCTATTTAAGAGCATAAAACACAAATCTAAACTTGTTCTTCATTTGATACATAAATGTATTCCAATACATCAAGAGGTTCAAATACAAAACAAAAGAAATGAAAGTGAAGATCATGGTTACACTTTTTGTCTTGAATGCTAGATGATCTACGGTGGAGATGGCTTTCCTTCACAAGGGACTTAGCGTATTGTGAAGGATGGAGGATGCTTTGCTTCGGCTTGGATGGAGGAGAACCCTAGAACCTTGCTTCGGCTTGGAATGGAGGAGATGTGCTTCGGCTTTGCTTGAGAAACCTTGAAGTGTTTATGGTGGAAGAGTATTTGTGTAGAGCTTTGGCTAGTAATTTGAGTGATGATCTGTTTTATGGCTGCCTCCTCTCTTATATAGGCAAGGGATGTTGCCTTCTCTCTTCCACCTTGCCTCCTTCCATTAAATGCAAGCAATGATCAATATGGCAAGTCACACCCTTAGTCACCATGCAAGTCACCATTGATGAACCCTAAGCAAGAGTCACCATGCAAGTCACCATGGCAAGTCATCTTTTCATTTAATGCAAGCAAGAGTCACCAAGGTGAGTCACAAAGCTTGATATTGTTGACTTTGCCTCTTCAAAGGTTGCAAAACAAGACTTTTCCTCTTCACCAAAAGCCATCCAAGCCGAATTAATATGGTTTGGGCTTGATAATGGGCCGAAACAAGAGTTGAGAATTCGGCCCACAATTTGCTTTTTGGGCCGGCCCATTTTCGGAGGTCCCAAATCGCAAAAATCGCAAAATCGCCGAAATTCCTCCGAATTGCGTCGTTATTAATCTCCACCGTAAAGATCTTCAAAATAACAATTTAAACAAGGAAAACATAAAAACTAAGATAATAACATAGCTAAACGTAAAGGGAAATGCGTTAAGAAACGGGCATAAAATGCGTATATCAAATTCCCCCACACTTAGACTTTGCTAGTCCCTTAGCAAACACTAAGTTAAACTACGACTCTTCTACGAATTTAAAACAAAGAACATAACTAAGCCCTTAGCTAAAATTTGTCTCAGAATTTTCATAAGTATATGGCGATGGCTCACATGAATTTCAACTTGTATGCTCAACGAATTCAAGAGATAATTGCAATATAATTATGTAATAAACAAGTAAGACATAGAGAAAACAATGGTTATGTTATAGCTGTGCATGCTTTGAATAAAGGTTTAATCAACTCACAAGGATGCACTCATCATATTTTTCACTCATGATAAGGGTTTACTTAAGGTGTATATGAATTGAAATAAAAACCACATGAATGAAGTTAATTACTTGCACAAATGAACCAAAACCATAAGCTTACTCATGCAACTTACTCTACTAATTGAAAGCTACTCATTTTAAGGATCATAAAGGACTTTTAGTGAGGTTGTAATGGGGTTAAGGCTAAGGCATTCGAAATTTAGATATGTGGTGATAAAATCGTTCCAACGACTTAGTCTAGTACCAAATTCATCCTCCACCTCCACTAGAATGTTACCATGTATACTTCAATCTAAACTACCCTTTGAGCTTTTCGGACAGGACAAAGGCCATATTTTGTTCTATTTTTAGGCCTTCAATTTATCGTAAACTCCAAATCCGTAAATAAGGGGGACGTTAATCCAAATGGTTATTCTTAGAACACAACATATTGCCATGAGAGATAATAATTTCTTTTCATTCTCTCAAATATAATTTTTTCTTTTCTTTTTGGCAATCACATACTTTTTTAGCTATTTGGACAAGTCTTTCCCCTTACTCACATTAACTCTTTCAATCTTTCCTACCAAACCATAATCTTATGTGCTAGTTTCGAAAAATTCTCACCAAGATTCCGGAACAAAGGTAAGGATATTCTATACTAGGATAAGTGTTTAGGTATATATGGTGATGAAAGAAAAGCTTAACGTGGGCTCAATTGGTTTATCTAGGGGTGTCGCAACTCATGCGCACAATTGGGATACATGGATATTTGGCGAAGTGGTGGAAGATCCTAAATGCCCTTAATCATTTCCAAAATCAAAGTATGTATCAACTTAAAAGCTTTGCAAATTGACATGAGTAAGTTCTAGTATTCTCTAGTTCATTAAAATCTATGGCAAGCAATCGAATGAGGCATATATAAGCTAGTAGCTACGAAATGGATGCATATTCACTCGAATAAAGAACAGATAGCTCGAAGGCTCACATAGGGTTCATATGATTAAAAACTTATTCAAGCATGCGATTTCTGTACCATGTTTTTGCAATTCATATCTACTACATGTTAAAAACATATAGAATATCTCAATTAGCACAAGAATTCGATGCATGTGATTCATACGCCATATGTGTTCGTATCGGTCCATTTTTCATCATCGACTAGTTAAGGGCATCCTAAAGACTTTGAAAAACACTAATTTAGACACAATTAAATTGTAAACCCTTCCCCCACACTTAAACTCTACATTGCCCTCAATGTACTAAAGTAGAAGTATAGAATGAAAAAATGGAGTATAGGATCTACGAAAATTTTAATTTTAATACGCAAAAAGCCATTAAATTAATTAAAAGGGGAGAAGAAAACAAATCTGTTGTCTCCCTATTGGGTTGCCTCCCAATGAGCGCTTGTTTTACGTCGTTAGCTTTGGACGTGATGCATCATTTTGTTTTTAAAATGGCCGGTTCTTGGAGTTGCATCTCCTCCACGGTGTGCTCCGCAAATGCCTCAAAATAGGGCTTCAAGCGATGGCCATTTACTTTGAACTCACTACCTTTGTCGATAGATCGAATGAGAACTGCTCCATGAGGTAGAACTTGAGAAACTACGAATGGCCCCATCCATCGAGAGCGAAGCTTTCCCGGAAAGAGCTTAAGTCTTGAATTGAAAAGTAATACTTTCTGCCCAGGTTCAAAACTCTTCCCGCGAATCATCTGATCATGGATCTTTTTCGTCTTCTCTTTGTAAATCCACGCATTGTCGAAAGCATCATTTCTGATTTCTTCAAGTTCACAAAGTTGTAGCTTCCGATGCAAACCTGCTGCATCTCGATCGATGTTGAATTTCTTCACGGCCCACCATGCCTTGTGCTCCAATTCAACTGGAAGATGGCACGCCTTCCCATAAATTAATCGGAAAGGTGACATACCAATGGGGGTCTTGTCGGCAGTCCTGTAAGCCCACAATGCATCGTCTAAGCATTGACTCCAATCTTTCCGGTTTGGGCGGACGGTTCGCTCCAAAATCTTCTTGATCTCACGGTTGGAAACTTCAGCCATTCCATTTGTTTGAGGGTGGTATGGTGTGGAAACCTTGTGTTTTACGCCATACTTCCTCATCAGTGCTTCCACCGGGTTGCAAAAGTGACTTCCTCCATCGCTAATTAGAACGCGTGGCATTCCAAATCTACTGAAAATGTTAGTTCGTAGGAAATCTGCAACAACTCGCGAATCATTAGTACGAGTGGCCTTTGCCTCCACCCATTTAGAAACATAATCTACTGCGAGTAAGATATAAGTAAAACCATTGGAGGGAGGAAATGGTCCCATAAAATCAATACCCCACACATCAAAAATTTCGACATTAAATATGTAGTGTTGTGGCATTTGATCTCTAGGCCCTAAATTACCGAATCTCTGGCACTTATCACATGCAGCACAATATGCATGAGCATTGCGAAATAAACTAGGCCAAAAGAAACCGCAATCTAAAATCTTAAGGGCTGTCCTCCTAGAACCAAAGTGTCCCCCACATGCTTCATTGTGACAAAAGTCTAGAATGGGCTTAAACTCACTATCCGGGATACATCTCCTAATTACTAAATCGGAGCATTGTTTCCATAAATAAGGCTCATCCCAGATAAAGGTTCTAGCATTATGCTTAAGTTTGTCACGTTGAAATTTATGCATGGTAGACGGAAACTCGCCGGTAACTAAGTAATTTACGATATCTGCATACCATGGAATTTCCGGAATAGTTACCTCAATTCCGAAGAGTTTTTCATCCGGAAAGGTTTCTTCAATCTCGACAGGCTCATGGTCACCTATCAAACGTGATAGGTGGTCAGCGACGACGTTTTCTACTCCCTTCTTGTCCTTGATTTCGATGTTGAATTCTTGGAGTAGAAGTATCCATCTGATAAGTCGTGGTTTTGCGTCCTTCTTGAGCATTAGATACTTCAAAGCTGCATGATCGGTAAACACAGTTACTTTAGTTTGAAGTAAATAAGATCGAAATTTATCTAAAGCAAAAACCACGGCAAGAAACTCCTTCTCGGTGGTAGTATAATTTCTTTGCGCTTCATCAAGGGTCCGAGAGGCGTAATAGATTACGCAAGGCTTCTTGTCCTTCCGCTGACCCAAGACGGCTCCTACGGCATAATCCGAGGCGTCTGATATACGCATTTTATGCCCGTTTCTTAACGCATTTCCCTTTTCGTTTAGCTATGTTATTATCTTAGTTTTTATGTTTTCCTTACTTAAATTGTTATTTTGAAGATATTTACGGTGGAGATTAATAACGGCGCAATTCGGAGGAATTTCGGCGATTTTGCGATTTTTGCGATTTCGGACCACGAAAAATGGGCCGGCCCAAAAAGCAAATTATGGGCCGATTTCTCAACTCTTGTTTCGGCCCATTAACAAGCCCAAACCCATGTAATTCGGCCTAGATGCCTTTTGGTGAAGAGGAAAAGTCTTGTTTTGAAAGGGCAAGTCAACATTATCAAGCTAATAATCACAAATGGTGACTACACATGGTGATTCATGCTTAGGGTTCCCAAATGGTGACTACACTAGGTGACTCTTGCTTTGCATTGAATGAAAAGATGACTTGCCATGGTGACAAGCTAGGTGATTCATGCTTAGGGTTCGGCAATGGTGACTAAGTGTGTGACTTGCCTTAATGATCATTGCATGCATTAAATGGAGGAGGAAAGGTGGAAGAGAGAAGGCACACATCCTTGCCTATATAAGAGGGAGGCCGGCCTTGAAGAAAAGGATCACTCATTTTACTAAGCAAAGCTCTACACAAATACTCCTCCACCATTAAACACTTAAGAGTTCACACACCAAGCCGAAGCATCATCTTCCTCCATTCAAGGCCGAAGCAAGCTAGGGTTCCTCCATCCTTCCAAGCCGAAGCAAACCATCCTCCATCCCTCACAATACGCTAAGTCCCTTGTGAAGGAAGTCCATCTCCACCGTAGTTCATCAAGCACTCAAGATAAAAAGTGTAACCATGATCTTCACTTTCATTTCTTTAGCTTTGTATGTGAATCTTTTGATGTATTGGAATAACAAGTTTAGAAAGTTTAGACTTGTGTATCAAATTAATAACAAGTTTAGATTTGTGTTTCATGTGCCTAAACCGATTTGTAATATGCATGTGTTTATGATTTATAGCTTTTTATGCATGTTTGATACAATCTTAAAGCTTCGAATGCATGTATTAGAAAATACGCTAAGTCCCTCTCTTTTGCATGTTTCGATGATCGTATGTTGTTTAGGATGTTTATATGCTAAGTTGCATTCCTACACAATTATCAAGCATGTGTACTTAGTTATAAGTTATGAATTTCGCAACTTACACAAAGGTTTGATGCATGAAAAGGGTAGGTTAATAAGATGAGTTGATCACATGTAATTAATAGTGTAACTTCTTATTTTTAGCAAGCATAATTAGACTTTAAGTTTCTTGATTGTTGAAACTTGTCTATGAGTAAAACATGTTAGATGCCTAAGAGTTTTAGTTGTGTTTGCATGTTATGTACTTTAAATTCGTAGATTAAATAACCAACTTCCAATCCCCCCAACATTTATATTTCCGCATAATAACGAAACCATGCATGCGCCCTTAATTCCCCGGATAAAGAACGATCCCTACTCGCCAATATTACAAATGACAAATGAAGGGTTTAAATTGCAATGCGCGTAATCGATGTTTTTAGGGTCGATTTTGTGTTATCGTAAAAGCATGTTTTGCGTGTATCAATTTTTGGCGCCGTTGCCGGGGAATTAGAATGTTTTTGTATGTTTCGTTGTACATTTGTGATTAAAAGCATGTCTAAATTTTCGAAGTACATAGTTGTTCATTTTTTATACTTAGAGAAATTTTCATACATGTTTACAATGCCTACTTTTACTTAGCCGAATTTATTCATACTTAGTTTATTTTACACTTGCATAATTTATTTCCATGTTAAAGGATAGTCTTTGATTTAATTTGAGTACTAGTACTTAGTTATTAAATAAATCTCTATGGAATAGGTGGTGCCTCTTTTGTTTGTCTATCTCCTTAACCCTTCGTGATGTGTGGATTTCATCGCCACACGCCATAACCTAAGTGAAGTTATGGGCACGAGGTTGTGGGCGGAGTTTACAAACACTTGAGATTGTATACTATCTTGTGAGTTCGAGTAAGAGTTGGTTATGATGTCTAGAAGGGTTATGAATGGTGACGGGTTTTGAACTAAGAAAACAGAACACCATTGGAGTATATACTCTTACGAGTAAGCCTCGGGGTGTTTCTAAGAACAACAATGGAGTATATACTCTCACGAGTTAGCCTCAGGTTGTTCCCAGAAATTAGTTCTCACCTCTCGCGTTACATCTATCCCAACTGGTCATTTCCAACAATTACGAGGATTAACGATAGTTGGTATACATTTTCGCGCGGGCCGCACGGACAAGAGATTTATTCAATAACTAAGTCGTGTATTCCTTTTAAATCATAGGCGCAATCAAAACGTAGACGTACTTAAATTGATTTATATTGAGCACGAGCATTGGTTATAAAGTTTCGTTCTTTGGAATAGGTGGTGCCTCTTTTTCTGGTTTATCTCCTTAACCCCTCATGATGTGTGGATTTTATCACCACACGCCATAACCTAAGTGAAGTTATGGGCACGAGGTTGTGGGTGGAGTTTACTAAGAACTTGAGATTATATACTATCTCACAAATTTGGCTGATTGTGGGATATGGTGAGTGGGTTTATGATTGGTGCCGGGTTTCGGATCTAAGCAATAGAACACCATTGGAGTATATACCGTAACTGGTTAGCCTCGGGGTGTCTCTAGGAACAACATTGGAGTATATACTCTTACGAGTAAGCCTCGGGTTGTTCTAAATATTAGTCCTTACCTCTCGCGTTATCTCTATCCCTACTTCCATTTCTAAACGTAACTAAGCTGAATTGTAGTTGGTATACATTTTCGCGCGGGCCGCACGTCCAGGAACTTTACTTAATGCTCAATTCGCGTTCTCTCTGTAAATCATAAGTGCATACGAATACGGATAAATACATGAACTTAATACGACATAATCCTTTAAATAGATGGTATATCGGATTAAGCATGCTTAGACCTCCCGGAATCAGACTTCATCTTCGGATGAACGAGACCCATTGCACAGTCGAGAGCCTCTGCACCACGTACCATCGGGGCCAAAGGAAATAAATAAAACTTAGTCAAATTTTTGTGTTTATATGTGCATTAAAAACTGTAAAGGACTAACAACCGTTACTTAGCTTGCATAACCTCTCTAAGGTTTTATGATACTCGGATTTCACTACCGAGTACCCTAACCTAAGTGAAGTTAGGGGCATAAGATCGAAGAAGAGGTCATTCTTTTCATTCATATTTTAAACACGTAACTCGTTTGTTTTCTGCAGGTTCTAACGTTTTCTCTTATGCATTCACTCCATCTTTCACGTAGGATTATTGTTTAATGCATTTTATTGCAAGAAAATGTGTGGTGCATAAATTCAATGTGAATTATGGTTTGCTTGTATTTCAACCTTGTTTATATATGTTCTAACTAAATTTTTAGTTTTAGCATTATATAGTGTTAATTTGCAGAAAACATGTGTCTTAGTTTATTCATGTGCATAGCCCCTAAAATTGATTAAATCAATTGCATTACTTAGTAAAATACATATAGTGTCTTAACTATTATAAATTTTGTATAAATTTTGTGTGTATTAGTAGTTTTTAAGTATTTGTGTGTATTTATAGTATGCTTTGATAGTTTTACTATTTTATTTGTTATCACCTTGTTTTCTAAATATGCATTACAATTTTGGTTAGTATTCCTATATACATCTAAAAATTATTTGTTGATACTAACACTTGGTCTTTGGTGGATGCTCAGGCTAATGAATGTCCGATCGGAATCCTGGACCATCTAGAACAAAGTTTGAGGAACTCACAGAAAGACTAGCGAGACTTAGAGCTGACATCCTGGATCATCCCATCATCGAGGAAGGTTCCGAGTCTTCACATTCATCAACCGACCATACTTTAGCCTCATCAACCGACCACAATTCAGAAGCAGAAGCACAAGAAATCAACATGGCCAATGCAGGACAGTCTCTTCGTCAGCGCACCTGCTCAACCGAATGGAGCAGCGGGCCTTCGAGCATTGCTTTTCCACAACCGGAGGAAAACATGAAGGATATCGAGCTAAAGAGTGGCTTCCTCCACCGACTACCCATTTTTCACGGACTTTCCAATGAAGATCCGAACAAGCATCTCAAACAATTCCAATTTGTTTGCAACAGCATGAAGCCATCTGATGCTGATACGGAGCTCTTCAAGCTGAAGGCATTTCCATTCACCCTAGTCGACAGGGCCGAGTCTTGGCTAATGGAACTACCGCCGAACCATATTACCTCATGGAAGCAACTTGCGGATATGTTCCTAGCGAAGTACTTCCCGGCCTCAAAGATCACCGTCTTGAGAAAGCAAATCACTGGCATCACACAGAAACCGGACGAGACCTTCGGCCAATACTACGACCGATTCAAGGTTTTATGTGCCACTTGCCCATCGCATGGATTCTCCGAGACCAATCTCATGAATTACTTTTACGATGGTCTCAAACCGATCGATAGGGAATTGCTGGATGCAGCAGCCACCGGTGCATTCATGGACTTAACCGAAACCGAAGCTAGAACTCTTCTAGAGAATCGGGCGAATAATGATGCACAATACGGAATGTCCAACAGACGAGCAGTCGGTGAGGCGAGTTCAACAACCGACGCGGACGAGAAGTACGACAAACTAGCTCATATGCTAGAGAAGGTGTTAGAACTCGAGACGACAAGAGCGAAGGCAACTCAACGGCCTGTTTGCGGCATATGTCAAACACACGGTCACCACAATGACCAATGCCCTCAAGCGCAGGAGCAGGCAAGCGAGCCGGAGCACGCTAACGCCATCGGCGGATATCAGGGAGGACAAAGGTATAACAACTACAACAACTATGTCAACCGTGATCATCCAGGTTTTAGATGGAGCAGCAACGAGGGAACTTTGAACCCTCCAGCATCTCAACCTCAACAAAGCTACCAACGCCCTCCATTTCAACCACGACCACCGATGCAGCATGGTTCGTCATCACAACCCTTCACCAATCCGGATTACGACAAGATGTTGTCGCAACTTTCGGCCTCAACTCAAGTTCTCCTCGACGGACAATCGAAGACAAAGGAGACACTTGACTCACATGGCCGCGACATCACCGAAGTGAAGAAGCAGCTTGGCCAACTTGTTGATTTCATGGGCCAAATCAAGGAAACCGGTCGGCTTCCACCTCAAACCACTCCTAATCAACGAAACGTGAATGCTATAGTCACAAGGAGTGGGAAGATACTTGAGGAACCAAAAACCAGGCGATCTCATCTTGATGAAGTCACCATCGAGGACATCACCAACGAAGAAGAAGATGAGATCGATCCGGCAATTCAAGAGGCCGAAAAACAGAAGGTGACGCCTAATGTCACCAAGGCACAATCACCTCCACAACCTACCCCAATCAAAGGTAAGAACCATATTCCTTCAAATACGGTTATTACTAATTCTCCGTTTGCTGTTGCACCTTTCCCTAGCAGATTATCAAAATCGAAGAAGAAGGACGCCCAATATGAAGATATTTTGGACATCTTCCGAAAGGTGCAAGTGAATTTGCCCTTGATCGAGTGCATAAAGCAAGTGCCAATATACGCGAAGTTTCTCAAAGAATTATGCACACAGAGGAGGCAAACTCGAGAGAAGGAGGTCGTGAAGGTGAACGCAACCGTTTCGGCGGTTTTGCAGCGTCGGCTACCCCCAAAACTGAAGGACCCAGGGAGCTTTGCAGTTCCTTGCGTAATCGGTGACAACCATTTCCAAGATGTGATGCTTGATCTTGGAGCCTCCATCAACGTCATGCCATACTATCTTTTCGAATCGATGGAGCTTGGAGATCTCAAGCAAGATGGTGTTGTCATCCAGTTAGCCGATCGCACCCACAAGTATCCGAGGGGATACGTAGAAGACGTTCTCGTACAAGTCAACAACTTGATATTCCCAGCCGATTTCTACATAGTTGACATGGAAGAGAGTCCACTGAACACCACGCCATTGCTACTTGGGCGACCTTTCAAGCGGACTGCGAGGACGAAGATTGATGTTTTCCAAGGCACTTTCTCCATGGAGATTGATGGAGAAAGAATCGAGTTCAACATCCTGGACGGGATGAAGTTTCCAATGTCGAGCGTAGCTGCCATTTCGACATACGATCCTGTGGATACCTTAGCACAAGGTTACCTCGACACCATCAACGAGGATGAACTCGACATGGCCATTCAACTTGGACATGACGGCCTTCTCGAGGCCTTACTAGAGCTTGAACCTCG
This sequence comes from Geum urbanum, assembly GCA_946800695.1. NCBI lineage: Eukaryota > Viridiplantae > Streptophyta > Magnoliopsida > Rosales > Rosaceae > Geum > Geum urbanum. The sequence goes on along the minus strand of OX327017.1, from coordinate 12,022,997 downwards.
TATTCAAGACATGGCCATGGCCCTAAATGCGGCACCACGAAAAGTAAGCTTTTCTCCTCCTTTACCAATTACTTTTGGTACTAATAAAATGGTTCCTTCCATCGTAGAAGCTCCAGTTTTAGAACTCAAGCTACTACCGGACCATCTGAAGTATGCATACTTGGGCGAGAATGAAACTTTACCGGTCATTATTTCGTCCGCGCTAGAAAAGGAACAGGAGGAGAAGCTCGTGAGTGTGCTCAAGAGGTACAAACCCGCAATAGGCTGGACACTCGCGGACATCAAGGGAATAAATCCAGCAACCTGTGTGCATAGGATTTTCCTTGAAGAAGGCACCAAGCCTACGCGGGAAGCACAACGTCGGCTCCACCCTCCGATGATGGAGGTGGTAAAAAAGGAGGTAATTAAACTCATGGACTGTGGAGTTATTTACCCTATTTCTGATAGCCGTTGGGTTTCCCCAGTGCAGGTTGTACCTAAGAAATCGGGAATCACCGTAGTCGAGAATCTGGAAAATGAACTTGTGCCACAACGGACGATCACTGGACACCGAGTGTGCATTGATTACCGGAAGCTCAACGCCGCAACCCGCAAGGATCATTTTCCCTTACCATTCATCGACCAAATGCTGGAAAGATTAGCCGGCCATGCATTTTATTGTTTTCTCGACGGATACTCCGGCTACAACCAAATTAGCATTGCGGAGGAAGATCAAGAAAAGACAACGTTCACATGCCCTTTCGGAACGTTTGCATATCGCCGAATGCCATTTGGACTGTGTAACGCACCAGGTACATTTCAACGTTGCATGCTCTCAATTTTCTCCGAGTACATTGAAAAAATTATTGAAGTATTCATGGACGACTTTAGTGTATTTGGGAGTGATTTTGATGCATGCTTAAACAATTTAGAAACAATTTTACAAAGATGCGTTGAAACGAACTTGGTGCTTAATTGGGAGAAGTGCCATTTCATGGTTACGCAAGGGATAGTGTTAGGTCATATTATTTCCGAAAAAGGGTTAGAAGTAGATAAATCTAAAGTAGATCTTGTGCGTCACTTACCCTCTCCAACTTCGGTTAGAGAGATTCGTTCATTTCTTGGACACGCAGGATTTTATCGTAGGTTTATCAAGGACTTTTCCCACATCTCTCGCCCCTTGTGTAAACTGCTGCAAAAGGAGACCCCGTTCGTCTTTGATGAAGAATGCAACGCTGCCTTCAACAAGTTAAAGGAGCTTCTTACGAGCGCTCCTATTTTGTGCAGCCCTGATTGGTCTCTGCCATTTGAACTCATGTGCGACGCCTCGGATTATGCCGTAGGAGCCGTCTTGGGTCAGCGGAAGGACAAGAAGCCTTGCGTAATCTATTACGCCTCTCGGACGCTTGATGAAGCGCAAAGAAATTATACTACCACCGAGAAGGAGTTTCTTGCCGTGGTTTTTGCTTTAGATAAATTTCGATCTTATTTACTTCAAACTAAAGTAACTGTGTTTACCGACCATGCAGCTTTGAAGTATCTAATGCTCAAGAAGGACGCAAAACCACGGCTTATCAGATGGATACTTCTACTCCAAGAATTCAACATAGAAATCAAGGATAAGAAGGGAGTAGAAAACGTCGTCGCTGACCACCTATCACGTTTGATAGGTGACCATGAGCCTATCGAGATCGAAGAAACTTTTCCGGATGAAAAACTCTTCGGAATTGAGGTAACTACTTCGGAAACTCCTTGGTATGCCGATATTGTAAATTACTTAGTTACCGGTGAGTTTCCGTCTACCATGCATAAATTTCAACGTGACAAACTTAAGCATAATGCTAGAACCTTTATCTGGGATGAGCCTTATTTATGGAAACAATGCTCCGATTTAGTAATTAGGAGATGTATCCCGGATAGTGAGTTTAAGCCCATTCTAGACTTTTGTCACAATGAAGCATGTGGGGGACACTTTGGTTCTAGGAGGACAGCCCTTAAGATTTTAGATTGCGGTTTCTTTTGGCCTAGTTTATTTCGCGATGCTCATGCATATTGTGCTGCATGTGATAAGTGCCAGAGATTCGGTAATTTAGGACCAAGAGATCAGATGCCACAACACTACATATTTAATGTCGAGATTTTTGATGTGTGGGGTATTGATTTTATGGGACCATTTCCTCCCTCCAATGGTTTTACTTACATTTTACTCGCAGTAGATTATGTTTCTAAATGGGTGGAGGCAAAGGCCACCCGTACTAATGATTCGCGAGTTGTTGCAGATTTCCTACGAACTAACATTTTCAGTAGATTTGGAATGCCACGCGTTCTAATCAGCGATGGAGGAAGTCACTTTTGCAACCGCACGGTGGAAGCACTCATGAGGAAGTATGGCGTAAAACACAAGGTTTCCACACCATACCACCCTCAAACCAATGGAATGGCTGAAGTTTCCAACCGTGAAATCAAGAAGATTTTGGAGCGAACCGTCCGCCCAAACCGGAAAGATTGGAGTCAATGCTTAGACGATGCATTGTGGGCTTACAGGACTGCCTACAAGACCCCCATTGGTATGTCCCCTTTCCGACTAATTTATGGGAAGGCGTGCCATCTTCCGGTTGAATTGGAGCACAAGGCATGGTGGGCCGTGAAGAAATTCAACATCGATCGAGATGCCGCAGGCTTGCATCGGAAGCTTCAACTTTGTGAACTTGAAGAAATCAGAAATGATGCTTTCGACAATGCGTGGATCTACAAAGAGAAGACGAAAAAGATCCACGATCAGATGATTCGCGGGAAGAGTTTTGAACCGGGGCAGAAAGTATTGCTTTTCAATTCAAGACTTAAGCTCTTTCCGGGAAAGCTTCGCTCTCGATGGATGGGGCCATTCATAGTTTCTCAAGTCCTACCTCATGGAGCAGTTCTCATTCGATCTATCGACAAGGGTAGTGAGTTCAAAGTAAATGGCCATCGCTTGAAGCCCTATTTTGAGGCATTTGCGGAGCACACCGTGGAGGAGATGCAACTCCAAGAACCGGCCATTTCAAAACCAAACTGATGCATCACGTCCAAAGCTAACGACGTAAAACGAGCGCTTGTTGGGAGGCAACCCAATAGGGAGACAACAGATTTGTTTTCTTCTCCCCTTTTACTTAATTTAATGGCTTTTTGCGTATTAGATTAAAATTTTCATAGATCCTACACTCCATGTTTAAATTCTATGTTTTCTTTAAGTACATTGAGGGCAATGTAGAGTTTAAGTGTGGGGGAAGGGTTTACAATTTAATTGTGTCTAAATTAGTGTTTTTCAGAGTCTTTAGGATGCCCTTAACTAGTCAATGATGAAATTGGATCAATACGAACACATATGGCGTATGAATCACATGCATCGAATTCTTGTGCTAATTGAGATATTCTATATGTTTTTAACATGTAGTAGATATGAATTGCAAAACATGGTACAGAAATCGCATGCTTGAATAAGTTTTTAATCATATGAACCCTATGTGAGCTTTTGAGCTATCTGTTCTTTATTCGAGTGAATGTACATCCATTTCGTAGCTACTAGCTTATATATGCTTCATTTGATTGCTTGCCATAGATTTTAATGAACTAGAGAATACTAGAACTTACTCATGTCAATTTGCAAAGCTTTTAAGTTGATACATACTTTGATTTTGGAAATGATTAAAGGCATTTAGGATTTTCCACCACATTGCCATATATCCATGTATCCCATTTGTACGCACAAGTTGCGACACCCCTAGATAAACCAATTGAGCCCACGTTAAGCTTTTCTTTTATCACCATATATACCTAAACACTTACCCTAGTATAGAATATCCTTACCTTTGTTCCGGAAACTTGGTGAGAATTTTTCGAAACTAGCACATAAGATTATGGTTTGGTAAGAAAGATTGAAAGAGTTAATGTGAGTAAGGGGAAAGACTTGTCCAAATAACTTAAAAAGTATGAAATTGCCAAAAAGAAAAGAAAAAATATTTGAGAGAATGAAAAGAAAAAAATTATTATCTCTCATGGCAATATGTTGTGTTCTAAGAATAAACCATTTGGATTAACGTCCCCCTTATTTGCGGATTTGGAGATTACGATAAATTGAAGGCCCAAAAATAGAACAAAATATGGCCTTTGTCCTGTCCGAAAAGCTCAAAGGGTAGATTAGTGCATTGAAGTATACATGGTAACATTCAAATGGAGATGGAGGACTGAATATGGTGCTAGACTAAGTCGTTGGAACGTTTTTATCACCACATATCTAAATTTCGAATGCCTTAGCCTTAACCCCATTACAACCTCACTAAAAGTCCTTTATGATCCTTAAAATGAGTAGCTTTCAATTAGTAGAGTAAGTTGCATGAGTAAGCTTATGGTTTTGGTTCATTTGTGCAAATAATCAAACTTTATTCATGTGGTTTTCATTTCAATTCATATACACTTTAAGTGAACCATTTTCATGAGTGAAAAATATGATGAGTGCATCCTTGTGAGTTGATTAAACCTTTATTCAAAGCATGCACAGCTATAACATAACCATTGTTTTCTCTATGTCTTACTTGTTCATTACATAAATTATATCGCAATTATCTCTTGAATTCGTTGAGCATACACGTTGAAATTCATGTGAGCCATCGCCATATACTTATGCAAATTCTGAGACAAATTTTAGCTAAGGGCTTAGTTGTTCTTTCTTTTGTTTTAAATTCTTAGAGAGTCTTAGTTTAACTTAGTGTTTGCTAAGGGACTAGCAAAGTCTAAGTGTGGGGGAATTTGATATACGCATTTTATGCCCGTTTCTTAACGCATTTCCCTTTTCGTTTAGCTATGTTATTATCTTAGTTTTTATGTTTTCCTTACTTAAATTGTTATTTTGAAGATATTTACGGTGGAGATTAATAACGGCGCAATTCGGAGGAATTTCGGCGATTTTGCGATTTTTGCGATTTCGGACCACGAAAAATGGGCCGGCCCAAAAAGCAAATTATGGGCCGATTTCTCAACTCTTGTTTCGGCCCATTAACAAGCCCAAACCCATGTAATTCGGCCTAGATGCCTTTTGGTGAAGAGGAAAAGTCTTGTTTTGAAAGGGCAAGTCAACATTATCAAGCTAATAATCACAAATGGTGACTACACATGGTGATTCATGCTTAGGGTTCCCAAATGGTGACTACACTAGGTGACTCTTGCTTTGCATTGAATGAAAAGATGACTTGCCATGGTGACAAGCTAGGTGATTCATGCTTAGGGTTCGGCAATGGTGACTAAGTGTGTGACTTGCCTTAATGATCATTGCATGCATTAAATGGAGGAGGAAAGGTGGAAGAGAGAAGGCACACATCCTTGCCTATATAAGAGGGAGGCCGGCCTTGAAGAAAAGGATCACTCATTTTACTAAGCAAAGCTCTACACAAATACTCCTCCACCATTAAACACTTAAGAGTTCACACACCAAGCCGAAGCATCATCTTCCTCCATTCAAGGCCGAAGCAAGCTAGGGTTCCTCCATCCTTCCAAGCCGAAGCAAACCATCCTCCATCCCTCACAATACGCTAAGTCCCTTGTGAAGGAAGTCCATCTCCACCGTAGTTCATCAAGCACTCAAGATAAAAAGTGTAACCATGATCTTCACTTTCATTTCTTTAGCTTTGTATGTGAATCTTTTGATGTATTGGAATAACAAGTTTAGAAAGTTTAGACTTGTGTATCAAATTAATAACAAGTTTAGATTTGTGTTTCATGTGCCTAAACCGATTTGTAATATGCATGTGTTTATGATTTATAGCTTTTTATGCATGTTTGATACAATCTTAAAGCTTCGAATGCATGTATTAGAAAATACGCTAAGTCCCTCTCTTTTGCATGTTTCGATGATCGTATGTTGTTTAGGATGTTTATACGCTAAGTTGCATTCCTACACAATTATCAAGCATGTGTACTTAGTTATAAGTTATGAATTTCGCAACTTACACAAAGGTTTGATGCATGAAAAGGGTAGGTTAATAAGATGAGTTGATCACATGTAATTAATAGTGTAACTTCTTATTTTTAGCAAGCATAATTAGACTTTAAGTTTCTTGATTGTTGAAACTTGTCTATGAGTAAAACATGTTAGATGCCTAAGAGTTTTAGTTGTGTTTGCATGTTATGTACTTTAAATTCGTAGATTAAATAACCAACTTCCAATCCCCCCAACATTTATATTTCCGCATAATAACGAAACCATGCATGCGCCCTTAATTCCCCGGATAAAGAACGATCCCTACTCGCCAATATTACAAATGACAAATGAAGGGTTTAAATTGCAATGCGCGTAATCGATGTTTTTAGGGTCGATTTTGTGTTATCGTAAAAGCATGTTTTGCGTGTATCAGCGTCGCACATGAGTTCAAATGGCAGAGACCAATCAGGGCTGCACAAAATAGGAGCGCTCGTGAGAAGCTCCTTCAACTTGTTGAAGGCAGCGTTGCATTCTTCATCAAAGACGAACGGGGTCTTCTTTTGCAGCAGTTTACACAACGGGCGCGAGATGTGGGAAAAGTCCTTGATAAACCTACGATAAAATCCTGCGTGTCCAAGAAATGAACGAATCTCTCTAACCGAAGTTGGAGAGGGTAAGTTGATATACGCATTTTATGCTCGTTTCTTAACGCATTTCCCTTTACGTTTAGCTATGTTATTTTCTTAGTTTTTACGTTTTCCTTATTTAAATTGTTATTTTGAAGATATTTACGGTGGAGATTAATAACGGCGCAATTTGGAGGAATTTCGGCGATTTTGCGATTTTTGCGATTTTGGACCTCCGAAAATGGGCCGGCCCAAAAAGCAAATTATGGGCCGATTTCTCAAATCTTGTTTCGGCCCATTATCAAGCCCAAACCCATTCATTTTGGCATGGAAGCCTTTTGGTGAAGTTGAAAAGTCAACAATATCAAGCTTTGTGACTCATTTTAGTGACTAAGCTTTGTGATCATCACAAAAGATGACTTGCCATGTGACTTGCCATGGTGACTCTTGCTTAGGGTTTATAAATGGTGACTTGCATGGTGACTCTTGCTTAGGGTTCACAAATGATGATCACAAAAGGTGACTAAGGGAGTGACTTGCCATATTGATCATTACTTGCATTAAATGGAGGGAGGCAAGGTGGAAGAGAGAAGGCAACATCCCTTGCCTATATAAGAGAGGAGGCTGGCCATATATTATGCATCTCTCATTTTACAAGCAAAAACTGTACACAAATACTCCTCCACCATAAACACTTCAAGGATTCTCAAGCAAAGCCGAAGCACATCTTCTCCATCCAAGCCGAAGCAATCCTCCTCCATCCAACACAATACGCTAAGTCCCTTGTGAAGGAAATCCATCTCCACCGTAGATCATCAAGCATTCAAGACAAAAAGTGTAACCATGATCTTCACTTTCATTTCTTTTGCTTTGTATTTGAACCTTTTGATGTATTGGAATACATTTATGTATCAAATGAAGAACAAGTTTAGATTTGTGTTTTATGTGTTTAAACCGATTCATAAGTTGCATGTGTTTATGATTTCTAGCCTTTTATGCATGTTTGATACAATCTTAAAGCTTCGTAAGCATGTGTTAGAAAATACGCTAAGTCCCTCTCTTTCGCATGTTTCGATGATCGTATGTTGTTTAGGATGTTTATACGCTAAGTTGCATTCCTACTCAATTATTAAGCATGTATATTTAGTTAGAAGTTATGAATTTCGTAACTTACAAAAAGGTTTGATGCATGAAAAGGGTAGGCTAATAAGATGAGATGATCACATGTAATTAGTAGTGTAACTTCTTATTTTTAGCAAGCATAATTAAACTTTAAGTTTCTTGATTGTTGAAACTTGTCTATGAGTAAAACATGTTAGATGCCTAAGAGTTTTAGTTGTGTTTGCATGATTTTGTACTTTAATTTCGTAGATTAAACAACCAACTTCCAATCCCCCCAAACATTTACATTTCCGCTTATTAACGAAACCATGCATGCGCCCTTAATTCCCCGGATAAAGAACGATCCCTACTCGCCAATATTACAAATGACAAAAGAAGGGTTTAAATTGCAATGCGCGTAATCTGTGTTTTTAAGTTAACGTGAATGCATGTTTTGCGCGTATCAATTTTTGGCGCCGCTGCCGGGGAGTTAGAATGTTTTTGTATGATTTCGTTGTACATTTGTGATTAAAAGCATGTCTAAATTTTCGAAGTACATACTTGTTTATTCTTGTTTATACTTAAAGAAATTTACATACATGTTTACAATGCATACTTTTACTTAGACGAATTTATTTATACTTAGTTTTTACACTTGCATAATTTATTTTCATGTTAAAGGATAGTCTTTGATTTAATTTGAGTACTGGCACTTAGTTATTAAATAAATCTCTATGGAATAGGTGGTGCCTCTTTTGTTTGTCTATCTCCTTAACCCTTCGTGATGTGTGGATTTTATCACCACACGCCATAACCTAAGTGAAGTTATGGGCACGAGGTTGTGGGCGGAGTTTACAAACACTTGAGATTGTATACTATCTTGTGAATTCGAGTAAGAGTTGGTTATGATGTCTAGAAGGGTTATGAATGGTGACGGGTTTTGAACTAAGAAAACAGAACACCATTGGAGTATATACTCTTACGAGTAAGCCTCGGGGTGTTTCTAAGAACAACATTGGAGTATATACTCTTACGAGTTAGCCTCAGGTTGTTCCCAGAAATTAGTTCTCACCTCTCGCGTTACATCTATCCCAACTGGTCATTTCCAACAATTACGAGGATTAACGATAGTTGGTATACATTTTCGCGCGGGCCGCACGGACAAGAGATTTATTCAATAACTAAGTCGTGTATTCCTTTTAAATCATAGGCGCAATCAAAACGTAGACGTACTTAAATTGATTTACATTGAGCACGAGTATTGGTTATAAGGTTTCGTTCTTTGGAATAGGTGGTGCCTCTTTTTCTGGTTTATCTCCTTAACCCCTCGTGATGTGTGGATTTTATCACCACACGCCATAACCTAAGTGAAGTTATGGGCACGAGGTTGTGGGCGGAGTTTACTAAGAACTTGAGATTATATACTATCTCACAAATTTGGCTGATTGTTGGATATGGTGAATGGGTTTATGATTGGTGCCGGGTTTCGGATCTAAGCAATAGAACACCATTGGAGTATATACCGTAACTGGTTAGCCTCGGGGTGTCTCTAGGAACAACATTGGAGTATATACTATTACGAGTAAGCCTCGGGTTGTTCTAAATATTAGTCCTTACCTCTCGCGTTATCTCTATTCCTACTAACCATTTCTAAACGTAACTAAGCTGAATTGTAGTCGGTATATATTTTCGCGCGGGCCGCACGTCCAAGAAATTTACCGAATGATCATTTCGCGTACTCTCTGTAAATCATAAGTGCATACGAATACGGATAAATACATGAACTTAATACGACATAATCCTTTAAATAGATGGTATATCGGATTATGCATGCTTAGACCTCCTGGAATCAGACTTCATCTTCGGATGAACGAGACCCATTGCACAGTCGAGAGCCTCTGCACCACGTACCATCGGGTCCAAAGGAAATAAATAAAACTTAGTCAAATTTGTGTGTTTAATTGTGCATTAAAAACTGTAAAGGACTAACAACCGTTACTTAGCTTGCATAACCTCTTTTTAGGCTTTATGATACTCGGATTTCACTACCGAGTACCCTAACCTAAGTGAAGTTAGGGACATAAGATCGAAGAAGAGGTCATTCTTTGCATTCATTTTTTTTAGCACGTAACTCGTGTGTTTTCTGCAGGTTCTAACGTTTTCTCTTATGCATGCACTCCATCTTTCACGTAGGATTGTTGTTTAATGCATTTTATTGAAAAAAAAAATGTGTGGTGCATAAATTCGATGTGAATTATTGTTTGCTTGTATTTGAACTTTGTTTATATGTGTTCTAACTAAATTCTTAGGTTTAGCATTATATAGTGTTAATTTGCAGAAAACGTATGTTTTAAGTTTATTACATTCTTTTGCATAGCCCTAAAATTGATTAATTCATTTGCATTACTTAGTAAATTACACCTAGTGTCTTAACTATTATAAATTTTGTGTGTTTTAGTAGTTTTTAAGTATTTGTGAGTATTTATAGTATGTTTTGATAGTTTTACTATTTGTTATTGCTTTGTTTTCTAAATACGCCTTACGATTTTGGTTAGTATTTCTATATTCATCTCAAATTATTTGTTGATACTAACACTTGGTCTTTGGTGGATGCTCAGGCTAATGAATGTCCGATCAGAATCCTGGACCATCTAGAACAAACTTTGAGGAGATCGCAGAGAGAATAGCGAGACTTAAAGCTCAAACTGACATCCTGGATTTTCCCATCATCGAAGAAGTTTCTGAGTCTTCACATTCATCAACCGACCATACTTTAGCCTCATCAACCGACCACAATTCAGAAGGAGAAGCACAGCAAGTCAACATGGCCAATGCAGGACAATCTCTTCGCCAGCGCACATGCTCAACCGAATGGAGCAGCGGGCCTTCGAGCATTGCTTTTCCACAACCGGAGGAAAACATGAAGGATATCGAGCTAAAGAGTGGCTTCCTCCACCGACTACCCATTTTTCATGGACTTTCCAATGAAGATCCGAACAAGCATCTCAAACAATTCCAATTTGTTTGTAACAGCATGAAGCCATCTGATGCTGATACGGAGCTCTTCAAGCTGAAGGCATTTCCATTCACCCTAGTCGACAGGGCCGAGTCTTGGCTAATGGAACTACCGCCGAACCATATTACCTCATGGAAGCAACTTGCGGATATGTTCCTAGCGAAGTACTTCCCGGCCTCAAAGATCACCGTCTTGAGAAAGCAAATCACTGGCATCACACAGAAACCGGACGAGACCTTCGGCCAATACTACGACCGATTCAAAGTTTTGTGTGCCACTTGCCCATCGCATGGATTTTCCGAGACCAATCTCATGAATTACTTTTACGATGGTCTCAAGCCGATTGATAGGGAATTGCTGGATGCAGCAGCCACCGGTGCATTCATGGACTTAACAGAAACCGAAGCTAGAGCTCTTCTAGAGAATCGGGCGAATAATGATGCACAATATGGAATGTCCAACAGACGAGCAGTCGGTGAAGCGAGTTCTACAACCGACGCAGACGAAAAATACGACAAACTAGCTCATATGCTAGAGAAGGTTTTAGAACTTGAGACGACAAGAGCAAAGGCAACTCAACGGCCTGTTTGTGGCATATGTCAAACACAAGGTCACCACAATGACCAGTGCCCTCGAGTGCCGGAACAAGCAAGCGAGCCGGAGCACGCTAACGCCATCGGCGGATATCAGGGAGGACAACGGTATAACAATTATAACAACTATGTTAACCGTGATCATCCGGGTTTTAGATGGAGCAGCAACGAGGGAACTTTGAACCCTCCAGCACCTCAACAAAGCTATCAACGCCCTCCATTTCAACCAAGGCCACCGATGCAGCAGGGTTCGTCTTCGCAATCCTTCACCAACCCGGATTACGACAAGATGTTGTCGCAACTTTCGGCCTCCACACAAGTTCTCCTCGACGGACAATCGAAGACAAAGGAGACACTTGACTCACATGGCCGCGACATCACCGAAGTGAAGAAGCAGCTTCGCCAACTTGTTGATTTCATGGGCCAAATCAAGGAAACCGGTCGGCTTCCACCTCAAACCACTCCAAATCAAAGAAACGTGAATGCTATAGTCACAAGGAGTGGGAAGATACTTGAGGAACCAAAGACCAAGCGATCTCATCTTGATGAAGTCACCATTGAGGACATCACCAACGAAGAAGAAGATGAGATCGATCCGGCTACTCAAGAGGCCGAAAAACAGAAGGTGACGCCTAATGTCACCAAGGCACAATCACCTCCACAACCTACCCCAATCAAAGGTAAGAACCATATTCCTTCAAATACGGTTATTACTAATTCTCCGTTTGCTGTTGCACCTTTCCCTAGCAGATTATCAAAATCGAAGAAGAAGGACGCCCAATATGAAGATATTTTGGACATCTTCCGAAAGGTGCAAGTGAATTTGCCCTTGATCGAGTGCATAAAACAGGTGCCGATATACGCAAAGTTTCTGAAAGAATTATGCACACAGAGGAGGCAAACTCGAGAGAAGGAGGTTGTGAAGGTGAACGCAACCGTTTCGGCGGTTTTGCAGCGTCGGCTACCCCCAAAACTGAAGGACCCAGGGAGCTTTGCAGTTCCTTGCGTAATCGGTGACAACCACTTCAAAGACGTGATGCTTGATCTCGGAGCTTCCATCAACGTCATGCCTTACTATCTTTTCGAATCGATGGAGCTTGGAGATCTCAAGCAAGATGGTGTTGTCATCCAATTAGCCGATCGCACCCACAAGTATCCGAGGGGATACGTAGAAGACGTTCTCGTGCAAGTCAACAACTTGATATTCCCAGCCGATTTCTATATAGTTGACATGGAAGAGAGTCCACTAAACACCACGCCACTACTGCTTGGGCGACTTTTCATGCGGACTGCGAGAACGAAGATTGATGTGTTTCAAGGCACTTTCTCCATGGAGATTGATGGAGAAAGAATCGAGTTCAACATCCTGGACGGGATGAAGTTTCCAATGTCGAGCGTAGCTGCCATTTCGACATATGATCCCGTGGATACCTTAGCACAAGGCTACCTCGACACCATCAATGAGGATGAACTCGACATGGCCATTCAACTTGGGCATGACGGCCTTCTCGAGGCCTTACTAGAGCTTGAACCTCGTATTCAAGACATGGCCATGGCCCTAAATGCGGCACCACGAAAAGTAAGCTTTTCTCCTCCTTTACCAATTACTTTTGGTACTAATAAAATGGTTCCTTCCATCGTAGAAGCTCCAGTTTTAGAACTCAAGCTACTACCGGACCATCTGAAGTATGCGTACTTGGGCGAGAATGACACTTTACCCGTCATTATTTCGTCCGCGCTAGAAGAGGAGCAGGAGGAGAAGCTCGTGAGTGTGCTCAAGAGGTACAAACCCGCAATAGGCTGGACACTCGCGGACATCAAGGGAATAAATCCAGCAACCTGTGTGCATAGGATTTTCCTTGAAAAGGGCACCAAGCCTACGCGGGAAGCGCAACGTCGGCTCCACCCTCCGATGATGGAGGTGGTAAAAAAGGAGGTAATTAAACTCATGGACTGTGGAGTTATTTACCCTATTTCTGATAGCCGTTGGGTTTCCCCAGTGCAGGTTGTACCTAAGAAATCGGGAATCACCGTCGTCGAGAATCTGGAAAATGAACTTGTGCCACAACGGACGATCACTGAACACCGAGTGTGCATTGATTACCAGAAGCTAAACGCTGCAACCCGCAAGGATCATTTTCCCTTACCATTCATCGACCAAATGCTGGAAAGATTAGCCGGCCATGCATTTTATTGTTTTCTCGACGGATATTCCGGCTACAACCAAATTAGCATTGCGGAGGAGGATCAAGAAAAGACAACGTTCACGTGCCCTTTCGGAACGTTTGCCTATCGCCGCATGCCATTTGGACTGTGTAACGCACCAGGTACATTTCAACGTTGCATGCTCTCAATTTTCTCCGAGTACATTGAAAAAATTATTGAAGTATTCATGGACGACTTTAGTGTATTTGGGAGTGATTTTGATGCATGCTTAAACAATTTAGAAACAATTTTACAAAGATGCGTTGAAACGAACTTGGTGCTTAATTGGGAGAAGTGCCATTTCATGGTTACGCAAGGGATAGTGTTAGGTCATATTATTTCGGAAAAAGGGTTAGAAGTTGATAAATCTAAAGTAGATCTTGTGCGTCACTTACCCTCTCCAACTTCGGTTAGAGAGATTCGTTCATTTCTTGGACACGCAGGATTTTATCGTAGGTTTATCAAGGACTTTTCCCACATTTCGCGCCCGTTGTGTAAACTGCTGCAAAAGGAGACCCCGTTCGTCTTTGATGAAGAATGCAACGCTGCCTTCAACAAGTTGAAGGAGCTTCTCACGAGCGCTCCTATTTTATGCAGCCCTGATTGGTCTCTGCCATTTGAACTCATGTGCGACGCCTCGGATTATGCCGTAGGAGCCGTCTTGGGTCAGCGGAAGGACAAGAAGCCTTGCGTAATCTATTACGCCTCTCGGATACTTGATGAAGCACAAAGAAATTATACTACAACCGAGAAGGAGTTTCTTGCCGTGGTTTTTGCTTTAGATAAATTTCGATCTTATTTACTTCAAACTAAAGTAACTGTGTTTACCGATCATGCAGCTTTGAAGTATCTAATGCTCAAGAAGGACGCAAAACCACGACTTATCAGATGGATACTTCTACTCCAAGAATTCAACATCGAAATCAAGGATAAGAAGGGAGTAGAAAACGTCGTCGCTGACCACCTATCACGTTTGATAGGTGACCATGAGCCTGTCGAGATTGAAGAAACTTTTCGGGATGAAAAACTCTTCGGAATTGAGGTAACTATTTCGGAAACTCCATGGTACGCAGATATCGTAAATTACTTAGTTACCGGTGAGTTTCCGTCTACCATGCATAAATTTCAACGTGACAAACTTAAGCATAATGCTAGAACATTTATCTGGGATGAGCCTTATTTATGGAAACAATGCTCCGATTTAGTAATTAGGAGATGTATCCCGGATAGTGAGTTTAAGCCCATTCTAGACTTTTGTCACAATGAAGCATGTGGGGGACACTTTGGTTCAAGGAGGACAGCCCTTAAGATTTTAGATTGCGGTTTCTTTTGGCCAAGTTTATTTCGCGATGCTCATGCATATTGTGCTGCATGTGATAAGTGCCAGAGATTCGGTAATTTAGGCCCTAGAGATCAAATGCCACAACACTACATATTTAATGTCGAAATATTTGATGTGTGGGGTATTGATTTCATGGGACCATTTCCTCCCTCCAATGGTTTTACTTATATCTTACTCGCAGTAGATTATGTTTCTAAATGGGTGGAGGCAAAGGCCACCCGTACTAATGATTCGCGAGTTGTTGCAGATTTCCTACGAACTAACATTTTCAGTAGATTTGGAATGCCACGCGTTCTAATCAGCGATGGAGGAAGTCACTTTTGCAACCGCACGGTGGAAGCACTAATGAGGACGTATGGCGTAAAACACAAGGTTTCCACACCATACCACCCTCAAACAAATGGAATGGCTGAAGTTTCCAACCGTGAGATCAAGAAGATTTTGGAGCGAACCGTCCGCCCCAACCGGAAAGATTGGAGTCAATGCTTAGACGATGCATTGTGGGCTTATAGGACTGCCTACAAGACCCCCATTGGTATGTCACCTTTCCGATTAATTTATGGGAAGACGTGCCATCTTCCGGTTGAATTGGAGCACAAGGCATGGTGGGCCGTGAAGAAATTCAACATCGATCGAGATGCAGCAGGTTTGCATCGGAAGCTACAACTATGTGAACTTGAAGAAATCAGAAATGATGCTTTCGACAATGCGTGGATTTACAAAGAGAAGACGAAAAAGATCCATGATCAGATGATTCGCGGGAAGAGTTTTGAAGTTGGGCAGAAAGTATTGCTTTTCAATTCAAGACTTAAGCTCTTTCCGGGAAAGCTTCGCTCTCGATGGATGGGTCCATTCATAGTTTCTCAAGTTCTACCTCATGGAGCAGTTCTCATTCGATCTATCGACAAAGGCAGTGAGTTCAAAGTAAATGGCCATCGCTTGAAGCCCTATTTTGAGGCATTTGCGGAGCACACCGTGGAGGAGATGCAACTCCAAGAACCGGCCATTTCAAAAACAAAATGATGCATCACGTCCAAAGCTAACGACGTAAAACAAGCGCTCATTGGGAGGCAACCCAATAGGGAGACAACAGATTTGTTTTCTTCTCCCCTTTTAATTAATTTAATGGCTTTTTGCGTATTAGATTAAAATTTTCGTAGATCCTATACTCCATTTTTATTCTATACTTCTACTTTAGTACATTGAGGGCAATGTAGAGTTTAAGTGTGGGGGAAGGGTTTACAATTTAATTGTGTCTAAATTAGTGTTTTTCAGAGTCTTTAGGACGCCCTTAACTAGTCGATGATGAAATTTGACCAATACGAACACATATGGCGTATGAATCACATGCATCAAATTCTTGTGCTAATTGAGATATTCTTTATGTTTTTAACATTTTAGTAGATATGAATTGCAAAACATGGTACAGAAAATCGCATGCTTGAATAAGTTTTTTAATCATATGAACCCTATGTGAGCTTTTGAGCTATCTGTTCTTTATTCGAGTGAATATGCATCCATTTCGTAGCTACTAGCTTATATATGCCTCATTTGATTGCTTGCCATAGATTTTAATGAACTAGAGAATACTAGAACTTACTCATGTCAATTTGCAGAGCTTTTAAGTTGATACATACTTTGATTTTGGAAATGATTAAAGGCATTTAGGATTTTCCACCACATTGCCATATATCCATGTATCCCAGTTGTACGCACAAGTTGCGACACCCCTAGATAAACCAATTGAGCCCACGTTAAGCTTTTCTTTCATCACCATATATACCTAAACACTTACCCTAGTATAGAATATCCTTACCCTTGTTCCGGAAACTTGGTGAGAATTTTTCGAAACTAGCACATAAGATTATGGTTGGTAGGAAAGATTAAAAGAGTTAATGTGAGTAAGGGGAAAGACTTGTCCAAATAGCTTAAAAAGTATGACATTGCCAAAAAGAAAAAAAAATTATTATCTCTCATGGCAATATGTTGTTTTCTAAAGTAGAAACCAATTGGATTAACGTCCCCCTTATTTTGCGGATTTGGAGATTACGAAAAATTGAAGGCCCAAAAATAGAACAAAACATGGCCTTTGTCCTGTCCGAAAAGCTCAAAGGGTAGCTTAGATTGAAGTATACATGGTAACTTTCGAGTGGAAATGGAGGACGAATTTGGTGCTAGACTAAGTCGTTGGAACGTTTTTATCACCACATATCTAAAAATCGAATGCCTTAGCCTTAACCCCATTGCAACCTCACTAAAAGTCCTTTATGATCCTTAAAATGAGTAGCTTTCAATTAGTAGAGTAAGTTGCATGAGTAAGCTTATGGTTTTGGTTCATTTGTGCAAGTAATTAACTTCATTCATGTGGTTTTTATTTCAATTCATATACACCTTAAGTAAACCCTTATCATGAGTGAAAAATATGATGAGTGCATCCTTGTGAGTTGATTAAACCTTTATTCAAAGCATGCACAGCTATAACATAACCATTGTTTTCTCTATGTCTTACTTGTTCATTACATAAATTATATCGCAATTATCTCTTGAATTCGTTGAGCATACACGTTGAAATTCATGTGAGCCATCGCCATATACTTATGCAAATTCTGAGACAAATTTGAGCTAAGGGCTTAGTTATGTTCTTTCCTTTGTTTTAAATTCTTAGGGAGTCTTAGTTTAACTTAGTGTTTGCTAAGGGACTAGCAAAGTCTAAGTGTGGGGGAATTTGATATACGCATTTTATGCCCGTTTCTTAACGCATTTCCCTTTTCGTTTAGCTATGTTATTATCTTAGTTTTTACGTTTTCCTTATTTAAATTGTTATTTTGAAGATCTTTACGGTGGAGATTAATAACGACGCAATTCGGAGGAATTTCGGCGATTTTGCGATTTTTGCGATTTTGGACCTCCGAAAATGGGCCGGACCAAAAAGCAAATTATGGGTCGATTTCTCAACTCTTGTTTCGGCCCATTATCAAGCCCATGACCATTCAATTCTGCTAGGATTCACTTTGGGGAAGAGGAAAAGTCAACAATATCAAGCTTTGTGACTCATTTTAGTGACTAAGCTTTGTGATCATCACAAATGATGACTTGCCATGTGACTTGCCATGGTGACTCTTGCTTAGGGTTTATAAATGGTGACTTGCATGGTGACTCTTGCTTAGGGTTCATAAATGATGATCACAAATGGTGACTTGCCTAGGTGACTAAGGCTTGCATTAAATGGAGGGAGGCAAGGTGGAAGAGAGAAGGCAACATCCCTTGCCTATATAAGAGAGGAGGCAGCCATAAAACAGATCCATCTCTCATTTTACAAGCAAAAACTCTACACAAATACTCCTCCACCATAAACACTTCAAGGATTCTCAAGCAAAGCCGAAGCACATCTTCTCCATCCAAGCCGAAGCAATCCTCCTCCATCCAACACAATACGCTAAGTCCCTTGTGAAGGAAATCCATCTCCACCGTAGATCATCAAGCATTCAAGACAAAAAGTGTAACCATGATCTTCACTTTCATTTCTTTTGCTTTGTATTTGAACCTTTTGATGTATTGGAATACATTTATGTATCAAATGAAGAACAAGTTTAGATTTGTGTTTTATGTGTTTAAACCGATTCATAAGTTGCATGTGTTTATGATTTCTAGCCTTTTATGCATGTTTGATACATTCTTAAAGCTTCGAATGCATGTGTTAGAAAATACGCTAAGTCCCTCTCTTTCGCATGTTTCGATGATCGTATATTGTTTAGGATGTTTATACGCTAAGTTGCATTCCTACTCAATTATTAAGCATGTGTATTTAGTTAGAAGTTATGAATTTCGTAACTTACAAAAAGGTTTGATGCATGAAAAGGGTAGGTTAATAAGATGAGATGATCACATGTAATTAGTAGTGTAACTTCTTATTTTTAGCAAGCATAATTAGACTTTAAGTTTCTTGATTGTTGAAACTTGTCTATGAGTAAAACATGTTAGATGCCTAAGAGTTTTAGTTGTGTTTACATGTTATGTACTTTAATTTCGTAGATTAAACAACCAACTTCCAATCCCCCCAAACATTTACATTTCCGCTTATTAACGAAACCATGCATGCGCCCTTAATTCCCCGGATAAAGAACGATCCCTACTCGCCAATATTACAAATGACAAAAGAAGGGTATAAATTGCAATGCACGTAATCGATGTTTTTAGGGTCTACTTTGTGTTATCGTAAATCCATGTTTTGCGCGTATCAGCTCCACCCTCCGATGATGGAGGTGGTAAAAAAGGAGGTAATTAAACTCATGGACTGTGGAGTTATTTACCCTATTTCTGATAGCCGTTGGGTTTCCCCAGTGCAGGTTGTACCTAAGAAATCGGGAATCACCGTCGTCGAGAATCTGGAAAATGAACTTGTGCCACAACGGACGATCACTGGACACCGAGTGTGCATTGATTACCGGAAGCTAAACGCTGCAACCCGCAAGGATCATTTTCCCTTACCATTCATCGACCAAATGCTGGAAAGATTAGCCGGCCATGCATTTTATTGTTTTCTCGACGGATATTCCGGCTACAACCAAATTAGCATTGCGGAGGAGGATCAAGAAAAGACAACGTTCACGTGCCCTTTCGGAACGTTTGCCTATCGCCGCATGCCATTTGGACTGTGTAACGCACCAGGTACATTTCAACGTTGCATGCTCTCAATTTTCTCCGAGTACATTGAAAAAATTATTGAAGTATTCATGGACGACTTTAGTGTATTTGGGAGTGATTTTGATGCATGCTTAAACAATTTAGAAACAATTTTACAAAGATGCGTTGAAACGAACTTGGTGCTTAATTGGGAGAAGTGCCATTTTATGGTTACGCAAGGGATAGTGTTAGGTCATATTATTTCGGAAAAAGGGTTAGAAGTTGATAAATCTAAAGTAGATCTTGTGCGTCACTTACCCTCTCCAACTTCAGTTAGAGAGATTCGTTCATTTCTTGGACACGCAGGATTTTATCGTAGGTTTATCAAAGACTTTTCCCACATCTCGCGCCCTTTGTGTAAACTGCTGCAATAGGAGACCCCGTTCGTCTTTGATGAAGAATGCAACGCTGGCTTCAACAAGTTGAAGGAGCTTCTCACGAGCGCTCCTATTTTATGCAGCCCTGATTGGTCTCTGCCATTTGAACTCATGTGCGACGCCTCGGATTATGCCGTAGGAGCCGTCTTGGGTCAGCGGAAGGACAAGAAGCCTTGCGTAATCTATTACGCCTCTCGGACGCTTGATGAAGCGCAAAGAAATTATACTACCACCGAGAAGGAGTTTCTTGCCGTGGTTTTTGCTTTAGATAAATTTCGATCTTATTTACTTCAAACTAAAGTAACTGTGTTTACCGATCATGCAGCTTTGAAGTATCTAATGCTCAAGAAGGACGCAAAACCACGACTTATCAGATGGATACTTCTACTCCAAGAATTCAACATCGAAATCAAGGACAAGAAGGGAGTAGAAAACGTCGTCGCTGACCACCTATCACGTTTGATAGGTGACCATGAGCCTGTCGAGATTGAAGAAACTTTTCCGGATGAAAAACTCTTCGGAATTGAGGTAACTACTTCGGAAACTCCTTGGTATGCAGATATCGTAAATTACTTAGTTACCGGTGAGTTTCTGTCTACCATGCATAAATTTCAACGTGACAAACTTAAGCATAATGCTAGAACCTTTATCTGGGATGAGCCTTATTTGTGGAAACAATGCTCCGATTTAGTAATTAGGAGATGTATCCCGGATAGTGAGTTTAAGCCCATTCTAGACTTTTGTCACAATGAAGCATGTGGGGGACACTTTGGTTCTAGGAGGACAGCCCTTAAGATTTTAGATTGCGGTTTCTTTTGGCCTAGTTTATTTCGCGATGCTCATGCATATTGTGCTGCATGTGATAAGTGCCAGAGATTCGGTAATTTAGGCCCTAGAGATCAAATGCCACAACACTACATATTTAATGTTGAAATTTTTGATGTGTGGGGTATTGATTTTATGGGACCATTTCCTCCCTCCAATGGTTTTACTTATATCTTACTCGCAGTAGATTATGTTTCTAAATGGGTGGAGGCAAAGGCCACCCGTACTAATGATTCGCGAGTTGTTGCAGATTTCCTACGAACTAACATTTTCAGTAGATTTGGAATGCCACGCGTTCTAATCAGCGATGGAGGAAGTCACTTTTGCAACCGCACGGTGGAAGCACTAATGAGGAAGTATGGCGTAAAACACAAGGTTTCCACACCATACCACCCTCAAACCCATGGAATGGCTGAAGTTTCCAACCGTGAGATCAAGAAGATTTTGGAGCGAACCGTCCGTCCAAACCGGAAAGATTGGAGTCAATGCTTAGACGATGCATTGTGGGCTTACAGGACTGCCTACAAGACCCCCATTGGTATGTCACCTTTCCGATTAATTTATGGAAAGGCGTGCCATCTTTCGGTTGAATTGGAGCACAAGGCATGGTGGGCCGTGAAGAAATTCAACATCGATCGAGATGCCGCAGGTTTGCATCGGAAGCTACAACTTAATGAACTAGAAGAAATCAGAAATGATGCTTTCGACAATGCGTGGATTTACAAAGAGAAGACGAAAAAGATCCACGATCAGATGATTCGCGGGAAGAGTTTTGAACCTGGGCAGAAAGTATTACTTCGCTCTCGATGGATGGGGCCATTCGTAGTTTCTCAAGTTCTACCTCATGGAGCAATTCTCATTCGATCTATCGACAAAGGTAGTGAGTTCAAAGTAAATGGCCATCGCTTGAAGCCCTATTTTGAGGCATTTGCGGAGCACACCGTGGAGGAGATGCAACTCCAAGAACCGGCCATTTCAAAAACAAAATGATGCATCACGTCCAAAGCTAACGACGTAAAACGAGCGCTCATTGGGAGGCAACCCAATAGGGAGACAACAGATTTGTTTTCTTCTCCCCTTTTAATTAATTTAATGGTTTTTGCGTATTACATTAGAATTTTTCGTAGATCCTATACTCCATGTTTAATTCTATACTTTTACTTTAGTACATTGAGGGCAATGTAGAGTTTTAGTGTGGGGGAAAGGTTTACAATTTAATTGTGTCTAAATTAGTGTTTTTCAGAGTCTTTAGGACGCCCTTAACTAGTCGATGATGAAATTAGATCAACACGAACACATATGGCGTATGAATCACATGCATCGAATTCTTGTGCTAATTGAGATATTCTATATGTTTTTAACATGTAGTAGATATGAATTGCAAAACATGGTACAGAAATCGCATGCTTGAATAAGTTTTTAATCATATGAACCCTATGTGAGCTTTTGAGCTATCTGTTCTTTATTCGAGTGAATGTACATCCATTTCGTAGCTACTAGCTTATATATGCCTCATTTGATTGCTTGCCATAGATTTTAATGAATTAGAGAATGCTAGAACTTACTCATGTCAATTTGCAAAGCTTTTAAGTTGATACATACTTTGATTTCGGAAATGATTAAAGGCATTTAGGATTTTCCACCACATTGCCATATATCCATGTATCCCATTTGTACGCACAAGTTGCGACACCCCTAGATAAACCAATTGAGCCCACGTTAAGCTTTTCTTTCATCACCATATATACCTAAACACTTACCCTAGTATAGAATATCCTTACCCTTGTTCCGGAAACTTGGTGAGAATTTTTCGAAACTAGCACATAAGATTATGGTTTGGTAGGAAAGATTAAAAGAGTTAATGTGAGTAAGGGGAAAGACTTGTCCAAATAGCTAAAAAAGTATGAGATTGCCAAAAAGAAAAGAAAAAAAATTATATTTGAGAGAATGAAAAGAAAAAAATATTATTATTATCTCTCATGGCAATATGTTGTGTTCTAAAGTAGAAACCAATTGGATTAACGTCCCCCTTATTTGCGGATTTGGAGATTACGACAAATTGAAGGCCCAAAAATAGAACAAATATGGCCTTTGTCCTGTCCGAAAAGCTCAAAGGGTAGTTTAAATTGAAGTATACATGGTAACATTCGAGTGGAGATGGAGGACGAATATGGTGCTAGACTAAGTAGTTGGAACGTTTTTATCACCACATATCTAAATTTCGAATGCCTTAGCCTTAACCCCATTACAACCTCACTAAAAGTCCTTTATGATCCTTAAAATGAGTAGCTTTCAATTAGTAGAGTAAGTTGCATGAGTAAGCTTATGGTTTTGGTTCATTTGTGCAAGTAATTAACTCCATTCATGAGGTTTTCGTTTAAATTTATATACACTTTAAGTGAACCCTTTTTCATGAGTGAAAAATATGATGAGTGCATCCTTGTGAGTTGATTAAACCTTTATTCAAAGCATGCACAGCTATAACATAACCATTGTTTTTTTTCTATGTCTTACTTGTTCATTACATAATTATATCGCAATTATCTCTTGAATTCGTTGAGCATACAAGTTGAAATTCATGTGAGCCATCACCATATACTTATGCAAATTCTGAGACAAATTTTAGCTAAGGGCTTAGTTATGTTCTTTCCTTTGTTTTAAATTCTTAGGGAGTCTTAGTTTAACTTAGTGTTTGCTAAGGGACTAGCAAAGTCTAAGTGTGGGGGAATTTGATATACGCATTTTATGCTCGTTTCTTAACGCATTTCCCTTTACGTTTAGCTATGTTATTATCTTAGTTTTTATGTTTTCCTTATTTAATTTGTTATTTTGAAGATATTTACGGTGGAGATTAATAACGGCGCAATTTGGAGGAATTTCGGCGATTTTGCGATTTTTGCGATTTTGGACCTCCGAAAATGGGCCGGCCCAAAAAGCAAATTATGGGCCGATTTCTCAAATCTTGTTTCGGCCCATTATCAAGCCCAAACCCATTCATTTTGGCATGGAAGCCTTTTGGTGAAGTTGAAAAGTCAACAATATCAAGCTTTGTGACTCATTTTAGTGACTAAGCTTTGTGATCATCACAAAAGATGACTTGCCATGTGACTTGCCATGGTGACTCTTGCTTAGGGTTTATAGATGGTGACTTGCATGGTGACTCTTGCTTAGGGTTCACAAATGATGATCACAAAAGGTGACTAAGGGAGTGACTTGCCATATTGATCATTACTTGCATTAAATGGAGGGAGGCAAGGTGGAAGAGAGAAGGCAACATCCATTGCCTATATAAGAGAGGAGGCTGGCCATATATTATGCATCTCTCATTTTACAAGCAAAAACTCTACACAAATACTCCTCCACCATAAACACTTCAAGGATTCTCAAGCAAAGCCGAAGCACATCTTCTCCATCCAAGCCGAAGTAATCCTCCTCCATCCAACACAATACGCTAAGTCCCTTGTGAAGGAAATCCATCTCCACCGTAGATCATCAAGCATTCAAGACAAAAAGTGTAACCATGATCTTCACTTTCATTTCTTTTGCTTTGTATTTGAACCTTTTGATGTATTGGAATACATTTATGTATCAAATGAAGAACAAGTTTAGATTTGTGTTTCATGTGCTTAAACCGATTTGTAATATGCATGTGTTTATGATTTCTAGCCTTTTATGCATGTTTGATACAATCTTAAAGCTTCGAATGCATGTGTTAGAAAATACGCTAAGTCCCTCTCTTTCGCATGTTTCGATGATCGTATGTTGTTTAGGATGTTTATACGCTAAGTTGCATTCCTACTCAATTATTAAGCATGTGTATTTAGTTAGAAGTTATGAATTTCGTAACTTACAAAAAGGTTTGATGCATGAAAAGGGTATGGTTAATAAGATGAGATGATCACATGTAATTAGTAGTGTAACTTCTTATTTTTAGCAAGCATAATTAGACTTTAAGTTTCTTGATTGTTGAAACTTGTCTATGAGTAAAACATGTTAGATGCTTAAGAGTTTTAGTTGTGTTTGCATGTTTTTGTACTTTAATTTCGTAGATTAAACAACCAACTTCCAATCCCCCCAAACATTTACATTTCCGCTTATTAACGAAACCATGCATGCGCCCTTAATTCCCCGGATAAAGAACGATCCCTACTCGCCAATATTACAAATGACAAAAGAAGGGTTTAAATTGCAATGCGCGTAATCTGTGTTTTTAAGTTAACGTGAATGCATGTTTTGCGCGTATCAATATGGTTCTTACCTTTGATTGGGGTAGGTTGTGGAGGTGATTGTGCCTTGGTGACATTAGGCGTCACCTTCTGTTTTTCGGCCTCTTGAGTTGCCGGATCGATCTCATCTTCTTCTTCGTTGGTGATGTCCTCAATGGTGACTTCATCAAGATGAGATCGCTTGGTCTTTGGTTCCTCAAGTATCTTCCCACTCCTTGTGACTATAGCATTCACGTTTCTTTGATTTGGAGTGGTTTGAGGTGGAAGCCGACCGGTTTCCTTGATTTGGCCCATGAAATCAACAAGTTGGCCAAGCTGCTTCTTCACTTCGGTGATGCCGCGGCCATGTGAGTCAAGTGTCTCCTTTGTCTTCGATTGTCCGTCGAGGAGAACTTGAGTGGAGGCCGAAAGTTGCGACAACATCTTGTCGTAATCCGGATTGGTGAAGGTTTGAGATGACGAACCATGCTGCATCGGTGGCCTTGGTTGAAATGGAGGGCGTTGGTAGCTTTGTTGAGGTGCTGGAGGGTTCAAAGTTCCCTCGTTGCTGCTCCATCTAAAACCCGGATGATCACGGTTGACATAGTTGTTATAATTGTTATACCGTTGTCCTCCCTGATATCCGCCGATGGCGTTAGCGTGCTCCGGCTCGCTTGCTTGTTCCGGCACTTGAGGGCACTGGTCGTTGTGGTGACCTTGTGTTTGACATATGCCACAAACAGGTCGTTGAGTTGCCTTCGCTCTTGTCGTCTCGAGTTCTAAAACCTTCTCTAGCATATGAGCTAGTTTGTCGTACTTTTCGTCCGCGTCGGTTGTAGAACTCGCTTCACCGACTGCTCGTCTGTTGGACATTCCATATTGTGCATCATTATTGGCCCGATTCTCTAGAAGAGCTCTAGCTTCGGTTTCGGTTAAGTCCATGAATGCACCGGTGGCTGCTGCATCCAGCAATTCCCTATCGATCGGCTTGAGACCATCGTAAAAGTAATTCATGAGATTGGTCTCGGAAAATCCATGCGATGGGCAAGTGGCACACAAAACTTTGAATCGGTCGTAGTATTGGCCGAAGGTCTCGTCCGGTTTCTGTGTGATGCCAGTGATTTGCTTTCTCAAGACGGTGATCTTTGAGGCCGGGAAGTACTTCGCTAGGAACATATCCGCAAGTTGCTTCCAAGAGGTAATATGGTTCGGCGGTAGTTCCATAAGCCAAGACTCGGCCCTGTCGATTAGGGTGAATGGGAATGCCTTCAGCTTGAAGAGCTCCGTATCAGCATCGGATGGCTTCATGCTGTTACAAACAAATTGGAATTGTTTGAGATGCTTGTTCGGATCTTCATTGGAAAGTCCATGAAAAATGGGTAGTCGGTGGAGGAAGCCACTCTTTAGCTCGATATCCTTCATGTTTTCCTCCGGTTGTGGAAAAGCAATGCTCGAAGGCCCGCTGCTCCATTCTGTTGAGCAGGTGCGCTGACGAAGAGATTGTCCTGCATTGGCCATGTTGATTTCTTGTGCTTCTGCTTCTGAATTGTGGTCGGTTGATGAGGCTAAAGTATGGTCGGTTGATGAATGTGAAGACTCGGAACCTTCCTCGATGATGGGATGATCCAGGATGTCTGTTTGAGCTTTAAGTCTCGCTATTCTCTCTGCGATTTCCTCAAACTTTGTTCTAGATGGTCCAGGATTCCGATCGGACATTCATTAGCCTGAGCATCCACCAAAGACCAAGTGTCAGTATCAACAAAGAATTTGGGATGAATATAAGAATACTAACCAAAATTTGTAAGGCATAATTAGAAAACAAAGCGATAACAAATAAAATAGTAAAACAATCAAAGCAGACTATAAATACTCACAAATACATAAAAACTACTAAAACACACAAAATGTATAATAGTTAAGACACTAGATGTAATTTACTAAATAATGCAAATGATTTAATCAATTTTAGGGCTATGCACATGAACGTAATAAAATAAAAACACACGTTTTCTGCAAATTAACACTATATAATGCTAAACCTAAGAATTTAGTTAGAACACATATAAACAAAGTTCAAATACAAGCAAACAATAATTCAACTCGAATTTATGCACCACACATTTTTTTTTTCAATAAAATGCATTAAACAACAATCCTACGTGAAAGATGGAGTGCATGCATAAGAGAAAACGTTAGAACCTGCAGAAAACACACGAGTTACGTGCTAAAAAAAATGAATGCAAAGAATGACCTCTTCTTCGATCTTATGTCCCTAACTTCACTTAGGTTAGGGTACTCGGTAGTGAAATCCGAGTATCATAAAGCCTAAAAAGAGGTTATGCAAGCTAAGTAACGGTTGTTAGTCCTTTACAGTTTTTAATGCACAATTAAACACACAAATTTGACTAAGTTTTATTTATTTCCTTTGGACCCGATGGTACGTGGTGCAGAGGCTCTCGACTGTGCAATGGGTCTCGTTCATCCGAAGATGAAGTCTGATTCCAGGAGGTCTAAGCATGCATAATCCGATATACCATCTAATTAAAGGATTATGTCGTATTTATCAAGTTCGTATTTATCCGTATTCGTATGCACTTATGATTTACAGAGAGTACGCAAAATGATCATTCGGTAAATTTCTTGGACGTGCGGCCCGCGCGAAAATATATACCGACTACAATTCAGCTTAGTTACGTTTAGAAATGGTTAGTAGGAATAGAGATAACGCGAGAGGTAAGGACTAATATTTAGAACAACCCGAGGCTTACTCGTAAGAGTATATACTCCAATGTTGTTCCTAGAGACACCCCGAGGCTAACCAGTTACGGTATATACTCCAATGGTGTTCTATTGCTTAGATCCGAAACCCGGCACCAATCATAAACCCATTCACCATATCCAACAATCAGCCAAATTTGTGAGATAGTATATAATCTCAAGTTCTTAGTAAACTCCGCCCACAACCTCGTGCCCATAACTTCACTTAGGTTATGGCGTGTGGTGATAAAATCCACACATCACGAGGGGTTAAGGAGATAAACCAGAAAAAGAGGCACCACCTATTCCAAAGAACGAAACCTTATAACCAATATTCGTGCTCAATGTAAATCAATTTAAGTACGTCTACGTTTTGATTGCGCCTATGATTTAAAAGGAATACACGACTTAGTTATTGAATAAATCTCTTGTCCGTGCCCCGGCCCGCGCGAAAATATATACCAACTATCGTTAATCCTCGTAATTGTTGGAAATGACCAGTTGGGATAGATGTAACGCGAGAGGTGAGAACTAATTTCTGGGAACAACCTGAGGCTAACTCGTAAGAGTATATACTCCAATGTTGTTCTTAGAAACACCCCGAGGCTTACTCGTAAGAGTATATACTCCAATGGTGTTCTGTTTTCTTAGTTCAAAACCCGTCACCATTCATAACCCTTCTAGACATCATAACCAATTATTACTCGAATTCACAAGATAGTATACAATCTCAAGTGTTTGTAAACTCCGCCCACAACCTCGTGCCCATAACTTCACTTAGGTTATGGCGTGTGGTGATGAAATCCACACATCACGAAGGGTTAAGGAGATAGACAAACAAAAGAGGCACCACCTATTCCATAGAGATTTATTTAATAACTAAGTACTAGTACTCAAATTAAATCAAAGACTATCCTTTAACATGAGAATAAATTATGCAAGTGTAAAAAAACTAAGTATCAATAAATTCGTCTAAGTAAAAGTATGCATTGTAAACATGTATGTAAATTTCTTTAAGTATAAACAAGAATGAACAAGTATGTACTTCGAAAATTTAGACATGCTTTTAATCACAAATGTACAACGAAATCATACAAAAACATTCTAACTCCCTGGCAACGGCGCCAAAAATTGATACGCGCAAAACATGCATTCACGTTAACTTAAAAACACAGATTACGCGCATTGCAATTTAAACCCTTCTTTTGTCATTTGTAATATTGGCGAGTAGAGATCGTTCTTTATCCGGGGAATTAAGGGCGCATGCATGGTTTCGTTAATAAGCGGAAATGTAAATGTTTGGGGGGATTGGAAGTTGGTTGTTTAATCTACGAAATTAAAGTACAAAAACATGCAAACACAACTAAAACTCTTAGGCATCTATCATGTTTTACTCATAGACAAGTTTCAACAATCAAGAAACTTAAAGTCTAATTATGCTTGCTAAAAATAAGAAGTTACACTACTAATTACATGTGATCATCTCATCTTATTTGCCTACCCTTTTCATGCATCAAACCTTTTTGTAAGTTACGAAATTCATAACTTCTAACTAAATACACATGCTTAATAATTGAGTAGGAATGCAACTTAGCGTATAAACATCCTAAACAACATACGATCATCGAAACATGCGAAAGAGAGGGACTTAGCGTATTTTCTAACACATGCTTACGAAGCTTTAAGATTGTATCAAACATGCATAAAAGGCTAGAAATCATAAACACATGCATATTACAAATCGGTTTAAGAGCATAAAACACAAATCTAAACTTGTTCTTCATTTGATACATAAATGTATTCCAATACATCAAGAGGTTCAAATACAAAACAAAAGAAATGAAAGTGAAGATCATGGTTACACTTTTTGTCTTGAATGCTAGATGATACGTGCAAAACATGCATTCATGTTAACTTAAAAACACAGATTACGCGCATTGCAATTTATACCCTTCTTTTGTCATTTGTAATATTGGCGAGTAGGGATCGTTCTTTATCCGGGGAATTAAGGGCGCATGCATGGTTTCGTTATTAAGCGGAAATATAAAAGTTTGGGGGGATTGGAAGTTGGTTATTTAATCTACGAAATTAAAGTACATAACATGCAAACACAACTAAACTCATAGGCATCTAACATGTTTTACTCATAGACAAGTTTCAACAATCAAGAAACTTAAAGTCTAATTATGCTTGCTAAAAATAAGAAGTTACACTACTAATTACATGTGATCAACTCATATTATTAACCTACCCTTTTCATGCATCAAACCTTTTTGTAACTTGCGAAATTCATAACTTCTAACTAAATACACATGCGTGATAATTGTGTAGGAATGCAACTTAGCGTATAAACATCCTAAACAACTTACGATCATCGAAACATGCAAAAGAGAGGGACTTAGCGTATTTTCTAATACATGCATTCGAAGCTTTAAGATTGTATCAAACATGCATAAAAAGTTATAAATCATAAACACATGCATATTACAAATCGATTTAGGCACATGAAACACAAATCTAAACTTGTTATTCATTTGATACACAAATCTAAACTTTCTAAACTTGTTATTCCAATACATCAAAAGATTCACATACAAAGCTAAAGAAATGAAAGTGAAGATCATGGTTACACTTTTTGTCTTGAGTGCTTGATGAACTACGGTGGAGATGGACTTCCTTCACAAGGGACTTAGCGTATTGTGTTGGATGGAGGAGGCTTTGCTTCGGCTTGGAAGGATGGAGGCACCTTGCTTGCTTCGGCTTTGGAAGAGAACTCTTAAGTGTTTAATGGTGGAGGAGTATTTGTGTAGAGCTTTGGCTAGTAAATGAGTGATGGTTCTGTTTTATGGCTGCCTCCTCCCTTATATAGGCAAGGGATTCATGCCTTCTCTCTTCCACCTTGCCTCCTCCATTTAATGCATGCAATGATCATTAAGGCAAGTCACACACTTAGTCACCATTGCCAAACCCTAAGCATGAATCACCTAGCTTGTCACCATGGCAAGTCATCTTTTCATTAAATGCAAAGCAAGAGTCACCTAGTGTAGTCACCATTTGGGAACCCTAATGATATACGCATTTTATGCCCGTTTCTTAACGCATTTCCCTTTTCGTTTAGCTATGTTATTATCTTAGTTTTTATGTTTTCCTTACTTAAATTGTTATTTTGAAGATATTTACGGTGGAGATTAATAACGGCGCAATTCGGAGGAATTTCGGCGATTTTGCGATTTTTGCGATTTCGGACCACGAAAAATGGGCCGGCCCAAAAAGCAAATTATGGGCCGATTTCTCAACTCTTGTTTTGGCCCATTAACAAGCCCAAACCCATGTAATTCGGCCTAGATGCCTTTTGGTGAAGAGGAAAAGTCTTGTTTTGAAAGGGCAAGTCAACATTATCAAGCTAATGATCACAAATGGTGACTACACATGGTGATTCATGCTTAGGGTTCCCAAATGGTGACTACACTAGGTGACTCTTGCTTTGCATTGAATGAAAAGATGACTTGCCATGGTGACTTGCCTTAATGATCATTGCATGCATTAAATGGAGGAGGCAAGGTGGAAGAGAGAAGGCATGAATCCCTTGCCTATATAAGGGAGGAGGCAGCCATAAAACAGATCCATCACTCATTTTACTAAGCAAAGCTCTACACAAATACTCCTCCACCATTAAACACTTGAGATTCTCACACAAAGCCGAAGCTTCATCCTTCCTCCATCCAAGCCGAAGCAAGCAAGGTTCCTCCATCCTTCCAAGCCGAAGCAAAGCATCCTCCATCCAACACAATACGCTAAGTCCCTTGTGAAGGAAGTCCATCTCCACCGTAGTTCATCAAGCACTCAAGACAAAAAGTGTAACCATGATCTTCACTTTCATTTCTTTAGCTTTGTATTTGAATCTTTTGATGTATTGGAATAACAAGTTTAGAAAGTTTAGATTTGTGTATCAAATGAATAACAAGTTTAGATTTGTGTTTCATGTGCCTAAACCGATTTGTAATATGCATGTGTTTATGATTTATAGCTTTTTATGCATGTTTGATACAATCTTAAAGCTTCGAATGCATGTATTAGAAAATACGCTAAGTCCCTCTCTTTTGCATGTTTCGATGATCGTATGTTGTTTAGGATGTTTATACGCTAAGTTGCATTCCTACACAATTATCAAGCATGTGTACTTAGTTATAAGTTATAAATTTCGCAACTTACACAAAGGTTTGATGCATGAAAAGGGTAGGTTAATAAGATGAGATGATCACATGTAATTAGTAGTGTAACTTCTTATTTTTAGCAAGCATAATTAGACTTTAAGTTTCTTGATTGTTGAAACTTGTCTATGAGTAAAACATGTTAGATGCCTAAGAGTTTTAGTTGTGTTTGCATGTTATGTACTTTAAATTCGTAGATTAAATAACCAACTTCCAATCCCCCCAAATATTTACATTTCCGCTTATTAAACGAAACCATGCATGCGCCCTTAATTCCCCGGATAAAGAACGATCCCTACTCGCCAATATTATAAATGACAAAAGAAGGGTTTAAATTGCAATGTGCGTAATCTGTGTTTTTAAGTTAACGTGAATGCATGTTTTGCGCGTATCAATTTTTGGCGCCGTTGCCGGGGAGTTAGAATGTTTTTTTTGTATGATTTCGTTGTACATTTGTGATTAAAAGCATGTCTAAATTTTCGAAGTACATACTTGTTCATTTTTTATACTTAGAGAAATTTTCATACATGTTTACAATGCCTACTTTTACTTAGCCGAATTTATTCATACTTAGTTTATTTTACACTTGCATAATTTATTTCCATGTTAAAGGATAGTCTTTGATTTAATTTGAGTACTAGTACTTAGTTATTAAATAAATCTCTATGGAATAGGTGGTGCCTCTTTTGTTTGTCTATCTCCTTAACCCTTCGTGATGTGTGGATTTCATCACCACACGCCATAACCTAAGTGAAGTTATGGGCACGAGGTTGTGGGCGGAGTTTACAAACACTTGAGATTGTATACTATCTTGTGAATTCGAGTAAGAGTTGGTTATGATGTCTAGAAGGGTTATGAATGGTGACGGGTTTTGAACTAAGAAAACAGAACACCATTGGAGTATATACTCTTACGAGTAAGCCTCGGGGTGTTTCTAAGAACAACAATGGAGTATATACTCTTACGAGTTAGCCTCAGGTTGTTCCCAGAAATTAGTTCTCACCTCTCGCGTTACATCTATCCCAACTGGTCATTTCCAACAATTACGAGGATTAACGATAGTTGGTATACATTTTCGCGCGGGCCGCACGGACAAGAGATTTATTCAATAACTAAGTCGTGTATTCCTTTTAAATCATAGGCGCAATCAAAACGTAGACGTACTTAAATTGATTTACATTGTGCACGAGTATTGGTTATAAGGTTTCGTTCTTTGGAATAGGTGGTGCCTCTTTTTCTGGTTTATCTCCTTAACCCCTCGTGATGTGTGGATTTTATCACCACACGCCATAACCTAAGTGAAGTTATGGGCACGAGGTTGTGGGCGGAGTTTACTAAGAACTTGAGATTATATACTATCTCACAAATTTGGCTGATTGTTGGATATGGTGAATGGGTTTATGATTGGTGCCGGGTTTCGGATCTAAGCAATAGAACACCATTGGAGTATATACCGTAACTGGTTAGCCTCGGGGTGTCTCTAGGAACAACATTGGAGTATATACTCTTACGAGTAAGCCTCGGGTTGTTCTAAATATTAGTCCTTACCTCTCGCGTTATCTCTATTCCTACTAACCATTTCTAAACGTAACTAAGCTGAATTGTAGTCGGTATATATTTTCGCGCGGGCCGCACGTCCAAGAAATTTACCAAATGATCATTTCGCGTACTCTCTGTAAATCATAAGTGCATATGAATACGGATAAATACATGAACTTAATACGACATAATCCTTTAAATAGATGGTATATCGGATTATGCATGCTTAGACCTCCTGGAATCAGACTTCATCTTCGGATGAACGAGACCCATTGCACAGTCGAGAGCCTCTGCACCACGTACCATCGGGGCCAAAGGAAATAAATAAAACTTAGTCAAATTTTTGTGTTTGTTTGTGCATTAAAAACTGTAAAGGACTAACAAACGTTACTTAGCTTGCATAACCTCTCTTAGGTTTTATGATACTCGGATTTCACTACCGAGTACCCTAACCTAAGTGAAGTTAGGGGCATAAGATCGAAGAAGAGGTCATTCTTTTCATTCATAGTTTAAACACGTAACTTGTTTGTTTTCTGCAGGTTTTAACGTTTTCTCTTATGCATTCACTCCATCTTTCACGTAGGATTGTTGTTTAATACATTTTATTGCAAGAAAATGTGTGGTGCATAAATTCAATGTGAATTATGGTTTGCTTATGTTTGAACCTTGTTTATACATGTTCTAACTAAATGTTTTTTAGGTTTAGCATTATATAGTGTTAATTTGCAGAAAACGTTTGTTTTAAGTTTTTTTTACATTCTTGTGCATAGCCCCTAAAATCAATTAAATCAATTGCATTACTTAGTAAAATACATATAGTGTCTTAACTATTATAAATTTTGTGTATTAGTAGTTTTTAAGTATTTGTGTGTATTTATAGTATGCTTTGATAGTTTTACTATTTTATTTGTTATCCCTTTGTTTTCTAAATATGCTTTACAATTTTGGTTAGTATTCCTCTATATATCTCATATTAATTGTTGATACTAACACTTGGTCTTTGGTGGATGTCAGGCTAATGAATGTCCGATCAGAATCCTGGACCATCTAGAACAAACTTTGAGGAGATCGCAGAGAGAATAGCGAGACTTAAAGCTCAAACTGACATCCTGGATTTTCCCATCATCGAGGAAGGTTCCGAGTCTTCACATTCATCAACCGACCACAATTCAGAAGCAGAAGCACAAGAAATCAACATGGCCAATGCAGGACAATCTCTTCGTCAGCGCACCTGCTCAACAGAATGGAGCAGCGGGCCTTCGAGCATTGCTTTTCCACAACCGGAGGAAAACATGAAGGATATCGAGCTAAAGAGTGGCTTCCTCCACCGACTACCCATTTTTCACGGACTTTCCAATGAAGATCCGAACAAGCATCTCAAACAATTCCAATTTGTTTGTAACAGCATGAAGCCATCTGATGCTGATACGGAGCTCTTCAAGCTGAAGGCATTTCCATTCACCCTAGTCGACAGGGCCGAGTCTTGGCTAATGGAACTACCGCCGAACCATATTACCTCATGGAAGCAACTTGCGGATATGTTCCTAGCGAAGTACTTCCCGGCCTCAAAGATCACCGTCTTGAGAAAGCAAATCACTGGCATCACACAGAAACCGGACGAGACCTTCGGCCAATACTACGACCGATTCAAAGTTTTGTGTGCCACTTGCCCATCGCATGGATTTTCCGAGACCAATCTCATGAATTACTTTTACGATGGTCTCAAGCCGATCGATAGGGAATTGCTGGATGCAGCAGCCACCGGTGCATTCATGGACTTAACAGAAACCGAAGCTAGAGCTCTTCTAGAGAATCGGGCGAATAATGATGCACAATATGGAATGTCCAACAGACGAGCAGTCGGTGAAGCGAGTTCTACAACCGACGCGGACGAAAAATACGACAAGCTAGCTCATATGCTAGAGAAGGTTTTAGAACTCGAGACGACAAGAGCGAAGGCAACTCAACGGCCTGTTTGTGGCATATGTCAAACACAAGGTCACCACAACGACCAATGCCCTCAAGTGCCGGAGCAAGCAAGCGAGCCGGAGCACGCTAACGCCATCGGCGGATATCAGGGAGGACAACGGTATAACAATTATAACAATTATGTCAACCGTGATCATCCAGGTTTTAGATGGAGCAGCAACGAGGGAACTTTGAACCCTCCAGCACCTCAACAAAACTACCAACGCCCTCCATTTCAACCAAGGCCACCGATGCAGCAGGGTTCGTCTTCGCAATCCTTCACCAATCCGGATTATGACAAGATGTTGTCGCAACTTTCGGCCTCAACTCAAGTTCTCCTCGACGGACAATCGAAGACAAAGGAGACACTTGACTCACATGGCCGCGACATCACCGAAGTGAAGAAGCAACTTGGCCAACTTGTTGATTTCATGGGTAAAATCAATGAAACCGGTCGGCTTCCACCTCAAACCACTCCAAATCAAAGAAACGTGAATGCTATAGTCACGAGGAGTGGGAAGATACTTGAGGAACCAAAGACCAGGCGATCTCATCTTGATGAAGTCACCATTGAGGACATCACCAACGAAGAAGAAGATGAGATCGATCCGGCAATTCAAGAGGCCGAGAAAAAGAAGGCGACGCCTAATGTCACCAAGGCACAATCACCTCCACAACCTACCCCAATCAAAGGTAAAAGCCCTATTCCTTCAAATACGGTGATTACTAATTCTCCGTTTGCTGTTGCACCTTTCCCAAGCAGATTAGCAAAATCAAAAAAGAAGGATGCCCAATATGAAGATATCCTGGACATCTTCCGAAAGGTGCAAGTGAATTTGCCCTTGATCGAGTGCATAAAACAAGTGCCGATATACGCAAAGTTTCTGAAAGAATTATGCACTCAGAGGAGGCAAACTCGAGAGAAGGAGGTCGTGAAGGTGAACGCAACCGTTTCGGCGGTTTTGCAGCGTCGGCTACCCCCAAAACTGAAGGACCCAGGGAGCTTTGCAGTTCCTTGCGTAATCGGTGACACCCACTTCCAAGACGTGATGCTTGATCTCGGAGCTTCCATCAACGTCATGCCTTACTATCTATTCGAATCGATGGAGCTTGGAGATCTCAAGCAAGATGGTGTTGTCATCCAATTAGCCGATCGCACCCACAAGTATCCGAGGGGATACGTAGAAGACGTTCTCGTGCAAGTCAACAACTTGATATTCCCAGCCGATTTCTATATAGTTGACATGGAAAAGAGTCCACTAAACACCACGCCACTACTGCTTGGGCGACCTTTCATGCGGACTGCGAGAACGAAGATAGATGTGTTTCAAGGCACTTTCTCCATGGAGATTGATGGAGAAAGAATCGAGTTCAACATCCTGGACGGGATGAAGTTTCCAATGTCGAGCGTAGCTGCCATTTCGACATACGATCCCGTGGATACCTTAGCACAAGGCTACCTCGACACCATCAATGAGGATGAACTCGACATGGCCATTCAACTTGGACATGACGGCCTTCTCGAGGCCTTACTAGAGCTTGAACCTCGAATCCAAGACATGGCCATGGCCCTAAATGCCGCACCACGGAAAGTAAGCTTTTCTCCTCCTATACCAATTACTTTTGGTACTAATAAAATGGTTCCTTCCATCGTAGAAGCTCCAGTTTTAGAACTCAAGCTACTACCGGACCATCTGAAGTATGCGTACTTGGGCGAGAATGACACTTTACCCGTCATTATTTCGTCCGCGCTAGAAGAGGAGCAGGAGGAGAAGCTCGTGAGTGTGCTCAAGAGGTACAAACCCGCAATAGGCTGGACACTTGCGGACATCAAGGGAATCAATCCAGCAACTTGTGTGCATAGGATTTTCCTTGAAGAAGGCACCAAGCCTACGCGGGAAGCGCAACGTCGGCTCCACCCTCCGATGATGGAAGTGGTAAAAAAGGAGGTAATTAAACTCATGGACTGTGGAGTTATTTACCCTATATCTGATAGCCGTTGGGTTTCCCCAGTGCAGGTAGTACCTAAGAAATCGGGAATTACCGTCGTCGAGAATCTGGAAAATGAACTTGTGCCACAACGGACGATCACTGGACACCGAGTGTGCATTGATTACCGGAAGCTCAACGCCGCAACCCGCAAGGATCATTTTCCCTTACCATTCATCGACCAAATGCTGGAAAGATTAGCCGGCCATGCATTTTATTGTTTTCTGGACGGATACTCCGGCTACAACCAAATTAGCATTGCGGAGGAGGATCAAGAAAAGACAACGTTCACGTGCCCTTTCGGAACGTTTGCCTATCGCCGCATGCCATTTGGACTGTGTAACGCACCAGGTACATTTCAACGTTGCATGCTCTCAATTTTCTCCGAGTACATTGAAAAAATTATTGAAGTATTCATGGACGACTTTAGTGTATTTGGGAGTGATTTTGATGCATGCTTAAACAATTTAGAAACAATTTTACAAAGATGCGTTGAAACGAACTTGGTGCTTAATTGGGAGAAGTGCCATTTCATGGTTACGCAAGGGATAGTGTTAGGACATATAATTTCTGAAAAAGGGTTAGAAGTAGATAAAGCTAAAGTAGATCTTGTGCGTCACTTACCCTCTCCAACTTCGGTTAGAGAGATTCGTTCATTTCTTGGACACGCAGGATTTTATCGTAGGTTTATCAAGGACTTTTCCCACATTTCCCGCCCCTTGTGTAAACTGCTGCAAAAGGAGATCCCGTTCGTCTTTGATGAAGAATGCAACGCTGCCTTCAACAAGTTGAAGGAGCTTCTCACGAGCGCTCCTATTTTATGCAGCCCTGATTGGTCTCTGCCATTTGAACTCATGTGCGACGCCTCAGATTATGCCGTAGGAGCCGTCTTGGGTCAGCGGAAGGACAAGAAGCCTTGCGTAATCTATTACGCCTCTCGGACGCTTGATGAAGCGCAAAGAAATTATACTACCACCGAGAAGGAGTTTCTTGCCGTGGTTTTTGCTTTAGATAAATTTCGATCTTATCTACTTCAAACTAAAGTAACTGTGTTTACCGATCATGCAGCTTTGAAGTATCTAATGCTCAAAAAGGACGCAAAACCACGGCTTATCAGATGGATACTTCTACTCCAAGAATTCAACATAGAAATCAAAGATAAGAAGGGAGTAGAAAACGTCGTCGCTGACCACCTATCACGTTTGATAGGTGACCATGAGCCTATCGAGATTGAAGAAACTTTTCCGGATGAAAAACTCTTCGGAATTGAGGTAACTACTTCGGAAACTCCTTGGTATGCCGATATCGTTAATTATTTAGTTACCGGTGAGTTTCCGTCTACCATGCATAAATTTCAACGTGACAAACTTAAGCATAATGCTAGAACATTTATCTGGGATGAGCCTTATTTGTGGAAACAATGCTCCGATTTAGTAATTAGGAGATGTATCCCGGATAGTGAATTCAAGCCTATTTTAGACTTTTGTCACAATGAAGCATGTGGGGGACACTTTGGTTCTAGGAGGACAGCCCTTAAAATTTTAGATTGCGGTTTCTTTTGGCCTAGTTTATTTCGCGATGCTCATGCATATTGCGCTACATGTGATAAGTGCCAAAGATTCGGTAATTTAGGACCTAAAGATCAAATGCCACAACACTACATATTTAATGTTGAAATTTTTGATGTGTGGGGTATTGACTTTATGGGACCATTTCCTCCCTCCAATGGTTTTACTTACATCTTACTCGCAGTAGATTATGTCTCTAAATGGGTGGAGGCAAAGGCCACCCGTACTAACGATTCGCGAGTTGTTGCAGATTTCCTACGAACTAACATTTTCAGTAGATTTGGAATGCCACGCGTTCTAATCAGCGATGGAGGAAGTCACTTTTGCAACCGCACGGTGGAAGCACTAATGAGGAAGTATGGCGTCAAACACAAGGTTTCCACACCATACCACCCTCAAACCAATGGAATGGCTGAAGTTTCCAACCGTGAGATAAAGAAGATCTTGGAGCGAACCGTCCGCCCCAACCGGAAAGATTGGAGTCAATGCTTAGACGATGCATTGTGGGCTTACAGGACTGCCTACAAGACCCCCATCGGTATGTCCCCTTTCCGATTAATTTATGGGAAGGCGTGCCATCTTCCGGTTGAACTAGAGCACAAGGCATGGTGGGCCGTGAAGAAATTCAACATCGATCGAGATGCCGCAGGCTTGCATCGGAAGCTTCAACTTTGTGAACTTGAAGAAATCAGAAATGATGCTTTCGACAATGCGTGGATCTACAAAGAGAAGACGAAAAAGATCCACGATCAGATGATTCGCGGGAAGAGTTTTGAACCTGGGCAGAAAGTATTACTTTTCAATTCAAGACTTAAGCTCTTTCCGGGAAAGCTTCGCTCTCGATGGATGGGGCCATTCATAGTTTCTCAAGTCCTACCTCATGGAGCAGTTCTCATTCGATCTATCGACAAGGGTAGTGAGTTCAAAGTAAATGGCCATCGCTTGAAGCCCTATTTTGAGGCATTTGTGGAGCACACCGTGGAGGAGATGCAACTCCAAGAACCGGCCATTTCAAAACCAAACTAATGCATCACGTCCAAAGCTAACGACGTAAAACCAGCGCTCATTGGGAGGCAACCCAATAGGGAGACAACAGATTTGTTTTCTTCTCCCCTTTTACTTAATTTAATGGCTTTTTGCGTGTTAGATTAAAATTTTCGTAGATCCTATACTCCATGTTTAAATTCTATGTTTTCTTTAAGTACATTGAGGGCAATGTAGAGTTTAAGTGTGGGGGAAGGGTTTACAATTTAATTGTGTCTAAATTAGTGTTTTTCAGAGTCTTTAGGATGCCCTTAACTAGTCGATGATGAAATTTGATCGATACAAACACATATGGCGTATGAATCACATGCATCGAATTCTTGTGCTAATTGAGATATTCTATATGTTTTTAACATGTAGTAGATATACATTGCAAAACATGGTACAGAAAATCGCATGCTTGAATAAGTTTTTAATCATATGAACCCTATGTGAGCTTTTGAGCTATCTATTCTTTATTTGAGTGAATATGCATCCATTTCGTAGCTACTAGCTTATATATGCCTCATTCAATTGCTTGCCATAGATTTTAATGAACTAGAGAATGCTAGAACTTACTCATGTCAATTTGCAAAGCTTTTAAGTTGATACATACTTTGATTTCGGAAATGATTAAAGGCATTTAGGATTTTCCACCACATTGCCAAATATCCATGTATCCCATTTGTACGCACAAGTTGCGACACCCCTAGATAAACCAATTGAGCCCACGTTAAGCTTTTCTTTCATCACCATATATACCTAAACACTTATCCTAGTATAGAATATCCTTACCTTTGTTCCGGAAACTTGGTGAGAATTTTTCGAAACTAGCACATAAGATTATGGTTCGGTAGGAAAGATTAAAAGAGTTAATGTGAGTAAGGGGAAAGACTTGTCCAATAGCTAAAAAAGTATGAGATTGCCAAAAAAGAAAAGAAAAAAATATATATTTGAGAGAATGAAAAGAGAAAAATTATTATCTCTCATGGCAATATATTGTGTTCTAAAGTAGAAACCAATTGGATTAACGTCCCCCTTATTTGCGGATTTGGAGTTTACGATAAATTGAAGGACTAAAAATAGAAAAAAATATGGCTTTTGTCCTGTCCGAAAAGCTCAAAGGGTAGATTAGCTTGAAGTATACATGGTAACATACAAATGGAGATGGAGGACTAATATGGTGCTAGACTAAGTCGTTGGAACGTTTTTATCACCACATATCTAAATTTCGAATGCCTTAGCCTTAACCCCATTACAACCTCACTAAAAGTCCTTTA
Organism: Geum urbanum; assembly: GCA_946800695.1. Taxonomy (NCBI): domain Eukaryota; kingdom Viridiplantae; phylum Streptophyta; class Magnoliopsida; order Rosales; family Rosaceae; genus Geum; species Geum urbanum. The sequence continues at coordinate 11,981,757 of OX327017.1, read as the reverse complement.
TGATCCTTAAAATGAGTAGCTTTCAATTAGTAGAGTAAGTTGCATGAGTAAGCTTATGGTTTTGGTTCATTTGTGCAAGTAATCAAACTTTATTCATGTGGTTTTCATTTCAATTCATATACACTTTAAGTGAACCATTTTCATGAGTGAAAAATATGATGAGTGCATCCTTGTGAGTTGATTAAACCTTTATTCAAAGCATGCACAGCTATAACATAACCATTGTTTTCTCTATGTCTTACTTGTTAATTACATAAATTATATCGCAATTATCTCTTGAATTCGTTGAGCATACACGTTGAAATTCATGTGAGCCATCGCCATATACTTATGCAAATTCTGAGACAAATTTTAGCTAAGGGCTTAGTTGTTCTTTCTTTTGTTTTAAATTCTTAGAGAGTCTTAGTTTAACTTAGTGTTTGCTAAGGGACTAGCAAAGTCTAAGTGTGGGGGAATTTGATATACGCATTTTATGCCCGTTTCTTAACGCATTTCCCTTTTCGTTTAGCTATGTTATTATCTTAGTTTTTATGTTTTCCTTACTTAAATTGTTATTTTGAAGATATTTACGGTGGAGATTAATAACGGCGCAATTCAGAGGAATTTCGGCGATTTTGCGATTTTTGCGATTTCGGACCACGAAAAATGGGCCGGCCCAAAAAGCAAATTATGGGCCGATTTCTCAACTCTTGTTTTGGCCCATTAACAAGCCCAAACCCATGTAATTCGGCCTAGATGCCTTTTGGTGAAGAGGAAAAGTCTTGTTTTGAAAGGGCAAGTCAACATTATCAAGCTAATGATCACAAATGGTGACTACACATGGTGATTCATGCTTAGGGTTCCCAAATGGTGACTACACTAGGTGACTCTTGCTTTGCATTGAATGAAAAGATGACTTGCCATGGTGACTTGCCTTAATGATCATTGCATGCATTAAATGGAGGAGGCAAGGTGGAAGAGAGAAGGCATGAATCCCTTGCCTATATAAGGGAGGAGGCAGCCATAAAACAGATCCATCACTCATTTTACTAAGCAAAGCTCTACACAAATACTCCTCCACCATTAAACACTTGAGATTCTCACACAAAGCCGAAGCTTCATCCTTCCTCCATCCAAGCCGAAGCAAGCAAGGTTCCTCCATCCTTCCAAGCCGAAGCAAAGCATCCTCCATCCAACACAATACGCTAAGTCCCTTGTGAAGGAAGTCCATCTCCACCGTAGTTCATCAAGCACTCAAGACAAAAAGTGTAACCATGATCTTCACTTTCATTTCTTTAGCTTTGTATTTGAATCTTTTGATGTATTGGAATAACAAGTTTAGAAAGTTTAGATTTGTGTATCAAATGAATAACAAGTTTAGATTTGTGTTTCATGTGCCTAAACCGATTTGTAATATGCATGTGTTTATGATTTATAGCTTTTTATGCATGTTTGATACAATCTTAAAGCTTCGAATGCATGTATTAGAAAATACGCTAAGTCCCTCTCTTTTGCATGTTTCGATGATCGTATGTTGTTTAGGATGTTTATACGCTAAGTTGCATTCCTACACAATTATCAAGCATGTGTACTTAGTTATAAGTTATAAATTTCGCAACTTACACAAAGGTTTGATGCATGAAAAGGGTAGGTTAATAAGATGAGATGATCACATGTAATTAGTAGTGTAACTTCTTATTTTTAGCAAGCATAATTAGACTTTAAGTTTCTTGATTGTTGAAACTTGTCTATGAGTAAAACATGTTAGATGCCTAAGAGTTTTAGTTGTGTTTGCATGTTATGTACTTTAAATTCGTAGATTAAATAACCAACTTCCAATCCCCCCAAATATTTACATTTCCGCTTATTAAACGAAACCATGCATGCGCCCTTAATTCCCCGGATAAAGAACGATCCCTACTCGCCAATATTATAAATGACAAAAGAAGGGTTTAAATTGCAATGTGCGTAATCTGTGTTTTTAAGTTAACGTGAATGCATGTTTTGCGCGTATCACCTAAGCATGAATCACCATGTGTAGTCACCATTTGTGATTATTAGCTTGATAATGTTGACTTGCCCTTTCAAAACAAGACTTTTCCTTTTCACCAAAAGCCATCCTTGCCGAATTGATTGGGTTTGGGCTTGATAATGGGCCGAAACAAGAGTTGAGAATTCGGCCCACAATTTGCTTTGTGGCCCGGCCCATTTTCGGAGGTCCAAAATCGCAAAAATCGCAAAATCGCCGAAATTCCTCCGAATTGCGTCGATATTAATCTCCACCGTAATGAACTTCAAAATAACAATTTAAATAAGGAAAACATAAAACTAAGATAATAACATAGCTAAACGTAAAGGGAAATGCGTTAAGAAACGAGCATAAAATGCGTATATCACTAGATGATCTACGGTGGAGATGGCTTTCCTTCACAAGGGACTTAGCGTATTGTGAAGGAGTGAGGATGCTTTGCTTCGGCTTGGATGGAGGAGAACCCTAGAACCTTGCTTCGGCTTGGAATGGAGGAGATGTGCTTCGGCTTTGCTTGAGAAACCTTGAAGTGTTTATGGTGGAAGAGTATTTGTGTAGAGCTTTGGCTAGTAATTTGAGTGATGATCTGTTTTATGGCTGCCTCCTCTCTTATATAGGCAAGGGATGTTGCCTTCTCTCTTCCACCTTGCCTCCTTCCATTAAATGCAAGCAATGATCAATATGGCAAGTCACACCCTTAGTCACCATGCAAGTCACCATTGATGAACCCTAAGCAAGAGTCACCATGCAAGTCACCATGGCAAGTCATCTTTTCATTTAATGCAAGCAAGAGTCACCAAGGTGAGTCACAAAGCTTGATATTGTTGACTTTGCCTCTTCAAAGGTTGCAAAACAAGACTTTTCCTCTTCACCAAAATCCATCCAAGCCGAATTAATATGGTTTGGGCTTGATAATGGGCCGAAACAAGAGTTGAGAATTCGGCCCACAATTTGCTTTTTGGGCCGGCCCATTTTCGGTGGTCCAAAATCGCAAAAATCGCAAAATCGCCGAAATTCCTCCGAATTGCGTCGTTATTAATCTCCACCGTAAAGATCTTCAAAATAACAATTTAAACAAGGAAAACATAAAAACTAAGATAATAACATAGCTAAACGTAAAGGGAAATGCGTTAAGAAACGAGCATAAAATGCGTATATCAGAGGAGCAGGAGGAGAAGCTCGTGAGTGTGCTCAAGAGGTACAAAACCGCAATAGGCTGGACGCTTGCGGACATCAAGGGAATAAATCCAGCAACCTGTGTGCATAGGATTTTGATACGCGCAAAACATGCATTTAACGTTAACACAAAGTAGACCCTAAAAACACAGATTACGCGCATTGCAATTTAAACCCTTCTTTTGTCATTTATAATATTGGCGAGTAGGGATCGTTCTTTATCCGGGGAATTAAGGGCGCATGCATGGTTTCGTTTAATAAGCGGAAATTTAAATGTTCGGGGGGGGGGGGGGGATTGGAAATTGGTTGTTTAATCTACGAAATTAAAGTACAAAAACATGCAAACACAACTAAAACTCTTAGGCATCTAACATGTTTTACTCATAGACAAGTTTCAACAATCAAGAAACTTCAAGTCTAATTATGCTTGCTAAAAATAAGAAGTTACACTACTAATTACATGTGATCATCTCATCTTATTAACCTTACCCTTTTCATGCATCAAACCTTTTTGTAAGTTACGAAATTCATAACTTCTAACTAAATATACATGCTTAATAATTGAGTAGGAATGCAACTTAGCGTATAAACATCCTAAACAACATACGATCATCGAAACATGCGAAAGAGAGGGACTTAGCGTATTATCTAACACATGCTTTCGAAGCTTTAAGATTGTATCAAACATGCATAAAAGGCTAGAAATCATAAACACATGCAACTTATAAATCGGTTTAAGAACATGAAACACAAATCTAAACTTGTTCTTCATTTGATACATAAAAGTATTCCAATACATCCAAGGGTTCAAATACAAAGCAAAAGAAATGAAAGTGAAGATCATGGTTACACTTTTTGTCTTGAATGCTTGATGATCTACGGTGGAGATGGCTTTCCTTCACAAGGGACTTAGCGTATTGTGTTGGATGGAGGAGGATTGCTTCGGCTTGGATGGAGAAGATGTGCTTCGGCTTTGCTTGAGAATCCTTGAAGTGTTTATGGTGGAGGAGTATTTGTGTAGAGCTTTGGCTTGTAAAATGAGTGATGGATCTGTTTTATGGCTGGCCTCCTCCCTTATATAGGCAAGGGATTCATGCCTTCTCTCTTCCACCTTGCCTCCTCCATTTAATGCATGCAATGATCATTAAGGCAAGTCACACACTTAGTCACACACTTAGTCACCATTGCCGAACCCTAAGCATGAATCACCTAGCTTGTCACCATGGCAAGTCATCTTTTCATTCAATGCAAAGCAAGAGTCACCTAGTGTAGTCACCATTTGGGAACCCTAAGCATGAATCACCATGTGTAGTCACCATTTGTGATTATTAGCTTGATAATGTTGACTTGCCCTTTCAAAACAAGACTTTTCCTCTTCACCAAAAGGCATCTAGGCCGAATTACATGGGTTTGGGCTTGTTAATGGGCCGAAACAAGAGTTGAGAAATCGGCCCATAATTTGCTTTTTGGGCCGGCCCATTTTTCGTGGTCCGAAATCACAAAAATCGCAAAATCGCCGAAATTCCTCCGAATTGCGCCGTTATTAATCTCCACCGTAAATATCTTCAAAATAACAATTTAAGTAAGGAAAACATAAAAACTAAGATAATAACATAGCTAAACGAAAAGGGAAATGCGTTAAGAAACGAGCATAAAATGCGTATATCAGATTTTCCTTGAAGAAGGCACCAAGCCTACGCGGGAAGCGCAACGTCGGCTCCACCCTCCGATGATGGAGGTGGTAAAAAAGGAGGTAATTAAACTCATGGACTGTGGAGTTATTTACCCTATTTCTGATAGCCGCTGGGTTTCCCCAGTGCAGGTAGTACCCAAGAAATCGGGAATCACCGTCGTCGAGAATCTGGAAAATGAACTTGTGCCACAAAGGACGATCACTGGACACCGAGTGTGCATTGATTACCGGAGGCTCAACGCCGCAACCCGCAAGGATCATTTTCCATTACCATTCATCGACTAAATGCTGGAAAGATTAGCCGGCCATGCATTTTATTGTTTTCTCGACGGATACTCCGGCTACAACCAAATTAGCATTGCGGAGGAAGATCAAGAAAAGACAACGTTCACATGCCCTTTCAGAACGTTTGCATACCGCCGAATGCCATTTGGACTATGTAATGTGATACGAGCAAAACATGCTTTCACGATAACACAAAGTCGACCTAAAAACATCGATTACGCGCATTGCAATTTAAACCCTTCTTTTGTCATTTATAATATTGGCGAGTAGGGATCGTTCTTTATCCGGGGAATTAAGGGTGCATGCATGGTTTCGTTAATAAGCGGAAATGTAAATGTTTGGGGGGATTGGAAGTTGGTTGTTTAATCTACGAAATTAAAGTACATAACATGCAAACACAACTAAAACTCTTAGGCATCTAACATGTTTTACTCATAGACAAGTTTCAACAATCAAGAAACTTAAAGTCTAATTATGCTTGCTAAAAATAAGAAGTTACACTACTAATTACATGTGATCATCTCATCTTATTAGCCTACCCTTTTCATGCATCAAACCTTTTTGTAAGTTACGAAATTCATAACTTCTAACTAAATACACATGCTTAATAATTGAGTAGGAATGCAACTTAGCGTATAAACATCCTAAACAACATACGATCATCGAAACATGCGAAAGAGAGGGACTTAGCGTATTTTCTAACACATGCATTCGAAGCTTTAAGATTGTATCAAACATGCATAAAAGGCTAGAAATCATAAACACATGCATATTACAAATCTGTTTAAACACATAAAACACAAATCTAAACTTGTTCTTCATTTGATACACAAATCTAAACTTGTTATTCCAATACATCAAAAGATTCAAATACAAAGCTAAAGAAATGAAAGTGAAGATCATGGTTACACTTTTTGTCTTGAGTGCTTGATGAACTACGGTGGAGATGGACTTCCTTCACAAGGGACTTAGCGTATTGTGTTGGATGGAGGAGGCTTGATAGCTTCGGCTTGGAAGGAGTAACCTTGCTTGCTTCGGCTTGGAATGGTAAAGGATGTGCTTCGGCTTTGTAATGAACTTTGGAGTGTTTATGGTGGAAGAGTATTTGTGTAGAGCTTTGGCTTGTAAAATGAGAGATGTCTTGAATGGTTCAGCCTCCCTTGGTATTTATAGGCAAGGATGTTTGCCTTCTCTCTTCCACCTTGCCTCCTTCCATTAAATGCAAGCAATGATCAATATGGCAAGTCACCATGCAAGTCACCATGTGTGATCATCATTTACAAGCCCAAAGCAAGAGTCACCATGGCAAGTCATCTTTTCATTTAATGCAAGCAAGAGTCACCAAGGTGAGTCACCTTTTGTGATGATAATTTATTAACCCTAAGCAAGAGTCACCATTTGTGATGATTAGCTTGATAAGCTTGACTTTTCAACTTCCCCAAAGGGCATCCTTAACGAAATGAATGAGTTTGGGCTGGTTAATGGGCCGAAATAAACTTTGAGAAATCGGCCCATAATTTGCTTTTTGGGCCGGCCCATTTTCGGAGGTCCAAAATCGCAAAAATCGCAAAATCGCCGAAATTCCTCCGAATTGCGTCGTTATTAATCTCCACCGTAAATATCTTCAAAATAACAAATTAAATAAGGAAAACATAAAAACTAAGATAATAACATTGCTAAACGTAAAGGAAATGCGTTAAGAAACGAGCATAAAATGCGTATATCAAATTCCCCTACACTTAGACTTTGCTAGTCCCTTAGCAAACACTAAGTTAAACTAAGACTCTCTAAGAATTTAAAACAAAAGAAAGAACAACTAAGCCCTTAGCTAAAATTTGTCTCAGAATTTGCATAAGTATATGGCGATGGCTCACATGAATTTCAACGTGTATGCTCAACGAATTCAAGAGATAATTGCGATATAATTTATGTAATGAACAAGTAAGACATAGAGAAAACAATGGTTATGTTATAGCTGTGCATGCTTTGAATAAAGGTTTAATCAACTCACAAGGATGCACTCATCATATTTTTCACTCATGAAAATGGTTCACTTAAAGTGTATATGAATTGAAATGAAAACCACATGAATAAACTTTGATTACTTGCACAAATGAACCAAAACCATAAGCTTACTCATGCAACTTACTCTACTAATTGAAAGCTACTCATTTTAAGGATCATAAAGGACTTTTAGTGAGGTTGTAATGGGGTTAAGGCTAAGGCATTCGAAATTTAGATATGTGGTGATAAAAACGTTCCAACGACTTAGTCTAGCACCATATTAGTCCTCCATCTCCATTTGTATGTTACCATGTATACTTCAAGCTAATCTACCCTTTGAGCTTTTCGGACAGGACAAAGGCCATATTTTGTTCTATTTTTGGGCCTTCAATTTATCGTAATCTCCAAATCCGCAAATAAGGGGGACGTTAATCCAATTGGTTTCTACTTTAGAACACAACATATTGCCATGAGAGATACTAATTTTTTTTTCTTTTCATTCTCTCAAATATTATTTTTTTCTTTTCTTTTTGGCAATCTCATACTTTTTAAGTTTATTTGGACAAGTCTTTCCCCTTACTCACATTAACTCTTTCAATCTTTCCTACCAAACCATAATCTTATGTGCTAGTTTCGAAAAATTCTCACCAAGTTTCCAGAACAAAGGTAAGGATATTCTATACTAGGGTAAGTGTTTAGGTATATATGGTGATAAAAGAAAAGCTTAACGTGGGCTCAATTGGTTTATCTAGGGGTGTCGCAACTTGTGCGTACAAATGGGATACATGGATATATGGCAATGTGGTGGAAAATCCTAAATGCCTTTAATCATTTCCAAAATCAAAGTATGTATCAACTTAAAAGCTTTGCAAATTGACATGAGTAAGTTCTAGTATTCTCTAGTTCATTAAAATCTATGGCAAGCAATCAAATGAGGCATATATAAGCTAGTAGCTACGAAATGGATGTATATTCACTCGAATAAAGAACAGATAGCTCAAAAGCTCACATAGGGTTCATATGATTAAAAACTTATTCAAGCATGCGATTTCTGTACCATGTTTTTGCAATTCATATCTACTACATGTTAAAAACATATAGAATATCTCAATTAGCACAAGAATTCGATGCATGTGATTCATACGCCATATGTGTTCGTATCGGTCCATTTTTCATCATCGACTAGTTAAGGGCATCCTAAAGACTTTGAAAAACACTAATTTAGACACAATTAAATTGTAAACCCTTCCCCCACACTTAAACTCTACATTGCCCTCAATGTACTAAAGTAGAAGTATAGAATTAAACATGGAGTATAGGATCTACGAAAATTCTAATTTAAAATGCAAAAGCCATTAAATTAATTAAAAGGGGAGAAGAAATCAAATCTGTTGTCTCCCTATTGGGTTGCCTCCCAATGAGCGCTCGTTTTACGTCGTTAGCTTTGGACGTGATGCATCATTTTGTTTTTGAAATGGCCGGTTCTTGGAGTTGCATCTCCTCCACGGTGTGCTCCGCAAATGCCTCAAAATAGGGCTTCAAGCGATGGCCATTTACTTTGAACTCACTACCTTTGTCGATAGATCGAATGAGAACTGCTCCATGAGGTAGTACTTGAGAAACTATGAAAGGCCCCATCCATCGAGAGCGCAGCTTTCCCGGAAAGAGCTTAAGTCTTGAATTGAAAAGTAATACTTTCTGCCCTGGTTCAAAACTCTTCCCGCGAATCATCTGATCGTGGATCTTTTTCGTCTTCTCTTTGTAAATCCACGCATTGTCGAAAGCATCATTTCTGATTTCTTCAAGTTCACAAAGTTGAAGCTTCCGATGTAAGCCTGCGGCATCTCGATCAATGTTGAATTTCTTCACGGCCCACCATGCCTTGTGCTCTAGTTCAACCGGAAGATGGCACGCCTTCCCATAAATTAGTCGGAAAGGTGACATACCAATGGGGGTCTTGTAGGCAGTCCTGTAAGCCCACAATGCATCGTCTAAGCATTGACTCCAATCTTTCCGGTTGGGGCGGACGGTTCGCTCCAGAATCTTCTTTATCTCACGGTTGGAAACTTCAGCCATTCCATTGGTTTGAGGGTGGTATGGTGTGGAAACCTTGTGTTTGACGCCATACTTCCTCATTAGTGCTTCCACCGTGCGGTTGCAAAAGTGACTTCCACCATCGCTGATTAGAACGCGTGGCATTCCAAATCTACTGAAAATGTTAGTTCGTAGGAAATTTGCAACAACTCGCGAATCATTAGTCCGGGTGGCCTTTGCCTCCACCCATTTAGAAACATAATCTACTGCGAGTAAGATGTAAGTAAAACCATTGGAGGGAGGAAATGGTCCCATAAAATCAATACCCCACACATCAAAAATTTCAACATTAAATATGTAGTGTTGTGGCATTTGATCTTTAGGTCCTAAATTACCGAATCTTTGGCACTTATCACATGTAGCGCAATATGCATGAGCATCGCGAAATAAACTAGGCCAAAAGAAACCGCAATCTAAAATTTTAAGGGCTGTCCTCCTAGAACCAAAGTGTCCCCCACATGCTTCATTGTGACAAAAGTCTAGAATGGGCGTAAACTCACTATCCGGGATACATCTCCTAATTACTAGATCGGAGCATTGTTTCCATAAATAAGGCTCATCCCAGATAAAGGTTCTAGCATTATGCTTAAGTTTGTCACGTTGAAATTTATGCATGGTAGACGGAAACTCACCGGTAACTAAGTAATTTACAATATCGGCATACCAAGGAGTTTCCGAAGTAGTTACCTCAATTCCGAAGAGTTTTTCATCCGGAAAAGTTTCTTCGATCTCGATAGGCTCATGGTCACCTATCAAACGTGATAGGTGGTCAGCGACGACGTTTTCTACTCCCTTCTTATCTTTGATTTCTGTGTTGAATTCTTGGAGTAGAAGTATCCATCTGATAAGCCGTGGTTTTGCGTCCTTTTTGAGCATTAGATACTTCAAAGCTGCATGATCGGTAAACACAGTTACTTTAGTTTGAAGTAAATAAGATCGAAATTTATCTAATGCAAAAACCACAGCAAGAAACTCCTTCTCGGTAGTCTTTCTCGGTAGTAGTATAATTTCTTTGCGCTTCATCAAGCGTCCGAGAGGCGTAATAGATTACGCAAGGCTTCTTGTCCTTCCGCTGACCCAAGACGGCTCCTACGGCATAATCCGAGGCGTCGCACATGAGTTCAAATGGCAGAGACCAATCAGGGCTGCATAAAATAGGAGCGCTCGTGAGAAGCTCCTTCAACTTGTTGAAGGCAGCGTTGCATTCTTCATCAAAGATGAACGGGGTCTCCTTTTGCAGCAGTTTACACAAAGGGCGCGAGATGTGGGAAAAGTCTTTGATAAACCTACGATAAAATCCTGCGTGTCCAAGAAATGAACGAATCTCTCTAACCGAAGTTGGAGAGGGTAAGTGACGCACAAGATCTACTTTAGATTTATCAACTTCTAACCCTTTTTCTTAAATAATATGACCTAACACTATCCCTTGCGTAACCATGAAATGGCACTTCTCCCAATTAAGCACCAAGTTCGTTTCAACGCATCTTTGTAAAATAGTTTCTAAATTGTTTAAACATGCATCGAAATCACTCCCAAATACACTAAAGTCGTCCATGAATACTTCAATAATTTTTTCAATGTATTCGGAGAAGATTGAGAGCATGCAACGTTGAAATGTACCTGGTGCATTACACAATCCAAATGGCATACGGCGATAGGCAAATGTTCCGAAAGGGCACGTGAACGTTGTCTTTTCTTGATCCTCCTCCGCAATGCTAATTTGGTTGTAGCCGGAGTATCCGTCCAGAAAACAATAAAATGCATGGCCGGCTAATCTTTCCAGCATTTGGTCGATGAATGGTAAGGGAAAATGATCCTTGCGGGTTGCGGCGTTGAGCTTCCGGTAATCAATGCACACTCGGTGTCCAGTGATCGTCCGTTGTGGCACAAGTTCATTTTCCAGATTCTCGACGACGGTAATTCCCGATTTCTTAGGTACTACCTGCACTGGGGAAACCCAACGGCTATCAGATATAGGGTAAATAACTCCACAGTCCATGAGTTTAATTACCTCCTTTTTTACCACTTCCATCATCGGAGGGTGGAGCCGACGTTGCGCTTCCCGCGTAGGCTTGGTGCCTTCTTCAAGGAAAATCCTATGCACACAAGTTGCTGGATTGATTCCCTTGATGTCCGCAAGTGTCCAGCCTATTGCGGGTTTGTACCTCTTTAGTACACTCACGAGCTTCTCCTCCTGTTCCTCTTCTAGCGCGGACGAAATAATGACTGGTAAAGTTTCATTCTCGCCCAAGTACGCATACTTAAGATGGTCCGGTAGTAGCTTGAGTTCTAAAACGGGAGCTTCTACAATGGAAGGAACCATTTTATTAGTACCAAAAGTAATTGGTATAGGAGGAGAAAAGCTTACTTTCCGTGGTGCGGCATTTAGGGCCATGGCCATGTCTTGGATTCGAGGTTCAAGCTCTAGTAAGGCCTCGAGAAGGCCGTCATGTCCAAGTTGAATGGCCATGTCGAGTTCATCCTCGTTGATGGTGTCGAGGTAACCTTGTGCTAAGGTATCCACAGGATCGTATGTCGACATGGCAGCTACGCTCGACATTGGAAACTTCATCCCGTCCAGGATGTTGAACTCGATTCTTTCTCCATCAATCTCCATGGAGAAAGTGCCTTGGAAAACATCAATCTTCGTCCTCGCAGTCCGCATGAAAGGTCGTCCAAGCAGCAATGGCGTGGTGTTCAGTGGACTCTCTTCCATGTCAACTATGTAGAAATCGGCTGGGAATATCAAGTTGTTGACTTGTACGAGAACGTCTTCTACGTATCCCCTCGGATACTTGTGGGTGCGATCGGCTAACTGGATGACAACACCATCTTGCTTGAGATCTCCAAGCTCCATCGATTCGAAAAGATAGTAAGGCATGACGTTGATGGAGGCTCCGAGATCAAGCATTACATCTTCGAAGCGGTTGTCACCGATTACACAGGGAACTGCAAAGCTCCCTGGGTCCTTCAGTTTTGGGGGTAGCCGACGCTGCAAAACCGCCGAAACGGTTGCGTTCACCTTCACGACCTCCTTCTCTCGAGTTTGCCTCCTCTGAGTGCATAATTCTTTCAGAAACTTCGCGTATATCGGCACTTGTTTTATGCACTCGATCAAGGGCAAATTCACTTGCACCTTTCGGAAGATGTCCAGGATATCTTCATATTGGGCATCCTTCTTCTTTGATTTTGATAATCTGCTTGGGAAAGGTGCAACAGCAAACGGAGAATTAGTAATCACCGTATTTGAAGGAATATGGTTTTTACCTTTGATTGGGGTAGGTTGTGGAGGTGATTGTGCCTTGGTGACATTAGGCGTCACCGTCTTTTTCTCGGCTTCTTGAATTGCCGGATCGATCTCATCTTCTTCTTCGTTGGTGATGTCCTCAATGGTGACTTCATCAAGATGAGATCGCTTGGTCTTTGGTTCCTCAAGTATCTTCCCACTCCTTGTGACTATAGCATTCACGTTTCGTTGATTAGGAGTGGTTTGAGGTGGAAGCCGACCGGTTTCATTGATTTTACCCATGAAATCAACAAGTTGGCCAAGCTGCTTCTTCACTTCGGTGATGTCGCGGCCATGTGAGTCAAGTGTCTCCTTTGTCTTCGATTGTCCGTCGAGGAGAACTTGTGTTGAGGCCGAAAGTTGCGACAACATCTTCTCGTAATCCGGGTTGGTGAAGGATTGCGAAGACGAACCCTGCTGCATCGGTGGCCTTGGTTGAAATGGAGGGCGTTGGTAGCTTTGTTGAGGTGCTGGAGGGTTCAAAGTTCCCTCGTTGCTGCTCCATCTAAACCCCGGATGATCACGGTTGACATAGTTGTTGTAATTGTTGTACCGTTGTCCTCCCTGATATCCGCCGATGGCGTTAGCGTGCTCCGGCTCGCTTGCCTGTTCCGGCACTTGAGGGCACTGGTCGTTGTGGTGACCTTGTGTTTGACATATGCCACAAACAGGCCGTTGAGTTGCCTTCGCTCTTGTCGTCTCGAGTTCTAACACCTTCTCTAGCATATGGGCTAGCTTGTCGTATTTTTCGTCCGCGTCGGGTGTAGAACTCGCTTCACCGACTACTCGTCTGTTGGACATTCCGTATTGTGCATCATTATTCGCTCGATTCTCTAGAAGAGCTCTAGCTTCGGTTTCAGTTAGGTCCATGAATGCACCGGTGGCTGCTGCATCCAGCAATTCCCTATCGATCGGCTTGAGACCATCGTAAAAGTAGTTCATGAGATTGGTCTCGGAAAATCCATGCGATGGGCAAGTGGCACACAAAACCTTGAATCGGTCGTAGTATTGGCCGAAGGTCTCATCCAATTTCTGTGTGATGCCAGTAATTTGCTTTCTCAAGACGGTGATCTTGGAGGCCGGGAAGTACTTCGCTAGGAACATGTCCGCAAGTTGCTTCCATGAAGTGATATGGTTCGGCGGTAGTTCCATAAGCCAAGACTCGGCCCTGTCGACTAGGGTGAATGGGAATGCCTTCAGTTTAAAGAGCTCCATATCAGCATCGGATGGCTTCATGCTGTTACAAACAAATTGGAATTGTTTGAGATGCTTGTTCGGATCTTCATTGGAAAGTCCATGAAAAATGGGTAGTCGGTGAAGGAAGCCACTCTTTAGCTCGATATCCTTCATGTTTTCCTCCGGTGGTGGAAAAGCAATGCTCGAAGGCCCGTTGCTCCATTCGGTTGAGCAGGTGCGCTGGCGAAGAGATTGTCCTGCATTGGCCATGTTGACTTCTTGTGCTTCTGCTTCTGAATTGTGGTCGGTTGATGAAGCTAAAGTATGGTCGGTTGATGAATGTGAAGACTCGGAAACTTCTTCGATGATGGGAAAATCCAGGATGTCAGTTTGAGCTTTAAGTTTCGCTATTCTCTCTGCGATCTCCTCAAAGTTTGTTCTAGATGGTCCAGGATTCTGATCGGACATTCATTAGCCTGACATCCACCAAAGACCAAGTGTTAGTATCAACAATTAATATGAGATATATAGAGGAATACTAACCAAAATTGTAAAGCATATTTAGAAAAAAAGGGATAACAAATAAAATAGTAAAACTATCAAAACATACTATAAATACACACAAATACTTAAAAACTACTAATACACAAAATTTATAATAGTTAAGACACTATATGTATTGTACTAAGTAATGCAATTGATTTAATCAATTTTAGGGGCTATGCACATGAATGTAATAAACTTAAAACACACGTTTTCTGCAAATTAACACTATATAATGCTAAACCTAAAAAAAATTTAGTTAGAACATGTATAAACAAGGTTCAAATAAAAGTAAACCATAATTCACATTGAATTTATGCACCACACATTTTCTTGCAATAAAATGCATTAAACAACAATCCTACGTGAAAGATGGAGTGAATGCATAAGAGAAAACGTTAGAACCTGCAGAAAACAAACGAGTTACGTGTTTAAACTATGAATGAAAAGAATGACCTCTTCTTCGATCTTATGCCCCTAACTTCACTTAGGTTAGGGTACTCGGTAGTGAAATCCGAGTATCATAAAACCTAAGAGAGGTTATGCAAGCTAAGTAACGTTTGTTAGTCCTTTACAGTTTTTAATGCACAAACAAACACAAAAATTTGACTAAGTTTTATTTATTTCCTTTGGCCCCGATGGTACGTGGTGCAGAGGCTCTCGACTGTGCAATGGGTCTCGTTCATCCGAAGATGAAGTCTGATTCCGGGAGGTCTAAGCATGCTTAATCCGATATACCATCTATTTAAAGAATTATGTCGTATTAAGTTCATGTATTTATCCGTATTCATATGCACTTATGATTTACAGAGAGTACGCGAAATGATCATTCGGTAAATTTCTTGGACGTGCGGCCCGCGCGAAAATATATACCGACTACAATTCAGCTTAGTTACGTTTAGAAATGGTTAGTAGGAATAGAGATAACGCGAGAGGTAAGGACTAATATTTAGAACAACCCGAGGCTTACTCGTAAGAGTATATACTCCAATGTTGTTCCTAGAGACACCCCGAGGCTAACCAGTTACGGTATATACTCCAATGGTGTTCTATTGCTTAGATCCGAAACCCGGCACCAATCATAAACCCATTCACCATATCCAACAATCAGCCAAATTTGTGAGATAGTATATAATCTCAAGTTCTTAGTAAACTCCGCCCACAACCTCGTGTCCATAACTTCACTTAGGTTATGGCGTGTGGTGATAAAATCCACACATCACGAGGGGTTAAGGAGATAAACCAGAAAAAGAGGCACCACCTATTCCAAAGAACGAAACCTTATAACCAATGCTCGTGCTCAATGTAAATCAATTTAAGTACGTCTACGTTTTGATTGCGCCTATGATTTAAAAGGAATACACGACTTAGTTATTGAATAAATCTCTTGTCCGTGCGGCCCGCGCGAAAATGTATACCACTATAGTTAATCCTCGTAATCGTTGGAAATGACCAGTTGGGATAGATGTAACGCGAGAGGTGAGAACTAATTTCTGGGAACAACCCGAGGCTAACTCGTGAGAGTATATACTCCAATGTTGTTCTTAGAAACACCCCGAGGCTTACTCGTAAGAGTATGTACTCCATTGGTGTTCTGTTTTCTTAGTTCAAAACCCGTCACCAATCATAACCCTTCTAGACATCATAACCAACTCTTACTCGAATTTACAAGATAGTATACAATCTCAAGTGTTTGTAAACTCCGCCCACAACCTCGTGCCCATAACTTCACTTAGGTTATGGCGTGTGGTGATGAAATCCACACATCACGAAGGGTTAAGGAGATAGACAAACAAAAGAGGCACCACCTATTCCATAGAGATTTATTTAATAACTAAGTACTAGTACTCAAATTAAATCAAAGACTATCCTTTAACATGGAAATAAATTATGCAAGTGTAAAATAAACTAAGTATGAATAAATTCGGCTAAGTAAAAGTAGGCATGGTAAACATGTATGAAAATTTCTCTAAGTATAAACAAGAATGAACAAGTATGAACAAGTATGTACTTCAAAAATTTAAACATGCTTTTAACTACAAATGTACAACGAAATCATACAAAACATTCTAACTCCCCGGCAACGGCGCCAAAAATTGATACGAGCAAAACATGCTTTCACGATAACACAAAGTCGACCTAAAAACATCGATTACGCGCATTGCAATTTAAACCCTTCTTTTGTCATTTATAATATTGGCGAGTAGGGATCGTTCTTTATCCGGGGAATTAAGGGCGCATGCATGGTTTCGTTAATAAGCGGAAATGTAAATGTTTGGGGGGATTGGAAGTTGGTTGTTTAATCTACGAAATTAAAGTACATAGACAAGTTTCAACAATCAAGAAACTTAAAGTCTAATTATGCTTGCTAAAAATAAGAAGTTACACTACTAATTACATGTGATCATCTCATCTTATTAGCCTACCCTTTTCATGCATCAAACCTTTTTGTAAGTTACGAAATTCATAACTTCTAACTAAATACACATGCTTAATAATTGAGTAGGAATGCAACTTAGCGTATAAACATCCTAAACAACATACGATCATCGAAACATGCGAAAGAGAGGGACTTAGCGTATTTTCTAACACATGCATTCGAAGCTTTAAGATTGTATCAAACATGCATAAAAGGCTAGAAATCATAAACACATGCATATTACAAATCTGTTTAAACACATAAAACACAAATCTAAACTTGTTCTTCATTTGATACACAAATCTAAACTTGTTATTCCAATACATCAAAAGATTCAAATACAAAGCTAAAGAAATGAAAGTGAAGATCATGGTTACACTTTTTGTCTTGAGTGCTTGATGAACTACGGTGGAGATGGACTTCCTTCACAAGGGACTTAGCGTATTGTGTTGGATGGAGGAGGCTTGATAGCTTCGGCTTGGAAGGAGTAACCTTGCTTGCTTCGGCTTGGAATGGTAAAGGATGTGCTTCGGCTTTGTAATGAACTTTGGAGTGTTTATGGTGGAAGAGTATTTGTGTAGAGCTTTGGCTTGTAAAATGAGAGATGTCTTGAATGGTTCAGCCTCCCTTGGTATTTATAGGCAAGGATGTTTGCCTTCTCTCTTCCACCTTGCCTCCTTCCATTAAATGCAAGCAATGATCAATATGGCAAGTCACCATGCAAGTCACCATGTGTGATCATCATTTACAAGCCCAAAGCAAGAGTCACCATGGCAAGTCATCTTTTCATTTAATGCAAGCAAGAGTCACCAAGGTGAGTCACCTTTTGTGATGATAATTTATTAACCCTAAGCAAGAGTCACCATTTGTGATGATTAGCTTGATAAGCTTGACTTTTCAACTTCCCCAAAGGGCATCCTTAACGAAATGAATGAGTTTGGGCTGGTTAATGGGCCGAAATAAACTTTGAGAAATCGGCCCATAATTTGCTTTTTGGGCCGGCCCATTTTCGGAGGTCCAAAATCGCAAAAATCGGAAAATCGCCGAAATTCCTCCGAATTGCGTCGTTATTAATCTCCACCGTAAATATCTTCAAAATAACAAATTAAATAAGGAAAACATAAAAACTAAGATAATAACATTGCTAAACGTAAAGGAAATGCGTTAAGAAACGAGCATAAAATGCGTATATCATAATGCACCAGGTACATTTCAACGTTGCATGCTATCAATTTTCTCCGAGTACATTGAAAAAATTATTGAAGTATTCATGGACGACTTTAGTGTATTTGGGAGTGATTTTGATGCATGCTTAAACAATTTAGAAACTATTTTACAAAGATGCGTTGAAACGAACTTGGTGCTTAATTGGGAGAAGTGCCATTTCATGGTTACACAAGGGATCGTGTTAGGTCATATTATTTCTGAAAAAGGGTTAGAAGTTGATAAATCTAAAGTAGATCTTGTGCGTCACTTACCCTCTCCAACTTCGGTTAGAGAGATTCGTTCTTTTCTTGGACACGCAGGATTTTACCGTAGGTTTATCAAAGACTTTTCCCACATCTCGCGCCCGTTGTGTAAATTTCTGCAAAAGGAGACCCCGTTCGTATTTGATGAAGAATGCAACGCTGCCTTCAACAAGTTGAAGGAACTTCTCACGAGCGCTCCTATTTTAAGCAGCCCTGATTGGTCTCTGCCATTTGAACTCATGTGCGACGCCTCGGATTATGCCGTAGGAGCCGTCTTGGGTCAGCGGAAGGACAAGAAACCCTACGTAATTTATTACGCCTCTCGGACGCTTGATGAAGCTCAAAGAAATTATACTACAACCGAGAAGGAGTTTCTTGCAGTGGTTATTGCTTTAGATAAATTTCGGTCTTATTTACTTCAAACTAAAGTAACTGTGTATACTGATCATGCAGCTTTGAAGTACCTAATGCTAAAAAAGGACGCAAAACCACGGCTTATCAGATGGATACTTCTACTCGAAGAATTCAACGTCAAAATCAAGGATAAGAAGGGAGTAGAAAATGTTGTCGCTGACCACCTATCACGCTTGATCGGTGAGAATGAGGCTGTTGAAATTGAGGAAACTTTTCTGGATGAAAAACTCTTCGGAATTTAGGTAACTGTTTCGGAAACTCCATGGTATGCAGATATCGTAAATTACTTAGTTACCGGTGAGTTTCCGTCTACCATGCATAAATTTCAACGTGACAAACTTAAGCATAATGCTAGAACCTTTATCTGGGATGAGCCTTATTTATGGAAACAATGCTCCGATTTAGTAATTAGGAGATGTATCCCGGATAGTGAATTTAAGCCTATTCTAGACTTTTGTCACAACGAAGCATGCGGTGGACACCTTGGTTCTAGGAGGACAGCCCTTAAGATTTTAGATTGCGGTTTCTTTTGGCCTAGTTTATTTCGCGATGCTCATGCATATTATGCTGCATGTGATAAGTGCCAGAGATTCGGTAATTTAGGGCCTAGAGATCAAATGCCACAACACTACATATTTAATGTCGAAATTTTTGATGTGTGGGGTATTGATTTTATGGGACCATTTCCTCCCTCCAATGGTTTTACTTATATCTTACTCGCAGTAGATTATGTTTCTAAATGGGTGGAGGCAAAGGCCACCCGTACTAATGATTCGCGAGTTGTTGCAGATTTCCTACGAACTAACATTTTCAGTAGATTTGGAATGCCACGCGTTCTAATTAGCGATGGAGGAAGTCACTTTTGCAACCGCACGGTGGAAGCATTGATGAGGAAGTATGGCGTAAAACACAAGGTTTCCACACCATACCACCCTCAAACAAATGGAATGGCTGAAGTTTCCAACCGTGAGATCAAGAAGATTTTAGAGCGAACCGTCCGCCCAAACCGGAAAGATTGGAGTCAATGCTTAGACGATGCATTGTGGGCTTACAGGACTGCCTACAAGACCCCCATTGGTATGTCACCTTTCCGATTAATTTATGGGAAGACGTGCCATCGTCCGGTTGAATTGGAGCACAAGGCATGGTGAGCCGTGAAGAAATTCAACATCGATCGAGATGCAGCAGGTTTGCATCGGAAGCTACAACTTTGTGAACTTGAAGAAATCAGAAATGATGCTTTCGACAATGCGTGGATTTACAAAGAGAAGACGAAAAAGATCCATGATCAGATGATTCGCGGGAAGAGTTTTGAAGTTGGGCAGAAAGTATTGCTTTTCAATTCAAGACTTAAGCTCTTTCCGGGAAAGCTTCGCTCTCGATGGATGGGGCCATTCTTAGTTTCTCAAGTTCTGCCTCATGGAGCAGTTCTCATTAGATCTATCGACAAAGGCAGTGAGTTCAAAGTAAATGGCCATCGCTTGAAGCCCTATTTTGAGGCATTTGCGGAGCATACCGTGGAGGAGATGCAACTCCAAGAACCGGCCATTTCAAAAACAAAATGATGCATCACGTCCAAAGCTAACGACGTAAAATAAGCGCTCATTGGGAGGCAACCCAATAGGGAGACAACAGATTTGATTTCTTCTCCCCTTTTAATTAATTTAATGGCTTTTGCATTTTAAATTAAAATTTTCGTAGATCCTATACTCCATTTTAATTCTATACTTCTACTTTAGTACATTGAGGGCAATGTAGAGTTTAAGTGTGGGGGAAGGGTTTACAATTTAATTGTGTCTAAATTAGTGTTTTTCAGAGTCTTTAGGATGCCCTTAACTAGTCGATGATGAAATTAGATCAACACGAACACATATGGCGTATGAATCACATGCATCGAATTCTTGTGCTAATTGAGATATTCTATATGGTTTTAACATGTAGTAGATATGAATTGCAAAACATGGTACAGAAATCGCATGCTTGAATAAGTTTTTAATCATATGAACCCTATGTGAGCTTTTGAGCTATCTGTTCTTTATTCGAGTTAATGTACATCCATTTCGTAGCTACTAGCTTATATATGCCTCATTTGATTGCTTGCCATAGATTTTAATGAATTAGAGAATGCTAGAACTTACTCATGTCAATTTGCAAAGCTTTTAAGTTGATACATACTTTGATTTCGGAAATGATTAAAGGCATTTAGGATTTTCCACCACATTGCCATATATCCATGTATCCCATTTGTACGCACAAGTTGCGACACCCCTAGATAAACCAATTAAGCCCACGTTAAGCTTTTCTTTCATCACCATATATACCTAAACACTTACCCTAGTATAGAATATCCTTACCTTTGTTCCGGAAACTTGGTGAGAATTTTTCGAAACTAGCACATAAGATTATGGTTTGGTAGGAAAGATTAAAAGAGTTAATGTGAGTAAGGGGAAAGACTTGTCCAAATAACTTAAAAAGTATGAGATTGCCAAAAAGAAAAAAAAAATTATATTTGAGAGAATGAAAAGAAAAAAAAAATTATATATATCTCTCATGGCAATATGTTGTGTTCTAAAGTAGAAACCAATTGGATTAACATCCCCCTTATTTTGCGGATTTGGAGATTACGACAAATTGAAGGCCCAAAAATAGAACAAATATGGCCTTTGTCCTGTCCGAAAAGCTCAAAGGGTAGTTTAAATTGAAGTATACATGGTAACATTCGAGTGGAGATGGAGGACGAATTTGGTGCTAGACTAAGTCGTTGGAACGTTTCTATCACCACATATCTAAATTTCGAATGCCTTAGCCTTAACCCCATTACAACCTCACTAAAAGTCCTTTATGATCCTTAAAATGAGTAGCTTTCATTTAGTAGAGTAAGTTGCATGAGTAAGCTTATGGTTTTGGTTCATTTGTGCAAGTAATTAACTTCATTCATGTGGTTTTCATTTCAATTCATATACACTTTAAGTGAACCCTTTTCATGAGTGAAAAATATGACGAGTGCATCCTTGTGAGTTGATTAAACCTTTATTCAAAGCATGCACAGCTATAACATAACAATTGTTTTCTCTATGTCTTACTTGTTCATTACATAATTATATCGCAATTATCTCTTGAATTCATTGAGCATACAAGTTGAAATTCATTTGAGCCATCGCCATATACTTATGCAAATTCTGAGACAAATTTTAGCTAAGGGCTTAGTTGTGTTCTTTCTTTTGTTTTAAATTTTTGGAGAGTCTTAGTTTAACTTAGTGTTTGCTAAGGGACTAGCAAAGTCTAAGTGTGGGGGAATTTGATATACGCATTTTATGCTCGATTCTTAACGCATTTGATACGCGCAAAACATGCATTCACGTTAACTTAAAAACACAGATTACGCGCATTGCAATTTAAACCCTTCTTTTGTCATTTGTAATATTGGCGAGTAGGGATCGTTCTTTATCCGGGGAATTAAGGGCGCATGCATGGTTTCGTTAATAAGCGGAAATGTAAATGTTTGGGGGGATTGGAAGTTGGTTGTTTAATCTACGAAATTAAAGTACAAAAACATGCAAACACAACTAAAACTCTTAAGCATCTAACATGTTTTACTCATAGACAAGTTTCAACAATCAAGAAACTTCAAGTCTAATTATGCTTGCTAAAAATAAGAAGTTACACTACTAATTACATGTGATCATCTCATCTTATTAACCATACCCTTTTCATGCATCAAACCTTTTTGTAAGTTACGAAATTCATAACTTCTAACTAAATACACATGCTTGATAATTGAGTAGGAATGCAACTTAGCGTATAAACATCCTAAACAACATACGATCATCGAAACATGCGAAAGAGAGGGACTTAGCGTATTTTCTAACACATGCATTCGAAGCTTTAAGATTGTATCAAACATGCATAAAAGGCTAGAAATCATAAACACATGCATATTACAAATCGGTTTAAACACATAAAACACAAATCTAAACTTGTTCTTCATTTGATACACAAATCTAAACTTGTTATTCCAATACATCAAAAGATTCAAATACAAAGCTAAAGAAATGAAAGTGAAGATCATGGTTACACTTTTTGTCTTGAGTGCTTGATGAACTACGGTGGAGATGGCTTTCCTTCACAAGGGACTTAGCGTATTGTGAGGGATGGAGGATGATAGCTTCGGCTTGGAGGAGGAGATGGATGCTTCGGTTTGGAATGGAGGAGATGGATGCTTCGGCTTTGTGTGAACCTTCAAGTGTTTAATGGTGGAGGAGTATTTGTGTAGAGCTTTGGCTTAGTAAAATGAGTGATGCCTTGAATGGTTCGGCCTCCCTTGGTATTTATAGGCAAGGATGTTTGCCTTCTCTCTTCCACCTTGCCTCCTTCCATTAAATGCAAGCAATGATCAATATGGCAAGTCACACACTTAGTCACCATGTGTGATCATCACAAAGCAAGAGTCACCATGTGTAGTCACCATTTGGGAACCCTAAGCAAGAGTCACCATGCTAGTCACCATGGCAAGTCATCTTTTCATTTAATGCAAGCAAGAGTCACCAAAATGAGTCACTAGCTTGATATTGTTGACTTTTCCTCTTCCCCACTTTGCTTCCTAGCCGAATTGAATGTGTTTGGGCCATATAATGGGCCGAAATAAAAGTTGAGAATTCGGCCCACAATTTGCTTTTTGGGCCGGCCCATTTTCGGAGGTCCAAAATCGCAAAAATCGCAAAATCGCCGAAATTCCTCCGAATTGCGTCGTTATTAATCTCCACCGTAAATATCTTCAAAATAACATATTAATTAAGAAAAACATAAAAACTAAGATTATAACATAGCTAAACGAAAAGGGAAATGCGTTAAGAAACGAGCATAAAATGCGTATATCAAATTCCCCCACACTTAGACTTTGCTACTCCCTTAGCAAACACTAAGTTTAAACTAAGACTCCCTAAGAATTTAAAACAAAGGAAAGAACACAACTAAGCCCTTAGCTAAAATTTGTCTCAGAATTTGCATAAGTATATGGCGATGGCTCACATGAATTTCAACTTGTATGCTCAACGAATTCAAGAGATAATTGCGATATAATTATGTAATGAACAAGTAAGACATAAAGAAAACAACGGTTATGTTTATAGCTGTGCATGCTTTGAATAAAGGTTTAATCAGCTCACAAGGATGCACTCATCATATTTTTCACTCCTGATAAGGGTTCACTTTAAGATGTATATGAATTGAAATGAAAACCACATGAATGAAGTTAATTACTTGCACAAATGAACCAAAACCATAAGCTTACTCATGCAACTTACTCTACTAATTGAAAGCTACTCATTTTAAGGATCATAAAGGACTTTTAGTGAGGTTGTAATGGGGTTAAGGCTAAGGCATTCGAAATTTAGATATGTGGTGATAAAAACGTTCCAACGACTTAGTCTAGCACCATATTCAGTCCTCCATCTCCATTTGAATGTTACCATGTATACTTCAATGCACTAATCTACCCTTTGGGCCTTCAATTTATCGTAATCTCCAAATCCGCAAATAAGGGGGACGTTAATCCAATTGGTTTATTCTTAGAACACAACATATTGCCATGAGAGATAATAATTTTTTTTTTTTCTTTTCATTCTCTCAAATATTTTTTCTTTTCTTTTTGGCAATTTCATACTTTTTAAGTTATTTGGACAAGTCTTTCCCCTTACTCACATTAACTCTTTCAATCTTTCTTACCAAACCATAATCTTATGTGCTAGTTTCGAAAAATTCTCACCAAGTTTCCGGAACAAAGGTAAGGATATTCTATACTAGGGTAAGTGTTTAGGTATATATGGTGATGAAAGAAAAGCTTAACGTGGGCTCAATTGGTTTATCTAGGGGTGTCGCAACTTGTGCGTACAAAATGGGATACATGGATATTTGGCGAAGTGGTGGAAAATCCTAAATGCCTTTAATCATTTCCGAAATCAAAGTATGTATCAACTTAAAAGCTTTGCAAATTGACATGAGTAAGTTCTAGCATTCTCTAGTTCATTAAAATCTATGGCAAGCAATCAAATGAGGCATAAATAAGCTAGTAGCTACGAAATGGATGCATATTCACTCGAATAAAGAACAGATAGCTCAAAAGCTCACACAGGGTTCATATGATTAAAAACTTATTCAAGCATGCGATTTCTGTACCATGTTTTGCAATTCATATCTACTACATGTTAAAAACATATAGAATATCTCAATTAGCACAAGAATTCGATGCATGTGATTCATACGCCAAATGTGTTCGTATCGGTCTAATTTCATCATTGACTAGTTAAGGGCATCCTAAAGACTCTGAAAAACACTAATTTAGACACAATTAAATTGTAAACCCTTCCCCCACACTTAAACTCTACATTGCCCTCAATGTACTAAAGTAAAAGTATAGAATTAAACATGGAGTATAGGATCTACGAAAATTCTAATTTAAAATGCAAAAGCCATTAAATTAAGTAAAAGGGGAGAAGAAAACAAATCTGTTGTCTCCCTATTGGGTTGCCTCCCAACAAGCGCTTGTTTTACGTCGTTAGCTTTGGACGTGATGCATCATTTTGTTTTTGAAATGGCCGGTTCATGGAGTTGCATCTCCTCCACGGTGTGCTCCGCAAATGCCTCAAAATATGGCTTCAAGCGATGGCCATTTACTTTGAACTCACTACCTTTGTCGATAGATCGAATGAGAACTGCTCCATGAGGTAGAACTTGAGAAACTATGAATGGCCCCATCCATCGAGAGCGAAGCTTTCCCGGAAAGAGCTTAAGTCTTGAATTGAAAAGCAATACTTTCTGCCCAGGTTCAAAACTCTTCCCGCGAATCATCTGATCGTGGATCTTTTTCGTCTTCTCTTTGTAAATCCACGCATTGTCGAAAGCATCATTTCTGATTTCTTCTAGTTCACATAGTTGTAGCTTCCGATGCAAGCCTGCGGCATCTCGATCGATGTTGAATTTCTTCACAGCCCACCATGCCTTGTGCTCCAATTCAACCGAAAGATGGCACGTCTTCCCATAAATTAATCGGAAAGGTGACATACCAATGGGGGTCTTGTAGGCAGTCCTGTAATCCCACAATGCATCGTCTAAGCATTGACTCCAATCTTTCCGGTTTGGGCGAACGGTTCGCTCCAAAATCTTCTTGATTTCACGGTTGGAAACTTCAGCCATTCCATTGGTTTGAGGGTGGTATGGTGTGGAAACCTTGTGTTTTACGCCATACTTCCTCATTAGTGCTTCCACCGTGCGGTTGCAAAAGTGACTTCCTCCATCGCTGATTAGAACGCGTGGCATTCCAAATCTACTGAAAATGTTAGTTCGTAGGAAATCTGCAACAACTCGCGAATCATTAGTACGGGTGGCCTTTGCCTCCACCCATTTAGAAACATAATCTACTGCGAGTAAGATATAAGTAAAACCATTGGAGGGAGGAAATGGTCCCATGAAATCAATACCCCAAACATCAAAAATTTCAACATTAAATATGTAGTGCTGTGGCATTTGATCTCTAGGGCCTAAATTACCGAATCTCTGGCACTTATCACATGCAGCACAATATGCATGAGCATCGCGAAATAAACTAGGCCAAAAGAAACCGCAATCTAAAATCTTAAGGGCTGTCCTCCTAGAACCAAAGTGTCCCCCACATGCTTCATTGTGACAAAAGTCTAAAATAGGCTTAAACTCACTATCCGGGATACATCTCCTAATTACTAAATCGGAGCATTGTTTCCATAAATAAGGCTCATCCCAGATAAAGGTTCTAGCATTATGCTTAAGTTTGTCACGTTGAAATTTATGCATGATAGATGGAAACTCACCGGTAACTAAGTAATTTACGATATCTGCATACCAAGGAGTTTCCGAAGTAGTTACCTCAATTCCGAAGAGTTTTTCATCTGGAAAAGTTTCTTCAATCTCGACAGGCTCATGGTCACCTATTAAACGTGATAGGTGGTCAGCGACGACGTTTTCTACTCCCTTCTTGTCCTTGATTTCGATGTTGAATTCTTGGAGTAGAAGTATCCATCTGATAAGTCGTGGTTTTGCGTCCTTCTTGAGCATTAGATACTTCAAAGCTGCATGATCGGTAAACACAGTTACTTTAGTTTGAAGTAAATAAGATCGAAATTTATCTAAAGCAAAAACCACGGCAAGAAACTCCTTCTCGGTGGTAGTATAATTTCTTTGCGCTTCATCAAGCGTCCGAGAGGCGTAATAGATTACGCAAGGCTTCTTGTCCTTCCGCTGACCCAAGACGGCTCCTACGGCATAATCCGAGGCGTCGCACATGAGTTCAAATGGCAGAGTCCAATCAGGGCTGCACAAAATAGGAGCGCTCGTGAGAAGCTCCTTCAACTTGTTGAAGGCAGCGTTGCATTCTTCATCAAAGACGAACGGGGTCTCCTTTTGCAGCAATTTACACAACGGGCGCGAGATGTGGGAAAAGTCTTTGGTAAACCTACGATAAAATCCTGCGTGTCCAAGAAATGAACGAATCTCTCTAACCGAAGTTGGAGAGGGTAAGTGACGCACAAGATCTACTTTAGATTTATCAACTTCTAACCCTTTTTCCGAAATAATATGACCTAACACTATCCCTTGCGTAACCATGAAATGGCACTTCTCCCAATTAAGCACCAAGTTCGTTTCAACGCATCTTTGTAAAATTGTTTCTAAATTGTTTAAGCATGCATCAAAATCACTCCCAAATACACTAAAGTCGTCCATGAATACTTCAATAATTTTTTCAATGTATTCGGAGAAAATTGAGAGCATGCAACGTTGAAATGTACCTGGTGCATTACACAGTCCAAATGGCATGCGGCGATAGGCAAACGTTCCGAAAGGGCACGTGAACGTTGTCTTTTCTTGATCCTCCTCCGCAATGCTAATTTGGTTGTAGCCGGAATATCCGTCGAGAAAACAATAAAATGCATGGCCGGCTAATCTTTCCAGCATTTGGTCGATGAATGGTAAGGGAAAATGATCCTTGCGGGTTGCAGCGTTTAGCTTCCGGTAATCAATGCACACTCGGTGTCCAGTGATCGTCCGTTGTGGCACAAGTTCATTTTCCAGATTCTCGACGACGGTAATTCCCGATTTCTTAGGTACTACCTGCACTGGGGAAACCCAACGGCTATCAG
Source organism: Geum urbanum (assembly GCA_946800695.1). Lineage (NCBI taxonomy): Eukaryota > Viridiplantae > Streptophyta > Magnoliopsida > Rosales > Rosaceae > Geum > Geum urbanum. The sequence goes on along the minus strand of OX327017.1, from coordinate 11,954,023 downwards.
AAATAGGGTAAATAACTCCACAGTCCATGAGTTTAATTACCTCCTTTTTTACCACCTCCATCATCGGAGGGTGGAGCCGACGTTGCGCTTCCCGCGTAGGCTTGGTGCCTTCTTCAAGGAAAATCCTATGCACACATGTTGCTGGATTTATTCCCTTGATGTCCGCAAGTGTCCAGCCTATTGCGGGTTTGTATCGTTTGAGCACACTTACGAGCTTCTCCTCCTGTTCCACTTCTAGCGCGGACGAAATAATGACAGGTAAAGTTTCATTCTCGCCCAAGTACGCATACTTCAGATGGTCCGGTAGTAGCTTGAGTTCTAAAACTGGAGCTTCTACGATGGAAGGAACCATTTTATTAGTACCAAAAGTAATTGGTAAAGGAGGAGAAAAGCTTACTTTTCGTGGTGCCGCATTTAGGGCCATGGCCATGTCTTGAATACGAGGTTCAAGCTCTAGTAAGGCTTCGAGAAGGCCGTCATGCCCAAGTTGAATGGCCATGTCGAGTTCATCCTCATTGATGGTGTCGAGGTAGCCTTGTGCTAAGGTATCCACGGGATCGTATGTCGAAATGGCAGCTATATAGCCTTGAAACTTCATCCCGTCCAGGATGTTGAACTCGATTCTTTCTCCATCAATCTCCATGGAGAAAGTGCCTTGAAACACATCAATCTTCGTTCTCGCAGTCCGCATGAAAGGTCGCCCAAGTAGTAGCGGCGTGGTGTTCAGTGGACTCTCTTCCATGTCAACTATATAGAAATCGGCAGGGAATATCAAGTTGTTGACTTGCACGAGAACGTCTTCTACGTATCCCCTCGGATACTTGTGTGTGCGATCGGCTAATTGGATGACAACACCATCTTGCTTGAGATCTCCAAGCTCCATCGATTCGAATAGATAGTAAGGCATGACGTTGATGGAAGCTCCGAGATCAAGCATCACGTCTTGGAAGTGGGTGTCACCGATTACGCAAGGAACTGCAAAGCTCCCTGGGTCCTTCAGTTTTGGGGGTAGCCGACGCTGCAAAACCGCCGAAACGGTTGCGTTCACCTTCACAACCTCCTTCTCTCGAGTTTGCCTCCTCTGTGTGCATAATTCTTTGAGAAACTTCGCGTACATCGGCACCTGTTTTATGCACTCGATCAAGGGCAAATTCACTTGCACCTTTCGGAAGATGTCCAAAATATCTTCATATTGGGCGTCCTTCTTCTTCGATTTTGATAATCTGCTAGGGAAAGGTGCAACAGCAAACGGAGAATTAGTAATAACCGTATTTGAAGGAATATGGTTTTTACCTTTGATTGGGGTAGGTTGTGGAGGTGATTGTGCCTTGGTGACATTAGGCGTCACCTTCTGTTTCTCGGCCTCTTGAATTGCCGGATCGATCTCATCTTCTTCTTCGTTGGTGATGTCCTCGATGGTGACTTCATCAAGATGAGATCGCTTGGTCTTTGGTTCCTCAAGTATCTTCCCACTCCTTGTGACTATAGCATTCACGTTTCTTTGATTTGGAGTGGTTTGAGGTGGAAGCCGACCGGTTTCCTTGATTTGGCCCATGAAATCAACAAGCTGGCCAAGCTGCTTCTTCACTTCGGTGATGTCGCGGCCATGTGAGTCAAGTGTCTCCTTTGTCTTCGATTGTCCGTCGAGGAGAACTTGAGTGGAGGCCGAAAGTTTCGACAACATCTTGTCGTAATCCGGGTTGGTGAAGGATTGCGAAGATGAACCCTGCTGCATCGGTGGCCTTGGTTGAAATGGAGGGCGTTGGTAGCTTTGTTGAGGTGCTGGAGGGTTCAAAGTTCCCTCGTTGCTGCTCCATCTAAAACCCGGATGATCACGGTTAACATAGTTGTTATAATTGTTATACCGTTGTCCTCCCTGATATCCGCCGATGGCGTTAGCGTGCTCCGGCTCGCTTGCTTGTTCCGGCACTTGAGGGCACTGGTCATTGTGGTGACCTTGTGTTTGACATATGCCACAAACAGGCCGTTGAGTTGCCTTCGCTCTTGTCGTCTCGAGTTCTAAAACCTTCTCTAGCATATGAGCTAGTTTGTCGTACTTTTCGTCCGCGTCGGTTGTAGAACTCGCTTCACCGACTGCTCGTCTGTTGGACATTCCATATTGTGCATCATTATTGGCCCGATTCTCAAGGAGAGTTCTGGCTTCGATTTCGGTTAAGTCCATGAATGCACCTGTAGCTGCTGCATCTAGCAATTCCCTATCGATCGGCTTGAGACCATCGTAAAAGTAATTCATGAGATTAGTCTCGGAAAATCCATGCGATGGGCAAGTGGCACACAAAACTTTGAATCGGTCGTAATATTGGCCGAAGGTCTCGTCCGGTTTCTGTGTGATGCCAGTGATTTGCTTCTCAAGACGGTGATCTTTGAGGCCGGGAAGTACTTTGCTAGGAACATGTCCGCAAGTTGCTTCCATGAGGTAATATGGTTCGGCGGTAGTTCCATAAGCCAAGACTCGGCCCTGTCGACTAGGGTGAATGGGAATGCTTTTAGTTTGAAGAGCTCCGTATCAGCATCGGATGGCTTCATGCTGTTACAAACAAATTGGAATTGTTTGAGATGCTTGTTCGGATCTTCATTGGAAAGTCCATGAAAAATGGGTAGTCGGTGGAGGAAGCCACTCTTTAGCTCGATATCCTTCATGTTTTCCTCCGGTTGTGGAAAAGCAATGCTCGAAGGCCCGCTGCTCCATTCTGTTGAGCAGGTGCGCTGACGAAGAGATTGTCCTGCATTGGCCATGTTGATTTCTTTTGCTTCTGCTTCTGAATTGTGGTCGGTTGATGAGGCTAAAGTATGGTCGGTTGATGAATGTGAAAACTCGGAACCTTCCTCGATGATGGGATGATCCAGGATGTCTGTTTGAGCTTTAAGTCTCGCTATTCTCTCTGCGATCTCCTCAAAGTTTGTTCTAGATGGTCCAGGATTCTGATCGGACATTCATTAGCCTGAGCATCCACCAAAGACCAAGTGTTAGTATCAACAAATTTGAGATGAATATAGGAATACTAACCAAAATCGTAAGACATATTTAGAAAACAAAGCAATAACAAATAGTAAAACTATCAAAGCATACTATAAATACTCACAAATACTTAAAAACTACTAATAACACACAAAAGTTATAATACTTAAGACACTAAATGTAATTTACTAAGTAATGCAAATGATTTAATCAATTTTATGGGCTATGCAAAAGAATGTAATAAACTAAGACACATGTTTTCTGCAAATTAAAACTATATAATGCTAAACCCAAGAATTTAGTTAGAACATATATAAACAAAGTTCAAATACAAGCAAACAATAATTCACATCGAATTTATGCATCACACATTTTTTTTCAATAAAATGCATTAAACAACAATCCTACGTGAAAGATGGAGTGCATGCATAAGAGAAAACGTTAGAACCTGCAGAAAACACACGAGTTACGTGCTAAAAAAAATGAATGCAAGGAATGACCTCTTCTTCGATCTTATGTCCCTAACTTCACTTAGGTTAGGGTACTCGGTAGTGAAATCCGAGTATCATAAAGCCTAAAAAGAGGTTATGTAAGCTAAGTAACGTTTGTTAGTCCTTTACAGTTTTTAATGCACAAACAAACACAAAAATTTGACTAAGTTTTATTTATTTCCTTTGGCCCCGATGGTACGTGGTGCAGAGGCTCTCGACTGTGCAATGGGTCTCGTTCATCCGAAGATGAATTCTGATTCCAGGAGGTCTAAGCATGCATAATCCGATATACCATCTATTTAAAGGTTTATGTCGTATTTATTGGGTTCGTATATTTATCCGTATTCGTATGTACTTATGATTTACAGAGAGTACGCGAAATGATCATTCGGTAAATTTCTTGGACGTGCGGCCCGCGCGAAAATATATACCGACTACAATTCAGCTTAGTTACGTTTAGAAATGGTTAGTAGGAATAGAGATAACGCGAGAGGTAAGGACTAATATTTAGAACAACCCGAGGCTTACTCGTAAGAGTATATACTCCAATGTTGTTCCTAGAGACACCCCGAGGCTAACCAGTTACGGTATATACTCCAATGGTGTTCTATTGCTTAGATCCGAAACCCGGCACCAATCATAAACCCACTCACCATATCCAACAATCAGCCAAATTTGTGAGATAGTATATTGATACGCGCAAAACATGCATTTAACGTTAACACAAAGTAGACCCTAAAAACACCGATTACGCGCATTGCAATTTAAACCCTTCTTTTGTCATTTATAATATTGGCGAGTAGGGATCGTTCTTTATCCGGGGAATTAAGGGCGCATGCATGGTTTCGTTAATAAGCGGAAATGTAAATATTTGGGGGGATTGGAAGTTGGTTATTTAATCTACGAAATTAAAGTACATAACATGCAAACACAACTAAAACTCTTAGGTATCTAACATGTTTTACTCATAGACAAGTTTCAACAATCAAGAAACTTAAAGTCTAATTATGCTTGCTAAAAATAAGAAGTTACACTACTAATTACATGTGATCAACTCATCTTATTAACCTACCCTTTTCATGCATCAAACCTTTTTGTAACTTGCGAAATTCATAACTTCTAACTAAATACACATGCGTGATAATTGTGTAGGAATGCAACTTAGCGTATAAACATCCTAAACAACTTACGATCATCGAAACATGCAAAAGAGAGGGACTTAGCGTATTTTCTAATACATGCATTCGAAGCTTTAAGATTGTATCAAACATGCATAAAAAGCTATAAATCACAAACACATGCATATTACAAATCGGTTTAGGCACATGAAACACAAATCTAAACTTGTTATTCATTTGATACACAAATCTAAACTTTCTAAACTTGTTATTCCAATACATCAAAAGATTCAAATACAAAGCTAAAGAAATGAGAGTGAAGATCATGGTTACACTTTTTGTCTTGAGTGCTTGATGAACTACGGTGGAGATGGACTTCCTTCACAAGGGACTTAGCGTATTGTGTTGGATGGAGGAGGCTTGATAGCTTCGGCTTGGAAGGAGTAACCTTGCTTGCTTCGGCTTGGAATGGTAAAGGATGTGCTTCGGCTTTGTAATGAACTTTGGAGTGTTTATGGTGGAAGAGTATTTGTGTAGAGCTTTGGCTTGTAAAATGAGAGATGTCTTGAATGGTTCAGCCTCCCTTGGTATTTATAGGCAAGGATGTTTGCCTTCTCTCTTCCACCTTGCCTCCTTCCATTAAATGCAAGCAATGATCAATATGGCAAGTCACCATGCAAGTCACCATGTGTGATCATCATTTACAAGCCCAAAGCAAGAGTCACCATGGCAAGTCATCTTTTCATTTAATGCAAGCAAGAGTCACCAAGGTGAGTCACCTTTTGTGATGATCATTTATTAACCCTAAGCAAGAGTCACCATTTGTGATGATTAGCTTGATAAGCTTGACTTTTCAACTTCCCCAAAGGGCATCCTTAACGAAATGAATGAGTTTGGGCTGGTTAATGGGCCGAAATAAACTTTGAGAAATCGGCCCATAATTTGCTTTTTGGGCCGGCCCATTTTCGGAGGTCCAAAATCGCAAAAATCGCAAAATCGCCAAAATTCCTCCGAATTGCGTCGTTATTAATCTCCACCGTAAATATCTTCAAAATAACAAATTAAATAAGGAAAACATAAAAACTAAGATAATAACATTGCTAAACGTAAAGGAAATGCGTTAAGAAACGAGCATAAAATGCGTATATCAAATTCCCCTACACTTAGACTTTGCTAGTCCCTTAGCAAACACTAAGTTAAACTAAGACTCTCTAAGAATTTAAAACAAAAGAAAGAACAACTAAGCCCTTAGCTAAAATTTGTCTCAGAATTTGCATAAGTATATGGCGATGGCTCACATGAATTTCAACGTGTATGCTCAACGAATTCAAGAGATAATTGCGATATAATTTATGTAATGAACAAGTAAGACATAGAGAAAACAATGGTTATGTTATAGCTGTGCATGCTTTGAATAAAGGTTTAATCAACTCACAAGGATGCACTCATCATATTTTTCACTCATGAAAATGGTTCACTTAAAGTGTATATGAATTGAAATGAAAACCACATGAATAAAGTTTGATTACTTGCACAAATGAACCAAAACCATAAGCTTACTCATGCAACTTACTCTACTAATTGAAAGCTACTCATTTTAAGGATCATAAAGGACTTTTAGTGAGGTTGTAATGGGGTTAAGGCTAAGGCATTCGAAATTTAGATATGTGGTGATAAAAACGTTCCAACGACTTAGTCTAGCACCATATTAGTCCTCCATCTCCATTTGTATGTTACCATGTATACTTCAAGCTAATCTACCCTTTGAGCTTTTCGGACAGGACAAAGGCCATATTTTGTTCTATTTTTGGGCCTTCAATTTATCGTAATCTCCAAATCCGCAAATAAGGGGGACGTTAATCCAATTGGTTTCTACTTTAGAACACAACATATTGCCATGAGAGATACTAATTTTTTTTTCTTTTCATTCTCTCAAATATTATTTTTTCTTTTCTTTTTGGCAATCTCATACTTTTTAAGTTTATTTGGACAAGTCTTTCCCCTTACTCACATTAACTCTTTCAATCTTTCCTACCAAACCATAATCTTATGTGCTAGTTTCGAAAAATTCTCACCAAGTTTCCGGAACAAAGGTAAGGATATTCTATACTAGGGTAAGTGTTTAGGTATATATGGTGATAAAAGAAAAGCTTAACGTGGGCTCAATTGGTTTATCTAGGGGTGTCGCAACTTGTGCGTACAAATGGGATACATGGATATATGGCAATGTGGTGGAAAATCCTAAATGCCTTTAATCATTTCCAAAATCAAAGTATGTATCAACTTAAAAGCTCTGCAAATTGACATGAGTAAGTTCTAGTATTCTCTAGTTCATTAAAATCTATGGCAAGCAATCAAATGAGGCATATATAAGCTAGTAGCAACGAAATGGATGTATATTCACTCGAATAAAGAACAGATAGCTCAAAAGCTCACATAGGGTTCATATGATTAAAAACTTATTCAAGCATGCGATTTCTGTACCATGTTTTTGCAATTCATATCTACTACATGTTAAAAACATATAGAATATCTCAATTAGCACAAGAATTCGATGCATGTGATTCATACGCCATATGTGTTCGTATCGGTCCATTTTTCATCATCGACTAGTTAAGGGCATCCTAAAGACTTTGAAAAACACTAATTTAGACACAATTAAATTGTAAACCCTTCCCCCACACTTAAACTCTACATTGCCCTCAATGTACTAAAGTAGAAGTATAGAATTAAACATGGAGTATAGGATCTACGAAAATTCTAATTTAAAATGCAAAAGCCATTAAATTAATTAAAAGGGGAGAAGAAATCAAATCTGTTGTCTCCCTATTGGGTTGCCTCCCAATGAGCGCTCGCTTTACGTCGTTAGCTTTGGACGTGATGCATCATTTTGTTTTTGAAATGGCCGGTTCTTGGAGTTGCATCTCCTCCACGGTGTGCTCCGCAAATGCCTCAAAATAGGGCTTCAAGCGATGGCCATTTACTTTGAACTCACTACCTTTGTCGATAGATCGAATGAGAACTGCTCCATGAGGTAGAACTTGAGAAACTACGAATGGCCCCATCCATCGAGAGCGAAGCTTTCCCGGAAAGAGCTTGAGTCTTGAATTGAAAAGCAATACTTTCTGCCCAGGTTCAAAACTCTTCCCGCGAATCATCTGATCGTGGATCTTTTTCGTCTTCTCTTTGTAAATCCACGCATTGTCGAAAGCATCATTTCTGATTTCTTCTAGTTCACATAGTTGTAGCTTCCGATGCAAGCCTGCGGCATCTCGATCGATGTTGAATTTCTTCACGGCCCACCATGCCTTGTGCTCCAATTCAACCGGAAGATGGCACGTCTTCCCATAAATTAATCGGAAAGGGGACATACCAATGGGGGTCTTGTAGGCAGTCCTGTAAGCCCACAATGCATCGTCTAAGCATTGACTCCAATCTTTCCGGTTTGGGCGGACGGTTCGCTCCAAAATCTTCTTGATTTCACGGTTGGAAACTTCAGCCATTCCATTGGTTTGAGGGTGGTATGGTGTGGAAACCTTGTGTTTTACGCCATACTTCCTCATGAGTGCTTCCACCGTGCGGTTGCAAAAGTGACTTCCTCCATCGCTGATTAAAACGCGTGGCATTCCAAATCTACTGAAAATGTTAGTTCGTAGGAAATCTGCAACAACTCGCGAATCATTAGTACGGGTGGCCTTTGCCTCCACCCATTTAGAAACATAATCTACTGCGAGTAAGATATAAGTAAAACCATTGGAGGGAGGAAATGGTCCCATAAAATCAATACCCCACACATCAAAAATTTCGACATTAAATATGTAGTGTTGTGGCATTTGATCTCTAGGCCCTAAATTACCGAATCTCTGGCACTTATCACATGCAGCACAATATGCATGAGCATCGCGAAATAAACTAGGCCAAAAGAAACCGCAATCTAAAATCTTAAGGGCTGTCCTCCTAGAACCAAAGTCTCCCCCACATGCTTCATTGTGACAAAAGTCTAGAATGGGCTTAAACTCACTATCCGGGATACATCTCCTAATTACTAAATCGGAGCATTGTTTCCATAAATAAGGCTCATCCCAGATAAAGGTTCTAGCATTATGCTTAAGTTTGTCACGTTGAAATTTATGCATGGTAGACGGAAACTCACCGGTAACTAAGTAATTTACGATATCTGCATACCATGGAGTTTCCGAAATAGTTACCTCAATTCCGAAGAGTTTTTCATCCGGAAAAGTTTCTTCAATCTCGACAGGCTCATGGTCACCTATCAAACGCGATAGGTGGTCAGCGACGACGTTTTCTACTCCCTTCTTATCCTTGATTTCGATGTTGAATTCTTGGAGTAGAAGTATCCATCTTATAAGCCGTGGTTTTGCATCCTTTTTGAGCATTAGATACTTCAAAGCTGCATGATCGGTAAACACAGTTACTTTAGTTTGAAGTAAATAAGATCGAAATTTATCTAAAGCAAAAACCACGGCAAGAAACTCCTTCTCGGTGGTAGTATAATTTCTTTGCGCTTCATCAAGCGTCCGAGAGGCGTAATAGATTACGCAAGGCTTCTTGTCCTTCCGCTGACCCAAGACGGCTCCTACGGCATAATCCGAGGCGTCGCACATGAGTTCAAATGGCAGAGACCAATCAGGGCTGCATAAAATAGGAGCGCTCGTGAGAAGCTCCTTCAACTTGTTGAAGGCAGCGTTGCATTCTTCATCAAAGATGAACGGGGTCTCCTTTTGCAGCAGTTTACACAAAGGGCGCGAGATGTGGGAAAAGTCTTTGATAAACCTACGATAAAATCCTGCGTGTCCAAGAAATGAACGAATCTCTCTAACCGAAGTTGGAGAGGGTAAGTGACGCACAAGATCTACTTTAGATTTATCAACTTCTAACCCTTTTTCCGAAATAATATGACCTAACACTATCCCTTGCGTAACCATAAAATGGCACTTCTCCCAATTAAGCACCAAGTTCGTTTCAACGCATCTTTGTAAAATTGTTTCTAAATTGTTTAAGCATGCATCAAAATCACTCCCAAATACACTAAAGTCGTCCATGAATACTTCAATAATTTTTTCAATGTACTCGGAGAAAATTGAGAGCATGCAACGTTGAAATGTACCTGGTGCGTTACACAGTCCAAATGGCATGCGGCGATAGGCAAACGTTCCGAACGGGCACGTGAACGTTGTCTTTTCTTGATCCTCCTCCGCAATGCTAATTTGGTTGTAGCCGGAGTATCCGTCCAGAAAACAATAAAATGCATGGCCGGCTAATCTTTCCAGCATTTGGTCGATGAATGGTAAGGGAAAATGATCCTTGCGGGTTGCGGCGTTGAGCTTCCGGTAATCAATGCACACTCGGTGTCCAGTGATCGTCCGTTGTGGCACAAGTTCATTTTCCAGATTCTCGACGACGGTAATTCCCGATTTCTTAGGTACTACCTGCACTGGGGAAACCCAACGGCTATCAGAAATAGGGTAAATAACTCCACAGTCCATGAGTTTAATTACCTCCTTTTTTACCACCTCCATCATCGGAGGGTGGAGCCGACGCTGTGCTTCCCGCGTAGGCTTGGTGCCTTCTTCAAGGAAAATCCTATGCACACAGGTTGCTGGATTTATTCCCTTAATGTCCGCGAGTGTCCAGCCTATTGCGGGTTTGTACCGTTTGAGCACACTCACGAGCTTCTCCTCCTGCTCCTCTTCTAGCGCGGACGAAATAATGACGGGTAAAGTGTCATTTTCGCCCAAGTACGCATACTTCAGATGGTCCGGTAGTAGCTTGAGTTCTAAAACTGGAGCTTCTACGATGGAAGGAACCATTTTATTAGTACCAAAAGTAATTGGTAAAGGAGGAGAAAAGCTTACTTTTCGTGGTGCGGCATTTAGGGCCATGGCCATGTCTTGAATACGAGGTTCAAGCTCTAGTAAAGCCTCGAGAAGGCCGTCATGCCCAAGTTGAATGGCCATGTCGAGTTCATCCTCATTGATGGTGTCGAGGTAGCCTTGTGCTAAGGTATCCACGGGATCGTATGTCGAAATGGCAGCTACGCTCGACATTGGAAACTTCATCCCGTCCAGGATGTTGAACTCGATTCTTTCTCCATCAATCTCCATGGAGAAAGTGCCTTGAAACACATCTATCTTCGTTCTCGCAGTCCGCATGAAAGGTCGCCCAAGCAGTAGTGGCGTGGTGTTTAGTGGACTCTCTTCCATGTCAACTATATAGAAATCGGCTGGGAATATCAAGTTGTTGACTTGCACGAGAACGTCTTCTACGTATCCCCTCGGATACTTGTGGGTGCGATCGGCTAATTGGATGACAACACCATCTTGCTTGAGATCTCCAAGCTCCATCGATTCGAATAGATAGTAAGGCATGACGTTGATGGAAGCTCCGAGATCAAGCATCACGTCTTGGAAGTGGGTGTCACCGATTACGCAAGGAACTGCAAAGCTCCCTGGGTCCTTCAGTTTTGGGGGTAGCCGACGCTGCAAAACCGCCGAAACGGTTGCGTTCACCTTCACAACCTCCTTCTCTCGAGTTTGCCTCCTTTGTGTGCATAATTCTTTCAGAAACTTCGCGTATATCGGCACTTGTTTTATGCACTCGATCAAGGGCAAATTCACTTGCACCTTTCGGAAGATGTCCAGGATATCTTCATATTGGGCATCCTTCTTCTTTGATTTTGATAATCTGCTAGGGAAAGGTGCAACAGCAAACGGAGAATTAGTAATAACCGTATTTGAAGGAATATGGTTTTTACCTTTGATTGGGGTAGGTTGTGGAGGTGATTGTGCCTTGGTGACAATAGGCGTCACCTTCTGTTTCTCGGCCTCTTGAGTAGCCGGATCGATCTCATCTTCTTCTTCGTTGGTGATGTCCTCAATGGTGACTTCATCAAGATGAGATCGCTTGGTCTTTGGCTCTTCAAGTGTCTTCCCACTCCTTGTGACTATAGCATTCACGTTTCTTTGATTTGGAGTTGTTTGAGGTGGAAGCCGACCGGTTTCCTTGATTTGGCCCATGAAATCAACAAGTTGGCCAAGCTGCTTCTTCACTTCGGTGATGTCGCGGCCATGTGAGTCAAGTGTCTCCTTTGTCTTCGATTGTCCGTCGAGGAGAACTTGTGTTGAGGCCGAAAGTTGCGACAACATCTTCTCGTAATCCGGGTTGGTGAAGGATTGCGAAGACGAACCCTGCTGCATCGGTGGTCGTGGTTGAAATGGAGGGCGTTGGTAGCTTTGTTGAGGTTGAGATGCTGGAGGGTTTAAAGTTCCCTCGTTGCTGCTCCATCTAAAACCTGGATGATCACGGTTGACATAGTTGTTGTAGTTGTTATACCTTTGTCCTCCCTGATATCCGCCGATGGCGTTAGCGTGCTCCGGCTCGCTTGCCTGCTCCTGCGCTTGAGGGCATTGGTCATTGTGGTGACCGTGTATTTGACATATGCCGCAAACAGGCCGTTGAGTTGCCTTCGCTCTTGTCGTCTCGAGTTCTAAAACCTTCTCTAGCATATGAGCTAGTTTGTCGTACTTTTCGTCCGCGTCGGTTGTAGAACTCGCTTCACCGACTGCTCGTCTGTTGGACATTCCATATTGTGCATCATTATTGGCCCGATTCTCTAGAAGAGCTCTAGCTTCGGTTTCGGTTAAGTCCATGAATGCACCGGTGGCTGCTGCATCCAGCAATTCCCTATCGATCGGCTTGAGACCATCGTAAAAGTAATTCATGAGATTGGTCTCGGAAAATCCATGCGATGGGCAAGTGGCACACAAAACTTTGAATCGGTCGTAGTATTGGCCGAAGGTCTCGTCCGGTTTCTGTGTGATGCCAGTGATTTGCTTTCTCAAGACGGTGATCTTTGAGGCCGGGAAGTACTTCGCTAGGAACATGTCCGCAAGTTGCTTCCATGAAGTGATATGGTTCGGCGGTAGTTCCATAAGCCAAGACTCGGCCCTGTCGACTAGGGTGAATGGGAATGCCTTCAGTTTGACGAGCTCCGTATCAGCATCGGATGGCTTCATGCTGTTACAAACAAATTGGAATTGTTTGAGATGCTTGTTCGGATCTTCATTGGAAAGTCCATGAAAAATGGGTAGTCGGTGGAGGAAGCCACTCTTCAGCTCGATATCCTTCATGTTTTCCTCCGGTTGTGGAAAAGCAATGCTCGAAGGCCCGCTGCTCCATTCTGTTGAGCAGGTGCGCTGACGAAGAGATTGTCCTGCATTGGCCATGTTGATTTCTTGTGCTTCTGCTTCTGAATTGTGGTCGGTTGATGAGGCTAAAGTATGGTCGGTTGATGAATGTGAAGACTCGGAACCTTCCTCGATGATGGGATGATCCAGGATGTCTGTTTGAGCTTTAAGTCTCGCTATTCTCTCTGCGATTTCCTCAAACTTTGTTCTAGATGGTCCAGGATTCTGATCGGACATTCATTAGCCTGAGCATCCACCAAAGACCAAGTGTTAGTATCAACAAAGAATTTGAGATGAATATAGGAATACTAACCAAAATTGTAAGACATATTTAGAAAACAAAGCAATAACAAATAATAAAACTATCAAAGTATACTATAAATACTCACAAATACTTAAAAACTACTAAAACACACAAAATTTATAATAGTTAAGACACTAGGTGTAATTTACTAAGTAATGCAAATGAATTAATCAATTTTAGGGCTATGCAAAAGAATGTAATAAACATAAAACATACGTTTTCTGCAAATTAACACTATATAATGCTAAACCCAAGAATTTAGTTAGAACGTATATAAACAAAGTTCAAATACAAGCAAACAATAATTCACATCGAATTTATGCACCACACGCATTTTTTTCTTCAATAAAATGCATTAAACAACAATCCTACGTGAAAGATGGAGTGTATGCATAAGAGAAAACGTTAGAACCTGCAGAAAACACACGAGTTACGTGCTAAAAAAATGAATGCAAAGAATGACCTCTTCTTCGATCTTATGTCCCTAACTTCACTTAGGTTAGGGTACTCGGTAGTGAAATCCGCGTATCATAAAGCCTAAAAAGAGGTTATGCAAGCTAAGTAACGGTTGTTAGTCCTTTACAGTTTTTAATGCACATATAAACACAAAAATTTGACTAAGTTTTATTTATTTCCTTTGGCCCCGATGGTACGTGGTGCAGAGGCTCTCGACTGTGCAATGGGTCTCGTTCATCCGAAGATGAAGTCTGATTCCAGGAGGTCTAAGCATGCATAATCCGATATACCATCTATTTAAAGGATTATGTCGTATTAAGTTCATGTATTTATCCGTATTCATATGCACTTATGATTTACAGAGAGTACGCGAAATGATCATTTGGTAAATTTCTTAGACGTGCGGCCCGCGCGAAAATATATACCGACTACAATTCAGCTTAGTTACGTTTAGAAATGGTTAGTAGGAATAGAGATAACGCGAGAGGTAAGGACTAATATTTAGAACAACCCGAGGCTTACTCGTAAGAGTATATACTCCAATGTTGTTCCTAGAGACACCCCGAGGCTAACCAGTTACGGTATATACTCCAATGGTGTTCTATTGCTTAGATCCGAAACCCGGCACCAATCATAAACCCATTCACCATATCCAACAATCAGCCAAATTTGTGAGATAGTATATAATCTCAAGTTCTTAGTAAACTCCGCCCACAACCTCGTGCCCATAACTTCACTTAGGTTATGGCGTGTGGTGATAAAATCCACACATCACGAGGGGTTAAGGAGATAAACCAGAAAAAGAGGCACCACCTATTCCAAAGAACGAAACCTTATAACCAATACTCGTGCTCAATGTAAATCAATTTAAGTACGTCTACGTTTTGATTGCGCCTATGATTTAAAAGGAATACACGACTTAGTTATTGAATAAATCTCTTGTCCGTGCGGCCCGCGCGAAAATGTATACCAACTATCGTTAATCCTCGTAATTGTTGGAAATGACCAGTTGGGATAGATGTAACGCGAGAGGTGAGAACTAATTTCTGGGAACAACCTGAGGCTAACTCGTAAGAGTATATACTCCATTGTTGTTCTTAGAAACACCCCGAGGCTTACTCGTAAGAGTATATACTCCAATGGTGTTCTGTTTTCTTAGTTCAAAACCCGTCACCATTCATAACCCTTCTAGACATCATAACCAACTCTTACTCGAATTCACAAGATAGTATACAATCTCAAGTGTTTGTAAACTCCGCCCACAACCTCGTGCCCATAACTTCACTTAGGTTATGGCGTGTGGTGATGAAATCCACACTTCACGAAGGGTTAAGGAGATAGACAAACAAAAGAGGCACCACCTATTCCATAGAGATTTATTTAATAACTAAGTACTAGTACTCAAATTAAATCAAAGACTATCCTTTAACATGAAAATAAATTATGCAAGTGTAAAAAAAAAAACTAAGTATCAATAAATTCGTCTAAGTAAAAGTATGCATTGTAAACATGTATGTAAATTTCTTTAAGTATAAACAAGAATGAACAAGTATGTACTTCGAAAATTTAGACATGCTTTTAATCACAAATGTACAACGAAATCATACAAAAACATTCTAACTCCCCGGCAACGGCGCCAAAAATTGATACGCGCAAAACATGCATTTAACGTTAACAAAAAGTAGACCCTAAAAACACCGATTACGCGCATTGCAATTTAAACCCTTCTTTTGTCATTTATAATATTGGCGAGTAGGGATCGTTCTTTATCCGGGGAATTAAGGGCGCATGCATGGTTTCGTTAATAAGCGGAAATGTAAATATTTGGGGGGATTGGAAGTTGGTTATTTAATCTACGAAATTAAAGTACATAACATGCAAACACAACTAAAACTCTTAGGTATCTAACATGTTTTACTCATAGACAAGTTTCAACAATCAAGAAACTTAAAGTCTAATTATGCTTGCTAAAAATAAGAAGTTACACTACTAATTACATGTGATCAACTCATCTTATTAACCTACCCTTTTCATGCATCAAACCTTTTTGTAACTTGCGAAATTCATAACTTCTAACTAAATACACATGCGTGATAATTGTGTAGGAATGCAACTTAGCGTATAAACATCCTAAACAACTTACGATCATCGAAACATGCAAAAGAGAGGGACTTAGCGTATTTTCTAATACATGCATTCGAAGCTTTAAGATTGTATCAAACATGCATAAAAAGCTATAAATCACAAACACATGCATATTACAAATCGGTTTAGGCACATGAAACACAAATCTAAACTTGTTATTCATTTGATACACAAATCTAAACTTTCTAAACTTGTTATTCCAATACATCAAAAGATTCAAATACAAAGCTAAAGAAATGAGAGTGAAGATCATGGTTACACTTTTTGTCTTGAGTGCTTGATGAACTACGGTGGAGATGGACTTCCTTCACAAGGGACTTAGCGTATTGTGTTGGATGGAGGAGGCTTGATAGCTTCGGCTTGGAAGGAGTAACCTTGCTTGCTTCGGCTTGGAATGGTAAAGGATGTGCTTCGGCTTTGTAATGAACTTTGGAGTGTTTATGGTGGAAGAGTATTTGTGTAGAGCTTTGGCTTGTAAAATGAGAGATGTCTTGAATGGTTCAGCCTCCCTTGGTATTTATAGGCAAGGATGTTTGCCTTCTCTCTTCCACCTTGCCTCCTTCCATTAAATGCAAGCAATGATCAATATGGCAAGTCACCATGCAAGTCACCATGTGTGATCATCATTTACAAGCCCAAAGCAAGAGTCACCATGGCAAGTCATCTTTTCATTTAATGCAAGCAAGAGTCACCAAGGTGAGTCACCTTTTGTGATGATCATTTATTAACCCTAAGCAAGAGTCACCATTTGTGATGATTAGCTTGATAAGCTTGACTTTTCAACTTCCCCAAAGGGCATCCTTAACGAAATGAATGAGTTTGGGCTGGTTAATGGGCCGAAATAAACTTTGAGAAATCGGCCCATAATTTGCTTTTTGGGCCGGCCCATTTTCGGAGGTCCAAAATCGCAAAAATCGCAAAATCGCCAAAATTCCTCCGAATTGCGTCGTTATTAATCTCCACCGTAAATATCTTCAAAATAACAAATTAAATAAGGAAAACATAAAAACTAAGATAATAACATTGCTAAACGTAAAGGAAATGCGTTAAGAAACGAGCATAAAATGCGTATATCATATATAATCTCAAGTTCTTAGTAAACTCCGCCCACAACCTCGTGCCCATAACTTCACTTAGGTTATGGCGTGTGGTGATGAAATCCACACATCACGAAGGGTTAAGGAGATAAACCAGAAAAAGAGGCACCACCTATTCCAAAGAACGAAACCTTATAACCAATACTCGTGCTCAATGTAAATCAATTTAAGTACGTCTACATTTTGATTGCGCCTATTATTTAAAAGGAATACACGACTTAGTTATTGAATAAATCTCTTGTCCGTGCGGCCCGCGCGAAAATGTATACCAACTATCGTTAATCCTCGTAATTGTTGGAAATGACCAGTTGGGATAGATGTAACGCGAGAGGTGAGAACTAATTTCTGGGAACAACCTGAGGCTAACTCGTAAGAGTATATACTCCAATGTTGTTCTTAGAAACACCCCGAGGCTTACTCGTAAGAGTATGTACTCCATTGGTGTTCTGTTTTCTTAGTTCAAAACCCGTCACCAATCATAACCCTTCTAGACATCATAACCAACTCTTACTCGAAATCACAAGATAGTATACAATCTCAAGTGTTTGTAAACTCCGCCCACAACCTCGTGTCCATAACTTCACTTAGGTTATGGCGTGTGGTGATGAAATCCACACATCACGAAGGGTTAAGGAGATAGACAAACAAAAGAGGCACCACCTATTCCATAGAGATTTATTTAATAACTAAGTGCTAGTACTCAAATTAAATCAAAGACTATCCTTTAACATGAAAATAAATTATGCAAGTGTAAAATAAACTAAGTATGAATAAATTCGTATAAGTAAAAGTATGCATTGTAAATATGTATGTAAATTTCTTTAAGTATAAACAAGAATGAACAAGTATGTACTTCGAAAAATTATAGACATGCTTTTAATCACAAATGTACAACGAAATCATACAAAAACATTCTAACTCCCCGGCAACGGCGCCAAAAATTGATACGCGCAAAACATGCATTCACGTTAACTTAAAAACACAGATTACGCGCATTGCAATTTAAACCCTTCTTTTGTCATTTGTAATATTGGCGAGTAGGGATCGTTCTTTATCCGGGGAATTAAGGGCGCATGCATGGTTTCGTTAATAAGCGGAAATGTAAATGTTTGGGGGGATTGGAAGTTGGTTGTTTAATCTACGAAATTAAAGTACAAAAACATGCAAACACAACTAAAACTCTTAAGCATCTAACATGTTTTACTCATAGACAAGTTTCAACAATCAAGAAACTTCAAGTCTAATTATGCTTGCTAAAAATAAGAAGTTACACTACTAATTACATGTGATCATCTCATCTTATTAACCATACCCTTTTCATGCATCAAACCTTTTTGTAAGTTACGAAATTCATAACTTCTAACTAAATACACATGCTTAATAATTGAGTAGGAATGCAACTTAGCGTATAAACATCCTAAACAACATACGATCATCGAAACATGCGAAAGAGAGGGACTTAGCGTATTTTCTAACACATGCATTCGAAGCTTTAAGATTGTATCAAACATGCATAAAAGGCTAGAAATCATAAACACATGCATATTACAAATCGGTTTAAACACATAAAACACAAATCTAAACTTGTTCTTCATTTGATACACAAATCTAAACTTGTTATTCCAATACATCAAAAGATTCAAATACAAAGCTAAAGAAATGAAAGTGAAGATCATGGTTACACTTTTTGTCTTGAGTGCTTGATGAACTACGGTGGAGATGGCTTTCCTTCACAAGGGACTTAGCGTATTGTGAGGGATGGAGGATGATAGCTTCGGCTTGGAGGAGGAGATGGATGCTTCGGTTTGGAATGGAGGAGATGGATGCTTCGGCTTTGTGTGAACCTTCAAGTGTTTAATGGTGGAGGAGTATTTGTGTAGAGCTTTGGCTTAGTAAAATGAGTGATGCCTTGAATGGTTCGGCCTCCCTTGGTATTTATAGGCAAGGATGTTTGCCTTCTCTCTTCCACCTTGCCTCCTTCCATTAAATGCAAGCAATGATCAATATGGCAAGTCACACACTTAGTCACCATGTGTGATCATCACAAAGCAAGAGTCACCATGTGTAGTCACCATTTGGGAACCCTAAGCAAGAGTCACCATGCTAGTCACCATGGCAAGTCATCTTTTCATTTAATGCAAGCAAGAGTCACCAAAATGAGTCACTAGCTTGATATTGTTGACTTTTCCTCTTCCCCACTTTGCTTCCTAGCCGAATTGAATGTGTTTGGGCCATATAATGGGCCGAAATAAAAGTTGAGAATTCGGCCCACAATTTGCTTTTTGGGCCGGCCCATTTTCGGAGGTCCAAAATCGCAAAAATCGCAAAATCGCCGAAATTCCTCCGAATTGCGTCGTTATTAATCTCCACCGTAAATATCTTCAAAATAACATATTAATTAAGAAAAACATAAAAACTAAGATTATAACATAGCTAAACGAAAAGGGAAATGCGTTAAGAAACGAGCATAAAATGCGTATATCAGCATGTTTCGATGATCGTATGTTGTTTAGGATGTTTATACGCTAAGTTGCATTCCTACTCAATTATCAAGCATGTATATTTAGTTGGAAGTTATGAATTTCGTAACTTACAAAAGGTTTGATGCATGAAAAAGGGTAAGGTTAAAAAGATGAGATGATCACTTGTAATTAGTAGTGTAACTTCTTATTTTTAGTAAGCATAATTAGACTTTGAAGTTTCTTGATTGTTAACACTTGTCTATGAGTAAAACATGTTAGATGCTTAAGAGTTTTTGTTGTGTTTGCATGTTTTCGCACTTTAATTTAGTAGGACATTTAATCAACCAATTTCCAATCCCCCCAAACATTTAAATTTCCGCTTATTAACGAATCCATGCATGCGCCCTTAATTCCCCGGATAAAGAACGATCCCTACTCACCAATATTATAAATGACAAAAGAAGGGTTTTAAATTGCAATGCGCGTAATCTGTGTTTTTAGGGTCTACTTTGTGTTAACGTTAAATGCATGTTTTGCGCGTATCAATCATTAACCTAAACCAAGATTGCTCGCATTTAGATTAGCACAAAGAAAGAACTTAGACTCGAAATAGATGACATAAAATAGAATTAGAATTATATTACAAAAACACGTCTTTACACTCTACACAAAACTGAAATTCATTACAAGGAGAAAGTAGAGGGATCGAAATACACTCTTTGTGTCGTGATTGCAGTCGCAAAGCATGTACAAGATCCTACTATGGATGGCTAGATGAACCCTCGGATTGCCTAAGGTTGCTCTAGGTGGAGGCCGAGTGTTTATGGTGTGGAGGGTGGCATTCTGATATACGCATTTTATGCCCGTTTCTTAACGCATTTCCCTTTTCGTTTAGCTATGTTATTATCTTAGTTTTTATGTTTTCCTTACTTAAATTGTTATTTTGAAGATATTTACGGTGGAGATTAATAACAACGCAATTCGGAGGAATTTCGGCGATTTTGCGATTTTTGCGATTTCGGACCACGAAAAATGGGCCGGCCCAAAAAGCAAATTATGGGCCGATTTCTCAACTCTTGTTTCGGCCCATTATCAAGCCCAAACCCAATCAATTCGGCAAGGATGCAAGTTGGTGAAGTTGAAAAGTCCAAGTTATCAAGCTAATGATCACAAAAGATGACTTGCCATGGTGACTCTTATTTTGGGTTCATAAATGGTGACTAAGCTTGGTGACTCTTGCCTTTGATCATCACAATGGTGACTAAGGGTGTGACTAAGCATGGTGACTCTTGCTTAGGGTTCATGAATGATGATCACACTTGGTGACTAAGGGGATGACTTGCTAGGTGACTAAGGCTTGCATTTAATGAAGCAAGGCAAGGTGGAAGAGAGAAGGCAAGCATTCCTTGCCTATATAAGGGAGGAGGCCGAACCATTCAAGGGCATCTCTCATTTTACAAGCAAAAACTCTACACAAATACTCCTCCACCATAAACACTTCAAGGATTCTCAAGCAAAGCCGAAGCACATCCTTCTCCATCCAAACCGAAGCAATCCTCCTCCATCCAACACAATACGCTAAGTCCCTTGTGAAGGAAAGCCATCTCCACCGTAGATCATCAAGCATTCAAGACAAAAAGTGTAACCATGATCTTCACTTTCATTTCTTTTGCTTTGTATTTGAACCCTTGGATGTATTGGAATACTTTTATGTATCAAATGAAGAACAAGTTTAGATTTGTGTTTTATGTTCTTAAACCGATTTATAAATTGCATGAGTTTATGATTTCTAGCCTTTTATGCATGTTTGATAAAATCTTAAAGCTTCGAAAGCATGTGTTAGATAATACGCTAAGTCCCTCTCTTTCGCATGTTTCGATGATCGTATGTTGTTTAGGATGTTTATACGCTAAGTTGCATTCCTACTCAATTATTAAGCATGTATATTTAGTTAGAAGTTATGAATTTCGTAACTTACAAAAAGGTTTGATGCATGAAAAGGGTAAGGTTAATAAGATGAGATGATCACATGTAATTAGTAGTGTAACTTCTTATTTTTAGCAAGCATAATTAGACTTTGAAGTTTCTTGATTGTTAACACTTGTCAATGAGTAAAACATGTTAGATGCTTAAGAGTTTTAGTTGTGTTTGCATGTTTTTGTACTTTAATTTCGTAAATTAAACAACCAACTTCCAATCCCCCCAAACATTTATATTTCCGCTTATTAACGAAACCATGCATGCGCCCTTAATTCCCCGGATAAAGAACGATCCCTACTCGGCAATATTATAAATGACAAAAGAAGGGTTTAAATTGCAATGCGCGTAATCTGTGTTTTTAAGTTAACGTGAATGCATGTTTTGCGCGTATCACATTCCTTGAAGAAATCTCGAGTATTTGTGGAGAGGAAGTGTTTAAGGCAGAGACTTGGCTTGTATGATGAGTTCTATTGAGAATGAGGACTAGCTCTTGTATTTATAGGTGAAGAATTCCAACTTTCCTCTCCAAACTAGGTTTTCCTAATGTACCCGGGTAGAATTGACAGCTTGTGACAGCCTGTCTTGAAACGTCTTTTACAGGAGTTCTAAAGCTCAGAAAATTATGATTTTGGATTCGTTGGAAAGATCAGCTCGAGAGCTTGAAGAAGACATATATGATCACTATATTTGGAGTTGAATTGCAAATTCTGTGATACGTTGAAGATTGATGAGCTGGCAGGCATATCTTCCTCTTCCTACTAGGAGTAGGGAAATCTTGATCTTTCCATATCTTGTATTTCTTGAGCTCCAAGTCATTTTGGCCAAACCTACCATATATTGTAGGATATTTTGATCTTTAAATAAGGCACTTTTGAGATATACTTAATACTTTTGATCCTCCATCTATTCGGTAATATCTCCTTGCTTGATTTTGCCCAAAATGCTTGCTGATTTTCGATCCACCATTTGAAATGTCTTCATTTTGCCTTGCGTCATTTTAGTAACTTGAGAAGACCATTTCGGATCCATATTTTGCTACGTCATTCCTAGTTGATTTAGGACACCTCTCCACTTAGCTCATTTTATGCTCCAAATCACCTCCTTTATTGTACTCCTTTATTCAAAACCTAAAAACAACAAAGTAAGTAAGAAATGATAGTACTAAGGTCAAAACAAAGCTAAATGTAAAGAGAAAGACGTTAAGAATCAAGCATAAAATGCGTAGATCACTGACCATGCAGCTTTGGAGTACTTAATGACGAAGAAGGATGCAAAACCAAGGCTAATTCGTTGGATCCTCTTACTCCAAGAATTCGACATCGTAATAAAAGATAAGAAGGGAGTGGACAACGTAGTGGCTGACCACCTTTCTCGGTTGGTGAAAGAACAAGAAGCCGTGGTCATCGAGGAGAATTTTCCGGATGAACAGCTCTTCGGAATTCAACCAAATGCTTCTGAAACTCCATGGTATGCGGATATAGTCAATTATTTAGTAGCCGGTGAGTTTCCATCCTCTATGCATAGTGTTCAACGTGAAAAACTTAGGAAGAATGCTAGGACTTTTATTTGGGATGAACCCTACTTATCGAAACAATGTTCAGATTTAGTCATTCGTAGGTGTGTTCCGGATAGTGAATTTAAGTCAATTCTTGAGTTTTGTCACAATGAAGCATGCGGGGGACATTTTGGTTTTAGGAGGACAGCCCTAAAATTTTTAGATTGCGGATTCTTCAGGCCTAGTTTATTTCGCGATGATCATATATTCTGTGCTGCATGTGATAGGTGCCAAAGATTCGGTAATTTAGGACCTAGAGATCAGATGCCACAAACTTATATGCTTAATGTTGAAATTTTTGATGTTTGGGGCATTGATTTTATGGGACATTTTCCTCCATCGAACGGTTTTACTTACATTTTACTCACAGTAGATTATATTTCTAAATGGGTGGAAGCAAAAGCCACCCGAACTAATGATTCGCGAGTTGTTGCAGATTTTCTGAAGGCTAACATTTTTTCAAGGTTCAGAATGCCACGCGTTCTAATAAGTGATGGAGGTAGCCATTTTTGCAACAGGACGGTAGAAGATTTAATGAGGAAGTATGGAGTTACACATAAGGTTTCGACACCTTATCGTCCTCAAACAAACGGAATGGCTGAAGTTTCCAACCGTGAGATCAAGAAGATCTTGGAGAGAACCGTTCGTCCGAATCGAAAGGATTGGAGCCAGTGTTTAGATGATGCATTATGGGCTTACAGGACTGATACGCGCAAAACATGCATTTAACGTTAACACAAAGTAGACCCTAAAAACACAGATTACGCGCATTGCAATTTAAACCCTTCTTTTGTCATTTATAATATTGGCGAGTAGGGATCGTTCTTTATCCGGGGAATTAAGGGCGCATGCATGGTTTCGTTTAATAAGCGGAAATTTAAATGTTCGGGGGGGATTGGAAATTTGGTTGATTAAATGTCCTACTAAATTAAAGTGCAAAAACATGCAAACACAACTAAAACTCTTAGGCATCTAACATGTTTTACTCATAGACAAGTTTTAACAATCAAGAAACTTCAAAGTCTAATCATGCTTACTAAAAATAAGAAGTTACACTACTAATTACAAGTGATCATCTCATCTCATTAACCTTACCCTTTTTCATGCATCAAACCTTTTGTAAATTACGAAATTCATAACTTCCAACTATATACATGCTTGATAATTGAGTAGGAATGCAACTTAGCGTATAAACATCCTAAACAACATACGATCATCGAAACATGCGAAAGAGAGTGACTTAGCGTATTTTCTACCACATGCTTTCGAAGCTTTAAGATTGTATCAAACATGCATAAAAAGCTAGAAATCATAAACACATGCAATTTACAAATCGGTTTAAGAACATATAACACAAATCTAAACTTGTTCTTCATTTGATACATAAAAGTATTCTAATACATCAAAAGATTCAAACAAAGCAAAAGCTATGAAAGTGAAGATCATGGTTACACTTTTTGTCTTGAATGCTTGATGATCTACGGTGGAGATGGCTTTCCTTCACAAGGGACTTAGCGTATTGTGAAGGATGGAGGATGTTTGCTTCGGCTTGGATGGAGTGTGGTTGCTTCGGCAAGGATGGAGGTTGGATGTGCTTCGGCTTTGGATGTGAACCTTCAAGTGTTTATGGTGGAGGAGTATTTGTGTAGAGCTTTGGCTAGTAAATGAGAGATGCATAATATATGGCCAGCCTCCTCTCTTATATAGGCAAGGGATGTTGCCTTCTCTCTTCCACCTTGCCTCCCTCCATTTAATGCAAGTAATGATCAATATGGCAAGTCACTCCCTTAGTCACCTTTTGTGATCATCATTTGTGAACCCTAAGCAAGAGTCACCATGCAAGTCACCATTTATAAACCCTAAGCAAGAGTCACCATGGCAAGTCACATGGCAAGTCATCTTTTGTGATGATCACAAAGCTTAGTCACTAAAATGAGTCACAAAGCTTGATATTGTTGAGTTTTCCTCTTCCCCAAAGTGAATCCTAGCAGAATTGAATGGTAATGGGCTTGATAATGGGCAAAAACTAGAGTTGAGAAATCGGCCCATAATTTGCTTTTTGGGCCGGCCCATTTTCGGAGGTCCAAAATCGCAAAAATTGCAAAATCGCCGAAATTCCTCCGAATTGCGTCGTTATTAATCTCCACCGTAAATATCTTCAAAATAACAAATTAAATAAGGAAAACATAAAAACTAAGATAATAACATAGCTAAACGTAAAGGGAAATGCGTTAAGAAACGAGCATAAAATGCGTTAAGAAACGAGCATAAAATGCGTATATTAAATTCCCCCACACTTAGACTTTGCTAGTCCCTTAGCAAACACTAAGTTAAACTAAGACTCCCTAAGAATTTAAAACAAAGGAAAGAACATAACTAAGCCCTTAGCTAAAATTTGTCTTAGAATTTGCACAAGTATATGGCGATGGCTCACATGAATTTCAACTTGTATGCTCAACGAATTCAAGAGATAATTGCGATATAATTATGTAATGAACAAGTAAGACATAGAAAAAACAATGGTTATGTTATAGCTGTGCATGCTTTGAATAAAGGTTTAATCAACTTACAAGGATGCACTCATCATATTTTTCACTCATGAAAAGGGTTCACTTAAAGTGTATATGAATTGAAATGAAAACCACATGAATGAAGTTAATTACTTGCACAAATGAACCAAAACCATAAGCTTACTCATGCAACTTACTCTACTAATTGAAAGCTACTCATTTTAAGGATCATAAAGGACTTTTAGTGAGGTTGTAATGGGGTTAAGGCTAAGGCATTCGAAATTTAGATATGTGGTGATAAAAACGTTCCAACGACTTAGTCTAGCACCAAATTCGTCCTCCATCTCCACTCGAATGTTACCATGTATACTTCAATTTAAACTACCCTTTGAGCTTTTCGGACAGGACAAAGGCCATATTTGTTCTATTTTTGGGCCTTCAATTTGTCGTAATCTCCAAATCCGCAAAATAAGGGGGACGTTAATCCAAAGGGTTTATACTTAGAACACAACATATTGCCATGAGAGATAATAATAATTTTTTTTTTCTTTTCATTCTCTCAAATATAATTTTTTTTCTTTTCTTTTTGGCAATCCCATACTTTTTTAGCTATTTGGACAAGTCTTTCCCCTTACTCACATTAACTCTTTTAATCTTTCCTACCAAACCATAATCTTATGTGCTAGTTTCGAAAAATTCTCACCAAGTTTCCGGAACAAGGGTAAGGATATTCTATACTAGGGTAAGTGCTTAGGTATATATGGTGATGAAAGAAAAGCTTAACGTGGGCTCAATTGGTTTATCTAGGGGTGTCGCAACTTGTGCGTACAAATGGGATACATGGATATATGGCAATGTGGTGGAAAATCCTAAATGCCTTTAATCATTTCCGAAATCAAAGTATGTATCAACTTAAAAGCTTTGCAAATTGACATGAGTAAGTTCTAGCATTCTCTAATTCATTAAAATCTATGGCAAGCAATCAAATGAGGCATATATAAGCTAGTAGCTACGAAATGGATGTACATTCACTAGAATAAAGAACATATAGCTCAAAAGCTCACATAGGGTTCATATGATTAAAAACTTATTCAAGCATGCGATTTTTGTACCATGTTTTGCAATTTATATCTACTACATGTTAAAAACATATAGAATATCTCAATTAGCACAAGAATTCGATGCATGTGATTCATACGCCATATGTGTTCGTGTTGATCTAATTTCACCATCAATTAGCACACTCACGAGCTTCTCCTCCTGCTCCTCTTCTAGCGCGGACGAAATAATGACCGGTAAAGTTTCATTCTCGCCCAAGTACGCATACTTTAGATGGTCCGGTAGTAGCTTGAGTTCTAAAACTGGAGCTTCTACGATAGAAGGAACAATTTTATTAGTACCAAAAGTAATTGGTAAAGGAGGAGAAAAACTTACTTTTCGTGGTGCCGCATTTAGGGCCATGGCCATATCTTGAATTCGAGGTTCAAGCTCTTGTAAGGCCTCGAGAAGGGCGTCTTCCCCGAGTTGGATGGCCATGTCGAGTTCATCTACATTGATGGTGTCGAGGTGGCCTTGTGCTAAGGTATCCACGGGATCATATGTCGAAATGGCAGCTACGCTCGACATTGGAAACTTCATCCCGTCCAGGATGTTGAACTCGATTCTTTCTCCATCAATCTCCATGGAGAAAGTGCCTTGAAACACATCGATCTTCGTTCTCGCAGTCCGCATGAAAGGTCGCCCAAGCAGCAGCGGCGTGGTGTTCAGTGGACTCTCTTCCATGTCAACTATATAGAAATCGGCTGGGAATATTAAGTTGTTGACTTGCACGAGCACGTCTTCTACGTATCCCCTCGGATACTTGTGTGTGCAATCGGCTAATTGGATGACAACACCATCTTGCTTGAGATCTCCAAGCTCCATCGATTCGTAAAGATAGTAAGGCATGACGTTGATGGAGGCTCCGAGATCAAGCATCACGTCTTCGAAGTGGTTGTCACCGATTACGCAGGGAACTGCAAAACTCCCTGGGTCCTTCAGTTTTGGGGGTAGCCGACGCTGCAAAACCGCCGAAACGGTTGCGTTCACCTTCACAACCTCCTTCTCTCGAGTTTGCCTCCTCTGTGTGCATAATTCTTTGAGAAACTTCGCGTATATTGGCACTTGTTTTATGCACTCGATCAAGGGCAAATTCACTTACACCTTTCGGAAGATGTCCAAGATATCTTCATATTGAGCATCTTTCTTCTTTGATTTTGATAATCTGCTAGGGAAAGGTGCAACAGCAAATGGAGAATTAGTAATAACCGTATTTGAAGGAATAGGGCTTTTACCTTTGATTGGGGTGGGTTGTGGAGGGGATTGTGCCTTGGTGACATTAGGCGTCACCTTCTTCTTCTCGGCTTCTTGAACTGCCGGATCGATCTCATCATCGTCTTCGTTGGTGATGTCCTCGATGGTGACTTCATCGAGATGAGATCGCTTGGTCTTTGGTTCTTCAAGTGTCTTCCCACTCCGTGTGACAATAGCATTCACGTTTCTTTGATTAGGAGTGGGCTGTGGTGGAAGCCGACCGGTTTCATTGATTTTACCCATGAAATCAACAAGTTGGCCAAGCTGCTTCTTCACTTCTGTGATGTCGCGGCCATGAGAGTCGAGTGTCTCCTTTGTCTTCGATTGTCCTTCGAGGAGAACTTGTGTTGAGGCCGAAAGTTGCGACAACATCTTGTCGTAATCCGGGTTGGTGAAGGATTGAGATGACGAACCATGCTGCATCGGTGGCCTTGGTTGAAATGGAGGGCGTTAGTAGCCTTGTTGAGGTGCGGGAGGGTTCAAAGTTCCCTCGTTGCTGCTCCATCTAAAACCTGGATGATCTCGGTTGCCAAAATTGTTGTAGTTGTTATACCGTTGGCCTCCTTGATATCCGCCGATGGCGTTAACTTGCTCTAGCTCGCTAGCTTGCTCCGGCACTTGAGGGCATTGGTCGTTGTGGTGACCTTGTGCTTGACATATGCCACAAACAGGCCGTTGAGTTGCCTTGGCTCTTGTTGTCTCGAGATCTAAAACCTTCTCTAGCATATGAGCTAGTTTGTCGTATTTTTCGTCCGCATCGGGTTTAGAACTCGCTTCACCGACTGCTCGTCTGTTAGACATTCCATATTGTGCATCATTATTCGCCCGATTCTCAAGGAGAGTTCTGGCTTCGATTTCGGTTAAGTCCATGAATGCACCGGTAGCTGCTGCATCTAGCAATTCCCTATCAATCGGCTTGAGACCATCGTAAAAGTAATTCATGAGATTGGTCTCGGAAAATCCATGCGATGGGCAAGTGGCACACAAAACCTTGAATCGGTCGTAATATTGGCCGAAGGTCTCGTCCGGTTTCTGTGTGATGCCAGTGATTTGCTTTCTCAAGACGGTGATCTTTGAGGCCGGGAAGTACTTTGCTAGGAACATATCCGCAAGTTGCTTCCATGAGGTAATATGGTTCGGCGGTAGTTCCATAAGCCAAGACTCGGCCCTGTCGACTAGGGTGAATGGGAATGCCTTCAGCTTGAAGAGCTCCGTATCAGCATCGGATGGCTTCATGCTGTTACAAACGAGTTACGTGTTTAAACTATGAATGAAAAGAATGACCTCTTCTTCGGTCTTATGCCCCTAACTTCACTTAGGTTAGGGTACTCGGTAGTGAAATCCGAGCATCATAAAGCTTAAGAGAGGTTATGCAAGCTAAATAACGTTTGTTAGTCCTTTACAGTTTTTAATGCACAAATAAACACAAAAATTTGACTAAGTTTTATTTATTTTCCTTTGGCCCCGATGGTACGTGGTGCAGAGGCTCTCGACTGTGCAATGGGTCTCGTTCATCCGAAGATGAAGTCTGATTCCAGGAGGTCTAAGCATGCTTAATCCGATATACCATCTGTTTAAAGGATTATGTCGTATTTATTTAGTTCATGTATTGTCTGTATTCGTATGCACTTATGATTTACAGAGAGTACGCGAAATGATCATTCGGTAAATTTTTTGGACGTGCGGCCCGCGCGAAAATATATACCGACTACAATTCAGCTTAGTTACGTTTAGAAATGGTTAGTAGGAATAGAGATAACGCGAGAGGTAAGGACTAATATTAAGAACAACCCGAGGCTTACTCGTAAGAGTATATACTCCAATGTTGTTCCTAGAGACACCCCGAGGCTAACCAGTTACGGTATATACTCCAATGGTGTTCTATTGCTTAGATCCGAAACCCGGCACCAATCATAAACCCATTCACCATATCCAACAATCAGCCAAATTTGTGAGATAGTATATAATCTCAAGTTCTTAGTAAACTCCGCCCACAACCTCGTGCCCATAACTTCACTTAGGTTATGGCGTGTGGTGATAAAATCCACACATCACGAGGGGTTAAGGAGATAAACCAGAAAAAGAGGCACCACCTATTCCAAAGAACGAAACCTTATAACCAATACTCATGCACAATGTAAATCAATTTAAGTACGTCTACGTTTTGATTGCGCCTATGATTTAAAAGGAATACACGACTTAGTTATTGAATAAATCTCTTGTCCGTGCGGCCCGCGCGAAAATGTATACCAACTATCGTTAATCCTCGTAATTGTTGGAAATGACCAGTTGGGATAGATGTAACGCGAGAGGTGAGAACTAATTTCTGGGAACAACCTGAGGCTTACTCGTAAGAGTATATACTCCATTGTTGTTCTTAGAAACACCCCGAGGCTTACTCGTAAGAGTATATACTCCAATGGTGTTCTGTTTTCTTAGTTCAAAACCCGTCACCATTCATAACCCTTCTAGACATCATAACCAACTCTTACTCGAATTCACAAGATAGTATACAATCTCAAGTGTTTGTAAACTCCGCCCACAACCTCGTGCCCATAACTTCACTTAGGTTATGGCGTGTGGTGATGAAATCCACACATCACGAAGGGTTAAGGAGATAGACAAACAAAAGAGGCACCACCTATTCCATAGAGATTTATTTAATAACTAAGTGCTAGTACTCAAATTAAATCAAAGACTATCCTTTAACATGAAAATAAATTATGCAAGTGTAAAAACTAAGTATAAATAAATTCTTCTAAGTAAAAGTATGCATTGTAAACATGTATGTAAATTTCTTTAAGTATAAACAAGAATGAACAAGTATGTACTTCGAAAATTTAGACATGCTTTTAATTACAAATGTACAACGAAATCATACAAAAACATTCTAATTCCCCGGCAACGGCGCCAAAAATTGATACGCGCAAAAATATGCATTCACGTTAACTTAAAAACACAGATTACGCGCATTGCAATTTAAACCCTTCTTTTGTCATTTGTAATATTGGCGAGTAGGGATCGTTCTTTATCCGGGGAATTAAGGGCGCATGTATGGTTTCGTTAATAGGCGGAAATGTAAATGTTTGGGGGGATTGGAAGTTGGTTGTTTAATCTACGAAATTAAAGTACATAACATGCAAACACAACTAAAACTCTTAGGCATCTAACATGTTTTACTCATGGACAAGTTTCAACAATCAAGAAACTTAAAGTCTAATTATGCTTGCTAAAAATAAGAAGTTACACTACTAATTACATGTGATCATCTCATCTTATTAACCTACCCTTTTCATGCATCAAACCTTTTTGTAAGTTACGAAATTCATAACTTCTAACTAAATACACATGCTTAATAATTGAGTAGGAATGCAACTTAGCGTATAAACATCCTAAACAACATACGATCATCGAAACATGCGAAAGAGAGGGACTTAGCGTATTTTCTAACACATGCATTCGAAGCTTTAAGATTGTATCAAACATGCATAAAAGGCTAGAAATCATAAACACATGCATATTACAAATCGGTTTAAGAGCATAAAACACAAATCTAAACTTGTTCTTCATTTGATACATACATGTATTCCAATACATCAAGAGGTTCAAATACAAAACAAAAGAAATGAAAGTGAAGATCATGGTTACACTTTTTGTCTTGAATGCTAGATGATCTACGGTGGAGATGGCTTTCCTTCACAAGGGACTTAGCGTATTGTGAAGGATGGAGGATGCTTTGCTTCGGCTTGGATGGAGGAGAACCCTAGAACCTTGCTTCGGCTTGGAATGGAGGAGATGTGCTTCGGCTTGTAAGAGAACCTTCAAGTGTTTATGGTGGAAGAGTATTTGTGTAGAGCTTTGGCTAGTAAATTGAGTGATGCTTTGAATGGTTCGGCCTCCTTGGTATTTATAGGCAAGGAATGCTTGCCTTCTCTCTTCCACCTTGCCTCCTTCCATTAAATGCAAGCAATGATCAATATGGTAAGTCACACCCTTAGTCACCATGCAAGTCACCATTGATGAACCCTAAGCAAGAGTCACCATACAAGTCACCATGGCAAGTCATCTTTTCATTTAATGCAAGCAAGAGTCACCAAGGTGAGTCACAAAGCTTGATATTGTTGACTTTGCCTCTTCAAAGGTTGCAAAACAAGACTTTTCCTCTTCACCAAAAGGCTTCCAAGCCGAGCTAATGTGGTTTGGGCCATATAATGGGCCGAAACAAGAGTTGAGAATTCGGCCCACAATTTGCTTTTTGGCATGGCCCATTTTCGGAGGTCCAAAATCGCAAAAATCGCAAAATCGCCGAAATTCCTCCGAATTGCGTCGTTATTAATCTCCACCGTAAAGATCTTCAAAATAACAATTTAAATAAGGAAAACGTAAAAACTAAGATAATAACATAGTTAAACGTAAAGGGAAATGCGTTAAGAAACGAGCATAAAATGCGTATATCATTGGTAGCTTTGTTGAGGTGCTGGAGGGTTCAAAGTTCCCTCGTTGCTGCTCCATCTAAAACCTGGATGATCACGGTTGACATAGTTGTTATAATTGTTATACCGTTGTCCTCCTTGATATCCGCCGATGGCGTTAACCTTCTCCGGCTCGCTAGCTTGCTCCGGCACTTGAGGGCATTGGTCATTATGGTGACCTTGTACTTGACATATGCCACAAACAGGCCGTTGAGTTGTCTTGGCTCTTGTCGTCTCGAGTTCTAAAACCTTCTCTAGCATATGAGCTAGTTTGTCGTATTTTTCGTCCGCGTCGGATTTAGAACTCGCTTCACCGACTGCTCGTCTGTTGGACATTCCATATTGTGCATCATTATTCGCCCGATTCTCA
The DNA here is from genome assembly GCA_946800695.1 of Geum urbanum. NCBI lineage: Eukaryota > Viridiplantae > Streptophyta > Magnoliopsida > Rosales > Rosaceae > Geum > Geum urbanum. The sequence goes on along the minus strand of OX327017.1, from coordinate 11,921,524 downwards.
AGAAGAGTTCTGGCTTCGATTTCGGTTAAGTCCATGAATGCACCGGTAGCTGCTGCATCTAGCAATTCCCTATCAATCGGCTTGAGACCATCGTAAAAGTAATTCATGAGATTGGTCTCGGAAAATCCATGCGATGGGCAAGTGGCACACAAAACTTTGAATCGGTCGTAATATTGGCCGAAGGTCTCGTCCGGTTTCTTTGTGATGCCAGTGATTTGCTTTCTCAAGATGGTGATCTTTGAGGCCGGGAAGTACTTTGCTAGGAACATATCCGCAAGTTGCTTCCATGAGGTAATATGGTTCGGCAGTAGTTCCATAAGCCAAGACTCGGCCCTGTCGACTAGGGTGAATGGGAATGCCTTCAGTTTGAAGAGCTCCGTATCAGCATCGGATGGATTCATGCTGTTACAAACAAATTGGAATTGTTTGAGATGCTTGTTCGGATCTTCATTGGAAAGTCCGTGAAAAATGGGTAGTCGGTGGAGGAAGCCACTTTTGAGCTCGATATCCTTCATGCTTTCCTCCGGTAGTGGAAAAGCAATGCTCGAAGGCCCGCTGCTCCATTCGGTTGAGCAGGTACGCTGGCGAAGAGATTGTCCTACATTGGCCATGTTGACTTGTTGTTCTTCCGGTTCTGAAGTATGGTTGGTTGATGAGGCTGAATTATGGTCGGTTGATGAATGTGAAGACTCGGAAACTTCTTCGATGATGGGAAAATCCAGGATGTCTGTTTGAGCTTTAAGTCTCGCTATTCTCTCTGCGATTTCCTCAAACTTTGTTCTAGATGGTCCAGGATTCCGATCGGACATTCATTAGCCTGAGCATCCACCAAAGACCAAGTGTCAGTATCAAAAAAAGAAATATAAACTGAATATAGGAATACTAACCAAAATCGTAAGGCATATTTTAGAAAACAAAGCGATAACAAATAAAATAGTACAACTATCAAAGCAAACTATAAATACTCACAAATACTTAAAAACTACTAAAACACACAAAATTTATAATAGTTAAGACACTAGATGTAATTTAATATGTAATGCAAATGATTTAATCAATTTAAGGGCTATGCAAAAGAATGTAAGAAACTTAAAAACACACGTTTTCTGCAAATTAACACTATATAATGCTAAACCTAAGAATTTAGTTAGAACAAATATAAACAAGGTTCAAATACAAGCAAACAATAATTCACATTGAATTTATGCACCACACATTTTCTCAATAAAATGCATCAAACAACAATCCTACGTGAAAGATGGAGTGAATGTATAAGAGAAAACGTTAGAACCTGCAGAAAACACACGACTTACGTGCTTTAAAAAAAATATGAATGCAAAGAATGACCTCTTCTTCGGTCTTATGCCCCTAACTTCACTTAGGTTAGGGTACTCGGTAGTGAAATCCGAGTATCATAAAGCCTAAGAGAGGTTATGCAAGCTAAGTAACGTTTGTTAGTCCTTTACAGTTTTTAATGCACAAACAAACACAAAAATTTGACTAAGTTTTATTTATTTCCTTTGGCCCCGATGGTACGTGGTGCAGAGGCTCTCGACTGTGCAATGGGTCTCGTTCATCCGAAGATGAAGTTTGATTCCAGGAGGTCTAAGCATGCTTAATCCGATATACCATCTATTTAAAGGATTATGTCGTATTTATTTAGTTCGTATTTATCCATATTCGTATGCACTTATGATTTACAGGGAGTACGCGAAATGATCATTCGGTAAATTTCTTGGACGTGCGGCCCGCGCGAAAATGTATACTGACTCTCGCTAATTCAGCTTAGTTACGTTTAGAAATGGCAAGTAGGGATAGAGATAACGCGAGAGGTAAGGACTAATATTTAGAACAACCCGAGGCTTACTCGTAAGAGTATATACTCCAATGTTGTTCCTAGAGACACCCCGAGGCTAACCAGTTACGGTATATACTCCAATGGTGTTCTATTGCTTAGATCCGAAACCCGGCACCAATCATAAACCCACTCACCATATCCAACAATCAGCCAAATTTGTGAGATAGTATATAATCTCAAGTCCTTAGTAAACTCCGCCCACAACCTCCTGCCCATAACTTCACTTAGGTTATGGCGTGTGGTGATAAAATCCACACTTCATGAAGGGTTAAGGAGATAAACCAGAAAAAGAGGCACCACCTATTCCAAAGAACGAAACTTAAAACCAATACTCGTACTCAATGTAAATCAATTTAAGTACGTCTACGTTTTGATTGCGCCTAAGATTTAAAAAGAATACACGATTTAGTTATTCAGTAAATCTCTTGTCCGTGCGGCCCGCGCGAAAATGTATACCAACTATCGTTAATTCTCGTAATTGTTGGAAATGACCAGTTGGGATAGATGTAACGCAAGAGGTGAGAACTAATTTCTGGGAACAACCTGAGGCTAACTCGTAAGAGTATATACTCCATTGTTGTTCTTAGAAACACCCCGAGGCTTACTCGTAAGAGTATATACTCCAATGGTGTTCTGTTTTCTTAGTTCAAAACCAGTCACCATTCATAACCCTTCTAGACATCATAACCAATTATTACTCCAATTCACAAGATAGTATACAATCTCAAATGTTTGTAAACTCCGCCCACAACCTCATGCCCATAACTTCACTTAGGTTATGGTGTGTGGTGATAAAATCCACACTTCATGAAGGGTTAAGGAGATAGACAAACAAAAGAGGCACCACCTATTCCATAGAGATTTATTTAATAACTAAGTGCTAGTACTCAAATTAAATCAAAGACTATCCTTTAACATGAAAATAAATTATGCAAGTGTAAAATAAATTCGTATAAGTAATATGTATGAATTGAAAACATGTATGTAAATTTCTATAAGTATAAACAAGTATAAACAAGTATGTATTTCGAAAATTATAGACATGCATTTAATTACATATGTACAACGAAATCATACAAAAACTTTATAATTCCCCGGCAACGGCGCCAAAAATTGATACGCGCAAAACATGCATTTAACGTTAACACAAAGTAGACCCTAAAAACACAGTTCACACGTAAAGCAATTTAAACCCTTCTTTTGTCATTTATAATATTGGCGAGTAGGGATCGTTCTTTATCCGGGGAATTAAGGGCGCATGCATGGTTTCGTTTAATAAGCGGAAATTTAAATGTTCGGGGGGGATTGGAAATTTGGTTGATTAAATGTCCTACTAAATTAAAGTGCAAAAACATGCAAACACAACTAAAACTCTTAGGCATCTAACATGTTTTACTCATAGACAAGTTTTAACAATCAAGAAACTTCAAAGTCTAATCATGCTTACTAAAAATAAGAAGTTACACTACTAATTACAAGTGATCATCTCATCTCATTAACCTTACCCTTTTTCATGCATCAAACCTTTTGTAAATTACGAAATTCATAACTTCCAACTAAATATACATGCTTGATAATTGAGTAGGAATGCAACTTAGCGTATAAACATCCTAAACAACATACGATCATCGAAACATGCGAAAGAGAGTGACTTAGCGTATTTTCTACCACATGCTTTCGAAGCTTTAAGATTGTATCAAACATGCATAAAAAGCTAGAAATCATAAACACATGCAATTTACAAATCGGTTTAAGAACATATAACACAAATCTAAACTTGTTCTTCATTTGATACATAAAAGTATTCCAATACATCAAAAGATTCAAATACAAAGCAAAAGCTATGAAAGTGAAGATCATGGTTACACTTTTTGTCTTGAATGCTTGATGATCTACGGTGGAGATGGCTTTCCTTCACAAGGGACTTAGCGTATTGTGAAGGATGGAGGATGTTTGCTTCGGCTTGGATGGAGTGTGGTTGCTTCGGCAAGGATGGAGGTTGGATGTGCTTCGGCTTTGGATGTGTAGAGCTTTGGCTAGTAAATGAGAGATGCATAATATATGGCCAGCCTCCTCTCTTATATAGGCAAGGGATGTTGCCTTCTCTCTTCCACCTTGCCTCCCTCCATTTAATGCAAGTAATGATCAATATGGCAAGTCACTCCCTTAGTCACCTTTTGTGATCATCATTTGTGAACCCTAAGCAAGAGTCACCATGCAAGTCACCATTTATAAACCCTAAGCAAGAGTCACCATGGCAAGTCATCTTTTGTGATGATCACAAAGCTTAGTCACTAAAATGAGTCACAAAGCTTGATATTGTTGACTTTTCCTCTTCCCCAAAGTGAATCCTAGCAGAATTGAATGGTCATGGGCTTGATAATGGGCCGAAACAAGAGTTGAGAAATCGGCCCATAATTTGCTTTTTGGGCCGGCCCATTTTCGGAGGTCCAAAATCGCAAAAATCGCAAAATCGCCGAAATTCCTCCGAATTGCGTCGTTATTAATCTCCACCGTAAATATCTTCAAAATAACAAATTAAATAAGGAAAACATAAAAACTAAGATAATAACATAGCTAAACGTAAAGGGAAATGCGTTAAGAAACGAGCATAAAATGCGTATATCAAGGACTGCCTACAAGACTCCCATCGGCGTGTCACCTTTTCGATTAGTTTATGGGAAGGCATGTTGATACGCGCAAAACATGCATTTAACGTTAACACAAAGTAGACCCTAAAAACACAGCTCACACGTAAAGCAATTTAAAACCCTAAATTTATCCTTATAATATTGGCGAGTAGGGATCGTTCTATCTAGAGAATTAAAGGGCGCATGCATGGTTTCGTTAAAGCAGAAATCTAAAGGTTTGGGGGGGATTGGAAATTGGTTAATTAATCTACGAAATTAAAGTACAAAAACATGCAAACACAACAAGAACTCCTAGACTTCTAACATGTTTTACTCATAGACAAGTTTAACAATCAAGAACCCTTAAAGTCTAATTATGCTTACTAAAAATAAGAAGTTACACTACTAATTACAAGTGATCATCTCATCTTATTAACCTTACTCTTTTTCATGCCTAAATACTCTAAGTAAGCTGCGAAATTTATAACTTCCAACTAAATATACATGCTTGATATTTGAGTAGGAATGCAACTTAGCGTCTAAACACCCTAAACAAAGTACGATCATCGAAACATGCGAAAGAGAGGGACTTAGCGTATTATCTAACACATGCTTTCGAAGCTTTAAGATTGTATCAAACATGCATAAAAGGCTTGAAATTATAAACACATGCAATTTACGAAAAGACTTAAGAACATATAACTCAAATCCAAACTTGTTCTTCATTAAATAGATCAAAGCGATCCAATACAAAGCAAAAGACAAGAGATTGAAGATCATGGTTACACTTTTTGTCTTGAATGCTTGATGACTTCTTGAAGGTGGTTCTCATTCACAAGGGACTGAGCGTATTGTGAATGATCCGATGGCTTCGGAGGCTGGAATGCTTCGGCTTGGAGAGGATCCTTGAAGTGTTTATGGAGGAGAGGTATTTGTGTAGAGGTTTGGCTTGTAACAATGGGAGATCTGTATTATGGCTGGCCTCTTTGGTCTTATATAGGTAAGGGAAATGCTCACTCTCTCTTCCACCTTGCCTCTTTCATTAAATGCTAGCAATAATCACAAGGGCAAGTCACTCCCCTAGTCACCACTTGTGATCATCACAAGTAAGAGTCACCGAGGCTTGTCACCATTTGTGATGATCAAAAGCAAGAGTCACCAAGCCTTGTCACCCTTTGTAATGATCACAAAGCAAGAGTCACCAAGCCTAGTCACAAAGCTTGACAACCTTGACTTTTCCTCTTCCCCAAGTGGCTTCCTTGCCGAATTCAATGGGCTTGGGCTTGTTTTTGGGCCGAAACAAACTTTGAGAAATGGGCCCACAAAATGCTTTTTGGGCCGGCCCATTCCCGGTCGTCCAAAATCGCAAAAATCGCAAAATCGCCGAAATTCCTCCGAATTGCGCCGTTATTCATCTCCACCGAATATAACCTCAAAATAAAAAACTAAATAAGAAAAACATAAAAACTAAGATTATAACATAGCTAAACGTAAAGGGAAATGCGTTAAGAATCAAGCATAAAATGCGTATATCACTGTTGCACGAGGTTGTGGGCGGAGTCTACAAACATTTGAGAGTGTATACTATCTTGTGATTTCAAGTGATAGTTGGTTTTGATGTCTAGAAGGGTTATGAATGGTGACTGGTTTGGACTAAGAAAACAGAAACACCATTGGAGTATATACTCTCACGAGTAAGCCTCGGGGTGTTTCTAAGAACAACATTGGAGTATATACCGTAACTGGTTAGCCTCGGGTTGTTCCCAGAAATTAGTTCTTACCTCTTGCGTTACATCTATCCCAACTGGTCATTTCCAACAATTACGAGAAAATACGATAGTTAGTATACTCTTTTGTGCGGGCCGCAGGACGAAGAGATTTACTCGTAACTAAATCATGTATTCCCTTTAAATCTTAGGCGCAATCAAAACGTAGATGTACTTAAATTGATTTACATTGATTACGAGTATTGGTTATTAAGTTTCTTTCTTTGGAATAGGTGGTGCCTCTTTTTCTGGTTTATCTCTTAACCCCCCTCGTGAAGTGTGGATTTCATCACCACACGCCATAACCTAAGTGAAGTTATGGGCACGAGGTTGTGGGCGGAGTTTACTAAGGACTTGAGATTGTATACTATCTCATAAGTTTGGCTGATTGTTGGATATGGAGAGTGGGTTTATGATTGGTGCCGGGTTTCGGATCTAAGCAATAGAACACCATTGGAGTATATACCGTAACTGGTTAGCCTCGGGGTGTCTCTAGGAACAACATTGGAGTATATACTCTTACGAGTAAGCCTCGGGTTGTTCTAAATATTAGTCCTTACCTCTCGCGTTATCTCTATTCCTACTTGCCATTTCTAAACGTAACTAAGCTGAAATAGCGAGAGTCGGTATACATTTTCGCGCGGGCCACACGTCCAAGAATTTAACTTAATGATCAAATCGCGTACTCTCTGTAAATCATAAGTGCATATAAATACAGACAATACATGAACTAAATGAATACGACATAATCCTTTAAATAGATGGTATATAGGATTATGCATGCTTAGACCTCCTGGAATCAGACTTCAACTTCGGATGAACGAGACCCATTGCACAGTCGAGAGCCTCTGCACCACGTACCATCGGGGCCAAAGGAAATAAATAAAACTTAGTCAAATTTTTGTGTTTGTTTGTGCATTAAAAACTGTAAAGGACTAACAAACGTTACTTAGTTTGCATAACCTCTCTAAAGCTTTATGATACTCGGATTTCACTACCGAGTACCCTAACCTAAGTGAAGTTAGGGACATAAGGCCGAAGAAGAGGTCATTCTTTGCATTCATATTTTCTTTTTAGCACGTAACTCGTGTGTTTTCTGCAGGTTCTAAACGTTTTCTCTTATGCATTCACTCCATTTTTCACGTAGGATTGTTGTTTGATGCATTTTGTTTTGTGCATAAATTCAATGTGAATTATTGTTTGCGTGCATTTGAACCATGTATATATATATTCTAACTAAATTATTAGCTTTTACATTGTATAGTGTTAATTTGCAGAAAACATGTGTTTTAGTTTATTACATTCATGTGCATAGCCCCTAAAATCGATTGAATCATTTGCAATACTTAGTAAATTACATTTAGTGTCTTAAACTTCATACATTTTATATGTTTTAGTAGTTCTTAAGTATATGTGAGTGTTTATAGTTTGCTTTGATAGTTTTACTATTTTTATTTGTTATCGCTTTGTTTTCTAAATATGCCTTACAATTTTGGTTAGTATTCCTATATTCATCTCATATTCTTTGTTGATACTAACACTTGGTCTTTGGTGGATGCTAAGACTAATGAATGTCCGATCGGAATCCTGGACCATCTAGAACAAAGTTTGAGGAAATCGCAGAGAGAATAGCGAGACTTAAAGCTCAAACAGATATCCTGGATTATCCCATCATCGAGGAAGTTTCCGAGTCTTCACATTCATCAACCGACCATACTTCAGAACCAGAAGCACAAGAAATCAACATGGCCAATGCAGGACAGTCTCTTCGCCAGCGTACCTGCTCAACCGAATGGAGTAGCGGGCCTTCAAGCATTGCTTTTCCACTACCGGAGGAAAACATGAAGGATATCGAGCCCAAGAGTGGCTTCCTCCACCGACTACCCATTTTTCATGGACTTTCCAATGAAGATCCGAACAAGCATCTCAAACAATTCCAATTTGTTTGTAACAGCATGAAGCCATCCGATGCTGATACGGAGCTCTTCAAGCTGAAGGCATTCCCATTCACCCTAGTCGACAGGGCCGAGTCTTGGCTTATGGAACTACCGCCGAACCATATTACCTCATGGAAGCAACTTGCGGATATGTTCCTAGCAAAGTACTTCCCGGCCTCAAAGATCACCGTCTTGAGAAAGCAAATCACTGGCATCACACAGAAACCGGACGAGACCTTCGGCCAATATTACGACCGATTCAAAGTTTTGTGTGCCACTTGCCCATCGCATGGATTTTCCGAGACCAATCTCATGAATTACTTTTACGATGGTCTCAAGCCGATTGATAGGGAATTGCTAGATGCAGCAGCTACCGGTGCATTCATGGACTTAACCGAAACCGAAGCTAGAACTCTTCTAGAAAATCGGGCGAATAATGATGCACAATATGGAATGTCCAACAGACGAGCAATCGGTGAAGCGAGTTCAAAACCCGACGCGGACGAAAAATACGACAAACTAGCTCATATGCTAGAGAAGGTTTTAGATCTCGAGACGACAAGAGCCAGGGCAACTCAACGGCCAGTTTGTGGCATATGTCAATCACAAGGTCACCACAACGATCAATGCCCACAGGTGCCAGAACAAGCTAGCGAGCCGGAGCACGCTAACGCCATCGGCGGATATCAAGGAGGACAACGGTATAACAATTATAACAACTATGTCAACCGTGATCATCCAGGCTTTAGATGGAGCAGCAACGAGGGAACTTTGAACCCTCCAGCACCTCAACAAACCTACCAACGCCCTCCATTTCAACCAAGGCCACCGATGCAGCATGGTTCGTCATCGCAATCCTTCACCAACCCGGATTACGACAAGATGATGTCGCAACTTTCGGCCTCAATGATATACGCATTTTATGCTCGTTTCTTAACGCATTTCCCTTTACGTTTAGCTATGTTATTATCTTAGTTTTATGTTTTCCTTATTTAAATTGTTATTTTGAAGTTCATTACGGTGGAGATTAATATCGACGCAATTCGGAGGAATTTCGGCGATTTTGCGATTTTTGCGATTTCGGACCACGAAAAATGGGCCGGCCCAAAAAGCAAATTATGGGCCGATTTCTCAACTCTTGTTTCGGCCCATTAACAAGCCCAAACCCATGTAATTCGGCCTAGATGCCTTTTGGTGAAGAGGAAAAGTCTTGTTTTGAAAGGGCAAGTCAACATTATCAAGCTAATAATCACAAATGGTGACTACACATGGTGATTCATGCTTAGGGTTCCCAAATGGTGACTACACTAGGTGACTCTTGCTTTGCATTGAATGAAAAGATGACTTGCCATGGTGACTACACTAGGTGATTCATGCTTAGGGTTCGGCAACCATGACTAAGGGTGTGACTAAGGGTGTGACTTGCCTTGATGATCATTGCTTGCATTAAATGGAGGAGGCAAGGTGGAAGAGAGAAGGCACACATCCTTGCCTATATAAGAGAGGAGGCCGGCCTTGAATCAAAGCATCTCTCATTTTACAAGCCAAAGCTCTACACAAATACTCTTCCACCATAAACACTCCAAAGTTCATTACAAAGCCGAAGCACATCCTTTACCATTCCAAGCCGAAGCAAGCAAGGTTACTCCTTCCAAGCCGAAGCTATCAAGCCTCCTCCATCCAACACAATACGCTAAGTCCCTTGTGAAGGAAGTCCATCTCCACCGTAGTTCATCAAGCACTCAAGACAAAAAGTGTAACCATGATCTTCACTCTCATTTCTTTAGCTTTGTATTTGAATCTTTTGATGTATTGGAATAACAAGTTTAGAAAGTTTAGATTTGTGTATCAAATGAATAACAAGTTTAGATTTGTGTTTCATGTGCCTAAACCGATTTGTAATATGCATGTGTTTGTGATTTATAGCTTTTTATGCATGTTTGATACAATCTTAAAGCTTCGAATGCATGCATTAGAAAATACGCTAAGTCCCTCTCTTTTGCATGTTTCGATGATCGTAAGTTGTTTAGGATGTTTATACGCTAAGTTGCATTCCTACACAATTATCACGCATGTGTATTTAGTTAGAAGTTATGAATTTCGCAAGTTACAAAAAGGTTTGATGCATGAAAAGGGTAGGTTAATAAGATGAGTTGATCACATGTAGTGTAACTTCTTATTTTTAGCAAGCATAATTAGACTTTAAGTTTCTTGATTGTTGAAACTTGTCTATGAGTAAAACATGTTAGATACCTAAGAGTTTTAGTTGTGTTTGCATGTTATGTACTTTAATTTCGTAGATTAAATAACCAATTTCCAATCCCCCCAAACTTTTATATTTCCGCTTAATAACGAAACCATGCATGCGCCCTTAATTCCCCGGATAAAGAACGATCCCTACTCGCCGATATTATAAATGACAAAAGAAGGGTTTAAATTGCAATGCGCGTAATCGATGTTTTTAGGGTCGACTTTGTGTTATCGTGAATGCATGTTTTGCGCGTATCAATTTTTGGCGCCGCTGCCGGGGAGTTAGAATGTTTTTGTATGATTTCGTTGTACATTTGTGATTAAAAGCATGTCTAAATTTTCGAAGTACATACTTGTTCATTTTTTATACTTAGAGAAATTTTCATACATGTTTACAATGCCTACTTTTACACTTGCATAATTTATTTCCATGTTAAAGGATAGTCTTTGATTTAATTTGAGTACTAGTACTTAGTTATTAAATAAATCTCTATGGAATAGGTGGTGCCTCTTTTGTTTGTCTATCTTCTTAACCCTTCGTGATGTGTGGATTTCATCACCACACGCCATAACCTAAGTGAAGTTATGGGCACGAGGTTGTGGGCGGAGTTTACAAACACTTGAGATTGTATACTATCTTGTGAATTCGAGTAAGAGTTGGTTATGATGTCTAGAAGGGTTATGAATGGTGACGGGTTTTGAACTAAGAAAACAGAACACCATTGGAGTATATACTCTTACGAGTAAGCCTCGGGGTGTTTCTAAGAACAACAATGGAGTATATACTCTTACGAGTTAGCCTCAGGTTGTTCCCAGAAATTAGTTCTCACCTCTCGCGTTACATCTATCCCAACTGGTCATTTCCAACAATTACGAGGATTAACGATAGTTGGTATACATTTTCGCGCGGGCCGCACGGACAAGAGATTTATTCAATAACTAAGTCGTGTATTCCTTTTAAATCATAGGCGCAATCAAAACGTAGACGTACTTAAATTGATTTACATTGTGCACGAGTATTGGTTATAAGGTTTCGTTCTTTGGAATAGGTGGTGCCTCTTTTTCTGGTTTATCTCCTTAACCCCTCGTGAAGTGTGGATTTCATCACCACACGCCATAACCTAAGTGAAGTTATGGGCACGAGGTTGTGGGCGGAGTTTACTAAGAACTTGAGATTATATACTATCTCACAAATTTGGCTGATTGTTGGATATGGTGAATGGGTTTATGATTGGTGCCGGGTTTCGGATCTAAGCAATAGAACACCATTGGAGTATATACCGTAACTGGTTAGCCTCGGGGTGTCTCTAGGAACAACATTGGAGTATATACTCTTACGAGTAAGCCTCGGGTTGTTCTAAATATTAGTCCTTACCTCTCGCGTTATCTCTATTCCTACTAACCATTTCTAAACGTAACTAAGCTGAATTGTAGTCGGTATATATTTTCGCGCGGGCCGCACGTCCAAGAAATTTACCGAATAATTATCTCGCGTACTCTCTGTAAATCATAAGTGCATATGAATACGGATAAATACATGAACTTAATACGACATAATCCTTTAAATAGATGGTATATCGGATTAAGCATGCTTAGACCTCCCGGAATCAGACTTCATCTTCGGATGAACGAGACCCATTGCACAGTCGAGAGCCTCTGCACCACGTACCATCGGGTCCAAAGGAAATAAATAAAACTTAGTCAAATTTTCGTGTTTATTGTGCATTAAAAACTGTAAAGGACTAACAACCACTACTTAGCTTGCATAACCTCTTTTTAGGCTTTATGATACTCGGATTTCACTACCGAGTACCCTAACCTAAGTGAAGTTAGGGGCATAAGATCGAAGAAGAGGTCATTCTTTTCATTCATAGTTTAAACACGTAACTCGTTTGTTTTCTGCAGGTTCTAACGTTTTCTCTTATGCATTCACTCCATCTTTCACGTAGGATTGTTGTTTAATGCATTTTATTGCAAGAAAATGTGTGGTGCATAAATTCAATGTGAATTATGGTTTGCTTGTAAATGAACCTTGTTTATACATGTTCTAACTAAATTTTTTTTTTAGGTTTAGCATTATATAGTGTTAATTTGCAGAAAACGTGTGTTTTAAGTTTATTACATTCTTGTGCATAGCCCCTAAAATCAATTAAATCAATTGCATTACTTAGTAAAATACATATAGTGTCTTAACTATTATAAATTTTGTGTATTAGTAGTTTTTACGTATTTGTGTGTATTTATAGTATGTTTTGATAGTTTTACTATTTTATTTGTTATCCCTTTGTTTTCTAAATATGCTTTACAATTTTGGTTAGTATTCCTCTATATATCTCATATTAATTGTTGATACTAACACTTGGTCTTTGGTGGATGTCAGGCTAATGAATGTCCGATCAGAATCCTGGACCATCTAGAACAAACTTTGAGGAGATCGCAGAGAGAATAGCGAGACTTAAAGCTCAAACTGACATCCTGGATTTTCCCATCATCGAAGAAGTTTCCGAGTCTTCACATTCATCAACCGACCATACTTTAGCTTCATCAACCGACCACAATTCAGAAGTAGAAGCACAACAAGTCAACATGGCCAATGCAGGACAATCTCTTCGCCAGCGCACCTGCTCAACCGAATGGAGCAGCGGGCCTTCGAGCATTGCTTTTCCACAACCGGAGGAAAACATGAAGGATATCGAGCTAAAGAGTGGCTTCCTCCACCGACTACCCATTTTTCACGGACTTTCCAATGAAGATCCGAACAGGCATCTCAAACAATTCCAATTTGTTTGCAACAGCATGAAGCCATCTGATGCTGATACGGAGCTCTTCAAGCTGAAGGCATTTCCATTCACCCTAGTCGACAGGGCCGAGTCTTGGCTAATGGAACTACCGCCGAACCATATTACCTCATGGAAGCAACTTGCGGATATGTTCCTAGCGAAGTACTTCCCGGCCTCAAAGATCACCGTCTTGAGAAAGCAAATCACTGGCATCACACAGAAACCGGACGAGACCTTCGGCCAATACTACGACCGATTCAAAGTTTTATGTGCCACTTGCCCATCGCATGGATTCTCCGAGACCAATCTCATGAATTACTTTTACGATGGTCTCAAGCCGATCGATAGGGAATTGCTGGATGCAGCAGCCACCGGTGCATTCATGGACTTAACTGAAACCGAAGCTAGAGCTCTTCTAGAGAATCGAGCGAATAATGATGCACAATACGGAATGTCCAACAGACGAGCAGTCGGTGAGGCGAGTTCAACAACCGACGCGGACGAGAAGTACGACAAACTAGCTCATATGCTAGAGAAGGTGTTAGAACTCGAGACGACAAGAGCGAAGGCAACTCAACGGCCTGTTTGTGGCATATGTCAAACACAAGGTCACCACAACGACCAGTGCCCTCAAGTGCCGGAACAAGCAAGCGAGCCGGAGCACGCTAACGCCATCGGCGGATATCAGGGAGGACAAAGGTATAACAACTACAACAACTATGTCAACCGTGATCATCCAGGTTTTAGATGGAGCAGCAACGAGGGAACTTTGAACCCTCCAGCATCTCAACCTCAACAAAGCTACCAACGCCCTCCATTTCAACCACGACCACCGATGCAGCATGGTTCGTCATCTCAAACCTTCACCAATCCGGATTACGACAAGATGTTGTCGCAACTTTCGGCCTCCACTCAAGTTCTCCTCGACGGACAATCGAAGACAAAGGAGACACTTGACTCACATGGCCGCGACATCACCGAAGTGAAGAAGCAGCTTGGCCAACTTGTAGATTTCATGGGCCAAATCAAAGAAACCGGTCGGCTTCCACCTCAAACCACTCCTAATCAAAGAAACGTGAATGCTATAGTCACAAGGAGTGGGAAGATACTTGAGGAACCAAAGACCAAGCGATCTCATCTTGATGAAGTCACCATCGAGGACATCACCAACGAAGAAGAAGATGAGATCGATCCGGCAATTCAAGAGGCCGAGAAAAAGAAGGTGACGCCTACTGTCACCAAGGCACAATCACCTCCACAACCTACCCCAATCAAAGGTAAAAGCCCTATTCCTTCAAATACGGTGATTACTAATTCTCCGTTTGCTGTTGCACCTTTCCCAAGCAGATTAGCAAAATCAAAGAAGAAGGATGCCCAATATGAAGATATCCTGGACATCTTCCGAAAGGTGCAAGTGAATTTGCCCTTGATCGAGTGCATAAAGCAAGTGCCTATATACGCCAAGTTTCTGAAAGAATTATGCACTCAGAGGAGGCAAACTCGAGAGAAGGAGGTCGTGAAGGTGAACGCAACCGTTTCGGCGGTTTTGCAGCGTCGCCTACCCCCAAAACTGAAGGACCCAGGGAGCTTTGCAGTTCCTTGCGTAATCGGTGACAACCATTTCCAAGATGTGATGCTTGATCTTGGAGCCTCCATCAACGTCATGCCATACTATCTTTTCGAATCGATGGAGCTTGGAGATCTCAAGCAAGATGGTGTTGTCATCCAATTAGCCGATCGCACCCACAAGTATCCGAGGAGATACGTAGAAGACGTTCTCGTGCAAGTCAACAACTTGATATTCCCAGCCGATTTCTATATAGTTGACATGGAAGAGAGTCCACTGAACACCACGCCATTGCTACTTGGGCGACCTTTCATGCGGACTGCCAGGACGAAGATTGATGTTTTCCAAGGCACTTTCTCCATGGAGATTGATGGAGAAAGAATCGAGTTCAACATCCTGGACGGGATGAAGTTTCCAATGTCGAGCGTAGCTGCCATTTCGACATACGATCCCGTGGATACCTTAGCACAAGGTTACCTCGACACCATCAACGAGGATGAACTCGACATGGCCATTCAACTTGGACATGACGGCCTTCTCGAGGCCTTACTAGAGCTTGAACCTCGAATCCAAGACATGGCCATGGCCCTAAATGCGGCACCACGAAAAGTAAGCTTTTCTCCTCCTTTACCAATTACTTT
Organism: Geum urbanum; assembly: GCA_946800695.1. Taxonomy (NCBI): domain Eukaryota; kingdom Viridiplantae; phylum Streptophyta; class Magnoliopsida; order Rosales; family Rosaceae; genus Geum; species Geum urbanum. Next base: position 11,906,095 of record OX327017.1, on the reverse strand, counting down.
TGGTACTAATAAAATGGTTCCTTCCATCGTAGAAGCTCCAGTTTTAGAACTCAAGCTACTACCGGACCATCTGAAGTATGCATACTTGGGCGAGAATGAAACTTTACCGGTCATTATTTCGTCCGCGCTAGAAAAGGAACAGGAGGAGAAGCTCGTGAGTGTGCTCAAGAGGTACAAACCCGCAATAGGCTGGACACTCGCGGACATCAAGGGAATAAATCCAGCAACCTGTGTGCATAGGATTTTCCTTGAAGAAGGCACCAAGCCTACGCGGGAAGCACAACGTCGGCTCCACCCTCCGATGATGGAGGTGGTAAAAAAGGAGGTAATTAAACTCATGGACTGTGGAGTTATTTACCCTATTTCTGATAGCCGTTGGGTTTCCCCAGTGCAGGTTGTACCTAAGAAATCGGGAATCACCGTCGTCGAGAATCTGGAAAATGAACTTGTGCCACAACGGACGATCACTGGACACCGAGTGTGCATTGATTACCGGAAGCTCAACGCCGCAACCCGCAAGGATCATTTTCCCTTACCATTCATCGACCAAATGCTGGAAAGATTAGCCGGCCATGCATTTTATTGTTTTCTCGACGGATACTCCGGCTACAACCAAATTAGCATTGTGGAGGAAGATCAAGAAAAGACAACGTTCACATGCCCTTTCGGAACGTTTGCATATCGCCGCATGCCATTTGGACTGTGTAACGCACCAGGTACATTTCAACGTTGCATGCTCTCAATTTTCTCCGAGTACATTGAAAAAATTATTGAAGTATTCATGGACGACTTTAGTGTATTTGGGAGTGATTTTGATGCATGCTTAAACAATTTAGAAACAATTTTACAAAGATGCGTTGAAACGAACTTGGTGCTTAATTGGGAGAAGTGCCATTTCATGGTTACGCAAGGGATAGTGTTAGGTCATATTATTTCGGAAAAAGGGTTAGAAGTTGATAAATCTAAAGTAGATCTTGTGCGTCACTTACCCTCTCCAACTTCGGTTAGAGAGATTCGTTCATTTCTTGGACACGCAGGATTTTATCGTAGGTTTATCAAGGACTTTTCCCACATCTCTCGCCCCTTGTGTAAACTGCTGCAAAAGGAGACCCCGTTCGTCTTTGATGAAGAATGCAACGCTGCCTTCAACAAGTTAAAGGAGCTTCTTACGAGCGCTCTGATACGAACAAAACATGCATTTAACGTTAACACAAAGTAGACCCTAAAAACACAGATTACGCGCATTGCAATTTAAACCCTTCTTTTGTCATTTGTAATATTGGCGAGTAGGGATCGTTCTTTATCCGGGGAATTAAGGGCGCATGCATGGTTTCGTTAATAAGCGGAAATGTAAATGTTTGGGGGGATTGGAAGTTGGTTGTTTAATCTACGAAATTAAAGTACATAACATGCAAACACAACTAAAACTCTTAGGCATCTAACATGTTTTACTCATAGACAAGTTTCAACAATCAAGAAACTTAAAGTCTAATTATGCTTGCTAAAAATAAGAAGTTACACTACTAATTACATGTGATCATCTCATCTTATTAACCTTACCCTTTTCATGCATCAAACCTTTTTGTAAGTTACGAAATTCATAACTTCTAACTAAATATACATGCTTAATAATTGAGTAGGAATGCAACTTAGCGTATAAACATCTTAAACAACATACGATCATCGAAACATGTGAAAGAGAGGGACTTAGCGTATTATCTAACACATGCTTTCGAAGCTTTAAGATTGTATCAAACATGCATAAAAGGCTAGAAATCATAAACACATGCAACTTATAAATCGGTTTAAGAACATGAAACACAAATCTAAACTTGTTCTTCATTTGATACATAAAAGTATTCCAATACATCCAAGGGTTCAAATACAAAGCAAAAGAAATGAAAGTGAAGATCATGGTTACACTTTTTGTCTTGAATGCTTGATGATCTACGGTGGAGATGGCTTTCCTTCACAAGGGACTTAGCGTATTGTGTTGGATGGAGGAGGATTGCTTCGGCTTGGATGGAGAACCTTGCTTCGGCTTGGAATGGAGGAGATGTGCTTCGGCTTTGCTTGAGAATCCTTGAAGTGTTTATGGTGGAGGAGTATTTGTGTAGAGCTTTGGCTTGTAAAATGAGTGATGGATCTGTTTTATGGCTGCCTCCTCCCTTATATAGGCAAGGGATTCATGCCTTCTCTCTTCCACCTTGCCTCCTCCATTTAATGCATGCAATGATCATTATGGCAAGTCACACACTTAGTCACACACTTAGTCACCATTGCCAAACCCTAAGCATGAATCACCTAGCTTGTCACCATGGCAAGTCATCTTTTCATTAAATGCAAAGCAAGAGTCACCTAGTGTAGTCACCATTTGGGAACCCTAAGCATGAATCACCATGTGTAGTCACCATTTGTGATTATTAGCTTGATAATGTTGACTTGCCCTTTCAAAACAAGACTTTTCCTCTTCACCAAAAGGCATCTAGGCCGAATTACATGGGTTTGGGCTTGTTAATGGGCCGAAACAAGAGTTGAGAAATCGGCCCATAATTTGCTTTTTGGGCCGGCCCATTTTTCGTGGTCCGAAATCGCAAAAATCGCAAAATCGCCGAAATTCCTCCGAATTGCGCCGTTATTAATCTCCACCGTAAATATCTTCAAAATAACAATTTAAGTAAGGAAAACATAAAAACTAAGATAATAACATAGCTAAACGAAAAGGGAAATGCGTTAAGAAACGGGCATAAAATGCGTATATCAAATTCCCCCACACTTAGACTTTGCTAGTCCCTTAGCAAACACTAAGTTAAACTAAGACTCTCTAAAAATTTAAAAGAAAGAACACAACTAAGCCCTTAGCTAAAATTTGTCTCAGAATTTTCATAAGTATATGGCGATGGCTCACATGAATTTCAATTTGTATGCTCAACGAATTCAAGAGATAATTGCGATATAATTATGTAATGAACAAGTAAGACATAGAGAAAACATTGGTTATGTTATAGCTGTGCATGCTTTGAATAAAGGTTTAATCAACTCACAAGGATGCACTCATCATATTTTTCACTCATGAAAATGGTTCACTTAAAGTGTATATGAATTGAAATGAAAACCACATGAATAAAGTTTGATTACTTGCACAAATGAACCAAAACCATAAGCTTACTCATGCACTTACTCTACTAATTGAAAGCTACTCATTTTAAGGATCATAAAGGACTTTAGTGAGGTTGTAATGGGGTTAAGGCTAAGGCATTCGAAATTTAGATATGTGGTGATAAAAATGTTCCAATGACTTAGTCTAGCACCATATTAGTCCTCCATCTCCATTTGTATGTTACCATGTATACTTCAAGCTAATCTACCCTTTGAGCTTTTCAGACAGGACAAAGACCATATTTTGTTCTATTTTTAGGCCTTCAATTTATCGTAAACTCCAAATCCGTAAATAAGGGGGACGTTAATCCAATTGGTTTCTACTTTAGAACAACATGTTGCCATGAGAGATATAATATATTTTTTTCTTTTCATTCTCTCAAATATATATTTTTTTCTTTTCTTTTTGGCAATCTCATACTTTTTTAGCTATTGGACAAGTCTTTCCCCTTACTCACATTAACTCTTTCAATCCTTCCTACCAAACCATAATCTTATGTGCTAGTTTCGAAAAATTCTCACCAAGTTTCCGGAACAAAGGTAAGGATATTCTATACTAGGAAAAGTGTTTAGGTATATATGGTGATGAAAGAAAAGCTTAACGTGGGCTCAATTGGTTTATCTAGGGGTGTCGCAACTTGTGCGTACAATTGGGATACATGGATATTTGGCGAAGTGGTGGAAAATCCTAAATGCCTTTAATCATTTCCAAAATCAAAGTATGTATCAACTTAAAAGCTTTGCAAATTGACATGAGTAAGTTCTAGAATTCTCTAGTTCATTAAAATCTATGGCAAGCAATTGAATGAGGCATATATAAGCTAGTAGCTACGAAATGGATGCATATTCACTCAAATAAAGAATAGATAGCTTAAAAGCTCACATAGGGTTCATATGATTAAAAACTTATTCAAGCATGCGATTTTCTGTACCATGTTTTGCAATGTATATCTACTACATGTTAAAAACATATAGAATATCTCAATTAGCACAAGAATTCGATGCATGTGATTTATACGCCATATGTGTTTGTATCGATCAAATTTCATCATTGACTAGTTAAGGGCATCCTAAAGACTCTGAAAAACACTAATTTAGACACAATTAAATTGTAAACCCTTCCCCCACACTTAAACTTTACATTGCCCTCAATGTACTTAAAGTAAATGTATAGAATTAAACATGGAGTATAGGATCTACGAAACTTTTAATCTAATACGCAAAAAGCCATTAAATTAAGTAAAAGGGGAGAAGAAAACAAATCTGTTGTCTCCCTATTGGGTTGCCTCCCAATGAGCGCTGGTTTTACGTCGTTAGCTTTGGACGTGATGCATTAGTTTGGTTTTGAAATGGCCGGTTCTTGGAGTTGCATCTCCTCCACGGTGTGCTCCACAAATGCCTCAAAATAGGGCTTCAAGCGATGGCCATTTACTTTGAACTCACTACCCTTGTCGATAGATCGAATGAGAACTGCTCCATGAGGTAGGACTTGAGAAACTATGAATGGCCCCATCCATCGAGAGCGAAGCTTTCCCGGAAAGAGCTTAAGTCTTGAATTGAAAAGCAATACTTTCTGCCCCGGTTCAAAACTCTTCCCGCGAATCATCTGATCGTGGATCTTTTTCGTCTTCTCTTTGTAGATCCACGCATTGTCGAAAGCATCATTTCTGATTTCTTCAAGTTCACAAAGTTGAAGCTTCCGATGCAAGCCTGCGGCATCTCGATCGATGTTGAATTTCTTCACGGCCCACCATGCCTTGTGCTCTAGTTCAACCGGAAGATGGCACGCCTTCCCATAAATTAGTCGGAAAGGTGACATACCAATGGGGGTCTTGTAGGCAGTCCTGTAAGCCCACAATGCATCGTCTAAGCATTGACTCCAATCTTTCCGGTTGGGGCGGACGGTTCGCTCCAGAATCTTCTTTATCTCACGGTTGGAAACTTCAGCCATTCCATTGGTTTGAGGGTGGTATGGTGTGGAAACCTTGTGTTTTACGCCATACTTCCTCATGAGTGCTTCCACCGTGCGGTTGCAAAAGTGACTTCCTCCATCGCTGATTAAAACGCGTGGCATTCCAAATCTACTGAAAATGTTAGTTCGTAGGAAATCTGCAACAACTCGCGAATCATTAGTACGGGTGGCCTTTGCCTCCACCCATTTAGAAACATAATCTACTGCGAGTAAAATGTAAGTAAAACCATTGGAAGGAGGAAATGGTCCCATAAAATCAATACCCCACACATCAAAAATTTCAACATTAAATATGTAGTGTTGTGGCATTTGATCTCTAGGGCCTAAATTACCGAATCTCTGGCACTTATCACATGCAGCACAATATGCATGAGCATCGCGAAATAAACTAGGCCAAAAGAAACCGCAATCTAAAATCTTAAGGGCTGTCCTCCTAGAACCAAAGTGTCCCCCACATGCTTCATTGTGACAAAAGTCTAGAATGGGCTTAAACTCACTATCCGGGATACATCTCCTAATTACTAAATCGGAGCATTGTTTCCACAAATAAGGCTCATCCCAGATAAAGGTTCTAGCATTATGCTTAAGTTTGTCACGTTGAAATTTATGCATGGTAGACGGAAACTCACCGGTAACTAAGTAATTTACGATATCTGCATACCAAGGAGTTTCCGAAGTAGTTACCTCAATTCCGAAGAGTTTTTCATCCGGAAAAGTTTCTTCAATCTCGACAGGCTCATGGTCACCTATCAAACGTGATAGGTGGTCAGCGACGACGTTTTCTACTCCCTTCTTGTCCTTGATTTCGATGTTGAATTCTTGGAGTAGAAGTATCCATCTGATAAGTCGTGGTTTTGCGTCCTTCTTGAGCATTAGATACTTCAAAGCTGCATGATCGGTAAACACAGTTACTTTAGTTTGAAGTAAATAAGATCGAAATTTATCTAAAGCAAAAACCACGGCAAGAAACTCCTTCTCGGTGGTAGTATAATTTCTTTGCGCTTCATCAAGCGTCCGAGAGGTGATATACGCATTTTATGCCCGTTTCTTAACGCATTTCCCTTTTCGTTTAGCTATGTTATTATCTTAGTTTTTATGTTTTCCTTACTTAAATTGTTATTTTGAAGATATTTACGGTGGAGATTAATAACGGCGCAATTCGGAGGAATTTCGGCGATTTTGCGATTTTTGCGATTTCGGACCACGAAAAATGGGCCGGCCCAAAAAGCAAATTATGGGCCGATTTCTCAACTCTTGTTTCGGCCCATTAACAAGCCCAAACCCATGTAATTCGGCCTAGATGCCTTTTGGTGAAGAGGAAAAGTCTTGTTTTGAAAGGGCAAGTCAACATTATCAAGCTAATGATCACAAATGGTGACTACACATGGTGATTCATGCTTAGGGTTCCCAAATGGTGACTACACTAGGTGACTCTTGCTTTGCATTGAATGAAAAGATGACTTGCCATGGTGACTTGCCTTAATGATCATTGCATGCATTAAATGGAGGAGGCAAGGTGGAAGAGAGAAGGCATGAATCCCTTGCCTATATAAGGGAGGAGGCAGCCATAAAACAGATCCATCACTCATTTTGCTAAGCAAAGCTCTACACAAATACTCCTCCACCATTAAACACTTGAAGGTTCACACAAAGCCGAAGCATCCATCTCCTCCTCCAAGCCGAAGCTATCATCCTCCATCCCTCACAATACGCTAAGTCCCTTGTGAAGGAAAGCCATCTCCACCGTAGTTCATCAAGCACTCAAGACAAAAAGTGTAACCATGATCTTCACTTTCATTTCTTTAGCTTTGTATTTGAATCTTTTGATGTATTGGAATAACAAGTTTAGATTTGTGTATCAAATGAAGAACAAGTTTAGATTTGTGTTTTATGTGTTTAAACAGATTTGTAATATGCATGTGTTTATGATTTCTTGCCTTTTATGCATGTTTGATACAATCTTAAAGCTTCGAATGCATGTGTTAGAAAATACGCTAAGTCCCTCTCTTTCGCATGTTTCGATGATCGTATGTTGTTTAGGATGTTTATACGCTAAGTTGCATTCCTACTCAATTATTAAGCATGTGTATTTAGTTAGAAGTTATGAATTTCGTAACTTACAAAAAGGTTTAATGCATGAAAAGGGTAGGCTAATAAGATGAGATGATCACATGTAATTAGTAGTGTAACTTCTTATTTTTAGCAAGCATAATTAGACTTTAAGTTTCTTGATTGTTGAAACTTGTCTATGAGTAAAACATGTTAGATGCCTAAGAGTTTTAGTTGTGTTTGCATGTTATGTACTTTAATTTCGTAGATTAAACAACCAACTTCCAATCCCCCCAAACATTTACATTTCCGCTTATTAACGAAACCATGCATGCGCCCTTAATTCCCCGGATAAAGAACGATCCCTACTCGCCAATATTATAAATGACAAAAGAAGGGTTTAAATTGCAATGCGCGTAATCGATGTTTTTAGGGTCGACTTTGTGTTATCGTGAAAGCATGTTTTGCACGTATCAATTTTTGGCGCCGTTGCCGGGGAATTAGAATGTTTTTGTATGTTTCGTTGTACATTTGTGATTAAAAGCATGTCTAAATTTTCGAAGTACATACTTGTTCATTTTTTTATACTTAGAGAAATTTTCATACATGTTTACAATGCCTACTTTTACTTAGCCGAATTTATTCATACTTAGTTTATTTTACACTTGCATAATTTATTTCCATGTTAAAGGATAGTCTTTGATTTAATTTGAGTACTAGTACTTAGTTATTAAATAAATCTCTATGGAATAGGTGGTGCCTCTTTTGTTTGTCTATCTCCTTAACCCTTCGTGATGTGTGGATTTTATCACCACACGCCATAACCTAAGTGAAGTTATGGGCACGAGGTTGTGCGCGGAGTTTACAAACACTTGAGATTGTATACTATCTTGTGAATTCGAGTAAGAGTTGGTTTTGATGTCTAGAAGGGTTATGAATGGTGACGGGTTTTGAACTAAGAAAACAGAACACCATTGGAGTATATACTCTTACGAGTAAGCCTCGGGGTGTTTCTAAGAACAACAATGGAGTATATACTCTTACGAGTTAGCCTCAGGTTGTTCCCAGAAATTAGTTCTCACCTCTCGCGTTACATCTATCCCAACTGGTCATTTCCAACAATTACGAGAATTAACGATAGTTGGTATACATTTTCGCGCGGGCCGCACGGACAAGAGATTTATTCAATAACTAAGTCGTGTATTCCTTTTAAATCTTAGGTGCAATCAAAACGTAGACGTACTTAAATTGATTTACATTGAGTACGAGTATTGGTTATAAAGTTTCGTTCTTTGGAATAGGTGGTGCCTCTTTTTCTGGTTTATCTCCTAAACCCTTCGTGAAGTGTGGATTTCATCACCACACGCCATAACCTAAGTGAAGTTATGGACACGAGGTTGTGGGCAGAGTTTACTAAGGACTTGAGATTATATACTATCTCACAAATTTGGCTGATTGTTGGATATGGTGAGTGGGTTTATGATTGGTGCCGGGTTTCGGATCTAAGCAATAGAACACCATTGGAGTATATACCGTAACTGGTTAGCCTCGGGGTGTCTCTAGGAACAACATTGGAGTATATACTCTTACGAGTAAGCCTCGGGTTGTTCTAAATATTAGTCCTTACCTCTCGCGTTATCTCTATCCCTACTTCCATTTCTAAACGTAACTAAGCTGAATTGTAGTCGGTATACATTTTCGCGGGGGCCGCACGTCCAGGAACTTTACTTAATGCTCAATTCGCGTTCTCTCTGTAAATCATAAGTGCATACGAATACGGATAAATACATGAACTTAATATGACATAATCCTTTAAATAGATGGTATATCGGATTAAGCATGCTTAGACCTCCTGGAATCAGACTTCATCTTCGGATGAACGAGACCCATTGCACAGTCGAGAGCCTCTGCACCACGTACCATCGGGGCCAAAGGAAATAAATAAAACTTAGTCAAATTTTTGTGTTTATATGTGCATTAAAAACTGTAAAGGACTAACAACCGTTACTTAGCTTGCATAACCTCTCTAAGGTTTTATGATACTCGGATTTCACTACCGAGTACCCTAACCTAAGTGAAGTTAGGGGCATAAGCTCGAAGAAGAGGTCATTCTTTTCATTCATATTTTAAACACGTAACTCGTTTGTTTTCTGCAGGTTCTAACGTTTTCTCTTATGCATTCACTCCATCTTTCACGTAGGATTATTGTTTAATGCATTTTATTGCAAGAAAATGTGTGGTGCATAAATTCAATGTGAATTATGGTTTGCTTGTATTTCAACCTTGTTTATATATGTTCTAACTAAATTTTTAGTTTTAGCATTATATAGTGTTAATTTGCAGAAAACATGTGTCTTAGTTTATTCATGTGCATAGCCCCTAAAATTGATTAAATCAATTGCATTACTTAGTAAAATACATATAGTGTCTTAACTATTATAAATTTTGTATAAATCTTGTGTGTATTAGTAGTTTTTAAGTATTTGTGTGTATTTATAGTATGCTTTGATAGTTTTACTATTTTATTTGTTATCACCTTGTTTTCTAAATATGCATTACAATTTTGGTTAGTATTCCTATATACATCTAAAAATCATTTGTTGATACTAACACTTGGTCTTTGGTGGATGCTCAGGCTAATGAATGTCCGATCGGAATCCTGGACCATCTAGAACAAAGTTTGAGGAACTCACAGAAAGACTAGCGAGACTTAGAGCTGACATCCTGGATCATCCCATCATCGAGGAAGGTTCCGAGTCTTCACATTCATCAACCGACCATACTTTAGCCTCATCAACCGACCACAATTCAGAAGCAGAAGCACAAGAAATCAACATGGCCAATGCAGGACAGTCTCTTCGTCAGCGCACCTGCTCAACCGAATGGAGCAGCGGACCTTCGAGCATTGCTTTTCCACAACCGGAGGAAAACATGAAGGATATCGAGCTAAAGAGTGGCTTCCTCCATCGACTACCCATTTTCCACGGACTTTCCAATGAAGATCCGAACAAGCATCTCAAACAATTCCAATTTGTTTGCAACAGCATGAAGCCATCTGATGCTGATACGGAACTCTTCAAACTGAAGGCATTCCCATTCACCCTAGTCGACAGGGCCGAGTCTTGGCTTATGGAACTACCGCCAAACCATATTACCTCTTGGAAGCAACTTGCGGATATGTTCCTAGCGAAGTACTTCCCGGCCTCAAAGATCACCGTCTTGAGAAAGCAAATCACTGGCATCACACAGAAACCGGACGAGACCTTCGGCCAATACTACGACCGATTCAAAGTTTTGTGTGCCACTTGCCCATCGCATGGATTCTCCGAGACCAATCTGATGAATTACTTTTACGATGGTCTCAAGCCGATCGATAGGGAATTGCTGGATGCAGCAGCCACCGGTGCATTCATGGACTTAACCGAAACCGAAGCTAGAACTCTTCTAGAGAATCGGGCGAATAATGATGCACAATACGGAATGTCCAACAGACGAGCAGTCGGTGAGGCGAGTTCAACAACCGACGCGGACGAGAAGTACGACAAACTAGCTCATATGCTAGAGAAGGTGTTAGAACTCGAGACGACAAGAGCGAAGGCAACTCAACGGCCTGTTTGCGGCATATGTCAAACACACGGTCACCACAATGACCAATGCCCTCAAGCGCAGGAGCAGGCAAGCGAGCCGGAGCACGCTAACGCCATCGGCGGATATCAGGGAGGACAAAGGTATAACAACTACAACAACTATGTCAACCGTGATCATCCAGGTTTTAGATGGAGCAGCAACGAGGGAACTTTGAACCCTCCAGCATCTCAACCTCAACAAAGCTACCAACGCCCTCCATTTCAACCACGACCACCGATGCAGCATGGTTCGTCATCACAACCCTTCACCAATCCGGATTACGACAAGATGTTGTCGCAACTTTCGGCCTCAACTCAAGTTCTCCTCGACGGACAATCGAAGACAAAGGAGACACTTGACTCACATGGCCGCGACATCACCGAAGTGAAGAAGCAGCTTGGCCAGCTTGTTGATTTCATGGGCCAAATCAAGGAAACCGGTCGGCTTCCACCTCAAACCACTCCTAATCAAAGAAACGTGAATGCTATAGTCACAAGGAGTGGGAAGATACTTGAGGAACCAAACACCAAGCGATCTCATCTTGATGAAGTCACCATCGAGGACATCACCAACGAAGAAGAAGATGAGATCGATCCGGCTACTCAAGAGGCCGAGAAACAGAAGGTGACGCCTAATGTCACCAAGGCACAATCACCTCCACAACCTACCCCAATCAAAGGTAAGAACCATATTCCTTCAAATACGGTTATTACTAATTCTCCGTTTGCTGTTGCACCTTTCCCTAGCAGATTATCAAAATCGAAGAAGAAGGATGCCCAATATGAAGATATCCTGGACATCTTCCGAAAGGTGCAAGTGAATTTGCCCTTGATCGAGTGCATAAAACAAGTGCCGATATACGCGAAGTTTCTGAAAGAATTATGCACACAGAGGAGGCAAACTCGAGAGAAGGAAGTTGTGAAGGTGAACGCAACCGTTTCGGCGGTTTTGCAGCGTCGGCTACCCCCAAAACTGAAGGACCCAGGGAGCTTTGCAGTTCCCTGTGTAATCGGTGACAACCGCTTCGAAGATGTAATGCTTGATCTCGGAGCCTCCATCAACGTCATGCCTTACTATCTTTTCGAATCTATGGAGCTTGGAGATCTCAAGCAAGATGGTGTTGTCATCCAGTTAGCCGATCGCACTCACAAGTATCCGAGGGGATACGTAGAAGACGTTCTCGTACAAGTCAACAACTTGATATTCCCAGCCGATTTCTACATAGTTGACATGGAAGAGAGTCCACTGAACACCACGCCACTACTGCTTGGGCGACCTTTCATGCGGACTGCGAGAACGAAGATTGATGTATTTCAAGGCACTTTCTCCATGGAGATTGATGGAGAAAGAATCGAGTTCAACATCCTGGACGGGATGAAGTTTCCAATGTCGAGCGTAGCTGCCATTTCGACATACGATCCTGTGGATACCTTAGCACAAGGTTACCTCGACACCATCAACGAGGATGAACTCGACATGGCCATTCAACTTGGACATGACGGCCTTCTCGAGGCCTTACTAGAGCTTGAACCTCGAATCCAAGACATGGCCATGGCCCTAAATGCCGCACCACGGAAAGTAAGCTTTTCTCCTCCTATACCAATTACTTTTGGTACTAATAAAATGGTTCCTTCCATTGTAGAAGCTCCCGTTTTAGAACTCAAGCTACTACCGGACCATCTGAAGTATGCGTACTTGGGCGAGAATGAAACTTTACCGGTCATTATTTCGTCCGCACTAGAAGAGGAACAGGAGGAGAAGCTCGTGAGTGTACTAAAGAGGTACAAACCCGCAATAGGCTGGACACTTGCGGACATCAAGGGAATCAATCCAGCAACTTGTGTGCATAGGATTTTCCTTGAAGAAGGCACCAAGCCTACGCGGGAAGCGCAACGTCGGCTCCACCCTCCGATGATGGAAGTGGTAAAAAAGGAGGTAATTAAACTCATGGACTGTGGAGTTATTTACCCTATATCTGATAGCCGTTGGGTTTCCCCAGTGCAGGTAGTACCAAAGAAATCGGGAATTACCGTCGTCGAGAATCTGGAAAATGAACTTGTGCCACAACGGACGATCACTGGACACCGAGTGTGCATTGATTACCGGAAGCTCAACGCCGCAACCCGCAAGGATCATTTTCCCTTACCATTCATCGACCAAATGCTGGAAAGATTAGCCGGCCATGCATTTTATTGTTTTCTCGACGGATACTCCGGCTACAACCAAATTAGCATTGCGGAGGAGGATCAAGAAAAGACAACGTTCACGTGCCCTTTCGGAACATTTGCCTATCGCCGCATGCCATTTGGACTGTGTAACGCACCAGGTACATTTCAACGTTGCATGCTCTCAATTTTCTCCGAGTACATTGAAAAAATTATTGAAGTATTCATGGACGACTTTAGTGTATTTGGGAGTGATTTTGATGCATGCTTAAACAATTTAGAAACAATTTTACAAAGATGCGTTGAAACGAACTTGGTGCTTAATTGGGAGAAGTGCCATTTCATGGTTACGCAAGGGATAGTGTTAGGACATATAATTTCTGAAAAAGGGTTAGAAGTAGATAAAGCTAAAGTAGATCTTGTGCGTCACTTACCCTCTCCAACTTCGGTTAGAGAGATTCGTTCATTTCTTGGACACGCAGGATTTTATCGTAGGTTTATCAAAGACTTTTCCCACATCTCGCGCCCTTTGTGTAAACTGCTGCAAAAGGAGACCCCGTTCGTCTTTGACGAGGAATGCAATGCTGCCTTCAACAAGTTGAAGGAACTTCTTACGAGCGCTCCTATTTTATGCAGCCCTGATTGGTCTCTGCCATTTGAACTCATGTGCGACGCCTCAGATTATGCCGTAGGAGCCGTCTTGGGTCAGCGGAAGGACAAGAAGCCTTGCGTAATCTATTACGCCTCTCGGACACTTGATGAAGCGCAAAGAAATTATACTACTACCGAGAAGGAGTTTCTTGCTGTGGTTTTTGCATTAGATAAATTTCGATCTTATTTACTTCAAAGTAAAGTAACTGTGTTTACCGATCATGCAGCTTTGAAGTATCTAATGCTCAAAAAGGACGCAAAACCACGGCTTATCAGATGGATACTTCTACTCCAAGAATTCAACATAGAAATCAAAGATAAGAAGGGAGTAGAAAACGTCGTCGCTGACCACCTATCACGTTTGATAGGTGACCATGAGCCTATCGAGATCGAAGAAACTTTTCCGGATGAAAAACTCTTCGGAATTGAGGTAACTACTTCGGAAACTCCTTGGTATGCCGATATTGTAAATTACTTAGTTACCGGTGAGTTTCCGTCTACCATGCATAAATTTCAACGTGACAAACTTAAGCATAATGCTAGAACCTTTATCTGGGATGAGCCTTATTTATGGAAACAATGCTCCGATTTAGTAATTAGGAGATGTATCCCGGATAGTGAGTTTAAGCCCATTCTAGACTTTTGTCACAATGAAGCATGTGGGGGACACTTTGGTTCTAGGAGGACAGCCCTTAAAATTTTAGATTGCGGTTTCTTTTGGCCTAGTTTATTTCGCGATGCTCATGCATATTGCGCTACATGTGATAAGTGCCAAAGATTCGGTAATTTAGGGCCTAAAGATCAAATGCCACAACACTACATATTTAATGTTGAAATTTTTGATGTGTGGGGTATTGATTTTATGGGACCATTTCCTCCCTCCAATGGTTTTACTTACATCTTACTCGCAGTAGATTATGTTTCTAAATGGGTGGAGGCAAAGGCCACCCGGACTAATGATTCGCGAGTTGTTGCAGATTTTCTACGAACTAACATTTTCAGTAGATTTGGAATGCCACGCGTTCTAATCAGCGATGGTGGAAGTCACTTTTGCAACCGCACGGTGGAAGCACTAATGAGGAAGTATGGCGTCAAACACAAGGTTTCCACACCATACCACCCTCAAACCAATGGAATGGCTGAAGTTTCCAACCGTGAGATAAAGAAGATTCTGGAGCGAACCGTCCGCCCCAACCGGAAAGATTGGAGTCAATGCTTAGACGATGCATTGTGGGCTTACAGGACTGCCTACAAGACCCCCATCGGTATGTCCCCTTTCCGATTAATCTATGGGAAGGCGTGCCATCTTCCGGTTGAACTAGAGCACAAGGCATGGTGGGCCGTGAAGAAATTCAACATTGATCGAGATGCCGCAGGCTTACATCGGAAGCTTCAACTTTGTGAACTTGAAGAAATCAGAAATGATGCTTTCGACAATGCGTGGATTTACAAAGAGAAGACGAAAAAGATCCACGATCAGATGATTCGCGGGAAGAGTTTTGAACCAGGGCAGAAAGTATTGCTTTTCAATTCAAGACTTAAGCTCTTTCCGGGAAAGCTTCGCTCTCGATGGATGGGGCCATTCGTAGTTTCTCAAGTTCTACCTCATGGAGCAGTTCTCATTCGATCTATCGACAAAGGTAGTGAGTTCAAAGTAAATGGCCATCGCTTGAAGCCCTATTTTGAGGCATTTGCGGAGCACACCGTGGAGGAGATGCAACTCCAAGAACCGGCCATTTCAAAACCAAACTGATGCATCACGTCCAAAGCTAACGACGTAAAACAAGCGCTCGTTGGGAGGCAACCCAATAGGGAGACACCAGATTTGTTTTCTTCTCCCCTTTTAATTAATTTAATGGTTTTTGCGTATTAGATTAAAATTTTCGTAGATCATATACTCCATGTTTAATTCTATACTGTTACTTTAGTACATTGAGGGCAATGTAGAGTTTAAGTGTGGGGGAAGGGTTTACAATTTAATTGTGTCTAAATTAGTGTTTTTCAGAGTCTTTAGGATGCCCTTAACTAGTCAATGATGAAATTAGACCGATACGAACACATTTGGCGTATGAATCACATGCATCGAATTCTTGTGCTAATTGAGATATTCTATATGTTTTTAACATGTAGTAGATATGAATTGCAAAACATGGTACAGAAATCGCATGCTTGAATAAGTTTTTAATCATATGAACCCTATGTGAGCTTTTGAGCTATCTGTTCTTTATTCGAGTGAATATGCATCCATTTCGTAGCTACTAGCTTATATATGCCTCATTTGATTGCTTGCCATAGATTTTAATGAACTAGAGAATGCTAGAACTTACTCATGTCAATTTGCAAAGCTTTTAAGTTGATACATACTTTGATTTCGGAAATGATTAAAGGCATTTAGGATTTTCCACCACATTGCCAAATATCCATGTATCCCATTTGTACGCACAAGTTGCGACACCCCTAGATAAACCAATTGAGCCCACGTTAAGCTTTTCTTTCATCACCATATATACCTAAACACTTATCCTAGTATAGAATATCCTTACCTTTGTTCCGGAAACTTGGTGAGAATTTTTCGAAACTAGCACATAAGATTATGGTTCGGTAGGAAAGATTAAAAGAGTTAATGTGAGTAAGGGGAAAGACTTGTCCAATAGCTAAAAAAGTATGAGATTGCCAAAAAGAAAAGAAAAAAATATATATTTGAGAGAATGAAAAGAGAAAAATTATTATCTCTCATGGCAATATATTGTGTTCTAAAGTAGAAACCAATTGGATTAACGTCCCCCTTATTTGCGGATTTGGAGTTTACGATAAATTGAAGGCCTAAAAATAGAAAAAAATATGGCTTTTGTCCTGTCCGAAAAGCTCAAAGGGTAGATTAGCTTGAAGTATACATGGTAACATACAAATGGAGATGGAGGACTAATATGGTGCTAGACTAAGTCGTTGGAACATTTTTATCACCACATATCTAAATTTCGAATGCCTTAGCCTTAACCCCATTACAACCTCACTAAAAGTCCTTTATGATCCTTAAAATGAGTAGCTTTCAATTAGTAGAGTAAGTTGCATGAGTAAGCTTATGGTTTTGGTTCATTTGTGCAAGTAATCAAACTTTATTCATGTGGTTTTCATTTCAATTCATATACACTTTTAGTGAACCATTTTCATGAGTGAAAAATATGATGAGTGCATCCTTGTGAGTTGATTAAACCTTTATTCAAAGCATGCACAGCTATAAGATAACCATTGTTTTCTCTATGTCTTACTTGTTCATTACATAATTATATCGCAATTATCTCTTGAATTCATTGAGCATACAAATTGAAATTCATGTGAGCCATCGCCATATACTTATGAAAAATTCTGAGACAAATTTTAGCTAAGGGCTTAGTTATGTTCTTTCTTTTAAATTTTTAGAGAGTCTTAGTTTAACTTAGTGTTTGCTAAGGGACTAGCAAAGTCTAAGTGTGGGGGAATTTGATATACGCATTTTATGCCCGTTTCTTAACGCATTTCCCTTTTCGTTTAGCTATGTTATTATCTTAGTTTTTATGTTTTCCTTACTTAAATTGTTATTTTGAAGATATTTACGGTGGAGATTAATAACGGCGCAATTCGGAGGAATTTCGGCGATTTTGCGATTTTTGCGATTTCGGACCACGAAAAATGGGCCGGCCCAAAAAGCAAATTATGGGCCGATTTCTCAACTCTTGTTTCGGCCCATTAACAAGCCCAAACCCATGTAATTCGGCCTAGATGCCTTTTGGTGAAGAGGAAAAGTCTTGTTTTGAAAGGGCAAGTCAACATTATCAAGCTAATGATCACAAATGGTGACTACACATGGTGATTCATGCTTAGGGTTCCCAAATGGTGACTACACTAGGTGACTCTTGCTTTGCATTGAATGAAAAGATGACTTGCCATGGTGACTTGCCTTAATGATCATTGCATGCATTAAATGGAGGAGGCAAGGTGGAAGAGAGAAGGCATGAATCCCTTGCCTATATAAGGGAGGAGGCAGCCATAAAACAGATCCATCACTCATTTTGCTAAGCAAAGCTCTACACAAATACTCCTCCACCATTAAACACTTGAAGGTTCACACAAAGCCGAAGCATCCATCTCCTCCTCCAAGCCGAAGCTATCATCCTCCATCCCTCACAATACGCTAAGTCCCTTGTGAAGGAAAGCCATCTCCACCGTAGTTCATCAAGCACTCAAGACAAAAAGTGTAACCATGATCTTCACTTTCATTTCTTTAGCTTTGTATTTGAATCTTTTGATGTATTGGAATAACAAGTTTAGATTTGTGTATCAAATGAAGAACAAGTTTAGATTTGTGTTTTATGTGTTTAAACAGATTTGTAATATGCATGTGTTTATGATTTCTTGCCTTTTATGCATGTTTGATACAATCTTAAAGCTTCGAATGCATGTGTTAGAAAATACGCTAAGTCCCTCTCTTTCGCATGTTTCGATGATCGTATGTTGTTTAGGATGTTTATACGCTAAGTTGCATTCCTACTCAATTATTAAGCATGTGTATTTAGTTAGAAGTTATGAATTTCGTAACTTACAAAAAGGTTTAATGCATGAAAAGGGTAGGCTAATAAGATGAGATGATCACATGTAATTAGTAGTGTAACTTCTTATTTTTAGCAAGCATAATTAGACTTTAAGTTTCTTGATTGTTGAAACTTGTCTATGAGTAAAACATGTTAGATGCCTAAGAGTTTTAGTTGTGTTTGCATGTTATGTACTTTAATTTCGTAGATTAAACAACCAACTTCCAATCCCCCCAAACATTTACATTTCCGCTTATTAACGAAACCATGCATGCGCCCTTAATTCCCCGGATAAAGAACGATCCCTACTCGCCAATATTATAAATGACAAAAGAAGGGTTTAAATTGCAATGCGCGTAATCGATGTTTTTAGGGTCGACTTTGTGTTATCGTGAAAGCATGTTTTGCACGTATCAAGAGGCGTAATAGATTACGCAAGGCTTCTTGTCCTTCCGCTGACCCAAGACGGCTCCTACGGCATAATCCGAGGCGTCGCACATGAGTTCAAATGGCAGAGACCAATCAGGGCTGCACAAAATAGGAGCGCTCGTGAGAAGCTCCTTCAACTTGTTGAAGGCAGCGTTGCATTCTTCATCAAAGACGAACGGGGTCTCCTTTTGCAGCAGTTTACACAAGGGGCGCGAGATGTGGGAAAAGTCCTTGATAAACCTACGATAAAATCCTGCGTGTCCAAGAAATGAACGAATCTCTCTAACCGAAGTTGGAGAGGGTAAGTGACGCACAAGATCTACTTTAGCTTTATCTACTTCTAACCCTTTTTCAGAGATAATATGACCTAACACTATCCCTTGCGTAACCATGAAATGGCACTTCTCCCAATTAAGCACCAAGTTCGTTTCAACGCATCTTTTTAAAATAGTTTCTAAATTGTTTAAACATGCATTAAAATCACTCCCAAATACACTAAAGTCATCCATGAATACTTCAATAATTTTTTCAATGTATTCGGAGAAAATTGAGAGCATGCAACGTTGAAATGTACCTGGTGCATTACATAGTCCAAATGGCATACGGCGATAGGCAAATGTTCCGAAAGGGCACGTGAACGTTGTCTTTTCTTGATCCTCCTCCGCAATGCTAATTTGGTTGTAGCCGGAGTATCCGTCCAGAAAACAATAAAATGCATGGCCGGCTAATCTTTCCAGCATTTGGTCGATGAATGGTAAGGGAAAATGATCCTTGCGGGTTGCAGCGTTGAGCTTCCGGTAATCAATGCACACGCGGTGTCCAGTGATCGTCCGTTGTGGCACAAGTTCATTTTCCAAATTCTCGACGACGGTTATTCCCGATTTCTTGGGTACTACCTGCACTGGGGAAACCCAACGGCTATCAGATATAGGGTAAATAACTCCACAGTCCATGAGTTTAATTACCTCCTTTTTTACCACCTCCATCATCGGAGGGTGGAGCCGACGTTGTGCTTCCCGCGTAGGCTTGGTGCCTTCTTCAAGGAAAATCCTATGCACACAGGTTGCTGGATTTATTCCCTTGATGTCCGCGAGTGTCCAGCCTATTGCGGGTTTGTACCTCTTTAGTACACTCACGAGCTTCTCCTCCTGTTCCTCTTCTAGCGCGGACGAAATAATGACCGGTAAAGTTTCATTCTCGCCCAAGTACGCATACTTAAGATGGTCCGGTAGTAGCTTGAGTTCTAAAACGGGAGCTTCTACAATGGAAGGAACCATTTTATTAGTACCAAAAGTAATTGGTATAGGAGGAGAAAAGCTTACTTTCCGTGGTGCGACATTTAGGGCCATGGCCATGTCTTGGATTCGAGGTTCAAGCTCTAGTAAGGCCTCGAGAAGGCCGTCATGCCCAAGTTGAATGGCCATGTCGAGTTCATCCTCATTGATGGTGTCGAGGTAGCCTTGTGCTAAGGTATCGACGGGATCGTATGTCGAAATGGCAGCTACGCTCGACATTGGAAACTTCATCCCGTCCAGGATGTTGAACTCGATTCTTTCTCCATCAATCTCCATGGAGAAAGTGCCTTGGAAAACATCAATCTTCGTCCTCGCAGTCCGCATGAAAGGTCGTCCAAGCAGCAATGGCGTGGTGTTCAATGGACTCTCTTCCATGTCAACTATGTAGAAATCGGCTGGAAATATCAAGTTGTTGACTTGTACGAGAACGTCTTCTACGTATCCCCTCGGATACTTGTGGGTGCGATCGGCTAACTGGATGACAACACCATCGTGCTTGAGATCTCCAAGCTCCATCGATTCGAAAAGATAGTAAGGCATGACGTTGATGGAGGCTCCGAGATCAAGCATTACATCTTCGAAGCGGTTGTCACCGATTACACAGGGAACTGCAAAGCTCCCTGGGTCCTTCAGTTTTGGGGGTAGCCGACGCTGCAAAACCGCCGAAACGGTTGCGTTCACCTTCACGACCTCCTTCTCTCGAGTTTGCCTCCTCTGAGTGCATAATTCTTTCAGAAACTTGGCGTATATAGGCACTTGCTTTATGCACTCGATCAAGGGCAAATTCACTTGCACCTTTCGGAAGATGTCCAGGATATCTTCATATTGGGCATCCTTCTTCTTTGATTTTGCTAATCTGCTTGGGAAAGGTGCAACAGCAAACGGAGAATTAGTAATCACCGTATTTGAAGGAATAGGGATTTTACCTTTGATTGGGGTAGGTTGTGGAGGTGATTGTGCCTTGGTGACAGTAGGCGTCACCTTCTTTTTCTCGGCCTCTTGAATTGCCGGATCGATCTCATCTTCTTCTTCGTTGGTGATGTCCTCGATGGTGACTTCATCAAGATGAGATCGCTTGGTCTTTGGTTCCTCAAGTATCTTCCCACTCCTTGTGACTATAGCATTCACGTTTCTTTGATTAGGAGTGGTTTGAGGTGGAAGCCGACCGGTTTCCTTGATTTGGCCCATGAAATCAACAAGCTGGCCAAGCTGCTTCTTCACTTCGGTGATGTCGCGGCCATGTGAGTCAAGTGTCTCCTTTGTCTTCGATTGTCCGTCGAGGAGAACTTGAGTTGAGGCCGAAAGTTGAGACAACATCTTGTCGTAATCCGGATTGGTGAAGGGTTGTGATGACGAACCATGCTGCATTGGTGGTCGTGGTTGAAATGGAGGGCGTTGGTAGCTTTGTTGAGGTTGAGATGCTGGAGGGTTCAAAGTTCCCTCGTTGCTGCTCCATCTAAAACCTGGATGATCACGGTTGACATAGTTGTTGTAGTTGTTATACCTTTGTCCTCCCTGATATCCGCCGATGGCGTTAGCGTGCTCCGGCTCGCTTGCCTGCTCCTGCGCTTGAGGGCATTGGTCATTGTGGTGACCGTGTGTTTGACATATGCCGCAAACAGGCCGTTGAGTTGCCTTCGCTCTTGTCGTCTCGAGTTCTAACACCTTCTCTAGCATATGAGCTAGTTTGTCGTACTTCTCATCCGCGTCGGTTGTTGAACTCGCCTCACCGACTGCTCGTCTGTTGGACATTCCGTATTGTGCATCATTATTCGCCCGATTCTCTAGAAGAGCTCTAGCTTCGGTTTCGGTTAAGTCCATGAATGCACCGGTGGCTGCTGCATCCAGCAATTCCCTATCGATCGGCTTGAGACCATCGTAAAAGTAATTCATGAGATTGGTCTCGGAGAATCCATGCGATGGGCAAGTGGCACATAAAACCTTGAATCGGTCGTAGTATTGGCCGAAGGTCTCGTCCGGTTTCTGTGTGATGCCAGTGATTTGCTTTCTCAAGACGGTGATCTTTGAGGCCGGGAAGTACTTCGCTAGGAACATATCCGCAAGTTGCTTCCATGAGGTAATATGGTTCGGCGGTAGTTCCATAAGCCAAGACTCGGCCCTGTCGACTAGGGTGAATGGAAATGCCTTCAGCTTGAAGAGCTCCGTATCAGCATCAGATGGCTTCATGCTGTTGCAAACAAATTGGAATTGTTTGAGATGCTTGTTCGGATCTTCATTGGAAAGTCCGTGGAAAATGGGTAGTCGGTGGAGGAAGCCACTCTTTAGCTCGATATCCTTCATGTTTTCCTCCGGTTGTGGAAAAGCAATGCTCGAAGGCCCGCTGCTCCATTCGGTTGAGCAGGTGCGCTGGCGAAGAGATTGTCCTGCATTGGCCATGTTGACTTGTTGTGCTTCTACTTCTGAATTGTGGTCGGTTGATGAATGTGAAGACTCGGAAACTTCTTCGATGATGGG
Organism: Geum urbanum; assembly: GCA_946800695.1. Classification (NCBI taxonomy): domain Eukaryota; kingdom Viridiplantae; phylum Streptophyta; class Magnoliopsida; order Rosales; family Rosaceae; genus Geum; species Geum urbanum. The sequence goes on along the minus strand of OX327017.1, from coordinate 11,883,705 downwards.
AAAATCCAGGATGTCAGTTTGAGCTTTAAGTCTCGCTATTCTCTCTGCGATCTCCTCAAAGTTTGTTTTAGATGGTCCAGGATGTTGATCGGACATTCATTAGCCTGACATCCACCAAAGACCAAGTGTTAGTATCAACAATTAATATGAGATATATAGAGGAATACTAACCAAAATTGTAAAGCATATTTAGAAAACAAAGGGATAACAAATAAAATAGTAAAACTATCAAAACATACTATAAATACACACAAATACTTAAAAACTACTAATACACAAAATTTATAATAGTTAAGACACTATATGTATTTTACTAAGTAATGCAATTGATTTAATTGATTTTTAGGGCTATGCACATGAACGTAATAAACTTAAAACACACGTTTTCTGCAAATTAACACTATAATGCTAAACCTAAAAAAAAATTTAGTTAGAACATGTATAAACAAGGTTCATTTACAAGCAAACCATAATTCACATTGAATTTATGCACCACACATTTTCTTGCAATAAAATGCATTAAACAACAATCCTACGTGAAATATGGAGTGAATGCATAAGAGAAAATGTTAGAACCTGCAGAAAACAAAACGAGATACGTGTTTAAACTATGAATGAAAAGAATGACCTCTTCTTCGATCTTATGCCCCTAACTTCACTTAGGTTAGGGTACTCGGTAGTGAAATCCGAGTATCATAAAGCCTAAGAGAGGTTATGCAAGCTAAGTAACGTTTGTTAGTCCTTTACAGTTTTTAATGCACAAACAAACACAAAAATTTGACTAAGTTTTATTTATTTCCTTTGGCCCCGATGGTACGTGGTGCAGAGGCTCTCGACTGTGCAATGGGTCTCGTTCATCCGAAGATGAAGTCTGATTCCGGGAGGTCTAAGCATGCTTAATCCGATATACCATCTATTTAAAGGATTATGTCGTATTAAGTTCATGTATTTATCCGTATTCGTATGCACTTATGATTTACAGAGAGTACGCAAATTGAGCATTAAGTAAAGTTCCTGGACGTGCGGCCCGCGCGAAAATATATACCGACTACAATTCAGCTTAGTTACGTTTAGAAATGGTTAGTAGGAATAGAGATAACGCGAGAGGTAAGGACTAATATTTAGAACAACCCGAGGCTTACTCGTAAGAGTATATACTCCAATGTTGTTCCTAGAGACACCCCGAGGCTAACCAGTTACGGTATATACTCCAATGGTGTTCTATTGCTTAGATCCGAAACCCGGCACCAATCATAAACCCATTCACCATATCCAACAATCAGCCAAATTTGTGAGAGAGTATATAATCTCAAGTCCTTAGTAAACTCCGCCCACAACCTCGTGCCCATAACTTCACTTAGGTTATGGCGTGTGGTGATGAAATCCACACATCACGAAGGGTTAAGGAGATAAACCAGAAAAAGAGGCACCACCTATTCCGAAGAACTAAACTTAATAACCAATACTCGTAATCAATACAAATCAATTTAAGTACGTCTACATTTTGATTGCGCCTATGATTTAAAAGGAATACACGACTCAGGTATTGAATAAATCTCTTGTCCGTGCGGCCCGCGCGAAAATGTATACCAACTATCGTTAATCCTCGTAATTGTTGGAAATGACCAGTTGGGATAGATGTAACGCGAGAGGTGAGAACTAATTTCTGGGAACAACCTGAGGCTAACTCGTGAGAGTATATACTCCATTGTTGTTCTTAGAAACACCCCGAGGCTTACTCGTAAGAGTATGTACTCCATTGGTGTTCTGTTTTCTTAGTTCAAAACCCGTCACCATTCATAACCCTTCTAGACATCATAACCAACTCTTACTCGAACTCACAAGATAGTATACAATCTCAAGTGTTTGTAAACTCCGCCCACAACCTCGTGCCCATAACTTCACTTAGGTTATGGCGTGTGGTGATGAAATCCACACTTCACGAAGGGTTAAGGAGATAGACAAACAAAAGAGGCACCACCTATTCCATAGAGATTTATTTAATAACTAAGTACTAGTACTCAAATTAAATCAAAGACTATCCTTTAACATGGAAATAAATTATGCAAGTGTAAAATAAACTAAGTATGAATAAATTCGGCTAAGTAAAAGTAGGCATTGTAAACATGTATGAAAATTTCTCTAAGTATAAAAAATGAACAAGTATGTACTTCGAAAATTTAGACATGCTTTTAATCACAAATGTACAACGAAACATACAAAAACATTCTAATTCCCCGGCAACGGCGCCAAAAATTGATACGAGCAAAACATGCATTTAACGTTAACACAAAGTAGACCCTAAAAACACAGATTACGCGCATTGCAATTTAAACCCTTCTTTTGTCATTTGTAATATTGGCGAGTAGGGATCGTTCTTTATCCGGGGAATTAAGGGCGCATGCATGGTTTCGTTAATAAGCGGAAATGTAAATGTTTGGGGGGATTGGAAGTTGGTTGTTTAATCTACGAAATTAAAGTACATAACATGCAAACACAACTAAAACTCTTAGGCATCTAACATGTTTTACTCATAGACAAGTTTCAACAATCAAGAAACTTAAAGTCTAATTATGCTTGCTAAAAATAAGAAGTTACACTACTAATTACATGTGATCATCTCATCTTATTAACCTTACCCTTTTCATGCATCAAACCTTTTTGTAAGTTACGAAATTCATAACTTCTAACTAAATATACATGCTTAATAATTGAGTAGGAATGCAACTTAGCGTATAAACATCTTAAACAACATACGATCATCGAAACATGTGAAAGAGAGGGACTTAGCGTATTATCTAACACATGCTTTCGAAGCTTTAAGATTGTATCAAACATGCATAAAAGGCTAGAAATCATAAACACATGCAACTTATAAATCGGTTTAAGAACATGAAACACAAATCTAAACTTGTTCTTCATTTGATACATAAAAGTATTCCAATACATCCAAGGGTTCAAATACAAAGCAAAAGAAATGAAAGTGAAGATCATGGTTACACTTTTTGTCTTGAATGCTTGATGATCTACGGTGGAGATGGCTTTCCTTCACAAGGGACTTAGCGTATTGTGTTGGATGGAGGAGGATTGCTTCGGCTTGGATGGAGAACCTTGCTTCGGCTTGGAATGGAGGAGATGTGCTTCGGCTTTGCTTGAGAATCCTTGAAGTGTTTATGGTGGAGGAGTATTTGTGTAGAGCTTTGGCTTGTAAAATGAGTGATGGATCTGTTTTATGGCTGCCTCCTCCCTTATATAGGCAAGGGATTCATGCCTTCTCTCTTCCACCTTGCCTCCTCCATTTAATGCATGCAATGATCATTAAGGCAAGTCACACACTTAGTCACACACTTAGTCACCATTGCCAAACCCTAAGCATGAATCACCTAGCTTGTCACCATGGCAAGTCATCTTTTCATTAAATGCAAAGCAAGAGTCACCTAGTGTAGTCACCATTTGGGAACCCTAAGCATGAATCACCATGTGTAGTCACCATTTGTGATTATTAGCTTGATAATGTTGACTTGCCCTTTCAAAACAAGACTTTTCCTCTTCACCAAAAGGCATCTAGGCCGAATTACATGGGTTTGGGCTTGTTAATGGGCCGAAACAAGAGTTGAGAAATCGGCCCATAATTTGCTTTTTGGGCCGGCCCATTTTTCGTGGTCCGAAATCGCAAAAATCGCAAAATCGCCGAAATTCCTCCGAATTGCGCCGTTATTAATCTCCACCGTAAATATCTTCAAAATAACAATTTAAGTAAGGAAAACATAAAAACTAAGATAATAACATAGCTAAACGAAAAGGGAAATGCGTTAAGAAACGGGCATAAAATGCGTATATCACGCTCCTATTTTGTGCAGCCCTGATTGGTCTCTGCCATTTGAACTCATGTGCGACGCCTCGGATTATGCCGTAGGAGCCGTCTTGGGTCAGCGGAAGGACAAGAAGCCTTGCGTAATCTATTACGCCTCTCGGACGCTTGATGAAGTGCAAAGAAATTATACTACCACCGAGAAGGAGTTTCTTGCCGTGGTTTTTGCTTTAGATAAATTTCGATCTTATTTACTTCAAACTAAAGTAACTGTGTTTACCGATCATGCAGCTTTGAAGTATCTAATGCTCAAGAAGGACGCAAAACCACGACTTATCAGATGGATACTTCTACTCCAAGAATTCAACATCGAAATCAAGGACAAGAAGGGAGTAGAAAACGTCGTCGCTGACCACCTATCACGTTTGATAGGTGACCATGAGCCTGTCGAGATTGAAGAAACTTTTCCGGATGAAAAACTCTTCGGAATTGAGGTAACTATTTCGGAAACTCCATGGTATGCAGATATCGTAAATTACTTAGTTACCGGTGAGTTTCCGTCTACCATGCATAAATTTCAACGTGACAAACTTAAGCATAATGCTAGAACCTTTATCTGGGATGAGCCTTATTTATGGAAACAATGCTCCGATTTAGTAATTAGGAGATGTATCCCGGATAGTGAGTTTAAGCCCATTCTAGACTTTTGTCACAATGAAGCATGTGGGGGACACTTTGGTTCAAGGAGGACAGCCCTTAAGATTTTAGATTGCGGTTTCTTTTGGCCTAGTTTATTTCGCGATGCTCATGCATATTGCGCTGCATGTGATAAGTGCCAGAGATTCGGTAATTTAGGCCCTAGAGATCAAATGCCACAACACTACATATTTAATGTTGAAATTTTTGATGTGTGGGGTATTGATTTTATGGGACCATTTCCTCCCTCCAATGGTTGTACTTATATCTTACTCGCAGTAGATTATGTTTCTAAATGGGTGGAGGCAAAGGCCACCCGTACTAATGATTCGCGAGTTGTTGCAGATTTCCTACGAACTAACATTTTCAGTAGATTTGGAATGCCACGCGTTCTAATCAGCGATGGAGGAAGTCACTTTTGCAACCGCACGGTGGAAGCACTAATGAGGAAGTATGGCGTAAAACACAAGGTTTCCACACCATACCACCCTCAAACTAATGGAATGGCTGAAGTTTCCAACCGTGAGATAAAGAAGATCTTGGAGCGAACCGTCCGCCCCAACCGGAAAGATTGGAGTCAATGCTTAGACGATGCATTGTGGGCTTACAGGACTGCCTACAAGACCCCCATTGGTATGTCACCTTTCCGACTAATTTATGGGAAGGCGTGCCATCTTCCGGTTGAATTGGAGCACAAGGCATGGTGGGCCGTGAAGAAATTCAACATCGATCGAGATGCCGCAGGCTTGCATCGGAAGCTACAACTATGTGAACTAGAAGAAATCAGAAATGATGCTTTCGACAATGCGTGGATTTACAAAGAGAAGACGAAAAAGATCCACGATCAGATGATTCGCGGGAAGAGTTTTGAACCTGGGCAGAAAGTATTGCTTTTCAATTCAAGACTTAAGCTCTTTCCGGGAAAGCTTCGCTCTCGATGGATGGGGCCATTCATAGTTTCTCAAGTTCTACCTCATGGAGCAGTTCTCATTCGATCTATCGACAAAGGTAGTGAGTTCAAAGTAAATGGCCATCGCTTGAAGCCCTATATTGAGGCATTTGCGGAGCACACCGTGGAGGAGATGCAACTCCAAGAACCGGCCATTTCAAAAACAAAATGATGCATCACGTCCAAAGCTAACGACGTAAAACAAGCGCTCATTGGGAGGCAACCCAATAGGGAGACAACAGATTTGTTTTCTTCTCCCCTTTTAATTAATTTAATGGCTTTTTGCGTATTAGATTAAAATTTTCGTAGATCCTATACTCCATTTTTATTCTATACTTCTACTTTAGTACATTGAGGGCAATGTAGAGTTTAAGTGTGGGGGAAGGGTTTACAATTTAATTGTGTCTAAATTAGTGTTTTTCAGAGTCTTTAGGACGCCCTTAACTAGTCGATGATGAAATTTGATCAATACGAACACATATGGCGTATGAATCACATGCATCGAATTCTTGTGCTAATTGAGATATTCTTTATGTTTTTAACATGTAGTAGATATACATTGTAAAACATGGTACAGAAAATCGCATGCTTGAATAAGTTTTTAATCATATGAACCCTGTGTGAGCTTTTGAGCTATCTGTTCTTTATTCGAGTGAATATGCATCCATTTCGTAGCTACTAGCTTATATATGCCTCATTCGATTGCTTGCCATAGATTCTAATGAACTAGAGAATACTAGAACTTACTCATGTTAATTTGCAAAGCTTTTAAGTTGATACATACTTTGATTTTGGAAATGATTAAAGGCATTTAGGATTTTCCACCACATTGCCATATATCCATGTATCCCATTTGTACGCACAAGTTGCGACACCCCTAGATAAACCAATTGAGCCCACGTTAAGCTTTTCTTTTATCACCATATATACCTAAACACTTACCCTAGTATAGAATATCCTTACCTTTGTTCCGGAAACTCGGTGAGAATTTTTCGAAACTAGCACATAAGATTATGGTTTGGTAGGAAAGATTGAAAGAGTTAATGTGAGTAAGGGGAAAGACTTGTCCAAATAAACTTAAAAAGTATGAGATTGCCAAAAAGAAAAGAAAAAATATTTGAGAGAATGAAAAGAAAAAAAAAAAAAAAATTATTATCTCTCATGGCAATATGTTGTGTTCTAAGAATAAACCATTTGGATTAACGTCCCCCTTATTTGCGGATTTGGAGATTACGATAAATTGAAGGCCCAAAAATAGAACAAAATATGGCCTTTGTCCTGTCCGAAAAGCTCAAAGGGTAGATTAGTGCATTGAAGTATACATGGTAACATTCAAATGGAGATGGAGGACTGAATATGGTGCTAGACTAAGTCGTTGGAACGTTTTTATCACCACATATCTAAATTTCGAATGCCTTAGCCTTAACCCCATTACAACCTCACTAAAAGTCCTTTATGATCCTTAAAATGAGTAGCTTTCAATTAGTAGAGTAAGTTGCATGAGTAAGCTTATGGTTTTGGTTCATTTGTGCAAATAATCAAACTTTATTCATGTGGTTTTCATTTCAATTCATATACACTTTAAGTGAACCATTTTCATGAGTGAAAAATATGATGAGTGCATCCTTGTGAGTTGATTAAACCTTTATTCAAAGCATGCACAGCTATAACATAACCATTGTTTTCTCTATGTCTTTACTTGTTCATTACATAAATTATATCGCAATTATCTCTTGAATTCGTTGAGCATACACGTTGAAATTCATGTGAGCCATCGCCATATACTTATGAAAATTCTGAGACAAATTTTAGCTAAGGGCTTAGTTGTGTTTCTTTCTTTTAAATTTTTAGAGAGTCTTAGTTTAACTTAGTGTTTGCTAAGGGACTAGCAAAGTCTAAGTGTGGGGGAATTTGATATACGCATTTTATGCTCGTTTCTTAACGCATTTCCCTTTACGTTTAGCTATGTTATTATCTTAGTTTTATGTTTTCCTTATTTAAATTGTTATTTTGAAGTTCATTACGGTGGAGATTAATATCGACGCAATTCGGAGGAATTTCGGCGATTTTGCGATTTTTGCGATTTCGGACCACGAAAAATGGGCCGGCCCAAAAAGCAAATTATGGGCCGATTTCTCAACTCTTGTTTCGGCCCATTAACAAGCCCAAACCCATGTAATTCGGCCTAGATGCCTTTTGGTGAAGAGGAAAAGTCTTGTTTTGAAAGGGCAAGTCAACATTATCAAGCTAATAATCACAAATGGTGACTACACATGGTGATTCATGCTTAGGGTTCCCAAATGGTGACTACACTAGGTGACTCTTGCTTTGCATTGAATGAAAAGATGACTTGCCATGGTGACTACACTAGGTGATTCATGCTTAGGGTTCGGCAACCATGACTAAGGGTGTGACTAAGGGTGTGACTTGCCTTGATGATCATTGCTTGCATTAAATGGAGGAGGCAAGGTGGAAGAGAGAAGGCACACATCCTTGCCTATATAAGAGAGGAGGCCGGCCTTGAATCAAAGCATCTCTCATTTTACAAGCCAAAGCTCTACACAAATACTCTTCCACCATAAACACTCCAAAGTTCATTACAAAGCCGAAGCACATCCTTTACCATTCCAAGCCGAAGCAAGCAAGGTTACTCCTTCCAAGCCGAAGCTATCAAGCCTCCTCCATCCAACACAATACGCTATGTCCCTTGTGAAGGAAGTCCATCTCCACCGTAGTTCATCAAGCACTCAAGACAAAAAGTGTAACCATGATCTTCACTCTCATTTCTTTAGCTTTGTATTTGAATCTTTTGATGTATTGGAATAACAAGTTTAGAAAGTTTAGATTTGTGTATCAAATGAATAACAAGTTTAGATTTGTGTTTCATGTGCCTAAACCGATTTGTAATATGCATGTGTTTGTGATTTATAGCTTTTTATGCATGTTTGATACAATCTTAAAGCTTCGAATGCATGCATTAGAAAATACGCTAAGTCCCTCTCTTTTGCATGTTTCGATGATCGTAAGTTGTTTAGGATGTTTATACGCTAAGTTGCATTCCTACACAATTATCACGCATGTGTATTTAGTTAGAAGTTATGAATTTCGCAAGTTACAAAAAGGGTTTGATGCATGAAAAGGGTAGGTTAATAAGATGAGTTGATCACATGTAATTAGTAGTGTAACTTCTTATTTTTAGCAAGCATAATTAGACTTTAAGTTTCTTGATTGTTGAAACTTGTCTATGAGTAAAACATGTTAGATACCTAAGAGTTTTAGTTGTGTTTGCATGTTATGTACTTTAATTTCGTAGATTAAATAACCAATTTCCAATCCCCCCAAACTTTTATATTTCCGCTTAATAACGAAACCATGCATGCGCCCTTAATTCCCCGGATAAAGAACGATCCCTACTCGCCGATATTATAAATGACAAAAGAAGGGTTTAAATTGCAATGCGCGTAATCGATGTTTTTAGGGTCGACTTTGTGTTATCGTGAATGCATGTTTTGCGCGTATCACTCAACACAAGTTCTCCTCGAAGGAAAAACGAAGACAAAGGAGACACTCGACTCACATGGTCGCGACATCACTGAAGTGAAGAAGCAACTTGGCCAACTTGTTGATTTCATGGGCCAAATCAAAGAAACCGGTCGGCTTCCACCTCAACCCACTCCTAATCAACAAAACGTGAATGCCATCGTCACAAGGAGTGGGAAGATACTTGAAGAATGAAAGACCAAGCGATCTCATCTCGATGAAGTCACCATATAGGACATAACCAACGAAGAAGAAGATGAGATCGATCCGGCAGCTCAAGAAGCCGAGAAGAAGAAGGTGACGCCTATTGTCACCAAGGCACAATCCCCTCCACAACCCACCCCAATCAAAGGTAAAAGCCCTATTCCTTCAAATACGGTTATTACTAATTATCCGTTTGCTGTTGCACCTTTCCCTAGCAGATTATCAAAATCAAAGAAGAAGGATGCTCAATATGAAGATATTTTGGACATCTTCCGAAAGGTACAAGTGAATTTTCCCTTGATCGAGTGCATAAAAGAGGTGCCGATATACGCGAAGTTTCTCAAAGAATTATGCACACAGAGGAGGCAAACTCGAGAGAAGGAGGTTGTGAAGGTGAACGCAACCGTTTCGGCGGTTTTGCAGCGTCGGCTACCCCCAAAACTGAAGGACCCAGGGAGTTTTGCAGTTCCCTGCGTAATCGGTGACAACCACTTTGAAGACGTGATGCTTGATCTCGGAGCCTCCATCAACGTCATGCCTTACTATCTTTACGAATCGATGGAGCTTGGAGATCTCAAGCAAGATGGTGTTGTCATCCAATTAGCCGATCGCACACACAAGTATCCGAGGGGATACGTAGAAGACGTTCTCGTGCAAGTCAACAACTTAATATTCCCAGCCGATTTTTATATAGTTGACATGGAAGAGAGTCCACTGAACACCACGCCCCTGCTGCTTGGGCGACCTTTCATGCGGACTGCGAGAACGAAGATCGATGTATTTCAAGGCACTTTCTCCATGGAGATAGATGGAGAAAGAATCGAATTCAACATCCTTGACGGGATGAAGTTTCCAATGTCAAGCGTGGCTGCCATTTCGACATACGATCCTGTGGATACCTTAGCACTAGGCCACCTCGACACCATCAATGTAGATGAACTCGACATGGCCATCCAACTCGGGGAAGACGCCCTTCTCGAGGCCTTGCTAGAGCTGACGCCTCGAATTCAAGATATGGCCATGGCCCTAAATGCCGCACCACGAAAAGTAAGTTTTTCTCCTCCTTTACCAATTACTTTTGGTACTAATAAAATGGTTCCTTCCATCGTAGAAGCTCCAGTTTTAGAACTCAAGCTACTACCGGACCATCTGAAGTATGCGTACTTGGGCGAGAATGAAACTTTACCGGTCATTATTTCGTCCGCGCTAGAAGAGGAGCAGGAGGAACAGCTCGTGAGTGTGCTCAAGAGGTACAAAACCGCAATAGGCTGGACGCTTGCGGACATCAAGGGAATAAATCCAGCAACCTGTGTGCATAGGATTTTCCTTGAAGAAGGCACCAAGCCTACGCGGGAAACGCAACGTCGGCTCCACCCTCCGATGATGGAGGTGGTAAAAAAGGAGGTAATTAAACTCATGGTCTGTGGAGTTATTTACCCTATTTCCGATAGCCGTTGGGTTTCCCCTGTGCAGGTAGTACCCAAGAAATCGGGAATCACCGTCGTCGAAAATCTGGAAAATGAACTTGTGCCACAAAGGACGATCACTGGACACCGCGTGTGCATTGATTACCGGAAGCTGAACGCCGCAACCCGCAAGGATCATTTTCCATTACCATTCATCGACCAAATGCTGGAAAGATTAGCCGGCCATGCATTTTATTGTTTTCTCGACGGATACTCCGGTTACAACCAAATTAGCATTGCGGAGGAAGATCAAGAAAAGACAACGTTCACATGCCCTTTCGGAACGTTTGCATATCGCCGAATGCCATTTGGACTGTGTAATGCACCAGGTACATTTCAACGTTGCATGCTCTCAATTTTCTCCGAATACATTGAAAAAATTATTGAAGTATTCATGGACGACTTTAGTGTATTTGGGAGTGATTTTGATGCATGCTTAAACAATTTAGAAACTATTTTACAAAGATGCGTTGAAACGAATTTGGTGTTTAATTGGGAGAAGTGCCATTTCATGGTTACGCAAGGGATCGTGTTAGGTCATATTATTTCTGAAAAAGGGTTAGAAGTAGATAAATCTAAAGTAGATCTTGTGCGTCACTTACCCTCTCCAACTTCGGTTAGAGAGATTCGTTCTTTTCTTGGACACGCAGGATTTTATCGTAGGTTTATCAAAGACTTTTCCCACATCTCGCGCCCGTTGTGTAAATTGCTGCAAAAGGAGACCCCGTTCGTATTTGACGAGGAATGCAACGCTGCCTTCAACAAGTTGAAGGAACTTCTTACAAGCGCTACTATTTTATGCAGCCCTGATTGGTCTCTGCCATTTGAACTCATGTGCGACGCCTCGGATTATGCCGTAGGAGCCGTCTTGGGTCAGCGGAAGGACAAGAAGCCTTGCGTAATTTATTACGCCTCTCGGACGCTTGATGAAGCGCAAAGAAATTATACCACAACCGGAAGATGGCACGTCTTCCCATAAATTAATCGGAAAGGTGACATACCAATGGGGGGTCTTGTAGGCAGTCCTATAAGCCCACAATGCATCGTCTAAGCATTGACTCCAATCTTTCCGGTTTGGGCGGATGGTTCGCTCCAAAATCTTCTTGATCTCACGGTTGGAAACTTCAGCCATTCCATTTGTTTGAGGGTGGTATGGTGTGGAAACCTTGTGTTTTACGCCATACTTCCTCATCAGTGCTTCCACCGTGCGGTTGCAAAAGTGACTTCCTCCATCGCTAATTAGAACGCGTGGCATTCCAAATCTACTGAAAATGTTAGTTCGTAGGAAATCTGCAACAACTCGCGAATCATTAGTACGGGTGGCCTTTGCCTCCACCCATTTAGAAACATAATCTACTGCGAGTAAGATATAAGTAAAACCATTGGAGGGAGGAAATGGTCCCATAAAATCAATACCCCACACATCAAAAATTTCGACATTAAATATGTAGTGTTGTGGCATTTGATCTCTAGGCCCTAAATTACCGAATCTCTGGCACTTATCACATGCAGCACAATATGCATGAGCATCGCGAAATAAACTAGGCCAAAAGAAACCGCAATCTAAAATCTTAAGGGCTGTCCTCCTTGAACCAAAATGTCCCCCACATGCTTCATTGTGACAAAAGTCTAGAATAGGCTTAAATTCACTATCCGGGATTGTGACGACCCGGACCAGAATCAGCAGTATGATCAGCTTGATTGATGAGTTGTGTGAAGTCGCAGTTGTCCGACGGTTATTGGAATCGCCGAGTTTATTAACGACTTAATTATTGGCCGAGAATTGGAGCTGGGTCTCTTCTCGAGAGTCGTTGTACGTGTGATTTCGAGTTCGTGGGCTGTTCCGGATCGTAATTTGGACGACCGAGGAATTAGTTATGAATATTTGAAGTTCAGATTTAAATGGTGGGCTACTTAACGACTAAATTACCGGACGAGAATTTGGTTTCGGCTTCTTCATGGAAGTTGTTCGGAATTTAATTTCGAGTTTGTGGGAACTTCCGGAGCATGATTTGGAGTTACGAGGAATTAGTTGCGAATTTTGACGATTGTTGATTGATTAGTCGATTTAATGTGTGTTGGTTCGAAGGGTTGACTTTTTATCCGATTGGCCGATCTGTTTGACTTTGGGTGGTTAGTGAAGAGTATGTCGAGACGAATTTGTGGCCGCGAGAATTATCGGAATCGGAATTACGATGAGAAAGTTACGCGCGTTTTAAGTTCATCGAATTGGATAAACATGAAGTTTCCTTTTTGGGAAAGGCTATAAATAGAAATTTCCATACTGGGCAAGTCAAAGCTTACCATTTTGGGTGTTGACCGAGTTGACCGAGTCAACTCGGTGGGTGAGAGGTGGAGGCCGATGGGACTCACGGTGGTTCCACGGTGGTGATCGTTTCAAGCCACCTCTTGGCTCGGGACTTGTCCCATAGGGTGCGCCTCGGCCTCCCGAGTCTGTTCCTAGTCACCCCACACGGCGAGGCTCGCCGGAAGTAGATGTTTTTTCCAGCCAAAGTTAAGGGATTTTAAGTGATTTCGGGTTTGATGTTTCGAGCCGATTCGAGCTGAATTTTGGAGTGGGCTTTGAAGCTCTCATCACTAGCAAGCTACCATGTAAGTTTGGAGTTCCAATTCATCTTATACATGGAGAATTTTGGGATTGAAATTTGTGTGTTCATTCGGTTTTTCATGAAATTGACCATGTTAGATTGAGAATTGGACTTCGGTGCAGTTGACAAAGTTGCTCAGTGGGTGGTTTTGCATGGAATAGGGGTTGCTCCGCCGAGAAATCTTCCGGTCAGTGGCGGCGCCGCCGTGGGCGGCGGTCAACGGCGGTCAACGGTCAACGGGTTGACTTTTTGACTTTCGACAAGTCGCATGTCATTTGACTCGAAATCGCGCTCCGATCGCAGTGGGGAGATTCGTTTTTCGAGTTGAGCGTCCGAACGTAAAGCGAGGTATTGAAGTGGTATATACGGATTTTCGACGATTCGCCGACTTTGAATTATCTGTTTCCGAGAACGGTGGTTTCTCGTGGTTTGATTTGTAATGTCGGATTATGACTTTGAATAATGAACTTTGTGAATATTCAGGGGTTTCGTGATCGTTCGTTTGGCGAGGGACTTTCCGCCGGATCACAGGTTAACGCGATACGCGTTACGCCAGTCTGTGAGTGGACACTTTATTTTCACGGAATTATTGCGAGTCTTTTATATACGTTTTATGAACTTGAGCATGCAGCATGATTATGGATTTACGAGCATGAGATTTCATACGAGATTATTATTATATAAGCATGTGTTACGATTATACTTATACGAATATACGTATACGAGTATACATACATTTATATGTTGTTTCATGCATTTGCATCGAACTGTTTATGATTTGGTTTACACAGAGTACAGCCTCAGTTACGTTGTTGTATCGATACACTTGCCTCTCGGCTGATCCCCGATGGTAGGCTACCAGGAGGGGCAGTACCCCGGAACCGAGGCCTTTCTGGCTATGAATCACGTGGAAGTCAGGGACTCCGTGATTCCGACTGTACTAGCACGGATGTGTCCATGAGTGACCCCGTGAGATTTTCCTTGCATGCTCTGTACGTGAGTGTAGTCAGCGTCTCCTCACGTACTATTTGATTTTCATGTATTTGACTCGCATATGATTTTATATGTATATTTTATTTGGTGAAAGACATTTATTTTTGTCCACTCACTCTAACGTGTTTATTGTCTTTCACCTGGGCTTTTCGGTTTCCGTGCCCAGTTTGCAGTTCAGGCTCTGGTGTCGCACGTCGTGGTCGGAGGCATAGTGCTCGAGCTACGTTGTTTCATCCAGTAGGTTTATTGTTCTACCTACTGTGGTATACGTATATGATTATGTATTAGAAGTCGCTCTGAGCTTCCTATTGAATACGTTATACGATTTTACACTGGATTTCAGTAAAGTACATATATATTTACTACTTTACTTTACTGTTGAGATATTGAGAAATCCGGATGGGATTGGTGCCCACGGTTTGCTTTTTGTGGCATAGGATGAAGTGTATTTTCCGCGTGCAGGTTAAGGTAATTCCACGTTAGTAACGAAACTCTGCCCAAATTTTGAAAAGTTTTTGTTGGTTCGTGTTTTCGAAGGGGTTTGATTCCGATTTAGGGAGCTAAATCGGGGTTGGGTCCTTTCAGCTTGGTATCAGAGCCTTAGGTTATAGGTTCTGTAGACTTCTGTAGTCGTGTTTACTAAGGATATTTGAGAATGTACGGCATGTCTGGAATGGTGACCCGACCGGCCGGCGGATAATCATCAAATTCCGGGTGTTGTATGCTTTCAAATATTTGAAGTTCCATGATTACGTTCCACTTGTTGTGAACGGTATTGTATTCATTAGGATGCCTCCTGACGTGCTTTCCGTGTCGTTTCGGTTGGGGATCCTGTTGTGGATCAATCGACGCGTGAATTGCCAGAGAACAGTGGATTCAGATGAGTATTCAGAGTCCAGAGATATGTGTGGCATGGTTTGCCTGGGGATGTGTATATGGGCATCTATATGTTGCCTCAGAGTTGAGAATTTTGGCAGTGATGTTTGCCTGATTCTGATCATTGTGTTTGGTGGGCTGATAATGTGTGAGTTCCGGTTGCGACTCCATGGCCTACATTCAGGGTGTTGTATACGGTAATGGTTTTATCAGGCTACCCAGCATTCGAATGTGGAGTGTTTATCCATCTGAGGCAGAGATGCATTGTTCATATGTTTATACCTGTTTATACGAGTTATGTGGCTTCAGAGGAAGCAGGGCACGAGGTTCGAGATGAGTTTGAACCTGAGCATTAGAGAGAGTCTGATTGTTGTGCCTCGAGATTGCCGTGAGGAGCTTAGTGTGCTGCACTCAGTGGCGAGGCTATTGACAAGGAAAGTTGTACGCGGTTTTCGATGTGATAGTTTGAGGAAAGTGGATTCAGCAGTGAGATTTTGATGAGGTTGAGTTCCGACACTTCGGGATCAGTGACTTCATCAGGCTGTGGCCTTTTCGATTATGTTGAGGATCCTCTGCTGATCCATTTGACGATGACGGAGATCGCAGAGTAGCGGATTTGCTCCTATGGCATGAGTTGTGTGATCGTTGATGATCCTGCCACGCAGCAGGTGTCGCAGTGACTTGTGTTCGTAAGCACTCTCAGTTACTATTGTGGTGGCCAGGAGGGTCATGTTATGAAGGAGCGCCTTCAGCTAGCTGTTGTAGCGGTCTGGTAGCTCAGAGTTTACGAGGAGATCCTCATGTTGTTCCTGAGGTCTGATCAATATACCTTTTGACGAGTTATTTAGCAAGTCGCATATGATGTGGGCGACTAGTTGGGCATGTTGAGGTTCGTGCTATGACCTTGTTTGAGGACAGACTTTTCTCCGAGGTTACTGTTGTTTGATGTCCATGGCGATTGTATCTGCATCTCCACTTCTGAGGTCTTGGAGAGTGTTGCATCCATCCGGAGGTTGCGAAATCCTTGTTGAAGGATATGGCTTAGCCGCAGATCTGTTATAGCTAAACATTGTGGTTTTGGAGTGCTTGTGAGCATGGACTTACTGACGACGCATTTGGCGATGTTTGAGTGCCTCGAGGAGGAGGTTATGTTCGATGACCAGATTTTCCTGAGACGCTGTTTCGCGGTGATGGTCGAGCAGATGATGGAGACGGATTGTGTAGCTCATACTGGGCATACTACGGTTGCTGTGCCCGATATTGATGACATTGTGGTGGTTCCCGAGTTTCCAGGTGTGTTCCGGAGGAGTTACTAGGTGTTCCTCCAGTTCGGGAGACCGACTACACCTTTGAGCTTGTACCGGGCGCTGAACTTATTTTACCGGCATTTTGTCGTTCGGAGCCAGCGGAGCTGATGGAGCTATTGGTTCGACTCCAGGAGTTGCTGGATGAGGTTTCAGGAGATTTCAGACGACCCGCATATTTACTTGTGTGCTCTTGCATTTGTGTGTACGGGTGATGGATGGTTCGACGAGGTGGTGCATTGAATACCGAAACCTGATTCGCTTCAGAGGAGTGTGAGTATCCTCCGCTTCGGATTGACTATTGGTGGATCAGCTTGCGAGAGCTTCAGTCTTGTTGAGGATTGATTTCGGATCCGAATACCATCAGTTATGGATCGATGAGTCAGATGTGGCTTTGTTGGCTTTCGGATCTCGGTGCGGACATCATGAGTTCTTGGTCACGTTGTTGGGTTGACCAATGCCCCGTAAATCGTGTGGACTTGGTGGACCAGGTGTTCAGACGGTTTCTGGACGAGTTGCGGTTATGTTCGTTGGTGACATCTTGATGTACTCAAGGAGTGAGGACCAGTACCTGAAATAGTTGCAAGCGGTGTTGCGGATTTCGCGACATGATCAGCTGTTTGCGAGATTCAGCCAGTGTGAGTTTTGGCCGATTAGCGTGAAGATGTTGGGCTGTGTGATGCTAGCCGAAGGAGTCGGCGTGGATCCTGACCGATTCGAAGCTGTGTGGATTTGGAGTTGCCTTACTATTGTACCAGAGATCAGGGGTCTCTTGGGTTTGGCAAGCTTTTACCGACGGCTTTGTGCAGGATTTTCCCGGATTGCTACTCTACTTTCCGGATTGACGATGAAGGCGTCAAGTTCATGTGGTTCGATGCACGCGAGGAGAGTTACTTCCTCATGCAGGATGGTTGACCGTTGTTTCGGTTTTGACCTTACCTGACGATTACGACGAGTTCGTGGAATATGGCGATGCATCGAGATTTGGATTTGGTTGTGTATTGATGCTGTGTAGCAGAGCGGTGGCTCATGATTCCAGGCAGGGGAAACTTTGTATAGCTACGTATCTGGTGTATGATTTGGGTGTAGCTGTCCTTATGTTAGCACCAGAGAGTTGGAGATACTACTGCTATGGTGTGCAGAGCAGTGTATGATGTGCACTGATCATTGAGTGTCATCCACTTGCATTTTCGGCCAGATTTGAGCTTGAGGCAGTGTCGATGGATGGAGTCGACTGACGACTATGGCTGCACCTTTGAGTTGCTCGAAAAAGGCTAGAGACTGTACTTTGACCATCTGTTTGGGATGATGTTGATGCTGATGCATTCAGTTGAGAGTCAGGAGTTTCAATATTGCATATGTGTATGTGTGGCTCGAGTTTCCGTGTTAGCCGAGTTATGGGCTACAAGAGCTGAGTTTGAGTATGATGATATTGAGGCTCGTGGTTTTGCGTGCGTTATGCACTGTTGATGTGGAGATGTACCAGATTTTCCGAGTTTATTACTCGTGATGCAGCATGAAGTAGAATGTAGCGGATTGTGTGTACATTTGCCACTTTTGTCGACTGATGATGGCTAGGAGGCAGAGACTTGTCGAGGAGTGTCAGCCATTGAAGATTTCCGGTTAAACGTGGCGATTACTGCTGTGTTTGTGTATGCTTGTATGCACTTTGGTTTGTGATGCCAGTGGTTTGACCATTGTGGACCATTTGATGAATTTAGTACATTTCCTTGTGCATTCAGAGATGATTTTAATGGCAGGCTGGCATAGCTGAGTTTGGTGGAGATTGTCCATTTCGTGATGTGCTTGTGTCCCAGTTCGCTGATCGAGACAATCGACTATAACTGTGTGTTGGTAAGCTTTGCAGCGAACATTGGGGACCAGATTACGAGTTAGTACCGGTTCTTATCTCAGATTGGTGAGCGATCTTCGAGGACTATTTAGACCTTGGAGGGCATGTTGTGGACCCCGGTATTGTAGTTCCGAAGAATTCGGGACCAGCAGTTTTAGCTGTTCGAGATTGCTTGCAGTACCAGTTTGTTGACCACTGTGATATCGGCGTTGCTTGATGTCGTTTGTGGACGACGTTGTGCTCCGTAGTGTTGGAGTGAGTTTGATTTGATTGAGTTTGAGTTGATGTTTGATTTTGATTTTGTGGAGTGTGTTACCACAGACTGTCAGATTAGCGGTAATGGGTCGATAATTGTTTGAGTTCGATGCTTGAGTTTTGTTGGTATGAGCAGGTCGTGTTATGATTTGCCTTGATGTTTTGATCCATATGTGGCCATAGGCGAGTTTGTGTTATGCCGTATGGTTCGGCATCGCCTATAGTGTTGGCTTTTTGTGTTGTGTTCCGCGTGGCGGAACTATGTTTCAGGTTTGCTATGTGTTGTGTACCCTGTTTGTTCCTTATGTAGGAACACTTGGCGCTTGTGTGGAGCCAGTTCAGATTTGTGATTTGTGGGTACAGAGATTTCAGCACAGAGCTATCTCCTATTGTGGAGTCAGTTGCTAGAGTTATTCAGTTGATGTAGCCACTGGGCAGTTGAGCTGTATACATAGGCAGTGCTCCTACCTTTGAGTTGGCAGACTTGGAAATTTCGAGGTCGAAATTTTTCTAAGGGGGGTGGATTTGTGACGACCCGGACCAGAATCAGCAGTATGATCAGCTTGATTGATGAGTTGTGTGAAGTCGCAGTTGTCCGACGGTTATTGGAATCGCCGAGTTTATTAACGACTTAATTATTGGCCGAGAATTGGAGCTGGGTCTCTTCTCGATAGTCGTTGTACGTGTGATTTCGAGTTCGTGGGCGGTTCCGGATCGTAATTTGGACGACCGAGGAATTAGTTATGAATATTCGAAGTTCAGATTTAAATGGTGGGCTACTTAACGACTAAATTACCGGACGAGAATTTGGTTTCGGCTTCTTCATGGAAGTTGTTCGGAATTTAATTTCGATTTTGTGGGAACTTCCGGAGCATGATTTGGAGTTACGAGGAATTAGTTGCGAATTTTGACGATTGTTGATTGATTAGTCGATTTAATGTGTGTTGGTTCAAAGGGTTGACTTTTTATCCGATTGGCCGATCTGTTTGACTTTGGGTGGTTAGTGAAGAGTATGTCGAGACGAATTTGTGGCCGCGAGAATTATCGGAATCGGAATTACGATGAGAAAGTTACGCGCGTTTTAAGTTCGTCCAATTGGATAAACATGAAGTTTCCTTTTTGGGAAAGGCTATAAATAGAAATTTCCATACTGGGCAAGTCAAAGCTTACCATTTTGGGTGTTGACCGAGTTGACCGAGTCAACTCGGTGGGTGAGAGGTGGGGCCGATGGGACTCACGGTGGTTCCACGGTGGTGATCGTTTCCGGCCACCTCTTGGCTCGGGACTTGTCCCATAGGGTGCGCCTCGGCCTCCCGAGTCTGTTCCTAGTCACCCCACACGGCGAGGCTCGCCGGAAGTAGATGTTTTTTCCGGCCAAAGTTAAGGGATTTTAAGTGATTTCGGGTTTGATGTTTCGAGCCGATTCGAGCTGAATTTTGGAGTGGGCTTTGAAGCTCTCATCACTAGCAAGCTACCATGTTCCAATTCATCTTATACATGGAGAATTTTGGGATTGAAATTTGTGTGTTCATTCGGTTTTTCATGAAATTGACCATGTTAGAGTGAGAATTGGACTTCGGTGCAGTTGACAAAGTTGCTCAGTGGGTGGTTTTGCATGGAATAGGGGTTGCTCCGCCGAGAAATCTTCCGGTCAGTGGCGGCGCCGCCGTGGGCGGCGGTCAACGGCGGTCAACGGTCAACGGGTTGACTTTTTGACTTTCGACAAGTCGCATGTCATTTGACTCGAAATCGCGCTCCGATCGCAGTGGGGAGATTCGTTTTTCGAGTTGAGCGTCCGAACGTAAAGCGAGGTATTGAAGTGGTATATACGGATTTTCGACGATTCGCCGACTTTGAATTATCTGTTTCCGAGAACGGTGGTTTCTCGTGGTTTGATTTGTAATGTCGGATTATGACTTTGAATAATGAACTTTGTGAATATTCAGGGGTTTCGTGATCGTTCGTTTGGCGAGGGACTTTCCGCCGGATCACAGGTTAACGCGATACGCGTTACGCCAGTCTGTGAGTGGACACTTTATTTTCACGGAATTATTGCGAGTCTTTTATATACGTTTTATGAACTTGAGCATGCAGCATGATTATGGATTTACGAGCATGAGATTTCATACGAGATTATGATTATATAAGCATGTGTTACGATTATACTTATACGAATATACGTATACGAGTATACATACATTTATATGTTGTTTCATGCATTTGCATCGAACTGTTTATGATTTGGTTTACACAGAGTACAGTCTCAGTTACGTTGTTGTATCGATACACTTGCCTCTCGGCTGATCCCCGATGGTAGGCTACCAGGAGGGGCAGTACCCCTACCTGACCGGCGAGGGGCAGTACCCCGGAACCGAGGCCTTTCTGGCTATGGATCACGTGGAAGTCAGGGACTCCGTGATTCCGACTGTACTAGCACGGATGTGTCCATGAGTGACCCCGTGAGATTTTCCTTGCATGCTCTGTACGTGAGTGTAGTCAGCGTCTCCTCACGTACTATTTGATTTTCATGTATTTGACTCGCATATGATTTTATATGTATATTTTATTTGGTGAAAGACATTTATTTTCGTCCACTCACTCTAACGTGTTTATTGTCTTTCACCTGGGCTTTTCGGTTTCCGTGCCCAGTTTGCAGTTCAGGCTCTGGTGTCGCACGTCGTGGTCGGAGGCTTAGTGCTCGAGCTACGTTGTTTCATCCAGTAGGTTTATTGTTCTACCTACTGTGGTATACGTATATGATTATGTATTAGAAGTCGCTCTGAGCTTCCTATTGAATACGTTATACGATTTTACACTGGATTTCAGTAAAGTACATATATATTTACTACTTTACTTTACTGTTGAGATATTGAGAAATCCGGATGGGATTGGTGCCCACGGTTTGCTTTTTGTGGCATAGGATGAAGTGTATTTTCCGCGTGCAGGTTAAGGTAATTCCACGTTAGTAACGAAACTCTGCCCAAATTTTGAAAAGTTTTTGTTGGTTCGTGTTTTCGAAGGGGTTTGATTCCGATTTAGGGAGCTAAATCGGGGTTGGGTCCTTTCAGGGATACATCTCCTAATTACTAAATCGGAGCACTGTTTCCATAAATAAGGCTCATCCCAGATAAAGGTTCTAGCATTATGCTTAAGTTTGTCACGTTGAAATTTATGCATGGTAGACGGAAACTCACCGGTAACTAAGTAATTTACGATATCTGCATACCATGGAGTTTCCGAAACAGTTACCTCAATTCCGAAGAGTTTTTCATCCGGAAAAGTTTCCTCAATTTCGACAGCCTCATTCTCACCGATCAAGCGTGATAGGTGATACGCGCTATACATGCATTCACGTTAACTTAAAAACACAGATTACGCGCATTGCAATTTAAACCCTTCTTTTGTCATTTGTAATATTGGCGAGTAGGGATCGTTCTTTATCCGGGGAATTAAGGGCGCATGCATGGTTTCGTTAATAAGCGGAAATGTAAATGTTTGGGGGGATTGGAAGTTGGTTGTTTAATCTACGAAATTAAAGTACAAAAACATGCAAACACAACTAAAACTCTTAGGCATCTAACATGTTTTACTCATAGACAAGTTTCAACAATCAAGAAACTTAAAGTCTAATTATGCTTGCTAAAAATAAGAAGTTACACTACTAATTACATGTGATCATCTCATCTTATTAGCCTACCCTTTTCATGCATCAAACCTTTTTGTAAGTTACGAAATTCATAACTTCTAACTAAATACACATGCTTAATAATTGAGTAGGAATGCAACTTAGCGTATAAACATCCTAAACAACATACGATCATCGAAACATGCGAAAGAGAGGGACTTAGCGTATTTTCTAACACATGCATTCGAAGCTTTATGATTGTATCAAACATGCATAAAAGGCTAGAAATCATAAACACATGCATATTACAAATCTGTTTAAGAGCATAAAACACAAATCTAAACTTGTTCTTCATTTGATACATAAATGTATTCCAATACATCAAGAGGTTCAAATACAAAACAAAAGAAATGAAAGTGAAGATCATGGTTACACTTTTTGTCTTGAATGCTAGATGATCTACGGTGGAGATGGCTTTCCTTCACAAGGGACTTAGCGAATTGTGAAGGATGGAGGATGCTTTGCTTCGGCTTGGATGGAGGAGAACCCTAGAACCTTGCTTCGGCTTGGAATGGAGGAGATGTGCTTCGGCTTGTAAGAGAACCTTCAAGTGTTTATGGTGGAAGAGTATTTGTGTAGAGCTTTGGCTAGTAATTTGAGTGATGATCTTTGAATGGTTCGGCCTCCTTGTATTTATAGGCAAGGAATGGTGCTTCTCACTCTTCCACCTTGCCTCCCTCCATTTAATGCATGTAATGATCAATATGGCAAGTCATCCCCTTAGTCACCTTTGTGATCATCATTTGTGAACCCTAAGCAAGAGTCACCATGCTTAGTCACACCCTTAGTCACCATTGTGATGATCAAAGGCAAGAGTCACCAAGCTTAGTCACCATTTGTGAACCCAAAGCAAGAGTCACCATGGCAAGTCATCTTTTATGATCATTAGCTTGATAACTTGGACTTTTCAACTTCACCAAAAGGCTTCCATGCCGAATTGAATGTGTTTGGGCCATATAATGGGCCGAAACAAGAGTTGAGAATTCGGCCCACAATTTGCTTTTTGGGCCGGCCCATTTTCGGAGGTCCAAAATCGCAAAAATCGCAAAATCGCCGAAATTCCTCCGAATTGCGTCGTTATTAATCTCCACCGTAAATATCTTCAAAATAACAATTTAAATAAGGAAAACATAAAACTAAGATAATAACATAGCTAAACGTAAAGGGAAATGCGTTAAGAAACGAGCATAAAATGCGTATATCAAATTCCCCCACACTTAGACTTTGCTAGTCCCTTAGCAAACACTAAGTTAAACTAAGACTCTTCTACGAAATTAAAACAAAGGTAAGAACATAACTAAGCCCTTAGCTAAAATTTGTCTCAGAATTTTCATAAGTATATGGCGATGGCTCACATGAATTTCAACTTGTATGCTCAACGAATTCAAGAGATAATTGCGATATAATTATGTAATGAACAAGTAAGACATAGAGAAAACAATGGTTATGTTATAGCTGTGCATGCTTTGAATAAAGGTTTAATCAACTCACAAGGATGCACTCATCATATTTTTCACTCATGAAAAATGGTTCACTTAAAGTGTATATGAATTGAAATGAAAACCACATGAATAAAGTTTGATTACTTGCACAAATGAACCAAAACCATAAGCTTACTCATGCAACTTACTCTACTAATTGAAAGCTACTCATTTTAAGGATCATAAAGGACTTTTAGTGAGGTTGTAATGGGGTTAAGGCTAAGGCATTCGAAATTTAGATATGTGGTGATAAAAATGTTCCAATGACTTAGTCTAGCACCATATTAGTCCTCCATCTCCATTTGTATGTTACCATGTATACTTCAATCTAAGCTACCCTTTTAGCTTTTCGGACAGGACAAAGGCCATATTTTGTTCTATTTTTAGGCCTTCAATTTATCGTAAACTCCAAATCCGTAAATAAGGGGGACGTTAATCCAAATGGTTATTCTTAGAACACAACATATTGCCATGAGAGATAATAATTTTTTTTTTCTTTTCATTCTCTCAAATATAATTTTTTTTTCTTTTCTTTTTGGCAATCACAAACTTTTTTAGCTATTTGGACAAGTCTTTCCCCTTACTCACATTAACTCTTTCAATCTTTCCTACCAAACCATAATCTTATGTGCTAGTTTCGAAAAATTCTCACCAAGTTTCCGGAACAAAGGTAAGGATATTCTATACTAGGATAAGTGTTTAGGTATATATGGTGATGAAAGAAAAGCTTAACGTGGGCTCAATTGGTTTATCTAGGGGTGTCGCAACTTGTGAGTACAAATGGGATACATGGATATATGGCAATGTGGTGGAAAATCCTAAATGCCTTTATTCATTTCCAAAATCAAAGTATGTATCAACTTAAAAGCTTTGCAAATTGACATGAGTAAGTTCTAGTATTCTCTAGTTCATTAAAATCTATGGCAAGCAATCAAATGAGGCATATATAAAGCTATAAACTACGAAATGATATGGATTGATCAGATCACTCAAGGAATAAAGAACAGATAGCTCAAAAGCTCACATAGGGTTCATATGATTAAAAACTTATTCAAGCATGCGATTTTCTGTACCATGTTTTGCAATTCATATCTACTACATGTTAAAAACATATAGAATATCTCAATTAGCACAAGAATTCGATGCATGTGATTCATACGCCATATGTGTTCGTATCGATCAAATTTCATCATCGACTAGTTAAGGGCGTCCTAAAGACTCTGAAAAACACTAATTTAGACACAATTAAATTGTAAACCCTTCCCCCACACTTAAACTCTACATTGCCCTCAAGGTACTAAAGTAGAAGTATAGAATAAAAATGGAGTATAGGATCTAAGAAAATTTTAATCTAATACGCAAAAAGCCATTAAATTAATTAAAAGGGGAGAAGAAAACAAATCTGTTGTCTCCCTATTGGGTTGCCTCCCAATGAGCGCTTGTTTTACGTCGTTAGCTTTGGACGTGATGCATCATTTTGTTTTTGAAATGGCCGGTTCTTGGAGTTGCATCTCCTCCACGGTGTGCTCCGCAAATGCCTCAAAATAGGGCTTCAAGCGATGGCCATTTACTTTGAACTCACTGCCTTTGTCGAGAGATCGAATGAGAACTGCTCCATGAGGTAGAACTTGAGAAACTACGAATGGCCCCATCCATCGAGAGCGAAGCTTTCCCGGAAAGAGCTTAAGTCTTGAATTGAAAAGCAATACTTTCTGCCCAGGTTCAAAACTCTTCCCGCGAATCATCTGATCGTGGATCTTTTTCGTCTTCTCTTTGTAAATCCACGCATTGTCGAAAGCATCATTTCTGATTTCTTCTAGTTCATTAAGTTGTAGCTTCCGATGCAAGCCTGCTGCATCTCGATCGATGTTGAATTTCTTCACGGCCCACCATGCCTTGTGCTCCAATTCAACCGGAAGATGGCACGCCTTCCCATAAATTAGTCGGAAAGGTGACATACCAATGGGGGTCTTGTAGGCAGTCCTGTAAGCCCACAATGCATCGTCTAAGCATTGACTCCAATCTTTCCGGTTGGGGCGGACGGTTCGCTCCAATATCTTCTTGATCTCACGGTTGGAAACTTCAGCCATTCCATTGGTTTGAGGGTGGTATGGTGTGGAAACCTTGTGTTTTACGCCATACTTCCTCATTAGTGCTTCCACCGTGCGGTTGCAGAAGTGACTTCCTCCATCGCTGATTAGAACGCGTGGCATTCCAAATCTACTGAAGATGTTAGTTCGTAGGAAATCTGCAACAACTCGCGAATCATTAGTACGGGTGGCCTTTGCCTCCACCCATTTAGAAACATAATCTACTGCGAGTAAGATGTAAGTAAAACCATTGGAAGGAGGAAATGGTCCCATAAAATCAATACCCCACACATCAAAAATTTCAACATTAAATATGTAGTGTTGTGGCATTTGATCTCTAGGGCCTAAATTACCGAATCTCTGGCACTTATCACATGCAGCGCAATATGCATGAGCATCGCGAAATAAACTTGGCCAAAAGAAACCGCAATCTAAAATCTTAAGGGCTGTCCTCCTAGAACCAAAGTGTCCCCCACATGCTTCATTGTGACAAAAGTCTAGAATGGGCTTAAACTCACTATCCGGGATACATCTCCTAATTACTAAATCGGAGCATTGTTTCCACAAATAAGGCTCATCCCAGATAAAGGTTCTAGCATTATGCTTAAGTTTGTCACGTTGAAATTTATGCATGGTAGACGGAAACTCACCGGTAACTAAGTAATTTACGATATCTGCATACCAAGGAGTTTCCGAAGTAGTTACCTCAATTCCGAAGAGTTTTTCATCCGGAAAAGTTTCTTCAATCTCGACAGGCTCATGGTCACCTATCAAACGTGATAGGTGGTCAGCGACGACGTTTTCTACTCCCTTCTTGTCCATGATTTCGATGTTGAATTCTTGGAGTATATACTCCATTGTTGTTCTTAGGTTGTTCTTGATTTGTAATATAATTCTAATTCTATTTTATGTCATCTATTTCGAGTCTAAGTTCTTTCTTTGTGCTAATCTAAATGCGAGCAATCTTGGTTTAGGTTAATGATTGATACGCGCAAAACATGCATTTAACGTTAACACAAAGTAGACCCTAAAAACACAGATTACGCGCATTGCAATTTAAAACCCTTCTTTTGTCATTTATAATATTGGTGAGTAGGGATCGTTCTTTATCCGGGGAATTAAGGGCGCATGCATGGATTCGTTAATAAGCGGAAATTTAAATGTTTGGGGGGATTGGAAATTGGTTGATTAAATGTCCTACTAAATTAAAGTGCGAAAACATGCAAACACAACAAAAACTCTTAAGCATCTAACATGTTTTACTCATAGACAAGTGTTAACAATCAAGAAACTTCAAAGTCTAATTATGCTTACTAAAAATAAGAAGTTACACTACTAATTACAAGTGATCATCTCATCTTTTTAACCTTACCCTTTTTCATGCATCAAACCTTTTGTAAGTTACGAAATTCATAACTTCCAACTAAATATACATGCTTGATAATTGAGTAGGAATGCAACTTAGCGTATAAACATCCTAAACAACATACGATCATCGAAACATGCTGATATACGCATTTTATGCTCGTTTCTTAACGCATTTCCCTTTTCGTTTAGCTATGTTATAATCTTAGTTTTTATGTTTTTCTTAATTAATATGTTATTTTGAAGATATTTACGGTGGAGATTAATAACGACGCAATTCGGAGGAATTTCGGCGATTTTGCGATTTTTGCGATTTTGGACCTCCGAAAATGGGCCGGCCCAAAAAGCAAATTGTGGGCCGAATTCTCAACTTTTATTTCGGCCCATTATATGGCCCAAACACATTCAATTCGGCTAGGAAGCAAAGTGGGGAAGAGGAAAAGTCAACAATATCAAGCTAGTGACTCATTTTGGTGACTCTTGCTTGCATTAAATGAAAAGATGACTTGCCATGGTGACTAGCATGGTGACTCTTGCTTAGGGTTCCCAAATGGTGACTACACATGGTGACTCTTGCTTTGTGATGATCACACATGGTGACTAAGTGTGTGACTTGCCATATTGATCATTGCTTGCATTTAATGGAAGGAGGCAAGGTGGAAGAGAGAAGGCAAACATCCTTGCCTATAAATACCAAGGGAGGCCGAACCATTCAAGGCATCACTCATTTTACTAAGCCAAAGCTCTACACAAATACTCCTCCACCATTAAACACTTGAAGGTTCACACAAAGCCGAAGCATCCATCTCCTCCATTCCAAACCGAAGCATCCATCTCCTCCTCCAAGCCGAAGCTATCATCCTCCATCCCTCACAATACGCTAAGTCCCTTGTGAAGGAAAGCCATCTCCACCGTAGTTCATCAAGCACTCAAGACAAAAAGTGTAACCATGATCTTCACTTTCATTTCTTTAGCTTTGTATTTGAATCTTTTGATGTATTGGAATAACAAGTTTAGATTTGTGTATCAAATGAAGAACAAGTTTAGATTTGTGTTTTATGTGTTTAAACCGATTTGTAATATGCATGTGTTTATGATTTCTAGCCTTTTATGCATGTTTGATACAATCTTAAAGCTTCGAATGCATGTGTTAGAAAATACGCTAAGTCCCTCTCTTTCGCATGTTTCGATGATCGTATGTTGTTTAGGATGTTTATACGCTAAGTTGCATTCCTACTCAATTATTAAGCATGTGTATTTAGTTAGAAGTTATGAATTTCGTAACTTACAAAAAGGTTTGATGCATGAAAAGGGTATGGTTAATAAGATGAGATGATCACATGTAATTAGTAGTGTAACTTCTTATTTTTAGCAAGCATAATTAGACTTGAAGTTTCTTGATTGTTGAAACTTGTCTATGAGTAAAACATGTTAGATGCTTAAGAGTTTTAGTTGTGTTTGCATGTTTTTGTACTTTAATTTCGTAGATTAAACAACCAACTTCCAATCCCCCCAAACATTTACATTTCCGCTTATTAACGAAACCATGCATGCGCCCTTAATTCCCCGGATAAAGAACGATCCCTACTCGCCAATAGTACAAATGACAAAAGAAGGGTTTAAATTGCAATGCGCGTAATCTGTGTTTTTAAGTTAACGTGAATGCATGTTTTGCGCGTATCAGGTGGAAAAGCAATGCTCGAAGGCCCGCTGCTCCATTCGGTTGAGCAGGTACGCTGGCGAAGAGACTGTCCTGCATTGGCCATATTGACGTCTTGTTCTTCCGGTTCTGAAGTATGGTCGGTTGATGAATGTGAAGACTCAGAAACTTCCTCGATGATGGGATAATCCAGGATGTCTGTTTGAGCTTTAAGTCTCGCTATTCTCTCTGCGATTTCCTCAAACTTTGTTCTAGATGGTCCAGGATTCCGATCGGACATTCATTAGCCTGAGCATCCACCAAAGACCAAGTGTCAGTACCAAAAAAGAATATAAAATGAATATAGGAATACTAATCAAAAACGTAAAACATATTTAGAAAACAAAGCGAAATAAATAAAAAAATAAAAATAGTAAAACTATCAAAACAAACTATAAACACTTACAAATACTTAAAAACTACTAAAACAAACAAAATTTATGATATTTAAGACACTAAATGTAATTTACTAAGTAATGCAAATGATTTAATCAATTTTAGGGGCTATGTACATGAACGTAATGAACTTAAAACACACGTTTTCTGCAAATTAACACTATATAATGCTAAACCTAAGAATTTAGTTAGAACATATATAAACAAGGTTCAAATACAAGCAAACAATAATTCACATTGAATTTATGCACCACACATTTTTTTTTCAATAAAATGCATCAAACAACAATCCTACGTGAAAGATGGAGTGAATGTATAAGAGAAAACGTTAGAACCTGCAGAAAACACACGAGTTACGTGTTTAAAATATGAATGCAAAGAATGACCTCTTCTTCGGTCTTATGCCCCTAACTTCACTTAGGTTAGGGTACTCGGTAGTGAAATCCGAGCATCATAAAGGTTAAGAGAGGTTATGCAAGCTAAATAACGTTTGTTAGTCCTTTACAGTTTTTAATGGACAAACAAACACAAAAATTTGACTAAGTTTTATTTATTTCCTTTGGCCCCGATGGTACGTGGTGCAGAGGCTCTCGACTGTGCAATGGGTCTCGTTCATCCGAAGATGAAGTCTGATTCCAAGAGGTCTAAGCATGCTTAATCCGATATACCATCTATTTAAAGGATTTATGTCGTATTTACTAAGTTTTGTATTTATCCGTATTCATATGCACTTATGATTTACAGAGAGTACTCGAAATGATGATTCGGTAAATTTCTTGGACGTGCGGCCCGCGCGAAAATGTATACTGACTCTCGCTAATTCAGCTTAGTTACGTTTAGAAATGGCAAGTAGGGATAGAGATAACGCGAGAGGTAAATTTGTGAGATAGTATATAATCTCAAGTCCTTAGTAAACTCCGCCCACAACCTCATGCCCATAACTTCACTTAGGTTATGGCGTGTGGTGATGAAATCCACACTTCATGAAGGGTTAAGGAGATATACCAGAAAAAGAGGCACCACCTATTCCAAAGAACGAAACTTAATAACCAATACTCGTACTCAATGTAAATCAATTTAAGTACGTCTACGTTTTGATTGCGCCTAAGATTTAAAAGGAATACACGGTTTAGTTATTGAGTAAATCTCTTGTCCGTGCGGCCCGCGCGAAAATGTATACCAACTATCGTTAATTCTCGTAATTGTTGGAAATGACCAGTTGGGATAGATGTAACGCAAGAGGTGAGAACTAATTTCTGGGAACAACCTGAGGCTAACTCGTAAGAGTATATACTCCATTGTTGTTCTTAGAAACACCCCGAGGCTTACTCTTAAGAGTATATACTCCAATGGTGTTCTGTTTTCTTAGTTCAAAACCAGTCACCATTCATAACCCTTCTAGACATCATAACCAATTATTACTCGAATTCACAAGATAGTATACAATCTCAAATGTTTGTAAACTCCGCCCACAACCTCATGCCCATAACTTCACTTAGGTTATGGCGTGTGGTGATGAAATCCACACTTCATGAAGGGTTAAGGAGATAGACAAACAAAAGAGGAACCACCTATTCCATAGAGATTTATTTAATAACTAAGTGCTAGTACTCAAATTAAATCAAAGACTATCCTTTAACATGAAAATAAATTATGCAAGTGTAAACACTAAGTATAACTAAATTCGTATAAGTAAAAGTATGCATTGTAAACACATGTATAATTCTTTAAGTATAAACAAGAATGTATTTCGAAAATTATAGACATGCTTTTAATTACATATGTACAACGAAATCATACAAAAACATTTTAATTCCCCGGCAACGGCGCCAAAAATTGATACGCGCAAAACATGCATTTAACGTTAACACAAAGTAGACCCTAAAAACACAGATTACGCGTATTGCAATTTAAAACCCTTCTTTTGTCATTTATAATATTAGCGAGTAGGGATCGTTCTTTATCCGGGGAATTAAGGGCGCATGCATGGTTCCGTTAATAAGCGGAAATTTAAATGTTTGGGGGGATTGGAAATTGGTTGATTAAATGTCCTACTAAATTAAAGTGCAAAAACATGCAAACACAACAAAAACTCTTAGGCATCTAACATGTTTTACTCATAGACAAGTTTTAACAATCAAGAAACTTCAAGTCTAATTATGCTTGCTAAAAATAAGAAGCTAAGCTATTAATTACAATTGATCATCTCATATTATTAACCTTACCCTATTTCATGCATCAAACCTTTTGTAAGTTACGAAATTCATAACTTCCAACTAAATATACATGCTTGATAATTGAGTAGGAATGCAACTTAGCGTATAAACATCCTAAACAACATACGATCATCGAAACATGCGAAAGAGAGTGACTTAGCCTATTATCTACCACATGCTTTCGAAGCTTTAAGATTATATCAACCATGCATCAAAGGCTAGAAATCATAAACACATGCAATTTACAAATCGGTTTAAGAACATATAACACAAATCTAAACTTGTTCTTCATTAAATACATCAAAGTATTCCAATACATCAAAAGATTCAAATACAAAGCAAAAGATTTGAAAGTGAAGATCATGGTTACACTTTTTGTCTTGAATGCTAGATGATCTTCGTGGAGATGACTTTCCTTCACAAGAGACTTAGCGTATTGTGATGGATGATATACGCATTTTACCGTAGATCATCAAGCATTCAAGACAAAAAGTGTAACCATGATCTTCACTTTCATAGCTTTTGCTTTGTATTTGAATCTTTTGATGTATTGGAATACTTTTATGTATCAAATGAAGAACAAGTTTAGATTTGTGTTATATGTTCTTAAACCGATTTCTGAATTGCATGTGTTTATGATTTCTAGCCTTTTATGCATGTTTGATACAATCTTAAAGCTTCGAAAGCATGTGGTAGAAAATACGCTAAGTCACTCTCTTTCGCATGTTTCGATGATCGTATGTTGTTTAGGATGTTTATACGCTAAGTTGCATTCCTACTCAATTATCAAGCATGTATATTTAGTTGGCAGTTATGAATTTCGTAACTTACAAAAGGTTTGATGCATGAAATAGGGTAAGGTTAATAATATGAGATGATCAATTGTAATTAATAGCTTAGCTTCTTATTTTTAGCAAGCATAATTAGACTTGAAGTTTCTTGATTGTTAAAACTTGTCTATGAGTAAAACATGTTAGATGCCTAAGAGTTTTTGTTGTGTTTGCATGTTTTTGCACTTTAATTTAGTAGGACATTTAATCAACCAATTTCCAATCCCCCCAAACATTTAAATTTCCGCTTATTAACGGAACCATGCATGCGCCCTTAATTCCCCGGATAAAGAACGATCCCTACTCGCCAATATTATAAATGACAAAAGAAGGGTTTTAAATTGCAATACGCGTAATCTGTGTTTTTAGGGTCTACTTTGTGTTAACGTTAAATGCATGTTTTGCGCGTATCAATTTTTGGCACCGTTGCCGGGGAATTAAAATGTTTTTGTATGATTTCGTTGTACATATGTAATTAAAAGCATGTCTATAATTTTCGAAATACATTCTTGTTTATACTTAAAGAATTATACATGTGTTTACAATGCATACTTTTACTTATACGAATTTAGTTATACTTAGTGTTTACACTTGCATAATTTATTTTCATGTTAAAGGATAGTCTTTGATTTAATTTGAGTACTAGCACTTAGTTATTAAATAAATCTCTATGGAATAGGTGGTGCCTCTTTTGTTTGTCTATCTCCTTAACCCTTCATGAAGTGTGGATTTCATCACCACACGCCATAACCTAAGTGAAGTTATGGGCATGAGGTTGTGGGCGGAGTTTACAAACATTTGAGATTGTATACTATCTTGTGAATTCGAGTAATAATTGGTTATGATGTCTAGAAGGGTTATGAATGGTGACTGGTTTTGAACTAAGAAAACAGAACACCATTGGAGTATATACTCGTAAGAGTAAGCCTCGGGGTGTTTCTAAGAACAACAATGGAGTATATACTCTTACGAGTTAGCCTCAGGTTGTTCCCAGAAATTAGTTCTCACCTCTTGCGTTACATCTATCCCAACTGGTCATTTCCAACAATTACGAGAATTAACGATAGTTGGTATACATTTTCGCGCGGGCCGCACGGACAAGAGATTTACTCAATAACTAAATCGTGTATTCCTTTTAAATCTTAGGCGCAATCAAAACGTAGACGTACTTAAATTGATTTACATTGAGTACGAGTATTGGTTATTAAGTTTCGTTCTTTGGAATAGGTGGTGCCTCTTTTTCTGGTTTATCTCCTTAACCCTTCATGAAGTGTGGATTTCATCACCACACGCCATAACCTAAGTGAAGTTATGGGCGGAGTTTACTAAGGACTTGAGATTATATACTATCTCACAAATTTACCTCTCGCGTTATCTCTATCCCTACTTGCCATTTCTAAACGTAACTAAGCTGAATTAGCGAGAGTCAGTATACATTTTCGCGCGGGCCGCACGTCCAAGAAATTTACCGAATCATCATTTCGAGTACTCTCTGTAAATCATAAGTGCATATGAATACGGATAAATACAAAACTTAGTAAATACGACATAAATCCTTTAAATAGATGGTATATCGGATTAAGCATGCTTAGACCTCTTGGAATCAGACTTCATCTTCGGATGAACGAGACCCATTGCACAGTCGAGAGCCTCTGCACCACGTACCATCGGGGCCAAAGGAAATAAATAAAACTTAGTCAAATTTTTGTGTTTGTTTGTCCATTAAAAACTGTAAAGGACTAACAAACGTTATTTAGCTTGCATAACCTCTCTTAAGCTTTATGATGCTCGGATTTCACTACCGAGTACCCTAACCTAAGTGAAGTTAGGGGCATAAGACCGAAGAAGAGGTCATTCTTTGCATTCATATTTTAAACACGTAACTCGTGTGTTTTCTGCAGGTTCTAACGTTTTCTCTTATACATTCACTCCATCTTTCACGTAGGATTGTTGTTTGATGCATTTTATTGAAAAAAAAATGTGTGGTGCATAAATTCAATGTGAATTATTGTTTGCTTGTATTTGAACCTTGTTTATATATGTTCTAACTAAATTCTTAGGTTTAGCATTATATAGTGTTAATTTGCAGAAAACGTGTGTTTTAGCATCCATCTCTTGCAAAGCCGAAGCATCCATCTCTTGCAAAGCCGAAGCATTCTCCATCCAAAGCCGAAGCATCCTCAATCAATCCTTCACAATACGCTAAGTCCCTTGTGAAGGAAAGCCATCTCCACCGTAGATCATCAAGCATTCAAGACAAAAAGTGTAACCATGATCTTCACTTTCATAGCTTTTGCTTTGTATTTGAATCTTTTGATGTATTGGAATACTTTTATGTATCAAATGAAGAACAAGTTTAGATTTGTGTTATATGTTCTTAAACCGATTTGTGAATTGCATGTGTTTATGATTTCTAGCCTTTTATGCATGTTTGATACAATCTTAAAGCTTCGAATGCATGTGTTAGAAAATACGCTAAGTCCCTCTCTTTCGCATGTTTCGATGATCGTATGTTGTTTAGGATGTTTATACGCTAAGTTGCATTCCTACTCAATTATCAAGCATGTATATTTAGTTGGAAGTTATGAATTTCGTAACTTACAAAAGGTTTGATGCATGAAAAAGGGTAAGGTTAAAAAGATGAGATGATCACTTGTAATTAGTAGTGTAACTTCTTATTTTTAGTAAGCATAATTAGACTTTGAAGTTTCTTGATTGTTAACACTTGTCTATGAGTAAAACATGTTAGATGCTTAAGAGTTTTAGTTGTGTTTGCATGTTTTTGTACTTTAATTTTGTAGATTAAACAACCAACTTCCAATCCCCCCAAACATTTAAATTTACGCTTATTAACGAAACCATGCATGCGCCCTTAATTCCCCGGATAAAGAACGATCCCTACTCGCCAATATTATAATGACAAAAGAAGGGTTTTAAATTGCAATGCGCGTAATCGGTGTTTTTAGGGTCTACTTTGTGTTAACGTTAAATGCATGTTTTGCGCGTATCAATGGAGCAGAAATGAGGGAACTTTGAATCCTCCGGTACCTCAACAAAGCTACCAACGCCCTCCATTTTAGCCTAGGCCACCGATGCAGCATGGTTCTTCATCTCAACCCTTCACAAATCCGAATTATGACAAGATGTTGTCACAACTTTCGGCCTCCACACAAGTTCTCCTTGATGGACAATCGAAGACCAAGGAGACATTGGATTCTCATGGCCGAGACATCACCGAAGTGAAGAAGCAACTTGGCCAACTTGTTGATTTCATGGGACAAATCAAAGAAACTGGTCGGCTTCCACCTTAAACCACTCCTAATCAACAAAATGTGAATGCCATTGTCACAAGGAGTGGGAAGATACTAGAAGAACCAAAGACCAAGAGATCTCATCTCGATGAAGTCACCATTGAGGACATAACCAACGAAGAGGAAGATGAGATCGATCCGGCAGCTCAAGAAGCCGAGAAGAAGAAGGTGACGCCTATTGTCACCAAGGCACAATCCCCTCCACAACCCACCCCAATCAAAGGTAAAAGCCCTATTCCTTCAAATACGATTATTACTAATTCTCCGTTTACTGTTTGATACGAGCAAAACATGCATTTAACGTTAACACAAAGTAGACCCTAAAAACACAGCTCACACGTAAAGCAATTTATAACCCTTATTTTGTCCTTATAATATTGGCGAGTAGGGATCGTTCTATCCGGGGAATTAAAGGGCGCATG
Source organism: Geum urbanum (assembly GCA_946800695.1). Classification (NCBI taxonomy): domain Eukaryota; kingdom Viridiplantae; phylum Streptophyta; class Magnoliopsida; order Rosales; family Rosaceae; genus Geum; species Geum urbanum. The sequence continues at coordinate 11,847,655 of OX327017.1, read as the reverse complement.
CATGGTTTCGTTAAAGCAGAAATCTAAAGGTTTGGGGGGGATTGGAAATTGGTTAATTAATCTACGAAATTAAAGTAAAAAAACATGCAAACACAACAAGAACTCCTAGACTTCTAACATGTTTTACTCATAGACAAGTTTAACAATCAAGAACCCTTAAAGTCTAATTATGCTTACTAAAAATAAGAAGTTACACTACTAATTACAAGTGATCATCTCATCTTATTAACCTTACTCTTTTTCATGCCTAAATACTCTAAGTAAGTGATATACGCATTTTATGCTTGATTCTTAACGCATTTCCCTTTACGTTTAGCTATGTTATAATCTTAGTTTTTATGTTTTTCTTATTTAATTTGTTATTTTGAAGATATTTACGGTGGAGATGAATAACGGCGCAATTCGGAGGAATTTCGGCGATTTTTCGATTTTTGCGATTTTGGACCACCGGGAATGGGTCGGCCCAAATAGCATTTTTTGGGCCCATTTCTCAAAGTTTGTTTTGGCCCAAAAACCAGCCCAAGCCCATTAATTTTGGCATGGAAGCAACTTGGGGAAGAGGAAAAGTCAAAGTTGTCAAGCTTTGTGACTAGGCTTAGTGACTCTTGCTTTGTGATCATCACAAAGGGTGACAAGGCTTGGTGACTCTTGCTTTTGATCATCACAATGGTGACTAAAGGTGTGACAAGGCTTGATGACTCTTGTTTGAGATGATCATAAGTGATGATTAGGGGAGTGACCTGCCTTGGTGATTATTACAAGCATTTAATGAAAGAGGCAAGGTGGAAGAGAGACTGAGCAATTCCTTTGCCTATATATAAGAGGGAGGCCAGCCATAAAACAGATAATCTCTTATTTTACAAGCCAAAGCTCTACACAAATACTCCTCCTCCATAAACACTTCAAGGTTCTCTTCCAAAGCCGAAGCATCCATCCATCATCCAAAGCCGAAGCATCCATCCATCAATCCTTCACAATACGCTAAGTCCCTTGTGAAGGAAAGTCATCTCCACGAAGATCATCAAGCATTCAAGACAAAAAGTGTAACCATGATCTTCACTTTCATATCTTTTGCTTTGTATTTGAATCTTTTGATGTATTGGAATACTTTGATGTATTTAATGAAGAACAAGTTTAGATTTGTGTTATATGTTCTTAAACCTTTATGTAAATTGCATGTGTTTATGATTTCTAGCCTTTTATGCATGGTTGATATAATCTTAAAGCTTCGAAAGCATGTTGTAGATAATACGCTAAGTCCCTCTCTTTCGCATGTTTCGATGATCATATGTTGTTTGATATACGCATTTTATGCTCGTTTCTTAACGCATTTCCCTTTACGTTTAGCTATGTTATTATCTTAGTTTTTACGTTTTCCTTATTTAAATTGTTATTTTGAAGATCTTTACGGTGGAGATTAATAACGACGCAATTCGGAGGAATTTCGGCGATTTTGCGATTTTTTGCGATTTTGGACCTCCGAAAATGGGCCGGCCCAAAAAGCAAATTATGGGCCGAATTCTCAACTCTTGTTTCGGCCCATTATCAAGCCCAAACACAATCAATTCGACATGGAAGACTTTTGGTGAAGAGGAAAAGTCTTGTTTTGCAACCTTTGAAGAAGAAAAGTCAACAATATCAAGCTTTGTGACTCATTATGGTGACTCTTGCTTAGGGTTCACAAATGATGATCACAAATGGTGACTTGCCATGGTGACTCTTGCTTGCATTAAATGGAGGGAGGCAAGGTGGAAGAGAGAAGGCAAGCATTCCTTGCCTATAAATACCAAGGAGGCTGAACATAATTAAACCATCACTCATTTTACAAGCCAAAGCTCTACACAAATACTCCTCCACCATAAACACTTGAAGGTTCACACACAAAGCCGAAGCATCCATCCCTTGCAAAGCTGAAGCATCCTTTCCTTGCAAAGCCGAAGCATTCTCCATCCAAAGCCGAAGCATCCTCCATCCATCCAACACAATACGCTAAGTCCCTTGTGAAGGAAAGCCATCTCCACCGTAGATCATCTAGCATTCAAGACAAAAAGTGTAACCATGATCTTCACTTTCATTTCTTTTGTTTTGTATTTGAACCTCTTGATGTATTGGAATACATTTATGTATCAAATGAAGAACAAGTTTAGATTTGTGTTTCATGTGCTTAAACCGATTTGTAATATGCATGTGTTTATGATTTCTAGCCTTTTATGCATGTTTGATACAATCTTAAAGCTTCGAATGCATGTGTTAGAAAATACGCTAAGTCCCTCTCTTTCGCATGTTTCGATGATCGTATATTGTTTAGGATGTTTATACGCTAAGTTGCATTCCTACTCAATTATTAAGCATGTGTATTTAGTTAGAAGTTATGAATTTCGTAACTTACAAAAAGGTTTGATGCATGAAAAGGGTAGGTTAATAAGATGAGATGATCACATGTAATTAGTAGTGTAACTTCTTATTTTTAGCAAGCATAATTAGACTTTAAGTTTCTTGATTGTTGAAACTTGTCTATGAGTAAAACATGTTAGATGCCTAAGAGTTTTAGTTGTGTTTGCATGTTATGTACTTTAATTTCGTAGATTAAACAACCAACTTCCAATCCCCCCAAACATTTACATTTCCGCTTATTAACGAAACCATGCATGCGCCCTTAATTCCCCGGATAAAGAACGATCCCTACTCGCCAATATTACAAATGACAAAAGAAGGGTTTAAATTGCAATGCGCGTAATCTGTGTTTTTAAGTTAACGTGAATGCATGTTTTGCGCGTATCAATTTTTGGCGCCGTTGCCGGGGAGTAAGAATGTTTTTGTATGATTTCGTTGTACATTTGTGATTAAAAGCATGTCTAAATTTTCGAAGTACATACTTGTTCATTCTTGTTTATACTTAAAAGAAATTTACATACATGTTTACAATGCATACTTTTACTTGGACGAATTTATTTATACTTAGTTTTTACACTTGCATAATTTATTTTCATGTTAAAGGATAGTCTTTGATTTAATTTGAGTACTAGCACTTAGTTATTAAATAAATCTCTATGGAATAGGTGGTGCCTCTTTTGTTTGTCTATCTCCTTAACCCTTCGTGATGTGTGGATTTCATCACCACACGCCATAACCTAAGTGAAGTTATGGGCACGAGGTTGTGGGCGGAGTTTACAAACACTTGAGATTGTATACTATCTTGTGAATTCGAGTAAGAGTTGGTTATGATGTCTAGAAGGGTTATGAATGGTGACGGGTTTTGAACTAAGAAAACAGAACACCATTGGAGTATATACTCTTACGAGTAAGCCTCGGGGTGTTTCTAAGAACAACAATGGAGTATATACTCTTACGAGTAAGCCTCAGTTTGTTCCCAGAAATTAGTTCTCACCTCTCGCGTTACATCTATCCCAACTGGTCATTTCCAACAATTACGAGGATTAACGATAGTTGGTATACATTTTCGCGCGGGCCGCACGGACAAGAGATTTATTCAATAACTAAGTCGTGTATTCCTTTTAAATCATAGGCGCAATCAAAACGTAGACGTACTTAAATTGATTTACATTGAGCACGAGTATTGGTTATAAGGTTTCGTTCTTTGGAATAGGTGGTGCCTCTTTTACTGGTTTATCTCCTTAACCCCTCGTGATGTGTGGATTTCTTCACCACACGCCATAACCTAAGTCAAGTTATGGGCACGAGGTTGTGGGCGGAGTTTACTAAGAACTTGAGATTATATACTATCTCACAAATTTGGCTGATTGTTGGATATGGTGAATGGGTTTATGATTGGTGCCGGGTTTCGGATCTAAGCAATAGAACACCATTGGAGTATATACCGTAACTGGTTAGCCTCGGGGTGTCTCTAGGAACAACATTGGAGTATATACTCTTACGAGTAAGCCTCGGGTTGTTCTAAATATTAGTCTTTACCTCTCGCGTTATCTCTATTCCTACTAACCATTTCTAAACGTAACTAAGCTGAATTGTAGTCGGTATATATTTTTGCGCGGGCCGCACGTCCAAGAAATTTACCAAATGATCATTTCGCGTACTCTCTGTAAATCATAAGTGCATATGAATACGGATAAATACATGAACTTAATACGACATAATCCTTTAAATAGATGGTATATCGGATTATGCATGCTTAGACCTCCTGGAATCAGACTTCATCTTCGGATGAACGAGAACCATTGCACAGTCGAGAGCCTCTGCACCACGTACCATCGGGGCCAAAGGAAATAAATAAAACTTAGTCAAATTTTTGTGTTTATATGTGCATTAAAAACTGTAAAGGACTAACAACCGTTACTTAGCTTGCATAACCTCTTTTTAGGCTTTATGATACTCGGATTTCACTACCGAGTACCCTAACCTAAGTGAAGTTAGGGACATAAGATCGAAGAAGAGGTCATTCTTTGCATTCATTTTTTTAGCACGTAACTCGTGTGTTTTCTGCAGGTTCTAACGTTTTCTCTTATGCATGCACTCCATCTTTCACGTAGGATTGCTGTTTAATGCATTTTATTGAAAAAAAAAATGTGTGGTGCATAAATTCGATGTGAATTATTGTTTGCTTGTATTTGAACTTTGTTTATATATGTTCTAACTAAATTCTTGGGTTTAGCATTATATAGTGTTAATTTGCAGAAAACATGTATCTTAGTTTATTACATTCTTTTGCATAGCCCATAAAATTGATTAAATCATTTGCATTACTTAGTAAATTACATTTAGTGTCTTAAGTATTATAACTTTTGTGTGTTATTAGTAGTTTTTATGTATTTGTGAGTATTTATGTTTGCTTTGATTGTTTTAATATTTTACTTGTTATCGCTTTGTTTTCTAATTATGCCTTACAAATTTTGGTTAGTATTCCTATATTCATCCCAAATTCTTTGTTGATACTAACACTTGGTCTTTGGTGGATGCTCAGGCTAATAAATGTCCGATCAGAATCCTGGACCATCTAGAACAAAGTTTGAGGAGATCGCAGAGAGAATAGCGAGACTTAGAGCTCAAACTGACATCCTGGATCATCCCATCATCGAGGAAGTTTCCGAGTCTTCACATTCATCAACCGACCATACTTTAGCCTCATCAACCGACCACAATTCAGAAGCAGAAGCACAACAAGTCAACATGGCCAATGCAGGACAATCTCTTCGCCAGCGCACCTGCTCAACCGAATGGAGCAGTGGGCCTTCGAGCATTGCTTTTCCACAACCGGAGGAAAACATGAAGGATATCGAGCTAAAGAGTGGCTTCCTCCACCGACTACCCATTTTTCATGGACTTTCCAATGAAGATCCGAACAAGCATCTCAAACAATTCCAATTTGTTTGTAACAGCATGAAGCCATCCGATGCTGATACGGAGCTCTTCAAGCTGAAGGCATTCCCATTCACCCTAATCGACAGGGCCGAGTCTTGGCTTATGGAACTACCGCCGAACCATATCACTTCATGGAAGCAACTTGCGGACATGTTCCTAGCGAAGTACTTCCCGGCCTCAAAGATCACCGTCTTGAGAAAGCAAATTACTGGCATCACACAGAAACCGGACGAGACCTTCGGCCAATACTACGACCGATTCAAAGTTTTGTGTGCCACTTGCCCATCACATGGATTTTCCGAGACCAATCTCATGAATTACTTTTACGATGGTCTCAAGCCGATCGATAGGGAATTGCTGGATGCAGCAGCCACCGGTGCATTCATGGACTTAACCGAAACCGAAGCTAGAGCTCTTCTAGAGAATCGGGCGAATAATGATGCACAATATGGAATGTCCAACAGACGAGCAGTCGGTGAAGCGAGTTCTACAACCGACGCAGACGAAAAATACGACAAACTAGCTCATATGCTAGAGAAGGTTTTAGAACTCGAGACGACAAGAGCGAAGGCAACTCAACGGCCTGTTTGTGGCATATGTCAAACACAAGGTCACCACAATGACCAATGCCCTCAAGCGCCAGAGCAGGCAAGCGAGCCGGAGCACGCTAACGCCATCGGCGGATATCAGGGAGGACAACGGTATAACAATTACAACAACTATGTCAACCGTGATCATCCGGGGTTTAGATGGAGCAGCAACGAGGGAACTTTGAACCCTCCAGCACCTCAACAAAGCTACCAACGCCCTCCATTTCAACCAAGGCCACCGATGCAGCATGGTTCGTCATCTCAATCCTTCACCAACCCGGATTACGACAAGATGTTGTCGCAACTTTCGGCCTCAACTCAAGTTCTCCTCGAAGGACAATCGAAGACAAAGGAGACACTTGACTCACATGGCCGCGACATCACCGAAGTGAAGAAGCAGCTTGGCCAGCTTGTTGATTTCATGGGCCAAATCAAGGAAACCGGTCGGCTTCCACCTCAAACCACTCCTAATCAAAGAAACGTGAATGCTATAGTCACAAGGAGTGGGAAGATACTTGAGGAACCAAAGACCAAGTGATCTCATCTTGATGAAGTCACCATCGAGGACATCACCAACGAAGAAGAAGATGAGATCGATCCGGCTACTCAAGAGGCCGAGAAACAGAAGGTGACGCCTATTGTCACCAAGGCACAATCACCTCCACAACCTACCCCAATCAAAGGTAAAAACCATATTCCTTCAAATACGGTTATTACTAATTCTCCGTTTGCTGTTGCACCTTTCCCTAGCAGATTGTCAAAATCAAAGAAGAAGGATGCTCAATATGAAGATATTTTGGACATCTTCCGAAAGGTGCAAGTGAATTTGCCCTTGATCGAGTGCATAAAACAAGTGCCAATATACGCGAAGTTTCTCAAAGAATTATGCACACAGAGGAGGCAAACTTGAGAGAAGGAGGTTGTGAAGGTGAACGCAACCGTTTCGGCGGTTTTGCAGCGTCGGTGATACGAGCAAAACATGCTTTCACGATAACACAAAGTCGACCTAAAAACATCGATTACGCGCATTGCAATTTAAACCCTTCTTTTGTCATTTATAATATTGGCGAGTAGGGATCGTTCTTTATCCGGGGAATTAAGGGCGCATGCATGGTTTCGTTAATAAGCGGAAATGTAAATGTTTGGGGGGATTGGAAGTTGGTTGTTTAATCTACGAAATTAAAGTACATAACATGCAAACACAACTAAAACTCTTAGGCATCTAACATGTTTTACTCATAGACAAGTTTCAACAATCAAGAAACTTAAAGTCTAATTATGCTTGCTAAAAATAAGAAGTTACACTACTAATTACATGTGATCATCTCATCTTATTAGCCTACCCTTTTCATGCATCAAACCTTTTTGTAAGTTACGAAATTCATAACTTCTAACTAAATACACATGCTTAATAATTGAGTAGGAATGCAACTTAGCGTATAAACATCCTAAACAACATACGATCATCGAAACATGCGAAAGAGAGGGACTTAGCGTATTTTCTAACACATGCATTCGAAGCTTTAAGATTGTATCAAACATGCATAAAAGGCTAGAAATCATAAACACATGCATATTACAAATCTGTTTAAACACATAAAACACAAATCTAAACTTGTTCTTCATTTGATACACAAATCTAAACTTGTTATTCCAATACATCAAAAGATTCAAATACAAAGCTAAAGAAATGAAAGTGAAGATCATGGTTACACTTTTTGTCTTGAGTGCTTGATGAACTACGGTGGAGATGGCTTTCCTTCACAAGGGACTTAGCGTATTGTGAGGGATGGAGGATGATAGCTTCGGCTTGGAGGAGGAGATGGATGCTTCGGTTTGGAATGGAGGAGGAGATGCTTCGGCTTGGAATGGAGGAGATGGATGCTTCGGCTTTGTGTGAACCTTCAAGTGTTTAATGGTGGAGGAGTATTTGTGTAGAGCTTTGGCTTAGTAAAATGAGTGATGGATCTGTTTTATGGCTGCCTCCTCTCTTATATAGGCAAGGGATGTTGCCTTCTCTCTTCCACCTTGCCTCCCTCCATTAAATGCAAGCAATGATCAATATGGCAAGTCACCATGCAAGTCACCATGTGTGATCATCATTTACAAGCCCAAAGCAAGAGTCACCATGGCAAGTCATCTTTTCATTTAATGCAAGCAAGAGTCACCAAGGTGAGTCACCTTTTGTGATGATCATTTATTAACCCTAAGCAAGAGTCACCATTTGTGATGATTAGCTTGATAAGCTTGACTTTTCAACTTCCCCAAAGGGCATCCTTAACGAAATGAATGAGTTTGGGCTGGTTAATGGGCCGAAATAAACTTTGAGAAATCGGCCCATAATTTGCTTTTTGGGCCGGCCCATTTTCGGAGGTCCAAAATCGCAAAAATCGCAAAATCGCCGAAATTCCTCCGAATTGCGTCGTTATTAATCTCCACCGTAAATATCTTCAAAATAACAAATTAAATAAGGAAAACATAAAAACTAAGATAATAACATTGCTAAACGTAAAGGAAATGCGTTAAGAAACGAGCATAAAATGCGTATATCAAATTCCCCTACACTTAGACTTTGCTAGTCCCTTAGCAAACACTAAGTTAAACTAAGACTCTCTAAGAATTTAAAACAAAAGGAAGAACAACTAAGCCCTTAGCTAAAATTTGTCTCAGAATTTGCATAAGTATATGGCGATGGCTCACATGAATTTCAACGTGTATGCTCAACGAATTCAAGAGATAATTGCGATATAATTTATGTAATGAACAAGTAAGACATAGAGAAAACAATGGTTATGTTATAGCTGTGCATGCTTTGAATAAAGGTTTAATCAACTCACAAGGATGCACTCATCATATTTTTCACTCATGAAAATGGTTCACTTAAAGTGTATATGAATTGAAATGAAAACCACATGAATAAAGTTTGATTACTTGCACAAATGAACCAAAACCATAAGCTTACTCATGCAACTTACTCTACTAATTGAAAGCTACTCATTTTAAGGATCATAAAGGACTTTTAGTGAGGTTGTAATGGGGTTAAGGCTAAGGCATTCGAAATTTAGATATGTGGTGATAAAAACGTTCCAACGACTTAGTCTAGCACCATATTAGTCCTCCATCTCCATTTGTATGTTACCATGTATACTTCAAGCTAATCTACCCTTTGAGCTTTTCGGACAGGACAAAGGCCATATTTTGTTCTATTTTTGGGCCTTCAATTTATCGTAATCTCCAAATCCGCAAATAAGGGGGACGTTAATCCAATTGGTTTCTACTTTAGAACACAACATATTGCCATGAGAGATACTAATTTTTTTTTCTTTTCATTCTCTCAAATATTATTTTTTTCTTTTCTTTTTGGCAATCTCATACTTTTTAAGTTTATTTGGACAAGTCTTTCCCCTTACTCACATTAACTCTTTCAATCTTTCTTACCAAACCATAATCTTATGTGCTAGTTTCGAAAAATTCTCACCAAGTTTCCGGAACAAAGGTAAGGATATTCTATACTAGGGTAAGTGTTTAGGTATATATGGTGATAAAAGAAAAGCTTAACGTGGGCTCAATTGGTTTATCTAGGCGTGTTGCAACTTGTGCGTACAAATGGGATACATGGATATATGGCAATGTGGTGGAAAATCCTAAATGCCTTTAATCATTTCCAAAATCAAAGTATGTATCAACTTAAAAGCTTTGCAAATTGACATGAGTAAGTTCTAGAATTCTCTAGTTCATTAAAATCTATGGCAAGCAATCAAATGAGGCATATATAAGCTAGTAGCTACGAAATGGATGTATATTCACTCGAATAAAGAACAGATAGCTCAAAAGCTCACATAGGGTTCATATGATTAAAAACTTATTCAAGCATGCGATTTCTGTACCATGTTTTTGCAATTCATATCTACTACATGTTAAAAACATATAGAATATCTCAATTAGCACAAGAATTCGATGCATGTGATTCATACGCCATATGTGTTCGTATCGGTCCATTTTTCATCATCGACTAGTTAAGGGCATCCTAAAGACTTTGAAAAACACTAATTTAGACACAATTAAATTGTAAACCCTTCCCCCACACTTAAACTCTACATTGCCCTCAATGTACTAAAGTAGAAGTATAGAATTAAACATGGAGTATAGGATCTACGAAAATTCTAATTTAAAATGCAAAAGCCATTAAATTAATTAAAAGGGGAGAAGAAATCAAATCTGTTGTCTCCCTATTGGGTTGCCTCCCAATGAGCGCTCGTTTTACGTCGTTAGCTTTGGACGTGATGCATCATTTTGTTTTTGAAATGGCCGGTTCTTGGAGTTGCATCTCCTCCACGGTGTGCTCCGCAAATGCCTCAAAATAGGGCTTCAAGCGATGGCCATTTACTTTGAACTCACTACCTTTGTCGATAGATCGAATGAGAACTGCTCCATGAGGTAGAACTTGAGAAACTACGAATGGCCCCATCCATCGAGAGCGAAGCTTTCCCGGAAAGAGCTTGAGTCTTGAATTGAAAAGCAATACTTTCTGCCCAGGTTCAAAACTCTTCCCGCGAATCATCTGATCGTGGATCTTTTTCGTCTTCTCTTTGTAAATCCACGCATTGTCGAAAGTATCATTTCTGATTTCTTCTAGTTCACATAGTTGTAGCTTCCGATGCAAGCCTGCGGCATCTCGATCGATGTTGAATTTCTTCACGGCCCACCATGCCTTGTGCTCCAGTTCAACCGGAAGATGGCACGTCTTCCCATAAATTAATCGGAAAGGGGACATACCAATGGGGGTCTTGTAGGCAGTCCTGTAAGCCCACAATGCATCGTCTAAGCATTGACTCCAATCTTTCCGGTTTGGGCGGACGGTTCGCTCCAAAATCTTCTTGATTTCACGGTTGGAAACTTCAGCCATTCCATTGGTTTGAGGGTGGTATGGTGTGGAAACCTTGTGTTTTACGCCATACTTCCTCATGAGTGCTTCCACCGTGCGGTTGCAAAAGTGACTTCCTCCATCGCTGATTAAAACGCGTGGCATTCCAAATCTACTGAAAATGTTAGTTCGTAGGAAATCTGCAACAACTCGCGAATCATTAGTACGGGTGGCCTTTGCCTCCACCCATTTAGAAACATAATCTACTGCGAGTAAGATATAAGTAAAACCATTGGAGGGAGGAAATGGTCCCATAAAATCAATACCCCACACATCAAAAATTTCGACATTAAATATGTAGTGTTGTGGCATTTGATCTCTAGGCCCTAAATTACCGAATCTCTGGCACTTATCACATGCAGCACAATATGCATGAGCATCGCGAAATAAACTAGGCCAAAAGAAACCGCAATCTAAAATCTTAAGGGCTGTCCTCCTAGAACCAAAGTGTCCCCCACATGCTTCATTGTGACAAAAGTCTAGAATGGGCTTAAACTCACTATCCGGGATACATCTCCTAATTACTAAATCGGAGCATTGTTTCCATAAATAAGGCTCATCCCAGATAAAGGTTCTAGCATTATGCTTAAGTTTGTCACGTTGAAATTTATGCATGGTAGACGGAAACTCACCGGTAACTAAGTAATTTACGATATCTGCATACCATGGAGTTTCCGAAATAGTTACCTCAATTCCGAAGAGTTTTTCATCCGGAAAAGTTTCTTCAATCTCGACAGGCTCATGGTCACCTATCAAACGCGATAGGTGGTCAGCGACGACGTTTTCTACTCCCTTCTTATCCTTGATTTCGATGTTGAATTCTTGGAGTAGAAGTATCCATCTTATAAGCCGTGGTTTTGCATCCTTTTTGAGCATTAGATACTTCAAAGCTGCATGATCGGTAAACACAGTTACTTTAGTTTGAAGTAAATAAGATCGAAATTTATCTAAAGCAAAAACCACGGCAAGAAACTCCTTCTCGGTGGTAGTATAATTTCTTTGCGCTTCATCAAGCGTCCGAGAGGCGTAATAGATTACGCAAGGCTTCTTGTCCTTCCGCTGACCCAAGACGGCTCCTACGGCATAATCCGAGGCGTCGCACATGAGTTCAAATGGCAGAGACCAATCAGGGCTGCATAAAATAGGAGCGCTCGTGAGAAGCTCCTTCAACTTGTTGAAGGCAGCGTTGCATTCTTCATCAAAGATGAACGGGGTCTCCTTTTGCAGCAGTTTACACAAAGGGCGCGAGATGTGGGAAAAGTCTTTGATAAACCTACGATAAAATCCTGCGTGTCCAAGAAATGAACGAATCTCTCTAACCGAAGTTGGAGAGGGTAAGTGACGCACAAGATCTACTTTAGATTTATCAACTTCTAACCCTTTTTCCGAAATAATATGACCTAACACTATCCCTTGCGTAACCATAAAATGGCACTTCTCCCAATTAAGCACCAAGTTCGTTTCAACGCATCTTTGTAAAATTGTTTCTAAATTGTTTAAGCATGCATCAAAATCACTCCCAAATACACTAAAGTCGTCCATGAATACTTCAATAATTTTTTCAATGTACTCGGAGAAAATTGAGAGCATGCAACGTTGAAATGTACCTGGTGCGTTACACAGTCCAAATGGCATGCGGCGATAGGCAAACGTTCCGAACGGGCACGTGAACGTTGTCTTTTCTTGATCCTCCTCCGCAATGCTAATTTGGTTGTAGCCGGAGTATCCGTCCAGAAAACAATAAAATGCATGGCCGGCTAATCTTTCCAGCATTTGGTCGATGAATGGTAAGGGAAAATGATCCTTGCGGGTTGCGGCGTTGAGCTTCCGGTAATCAATGCACACTCGGTGTCCAGTGATCGTCCGTTGTGGCACAAGTTCATTTTCCAGATTCTCGACGACGGTAATTCCCGATTTCTTAGGTACTACCTGCACTGGGGAAACCCAACGGCTATCAGAAATAGGGTAAATAACTCCACAGTCCATGAGTTTAATTACCTCCTTTTTTACCACCTCCATCATCGGAGGGTGGAGCCGACGCTGTGCTTCCCGCGTAGGCTTGGTGCCTTCTTCAAGGAAAATCCTATGCACACAGGTTGCTGGATTTATTCCCTTGATGTCCGCGAGTGTCCAGCCTATTGCGGGTTTGTACCGTTTGAGCACACTCACGAGCTTCTCCTCCTGCTCCTCTTCTAGCGCGGACGAAATAATGACGGGTAAAGTGTCATTCTCGCCCAAGTACGCATACTTCAGATGGTCCGGTAGTAGCTTGAGTTCTAAAACTGGAGCTTCTACGATGGAAGGAACCATTTTATTAGTACCAAAAGTAATTGGTAAAGGAGGAGAAAAGCTTACTTTTCGTGGTGCGGCATTTAGGGCCATGGCCATGTCTTGAATACGAGGTTCAAGCTCTAGTAAAGCCTCGAGAAGGCCGTCATGCCCAAGTTGAATGGCCATGTCGAGTTCATCCTCATTGATGGTGTCCAGGTAGCCTTGTGCTAAGGTATCCACGGGATCGTATGTCGAAATGGCAGCTACGCTCGACATTGGAAACTTCATCCCGTCCAGGATGTTGAACTCGATTCTTTCTCCATCAATCTCCATGGAGAAAGTGCCTTGAAACACATCTATCTTCGTTCTCGCAGTCCGCATGAAAGGTCGCCCAAGCAGTAGTGGCGTGGTGTTTAGTGGACTCTCTTCCATGTCAACTATATAGAAATCGGCTGGGAATATCAAGTTGTTGACTTGCACGAGAACGTCTTCTACGTATCCCCTCGGATACTTGTGGGTGCGATCGGCTAATTGGATGACAACACCATCTTGCTTGAGATCTCCAAGCTCCATCGATTCGAATAGATAGTAAGGCATGACGTTGATGGAAGCTCCGAGATCAAGCATCACGTCTTGGAAGTGGGTGTCACCGATTACGCAAGGAACTGCAAAGCTCCCTGGGTCCTTCAGTTTTGGAGGTAGCCGACGCTGCAAAACCGCCGAAACGGTTGCGTTCACCTTCACAACCTCCTTCTCTCTAGTTTGCCTCCTTTGTGTGCATAATTCTTTCAGAAACTTCGCGTATATCGGCACTTGTTTTATGCACTCGATCAAGGGCAAATTCACTTGCACCTTTCGGAAGATGTCCAGGATATCTTCATATTGGGCATCCTTCTTCTTTGATTTTGATAATCTGCTAGGGAAAGGTGCAACAGCAAACGGAGAATTAGTAATAACCGTATTTGAAGGAATATGGTTTTTACCTTTGATTGGGGTAGGTTGTGGAGGTGATTGTGCCTTGGTGACAATAGGCGTCACCTTCTGTTTCTCGGCCTCTTGAGTAGCCGGATCGATCTCATCTTCTTCTTCGTTGGTGATGTCCTCGATGGTGACTTCATCAAGATGAGATCGCTTGGTCTTTGGTTCCTCAAGTATCTTCCCACTCCTTGTGACTATAGCATTCACGTTTCTTTGATTTGGAGTGGTTTGAGGTGGAAGCCGACCGGTTTCCTTGATTTGGCCCATGAAATCAACAAGTTGGCCAAGCTGCTTCTTCACTTCGGTGATGTCGCGGCCATGTGAGTCAAGTGTCTCCTTTGTCTTCGATTGTCCTTCGAGGAGAACTTGAGTTGAGGCCGAAAGTTGCGACAACATCTTGTCGTAATCCGGGTTGGTGAAGGATTCCGAAGACGAACCCTGCTGCATCGGTGGCCTTGGTTGAAATGGAGGGCGTTGGTAGCTTTGTTGAGGTGCTGGAGGGTTCAAAGTTCCCTCGTTGCTGCTCCATCTAAAACCCGGATGATCACGGTTGACATAGTTGTTATAATTGTTATACCGTTGTCCTCCCTGATATCCGCCGATGGCGTTAGCGTGCTCCGGCTCGCTTGCTTGTTCCGGCACTTGAGGGCACTGGTCGTTGTGGTGACCTTGTGTTTGACATATGCCACAAACAGGCCGTTGAGTTGCCTTCGCTCTTGTCGTCTCGAGTTCTAAAACCTTCTCTAGCATATGAGCTAGTTTGTCGTACTTTTCGTCCGCGTCGGTTGTAGAACTCGCTTCACCGACTGCTCGTCTGTTGGACATTCCATATTGTGCATCATTATTGGCCCGATTCTCTAGAAGAGCTCTAGCTTCGGTTTCGGTTAAGTCCATGAATGCACCGGTGGCTGCTGCATCCAGCAATTCCCTATCGATCGGCTTGAGACCATCGTAAAAGTAATTCATGAGATTGGTCTCGGAAAATCCATGCGATGGGCAAGTGGCACACAAAACTTTGAATCGGTCGTAGTATTGGCCGAAGGTCTCGTCCGGTTTCTGTGTGATGCCAGTGATTTGCTTTCTCAAGACGGTGATCTTTGAGGCCGGGAAGTACTTCGCTAGGAACATGTCCGCAAGTTGCTTCCATGAAGTGATATGGTTCGGCGGTAGTTCCATAAGCCAAGACTCGGCCCTGTCGACTAGGGTGAATGGGAATGCCTTCAGTTTAAAGAGCTCCGTATCAGCATCGGATGGCTTCATGCTGTTACAAACAAATTGGAATTGTTTGAGATGCTTGTTCGGATCTTCATTGGAAAGTCCATGAAAAATGGGTAGTCGGTGGAGGAAGCCACTCTTTAGCTCGATATCCTTCATGTTTTCCTCCGGTTGTGGAAAAGCAATGCTCGAAGGCCCGCTGCTCCATTCTGTTGAGCAGGTGCGCTGACGAAGAGATTGTCCTGCATTGGCCATGTTGACTTGCTGTGCTTCTACTTCTGAATTGTGGTCGGTTGATGAATGTGAAGACTCGGAAATTTCCTCGATGATGGGATGATCCAGGATGTCAGTTTGAGCTCTAAGTCTCGCTATTCTCTCTGCGATCTCCTCAAACTTTGTTCTAGATGGTCCAGGATTCTGATCGGACATTCATTAGCCTGAGCATCCACCAAAGACCAAGTGTTAGTATCAACAAAGAATTTGAGATGAATATAGGAATACTAACCAAAATTGTAAGACATATTTAGAAAACAAAGCAATAACAAATAATAAAACTATCAAAGTATACTATAAATACTCACAAATACTTAAAAACTACTAAAACACACAAAATTTATAATAGTTAAGACACTAGGTGTAATTTACTAAGTAATGCAAATGAATTAATCAATTTTAGGGCTATGCAAAAGAATGTAATAAACTTAAAACATACGTTTTCTGCAAATTAACACTATATAATGCTAAACCCAAGAATTTAGTTAGAACGTATATAAACAAAGTTCAAATACAAGCAAACAATAATTCACATCGAATTTATGCACCACACGCATTTTTTTCTTCAATAAAATGCATTAAACAACAATCCTACGTGAAAGATGGAGTGTATGCATAAGAGAAAACGTTAGAACCTGCAGAAAACACACGAGTTACGTGCTAAAAAAATGAATGCAAAGAATGACCTCTTCTTCGATCTTATGTCCCTAACTTCACTTAGGTTAGGGTACTCGGTAGTGAAATCCGCGTATCATAAAGCCTAAAAAAAGAGGTTATGCAAGCTAAGTAACGGTTGTTAGTCCTTTACAGTTTTTAATGCACATATAAACACAAAAATTTGACTAAGTTTTATTTATTTCCTTTGGCCCCGATGGTACGTGGTGCAGAGGCTCTCGACTGTGCAATGGGTCTCGTTCATCCGAAGATGAAGTCTGATTCCAGGAGGTCTAAGCATGCATAATCCGATATACCATCTATTTAAAGGATTATGTCGTATTAAGTTCATGTATTTATCCGTATTCATATGCACTTATGATTTACAGAGAGTACGCGAAATGATCATTTGGTAAATTTCTTGGACGTGCGGCCCGCGCGAAAATATATACCGACTACAATTCAGCTTAGTTACGTTTAGAAATGGTTAGTAGGAATAGAGATAACGCGAGAGGTAAGGACTAATATTTAGAACAACCCGAGGCTTACTCGTAAGAGTATATACTCCAATGTTGTTCCTAGAGACACCCCGAGGCTAACCAGTTACGGTATATACTCCAATGGTGTTCTATTGCTTAGATCCGAAACCCGGCACCAATCATAAACCCATTCACCATATCCAACAATCAGCCAAATTTGTGAGATAGTATATAATCTCAAGTTCTTAGTAAACTCCGCCCACAACCTCGTGCCCATAACTTCACTTAGGTTATGGCGTGTGGTGATAAAATCCACACATCACGAGGGGTTAAGGAGATAAACCAGAAAAAGAGGCACCACCTATTCCAAAGAACGAAACCTTATAACCAATACTCGTGCTCAATGTAAATCAATTTAAGTACGTCTACGTTTTAATTGCGCCTATGATTTAAAAGGAATACACGACTTAGTTATTGAATAAATCTCTTGTCCGTGCGGCCCGCGCGAAAATGTATACCAACTATCGTTAATCCTCGTAATTGTTGGAAATGACCAGTTGGGATAGATGTAACGCGAGAGGTGAGAACTAATTTCTGGGAACAACCTGAGGCTAACTCGTAAGAGTATATACTCCATTGTTGTTCTTAGAAACACCCCGAGGCTTACTCGTAAGAGTATATACTCCAATGGTGTTCTGTTTTCTTAGTTCAAAACCCGTCACCATTCATAACCCTTCTAGACATCATAACCAACTCTTACTCGAATTCACAAGATAGTATACAATCTCAAGTGTTTGTAAACTCCGCCCACAACCTCGTGCCCATAACTTCACTTAGGTTATGGCGTGTGGTGATGAAATCCACACTTCACGAAGGGTTAAGGAGATAGACAAACAAAAGAGGCACCACCTATTCCATAGAGATTTATTTAATAACTAAGTACTAGTACTCAAATTAAATCAAAGACTATCCTTTAACATGAAAATAAATTATGCAAGTGTAAAAAAAACTAAGTATCAATAAATTCGTCTAAGTAAAAGTATGCATTGTAAACATGTATGTAAATTTCTTTAAGTATAAACAAGAATGAACAAGTATGTACTTCGAAAATTTAGACATGCTTTTAATCACAAATGTACAACGAAATCATACAAAAACATTCTAACTCCCCGGCAACGGCGCCAAAAATTGATACGAGCAAAACATGCTTTCACGATAACACAAAGTCGACCTAAAAACATCGATTACGCGCATTGCAATTTAAACCCTTCTTTTGTCATTTATAATATTGGCGAGTAGGGATCGTTCTTTATCCGGGGAATTAAGGGCGCATGCATGGTTTCGTTAATAAGCGGAAATGTAAATGTTTGGGGGGATTGGAAGTTGGTTGTTTAATCTACGAAATTAAAGTACATAACATGCAAACACAACTAAAACTCTTAGGCATCTAACATGTTTTACTCATAGACAAGTTTCAACAATCAAGAAACTTAAAGTCTAATTATGCTTGCTAAAAATAAGAAGTTACACTACTAATTACATGTGATCATCTCATCTTATTAGCCTACCCTTTTCATGCATCAAACCTTTTTGTAAGTTACGAAATTCATAACTTCTAACTAAATACACATGCTTAATAATTGAGTAGGAATGCAACTTAGCGTATAAACATCCTAAACAACATACGATCATCGAAACATGCGAAAGAGAGGGACTTAGCGTATTTTCTAACACATGCATTCGAAGCTTTAAGATTGTATCAAACATGCATAAAAGGCTAGAAATCATAAACACATGCATATTACAAATCTGTTTAAACACATAAAACACAAATCTAAACTTGTTCTTCATTTGATACACAAATCTAAACTTGTTATTCCAATACATCAAAAGATTCAAATACAAAGCTAAAGAAATGAAAGTGAAGATCATGGTTACACTTTTTGTCTTGAGTGCTTGATGAACTACGGTGGAGATGGCTTTCCTTCACAAGGGACTTAGCGTATTGTGAGGGATGGAGGATGATAGCTTCGGCTTGGAGGAGGAGATGGATGCTTCGGTTTGGAATGGAGGAGGAGATGCTTCGGCTTGGAATGGAGGAGATGGATGCTTCGGCTTTGTGTGAACCTTCAAGTGTTTAATGGTGGAGGAGTATTTGTGTAGAGCTTTGGCTTAGTAAAATGAGTGATGGATCTGTTTTATGGCTGCCTCCTCTCTTATATAGGCAAGGGATGTTGCCTTCTCTCTTCCACCTTGCCTCCCTCCATTAAATGCAAGCAATGATCAATATGGCAAGTCACCATGCAAGTCACCATGTGTGATCATCATTTACAAGCCCAAAGCAAGAGTCACCATGGCAAGTCATCTTTTCATTTAATGCAAGCAAGAGTCACCAAGGTGAGTCACCTTTTGTGATGATCATTTATTAACCCTAAGCAAGAGTCACCATTTGTGATGATTAGCTTGATAAGCTTGACTTTTCAACTTCCCCAAAGGGCATCCTTAACGAAATGAATGAGTTTGGGCTGGTTAATGGGCCGAAATAAACTTTGAGAAATCGGCCCATAATTTGCTTTTTGGGCCGGCCCATTTTCGGAGGTCCAAAATCGCAAAAATCGCAAAATCGCCGAAATTCCTCCGAATTGCGTCGTTATTAATCTCCACCGTAAATATCTTCAAAATAACAAATTAAATAAGGAAAACATAAAAACTAAGATAATAACATTGCTAAACGTAAAGGAAATGCGTTAAGAAACGAGCATAAAATGCGTATATCAGTCGGCTACCCCCAAAACTGAAGGACCCAGGGAGCTTTGCAGTTCCTTGCGTAATCGGTGACACCCACTTCGAAGACGTAATGCTTGATCTAGGAGCTTCCATCAATGTCATGCCTTACTATCTTTTCGAATCGATGGAGCTTGGAGATCTCAAGCAATATGGTGTTGTCATCCAGTTAGCCGATCGCACACACAAGTATCCGAGGGGATACGTAGAAGACGTTCTCGTGCAAGTCAACAACTTGATATTCCCAGCCGATTTCTATATAGTTGACATGGAAGAGAGTCCACTGAACACCACGCCACTGCTGCTTGGGCGACCTTTCATGCGGACTGCGAGAACGAAGATTGATGTGTTTCAAGGCACTTTCTCCATGGAGATTGATGGAGAAAGAATCGAGTTCAACATCCTGGATGGGATGAAGTTTCCAATATCGAGCGTAGCTGCCATTTCGACATACGATCCTGTGGATACCTTAGCACAAGGCTACCTCGACACCATCAATGAGGATGAACTCGACATGGCCATTCAACTTGGGCATGACGGCCTTCTCGAGGCCTTACTAGAGCTCGAACCTCGTATTCAAGACATGGCCATGGCCCTAAATGCGGCACCACGAAAAGTAAGCTTTTCTCCTCCTTTACCAATTACTTTTGGTACTAATAAAATGGTTCCTTCCATCGTAGAAGCTCCAGTTTTAGAACTCAAGCTACTACCGGACCATCTGAAGTATGCATACTTGGGCGAGAATGACACTTTACCCGTCATTATTTCGTCCGCGCTAGAAGAGGAGCAGGAGGAGAAGCTCGTGAGTGTGCTCAAACGGTACAAACCCGCAATAGGCTGGACACTTGCGGACATCAAGGGAATAAATCCAGCAACATGTGTGCATAGGATTTTCCTTGAAGAAGGCACCAAGCCTACGCGGGAAGCGCAACGTCGTCTCCACCCTCCGATGATGGAGGTGGTAAAAAAGGAGGTAATTAAACGCATGGACTGTGGAGTTATTTACCCTATTTCTGATAGCCGTTGGGTTTCCCCAGTGCAGGTAGTACCAAAGAAATCGGGAATTACCGTCGTCGAGAATCTGGAAAATGAACTTGTGCCACAACGGACGATCACTGGACACCGAGTGTGCATTGATTACCGGAAGCTAAACGCTGCAACCCGCAAGGATCATTTTCCCTTACCATTCATCGACCAAATGCTGGAAAGATTAGCCGGCCATGCATTTTATTGTTTTCTCGACGGATATTCCGGCTACAACCAAATTAGCATTGCGGAGGAAGATCAAGAAAAGACAACGTTCACGTGCCCGTTCGGAACGTTTGCCTATCGCCGCATGCCATTTGGACTGTGTAACGCACCAGGTACATTTCAACGTTGCATGCTCTCAATTTTCTCCGAGTACATTGAAAAAATTATTGAAGTATTCATGGACGACTTTAGTGTATTTGGGAGTGATTTTGATGCATGCTTAAACAATTTAGAAACAATTTTACAAAGATGCGTTGAAACGAACTTGGTGCTTAATTGGGAGAAGTGCCATTTCATGGTTACGCAAGGGATAGTGTTAGGTCATATTATTTCGGAAAAAGGGTTAGAAGTTGATAAATCTAAAGTAGATCTTGTGCGTCACTTACCCTCTCCAACTTCGGTTAGAGAGATTCGTTCATTTCTTGGACACGCAGGATTTTATCGTAGGTTTATCAAGGACTTTTCCCACATCTCGCGCCCGTTGTGTAAACTGCTGCAGAAGGAGACCCCGTTCGTCTTTGATGAAGAATGCAACGCTGCCTTCAACAAGTTGAAGGAACTTCTTACGAGCGCTCCTATTTTATGCAGCCCTGATTGGTCTCTACCATTTGAACTCATGTGCGACGCCTCGGATTATGCCGTAGGAGCCGTTTTGGGTCAGCGGAAGGACAAGAAGCCTTGCGTAATCTACTACGCCTCTCGGACGCTTGATGAAGCGCAAAGAAATTATACTACCACCGAGAAGGAGTTTCTTGCAGTGGTCTTTGCTTTAGATAAATTTCGGTCTTATTTACTTCAAACTAAAGTAACTGTGTTTACCGATCATACAGTTTTGAAGTACCTAATGCTAAAGAAGGACGCAAAACCACGGCTTATAAGATGGATACTTCTACTCCAAGAATTCAACATCGAAATCAAGGATAAGAAGGGAGTAGAAAACGTCGTCGCTGACCACCTATCACGTTTGATAGGTGACCATGAGCCTGTCGAGATTGAAGAAACTTTTCCAGATGAAAAACTCTTCGGAATTGAGGTAACAATTCCAGAAACTCCATGGTATGCAGATATCGTCAATTACTTAGTTACCGGTGAGTTTCCGTCTACCATGCATAAATTTCAACGTGACAAACTTAAGCATAATGCTAGAACCTTTATCTGGGATGAGCCTTATTTATGGAAACAATGCTCCGATTTAGTAATTAGGAGATGTATCCCGGATAGTGAGTTTAAGCCCATTCTAGACTTTTGTCACAATGAAGCATGTGGGGGACACTTTGGTTCAAGGAGGACAGCCCTTAAGATTTTAGATTGCGGTTTCTTTTGGCCTAGTTTATTTCGCGATGCTCATGCATATTGCGCTGCATGTGATAAGTGCCAGAGATTCGGTAATTTAGGCCCTAGAGATCAAATGCCACAACACTACATATTTAATGTTGAAATTTTTGATGTGTGGGGTATTGATTTTATGGGACCATTTCCTCCCTCCAATGGTTGTACTTATATCTTACTCGCAGTAGATTATGTTTCTAAATGGGTGGAGGCAAAGGCCACCCGTACTAATGATTCGCGAGTTGTTCCAGATTTCCTACGAACTAACATTTTCAGTAGATTTGGAATGCCACGCGTTCTAATCAGCGATGGAGGAAGTCACTTTTGCAACCGCACGGTGGAAGCACTAATGAGGAAGTATGGCGTAAAACACAAGGTTTCCACACCATACCACCCTCAAACAAATGGAATGGCTGAAGTTTCCAACCGTGAGATCAAGAAGATTTTGGAGCGAACCGTCCGCCCAAACCGGAAAGATTGGAGTCAATGCTTAGACGATGCATTGTGGGCTTACAGGACTGCCTACAAGACCCCCATTGGTATGTCACCTTTCCGATTAATTTATGGGAAGGCGTGTCATCTTCCGGTTGAATTGGAGCACAAGGCATGGTGGGCCGTGAAGAAATTCAACATCGATCGAGATGCAGCAGGTTTGCATCGGAAGCTACAACTTTGTGAACTTGAAGAAATCAGAAATGATGCTTTCGACAATGCGTGGATTTACAAAGAGAAGACGAAAAAGATCCATGATCAGATGATTCGCGGGAAGAGTTTTGAAGTTGGGCAGAAAGTATTACTTTTCAATTCAAGACTTAAGCTCTTTCCGGGAAAGCTTCGCTCTCGATGGATGGGGCCATTCATAGTTTCTCAAGTTCTGCCTCATGGAGCAGTTCTCATTCGATCTATCGACAAAGGCAGTGAGTTCAAAGTAAATGGCCATCGCTTGAAGCCCTATTTTGAGGCATTTGCGGAGCATACCGTGGAGGAGATGCAACTCCAAGAACCGGCCATTTCAAAAACAAAATGATGCATCACGTCCAAAGCTAACGACGTAAAAGGAGCGCTCATTGGGAGGCAACCCAATAGGGAGACAACAGATTTGTTTTCTTCTCCCCTTTTAATTAATTTAATGGTTTTTTTCGTATTAGATTAAAATTTTCGTAGATCCTATACTCCATTTTTATTCTATACTTCTACTTTAGTACATTGAGGGCAATGTAGAGTTTAAGTGTGGGGGAAGGGTTTACAAATTAATTGTGTCTAAATTAGTGTTTTTCAGAGTCTTTAGGACGCCCTTAACTAGTCAATGATGAAATTTGATCGATACGAACACATATGGCGTATGAATCACATGCATCGAATTCTTGTGCTAATTGAGATATTCTTTATGTTTTTAACATGTAGTAGATATAAATTGCAAAACATGGTACAGAAATCGCATGCTTGAATAAGTTTTTAATCATATGAACCCTATGTGAGCTTTTGAGCTATCTGTTCTTTATTCCTTGAGTGATCTGATCAATCCATATCATTTCGTAGTTTATAGCTTTATATATGCCTCATTTGACTCCTTGCCATAGATTTTAATGAACTAGAGAATACTAGAACTTACTCATGTCAATTTGCAAAGCTTTTAAGTTGATACATACTTTGATTTTGGAAATGATTAAAGGCATTTAGGATTTTCCACCACATTGCCATATATCCATGTATCCCATTTGTACGCACAAGTTGCGACACCCCTAGATAAACCAATTGAGCCCACGTTAAGCTTTTCTTTCATCACCATATATACCTAAACACTTATCCTAGTTTAGAATATCCTTACCTTTGTTCCGGAAAATTGGTGAGAATTTTTCGAAACTAGCACATAAGATTATGGTTTGGTAGGAAAGATTGAAAGAGTTAATGTGAGTATGGGGAAAGACTTGTCCAAATAGCTAAAAAAGTACGTGATTGCCAAAAAGAAAAGAAAAAAATTATATTTGAGAGAATGAAAAGAAAAAAAAATTATTATCTCTCATGGCAATATGTTGTGTTCTAAGAATAACCATTTGGATTAACGTCCCCCTTATTTACGGATTTGGAGTTTACGATAAATTGAAGGCCTAAAAATAGAACAAAATATGGCCTTTGTCCTGTCCGAAAAGCTAAAAGGGTAGCTTAGATTGAAGTATACATGGTAACATACAAATGGAGATGGAGGACTAATATGGTGCTAGACTAAGTCATTGGAACGTTTTTATCACCACATATCTAAATTTCGAATGCCTTAGCCTTAACCCCATTACAACCTCACTAAAAGTCCTTTATGATCCTTAAAATGAGTAGCTTTCAATTAGTAGAGTAAGTTGCATGAGTAAGCTTATGGTTTTGGTTCATTTGTGCAAGCAATCAAACTTTATTCATGTGGTTTTCATTTCAATTCATATACACTTTAAGTGAACCATTTTCATGAGTGAAAAATATGATGAGTGCATCCTTGTGGGTTGATTAAACCTTTATTCAAAGCATGCACAGCTATAACATAACCATTGTTTTCTCTATGTCTTACTTGTTCATTACATAATTATATCGCAATTATCTCTTGAATTCATTGAGCATACAAGTTGAAATTCATGTGAGCCATCGCCATATACTTATGAAAATTCTGAGACAAATTTTAGCTAAGGGCTTAGTTATGTTCTTTCCTTTGTTTTAAATTCGTAGAAGAGTCTTAGTTTAACTTAGTGTTTGCTAAGGGACTAGCAAAGTCTAAGTGTGGGGGAATTTGATATACACATTTTATGCTCGTTTCTTAACGCATTTCCCTTTACGTTTAGCTATGTTATTATCTTAGTTTTTACGTTTTCCTTATTTAAATTGTTATTTTGAAGATCTTTACGGTGGAGATTAATAACGACGCAATTCGGAGGAATTTCGGCGATTTTGCGATTTTTTGCGATTTTGGACCTCCGAAAATGGGCCGGCCCAAAAAGCAAATTATGGGCCGAATTCTCAACTCTTGTTTCGGCCCATTATCAAGCCCAAACACAATCAATTCGACATGGAAGACTTTTGGTGAAGAGGAAAAGTCTTGTTTTGCAACCTTTGAAGAAGAAAAGTCAACAATATCAAGCTTTGTGACTCATTATGGTGACTCTTGCTTAGGGTTCACAAATGATGATCACAAATGGTGACTTGCCATGGTGACTCTTGCTTGCATTAAATGGAGGGAGGCAAGGTGGTAGAGAGAAGGCAAGCATTCCTTGCCTATAAATACCAAGGAGGCTGAACATAATTAAACCATCACTCATTTTACAAGCCAAAGCTCTACACAAATACTCCTCCACCATAAACACTTGAAGGTTCACACACAAAGCCGAAGCATCCATCCCTTGCAAAGCTGAAGCATCCTTTCCTTGCAAAGCCGAAGCATTCTCCATCCAAAGCCGAAGCATCCTCCATCCATCCAACACAATACGCTAAGTCCCTTGTGAAGGAAAGCCATCTCCACCGTAGATCATCTAGCATTCAAGACAAAAAGTGTAACCATGATCTTCACTTTCATTTCTTTTGTTTTGTATTTGAACCTCTTGATGTATTGGAATACATTTATGTATCAAATGAAGAACAAGTTTAGATTTGTGTTTCATGTGCTTAAACCGATTTGTAATATGCATGTGTTTATGATTTCTAGCCTTTTATGCATGTTTGATACAATCTTAAAGCTTCGAATGCATGTGTTAGAAAATACGCTAAGTCCCTCTCTTTCGCATGTTTCGATGATCGTATATTGTTTAGGATGTTTATACGCTAAGTTGCATTCCTACTCAATTATTAAGCATGTGTATTTAGTTAGAAGTTATGAATTTCGTAACTTACAAAAAGGTTTGATGCATGAAAAGGGTAGGTTAATAAGATGAGATGATCACATGTAATTAGTAGTGTAACTTCTTATTTTTAGCAAGCATAATTAGACTTTAAGTTTCTTGATTGTTGAAACTTGTCTATGAGTAAAACATGTTAGATGCCTAAGAGTTTTAGTTGTGTTTGCATGTTATGTACTTTAATTTCGTAGATTAAACAACCAACTTCCAATCCCCCCAAACATTTACATTTCCGCTTATTAACGAAACCATGCATGCGCCCTTAATTCCCCGGATAAAGAACGATCCCTACTCGCCAATATTACAAATGACAAAAGAAGGGTTTAAATTGCAATGCGCGTAATCTGTGTTTTTAAGTTAACGTGAATGCATGTTTTGCGCGTATCATTGTTTAGGATGTTTATACGCTAAGTTGCATTCCTACTCAAATATCAAGCATGTATATTTAGTTGGAAGTTATGAATTTCGTAACTTACAAAAGCTTTGATGCAAGAAAAAGGGTAAGGTTAATATTATGAGTGATCAATTGTAATTAGTAGTGTAACTTCTTATTTTTAGTAAGCATAATTAGACTTTAAGGTTTCTTGATTGTTAAACTTGTCTATGAGTAAAACATGTTAGAAGTCTAAGAGTTTTTGTTGTGTTTGCATGTTTTGTACTTTAATTTCGTAGATTAAACAACCAATTTCCAATCCCCCCCAAACCTTTAAATTTCTGCGTAAACGAAACCATGCATGCGCCCTTTAATTCCCCGGATAGAACGATCCCTACTCGCCAATATTATATCGACAAAATAAGGGTTTTAAATTGCTTTACGTGTGAACTGTGTTTTTAGGGTCTACTTTGTGTTAACGTTAAACGCATGTATTGCACGTATCAATTTTTGGCGCCGCTGCCGGGGAATTAAAATGTTTTTGTATGATTTCGTTGTACATATGTAATTAAATGCATGTCTATAATTTTCGAAATGCATACTTGTTTATACTTGTTTATACTTAAAGAATTTTACATACATGTTTACAATGCATACTTTTACTTATACGAATTTAGTTATACTTAGTATTTACACTTGCATAATTTATTTTCATGTTAAAGGATAGTCTTTGATTTAATTTGAGTACTAGCACTTAGTTATTAAATAAATCTCTATGGAATAGGTGGTGCCTCTTTTGTTTGTCTATCTCCTTAACCCTTCATGAAGTGTGGATTTCATCACCACACGCCATAACCTAAGTGAAGTTATGGGCATGAGGTTGTGGGCGGAGTTTACAAACATTTGAGATTGTATACTATCTTGTGATTTCGAGTAATAATTGGTCATGATGTCTAGAAGGGTTATGAATGGTGACTGGTTTTGAACTAAGAAAACAGAACACCATTGGAGTATATACTCTTACGAGTAAGCCTCGGGGTGTTTCTAAGAACAACATTGGAGTATATACTCTTACGAGTTAGCCTCAGGTTGTTCCCAGAAATTAGTTCTCACCTCTTGCGTTACATCTATCCCAACTGGTCATTTCCAACAATTACGAGAATTAACGATAGTTGGTATACATTTTCGCGCGGGCCGCACGGACAAGAGATTTACTCAATAACTAAATCGTGTATTCCTTTTAAATCTTAGGCGCAATCAAAACGTAGACGTACTTAAATTGATTTACATTGAGTACGAGTATTGATTTTTAAGTTTCGTTCTTCGGAAATAGGGAGGTGCCTCTTTTTCTGGTTTATCTCCTTAACCCCTCGTCAAGTGTGGATTTCATCACCACACGCCATAACCTAAGTGAAGTTATGGGCACGAGGTTGTGGGCGGAGTTTACTAAGGACTTGAGATTGTATACTATTTCAAAAATTTGGCTGATTGTTGGATATGGTGAGCGGGTTTATGATTGGTGCCGGGTTTCGGATCTAAGCAATGGAACACCATTGGAGTATATACCGTAACTGGTTAGCCTCGGGGTGTCTCTAGGAACAACATTGGAGTATATACTCTTACGAGTAAGCCTCGGGTTGTTCTAAATATTAGTCCTTACCTCTCGCGTTATCTCTATTCCTACTTGCCATTTCTAAACGTAACTAAGCTGAATTAGCGAGAGTCAGTATACATTTGCGCACGAGTCGCACGTCCAAGAAATTTACTAAAAGATTATTTCGTGTACTCCCTGTAAATCATAAGTGCATACGAATACGGATAAATACGAACTAAATAAATACGACATAATCCTTTAAACAGATGGTATATCGGATTAAGCATGCTTAGACCTCTTGGAATCAGACTTCATCTTCGGATGAACGAGACCCATTGCACAGTCGAGAGCCTCTGCACCACGTACCATCGGGCCAAAGGAAATAAATAAAACTTAGTCAAATTTTTGTGTTTGTTTGTGCATTAAAAACTGTAAAGGACTAACAAACGTTACATTTAGCTTGCATAACCTCTCTTAGGCTTTATGATACTCGGATTTCACTACCGAGTACCCTAACCCAAGTGAAGTTAGGGACATAAGACCGAAAAAGAGGTCATTCTTTGCATTCATATTTTAAGCACGTAACTCGTGTGTTTTCTGCAGGTTCTAACAATTTCTCTTATGCATTCACTCCATTTTTCACGTAGGATTGTTGTTTGATGCATTTTATTTAATGAGAGTGTGTTGTGCATAAATTCAATGTGAATTATTGTTTGCTTGTATTTGAACCTTGTTTATATATATTTTAACTAAATTCTTAGGTTTAGCATTACATAGTGTTAATTTGCAGAAAACATGTGTCTTAGTTTATTACATCCATGTGCATAGCCCCTAAAATCAATTAAATCATTTGCATTACTTGGTAAATTACATTTAGTGTCTTAAATATCATAAATCTTGATTGTTTTAGTAGTTTTTAAGTATTTGTAAGTGTTTATAGTTTGTTTTGATAGTTTTACTATTTTTATTTTTTATTTCGCTTTGTTTTCTAAATATGCTTTACGTTTTTGATTAGTATTCCTATATTCATTTCATACTCTTTTTGATACTGACACTTGGTCTTTGGTGGATGCTTAAGCTAATGAATGTCCGATGGGAATCCTGGACCATCTAGAACAAAGTTTGAGGAAATTGCAGAGAGAATAGCGAGACTTAAAGCTCAAACAGACATCCTGGATTATCCCATCATCGAGGAAGTTTCCGAGTCTTCACATTCATCAACCGACCATAGTTCAGCCTCATCAACCGACCATACTTCAGAACCGGAAGAACAAGAAGTCAACATGGCCAATGCAGGACAGTCTCTTCGTCAGCGCACCTGCTCAACAGAATGGAGCAGCGGGCCTTCAAGCATTGCTTTTCCACCACCGGAGGAAAACATGAAGGAAGTCGAGCTGAAGAGTGGTTTCCTCCACAGACTACCCATTTTTCACGGACTTTCCAATGAAGATCCGAACAAGCATCTCAAACAATTCCAATTTGTTTGTAACAGCATGAAGCCATCCGATGCTGATACGGAGCTCTTCAAGCTGAAGGCATTCCCATTCACCCTAGTCGACATGGCCGAGTCTTGGCTTATGGAACTACCGCCGAACAATATTACCTCATGGAAGCAACTTGCGGATATGTTCCTAGCAAAGTACTTCCCGGCCTCAAAGATCACCGTCTTGAGAAAGCAAATCACTGGCATCACACAGAAACCGGACGAGACCTTCGGCCAATATTACGACTGATTCAAGGTTTTGTGTGCCACTTGCCCATCGCATGGATTTTCCGAGACCAATCTCATGAATTACTTTTTGATATACGCATTTTATGCTCGTTTCTTAACGCATTTCCCTTTACGTTTAGCTATGTTATTATCTTAGTTTTTATGTTTTCCTTATTTAATTTGTTATTTTGAAGATATTTACGGTGGAGATTAATAACGGCGCAATTTGGAGGAATTTCGGCGATTTTGCGATTTTTGCGATTTTGGACCTCCGAAAATGGGCCGGCCCAAAAAGCAAATTATGGGCCGATTTCTCAAATCTTGTTTCGGCCCATTATCAAGCCCAAACCCATTCATTTTGGCATGGAAGCCTTTTGGTGAAGTTGAAAAGTCAACAATATCAAGCTTTGTGACTCATTTTAGTGACTAAGCTTTGTGATCATCACAAAAGATGACTTGCCATGTGACTTGCCATGGTGACTCTTGCTTAGGGTTTATAAATGGTGACTTGCATGGTGACTCTTGCTTAGGGTTCACAAATGATGATCACAAAAGGTGACTAAGGGAGTGACTTGCCATATTGATCATTACTTGCATTAAATGGAGGGAGGCAAGGTGGAAGAGAGAAGGCAACATCCCTTGCCTATATAAGAGGGAGGCCGGCCTTGAAGAAAAGGATCACTCATTTTACTAAGCAAAGCTCTACCCAAATACTCCTCCACCATTAAACACTTAAGAGTTCACACACCAAGCCGAAGCATCATCTTCCTCCATTCAAGGCCGAAGCAAGCTAGGGTTCCTCCATCCTTCCAAGCCGAAGCAAACCATCCTCCATCCCTCACAATACGCTAAGTCCCTTGTGAAGGAAGTCCATCTCCATCGTAGTTCATCAAGCACTCAAGATAAAAAGTGTAACCATGATCTTCACTTTCATTTCTTTAGCTTTGTATGTGAATCTTTTGATGTATTGGAATAACAAGTTTAGAAAGTTTAGATTTGTGTATCAAATGAATAACAAGTTTAGATTTGTGTTTCATGTGCCTAAACCGATTTGTAATATGCATGTGTTTATGATTTATAGCTTTTTATGCATGTTTGATACAATCTTAAAGCTTCGAATGCATGTATTAGAAAATACGCTAAGTCCCTCTCTTTTGCATGTTTCGATGATCGTATGTTGTTTAGGATGTTTATACGCTAAGTTGCATTCCTACACAATTATCAAGCATGTGTACTTAGTTATAAGTTATGAATTTCGCAACTTACACAAAGGTTTGATGCATGAAAAGGGTAGGTTAATAAGATGAGTTGATCACATGTAATTAATAGTGTAACTTCTTATTTTTAGCAAGCATAATTAGACTTTAAGTTTCTTGATTGTTGAAACTTGTCTATGAGTAAAACATGTTAGATGCCTAAGAGTTTTAGTTGTGTTTGCATGTTATGTACTTTAAATTCGTAGATTAAATAACCAACTTCCAATCCCCCCAAATATTTACATTTCCGCATAATAACGAAACCATGCATGCGCCCTTAATTCCCCGGATAAAGAACGATCCCTACTCGCCAATATTACAAATGACAAACGAAGGGTTTAAATTGCAATGCGCGTAATCTGTGTTTTTAAGTTAACGTGAATGCATGTTATGCATGTATCACTTTTACGATGGTCTCAAGCCGATTGATAGGGAATTGCTAGATGCAGCAGCTACCGGTGCATTCATGGACTTAACCGAAATCGAAGCCAGAACTCTTCTTGAGAATCGGGCGAATAATGATGCACAATATGGAATGTCCAACAGACGAGCAGTCGGTGAAGCAAGTTCTAAACCCGACGCGGACGAAAAATACGACAAACTAGCTCATAAGCTAGAGAAGGTTTTAGAGCTCGAGACAACAAGAGCCAAGGCAACTCAACGGCCTGTTTGTGGCATATGTCAATCACAAGGTCACCACAACGACCAATGCCCTCAAGTGCCGGAGCAAGCTAGCCAGCCGGAGCAAGTTAACGCCATCGGCGGATATCAAGGAGGCCAACGGTACAACAACTACAACAATTTTGGCAACCGAGATCATCCAGGTTTTAGATGGAGCAGCAACGAGGGAACTTTGAACCCTCCAGCACCTCAACAAAGCTACCAACGCCCTCCATTTCAACCAAGGCCACCGATGCAGCATGGTTCGTCATCTCAATCCTTCACCAACCCGGATTACGACAAGATGTTGTCGCAACTTTCGGCCTCAACACAAGTTCTCCTCGACGGACAATCGAAGACAAAAGAGACACTCGAGTCACATGGCCGCGACATCACTGAAGTGAAGAAGCAACTTGGCCAACTTATTGATTTCATGGGCCAAATCAAAGAAACCGGTCGGCTTCCACCTCAACCCACTCCTAATCAACGAAACGTGAATGCCATCGTCACAAGGAGTGGGAAGATACTTGAAGAACCAAAGACCAAGCGATCTCATCTCGATGAAGTCACCATCGAGGACATCACCAACGAAGACGATGATGTGATCGATCCGGCAACTCAAGAGGCCGAGAAAAAGAAGGTGACGCCTATTGTCACCAAGGCACAATCCCCTCCACAACCCACCCCAATCAAAGGTAAAAGCCCTATTCCTTCAAATACGGTTATTACTAATTCTCCGTTTGCTGTTGCACCTTTCCCTAGCAGATTATTAAAATCAAAGAAGAAGGATGCTCAATATGAAGATATTTTGGACATCTTCCGAGAGGTGCAAGTGAATTTGCCCTTGATCGAGTGCATAAAACAAGTGCCAATATACGTGAAGTTTCTCAAAGAATTATGCACACAGAGGAGGCAAACTCGAGAGAAGGAGGTTGTGAAGGTGAACGCAACCGTTTCGGCGGTTTTGCAGCGTCGGCTACCTGATAAGCGCAAAACATGCATTTAACGTTAACACAAAGTAGACCCTAAAAACACAGATTACGCGCATTGCAATTTAAACCCTTCTTTTGTCATTTGTAATATTGGCGAGTAGGGATCGTTCTTTATCCGGGGAATTAAGGGCGCATGCATGGTTTCGTTATTAAGCGGAAATATAAAAGTTTGGGGGGATTGGAAGTTGGTTGTTTAATCTACGAAATTAAAGTACATAACATGCAAACACAACTAAACTCATAGGCATCTAACATGTTTTACTCATAGACAAGTTTCAACAATCAAGAAACTTAAAGTCTAATTATGCTTGCTAAAAATAAGAAGTTACACTACTAATTACATGTGATCAACTCATATTATTAACCTACCCTTTTCATGCATCAAACCTTTTTGTAACTTGCGAAATTCATAACTTCTAACTAAATACACATGCGTGATAATTGTGTAGGAATGCAACTTAGCGTATAAACATCCTAAACAACTTACGATCATCGAAACATGCAAAAGAGAGGGACTTAGCGTATTTTCTAATACATGCATTCGAAGCTTTAAGATTGTATCAAACATGCATAAAAAGCTATAAATCACAAACACATGCATATTACAAATCGGTTTAGGCACATGAAACACAAATCTAAACTTGTTATTCATTTGATACACAAATCTAAACTTTCTAAACTTGTTATTCCAATACATCAAAAGATTCAAATACAAAGCTAAAGAAATGAGAGTGAAGATCATGGTTACACTTTTTGTCTTGAGTGCTTGATGAACTACGGTGGAGATGGACTTCCTTCACAAGGGACTTAGCGTATTGTGTTGGATGGAGGAGGCTTGATAGCTTCGGCTTGGAAGGAGTAACCTTGCTTGCTTCGGCTTGGAATGGTAAAGGATGTGCTTCGGCTTTGTAATGAACTTTGGAGTGTTTATGGTGGAAGAGTATTTGTGTAGAGCTTTGGCTTGTAAAATGAGAGATGATGAATGAATGAGGCCGGCCTCCTTGTATTTATAGGGCAAGGATGTTGCTCTTCTCTCTTCCACCTTGCCTTGCTTCATTAAATGCAAGCAATGATCATTAAGGCAAGTCACCATGCAAGTCACCATGTGTGATGATCATTTGTGAACCCTAAGCAAGAGTCACCATGGCAAGTCACCCCCTTAGTCATCTTTTCATTAAATGCAAGCAAGAGTCACCAAAGTGAGTCATGGCTTGATATTGTTGACTTTTCAACTTCGCCAAAAGGCTTCCATGCCAAAATTAATGGGCTTGGGCTGGTTTTTGGGCCAAAACAAACTTTGAGAAATGGGCCCATAATTTGCTTTTTGGGCCGGCCCATTTTCGGAGGTCCAAAATCGCAAAAATCGCAAAATCGCCGAAATTCCTCCGAATTGCGTCGTTATTAATCTCCACCGTAATAAACTTCAAAATAACAATTTAAATAAGGAAAACATAAAACTAAGATAATAACATAGCTAAACGTAAAGGGAAATGCGTTAAGAAACGAGCATAAAATGCGTATATCAAATTCCCCCACACTTAGACTTTGCTAGTCCCTTAGCAAACACTAAGTTAAACTAAGACACTCTAAAAATTTAAAAGAAAGAACACAACTAAGCCCTTAGCTAAAATTTGTCTCAGAATTTTCATAAGTATATGGCGATGTCTCACATGATTTTCAACTTTGCATGCTCAACGAATTCAAGAGATAATTGCGATATATTTATGTAATGAACAAGTAAGACATAGAGAAAACAATGGTTATGTTATAGCTGTGCATGCTTTGAATAAAGGTTTAATCAACTCACAAGGATGCACTCATCATATTTTTCACTCATGAAAATGGTTCACTTAGAGTGTATATGAATTGAAATGAAAACCACATGAATAAAGTTTGATTGCTTGCACAAATGAACCAAAACCATAAGCTTACTCATGCAACTTACTCTACTAATTGAAAGCTACTCATTTTAAGGATCATAAAGGACTTTTAGTGAGGTTGTAATGGGGTTAAGGCTAAGGCATTCGAAATTTAGATATGTGGTGATAAAAACGTTCCAACGACTTAGTCTAGCACCATAATCAGTCCTCCATCTCCATTTGAATGTTACCATGTATATTTCAAGCTAATCTACCCTTTGAGCTTTTCGGACAGGACAAAGGCCATATTTTGTTCTATTTTTAGGCCTTCAATTTATCGTAAACTCCAAATCCGCAAATAAGGGGGACGTTAATCCAATTGGTTTCTATTTTAGAACACAACATATTGCCATGAGAGATAATAATTTTTTCTTTTCATTCTCTCGAATATATTTTTTTTTTCTTTTCTTTTTGGCAATCACATACTTTTTTTTTAGCTATTTGGACAAGTCTTTCCCCTTACTCACATTAACTCTTCCAATCTTTCCTACCGAACCACCATCTTATGTGCTAGTTTCGAAAAATTCTCACCAAGTTTCCGGAACAAAGGTAAGGATATTCTATACTAGGGTAAGTGTTTAGGTATATATGGTGATGAAAGAAAAGCTTAACGTGGGCTCAATTGGTTTATCTAGGGGTGTCGCAACTTGTGCGTACAATTGGGATACATGGATATATGGCAATGTGGTGGAAAATCCTAAATGCCTTTAATCATTTCCGAAATCAAAGTATGTATCAACTTAAAAGCTTTGCAAATTGACATGAGTAAGTTCTAGTATTCTCTAGTTCATTAAAATCTATGGCAAGCAATTAAATGAGGCATATATAAGCTAGTAGCTACGAAATGGATGCATATTCACTCGAATAAAGAATAGATAGCTCAAAAGCTCACATAGGGTTCATATGATTAAAAACTTATTCAAGCATGCGATTTCTGTACCATGTTTTGCAATTCATATCTACTACATGTTAAAAACATATAGAATATCTCAATTAGCACAAGAATTCGATGCATGTGGTTCATACGCCATATGTGTTCGTATTGATCCAATTTCATCATTGACTAGTTAAGGGCATCCTAAAGACTCTGAAAAACACTAATTTAGACACAATTAAATTGTAAACCCTTCCCCCACACTTAAACTTTACATTGCCCTCAATGTACTTAAAGTAAATGTATAGAATTAAACATGGAGTATAGGATCTACGAAACTTTTAATCTAATACGCAAAAAGCCATTAAATTAAGTAAAAGGGGAGAAGAAAACAAATCTGTTGTCTCCCTATTGGGTTGCCTCCCAATGAGCGCTGGTTTTACGTCGTTAGCTTTGGACGTGATGCATTAGTTTGGTTTTGAAATGGCCGGTTCTTGGAGTTGCATCTCCTCCACGATGTGCTCCACAAATGCCTCAAAATAGGGCTTCAAGCGATGGCCATTTACTTTGAACTCACTACCCTTGTCGATAGATCGAATGAGAACTGCTCCATGAGGTAGGACTTGAGAAACTATGAATGGCCCCATCCATCGAGAGCGAAGCTTTCCCGGAAAGAGCTTAAGTCTTGAATTGAAAAGCAATACTTTCTGCCCCGGTTCAAAACTCTTCCCGCGAATCATCTGATCGTGGATCTTTTTCGTCTTCTCTTTGTAAATCCACGCATTGTCGAAAGCATCATTTCTGATTTCTTCTAGTTCATTAAGTTGTAGCTTCCGATGCAAGCCTGCGGCATCTCGATCGATGTTGAATTTCTTCACGGCCCACCATGCCTTGTGCTCCAATTCAACCGGAAGATGGCACGCCTTTCCATAAATTAATCGGAAAGGTGACATACCAATGGGGGTCTTGTAGGCAGTCCTGTAAGCCCACAATGCATCGTCTAAGCATTGACTCCAATCTTTCCGGTTGGGGCGGACGGTTCGCTCCAAAATCTTCTTGATCTCACGGTTGGAAACTTCAGCCATTCCATTGGTTTGAGGGTGGTATGGTGTGGAAACCTTGTGTTTTACGCCATACTTCCTCATTAGTGCTTCCACCGTGCGGTTGCAAAAGTGACTTCCTCCATCGCTGATTAGAACGCGTGGCATTCCAAATCTACTGAAAATGTTAGTTCGTAGGACATCTGCAACAACTCGCGAATCATTAGTACGGGTGGCCTTTGCCTCCACCCATTTAGAAACATAATCTACTGCGAGTAAGATATAAGTAAAACCATTGGAGGGAGGAAATGGTCCCATAAAATCAATACCCCACACATCAAAAATTTCAACATTAAATATGTAGTGTTGTGGCATTTGATCTCTAGGGCCTAAATTACCGAATCTCTGGCACTTATCACATGCAGCACAATATGCATGAGCATCGCGAAATAAACTAGGCCAAAAGAAACCGCAATCTAAAATCTTAAGGGCTGTCCTCCTAGAACCAAAGTGTCCCCCACATGCTTCATTGTGACAAAAGTCTAGAATGGGCTTAAACTCACTATCCGGGATACATCTCCTAATTACTAAATCGGAGCATTGTTTCCACAAATAAGGCTCATCCCAGATAAAGGTTCTAGCATTATGCTTAAGTTTGTCACGTTGAAATTTATGCATGGTAGACGGAAACTCACCGGTAACTAAGTAATTAATGATATCGGCATACCAAGGAGTTTCCGAAGTAGTTACCTCAATTCCGAAGAGTTTTTCATCCGGAAAAGTTTCTTCAATCTCGACAGGCTCATGGTCACCTATCAAACGTGATAGGTGGTCAGCGACGACGTTTTCTACTCCCTTCTTATCCTTGATTTCTATGTTGAATTCTTGGAGTAGAAGTATCCATCTGATAAGCCGTGGTTTTGCGTCCTTCTTGAGCATTAGATACTTCAAAGCTGCATGGTCGGTAAACACAGTTACTTTAGTTTGTAGTATAATTTCTTTGTGCTTCATCAAGTGTCCGAGAAGCGTAATAGATTACGCAAGGCTTCTTGTCCTTCCGCTGACCCAAGACGGCTCCTACGGCATAATCCGAGGCGTCGCACATGAGTTCAAATGGCAGAGACCAATCAGGGCTGCATAAAATAGGAGCGCTCGTAAGAAGCTCCTTCAACTTGTTGAAGGCAGCGTTGCATTCTTCATCAAAGACGAACGGGGTCTCCTTTTGCAGCAGTTTACACAAGGGGCGAGAGATGTGGGAAAAGTCCTTGATAAACCTACGATAAAATCCTGCGTGTCCAAGAAATGAACGAATCTCTCTAACCGAAGTTGGAGAGGGTAAGTGACGCACAAGATCTACTTTAGATTTATCTACTTCTAACCCTTTTTCAGAGATAATATGACCTAACACTATCCCTTGCGTAACCATGAAATGGCACTTCTCCCAATTAAGCACCAAGTTCGTTTCAATGCATCTTTTTAAAATAGTTTCTAGATTGTTTAAGCATGCATCAAAATCATTCCCGAATACACTAAAGTCGTCCATGAATACTTCAATAATGTTTTCAATGTACTCGGAGAAAATTGAGAGCATGCAACGTTGAAATGTACCTGGTGCGTTACACAGTCCAAATGGCATGCGGCGATATGCAAACGTTCCGAACGGGCACGTGAACGTTGTCTTTTCTTGATCCTCCTCCGCAATGCTAATTTGGTTGTAGCCGGAGTATCCGTCGAGAAAACAATAAAATGCATGGCCGGCTAATCTTTCCAGCATTTGGTCGATGAATGGTAAGGGAAAATGATCCTTGCGGGTCGCGGCGTTGAGCTTCCGGTAATCAATGCACACTCGGTGTCCAGTGATCGTCCGTTGTGGCACAAGCTCATTTTCCAGATTCTCGACGACGGTTATTCCCTATTTCTTGGGTACTACCTGCACTGGGGAAACCCAACGGCTATCAGAAATAGGGTAAATAACTCCACAGTCCATGAGTTTAATTACCTCCTTTTTTACCACCTCCATCATCGGAGGGTGGAGCCGACGTTGTGCTTCCCGCGTAGGCTTGGTGCCTTCTTCAAGGAAAATCCTATGCACACAAGTTGCTGGATTTATTCCCTTGATGTCCGCAAGTGTCCAGGCTATTGCGGGCTTGTACCGTTTGAGCACACTCACGAGCTTCTCCTCCTGTTCCTCTTCTAGCGCGGACGAAATAATGACCGGTAAAGTTTCATTCTCGCCCAAGTACGCATACTTAAGATGGTCCGGTAGTAGCTTGAGTTCTAAAACGGGAGCTTCTACAATGGAAGGAACCATTTTATTAGTACCAAAAGTAATTGGTATAGGAGGAGAAAAGCTTACTTTCCGTGGTGCGGCATTTAGGGCCATGGCCATGTCTTGGATTCGAGGTTCAAGCTCTAGTAAGGCCTCGAGAAGGCCATCATGTCCAAGTTGAATGGCCATGTCGAGTTCATCCTCATTGATGGTGTCGAGGTAGCCTTGTGCTAAGGTATCCACGGGATCGTATGTCGAAATGGCAGCTACGCTCGACATTGGAAACTTCATCCCGTCCAGGATGTTGAACTCGACTCTTTCTCCATCAATCTCCATGGAGAAAGTGCCTTGAAACACATCAATCTTCGTTCTCGCAGTTTGCATGAAAGGTCGCCCAAGTAGCAATGGCGTGGTGTTCAGTGGACTCTCTTCCATGTCAACTATGTAGAAATCGGCTGGGAATATCAAGTTGTTGACTTGTACGAGAACGTCTTCTACGTATCCCCTCGGATACTTGTGGGTGCGATCGGCTAACTGGATGACAACACCATCTTGCTTGAGATCTCCAAGCTCCATCGATTCGAAAAGATAGTATGGCATGACATTGATGGAGGCTCCAAGATCAAGCATCACATCTTGGAAATGGGTGGCACCGATTACGCAAGGAACTGCAAAGCTCCCTGGGTCCTTCAGTTTTGGGGGTAGCCGACGCTGCAAAACCGCCGAAACGGTTGCGTTCACCTTCACGACCTCCTTCTCTCGAGTTTGCCTCCTCTGAGTGCATAATTCTTTCAGAAACTTGGCGTATATAGGCACTTGCTTTATGCACTCGATCAAGGGCAAATTCACTTGCACCTTTCGGAAGATGTCCAGGATATCTTCATATTGGGCATCCTTCTTCTTTGATTTTGCTAATCTGCTTGGGAAAGGTGCAACAGCAAACGGAGAATTAGTAATCACCGTATTTGAAGGAATAGGGCTTTTACCTTTGATTGGGGTAGGTTGTGGAGGTGATTGTGCCTTGGTGACAGTAGGCGTCACCTTCTTTTTCTCGGCCTCTTGAATTGCCGGATCGATCTCATCTTCTTCTTCGTTGGTGATGTCCTCGATGGTGACTTCATCAAGTTGAGATCGCTTGGTCTTTGGTTCCTCAAGTATCTTCCCACTCCTTGTGACTATAGCATTCACGTTTCTTTGATTAGGAGTGGTTTGAGGTGGAAGCCGACCGGTTTCCTTGATTTGGCCCATGAAATCAACAAGCTGGCCAAGCTGCTTCTTCACTTCGGTGATGTCGCGGCCATGTGAGTCAAGTGTCTCCTTTGTCTTCGATTGTTCGTCGAGGAGAACTTGAGTTGAGGCCGAAAGTTGCGACAACATCTTGTCGTAATCCGGATTGGTGAAGGGTTGTGATGACGAACCATGCTGCATCGGTGGTCGTGGTTGAAATGGAGGGCGTTGGTAGCTTTGTTGAGGTTGAGATGCTGGAGGGTTCAAAGTTCCCTCGTTGCTGCTCCATCTAAAACCTGGATGATCACGGTTGACATAGTTGTTGTAGTTGTTATACCTTTGTCCTCCCTGATATCCGCCGATGGCGTTAGCGTGCTCCGGCTCGCTTGCCTGCTCCTGCGCTTGAGGGCATTGGTCATTGTGGTGACCGTGTGTTTGACATATGCCGCAAACAGGCCGTTGAGTTGCCTTCGCTCTTGTCGTCTCGAGTTCTAACACCTTCTCTAGCATATGAGCTAGTTTGTCGTACTTCTCGTCCGCGTCGGTTGTTGAACTCGCCTCACCGACTGCTCGTCTGTTGGACATTCCGTATTGTGCATCATTATTCGCCCGATTCTCTAGAAGAGCTCTAGCTTCGGTTTCGGTTAAGTCCATGAATGCACCGGTGGCTGCTGCATCCAGCAATTCCCTATCGATCGGCTTGAGACCATCGTAAAAGTAATTCATCAGATTGGTCTCGGAGAATCCATGCGATGGGCAAGTGGCACACAAAACTTTGAATCGGTCGTAGTATTGGCCGAAGGTCTCGTCCGGTTTCTGTGTGATGCCAGTGATTTGCTTTCTCAAGACGGTGATCTTTGAGGCCGGGAAGTACTTCGCTAGGAACATATCCGCAAGTTGCTTCCATGAGGTAATATGGTTCGGCGGTAGTTCCATTAGCCAAGACTCGGCCCTGTCGACTAGGGTGAATGGAAATGCCTTCAGCTTGAAGAGCTCCGTATCAGCATCGGATGGCTTCATGCTATTACAAACAAATTGAAATTGTTTGAGATGCTTGTTCGGATCTTCATTGGAAAGTCCGTGAAAAATGGGTAGTCGGTGGAGGAAGCCACTCTTTAGCTCGATATCCTTCATGTTTTCCTCCGGTTGTGGAAAAGCAATGCTCGAAGGCCCGCTGCTCCATTCTGTTGATACACACAAAACATGCATTCACGTTAACTTAAAAACACAGATTACACGCATTGCAATTTAAACCCTTCGTTTGTCATTTGTAATATTGGCGAGTAGGGATCGTTCTTTATCCGGGGAATTAAGGGCGCATGCATGGTTTCGTTATTATGCGGAAATGTAAATATTTGGGGGGATTGGAAGTTGGTTATTTAATCTACGAATTTAAAGTACATAACATGCAAACACAACTAAAACTCTTAGGCATCTAACATGTTTTACTCATAGACAAGTTTCAACAATCAAGAAACTTAAAGTCTAATTATGCTTGCTAAAAATAAGAAGTTACACTATTAATTACATGTGATCAACTCATCTTATTAACCTACCCTTTTCATGCATCAAACCTTTGTGTAAGTTGCGAAATTCATAACTTATAACTAAGTACACATGCTTGATAATTGTGTAGGAATGCAACTTAGCGTATAAACATCCTAAACAACATACGATCATCGAAACATGCAAAAGAGAGGGACTTAGCGTATTTTCTAATACATGCATTCGAAGCTTTAAGATTGTATCAAACATGCATAAAAAGCTATAAATCATAAACACATGCATATTACAAATCGGTTTAGGCACATGAAACACAAATCTAAACTTGTTATTCATTTGATACACAAATCTAAACTTTCTAAACTTGTTATTCCAATACATCAAAAGATTCACATACAAAGCTAAAGAAATGAAAGTGAAGATCATGGTTACACTTTTTATCTTGAGTGCTTGATGAACTACGATGGAGATGGACTTCCTTCACAAGGGACTTAGCGTATTGTGAGGGATGGAGGATGGTTTGCTTCGGCTTGGAAGGATGGAGGAACCCTAGCTTGCTTCGGCCTTGAATGGAGGAAGATGATGCTTCGGCTTGGTGTGTGAACTCTTAAGTGTTTAATGGTGGAGGAGTATTTGTGTAGAGCTTTGTTTAGTAAAATGAGTGATCCTTT
Organism: Geum urbanum; assembly: GCA_946800695.1. Lineage (NCBI taxonomy): Eukaryota > Viridiplantae > Streptophyta > Magnoliopsida > Rosales > Rosaceae > Geum > Geum urbanum. The sequence continues at coordinate 11,805,612 of OX327017.1, read as the reverse complement.
TCTTCAAGGCCGGCCTCCCTCTTATATAGGCAAGGATGTGTGCCTTCTCTCTTCCACCTTGCCTCCTCCATTTAATGCATGCAATGATCATTAAGGCAAGTCACACATTTAGTCACACACTTAGTCACACACTTAGTCACCATTGCCGAACCCTAAGCATGAATCACCTAGCTTGTCACCATGGCAAGTCATCTTTTCATTCAATGCAAAGCAAGAGTCACCTAGTGTAGTCACCATTTGGGAACCCTAAGCATGAATCACCATGTGTAGTCACCATTTGTGATTATTAGCTTGATAATGTTGACTTGCCCTTTCAAAACAAGACTTTTCCTCTTCACCAAAAGCCATCCTTGCCGAATTGATTGGGTTTGGGCTTGATAATGGGCCGAAACAAGAGTTGAGAATTCGGCCCATAATTTGCTTTGTGGCCCGGCCCATTTTCGGAGGTCCAAAATCGTAAAAATCGCAAAATCGCCGAAATTCCTCCGAATTGCGTCGATATTAATCTCCACCGTAATGAACTTCAAAATAACAATTTAAATAAGGAAAGCATAAAACTAAGATAATAACATAGCTAAACGTAAAGGGAAATGCGTTAAGAAACGAGCATAAAATGCATATATCAAATTCCCCCACACTTAGACTTTGCTAGTCCCTTAGCAAACACTAAGTTAAACTAAGACTCTCTAAAAATTTAAAAGAAAGAACACAACTAAGCCCTTAGCTAAAATTTGTCTCAGAATTTTCATAAGTATATGGCGATGGCTCACATGAATTTCAATTTGTATGCTCAACGAATTCAAGAGATAATTGCGATATAATTATGTAATGAACAAGTAAGACATAGAGAAAACAATGGTTATGTTATAGCTGTGCATGCTTTGAATAAAGGTTTAATCAACTCACAAGGATGCACTCATCATATTTTTCACTCATGAAAATGGTTCACTTAAAGTGTATATGAATTGAAATGAAAACCACATGAATAAAGTTTGATTACTTGCACAAATGAACCAAAACCATAAGCTTACTCATGCAACTTACTCTACTAATTGAAAGCTACTCATTTTATGGATCATAAAGGACTTTTAGTGAGGTTGTAATGGGGTTAAGGCTAAGGCATTCGAAATTTAGATATGTGGTGATAAAAAACGTTCCAACGACTTAGTCTAGCACCATATTAGTCCTCCATCTCCATTTGTATGTTATCATGTATACTTCAAGCTAATCTACCCTTTGAGCTTTTCGGACAGGACAAAGGCCATATTTTGTTCTATTTTTGGGCCTTCAATTTATCGTAATCTCCAAATCCGCAAATAAGGGGGACGTTAATCCAAATGGTTTATTCTTAGAACACAACATATTGCCATGACAGATAATAATAATTTTTTTTTCTTTTCATTCTCTCAAATATAATTTTTTTTCTTTTCTTTTTGGCAATCTCAAACTTTTTTTTAGCTATTTGGACAAGTCTTTCCCCTTACTCACATTAACTCTTTTAATCTTTCCTACCAAACCATAATCTTATGTGCTAGTTTCGAAAAATTCTCACCAAGTTTCCGGAACAAAGGTAAGGATATTCTATACTAGGATAAGTGTTTAGGTATATATGGTGATGAAAGAAAAGCTTAACGTGGGCTCAATTGGTTTATCTAGGGGTGTCGCAACTTGTGCGTACAAATGGGATACATGGATATATGGCAATGTGGTGGAAAATCCTAAATGCCTTTAATCATTTCCAAAATCAAAGTATGTATCAACTTAAAAGCTTTGCAAATTGACATGAGTAAGTTCTAGCATTCTCTAATTCATTATAATCTATGGCAAGCAATCAAATGAGGCATATATAAGCTAGTAGCTACGAAATGGATGTACATTCACTCGAATAAAGAACAGATAGCTCAAAAGCTCACATAGGGTTCATATGATTAAAAACTTATTCAAGCATGCGATTTCTGTACCATGTTTTGCAATTCATATCTACTACATGTTAAAAACATATAGAATATCTCAATTAGCACAAGAATTCGATGCATGTGATTCATACGCCATATGTGTCCGTATCGATCAAATTTCATCATTGACTAGTTAAGGGCGTCCTAAAGACTCTGAAAAACACTAATTTAGACACAATTAAATTGTAAACCCTTCCCCCACACTTAAACTCTACATTGCCCTCAATGTACTAAAGTAGAAGTATAGAATAAAAATGGAGTATAGGATCTACGAAAATTTTAATCTAATACGCAAAAAGCCATTAAATTAAGTAAAAGGGGAGAAGAAATCAAATCTGTTGTCTCCCTATTGGGTTGCCTCCCAATGAGCGCTTGTTTTACGTCGTTAGCTTTGGACGTGATGCATCATTTTGTTTTTGAAATGGCCGGTTCTTGGAGTTGCATCTCCTCCACGGTGTGCTCCGCAAATGCCTCAAAATAGGGCTTCAAGCGATGGCCATTTACTTTGAACTCACTACCTTTGTCGATAGATCGAATGAGAACTGCTCCATGAGGTAGTACTTGAGAAACTATGAAAGGCCCCATCCATCGAGAGCGCAGCTTTCCCGGAAAGAGCTTAAGTCTTGAATTGAAAAGTAATACTTTCTGCCCTGGTTCAAAACTCTTCCCGCGAATCATCTGATCGTGGATCTTTTTCGTCTTCTCTTTGTAAATCCACGCATTGTCGAAAGCATCATTTCTGATTTCTTCTAGTTCATTAAGTTGTAGCTTCCGATGCAAGCCTGCGGCATCTCGATCGATGTTGAATTTCTTCACGGCCCACCATGCCTTGTGCTCCAATTCAACCGGAAGATGGCACGCCTTTCCATAAATTAATCGGAAAGGTGACATACCAATGGGGGTCTTGTAGGCAGTCATGTAAGCCCACAATGCATCGTCTAAGCATTGACTCCAATCTTTCCGGTTTGGACGGACGGTTCGCTCCAAAATCTTCTTGATCTCACGGTTGGAAACTTCAGCCATTCCATTGGTTTGAGGGTGGTATGGTGTGGAAACCTTGTGTTTTACGCCATACTTCCTCATTAGTGCTTCCACCGTGCGGTTGTAAAAGTGACTTCCTCCATCGCTGATTAGAACGCGTGGCATTCCAAATCTACTGAAAATGTTAGTTCGTAGGAAATCTGCAACAACTCGCGAATCATTAGTACGGGTGGCCTTTGCCTCCACCCATTTAGAAACATAATCTACTGCGAGTAAGATATAAGTAAAACCATTGGAGGGAGGAAATGGTCCCATAAAATCAATACCCCACACATCAAAAATTTCAACATTAAATATGTAGTGTTGTGGCATTTGATCTTTAGGCCCTAAATTACCGAATCTTTGGCACTTATCACATGTAGCGCAATATGCATGAGCATCGCGAAATAAACTAGGCCAAAAGAAACCGCAATCTAAAATTTTAAGGGCTGTCCTCCTAGAACCAAAGTGTCCCCCACATGCTTCATTGTGACAAAAGTCTAGAATGGGCTTAAACTCACTATCCGGGATACATCTCCTAATTACTAGATCGGAGCATTGTTTCCATAAATAAGGCTCATCCCAGATAAAGGTTCTAGCATTATGCTTAAGTTTGTCACGTTGAAATTTATGCATGGTAGACGGAAACTCACCGGTAACTAAGTAATTTACAATATCGGCATACCAAGGAGTTTCCGAAGTAGTTACCTCAATTCCGAAGAGTTTTTCATCCGGAAAAGTTTCTTCGATCTCGATAGGCTCATGGTCACCTATCAAACGTGATAGGTGGTCAGCGACGACGTTTTCTACTCCCTTCTTATCTTTGATTTCTATGTTGAATTCTTGGAGTAGAAGTATCCATCTGATAAGCCGTGGTTTTGCGTCCTTTTTGAGCATTAGATACTTCAAAGCTGCATGATCGGTAAACACAGTTACTTTAGTTTGAAGTAAATAAGATCGAAATTTATCTAATGCAAAAACCACAGCAAGAAACTCCTTCTCGGTAGTAGTATAATTTCTTTGCGCTTCATCAAGCGTCCGAGAGGCGTAATAGATTACGCAAGGCTTCTTGTCCTTCCGCTGACCCAAGACGGCTCCTACGGCATAATCCGAGGCGTCGCACATGAGTTCAAATGGCAGAGACCAATCAGGGCTGCATAAAATAGGAGCGCTCGTGAGAAGCTCCTTCAACTTGTTGAAGGCAGCGTTGCATTCATCATCAATCAGTGATCGTCCGTTGTGGCACAAGTTCATTTTCCAGATTCTCGACGACGGTAATTCCCGATTTCTTAGGTACTACCTGCACTGGGGAAACCCAACGGCTATCAGATATAGGGTAAATAACTCCACAGTCCATGAGTTTAAATACCTCCTTTTTTACCACTTCCATCATCGGAGGGTGGAGCCGACGTTGTGCTTCGCGCGTAGGCTTGGTGCCTTCTTCAAGGAAAATCCTATGCACACAAGTTGCTGGATTGATTCCCTTGATGTCCGCAAGTGTCCAGCCTATTGCGGGTTTGTACCTCTTTAGTACACTCACGAGCTTCTCCTCCTGTTCCTCTTCTAGCGCGGACGAAATAATGACCGGTAAAGTTTCATTCTCGCCCAAGTACGCATACTTAAGATGGTCCGGTAGTAGCTTGAGTTCTAAAACGGGAGCTTCTACAATGGAAGGAACCATTTTATTAGTACCAAAAGTAATTGGTATAGGAGGAGAAAAGCTTACTTTCCGTGGTGCGGCATTTAGGGCCATGGCCATGTCTTGGATTCGAGGTTCAAGCTCTAGTAAGGCCTCGAGAAGGCCGTCATGTCCAAGTTGAATGGCCATGTCGAGTTCATCCTCGTTGATGGTGTCGAGGTAACCTTGTGCTAAGGTATCCACAGGATCGTATGTCGAAATGGCAGCTACGCTCGACATTGGAAACTTCATCCCGTCCAGGATGTTGAACTCGATTCTTTCTCCATCAATCTCCATGGAGAAAGTGCCTTGGAAAACATCAATCTTCGTCCTCGCAGTCCGCATGAAAGGTCGTCCAAGCAGCAATGGCGTGGTGTTCAGTGGACTCTCTTCCATGTCAACTATGTAGAAATCGGCTGGGAATATCAAGTTGTTGACTTGTACGAGAACGTCTTCTACGTATCCCCTCGGATACTTGTGGGTGCGATCGGCTAACTGGATGACAACACCATCTTGCTTGAGATCTCCAAGCTCCATCGATTCGAAAAGATAGTAAGGCATGACGTTGATGGAGGCTTGATACGCGCAAAACATGCATTCACGATAACACAAAGTCGACCCTAAAAACATCGATTACGCGCATTGCAATTTAAACCCTTCTTTTGTCATTTATAATATCGGCGAGTAGGGATCGTTCTTTATCCGGGGAATTAAGGGCGCATGCATGGTTTCGTTATTAAGCGGAAATATAAAAGTTTGGGGGGATTGGAAATTGGTTATTTAATCTACGAAATTAAAGTACATAACATGCAAACACAACTAAAACTCTTAGGTATCTAACATGTTTTACTCATAGACAAGTTTCAACAATCAAGAAACTTAAAGTCTAATTATGCTTGCTAAAAATAAGAAGTTACACTACTAATTACATGTGATCAACTCATCTTATTAACCTACCCTTTTCATGCATCAAACCTTTTTGTAACTTGCGAAATTCATAACTTCTAACTAAATACACATGCGTGATAATTGTGTAGGAATGCAACTTAGCGTATAAACATCCTAAACAACTTACGATCATCGAAACATGCAAAAGAGAGGGACTTAGCGTATTTTCTAATGCATGTATTAGAAGCTTTAAGATTGTATCAAACATGCATAAAAAGCTATAAATCACAAACACATGCATATTACAAATCGGTTTAGGCACATGAAACACAAATCTAAACTTGTTATTCATTTGATACACAAATCTAAACTTTCTAAACTTGTTATTCCAATACATCAAAAGATTCAAATACAAAGCTAAAGAAATGAGAGTGAAGATCATGGTTACACTTTTTGTCTTGAGTGCTTGATGAACTACGGTGGAGATGGACTTCCTTCACAAGGGACTTAGCGTATTGTGTTGGATGGAGGAGGCTTGATAGCTTCGGCTTGGAAGGAGTAACCTTGCTTGCTTCGGCTTGGAATGGTAAAGGATGTGCTTCGGCTTTGTAATGAACTTTGGAGTGTTTATGGTGGAAGAGTATTTGTGTAGAGCTTTGGCTTGTAAAATGAGAGATCCTTTGATTCAAGGCCGGCCTCCTCTCTTATATAGGCAAGGATGTGTGCCTTCTCTCTTCCACCTTGCCTCCTCCATTTAATGCAAGCAATGATCATCAAGGCAAGTCACACCCTTAGTCACACCCTTAGTCATGGTTGCCGAACCCTAAGCATGAATCACCTAGTGTAGTCACCATGGCAAGTCATCTTTTCATTCAATGCAAAGCAAGAGTCACCTAGTGTAGTCACCATTTGGGAACCCTAAGCATGAATCACCATGTGTAGTCACCATTTGTGATTATTAGCTTGATAATGTTGACTTGCCCTTTCAAAACAAGACTTTTCCTCTTCACCAAAAGGCATCTAGGCCGAATTACATGGGTTTGGGCTTGTTAATGGGCCGAAACAAGAGTTGAGAAATCGGCCCATAATTTGCTTTTTGGGCCGGCCCATTTTTCGTGGTCCGAAATCGCAAAAATCGCAAAATCGCCGAAATTCCTCCGAATTGCGTCGATATTAATCTCCACCGTAATGAACTTCAAAATAACAATTTAAATAAGGAAAACATAAAACTAAGATAATAACATAGCTAAACGTAAAGGGAAATGCGTTAAGAAACGAGCATAAAATGCGTATATCAAATTCCCCCACACTTAGACTTTGCTAGTCCCTTAGCAAACACTAAGTTAAACTAAGACTCTCTAAAAATTTAAAAGAAAGAACACAACTAAGCCCTTAGCTAAAATTTGTCTCAGAATTTTCATAAGTATATGGCGATGGCTCACATGAATTTCAACGTGTATGCTCAACGAATTCAAGAGATAATTGCGATATAATTTATGTAATGAACAAGTAAGACATAGAGAAAACAATGGTTATGTTATAGCTGTGCATGCTTTGAATAAAGGTTTAATCAACTCACAAGGATGCACTCATCATATTTTTCACTCATGAAAATGGTTCACTTAAAGTGTATATGAATTGAAATGAAAACCACATGAATAAAGTTTGATTATTTGCACAAATGAACCAAAACCATAAGCTTACTCATGCAACTTACTCTACTAATTGAAAGCTACTCATTTTAAGGATCATAATGGACTTTTAGTGAGGTTGTAATGGGGTTAAGGCTAAGGCATTCGAAATTTAGATATGTGGTGATAAAAACGTTCCAACGACTTAGTCTAGCACCATATTCAGTCCTCCATCTCCATTTGAATGTTACCATGTATACTTCAATGCACTAATCTACCCTTTGAGCTTTTCGGACAGGACAAAGGCCATATTTTGTTCTATTTTTGGGCCTTCAATTTATCGTAATCTCCAAATCCGCAAATAAGGGGGACGTTAATCCAAATGGTTTATTCTTAGAACACAACATATTGCCATGAGAGATAATAATTTTTTTTTTCTTTTCATTCTCTCAAATATTTTTTCTTTTCTTTTTGGCAATCTCATACTTTTTAAGTTTATTTGGACAAGTCTTTCCCCTTACTCACATTAACTCTTTCAATCTTTCCTACCAAACCATAATCTTATGTGCTAGTTTCGAAAAATTCTCACCGAGTTTCCGGAACAAAGGTAAGGATATTCTATACTAGGGTAAGTGTTTAGGTATATATGGTGATAAAAGAAAAGCTTAACGTGGGCTCAATTGGTTTATCTAGGGGTGTCGCAACTTGTGCGTACAAATGGGATACATGGATATATGGCAATGTGGTGGAAAATCCTAAATGCCTTTAATCATTTCCAAAATCAAAGTATGTATCAACTTAAAAGCTTTGCAAATTGACATGAGTAAGTTCTAGTATTCTCTAGTTCATTAAAATCTATGGCAAGCAATCAAATGAGGCATATATAAGCTAGTAGCTACGAAATGGATGTATATTCACTCGAATAAAGAACAGATAGCTCAAAAGCTCACATAGGGTTCATATGATTAAAAACTTATTCAAGCATGCGATTTCTGTACCATGTTTTTGCAATTCATATCTACTACATGTTAAAAACATATAGAATATCTCAATTAGCACAAGAATTCGATGCATGTGATTTATACGCCATGTGTTCGTATCGGTCAAATTTCATCATCGACTAGCTAAGGGCATCCTAAAGACTCTGAAAAACACTAATTTAGACACAATTAAATTATAAACCCTTCCCCCACACTTAAACTCTACATTGCCCTCAATGTAGTAAAGTAACAGTATAGAATTAAACATGGAGTATAGGATCTACGAAAATTCTAGTTTAAAATACAAAAGCCATTAAATTAAGTAAAAGGGGAGAAGAAAACAAATCTGTTGTCTCCCTATTGGGTTGCCTCCCAATGAGCGCTCGTTTTACGTCGTTAGCTTTGGACGTGATGCATCATTTTGTTTTTGAAATGGCCGGTTCTTGGAGTTGCATCTCCTCCACTGTGTGCTCCGCAAATGCCTCAAAATAGGGCTTCAAGCGATGGCCATTTACTTTGAACTCACTACCTTTGTCGATAGATCGAATGAGAATTGCTCCATGAGGTAGAACTTGAGAAACTACGAATGGCCCCATCCATCGAGAGCGAAGCTTTCCCGGAAAGAGCTTAAGTCTTGAATTGAAAAGCAATACTTTCTGCCCCGGTTCAAAACTCTTCCCGCGAATCATCTGATCGTGGATCTTTTTCGTCTTCTCTTTGTAGATCCACGCATTGTCGAAAGCATCATTTCTGATTTCTTCAAGTTCACAAAGTTGAAGCTTCCGATGCAAGCCTGCGGCATCTCGATCGATGTTGAATTTCTTCACGGCCCACCATGCCTTGTGCTCTAATTCAACCGGAAGATGGCACGCCTTCCCATAAATTAATCGGAAAGGTGACATACCAATGGGGGTCTTGTAGGCAGTCCTGTAAGCCCACAATGCATCGTCTAAGCATTGACTCCAATCTTTCCGGTTTGGACGGACGGTTCGCTCCAGAATCTTCTTTATCTCACGGTTGGAAACTTCAGCCATTCCATTGGTTTGAGGGTGGTATGGTGTGGAAACCTTGTGTTTGACGCCATACTTCCTCATTAGTGCTTCCACCGTGCTGTTGCAAAAGTGACTTCCACCATCGCTGATTAGAACGCGTGGCATTCCAAATCTACTGAAAATGTTAGTTCGTAGGAAATCTGCAACAACTCGCGAATCATTAGTCCGGGTGGCCTTTGCCTCCACCCATTTAGAAACATAATCTACTGCGAGTAAGATATAAGTAAAACCATTGGAGGGAGGAAATGGTCCCATAAAGTCAATACCCCACACATCAAAAATTTCAACATTAAATATGTAGTGTTGTGGCATTTGATCTTTAGGTCCTAAATTACCGAATCTTTGGCACTTATCACATGTAGCGCAATATGCATGAGCATCGCGAAATAAACTAGGCCAAAAGAAACCGCAATCTAAAATTTTAAGGGCTGTCCTCCTAGAACCAAAGTGTCCCCCACATGCTTCATTGTGACAAAAGTCTAGAATGGGCTTAAACTCACTATCCGGGATACATCTCCTAATTACTAAATCGGAGCATTGTTTCCATAAATAAGGCTCATCCCAGATAAAGGTTCTAGCATTATGCTTAAGTTTGTCACGTTGAAATTTATGCATGGTAGACGGAAACTCACCGGTAACTAAGTAATTTACAATATCGGCATACCAAGGAGTTTCCGAAGTAGTTACCTCAATTCCGAAGAGTTTTTCATCCGGAAAAGTTTCTTCGATCTCGATAGGCTCATGGTCACCTATCAAACGTGATAGGTGGTCAGCGACGACGTTTTCTACTCCCTTCTTATCCTTGATTTCTATGTTGAATTCTTGGAGTAGAAGTATCCATCTGATAAGCCGTGGTTTTGCGTCCTTCTTGAGCATTAGATACTTCAAAGCTGCATGGTCGGTAAACACAGTTACTTTAGTTTGAAGTAAATAAGATCGAAATTTATCTAAAGCAAAAACCACGGCAAGAAACTCCTTCTCGGTGGTAGTATAATTTCTTTGCGCTTCATCAAGCGTCCGAGAGGCGTAATAGATTACGCAAGGCTTCTTGTCCTTCCGCTGACCCAAGACGGCTCCTACGGCATAATCCGAGGCGTCGCACATGAGTTCAAATGGCAGAGACCAATCAGGGCTGCACAAAATAGGAGCGCTCGTAAGAAGCTCCTTTAACTTGTTGAAGGCAGCGTTGCATTCTTCATCAAAGACGAACGGGGTCTCCTTTTGCAGCAGTTTACACAAGGGGCGAGAGATGTGGGAAAAGTCCTTGATAAACCTACGATAAAATCCTGCGTGTCCAAGAAATGAACGAATCTCTCTAACCGAAGTTGGAGAGGGTAAGTGACGCACAAGATCTACTTTAGATTTATCTACTTCTAACCCCTTTTCGGAAATAATATGACCTAACACTATCCCTTGCGTAACCATGAAATGGCACTTCTCCCAATTAAGCACCAAGTTCGTTTCAACGCATCTTTGTAAAATTGTTTCTAAATTGTTTAAGCATGCATCAAAATCACTCCCAAATACACTAAAGTCGTCCATGAATACTTCAATAATTTTTTCAATGTACTCGGAGAAAATTGAGAGCATGCAACGTTGAAATGTACCTGGTGCGTTACACAGTCCAAATGGCATTCGGCGATATGCAAACGTTCCGAAAGGGCATGTGAACGTTGTCTTTTCTTGATCTTCCTCCGCAATGCTAATTTGGTTGTAGCCGGAGTATCCGTCGAGAAAACAATAAAATGCATGGCCGGCTAATCTTTCCAGCATTTGGTCGATGAATGGTAAGGGAAAATGATCCTTGCGGGTTGCGGCGTTGAGCTTCCGGTAATCAATGCACACTCGGTGTCCAGTGATCGTCCGTTGTGGCACAAGTTCATTTTCCAGATTCTCGACGACGGTGATTCCCGATTTCTTAGGTACAACCTGCACTGGGGAAACCCAACGGCTATCAGAAATAGGGTAAATAACTCCACAGTCCATGAGTTTAATTACCTCCTTTTTTACCACCTCCATCATCGGAGGGTGGAGCCGACGTTGTGCTTCCCGCGTAGGCTTGGTGCCTTCTTCAAGGAAAATCCTATGCACACAGGTTGCTGGATTTATTCCCTTGATGTCCGCGAGTGTCCAGCCTATTGCGGGTTTGTACCTCTTGAGCACACTCACGAGCTTCTCCTCCTGTTCCTTTTCTAGCGCGGACGAAATAATGACCGGTAAAGTTTCATTCTCGCCCAAGTATGCATACTTCAGATGGTCCGGTAGTAGCTTGAGTTCTAAAACTGGAGCTTCTACGATGGAAGGAACCATTTTATTAGTACCAAAAGTAATTGGTAAAGGAGGAGAAAAGCTTACTTTTCGTGGTGCCGCATTTAGGGCCATTGCCATGTCTTGGATTCGAGGTTCAAGCTCTAGTAAGGCCTCGAGAAGGCCGTCATGTCCAAGTTGAATGGCCATGTCGAGTTCATCCTCGTTGACGGTGTCGAGGTAACCTTGTGCTAAGGTATCCACGGGATCGTATGTCGAAATGGCAGCTACGCTCGACATTGGAAACTTCATCCCGTCCAGGATGTTGAACTCGATTCTTTCTCCATCAATCTCCATGGAGAAAGTGCCTTGGAAAACATCAATCTTCGTCCTGGCAGTCCGCATGAAAGGTCGCCCAAGTAGCAATGGCGTGGTGTTCAGTGGACTCTCTTCCATGTCAACTATATAGAAATCGGCTGGGAATATCAAGTTGTTGACTTGCACGAGAACGTCTTCTACGTATCCCCTCGGATACTTGTGGGTGCGATCGGCTAATTGGATGACAACACCATCTTGCTTGAGATCTCCAAGCTCCATCGATTCGAAAAGATAGTATGGCATGACGTTGATGGAGGCTCCAAGATCAAGCATCACATCTTGGAAATGGTTGTCACCGATTACGCAAGGAACTGCAAAGCTCCCTGGGTCCTTCAATTTTGGGGGTAGCCGACGCTGCAAAACCGCCGAAACGGTTGCGTTCACCTTCACGACCTCCTTCTCTCGAGTTTGCGTCCTCTGAGTGCATAATTCTTTCAGAAACTTGGCGTATATAGGCACTTGCTTTATGCACTCGATCAAGGGCAAATTTACTTGCACCTTTCGGAAGATGTCCAGGATATCTTCATATTGGGCATCCTTCTTCTTTGATTTTGCTAATCTGCTTGGGAAAGGTGCAACAGCAAACGGAGAATTAGTAATCACCGTATTTGAAGGAATAGGGCTTTTACCTTTGATTGGGGTAGGTTGTGGAGGTGATTGTGCCTTGGTGACAGTAGGCGTCACCTTCTTTTTCTCGGCCTCTTGAATTGCCGGATCGATCTCATCTTCTTCTTCGTTGGTGATGTCCTCGATGGTGACTTCATCAAGATGAGATCGCTTGGTCTTTGGTTCCTCAAGTATCTTCCCACTCCTTGTGACTATAGCATTCACGTTTCTTTGATTAGGAGTGGTTTGAGGTGGAAGCCGACCGGTTTCTTTGATTTGGCCCATGAAATCTACAAGTTGGCCAAGCTGCTTCTTCACTTCGGTGATGTCGCGGCCATGTGAGTCAAGTGTCTCCTTTGTCTTCGATTGTCCGTCGAGGAGAACTTGAGTGGAGGCCGAAAGTTGCGACAACATCTTGTCGTAATCCGGATTGGTGAAGGTTTGAGATGACGAACCATGCTGCATCGGTGGTCGTGGTTGAAATGGAGGGCGTTGGTAGCTTTGTTGAGGTTGAGATGCTGGAGGGTTCAAAGTTCCCTCGTTGCTGCTCCATCTAAAACCTGGATGATCACGGTTGACATAGTTGTTGTAGTTGTTATACCTTTGTCCTCCCTGATATCCGCCGATGGCGTTAGCGTGCTCCGGCTCGCTTGCCTGCTCCTGCGCTTGAGGGCATTGGTCATTGTGGTGACCGTGTGTTTGACATATGCCGCAAACAGGCCGTTGAGTTGCCTTCGCTCTTGTCGTCTCGAGTTCTAACACCTTCTCTAGCATATGAGCTAGTTTGTCGTACTTCTCGTCCGCGTCGGTTGTTGAACTCGCCTCACCGACTGCTCGTCTGTTGGACATTCCGTATTGTGCATCATTATTCGCCCGATTCTCTAGAAGAGCTCTAGCTTCGGGTTCGGTGAAGTCCATGAATGCACCGGTGGCTGCTGCATCCAGCAATTCCCTATCGATCGGCTTGAGACCATCGTAAAAGTAATTCATCAGATTGGTCTCGGAGAATCCATGCGATGGGCAAGTGGCACACAAAACTTTGAATCGGTCGTAGTATTGGCCGAAGGTCTCGTCCGGTTTCTGTGTGATGCCAGTGATTTGCTTTCTCAAGACGGTGATCTTTGAGGCCGGGAAGTACTTCGCTAGGAACATATCCGCAAGTTGCTTCCATGAGGTAATATGGTTCGGCGGTAGTTCCATTAGCCAAGACTCGGCCCTGTCGACTAGGGTGAATGGAAATGCCTTCAGCTTGAAGAGCTCCGTATCAGCATCAGATGGCTTCATGCTGTTGCAAACAAATTGGAATTGTTTGAGATGCTTGTTCGGATCTTCATTGGAAAGTCCGTGAAAAATGGGTAGTCGGTGGAGGAAGCCACTCTTTAGCTCGATATCCTTCATGTTTTCCTCCGGTTGTGGAAAAGCAATGCTCGAAGGCCCGCTGCTCCATTCGGTTGAGCAGGTGCGCTGGCGAAGAGATTGTCCTGCATTGGCCATGTTGACTTGTTGTGCTTCTACTTCTGAATTGTGGTCGGTTGATGAAGCTAAAGTATGGTCGGTTGATGAATGTGAAGACTCGGAACCTTCCTCGATGATGGGATGATCCAGGATGTCAGTTTGAGCTTTAAGTCTCGCGATTCTCTCTGCGATCTCCTCAAACTTTGTTCTAGATGGTCCAGGATTCCGATCGGACATTCATTAGCCTGACATCCACCAAAGACCAAGTGTTAGTATCAACAATTAATATGAGATATATAGAGGAATACTAACCAAAATTGTAAAGCATATTTAGAAAACAAAGGGATAACAAATAAAATAGTAAAACTATCAAAACATACTATAAATACACACAAATACGTAAAAACTACTAATACACAAAATTTATAATAGTTAAGACACTATATGTATTTTACTAAGTAATGCAATTGATTTAATTGATTTTAGGGGCTATGCACAAGAATGTAATAAACTTAAAACACACGTTTTCTGCAAATTAACACTATATAATGCTAAACCTAAAAAAAAAATTTAGTTAGAACATGTATAAACAAGGTTCATTTACAAGCAAACCATAATTCACATTGAATTTATGCACCACACATTTTCTTGCAATAAAATGCATTAAACAACAATCCTACGTGAAAGATGGAGTGAATGCATAAGAGAAAACGTTAGAACCTGCAGAAAACAAACGAGTTACGTGTTTAAACTATGAATGAAAAGAATGACCTCTTCTTCGATCTTATGCCCCTAACTTCACTTAGGTTAGGGTACTCGGTAGTGAAATCCGAGTATCATAAAGCCTAAAAAGAGGTTATGCAAGCTAAGTAGTGGTTGTTAGTCCTTTACAGTTTTTAATGCACAATAAACACGAAAATTTGACTAAGTTTTATTTATTTCCTTTGGACCCGATGGTACGTGGTGCAGAGGCTCTCGACTGTGCAATGGGTCTCGTTCATCCGAAGATGAAGTCTGATTCCGGGAGGTCTAAGCATGCTTAATCCGATATACCATCTATTTAAAGGATTATGTCGTATTAAGTTCATGTATTTATCCGTATTCATATGCACTTATGATTTACAGAGAGTACGCGAGATAATTATTCGGTAAATTTCTTGGACGTGCGGCCCGCGCGAAAATATATACCGACTACAATTCAGCTTAGTTACGTTTAGAAATGGTTAGTAGGAATAGAGATAACGCGAGAGGTAAGGACTAATATTTAGAACAACCCGAGGCTTACTCGTAAGAGTATATACTCCAATGTTGTTCCTAGAGACACCCCGAGGCTAACCAGTTACGGTATATACTCCAATGGTGTTCTATTGCTTAGATCCGAAACCCGGCACCAATCATAAACCCATTCACCATATCCAACAATCAGCCAAATTTGTGAGATAGTATATAATCTCAAGTTCTTAGTAAACTCCGCCCACAACCTCGTGCCCATAACTTCACTTAGGTTATGGCGTGTGGTGATGAAATCCACACTTCACGAGGGGTTAAGGAGATAAACCAGAAAAAGAGGCACCACCTATTCCAAAGAACGAAACCTTATAACCAATACTCGTGCACAATGTAAATCAATTTAAGTACGTCTACGTTTTGATTGCGCCTATGATTTAAAAGGAATACACGACTTAGTTATTGAATAAATCTCTTGTCCGTGCGGCCCGCGCGAAAATGTATACCAACTATCGTTAATTCTCGTAATTGTTGGAAATGACCAGTTGGGATAGATGTAACGCGAGAGGTGAGAACTAATTTCTGGGAACAACCTGAGGCTAACTCGTAAGAGTATAT
Source organism: Geum urbanum (assembly GCA_946800695.1). Lineage (NCBI taxonomy): Eukaryota > Viridiplantae > Streptophyta > Magnoliopsida > Rosales > Rosaceae > Geum > Geum urbanum. The sequence continues at coordinate 11,789,877 of OX327017.1, read as the reverse complement.
ACTCCATTGTTGTTCTTAGAAACACCCCGAGGCTTACTCGTAAGAGTATATACTCCAATGGTGTTCTGTTTTCTTAGTTCAAAACCCGTCACCATTCATAACCCTTCTAGACATCATAACCAACTCTTACTCGAATTCACAAGATAGTATACAATCTCAAGTGTTTGTAAACTCCGCCCACAACCTCGTGCCCATAACTTCACTTAGGTTATGGCGTGTGGTGATGAAATCCACACATCACGAAGGGTTAAGGAGATAGACAAACAAAAGAGGCACCACCTATTCCATAGAGATTTATTTAATAACTAAGTACTAGTACTCAAATTAAATCAAAGACTATCCTTTAACATGGAAATAAATTATGCAAGTGTAAAATAAACTAAGTATGAATAAATTCGGCTAAGTAAAAGTAGGCATTGTAAACATGTATGAAAATTTCTCTAAGTATAAAAAATGAACAAGTATGTACTTCGAAAATTTAGACATGCTTTTAATCACAAATGTACAACGAAACATACAAAAACATTCTAATTCCCCGGCAACGGCGCCAAAAATTGATACGCGCAAAACATGCATTCACGATAACACAAAGTCGACCCTAAAAACATCGATTACGCGCATTGCAATTTAAACCCTTCTTTTGTCATTTATAATATCGGCGAGTAGGGATCGTTCTTTATCCGGGGAATTAAGGGCGCATGCATGGTTTCGTTATTAAGCGGAAATATAAAAGTTTGGGGGGATTGGAAATTGGTTATTTAATCTACGAAATTAAAGTACATAACATGCAAACACAACTAAAACTCTTAGGTATCTAACATGTTTTACTCATAGACAAGTTTCAACAATCAAGAAACTTAAAGTCTAATTATGCTTGCTAAAAATAAGAAGTTACACTACTAATTACATGTGATCAACTCATCTTATTAACCTACCCTTTTCATGCATCAAACCTTTTTGTAACTTGCGAAATTCATAACTTCTAACTAAATACACATGCGTGATAATTGTGTAGGAATGCAACTTAGCGTATAAACATCCTAAACAACTTACGATCATCGAAACATGCAAAAGAGAGGGACTTAGCGTATTTTCTAATGCATGCATTCGAAGCTTTAAGATTGTATCAAACATGCATAAAAAGCTATAAATCACAAACACATGCATATTACAAATCGGTTTAGGCACATGAAACACAAATCTAAACTTGTTATTCATTTGATACACAAATCTAAACTTTCTAAACTTGTTATTCCAATACATCAAAAGATTCAAATACAAAGCTAAAGAAATGAGAGTGAAGATCATGGTTACACTTTTTGTCTTGAGTGCTTGATGAACTACGGTGGAGATGGACTTCCTTCACAAGGGACTTAGCGTATTGTGTTGGATGGAGGAGGCTTGATAGCTTCGGCTTGGAAGGAGTAACCTTGCTTGCTTCGGCTTGGAATGGTAAAGGATGTGCTTCGGCTTTGTAATGAACTTTGGAGTGTTTATGGTGGAAGAGTATTTGTGTAGAGCTTTGGCTTGTAAAATGAGAGATCCTTTGATTCAAGGCCGGCCTCCTCTCTTATATAGGCAAGGATGTGTGCCTTCTCTCTTCCACCTTGCCTCCTCCATTTAATGCAAGCAATGATCATCAAGGCAAGTCACACCCTTAGTCATGGTTGCCGAACCCTAAGCATGAATCACCTAGTGTAGTCACCATGGCAAGTCATCTTTTCATTCAATGCAAAGCAAGAGTCACCTAGTGTAGTCACCATTTGGGAACCCTAAGAATGAATCACCATGTGTAGTCACCATTTGTGATTATTAGCTTGATAATGTTGACTTGCCCTTTCAAAACAAGACTTTTCCTCTTCACCAAAAGGCATCTAGGCCGAATTACATGGGTTTGGGCTTGTTAATGGGCCGAAACAAGAGTTGAGAAATCGGCCCATAATTTGCTTTTTGGGCCGGCCCATTTTTCGTGGTCCGAAATCGCAAAAATCGCAAAATCGCCGAAATTCCTCCGAATAGCGTCGATATTAATCTCCACCGTAATGAACTTCAAAATAACAATTTAAATAAGGAAAACATAAAACTAAGATAATAACATAGCTAAACGTAAAGGGAAATGCGTTAAGAAACGAGCATAAAATGCGTATATCAAGGCTCCGAGATCAAGCATTACATCTTCGAAGCGGTTGTCACCGATTACACAGGGAACTGCAAAGCTCCCTGGGTCCTTCAGTTTTGGGGGTAGCCGACGCTGCAAAACCGCCGAAACGGTTGCGTTCACCTTCACGACCTCCTTCTCTCGAGTTTGCCTCCTCTGAGTGCATAATTCTTTCAGAAACTTCTCGTATATCGGCACTTGTTTTATGCACTCGATCAAGGGCAAATTCACTTGCACCTTTCGGAAGATGTCCAGGATATCTTCATATTGGGCATCCTTCTTCTTTGATTTTGATAATCTGCTTGGGAAAGGTGCAACAGCAAACGGAGAATTAGTAATCACCGTATTTGAAGGAATATGGTTTTTTCCTTTGATTGGGGTAGGTTGTGGAGGTGATTGTGCCTTGGTGACATTAGGCGTCACCGTCTTTTTCTCGGCTTCTTGAATTGCCGGATCGATCTCATCTTCTTCTTCGTTGGTGATGTCCTCAATGGTGACTTCATCAAGATGAGATCGCTTGGTCTTTGGTTCCTCAAGTATCTTCCCACTCCTTGTGACTATAGCATTCACGTTTCGTTGATTAGGAGTGGTTTGAGGTGGAAGCCGACCGGTTTCATTGATTTTACCCATGAAATCAACAAGTTGGCCAAGCTGCTTCTTCACTTCGGTGATGTCGCGGCCATGTGAGTCAAGTGTCTCCTTTGTCTTCGATTGTCCGTCGAGGAGAACTTGTGTTGAGGCCGAAAGTTGCGACAACATCTTCTCGTAATCCGGGTTGGTGAAGGATTGCGAAGACGAACCCTGCTGCATCGGTGGCCTTGGTTGAAATGGAGGGCGTTGGTAGCTTTGTTGAGGTGCTGGAGGGTTCAAAGTTCCCTCGTTGCTGCTCCATCTAAACCCCGGATGATCACGGTTGACATAGTTGTTGTAATTGTTGTACCGTTGTCCTCCCTGATATCCGCCGATGGCGTTAGCGTGCTCCGGCTCGCTTGCCTGTTCCGGCACTTGAGGGCACTGGTCGTTGTGGTGACCTTGTGTTTGACATATGCCACAAACAGGCCGTTGAGTTGCCTTCGCTCTTGTCGTCTCGAGTTCTAACACCTTCTCTAGCATATGGGCTAGCTTGTCGTATTTTTCGTCCGCGTCGGGTGTAGAACTCGCTTCACCGACTGCTCGTCTGTTGGACATTCCATATTGTGCATCATTATTCGCCCGATTCTCTAGAAGAGCTCTAGCTTCGGTTTCTGTTAAGTCCATGAATGCACCGGTGGCTGCTGCATCCAGCAATTCCCTATCAATCGGCTTGAGACCATCGTAAAAGTAATTCATGAGATTGGTCTCGGAAAATCCATGCGATGGGCAAGTGGCACACAAAACTTTGAATCGGTCGTAGTATTGGCCGAAGGTCTCGTCCGGTTTCTGTGTGATGCCAGTGATTTGCTTTCTCAAGACGGTGATCTTTGAGGCCGGGAAGTACTTCGCTAGGAACATATCCGCAAGTTGCTTCCATGAGGTAATATGGTTCGGCGGTAGTTCCATTAGCCAAGACTCGGCCCTGTCGACTAGGGTGAATGGAAATGCCTTCAGCTTGAAGAGCTCCGTATCAGCATCAGATGGCTTCATGCTGTTACAAACAAATTGGAATTGTTTGAGATGCTTGTTCGGATCTTCATTGGAAAGTCCATGAAAAATGGGTAGTCGATGGAGGAAGCCACTCTTTAGCTCGATATCCTTCATGTTTTCCTCCGGTTGTGGAAAAGCAATGCTCGAAGGCCCACTGCTCCATTCGGTTGAGCAGGTGCGCTGGCGAAGAAATTGTCCTGCATTGGCCATGTTGACTTGTTGTGCTTCTGCTTCTGAATTGTGGTCGGTTGATGAGGCTAAAGTATGGTCGGTTGATGAATGTGAAGACTCGGAAACTTCCTCGATGATGGGAAAATCCAGGATGTCAGTTTGAGCTTTAAGTCTCGCTATTCTCTCTGCGATCTCCTCAAAGTTTGTTCTAGATGGTCCAGGATTCTGATCGGACATTCATTAGCCTGAGCATCCACCAAAGACCAAGTGTTAGTATCAACAAAGAATTTGAGATGAATATAGGAATACTAACCAAAATCGTAAGACATATTTAGAAAACAAAGCAATAACAAATAGTAAAACTATCAAAGCATACTATAAATACTCACAAATACTTAAAAACTACTAATAACACACAAAAGTTATAATACTTAAGACACTAAATGTAATTTACTAAGTAATGCAAATGATTTAATCAATTTTATGGGCTATGCAAAAGAATGTAATAAACTAAGACACATGTTTTCTGCAAATTAAAACTATATAATGCTAAACCCAAGAATTTAGTTAGAACATATATAAACAAAGTTCAAATACAAGCAAACAATAATTCACATCGAATTTATGCACCACACATTTTTTTTCAATAAAATGCATTAAACAACAATCCTACGTGAAAGATGGAGTGCATGCATAAGAGAAAACGTTAGAACCTGCAGAAAACACACGAGTTACGTGCTAAAAAAATGAATGCAAAGAATGACCTCTTCTTCGATCTTATGTCCCTAACTTCACTTAGGTTAGGGTACTCGGTAGTGAAATCCAAGTATCATAAAGCCTAAGAGAGGTTATGCAAGCTAAGTAACGTTTGTTAGTCCTTTACAGTTTTTAATGCACAAACAAACACAAAAATTTGACTAAGTTTTATTTATTTCCTTTGGCCCCGATGGTACGTGGTGCAGAGGCTCTCGACTGTGCAATGGGTCTCGTTCATCCGAAGATGAAGTCTGATTCCGGGAGGTCTAAGCATGCTTAATCCGATATACCATCTATTTAAAGGATTATGTCGTATTAAGTTCATGTATTTATCCGTATTCATATGCACTTATGATTTACAGAGAGTACGCGAAATGATCATTCGGTAAATTTCTTGGACGTGCGGCCCGCGCGAAAATATATACCGACTACAATTCAGCTTAGTTACGTTTAGAAATGGTTAGTAGGAATAGAGATAACGCGAGAGGTAAGGACTAATATTTAGAACAACCCGAGGCTTACTCGTAAGAGTATATACTCCAATGTTGTTCCTAGAGACACCCCGAGGCTAACCAGTTACGGTATATACTCCAATGGTGTTCTATTGCTTAGATCCGAAACCCGGCACCAATCATAAACCCATTCACCATATCCAACAATCAGCCAAATTTGTAAGATAGTATATAATCTCAAGTTCTTAGTAAACTCCGCCCACAACCTCGTGTCCATAACTTCACTTAGGTTATGGCGTGTGGTGATAAAATCCACACATCACAAGGGGTTAAGGAGATAAACCAGAAAAAGAGGCACCACCTATTCCAAAGAACGAAACCTTATAACCAATACTCGTGCACAATGTAAATCAATTTAAGTACGTCTACGTTTTGATTGCGCCTATGATTTAAAAGGAATACACGACTTAGTTATTGAATAAATCTCTTGTCCGTGCGGCCCGCGCGAAAATGTATACCACTATAGTTAATCCTCGTAATCGTTGGAAATGACCAGTTGGGATAGATGTAACGCGAGAGGTGAGAACTAATTTCTGGGAACAACCTGAGGCTAACTCGTAAGAGTATATACTCCATTGTTGTTCTTAGAAACACCCCGAGGCTTACTCGTAAGAGTATATACTCCAATGGTGTTCTGTTTTCTTAGTTCAAAACCCGTCACCATTCATAACCCTTCTAGACATCATAACCAACTCTTACTCGAATTCACAAGATAGTATACAATCTCAAGTGTTTGTAAACTCCGCCCACAACCTCGTGCCCATAACTTCACTTAGGTTATGGCGTGTGGTGATGAAATCCACACATCACGAAGGGTTAAGGAGATAGACAAACAAAAGAGGCACCACCTATTCCATAGAGATTTATTTAATAACTAAGTACTAGTACTCAAATTAAATCAAAGACTATCCTTTAACATGGAAATAAATTATGCAAGTGTAAAATAAACTAAGTATGAATAAATTCGGCTAAGTAAAAGTAGGCATGGTAAACATGTATGAAAATTTCTCTAAGTATAAACAAGAATGAACAAGTATGAACAAGTATGTACTTCGAAAATTTAAACATGCTTTTAACTACAAATGTACAACGAAATCATACAAAACATTCTAACTCCCCGGCAACGGCGCCAAAAATTGATACACGCAAAACATGCATTCACGTTAACTTAAAAACACAGATTACGCGCATTGCAATTTAAACCCTTCGTTTGTCATTTGTAATATTGGCGAGTAGGGATCGTTCTTTATCCGGGGAATTAAGGGCGCATGCATGGTTTCGTTATTATGCGGAAATGTAAATATTTGGGGGGATTGGAAGTTGGTTATTTAATCTACGAATTTAAAGTACATAACATGCAAACACAACTAAAACTCTTAGGCATCTAACATGTTTTACTCATAGACAAGTTTCAACAATCAAGAAACTTAAAGTCTAATTATGCTTGCTAAAAATAAGAAGTTACACTATTAATTACATGTGATCAACTCATCTTATTAACCTACCCTTTTCATGCATCAAACCTTTGTGTAAGTTGCGAAATTCATAACTTATAACTAAGTACACATGCTTGATAATTGTGTAGGAATGCAACTTAGCGTATAAACATCCTAAACAACATACGATCATCGAAACATGCAAAAGAGAGGGACTTAGCGTATTTTCTAATACATGCATTCGAAGCTTTAAGATTGTATCAAACATGCATAAAAAGCTATAAATCATAAACACATGCATATTACAAATCGGTTTAGGCACATGAAACACAAATCTAAACTTGTTATTCATTTGATACACAAATCTAAACTTTCTAAACTTGTTATTCCAATACATCAAAAGATTCACATACAAAGCTAAAGAAATGAAAGTGAAGATCATGGTTACACTTTTTATCTTGAGTGCTTGATGAACTACGATGGAGATGGACTTCCTTCACAAGGGACTTAGCGTATTGTGAGGGATGGAGGATGGTTTGCTTCGGCTTGGAAGGATGGAGGAACCCTAGCTTGCTTCAGCCTTGAATGGAGGAAGATGATGCTTCGGCTTGGTGTGTGAACTCTTAAGTGTTTAATGGTGGAGGAGTATTTGTGTAGAGCTTTGCTTAGTAAAATGAGTGATCCTTTTCTTCAAGGCCGGCCTCCCTCTTATATAGGCAAGGATGTGTGCCTTCTCTCTTCCACCTTGCCTCCTCCATTTAATGCATGCAATGATCATTAAGGCAAGTCACACACTTAGTCACACACTTAGTCACACACTTAGTCACCATTGCCGAACCCTAAGCATGAATCACCTAGCTTGTCACCATGGCAAGTCATCTTTTCATTCAATGCAAAGCAAGAGTCACCTAGTGTAGTCATGATATACGCATTTTATGCTCGTTTCTTAACGCATTTCCCTTTTCGTTTAGCTATGTTATTATCTTAGTTTTTATGTTTTCCTTACTTAAATTGTTATTTTGAAGATATTTACGGTGGAGATTAATAACGGCGCAATTCGGAGGAATTTCGGCGATTTTGCGATTTTTGCGATTTCGGACCACGAAAAATGGGCCGGCCCAAAAAGCAAATTATGGGCCGATTTCTCAACTCTTGTTTCGGCCCATTAACAAGCCCAAACCCATGTAATTCGGCCTAGATGCCTTTTGGTGAAGAGGAAAAGTCTTGTTTTGAAAGGGCAAGTCAACATTATCAAGCTAATAATCACAAATGGTGACTACACTAGGTGACTCTTGCTTTGCATTGAATGAAAAGATGACTTGCCATGGTGACAAGCTAGGTGATTCATGCTTAGGGTTCGGCAATGGTGACTAAGTGTGTGACTAAGTGTGTGACTTGCCTTAATGATCATTGCATGCATTAAATGGAGGAGGCAAGGTGGAAGAGAGAAGGCAAACATCCTTGCCTATAAATACCAAGGGAGGCTGAACCATTCAAATCATCTCTCATTTTACAAGCCAAAGCTCTACACAAATACTCTTCCACCATAAACACTCCAAAGTTCATTACAAAGCCGAAGCACATCCTTTACCATTCCAAGCCGAAGCAAGCAAGGTTACTCCTTCCAAGCCGAAGCTATCAAACCATCCTCCATCCCTCACAATACGCTAAGTCCCTTGTGAAGGAAGTCCATCTCCACCGTAGTTCATCAAGCACTCAAGATAAAAAGTGTAACCATGATCTTCACTCTCATTTCTTTAGCTTTGTATTTGAATCTTTTGATGTATTGGAATAACAAGTTTAGAAAGTTTAGATTTGTGTATCAAATGAATAACAAGTTTAGATTTGTGTTTCATGTGCCTAAACCGATTTGTAATATGCATGTGTTTGTGATTTATAGCTTTTTATGCATGTTTGATACAATCTTAAAGCTTCGAATGCATGTATTAGAAAATACGCTAAGTCCCTCTCTTTTGCATGTTTCGATGATCGTAAGTTGTTTAGGATGTTTATACGCTAAGTTGCATTCCTACACAATTATCACGCATGTGTATTTAGTTAGAAGTTATGAATTTCGCAAGTTACAAAAAGGTTTGATGCATGAAAAGGGTAGGTTAATAAGATGAGTTGATCACATGTAATTAGTAGTGTAACTTCTTATTTTTAGCAAGCATAATTAGACTTTAAGTTTCTTGATTGTTGAAACTTGTCTATGAGTAAAACATGTTAGATACCTAAGAGTTTTAGTTGTGTTTGCATGTTATGTACTTTAATTTCGTAGATTAAATAACCAATTTCCAATCCCCCCAAACTTTTATATTTCCGCTTAATAACGAAACCATGCATGCGCCCTTAATTCCCCGGATAAAGAACGATCCCTACTCGCCAATATTACAAATGACAAACGAAGGGTTTAAATTGCAATGCGCGTAATCGGTGTTTTTAAGGTCTACTTTGTGTTATCGTAAAAGCATGTTTTGCGTGTATCAATTTTTGGATCCGCTGCCGGGGAGTTAGAATGTTTTTTGTATGATTTCGTTGTACATTTGTGATTAAATGCATGTCTATAATTTTCGAAATGCATACTTGTTTATACTTGTTTATACTTAAAGAATTATACATACATGTTTACAATGCATACTTTTACTTATACGAATTTATTTATACTTAGTTTTTACACTTGCATAATTTATTTTCATGTTAAAGGATAGTCTTTGATTTAATTTGAGTACTAGTACTTAGTTATTAAATAAATCTCTATGGAATAGGTGGTGCCTCTTTTGTTTGTCTATCTCCTTAACCCTTCGTGAAGTGTGGATTTCATCACCACACGCCATAACCTAAGTGAAGTTATGGGCACGAGGTTGTGGGCGGAGTTTACAAACACTTGAGATTGTATACTATCTTGTGAATTCGAGTAAGAGTTGGTTATGATGTCTAGAAGGGTTATGAATGGTGACGGGTTTTGAACTAAGAAAACAGAACACCATTGGAGTATATACTCTTACGAGTAAGCCTCGGGGTGTTTCTAAGAACAACAATGGAGTATATACTCTTACGAGTTAGCCTCAGGTTGTTCCCAGAAATTAGTTCTCACCTCTCGCGTTACATCTATCCCAACTGGTCATTTCCAACAATTACGAGGATTAACGATAGTTGGTATACATTTTCGCGCGGGCCGCACGGACAAGAGATTTATTCAATAACTAAGTCGTGTATTCCTTTTAAATCATAGGCGCAATCAAAACGTAGACGTACTTAAATTGATTTACATTGAGCACGAGTATTGGTTATAAGGTTTCGTTCTTTGGAATAGGTGGTGCCTCTTTTTCTGGTTTATCTCCTTAACCCCTCGTGATGTGTGGATTTTATCACCACACACCATAACCTAAGTGAAGTTATGGGCACGAGGTTGTGGGCGGAGTTTACTAAGAACTTGAGATTATATACTATCTCACAAATTTGGCTGATTGTTGGATATGGTGAATGGGTTTATGATTGGTGCCGGGTTTCGGATCTAAGCAATAGAACACCATTGGAGTATATACCGTAACTGGTTAGCCTCGGGGTGTCTCTAGGAACAACATTGGAGTATATACTCTTACGAGTAAGCCTCGGGTTGTTCTAAATATTAGTCCTTACCTCTCGCGTTATCTCTATTCCTACTAACCATTTCTAAACGTAACTAAGCTGAATTGTAGTCGGTATATATTTTCGCGCGGGCCGCACGTCCAAGAAATTTACCGAATGATCATTTCGCGTACTCTCTGTAAATCATAAGTGCATATGAATACGGATAAATACATAAACTTAATACGACATAATCCTTTAAATAGATGGTATATCGGATTATGCATGCTTAGACCTCCCGGAATCAGACTTCATCTTCGGATGAACGAGACCCATTGCACAGTCGAGAGCCTCTGCACCACGTACCATCGGGTCCAAAGGAAATAAATAAAACTTAGTCAAATTTTCGTGTTTATTGTGCATTAAAAACTGTAAAGGACTAACAACCACTACTTAGCTTGCATAACCTCTTTTTAGGCTTTATGATACTCGGATTTCACTACCGAGTACCCTAACCTAAGTGAAGTTAGGGGCATAAGATCGAAGAAGAGGTCATTCTTTTCATTCATAGTTTAAACACGTAACTCGTTTGTTTTCTGCAGGTTCTAACGTTTTCTCTTATGCATTCACTCCATCTTTCACGTAGGATTGTTGTTTAATGCATTTTATTGCAAGAAAATGTGTGGTGCATAAATTCAATGTGAATTATGGTTTGCTTGTAAATGAACCTTGTTTATACATGTTCTAACTAAATTTTTTTTAGGTTTAGCATTATATAGTGTTAATTTGCAGAAAACGTGTGTTTCAAGTTTATTACATTCTTGTGCATAGCCCCTAAAATCAATTAAATCAATTGCATTACTTAGTAAAATACATATAGTGTCTTAACTATTATAAATTTTGTGTATTAGTAGTTTTTACGTATTTGTGTGTATTTATAGTATGTTTTGATAGTTTTACTATTTTATTTGTTATCCCTTTGTTTTCTAAATATGCTTTACAATTTTGGTTAGTATTCCTCTATGTATCTCATATTAATTGTTGATACTAACACTTGGTCTTTGGTGGATGTCAGGCTAATGAATGTCCGATCGGAATCCTGGACCATCTAGAACAAAGTTTGAGGAGATCGCAGAGAGAATCGCGAGACTTAAAGCTCAAACTGACATCCTGGATCATCCCATCATCGAGGAAGGTTCCGAGTCTTCACATTCATCAACCGACCATACTTTAGCTTCATCAACCGACCACAATTCAGAAGTAGAAGCACAACAAGTCAACATGGCCAATGCAGGACAATCTCTTCGCCAGCGCACCTGCTCAACCGAATGGAGCAGCGGGCCTTCGAGCATTGCTTTTCCACAACCGGAGGAAAACATGAAGGATATCGAGCTAAAGAGTGGCTTCCTCCACCGACTACCCATTTTTCACGGACTTTCCAATGAAGATCCGAACAAGCATCTCAAACAATTCCAATTTGTTTGCAACAGCATGAAGCCATCTGATGCTGATACGGAGCTCTTCAAGCTGAAGGCATTTCCATTCACCCTAGTCGACAGGGCCGAGTCTTGGCTAATGGAACTACCGCCGAACCATATTACCTCATGGAAGCAACTTGCGGATATGTTCCTAGCGAAGTACTTCCCGGCCTCAAAGATCACCGTCTTGAGAAAGCAAATCACTGGCATCACACAGAAACCGGACGACACCTTCGGCCAATACTACGACCGATTCAAAGTTTTGTGTGCCACTTGCCCATCGCATGGATTCTCCGAGACCAATCTGATGAATTACTTTTACGATGGTCTCAAGCCGATCGATAGGGAATTGCTGGATGCAGCAGCCACCGGTGCATTCATGGACTTCACCGAACCCGAAGCTAGAGCTCTTCTAGAGAATCGGGCGAATAATGATGCACAATACGGAATGTCCAACAGACGAGCAGTCGGTGAGGCGAGTTCAACAACCGACGCGGACGAGAAGTACGACAAACTAGCTCATATGCTAGAGAAGGTGTTAGAACTCGAGACGACAAGAGCGAAGGCAACTCAACGGCCTGTTTGCGGCATATGTCAAACACACGGTCACCACAATGACCAATGCCCTCAAGCGCAGGAGCAGGCAAGCGAGCCGGAGCACGCTAACGCCATCGGCGGATATCAGGGAGGACAAAGGTATAACAACTACAACAACTATGTCAACCGTGATCATCCAGGTTTTAGATGGAGCAGCAACGAGGGAACTTTGAACCCTCCAGCATCTCAACCTCAACAAAGCTACCAACGCCCTCCATTTCAACCACGACCACCGATGCAGCATGGTTCGTCATCACAACCCTTCACCAATCCGGATTACGATAAGATGTTGTCGCAACTTTCGGCCTCAACTCAAGTTCTCCTCGACGGACAATCGAAGACAAAGGAGACACTTGACTCACATGGCCGCGACATCACCGAAGTGAAGAAGCAGCTTGGCCAGCTTGTTGATTTCATGGGGCAAATGATATACGCATTTTATGCCCGTTTCTTAACGCATTTCCCTTTTCGTTTAGCTATGTTATTATCTTAGTTTTTATGTTTTCCTTACTTAAATTGTTATTTTGAAGATATTTACGGTGGAGATTAATAACGGCGCAATTCGGAGGAATTTCGGCGATTTTGCGATTTTTGCGATTTCGGACCACGAAAAATGAGCCGGCCCAAAAAGCAAATTATGGGCCGATTTCTCAACTCTTGTTTCGGCCCATTAACAAGCCCAAACCCATGTAATTCGGCCTAGATGCCTTTTGGTGAAGAGGAAAAGTCTTGTTTTGAAAGGGCAAGTCAACATTATCAAGCTAATAATCACAAATGGTGACTACACATGGTGATTCATGCTTAGGGTTCCCAAATGGTGACTACACTAGGTGACTCTTGCTTTGCATTGAATGAAAAGATGACTTGCCATGGTGACAAGCTAGGTGATTCATGCTTAGGGTTCGGCAATGGTGACTAAGTGTGTGACTTGCCTTAATGATCATTGCATGCATTAAATGGAGGAGGCAAGGTGGAAGAGAGAAGGCATGAATCCCTTGCCTATATAAGGGAGGAGGCAGCCATAAAACAGATCCATCACTCATTTTACTAAGCAAAGCTCTACACAAATACTCCTCCACCATAAACACTCCAAAGTTCTCTTACAAAGCCGAAGCTACATCCTCCTCCATTCCAAAGCCGAAGCAAGCAAGGTGCCTCCATCCTTCCAAGCCGAAGCAAAGCCTCCTCCATCCAACACAATACGCTAAGTCCCTTGTGAAGGAAGTCCATCTCCACCGTAGTTCATCAAGCACTCAAGACAAAAAGTGTAACCATGATCTTCACTTTCATTTCTTTAGCTTTGTATGTGAATCTTTTGATGTATTGGAATAACAAGTTTAGAAAGTTTAGATTTGTGTATCAAATGAATAACAAGTTTAGATTTGTGTTTCATGTGCCTAAACCGATTTGTAATATGCATGTGTTTATGATTTATAGCTTTTTATGCATGTTTGATACAATCTTAAAGCTTCGAATGCATGTATTAGAAAATACGCTAAGTCCCTCTCTTTTGCATGTTTCGATGATCCTAAGTTGTTTAGGATGTTTATACGCTAAGTTGCATTCCTACACAATTATCACGCATGTGTATTTAGTTAGAAGTTATGAATTTCGCAAGTTACAAAAAGGTTTGATGCATGAAAAGGGTAGGTTAATAAGATGAGTTGATCACATGTAATTAGTAGTGTAACTTCTTATTTTTAGCAAGCATAATCAGACTTTAAGTTTCTTGATTGTTGAAACTTGTCTATGAGTAAAACATGTTAGATGCCTAAGAGTTTTAGTTGTGTTTGCATGTTATGTACTTTAATTTCGTAGATTAAATAACCAACTTCCAATCCCCCCAAACATTTAAATTTCCGCATATTAACGAAACCATGCATGCGCCCTTAATTCCCCGGATAAAGAACGATCCCTACTCGCCAATATTATAAATGACAAAAGAAGGGTTTAAATTGCAATGCGCGTAATCTGTGCTTTTAAGGTCTACTGATCATTAACTTTAAATGCATGTTTTGTTCGTATCAGCAAATCAAAGAAACCGGTCGGCTTCCACCTCAAACCACTCCTAATCAAAGAAACGTGAATGCTATAGTCACAAGGAGTGGGAAGACACTTGAAGAGCCAAAGACCAAGCGATCTCATCTTGATGAAGTCACCATTGAGGACATCACCAACGAAGAAGAAGATGAGATCGATCCGGCAATTCAAGAGGCCGAGAAAAAGAAGGTGACGCCTACTGTCACCAAGGCACAATCACCTCCACAACCTACCCCAATCAAAGGTAAAAACCATATTCCTTCAAATACGGTTATTACTAATTCTCCGTTTGCTGTTGCACCTTTCCCTAGCAGATTATCAAAATCGAAGAAGAAGGATGCCCAATATGAAGATATCCTGGACATCTTCCGAAAGGTGCAAGTGAATTTGCCCTTGATCGAGTGCATAAAGCAAGTGCCTATATACGCCAAGTTTCTGAAAGAATTATGCACTCAGAGGAGGCAAACTCGAGAGAAGGAGGTCGTGAAGGTGAACGCAACCGTTTCGGCGGTTTTGCAGCGTCGGCTACCCCCAAAACTGAAGGACCCAGGGAGCTTTGCAGTTCCTTGCGTAATCGGTGACAACCATTTCCAAGATGTGATGCTTGATCTTGGAGCCTCCATCAACGTCATGCCATACTATCTTTTCGAATCGATGGAGCTTGGAGATCTCAAGCAAGATGGTGTTGTCATCCAGTTAGCCGATCGCACCCACAAGTATCCGAGGGGATACGTAGAAGACGTTCTCGTACAAGTCAACAACTTGATATTCCCAGCCGATTTCTACATAGTTGACATGGAAGAGAGTCCACTGAACACCACGCCATTGCTACTTGGGCGACCTTTCATGCGGACTGCGAGGACGAAGATTGATGTTTTCCAAGGCACTTTCTCCATGGAGATTGATGGAGAAAGAATCGAGTTCAACATCCTGGACGGGATGAAGTTTCCAATGTCGAGCGTAGCTGCCATTTCGACATACGATCCTGTGGATACCTTAGCACAAGGTTACCTCGACACCATCAACGAGGATGAACTCGACATGGCCATTCAACTTGGACATGACAGCCTTCTCGAGGCCTTACTAGAGCTTGAACCTCGAATCCAAGACATGGCCATGGCCCTAAATGCGGCACCACGAAAAGTAAGTTTTTCTCCTCCTTTACCAATTACTTTTGGTACTAATAAAATGGTTCCTTCCATCGTAGAAGCTCCAGTTTTAGAACTCAAGCTACTACCGGACCATCTGAAGTATGCATACTTGGGCGAGAATGAAACTTTACCGGTCATTATTTCGTCCGCGCTAGAAAAGGAACAGGAGGAGAAGCTCGTGAGTGTGCTCAAGAGGTACAAACCCGCAATAGGCTGGACACTCGCGGACATCAAGGGAATAAATCCAGCAACCTGTGTGCATAGGATTTTCCTTGAAGAAGGCACCAAGCCTACGCGGGAAGCACAACGTCGGCTCCACCCTCCGATGATGGAGGTGGTAAAAAAGGAGGTAATTAAACTCATGGACTGTGGAGTTATTTACCCTATTTCTGATAGCCGTTGGGTTTCCCCAGTGCAGGTAGTACCCAAGAAATCGGGAATAACCGTCGTCGAGAATCTGGAAAATGAGCTTGTGCCACAACGGACGATCACTGGACACCGAGTGTGCATTGATTACCGGAAGCTCAACGCCGCGACCCGCAAGGATCATTTTCCCTTACCATTCATCGACCAAATGCTGGAAAGATTAGCCGGCCATGCATTTTATTGTTTTCTCGACGGATACTCCGGCTACAACCAAATTAGCATTGCGGAGGAGGATCAAGAAAAGACAACGTTCACGTGCCCGTTCGGAACGTTTGCATATCGCCGCATGCCATTTGGACTGTGTAACGCACCAGGTACATTTCAACGTTGCATGCTCTCAATTTTCTCCGAGTACATTGAAAACATTATTGAAGTATTCATGGACGACTTTAGTGTATTCGGGAATGATTTTGATGCATGCTTAAACAATCTAGAAACTATTTTAAAAAGATGCGTTGAAACGAACTTGGTGCTTAATTGGGAGAAGTGCCATTTCATGGTTACGCAAGGGATAGTGTTAGGTCATATTATCTCTGAAAAAAGGTTAGAAGTATATAAATCTAAAGTAGATCTTGTGCGTCACTTACCCTCTCCAACTTCGGTTAGAGAGATTCGTTCATTTCTTGGACACGCAGGATTTTATCGTAGGTTTATCAAGGACTTTTCCCACATTTCCCGCCCCTTGTGTAAACTGCTGCAAAAGGAGATCCCGTTCGTCTTTGATGAAGAATGCAACGCTGCCTTCAACAAGTTAAAGGAGCTTCTTACGAGCGCTCCTATTTTGTGCAGCCCTGATTGGTCTCTGCCATTTGAACTCATGTGCGACGCCTCGGATTATGCCGTAGGAGCCGTCTTGGGTCAGCGGAAGGACAAGAAGCCTTGCGTAATCTATTACGCCTCTCGGACGCTTGATGAAGCGCAAAGAAATTATACTACCACCGAGAAGGAGTTTCTTGCCGTGGTTTTTGCTTTAGATAAATTTCGATCTTATTTACTTCAAACTAAAGTAACTGTGTTTACCGATCATGCAGCTTTGAAGTATCTAATGCTCAAGAAGGACGCAAAACCACGACTTATCAGATGGATACTTCTACTCCAAGAATTCAACATCGAAATCAAGGACAAGAAGGGAGTAGAAAACGTCGTCGCTGACCACCTATCACGTTTGATAGGTGACCATGAGCCTGTCGAGATTGAAGAAACTTTTCCGGATGAAAAACTCTTCGGAATTGAGGTAACTACTTCGGAAACTCCTTGGTATGCAGATATCGTAAATTACTTAGTTACCGGTGAGTTTCCGTCTACCATGCATAAATTTCAACGTGACAAACTTAAGCATAATGCTAGAACCTTTATCTGGGATGAGCCTTATTTATGGAAACAATGCTCCGATTTAGTAATTAGGAGATGTATCCCGGATAGTGAGTTTAAGCCCATTCTAGACTTTTGTCACAATGAAGCATGTGGGGGACACTTTGGTTCAAGGAGGACAGCCCTTAAGATTTTAGATTGCGGTTTCTTTTGGCCTAGTTTATTTCGCGATGCTCATGCATATTGCGCTGCATGTGATAAGTGCCAGAGATTCGGTAATTTAGGCCCTAGAGATCAAATGCCACAACACTACATATTTAATGTTGAAATTTTTGATGTGTGGGGTATTGATTTTATGGGACCATTTCCTCCCTCCAATGGTTGTACTTATATCTTACTCGCAGTAGATTATGTTTCTAAATGGGTGGAGGCAAAGGCCACCCGTACTAATGATTCGCGAGTTGTTGCAGATTTCCTACGAACTAACATTTTCAGTAGATTTGGAATGCCACGCGTTCTAATCAGCGATGGAGGAAGTGATATACGCATTTTATGCCCGTTTCTTAACGCATTTCCCTTTTCGTTTAGCTATGTTATTATCTTAGTTTTTATGTTTTCCTTACTTAAATTGTTATTTTGAAGATATTTACGGTGGAGATTAATAACGGCGCAATTCGGAGGAATTTCGGCGATTTTGCGATTTTTGCGATTTCGGACCACGAAAAATGGGCCGGCCCAAAAAGCAAATTATGGGCCGATTTCTCAACTCTTGTTTCGGCCCATTAACAAGCCCAAACCCATGTAATTCGGCCTAGATGCCTTTTGGTGAAGAGGAAAAGTCTTGTTTTGAAAGGGCAAGTCAACATTATCAAGCTAATAATCACAAATGGTGACTACACATGGTGATTCATGCTTAGGGTTCCCAAATGGTGACTACACTAGGTGACTCTTGCTTTGCATTGAATGAAAAGATGACTTGCCATGGTGACAAGCTAGGTGATTCATGCTTAGGGTTTGGCAATGGTGACTAAGTGTGTGACTAAGTGTGTGACTTGCCTTAATGATCATTGCATGCATTAAATGGAGGAGGCAAGGTGGAAGAGAGAAGGCATGAATCCCTTGCCTATATAAGGGAGGAGGCCAGCCATAAAACAGAACCATCACTCATTTTACTAAGCAAAGCTCTACACAAATACTCCTCCACCATTAAACACTTAAGAGTTCACACACCAAGCCGAAGCATCATCTTCCTCCATTCAAGGCCGAAGCAAGCTAGGGTTCCTCCATCCTTCCAAGCCGAAGCAAACCATCCTCCATCCCTCACAATACGCTAAGTCCCTTGTGAAGGAAGTCCATCTCCACCGTAGTTCATCAAACACTCAAGATAAAAAGTGTAACCATGATCTTCACTTTCATTTCTTTAGCTTTGTATGTGAATCTTTTGATGTATTGGAATAACAAGTTTAGAAAGTTTAGATTTGTGTATCAAATGAATAACAAGTTTAGATTTGTGTTTCATGTGCCTAAACCGATTTGTAATATGCATGTGTTTATGATTTATAGCTTTTTATGCATGTTTGATACAATCTTAAAGCTTCGAATGCATGTATTAGAAAATACGCTAAGTCCCTCTCTTTTGCATGTTTCGATGATCGTATGTTGTTTAGGATGTTTATACGCTAAGTTGCATTCCTACACAATTATCAAGCATGTGTACTTAGTTATAAGTTATGAATTTCGCAACTTACACAAAGGTTTGATGCATGAAAAGGGTAGGTTAATAAGATGAGTTGATCACATGTAATTAATAGTGTAACTTCTTATTTTTAGCAAGCATAATTAGACTTTAAGTTTCTTGATTGTTGAAACTTGTCTATGAGTAAAACATGTTAGATGCCTAAGAGTTTTAGTTGTGTTTGCATGTTATGTACTTTAAATTCGTAGATTAAATAACCAACTTCCAATCCCCCCAAATATTTACATTTCCGCATAATAACGAAACCATGCATGCGCCCTTAATTCCCCGGATAAAGAACGATCCCTACTCGCCAATATTACAAATGACAAACGAAGGGTTTAAATTGCAATGCGCGTAATCGGTGTTTTTAAGGTCTACTTTGTGTTATCGTAAAAGCATGTTTTGCGTGTATCAATTTTTGGCGCCGTTGCCGGGGAATTAGAATGTTTTTGTATGTTTCGTTGTACATTTGTGATTAAAAGCATGTCTAAATTTTCGAAGTACATACTTGTTCATTCTTGTTTATACTTAAAGAAATTTACATACATATTTACAATGCATACTTTTACTTAGACGAATTTATTGATACTTAGTTTTTTTTTACACTTGCATAATTTATTTTCATGTTAAAGGATAGTCTTTGATTTAATTTGAGTACTAGTACTTAGTTATTAAATAAATCTCTATGGAATAGGTGGTGCCTCTTTTGTCTGTCTATCTCCTTAACCCTTCGTGAAGTGTGGATTTCATCACCACACGCCATAACCTAAGTGAAGTTATGGGCACGAGGTTGTGGGCGGAGTTTACAAACACTTGAGATTGTATACTATCTTGTGAATTCGAGTAAGAGTTGGTTATGATGTCTAGAAGGGTTATGAATGGTGACGGGTTTTGAACTAAGAAAACAGAACACCATTGGAGTATATACTCTTACGAGTAAGCCTCGGGGTGTTTCTAAGAACAACAATGGAGTATATACTCTTACGAGTTAGCCTCAGGTTGTTCCCAGAAATTAGTTCTCACCTCTCGCGTTACATCTATCCCAACTGGTCATTTCCAACAATTACGAGGATTAACGATAGTTGGTATACATTTTCGCGCGGGCCGCACGGACAAGAGATTTATTCAATAACTAAGTCGTGTATTCCTTTTAAATCATAGGCGCAATCAAAACGTAGACGTACTTAAATTGATTTACATTGAGCACGAGTATTGGTTATAAGGTTTCGTTCTTTGGAATAGGTGGTGCCTCTTTTTCTGGTTTATCTCCTTAACCCCTCGTGATGTGTGGATTTTATCACCACACACCATAACCTAAGTGAAGTTATGGGCACGAGGTTGTGGGCGGAGTTTACTAAGAACTTGAGATTATATACTATCTCACAAATTTGGCTGATTGTTGGATATGGTGAATGGGTTTATGATTGGTGCCGGGTTTCGGATCTAAGCAATAGAACACCATTGGAGTATATACCGTAACTGGTTAGCCTCGGGGTGTCTCTAGGAACAACATTGGAGTATATACTCTTACGAGTAAGCCTCGGGTTGTTCTAAATATTAGTCCTTACCTCTCGCGTTATCTCTATTCCTACTAACCATTTCTAAACGTAACTAAGCTGAATTGTAGTCGGTATATATTTTCGCGCGGGCCGCACGTCCAAGAAATTTACCGAATGATCATTTCGCGTACTCTCTGTAAATCATAAGTGCATATGAATACGGATAAATACATGAAC
Organism: Geum urbanum; assembly: GCA_946800695.1. Lineage (NCBI taxonomy): Eukaryota > Viridiplantae > Streptophyta > Magnoliopsida > Rosales > Rosaceae > Geum > Geum urbanum. The sequence goes on along the minus strand of OX327017.1, from coordinate 11,769,174 downwards.
TTAATACGACATAATCCTTTAAATAGATGGTATATCGGATTATGCATGCTTAGACCTCCCGGAATCAGACTTCATCTTCGGATGAACGAGACCCATTGCACAGTCGAGAGCCTCTGCACCACGTACCATCGGGTCCAAAGGAAATAAATAAAACTTAGTCAAATTTTCGTGTTTATTATGCATTAAAAACTGTAAAGGACTAACAACCACTACTTAGCTTGCATAACCTCTTTTTAGGCTTTATGATACTCGGATTTCACTACCGAGTACCCTAACCTAAGTGAAGTTAGGGGCATAAGATCGAAGAAGAGGTCATTCTTTTCATTCATAGTTTAAACACGTAACTCGTTTGTTTTCTGCAGGTTCTAACGTTTTCTCTTATGCATTCACTCCATCTTTCACGTAGGATTGTTGTTTAATGCATTTTATTGCAAGAAAATGTGTGGTGCATAAATTCAATGTGAATTATGGTTTGCTTGTAAATGAACCTTGTTTATACATGTTCTAACTAAATTTTTTTTTTAGGTTTAGCATTATATAGTGTTAATTTGCAGAAAACGTGTGTTTTAAGTTTATTACATTCTTGTGCATAGCCCCTAAAATCAATTAAATCAATTGCATTACTTAGTAAAATACATATAGTGTCTTAACTATTATAAATTTTGTGTATTAGTAGTTTTTAAGTATTTGTGTGTATTTATAGTATGTTTTGATAGTTTTACTATTTTATTTGTTATCCCTTTGTTTTCTAAATATGCTTTACAATTTTGGTTAGTATTCCTCTATATATCTCATATTAATTGTTGATACTAACACTTGGTCTTCGGTGGATGTCAGGCTAATGAATGTCCGATCAGAATCCTGGACCATCTAGAACAAACTTTGAGGAGATCGCAGAGAGAATAGCGAGACTTAAAGCTCAAACTGACATCCTGGATTTTCCCATCATCGAAGAAGTTTCCGAGTCTTCACATTCATCAACCGACCATACTTTAGCTTCATCAACCGACCACAATTCAGAAGTAGAAGCACAACAAGTCAACATGGCCAATGCAGGACAATCTCTTCGCCAGCGCACCTGCTCAACCGAATGGAGCAGCGGGCCTTCGAGCATTGCTTTTCCACAACCGGAGGAAAACATGAAGGATATCGAGCTAAAGAGTGGCTTCCTCCACCGACTACCCATTTTCCACGGACTTTCCAATGAAGATCCGAACAAGCATCTCAAACAATTCCAATTTGTTTGCAACAGCATGAAGCCATCTGATGCTGATACGGAGCTCTTCAAGCTGAAGGCATTTCCATTCACCCTAGTCGACAGGGCCGAGTCTTGGCTAATGGAACTACCGCCGAACCATATTACCTCATGGAAGCAACTTGCGGATATGTTCCTAGCGAAGTACTTCCCGGCCTCAAAGATCACCGTCTTGAGAAAGCAAATCACTGGCATCACACAGAAACCGGACGAGACCTTCGGCCAATACTACGACCGATTCAAAGTTTTATGTGCCACTTGCCCATCGCATGGATTCTCCGAGACCAATCTCATGAATTACTTTTACGATGGTCTCAAGCCGATCGATAGGGAATTGCTGGATGCAGCAGCCACCGGTGCATTCATGGACTTAACCGAAACCGAAGCTAGAGCTCTTCTAGAGAATCGGGCGAATAATGATGCACAATACGGAATGTCCAACAGACGAGCAGTCGGTGAGGCGAGTTCAACAACCGACGCGGACGAGAAGTACGACAAACTAGCTCATATGCTAGAGAAGGTTTTAGAACTCGAGACGACAAGAGCGAAGGCAACTCAACGGCCTGTTTGTGGCATATGTCAAACACAAGGTCACCACAACGACCAGTGCCCTCAAGTGCCGGAACAAGCAAGCGAGCAGGAGCACGCTAACGCCATCGGCGGATATCAGGGAGGACAACGGTATAACAACTACAACAACTATGTCAACCGTGATCATCCAGGTTTTAGATGGAGCAGCAACGAGGGAACTTTGAACCCTCCAGCATCTCAACCTCAACAAAGCTACCAACGCCCTCCATTTCAACCACGACCACCGATGCAGCATGGTTCGTCAGCACAACCCTTCACCAATCCGGATTACGATAAGATGTTGTCGCAACTTTCGGCCTCAACTCAAGTTCTCCTCGACGGACAATCGAAGACAAAGGAGACACTTGACTCACATGGCCGCGACATCACCGAAGTGAAGAAGCAGCTTGGCCAGCTTGTTGATTTCATGGGCCAAATCAAGGAAACCGGTCGGCTTCCACCTCAAACCACTCCTAATCAAAGAAACGTGAATGCTATAGTCACAAGGAGTGGGAAGATACTTGAGGAACCAAAGACCAAGCGATCTCATCTTGATGAAGTCACCATCGAGGACATCACCAACGAAGAAGAAGATGCGATCGATCCGGCAATTCAAGAGGCCGAGAAAAAGAAGGTGACGCCTACTGTCACCAAGGCACAATCACCTCCACAACCTACCCCAATCAAAGGTAAAAGCCCTATTCCTTCAAATACGGTGATTACTAATTCTCCGTTTGCTGTTGCACCTTTCCCAAGCAGATTAGCAAAATCAAAGAAGAAGGATGCCCAATATGAAGATATCCTGGACATCTTCCGAAAGGTGCAAGTGAATTTGCCCTTGATCGAGTGCATAAAGCAAGTGCCTATATACGCCAAGTTTCTGAAAGAATTATGCACTCAGAGGAGGCAAACTCGAGAGAAGGAGGTCGTGAAGGTGAACGCAACCGTTTCGGCGGTTTTGCAGCGTCGGCTACCCCCAAAACTGAAGGACCCAGGGAGCTTTGCAGTTCCTTGCGTAATCGGTGACACCCACTTCCAAGACGTGATGCTTGATCTCGGGGCTTCCATCAACGTCATGCCTTACTATCTATTCGAATCGATGGAGCTTGGAGATCTCAAGCAAGATGGTGTTGTCATCCAATTAGCCGATCGCACCCACAAGTATCCGAGGGGATACGTAGAAGACGTTCTCGTGCAAGTCAACAACTTGATATTCCCAGCCGATTTCTATATAGTTGACATGGAAGAGAGTCCACTAAACACCACGCCACTACTGCTTGGGCGACCTTTCATGCGGATTGCGAGAACGAAGATAGATGTGTTTCAAGGCACTTTCTCCATGGAGATTGATGGAGAAAGAATCGAGTTCAACATCCTGGACGGGATGAAGTTTCCAATGTCGAGCGTAGCTGCCATTTCGACATACGATCCCGTGGATACCTTAGCACAAGGCTACCTCGACACCATCAATGAGGATGAACTCGACATGGCCATTCAACTTGGGCATGACGGCCTTCTCGAGGCTTTACTAGAGCTTGAACCTCGTATTCAAGACATGGCCATGGCCCTAAATGCGGCACCACGAAAAGTAAGCTTTTCTCCTCCTTTACCAATTACTTTTGGTACTAATAAAATGGTTCCTTCCATCGTAGAAGCTCCAGTTTTAGAACTCAAGCTACTACCGGACCATCTGAAGTATGCATACTTGGGCGAGAATGAAACTTTACCGGTCATTATTTCGTCCGCGCTAGAAAAGGAACAGGAGGAGAAGCTCGTGAGTGTGCTCAAGAGGTACAAACCCGCAATAGGCTGGACACTCGCGGACATCAAGGGAATAAATCCAGCAACCTGTGTGCATAGGATTTTCCTTGAAGAAGGCACCAAGCCTACGCGGGAAGCACAACGTCGGCTCCACCCTCCGATGATGGAGGTGGTAAAAAAGGAGGTAATTAAACTCATGGACTGTGGAGTTATTTACCCTATTTCTGATAGCCGTTGGGTTTCCCCAGTGCAGGTTGTACCTAAGAAATCGGGAATCACCGTCGTCGAGAATCTGGAAAATGAACTTGTGCCACAACGGACGATCACTGGACACCGAGTGTGCATTGATTACCGGAAGCTCAACGCCGCAACCCGCAAGGATCATTTTCCCTTACCATTCATCGACCAAATGCTGGAAAGATTAGCCGGCCATGCATTTTATTGTTTTCTCGACGGATACTCCGGCTACAACCAAATTAGCATTGCGGAGGAAGATCAAGAAAAGACAACGTTCACATGCCCTTTCGGAACGTTTGCATATCGCCGAATGCCATTTGGACTGTGTAATGCACCAGGTACAATTCAACGTTGCATGCTCTCAATTTTCTCCGAATACATTGAAAAAATTATTGAAGTATTCATGGACGACTTTAGTGTATTTGGGAGTGATTTCGATGCATGTTTAAACAATTTAGAAACTATTTTACAAAGATGCGTTGAAACGAACTTGGTGCTTAATTGGGAGAAGTGCCATTTCATGGTTACGCAAGGGATAGTGTTAGGTCATATTATTTCCGAAAAAGGGTTAGAAGTAGATAAATCTAAAGTAGATCTTGTGCGTCACTTACCCTCTCCAACTTCGGTTAGAGAGATTCGTTCATTTCTTGGACACGCAGGATTTTATCGTAGGTTTATCAAGGACTTTTCCCACATCTCTCGCCCCTTGTGTAAACTGCTGCAAAAGGAGACCCCGTTCGTCTTTGATGAAGAATGCAACGCTGCCTTCAACAAGTTAAAGGAGCTTCTTACGAGCGCTCCTATTTTGTGCAGCCCTGATTGGTCTCTGCCATTTGAACTCATGTGCGACGCCTCGGATTATGCCGTAGGAGCCGTCTTGGGTCAGCGGAAGGACAAGAAGCCTTGCGTAATCTATTACGCCTCTCGGACGCTTGATGAAGCGCAAAGAAATTATACTACCACCGAGAAGGAGTTTCTTGCCGTGGTTTTTGCTTTAGATAAATTTCGATCTTATTTACTTCAAACTAAAGTAACTGTGTTTACCGATCATGCAGCTTTGAAGTATCTAATGCTCAAGAAGGACGCAAAACCACGACTTATCAGATGGATACTTCTACTCCAAGAATTCAACATCGAAATCAAGGACAAGAAGGGAGTAGAAAACGTCGTCGCTGACCACCTATCACGTTTGATAGGTGACCATGAGCCTGTCGAGATTGAAGAAACTTTTCCGGATGAAAAACTCTTCGGAATTGAGGTAACTACTTCGGAAACTCCTTGGTATGCAGATATCGTAAATTACTTAGTTACCGGTGAGTTTCCGTCTACCATGCATAAATTTCAACGTGACAAACTTAAGCATAATGCTAGAACCTTTATCTGGGATGAGCCTTATTTGTGGAAACAATGCTCCGATTTAGTAATTAGGAGATGTATCCCGGATAGTGAGTTTAAGCCCATTCTAGACTTTTGTCACAATGAAGCATGTGGGGGACACTTTGGTTCTAGGAGGACAGCCCTTAAGATTTTAGATTGCGGTTTCTTTTGGCCTAGTTTATTTCGCGATGCTCATGCATATTGTGCTGCATGTGATAAGTGCCAGAGATTCGGTAATTTAGGCCCTAGAGATCAAATGCCACAACACTACATATTTAATGTTGAAATTTTTGATGTGTGGGGTATTGATTTTATGGGACCATTTCCTCCCTCCAATGGTTTTACTTATATCTTACTCGCAGTAGATTATGTTTCTAAATGGGTGGAGGCAAAGGCCACCCGTACTAATGATTCGCGAGTTGTTGCAGATTTCCTACGAACTAACATTTTCAGTAGATTTGGAATGCCACGCGTTCTAATCAGCGATGGAGGAAGTCACTTTTGCAACCGCACGGTGGAAGCACTAATGAGGAAGTATGGCGTAAAACACAAGGTTTCCACACCATACCACCCTCAAACAAATGGAATGGCTGAAGTTTCCAACCGTGAGATCAAGAAGATTTTGGAGCGAACCGTCCGTCCAAACCGGAAAGATTGGAGTCAATGCTTAGACGATGCATTGTGGGCTTACAGGACTGCCTACAAGACCCCCATTGGTATGTCACCTTTCCGATTAATTTATGGAAAGGCGTGCCATCTTCCGGTTGAATTAGAGCACAAGGCATGGTGGGCCGTGAAGAAATTCAACATCGATCGAGATGCCGCAGGCTTGCATCGGAAGCTTCCACTTTGTGAACTTGAAGAAATCAGAAATGATGCTTTCGACAATGCGTGGATCTACAAAGAGAAGACGAAAAAGATCCACGATCAGATGATTCGCGGGAAGAGTTTTGAACCGGGGCAGAAAGTATTGCTTTTCAATTCAAGACTTAAGCTCTTTCCGGGAAAGCTTCGCTCTCGATGGATGGGGCCATTCATAGTTTCTCAAGTTCTACCTCATGGAGCAATTCTCATTCGATCTATCGACAAAGGTAGTGAGTTCAAAGTAAATGGCCATCGCTTGAAGCCCTATTTTGAGGCATTTGCGGAGCACACAGTGGAGGAGATGCAACTCCAAGAACCGGCCATTTCAAAAACAAAATGATGCATCACGTCCAAAGCTAACGACGTAAAACGAGCGCTCATTGGGAGGCAACCCAATAGGGAGACAACAGATTTGTTTTCTTCTCCCCTTTTACTTAATTTAATGGCTTTTGTATTTTAAACTAGAATTTTCGTAGATCCTATACTCCATGTTTAATTCTATACTGTTACTTTACTACATTGAGGGCAATGTAGAGTTTAAGTGTGGGGGAAGGGTTTATAATTTAATTGTGTCTAAATTAGTGTTTTTCAGAGTCTTTAGGATGCCCTTAGCTAGTCGATGATGAAATTTGACCGATACGAACACATGGCGTATAAATCACATGCATCGAATTCTTGTGCTAATTGAGATATTCTATATGTTTTTAACATGTAGTAGATATGAATTGCAAAAACATGGTACAGAAATCGCATGCTTGAATAAGTTTTTAATCATATGAACCCTATGTGAGCTTTTGAGCTATCTGTTCTTTATTCGAGTGAATATACATCCATTTCGTAGCTACTAGCTTATATATGCCTCATTTGATTGCTTGCCATAGATTTTAATGAACTAGAGAATACTAGAACTTACTCATGTCAATTTGCAAAGCTTTTAAGTTGATACATACTTTGATTTTGGAAATGATTAAAGGCATTTAGGATTTTCCACCACATTGCCATATATCCTTGTATCCCATTTGTACGCACAAGTTGCGACACCCCTAGATAAACCAATTGAGCCCACGTTAAGCTTTTCTTTTATCACCATATATACCTAAACACTTACCCTAGTATAGAATATCCTTACCTTTGTTCCGGAAACTTGGTGAGAATTTTTCGAAACTAGCACATAAGATTATGGTTTGGTAAGAAAGATTGAAAGAGTTAATGTGAGTAAGGGGAAAGACTTGTCCAAATAACTTAAAAAGTATGAAATTGCCAAAAAGAAAAGAAAAAATATTTGAGAGAATGAAAAGAAAAAAAATTATTATCTCTCATGGCAATATGTTGTGTTCTAAGAATAAACCATTTGGATTAACGTCCCCCTTATTTGCGGATTTGGAGATTACGATAAATTGAAGGCCCAAAAATAGAACAAAATATGGCCTTTGTCCTGTCCGAAAAGCTCAAAGGGTAGATTAGTGCATTGAAGTATACATGGTAACATACAAATGGAGATGGAGGACTAATATGGTGCTAGACTAAGTCGTTGGAACGTTTTTATCACCACATATCTAAATTTCGAATGCCTTAGCCTTAACCCCATTACAACCTCACTAAAAGTCCTTTATGATCCTTAAAATGAGTAGCTTTCAATTAGTAGAGTAAGTTGCATGAGTAAGCTTATGGTTTTGGTTCATTTGTGCAAATAATCAAACTTTATTCATGTGGTTTTCATTTCAATTCATATACACTTTAAGTGAACCATTTTCATGAGTGAAAAATATGATGAGTGCATCCTTGTGAGTTGATTAAACCTTTATTCAAAGCATGCACAGCTATAACATAACCATTGTTTTCTCTATGTCTTACTTGTTCATTACATAAATTATATCGCAATTATCTCTTGAATTCGTTGAGCATACACGTTGAAATTCATGTGAGCCATCGCCATATACTTATGCAAATTCAGAGACAAATTTTAGCTAAGGGCTTAGTTGTTCTTTCTTTTGTTTTAAATTCTTAGAGAGTCTTAGTTTAACTTAGTGTTTGCTAAGGGACTAGCAAAGTCTAAGTGTGGGGGAATTTGATATACGCATTTTATGCCCGTTTCTTAACGCATTTCCCTTTTCGTTTAGCTATGTTATTATCTTAGTTTTTATGTTTTCCTTACTTAAATTGTTATTTTGAAGATATTTACGGTGGAGATTAATAACGGCGCAATTCGGAGGAATTTCGGCGATTTTGCGATTTTTGCGATTTCGGACCACGAAAAATGGGCCGGCCCAAAAAGCAAATTATGGGCCGATTTCTCAACTCTTGTTTCGGCCCATTAACAAGCCCAAACCCATGTAATTCGGCCTAGATGCCTTTTGGTGAAGAGGAAAAGTCTTGTTTTGAAAGGGCAAGTCAACATTATCAAGCTAATAATCACAAATGGTGACTACACATGGTGATTCATGCTTAGGGTTCCCAAATGGTGACTACACTAGGTGACTCTTGCTTTGCATTGAATGAAAAGATGACTTGCCATGGTGACAAGCTAGGTGATTCATGCTTAGGGTTCGGCAATGGTGACTAAGTGTGTGACTTGCCTTAATGATCATTGCATGCATTAAATGGAAGAGGCAAGGTGGAAGAGAGAAGGCATGAATCCCTTGCCTATATAAGGGAGGAGGCCAGCCATAAAACAGATCCATCACTCATTTTACTAAGCAAAGCTCTACACAAATACTCCTCCACCATTAAACACTTAAGAGTTCACACACCAAGCCGAAGCATCATCTTCCTCCATTCAAGGCCGAAGCAAGCTAGGGTTCCTCCATCCTTCCAAGCCGAAGCAAACCATCCTCCATCCCTCACAATACGCTAAGTCCCTTGTGAAGGAAGTCCATCTCCACCGTAGTTCATCAAGCACTCAAGATAAAAAGTGTAACCATGATCTTCACTTTCATTTCTTTAGCTTTGTATGTGAATCTTTTGATGTATTGGAATAACAAGTTTAGAAAGTTTAGATTTGTGTATCAAATGAATAACAAGTTTAGATTTGTGTTTCATGTGCCTAAACCGATTTGTAATATGCATGTGTTTATGATTTATAGCTTTTTATGCATGTTTGATACAATCTTAAAGCTTCGAATGCATGTATTAGAAAATACGCTAAGTCCCTCTCTTTTGCATGTTTCGATGATCGTATGTTGTTTAGGATGTTTATACGCTAAGTTGCATTCCTACACAATTATCAAGCATGTGTACTTAGTTATAAGTTATGAATTTCGCAACTTACACAAAGGTTTGATGCATGAAAAGGGTAGGTTAATAAGATGAGTTGATCACATGTAATTAATAGTGTAACTTCTTATTTTTAGCAAGCATAATTAGACTTTAAGTTTCTTGATTGTTGAAACTTGTCTATGAGTAAAACATGTTAGATGCCTAAGAGTTTTAGTTGTGTTTGCATGTTATGTACTTTAAATTCGTAGATTAAATAACCAACTTCCAATCCCCCCAAATATTTACATTTCCGCATAATAACGAAACCATGCATGCGCCCTTAATTCCCCGGATAAAGAACGATCCCTACTCGCCAATATTACAAATGACAAACGAAGGGTTTAAATTGCAATGCGCGTAATCGGTGTTTTTAAGGTCTACTTTGTGTTATCGTAAAAGCATGTTTTGCGTGTATCAGGAAGTCACTTTTGCAACCGCACGGTGGAAGCACTGATGAGGAAGTATGGCGTAAAACACAAGGTTTCCACACCATACCACCCTCAAACAAATGGAATGGCTGAAGTTTCCAACCGTGAGATCAAGAAGATTTTGGAGCGAACCGTTCGCCCAAACCGGAAAGATTGGAGTCAATGCTTAGACGATGCATTGTGGGCTTACAGGACTGCCTACAAGACCCCCATTGGTATGTCACCTTTCCGATTAATTTATGGGAAGACGTGCCATCTTCCGGTTGAATTGGAGCACAAGGCATGGTGGGCTGTGAAGAAATTCAACATCGATCGAGATGCCGCAGGCTTGCATCGGAAGCTTCAACTTTGTGAACTTGAAGAAATCAGAAATGATGCTTTCGACAATGCGTGGATCTACAAAGAGAAGACGAAAAAGATCCACGATCAGATGATTCGCGGGAAGAGTTTTGAACCGGGGCAGAAAGTATTGCTTTTCAATTCAAGACTTAAGCTCTTTCCGGGAAAGCTTCGCTCTCGATGGATGGGGCCATTCATAGTTTCTCAAGTCCTACCTCATGGAGCAGTTCTCATTCGATCTATCGACAAGGGTAGTGAGTTCAAAGTAAATGGCCATCGCTTGAAGCCCTATTTTGAGGCATTTGTGGAGCACACCGTGGAGGAGATGCAACTCCAAGAACCGGCCATTTCAAAACCAAACTAATGCATCACGTCCAAAGCTAACGACGTAAAACCAGCGCTCATTGGGAGGCAACCCAATAGGGAGACAACAGATTTGTTTTCTTCTCCCCTTTTACTTAATTTAATGGCTTTTTGCGTATTAGATTAAAAGTTTCATAGATCCTATACTCCATGTTTAATTCTATACATTTACTTTAAGTACATTGAGGGCACTGTAAAGTTTAAGTGTGGGGGAAGGGTTTACAATTTAATTGTGTCTAAATTAGTGTTTTTCAGAGTCTTTAGGATGCCCTTAGCTAGTCGATGATGAAATTTGACCGATACGAACACATGGCGTATAAATCACATGCATCGAATTCTTGTGCTAATTGAGATATTCTATATGTTTTTAACATGTAGTAGATATGAATTGCAAAAACATGGTACAGAAATCGCATGCTTGAATAAGTTTTTAATCATATGAACCCTATGTGAGCTTTTGAGCTATCTGTTCTTTATTCGAGTGAATATACATCCATTTCGTAGCTACTAGCTTATATATGCCTCATTTGATTGCTTGCCATAGATTTTAATGAACTAGAGAATACTAGAACTTACTCATGTCAATTTGCAAAGCTTTTAAGTTGATACATACTTTGATTTTGGAAATGATTAAAGGCATTTAGGATTTTCCACCACATTGCCATATATCCATGTATCCCATTTGTACGCACAAGTTGCGACACCCCTAGATAAACCAATTGAGCCCACGTTAAGCTTTTCTTTTATCACCATATATACCTAAACACTTACCCTAGTATAGAATATCCTTACCTTTGTTCCGGAAACTTGGTGAGAATTTTTCGAAACTAGCACATAAGATGGTGGTTCGGTAGGAAAGATTGGAAGAGTTAATGTGAGTAAGGGGAAAGACTTGTCCAAATAGCTAAAAAAAAGTATGTGATTGCCAAAAAGAAAAGAAAAAAAATATATTTGAGAGAATGAAAAGAAAAAAAAAAAAATTAGTATCTCTCATGGCAATATGTTGTGTTCTAAGAATAACCATTTGGATTAACGTCCCCCTTATTTACGGATTTGGAGTTTACGATAAATTGAAGGCCCAAAAATAGAACAAATATGGCCTTTGTCCTGTCCGAAAAGCTCAAAGGGTAGTTTAAATTGAAGTATACATGGTAACATTCGAGTGGAGATGGAGGACGAATTTGGTGCTAGACTAAGTCGTTGGAACGTTTTTATCACCACATATCTAAATTTCGAATGCCTTAGCCTTAACCCCATTACAACCTCACTAAAAGTCCTTTATGATCCTTAAAATGAGTAGCTTTCAATTAGTAGAGTAAGTTGCATGAGTAAGCTTATGGTTTTGGTTCATTTGTGCAAGTAATCAAACTTTATTCATGTGGTTTTCATTTCAATTCATATACACTTTAAGTGAACCATTTTCATGAGTGAAAAATATGATGAGTGCATCCTTGTGAGTTGATTAAACCTTTATTCAAAGCATGCACAGCTATAACATAACCATTGTTTTCTCTATGTCTTACTTGTTCATTACATAAATTATATCGCAATTATCTCTTGAATTCGTTGAGCATACACGTTGAAATTCATGTGAGCCATCGCCATATACTTATGCAAATTCTGAGACAAATTTTAGCTAAGGGCTTAGTTGTTCTTTCTTTTGTTTTAAATTCTTAGAGAGTCTTAGTTTAACTTAGTGTTTGCTAAGGGACTAGCAAAGTCTAAGTGTGGGGGAATTTGATATACGCATTTTATGCTCGTTTCTTAACGCATTTCCCTTTTCGTTTAGCTATGTTATTATCTTAGTTTTTATGTTTTCCTTACTTAAATTGTTATTTTGAAGATATTTACGGTGGAGATTAATAACGGCGCAATTCGGAGGAATTTCGGCGATTTTGCGATTTTTGCGATTTCGGACCACGAAAAATGGGCCGGCCCAAAAAGCAAATTATGGGCCGATTTCTCAACTCTTGTTTCGGCCCATTAACAAGCCCAAACCCATGTGAAGAGGAAAAGTCTTGTTTTGAAAGGGCAAGTCAACATTATCAAGCTAATAATCACAAATGGTGACTACACTAGGTGACTCTTGCTTTGCATTGAATGAAAAGATGACTTGCCATGGTGACAAGCTAGGTGATTCATGCTTAGGGTTCGGCAATGGTGACTAAGTGTGTGACTAAGTGTGTGACTTGCCTTAATGATCATTGCATGCATTAAATGGAGGAGGCAAGGTGGAAGAGAGAAGGCAAACATCCTTGCCTATAAATACCAAGGGAGGCTGAACCATTCAAATCATCTCTCATTTTACAAGCCAAAGCTCTACACAAATACTCTTCCACCATAAACACTCCAAAGTTCATTACAAAGCCGAAGCACATCCTTTACCATTCCAAGCCGAAGCAAGCAAGGTTACTCCTTCCAAGCCGAAGCTATCAAACCATCCTCCATCCCTCACAATACGCTAAGTCCCTTGTGAAGGAAGTCCATCTCCACCGTAGTTCATCAAGCACTCAAGATAAAAAGTGTAACCATGATCTTCACTCTCATTTCTTTAGCTTTGTATTTGAATCTTTTGATGTATTGGAATAACAAGTTTAGAAAGTTTAGATTTGTGTATCAAATGAATAACAAGTTTAGATTTGTGTTTCATGTGCCTAAACCGATTTGTAATATGCATGTGTTTGTGATTTATAGCTTTTTATGCATGTTTGATACAATCTTAAAGCTTCGAATGCATGTATTAGAAAATACGCTAAGTCCCTCTCTTTTGCATGTTTCGATGATCGTAAGTTGTTTAGGATGTTTATACGCTAAGTTGCATTCCTACACAATTATCACGCATGTGTATTTAGTTAGAAGTTATGAATTTCGCAAGTTACAAAAAGGTTTGATGCATGAAAAGGGTAGGTTAATAAGATGAGTTGATCACATGTAATTAGTAGTGTAACTGATATACGCATTTTATGCTCGTTTCTTAACGCATTTCCCTTTACGTTTAGCTATGTTATTATCTTAGTTTTATGTTTTCCTCATTTAAATTATTATTTTGAAGTTCATTACGGTGGAGATTAATATCGACGCAATTCGGAGGAATTTCGGCGATTTTGCGATTTTTGCGATTTTGGACCTCCGAAAATGGGCCGGGCCACAAAGCAAATTGTGGGCCGAATTCTCAACTCTTGTTTCGGCCCATTATCAAGCCCAAACCTAATCAATTCGGCAAGGATGGCTTTTGGTGAAGAGGAAAAGTCTTGTTTTGAAAGGGCAAGTCAACATTATCAAGCTAATGATCACAAATGGTGACTACACATGGTGATTCATGCTTAGGGTTCCCAAATGGTGACTACACTAGGTGACTCTTGCTTTGCATTAAATGAAAAGATGACTTGCCATGGTGACAAGCTAGGTGATTCATGCTTAGGGTTTGGCAATGGTGACTAAGTGTGTGACTTGCCTTAATGATCATTGCATGCATTAAATGGAGGAGGCAAGGTGGAAGAGAGAAGGCATGAATCCCTTGCCTATATAAGGGAGGAGGCAGCCATAAAACAGATCCATCACTCATTTTACTAAGCAAAGCTCTACACAAATACTCCTCCACCATTAAACACTTAAGAGTTCTCTTACAAGCCGAAGCAACATCCTCCTCCATTCCAAAGCCGAAGCAAGCAAGGTGCCTCCATCCTTCCAAGCCGAAGCAAAGCCTCCTCCATCCAACACAATACGCTAAGTCCCTTGTGAAGGAAGTCCATCTCCACCGTAGTTCATCAAACACTCAAGATAAAAAGTGTAACCATGATCTTCACTTTCATTTCTTTAGCTTTGTATGTGAATCTTTTGATGTATTGGAATAACAAGTTTAGAAAGTTTAGATTTGTGTATCAAATGAATAACAAGTTTAGATTTGTGTTTCATGTGCCTAAACCGATTTGTAATATGCATGTGATATACGCATTTTATGCCCGTTTCTTAACGCATTTCCCTTTTCGTTTAGCTATGTTATTATCTTAGTTTTTATGTTTTCCTTACTTAAATTGTTATTTTGAAGATATTTACGGTGGAGATTAATAACGGCGCAATTCGGAGGAATTTCGGCGATTTTGCGATTTTTGCGATTTCGGACCACGAAAAATGGGCCGGCCCAAAAAGCAAATTATGGGCCGATTTCTCAACTCTTGTTTCGGCCCATTAACAAGCCCAAACCCATGTAATTCGGCCTAGATGCCTTTTGGTGAAGAGGAAAAGTCTTGTTTTGAAAGGGCAAGTCAACATTATCAAGCTAATGATCACAAATGGTGACTACACATGGTGATTCATGCTTAGGGTTCCCAAATGGTGACTACACTAGGTGACTCTTGCTTTGCATTGAATGAAAAGATGACTTGCCATGGTGACTTGCCTTAATGATCATTGCATGCATTAAATGGAGGAGGCAAGGTGGAAGAGAGAAGGCATGAATCCCTTGCCTATATAAGGGAGGAGGCAGCCATAAAACAGATCCATCTCTCATTTTACAAGCCAAAGCTCTACACAAATACTCTTCCACCATAAACACTCCAAAGTTCATTACAAAGCCGAAGCACATCCTTTACCATTCCAAGCCGAAGCAAGCAAGGTTACTCCTTCCAAGCCGAAGCTATCAAGCCTCCTCCATCCAACACAATACGCTAAGTCCCTTGTGAAGGAAGTCCATCTCCACCGTAGTTCATCAAGCACTCAAGACAAAAAGTGTAACCATGATCTTCACTCTCATTTCTTTAGCTTTGTATTTGAATCTTTTGATGTATTGGAATAACAAGTTTAGAAAGTTTAGATTTGTGTATCAAATGAATAACAAGTTTAGATTTGTGTTTCATGTGCCTAAACCGATTTGTAATATGCATGTGTTTGTGATTTATAGCTTTTTATGCATGTTTGATACAATCTTAAAGCTTCGAATGCATGTATTAGAAAATACGCTAAGTCCCTCTCTTTTGCATGTTTCGATGATCGTAAGTTGTTTAGGATGTTTATACGCTAAGTTGCATTCCTACACAATTATCACGCATGTGTATTTAGTTAGAAGTTATGAATTTCGCAAGTTACAAAAAGGTTTGATGCATGAAAAGGGTAGGTTAATAAGATGAGTTGATCACATGTAATTAGTAGTGTAACTTCTTATTTTTAGCAAGCATAATTAGACTTTAAGTTTCTTGATTGTTGAAACTTGTCTATGAGTAAAACATGTTAGATACCTAAGAGTTTTAGTTGTGTTTGCATGTTATGTACTTTAATTTCGTAGATTAAATAACCAATTTCCAATCCCCCCAAACTTTTATATTTCCGCTTAATAACGAAACCATGCATGCGCCCTTAATTCCCCGGATAAAGAACGATCCCTACTCGCCGATATTATAAATGACAAAAGAAGGGTTTAAATTGCAATGCGCGTAATCGATGTTTTTAGGGTCGACTTTGTGTTATCGTGAATGCATGTTTTGCGCGTATCAATTTTTGGCGCCGTTGCCGGGGAGTTAGAATGTTTTTTGTATGATTTCGTTGTACATTTGTGATTAAAAGCATGTCTAAATTTTCGAAGTACATACTTGTTCATTTTTTATACTTAGAGAAATTTTCATACATGTTTACAATGCCTACTTTTACTTAGCCGAATTTATTCATACTTAGTTTATTTTACACTTGCATAATTTATTTCCATGTTAAAGGATAGTCTTTGATTTAATTTGAGTACTAGTACTTAGTTATTAAATAAATCTCTATGGAATAGGTGGTGCCTCTTTTGTTTGTCTATCTCCTTAACCCTTCGTGATGTGTGGATTTCATCACCACACGCCATAACCTAAGTGAAGTTATGGGCACGAGGTTGTGGGCGGAGTTTACAAACACTTGAGATTGTATACTATCTTGTGAGTTCGAGTAAGAGTTGGTTATGATGTCTAGAAGGGTTATGATTGGTGACGGGTTTTGAACTAAGAAAACAGAACACCAATGGAGTACATACTCTTACGAGTAAGCCTCGGGGTGTTTCTAAGAACAACATTGGAGTATATACTCTTACGAGTTAGCCTCAGGTTGTTCCCAGAAATTAGTTCTCACCTCTCGCGTTACATCTATCCCAACTGGTCATTTCCAACAATTACGAGGATTAACGATAGTTGGTATACATTTTCGCGCGGGCCGCACGGACAAGAGATTTATTCAATAACTAAGTCGTGTATTCCTTTTAAATAATAGGCGCAATCAAAACGTAGACGTACTTAAATTGATTTACATTGAGCACGAGTATTGGTTATAAGGTTTCGTTCTTTGGAATAGGTGGTGCCTCTTTTTCTGGTTTATCTCCTTAACCCTTCGTGATGTGTGGATTTCATCACCACACGCCATAACCTAAGTGAAGTTATGGGCACGAGGTTGTGGGCGGAGTTTACTAAGAACTTGAGATTATATACTATCTCACAAATTTGGCTGATTGTTGGATATGGTGAATGGGTTTATGATTGGTGCCGGGTTTCGGATCTAAGCAATAGAACACCATTGGAGTATATACCGTAACTGGTTAGCCTCGGGGTGTCTCTAGGAACAACATTGGAGTATATACTCTTACGAGTAAGCCTCGGGTTGTTCTAAATATTAGTCCTTACCTCTCGCGTTATCTCTATTCCTACTAACCATTTCTAAACGTAACTAAGCTGAATTGTAGTCGGTATATATTTTCGCGCGGGCCGCACGTCCAAGAAATTTACCGAATGATCATTTCGCGTACTCTCTGTAAATCATAAGTGCATATGAATACGGTTAAATACGAACTAAATAAATACGACATAATCCTTTAAATAGATGGTATATCGGATTAAGCATGCTTAGACCTCTCGGAATCAGACTTCATCTTCGGATGAACGAGACCCATTGCACAGTTGAGAGCCTCTGCACCACGTACCATCGGGGCCAAAGGAAATAAATAAAACTTAGTCAAATTTTTGTGTTTGTTTGTGCATTAAAAACTGTAAAGGACTAACAAACGTTACTTAGCTTGCATAACCTCTCTAAGGTTTTATGATACTCGGATTTCACTACCGAGTACCCTAACCTAAGTGAAGTTAGGGCATAAGGCCGAAGAATAGGTCATTCGTTGCATTCACATTTCTTAGCACGTAACTCGTGTGTTTTCTGCAGGTTCTAACGTTTTCTCTTATGCATGCACTCCATCTTTCACATAGGATTGTTGTTTTATGCATTTT
This sequence comes from Geum urbanum, assembly GCA_946800695.1. NCBI lineage: Eukaryota > Viridiplantae > Streptophyta > Magnoliopsida > Rosales > Rosaceae > Geum > Geum urbanum. Next base: position 11,751,487 of record OX327017.1, on the reverse strand, counting down.
ATTGAAGAAAAAAAATGTGTGGTGCATAAATTCAATGTGAATTATTGTTTGCTTGTATTTGAACCTTGTTTATATGTGTTCTAACTAAATTCTTAGGTTTAGCATTATATAGTGTTAATTTGCAGAAAACGTATGTTTTAAGTTTATTACATTCTTTTGCATAGCCCTAAAATTGATTAATTCATTTGCATTACTTAGTAAATTACACCTAGTGTCTTAACTATTATAAATTTTGTGTGTTTTAGTAGTTTTTAAGTATTTGTGAGTATTTATAGTATGTTTTGATAGTTTTACTATTTGTTATTGCTTTGTTTTCTAAATACGCCTTACGATTTTGGTTAGTATTCCTCTATATATCTCATATTAATTGTTGATACTAACACTTGGTCTTTGGTGGATGTCAGGCTAATGAATGTCCGATCAGAATCCTGGACCATCTAGAACAAACTTTGAGGAGATCGCAGAGAGAATAGCGAGACTTAAAGCTCAAACTGACATCCTGGATTTTCCCATCATCGAAGAAGTTTCCGAGTCTTCACATTCATCAACCGACCATACTTTAGCTTCATCAACCGACCACAATTCAGAAGTAGAAGCACAACAAGTCAACATGGCCAATGCAGGACAATCTCTTCGCCAGCGCACCTGCTCAACCGAATGGAGCAGCGGGCCTTCCAGCATTGCTTTTCCACAACCGGAGGAAAACATGAAGGATATCGAGCTAAAGAGTGGCTTCCTCCACCGACTACCCATTTTCCACGGACTTTCCAATGAAGATCCGAACAAGCATCTCAAACAATTCCAATTTGTTTGCAACAGCATGAAGCCATCTGATGCTGATACGGAGCTCTTCAAGCTGAAGGCATTTCCATTCACCCTAGTCGACAGGGCCGAGTCTTGGCTAATGGAACTACCGCCGAACCATATTACCTCATGGAAGCAACTTGCGGATATGTTCCTAGCGAAGTACTTCCCGGCCTCAAAGATCACCGTCTTGAGAAAGCAAATCACTGGCATCACACAGAAACCGGACGAGACCTTCGGCCAATACTACGACCGATTCAAGGTTTTATGTGCCACTTGCCCATCGCATGGATTCTCCGAGACCAATCTCATGAATTACTTTTACGATGGTCTCAAGCCGATCGATAGGGAATTGCTGGATGCAGCAGCCACCGGTGCATTCATGGACTTAACCGAAACCGAAGCTAGAGCTCTTCTAGAGAATCGGGCGAATAATGATGCACAATACGGAATGTCCAACAGACGAGCAGTCGGTGAGGCGAGTTCAACAACCGACGCGGACGAAAAATACGACAAACTAGCTCATATGCTAGAGAAGGTTTTAGAACTCGAGACGACAAGAGCGAAGGCAACTCAACGGCCTGTTTGTGGCATATGTCAAACACAAGGTCACCACAACGACCAGTGCCCTCAAGTGCCGGAACAAGCAAGCGAGCCGGAGCACGCTAACGCCATCGGCGGATATCAGGGAGGACAAAGGTATAACAACTACAACAACTATGTCAACCGTGATCATCCAGGTTTTAGATGGAGCAGCAACGAGGGAACTTTGAACCCTCCAGCACCTCAACAAAGCTACCAACGCCCTCCATTTCAACCAAGGCCACCGATGCAGCAGGGTTCGTCTTCGCAATCCTTCACCAACCCGGATTACGACAAGATGTTGTCGCAACTTTCATCCTCAACTCAAGTTCTCCTCGACGGACAATCGAAGACAAAGGAGACACTTGACTCACATGGCCGCGACATCACCGAAGTGAAGAAGCAGCTTGGCCAACTTGTTGATTTCATGGGCCAAATCAAGGAAACCGGTCGGCTTCCACCTCAAACCACTCCAAATCAAAGAAACGTGAATGCTATAGTCACAAGGAGTGGGAAGATACTTGAGGAACCAAAGACCAAGCGATCTCATCTTGATGAAGTCACCATCGAGGACATCACCAACGAAGAAGAAGATGAGATCGATCCGGCAATTCAAGAGGCCGAGAAAAAGAAGGTGACGCCTAATGTCACCAAGGCACAATCACCTCCACAACCTACCCCAATCAAAGGTAAAAGCCCTATTCCTTCAAATACGGTGATTACTAATTCTCCGTTTGCTGTTGCACCTTTCCCAAGCAGATTAGCAAAATCAAAGAAGAAGGATGCCCAATATGAAGATATCCTGGACATCTTCCGAAAGGTGCAAGTGAATTTGCCCTTGATCGAGTGCATAAAGCAAGTGCCTATATACGCCAAGTTTCTGAAAGAATTATGCACTCAGAGGAGGCAAACTCGAGAGAAGGAGGTCGTGAAGGTGAACGCAACCGTTTCGGCGGTTTTGCAGCGTCGGCTACCCCCAAAACTGAAGGACCCAGGGAGCTTTGCAGTTCCTTGCGTAATCGGTGACACCCACTTTGAAGACGTGATGCTTGATCTCGGAGCTTCCATCAACGTCATGCCTTACTATCTTTTCGAATCAATGGAGCTTGGAGATCTCAAGCAAGATGGTGTTGTCATCCAGTTAGCCGATCGCACCCACAAGTATCCGAGGGGATACGTAGAAGACGTTCTCGTACAAGTCAACAACTTGATATTCCCAGCCGATTTTTACATAGTTGACATGGAAGAGAGTCCACTGAACACCACGCCATTGCTACTTGGGCGACCTTTCATGCGGACTGCGAGGACGAAGATTGATGTTTTCCAAGGCACTTTCTCCATGGAGATTGATGGAGAAAGAATCGAGTTCAACATCCTGGACGGGATGAAGTTTCCAATGTCGAGCGTAGCTGCCATTTCGACATACGATCCCGTGGATACCTTAGCACAAGGTTACCTCGACACCATCAACGAGGATGAACTCGACATGGCCATTCAACTTGGACATGACGGCCTTCTCAAGGCCTTACTAGAGCTTGAACCTCGAATCCAAGACATGGCCATGGCCCTAAATGCCGCACCACGGAAAGTAAGCTTTTCTCCTCCTATACCAATTACTTTTGGTACTAATAAAATGGTTCCTTCCATTGTAGAAGCTCCCGTTTTAGAACTCAAGCTACTACCGGACCATCTGAAGTATGCGTACTTGGGCGAGAATGAAACTTTACCGGTCATTATTTCGTCCGCGCTAGAAGAGGAACAGGAGGAGAAGCTCGTAAGTGTGCTCAAACGGTACAAGCCCGCAATAGGCTGGACACTTGCGGACATCAAGGGAATAAATCCAGCAACTTGTGTGCATAGGATTTTCCTTGAAGAAGGCACCAAGCCTACGCGGGAAGCACAACGTCGGCTCCACCCTCCGATGATGGAGGTGGTAAAAAAGGAGGTAATTAAACTCATGGACTGTGGAGTTATTTACCCTATTTCTGATAGCCGTTGGGTTTCCCCAGTGCAGGTAGTACCTAAGAAATCGGGAATAACCGTCGTCGAGAATCTGGAAAATGAGCTTGTGCCACAACGGACGATCACTGGACACCGAGTGTGCATTGATTACCGGAAGCTCAACGCCGCGACCCGCAAGGATCATTTTCCCTTACCATTCATCGACCAAATGCTGGAAAGATTAGCCGGCCATGCATTTTATTGTTTTCTCGACGGATACTCCGGCTACAACCAAATTAGCATTGCGGAGGAGGATCAAGAAAAGACAACGTTCACGTGCCCGTTCGGAACGTTTGCATATCGCCGCATGCCATTTGGACTGTGTAACGCACCAGGTACATTTCAACGTTGCATGCTCTCAATTTTCTCCGAGTACATTGAAAACATTATTGAAGTATTCATGGACGACTTTAGTGTATTCGGGAATGATTTTGATGCATGCTTAAACAATCTAGAAACTATTTTAAAAAGATGCGTTGAAACGAACTTGGTGCTTAATTGGGAGAAGTGCCATTTCATGGTTACGCAAGGGATAGTGTTAGGTCATATTATCTCTGAAAAAGGGTTAGAAGTAGATAAATCTAAAGTAGATCTTGTGCGTCACTTACCCTCTCCAACTTCGGTTAGAGAGATTCGTTCATTTCTTGGACACGCAGGATTTTATCGTAGGTTTATCAAAGACTTTTCCCACATCTCGCGCCCTTTGTGTAAACTGCTGCAAAAGGAGACCCCGTTCGTCTTTGACGAGGAATGCAATGCTGCCTTCAACAAGTTGAAGGAACTTCTTACGAGCGCTCCTATTTTATGCAGCCCTGATTGGTCTCTGCCATTTGAACTCATGTGCGACGCCTCAGATTATGCCGTAGGAGCCGTCTTGGGTCAGCGGAAGGACAAGAAGCCTTGCGTAATCTATTACGCCTCTCGGACACTTGATGAAGCGCAAAGAAATTATACTACTACCGAGAAGGAGTTTCTTGCTGTGGTTTTTGCATTAGATAAATTTCGATCTTATTTACTTCAAAGTAAAGTAACTGTGTTTACCGATCATGCAGCTTTGAAGTATCTAATGCTCAAAAAGGACGCAAAACCACGGCTTATCAGATGGATACTTCTACTCCAAGAATTCAACATAGAAATCAAAGATAAGAAGGGAGTAGAAAACGTCGTCGCTGACCACCTATCACGTTTGATAGGTGACCATGAGCCTATCGAGATCGAAGAAACTTTTCCGGATGAAAAACTCTTCGGAATTGAGGTAACTACTTCGGAAACTCCTTGGTATGCCGATATTGTAAATTACTTAGTTACCGGTGAGTTTCCGTCTACCATGCATAAATTTCAACGTGACAAACTTAAGCATAATGCTAGAACCTTTATCTGGGATGAGCCTTATTTATGGAAACAATGCTCCGATTTAGTAATTAGGAGATGTATCCCGGATAGTGAGTTTAAGCCCATTCTAGACTTTTGTCACAATGAAGCATGTGGGGGACACTTTGGTTCTAGGAGGACAGCCCTTAAAATTTTAGATTGCGGTTTCTTTTGGCCTAGTTTATTTCGCGATGCTCATGCATATTGCGCTACATGTGATAAGTGCCAAAGATTCGGTAATTTAGGGCCTAAAGATCAAATGCCACAACACTACATATTTAATGTTGAAATTTTTGATGTGTGGGGTATTGATTTTATGGGACCATTTCCTCCCTCCAATGGTTTTACTTACATCTTACTCGCAGTAGATTATGTTTCTAAATGGGTGGAGGCAAAGGCCACCCGGACTAATGATTCGCGAGTTGTTGCAGATTTTCTACGAACTAACATTTTCAGTAGATTTGGAATGCCACGCGTTCTAATCAGCGATGGTGGAAGTCACTTTTGCAACCGCACGGTGGAAGCACTAATGAGGAAGTATGGCGTCAAACACAAGGTTTCCACACCATACCACCCTCAAACCAATGGAATGGCTGAAGTTTCCAACCGTGAGATAAAGAAGATTCTGGAGCGAACCGTCCGCCCCAACCGGAAAGATTGGAGTCAATGCTTAGACGATGCATTGTGGGCTTACAGGACTGCCTACAAGACCCCCATCGGTATGTCCCCTTTCCGATTAATCTATGGGAAGGCGTGCCATCTTCCGGTTGAACTAGAGCACAAGGCATGGTGGGCCGTGAAGAAATTCAACATTGATCGAGATGCCGCAGGCTTACATCGGAAGCTTCAACTTTGTGAACTTGAAGAAATCAGAAATGATGCTTTCGACAATGCGTGGATTTACAAAGAGAAGACGAAAAAGATCCACGATCAGATGATTCGCGGGAAGAGTTTTGAACCAGGGCAGAAAGTATTGCTTTTCAATTCAAGACTTAAGCTCTTTCCGGGAAAGCTTCGCTCTCGATGGATGGGGCCATTCGTAGTTTCTCAAGTTCTACCTCATGGAGCAGTTCTCATTCGATCTATCGACAAAGGTAGTGAGTTCAAAGTAAATGGCCATCGCTTGAAGCCCTATTTTGAGGCATTTGCGGAGCACACCGTGGAGGAGATGCAACTCCAAGAACCGGCCATTTCAAAACCAAACTGATGCATCACGTCCAAAGCTAACGACGTAAAACAAGCGCTCGTTGGGAGGCAACCCAATAGGGAGACACCAGATTTGTTTTCTTCTCCCCTTTTAATTAATTTAATGGTTTTTGCGTATTAGATTAAAATTTTCGTAGATCATATACTCCATGTTTAATTCTATACTGTTACTTTAGTACATTGAGGGCAATGTAGAGTTTAAGTGTGGGGGAAGGGTTTACAATTTAATTGTGTCTAAATTAGTGTTTTTCAGAGTCTTTAGGATGCCCTTAACTAGTCAATGATGAAATTAGACCGATACGAACACATTTGGCGTATGAATCACATGCATCGAATTCTTGTGCTAATTGAGATATTCTATATGTTTTTAACATGTAGTAGATATGAATTGCAAAACATGGTACAGAAATCGCATGCTTGAATAAGTTTTTAATCATATGAACCCTATGTGAGCTTTTGAGCTATCTGTTCTTTATTCGAGTGAATATGCATCCATTTCGTAGCTACTAGCTTATATATGCCTCATTTGATTGCTTGCCATAGATTTTAATGAACTAGAGAATGCTAGAACTTACTCATGTCAATTTGCAAAGCTTTTAAGTTGATACATACTTTGATTTCGGAAATGATTAAAGGCATTTAGGATTTTCCACCACATTGCCAAATATCCATGTATCCCATTTGTAGGCACAAGTTGCGACACCCCTAGATAAACCAATTGAGCCCACGTTAAGCTTTTCTTTCATCACCATATATACCTAAACACTTATCCTAGTATAGAATATCCTTACCTTTGTTCCGGAAACTTGGTGAGAATTTTTCGAAACTAGCACATAAGATTATGGTTCGGTAGGAAAGATTAAAAGAGTTAATGTGAGTAAGGGGAAAGACTTGTCCAATAGCTAAAAAAGTATGAGATTGCCAAAAAGAAAAGAAAAAAATATATATTTGAGAGAATGAAAAGAGAAAAATTATTATCTCTCATGGCAATATATTGTGTTCTAAAGTAGAAACCAATTGGATTAACGTCCCCCTTATTTGCGGATTTGGAGTTTACGATAAATTGAAGGCCTAAAAATAGAAAAAAATATGGCTTTTGTCCTGTCCGAAAAGCTCAAAGGGTAGATTAGCTTGAAGTATACATGGTAACATACAAATGGAGATGGAGGACTAATATGGTGCTAGACTAAGTCGTTGGAACATTTTTATCACCACATATCTAAATTTCGAATGCCTTAGCCTTAACCCCATTACAACCTCACTAAAAGTCCTTTATGATCCTTAAAATGAGTAGCTTTCAATTAGTAGAGTAAGTTGCATGAGTAAGCTTATGGTTTTGGTTCATTTGTGCAAGTAATCAAACTTTATTCATGTGGTTTTCATTTCAATTCATATACACTTTAAGTGAACCATTTTCATGAGTGAAAAATATGATGAGTGCATCCTTGTGAGTTGATTAAACCTTTATTCAAAGCATGCACAGCTATAAGATAACCATTGTTTTCTCTATGTCTTACTTGTTCAGTACATAATTATATCGCAATTATCTCTTGAATTCATTGAGCATACAAATTGAAATTCATGTGAGCCATCGCCATATACTTATGAAAAATTCTGAGACAAATTTTAGCTAAGGGCTTAGTTATGTTCTTTCTTTTAAATTTTTAGAGAGTCTTAGTTTAACTTAGTGTTTGCTAAGGGACTAGCAAAGTCTAAGTGTGGGGGAATTTGATATACGCATTTTATGCCCGTTTCTTAACGCATTTCCCTTTTCGTTTAGCTATGTTATTATCTTAGTTTTTATGTTTTCCTTACTTAAATTGTTATTTTGAAGATATTTACGGTGGAGATTAATAACGGCGCAATTCGGAGGAATTTCGGCGATTTTGCGATTTTTGCGATTTCGGACCACGAAAAATGGGCCGGCCCAAAAAGCAAATTATGGGCCGATTTCTCAACTCTTGTTTCGGCCCATTAACAAGCCCAAACCCATGTAATTCGGCCTAGATGCCTTTTGGTGAAGAGGAAAAGTCTTGTTTTGAAAGGGCAAGTCAACATTATCAAGCTAATGATCACAAATGGTGACTACACATGGTGATTCATGCTTAGGGTTCCCAAATGGTGACTACACTAGGTGACTCTTGCTTTGCATTGAATGAAAAGATGACTTGCCATGGTGACTTGCCTTAATGATCATTGCATGCATTAAATGGAGGAGGCAAGGTGGAAGAGAGAAGGCATGAATCCCTTGCCTATATAAGGGAGGAGGCAGCCATAAAACAGATCCATCTCTCATTTTACAAGCCAAAGCTCTACACAAATACTCTTCCACCATAAACACTCCAAAGTTCATTACAAAGCCGAAGCACATCCTTTACCATTCCAAGCCGAAGCAAGCAAGGTTACTCCTTCCAAGCCGAAGCTATCAAGCCTCCTCCATCCAACACAATACGCTAAGTCCCTTGTGAAGGAAGTCCATCTCCACCGTAGTTCATCAAGCACTCAAGACAAAAAGTGTAACCATGATCTTCACTCTCATTTCTTTAGCTTTGTATTTGAATCTTTTGATGTATTGGAATAACAAGTTTAGAAAGTTTAGATTTGTGTATCAAATGAATAACAAGTTTAGATTTGTGTTTCATGTGCCTAAACCGATTTGTAATATGCATGTGTTTGTGATTTATAGCTTTTTATGCATGTTTGATACAATCTTAAAGCTTCGAATGCATGTATTAGAAAATACGCTAAGTCCCTCTCTTTTGCATGTTTCGATGATCGTAAGTTGTTTAGGATGTTTATACGCTAAGTTGCATTCCTACACAATTATCACGCATGTGTATTTAGTTAGAAGTTATGAATTTCGCAAGTTACAAAAAGGTTTGATGCATGAAAAGGGTAGGTTAATAAGATGAGTTGATCACATGTAATTAGTAGTGTAACTTCTTATTTTTAGCAAGCATAATTAGACTTTAAGTTTCTTGATTGTTGAAACTTGTCTATGAGTAAAACATGTTAGATACCTAAGAGTTTTAGTTGTGTTTGCATGTTATGTACTTTAATTTCGTAGATTAAATAACCAATTTCCAATCCCCCCAAACTTTTATATTTCCGCTTAATAACGAAACCATGCATGCGCCCTTAATTCCCCGGATAAAGAACGATCCCTACTCGCCGATATTATAAATGACAAAAGAAGGGTTTAAATTGCAATGCGCGTAATCGATGTTTTTAGGGTCGACTTTGTGTTATCGTGAATGCATGTTTTGCGCGTATCAGCATGTGTTTATGATTTATAGCTTTTTATGCATGTTTGATACAATCTTAAAGCTTCGAATGCATGTATTAGAAAATACGCTAAGTCCCTCTCTTTTGCATGTTTCGATGATCGTATGTTGTTTAGGATGTTTATACGCTAAGTTGCATTCCTACACAATTATCAAGCATGTGTACTTAGTTATAAGTTATGAATTTCGCAACTTACACAAAGGTTTGATGCATGAAAAGGGTAGGTTAATAAGATGAGTTGATCACATGTAATTAATAGTGTAACTTCTTATTTTTAGCAAGCATAATTAGACTTTAAGTTTCTTGATTGTTGAAACTTGTCTATGAGTAAAACATGTTAGATGCCTAAGAGTTTTAGTTGTGTTTGCATGTTATGTACTTTAAATTCGTAGATTAAATAACCAACTTCCAATCCCCCCAAATATTTACATTTCCGCATAATAACGAAACCATGCATGCGCCCTTAATTCCCCGGATAAAGAACGATCCCTACTCGCCAATATTACAAATGACAAACGAAGGGTTTAAATTGCAATACGCGTAATTGGTGTTTTTAAGGTCTACTTTGTGTTATCGTAAATGCATGTTTTGCGCGTATCAATTTTTGGCGCCGTTGCCGGGGAATTAGAATGTTTTTGTATGTTTCGTTGTACATTTGTGATTAAAAGCATGTCTAAATTTTCGAAGTACATACTTGTTCATTTTTTTATACTTAGAGAAATTTTCATACATGTTTACAATGCCTACTTTTACTTAGCCGAATTTATTCATACTTAGTTTATTTTACACTTGCATAATTTATTTCCATGTTAAAGGATAGTCTTTGATTTAATTTGAGTACTAGTACTTAGTTATTAAATAAATCTCTATGGAATAGGTGGTGCCTCTTTTGTTTGTCTATCTCCTTAACCCTTCGTGAAGTGTGGATTTCATCACCACACGCCATAACCTAAGTGAAGTTATGGGCACGAGGTTGTGGGCGGAGTTTACAAACACTTGAGATTGTATACTATCTTGTGAGTTCGAGTAAGAGTTGGTTATGATGTCTAGAAGGGTTATGAATGGTGACGGGTTTTGAACTAAGAAAACAGAACACCAATGGAGTACATACTCTTACGAGTAAGCCTCGGGGTGTTTCTAAGAACAACATTGGAGTATATACTCTCACGAGTTAGCCTCAGGTTGTTCCCAGAAATTAGTTCTCACCTCTCGCGTTACATCTATCCCAACTGGTCATTTCCAACAATTACGAGAATTAACGATAGTTGGTATACATTTTCGCGCGGGCCGCACGGACAAGAGATTTATTCAATAACTAAGTCGTGTATTTCTTTTAAATCATAGGCGCAATCAAAACGTAGACGTACTTAAATTGATTTACATTGAGCACGAGCATTGGTTATAAGGTTTCGTTCTTTGGAATAGGTGGTGCCTCTTTTTCTGGTTTATCTCCTTAACCCCTCGTGATGTGTGGATTTCATCACCACACGCCATAACCTAAGTGAAGTTATGGGCACGAGGTTGTGGGCGGAGTTTACTAAGAACTTGAGATTATATACTATCTCACAAATTTGGCTGATTGTTGGATATGGTGAGTGGGTTTATGATTGGTGCCGGGTTTCGGATCTAAGCAATAGAACACCATTGGAGTATATACCGTAACTGGTTAGCCTCGGGGTGTCTCTAGGAACAACATTGGAGTATATACTCTTACGAGTAAGCCTCGGGTTGTTCTAAATATTAGTCCTTACCTCTCGCGTTATCTCTATCCCTACTTCCATTTCTAAACGTAACTAAGCTGAATTGTAGTCGGTATATATTTTCGCGCGGGCCGCACGTCCAAGAAATTTACCGAATGATCATTTCGCGTACTCTCTGTAAATCATAAGTGCATATGAATACGGATAAATACATGAACTTAATACGACATAATCCTTTAAATAGATGGTATATCGGATTAAGCATGCTTAGACCTCCCGGAATCAGACTTCATCTTCGGATGAACGAGACCCATTGCACAGTCGAGAGCCTCTGCACCACGTACCATCGGGGCCAAAGGAAATAAATAAAACTTAGTCAAATTTTTGTGTTTATATGTGCATTAAAAACTGTAAAGGACTAACAACCATTACTTAGCTTGCATAACCTCTCTAAGGTTTTATGATACTCGGATTTCACTACCGAGTACCCTAACCTAAGTGAAGTTAGGGGCATAAGATCGAAGAAGAGGTCATTCTTTTCATTCATATTTTAAACACGTAACTCGTTTGTTTTCTGCAGGTTCTAACGTTTTCTCTTATGCATTCACTCCATCTTTCACGTAGGATTATTGTTTAATGCATTTTATTGCAAGAAAATGTGTGGTGCATAAATTCAATGTGAATTATGGTTTGCTTGTATTTCAACCTTGTTTATATATGTTCTAACTAAATTTTTAGGTTTAGCATTATATAGTGTTAATTTGCAGAAAACATGTGTCTTAGTTTATTCATGTGCATAACCCCTAAAATTGATTAAATCAATTGCATTACTAAGTAAAATACATATAGTGTCTTAACTATTATAAATTTTGTATAAATTTTGTGTGTATTAGTAGTTTTTAAGTATTTGTGTGTATTTATAGTATGCTTTGATAGTTTTACTATTTTATTGTTATCACCTTGTTTTCTAAATATGCATTACAATTTTGGTTAGTATTCCTATATACATCTAAAAATTATTTGTTGATACTAACACTTGGTCTTTGGTGGATGTCAGGCTAATGAATGTCCGATCAGAATCCAGGACCATCTAGAACCACGTTTGAGGAACTCACAGAAAGACTAGCAAGACTTAGAGCTGACATCCTGGATCATCCCATCCTCGAAGAAGTTTCCGAGTCTTCACATTCATCATTCGAACATACTTTAGCCTCATCAACCGACCACAACTCAGAAGCAGAAGAACAAGAAGTCAACATGGCCAATGCAGGACAATCTCTTCGCCAGCGCACCTGCTCAACAGAATGGAGCAGCGGGCCTTCGAGCATTGCTTTTCCACAACCGGAGGAAAACATGAAGGATATCGAGCTAAAGAGTGGCTTCCTCCACCGACTACCCATTTTTCACGGACTTTCCAATGAAGATCCGAACAAGCATCTCAAACAATTCCAATTTGTTTGCAACAGCATGAAGCCATCTGATGCTGATACGGAACTCTTCAAACTGAAGGCATTCCCATTCACCCTAGTCGACAGGGCCGAGTCTTGGCTTATGGAACTACCGCCAAACCATATTACCTCTTGGAAGCAACTTGCGGATATGTTCCTAGCGAAGTACTTCCCGGCCTCAAAGATCACCGTCTTGAGAAAGCAAATCACTGGCATCACACAGAAACCGGACGAGACCTTCGGCCAATACTACGACCGATTCAAAGTTTTGTGTGCCACTTGCCCATCGCATGGATTCTCCGAGACCAATCTGATGAATTACTTTTACGATGGTCTCAAACCGATCGATAGGGAATTGCTGGATGCAGCAGCCACCGGTGCATTCATGGACTTAACCGAAACCGAAGCTAGAGCTCTTCTAGAGAATCGGGCGAATAATGATGCACAATACGGAATGTCCAACAGACGAGCAGTCGGTGAGGCGAGTTCAACAACCGCCGCGGACGAGAAGTACGACAAACTAGCTCATATGCTAGAGAAGGTGTTAGAACTCGAGACGACAAGAGCAAAGGCAACTCAACGGCCTGTTTGCGGCATATGTCAAACACACGGTCACCACAATGACCAATGCCCTCAAGCGCAGGAGCAGGCAAGCGAGCCGGAGCACGCTAACGCCATCGGCGGATATCAGGGAGGACAAAGGTATAACAACTACAACAACTATGTCAACCGTGATCATCCAGGTTTTAGATGGAGCAGCAACGAGGGAACTTTGAACCCTCCAGCATCTCAACCTCAACAAAGCTACCAACGCCCTCCATTTCAACCACGACCACCGATGCAGCATGGTTCGTCATCACAACCCTTCACCAATCCGGATTACGACAAGATGTTGTCGCAACTTTCGGCCTCAACACAAGTTCTCCTCGACGGACAATCGAAGACAAAGGAGACACTTGACTCACATGGCCGCGACATCACCGAAGTGAAGAAGCAGCTTGGCCAACTTGTTGATTTCATGGGCCAAATCAAGGAAACCGGTCGGCTTCCACCTCAAACCACCCCAAATCAAAGAAACGTGAATGCTATAGTCACAAGGAGTGGGAAGATACTTGAGGAACCAAAGACCAAGCGATCTCATCTTGATGAAGTCACCATTGAGGACATCACCAACGAAGAAGAAGATGAGATCGATCCGGCAATTCAAGAGGCCGAGAAAAAGAAGGTGACGCCTACTGTCACCAAGGCACAATCACCTCCACAACCTACCCCAATCAAAGGTAAAAGCCCTATTCCTTCAAATACAGTGATTACTAATTCTCCGTTTGCTGTTGCACCTTTCCCAAGCAGATTAGCAAAATCAAAGAAGAAGGATGCCCAATATGAAGATATCCTGGACATCTTCCGAAAGGTGCAAGTGAATTTGCCCTTGATCGAGTGCATAAAGCAAGTGCCTATATACGCCAAGTTTCTGAAAGAATTATGCACTCAGAGGAGGCAAACTCGAGAGAAGGAGGTCGTGAAGGTGAACGCAACCGTTTCGGCGGTTTTGCAGCGTCGGCTACCCCCAAAACTGAAGGACCCAGGGAGCTTTGCAGTTCCTTGCGTAATCGGTGACACCCACTTCGAGGATGTAATGCTTGATCTAGGAGCTTCCATCAACGTCATGCCTTACTATCTTTTCGAATCGATGGAGCTTGGAGATCTCAAGCAAGATGGTGTTATCATCCAATTAGCCGATCGCACACACAAGTATCCGAGGGGATACGTAGAAGACGTTCTCGTACAAGTCAACAACTTGATATTCCCAGCCGATTTCTACATAGTTGACATGGAAGAGAGTCCACTGAACACCACGCCATTGCTACTTGGGCGACCTTTCATGCGGACTGCGAGGACGAAGATTGATGTTTTCCAAGGCACTTTCTCCATGGAGATTGATGGAGAAAGAATCGAGTTCAACATCCTGGACGGGATGAAGTTTCCAATGTCGAGCGTAGCTGCCATTTCGACATACGATCCTGTGGATACCTTAGCACAAGGCTACCTCGACACCATCAACGAGGATGAACTCGACATGGCCATTCAACTTGGACATGACGGCCTTCTCGAGGCCTTACTAGAGCTTGAACCTCGAATCCAAGACATGGCCATGGCCCTAAATGCCGCACCACGGAAAGTAAGCTTTTCTCCTCCTATACCAATTACTTTTGGTACTAATAAAATGGTTCCTTCCATTGTAGAAGCTCCCGTTTTAGAACTCAAGCTACTACCGGACCATCTTAAGTATGCGTACTTGGGCGAGAATGAAACTTTACCGGTCATTATTTCGTCCGCGCTAGAAGAGGAACAGGAGGAGAAGCTCGTGAGTGTGCTCAAACGGTACAAGCCCGCAATAGGCTGGACACTCGCGGACATCAAGGGAATAAATCCAGCAACCTGTGTGCATAGGATTTTCCTTGAAGAAGGCACCAAGCCTACGCGGGAAGCACAACGTCGGCTCCACCCTCCGATGATGGAGGTGGTAAAAAAGGAGGTAATTAAACTCATGGACTGTGGAGTTATTTACCCTATTTCTGATAGCCGTTGGGTTTCCCCAGTGCAGGTTGTACCTAAGAAATCGGGAATCACCGTCGTCGAGAATCTGGAAAATGAACTTGTGCCACAACGGACGATCACTGGACACCGAATGTGCATTGATTACCGGAAGCTCAACGCCGCAACCCGCAAGGATCATTTTCCCTTACCATTCATCGACCAAATGCTGGAAAGATTAGCCGGCCATGCATTTTATTGTTTTCTCGACGGATATTCCGGCTACAACCAAATTAGCATTGCGGAGGAGGATCAAGAAAAGACAACGTTCACATGCCCGTTCGGAACGTTTGCATATCGCCGCATGCCATTTGGACTGTGTAACGCACCAGGTACATTTCAACGTTGCATGCTCTCAATTTTCTCCGAGTACATTGAAAAAATTATTGAAGTATTCATGGACGACTTTAGTGTATTTGGGAGTGATTTTGATGCATGCTTAAACAATTTAGAAACTATTTTACAAAGATGCGTTGAAACAAACTTGGTGCTTAATTGGGAGAAGTGCCATTTCATGGTTACGCAAGGCATAGTGTTAGGTCATATTATCTCTGAAAAAGGGTTAGAAGTAGATAAAGCTAAAGTAGATCTTGTGCGTCACTTACCCTCTCCAACTTCGGTTAGAGAGATTCGTTCATTTCTTGGACACGCAGGATTTTATCGTAGGTTTATCAAGGACTTTTCCCACATTTCGCGCCCCTTGTGTAAACTGCTGCAAAAGGAGACCCCGTTCGTCTTTGATGAAGAATGCAACGCTGCCTTCAACAAGTTGAAGGAGCTTCTCACGAGCGCTCCTATTTTGTGCAGCCCTGATTGGTCTCTGCCATTTGAACTCATGTGCGACGCCTCGGATTATGCCGTAGGAGCCGTCTTGGGTCAGCGGAAGGACAAGAAGCCTTGCGTAATCTATTACGCCTCTCGGACGCTTGATGAAGCGCAAAGAAATTATAGTACCACCGAGAAGGAGTTTCTTGCCGTGGTTTTTGCTTTAGATAAATTTCGATCTTATTTACTTCAAACTAAAGTAACTGTGTTTACCGATCATGCAGCTTTGAAGTATCTAATGCTCAAGAAGGACGCAAAACCACGACTTATCAGATGGATACTTCTACTCCAAGAATTCAACATCGAAATCAAGGATAAGAAGGGAGTAGAAAACGTCGTCGCTGACCACCTATCACGTTTGATAGGTGACCATGAGCCTGTCGAGATTGAAGAAACTTTTCCGGATGAAAAACTCTTCGGAATTGAGGTAACTACTTCGGAAACTCCTTGGTATGCCGATATTGTAAATTACTTAGTTACCGGTGAGTTTCCGTCTACCATGCATAAATTTCAACGTGACAAGCTTAAGCATAATGCTAGAACCTTTATCTGGGATGAGCCTTATTTATGGAAACAATGCTCCGATTTAGTAATTAGGAGATGTATCCCGGATAGTGAGTTTAAGCCCATTCTAGACTTTTGTCACAATGAAGCATGTGGGGGACACTTTGGTTCTAGGAGGACAGCCCTTAAGATTTTAGATTGCGGTTTCTTTTGGCCTAGTTTATTTCGCGATGCTCATGCATATTGCGCTACATGTGATAAGTGCCAAAGATTCGGTAATTTAGGGCCTAAAGATCAAATGCCACAACACTACATATTTAATGTTGAAATTTTTGATGTGTGGGGTATTGACTTTATGGGACCATTTCCTCCCTCCAATGGTTTTACTTATATCTTACTCGCAGTAGATTATGTTTCTAAATGGGTGGAGGCAAAGGCCACCCGGACTAATGATTCGCGAGTTGTTGCAGATTTCCTACGAACTAACATTTTCAGTAGATTTGGAATGCCACGCGTTCTAATCAGCGATGGTGGAAGTCACTTTTGCAACCGCACGGTGGAAGCACTAATGAGGAAGTATGGCGTCAAACACAAGGTTTCCACACCATACCACCCTCAAACCAATGGAATGGCTGAAGTTTCCAACCGTGAGATAAAGAAGATTCTGGAGCGAACCGTCCGCCCCAACCGGAAAGATTGGAGTCAATGCTTAGACGATGCATTGTGGGCTTACAGAACTGCCTACAAGACCCCCATTGGTATGTCACCTTTCCGATTAATTTATGGGAAGACGTGCCATCTTCCGGTTGAATTAGAGCACAAGGCATGGTGGGCTGTGAAGAAATTCAACATCGATCGAGATGCCGCAGGCTTGCATCGGAAGCTACAACTATGTGAACTAGAAGAAATCAGAAATGATGCTTTCGACAATGCGTGGATTTACAAAGAGAAGACGAAAAAGATCCACGATCAGATGATTCGCGGGAAGAGTTTTGAACCTGGGCAGAAAGTATTGCTTTTCAATTCAAGACTTAAGCTCTTTCCGGGAAAGCTTCGCTCTCGATGGATGGGCCCATTCGTAGTTTCTCAAGTTCTACCTCATGGAGCAGTTCTCATTCGATCTATCGACAAAGGTAGTGAGTTCAAAGTAAATGGCCATCGCTTGAAGCCCTATTTTGAGGCATTTGCGGAGCACACCGTGGAGGAGATGCAACTCCAAGAACCGGCCATTTCAAAACCAAACTGATGCATCACGTCAAAAGCTAACGACGTAAAACAAGCGCTTGTTGGGAGGCAACCCAATAGGGAGACCACAGATTTGTTTTCTTCTCCCCTTTTACTTAATTTAATGGCTTTTTACGTGTTAGATTAAAATTTTCGTAGATCCTATACTCCATGTTTAATTCTATGTTTTCTTTAAGTACATTGAGGGCAATGTAGAGTTTAAGTGTGGGGGAAGGGTTTACAATTTAATTGTGTCTAAATTAGTGTTTTTCAGAGTCTTTAGGACGCCCTTAACTAGTCGATGATGAAAAATGGACCGATACGAACACATATGGCGTATGAATCACATGCATCGAATTCTTGTGCTAATTGAGATATTCTATATGTTTTTAACATGTAGTAGATATGAATTGCAAAAACAAGGTACAGAAATCGCATGCTTGAATAAGTTTTTAATCATATGAACCCTATGTGAGCTTTTGAGCTATCTGTTCTTTATTCGAGTGAATATGCATCCATTTCGTAGCTACTAGCTTATATATGCCTCATTTGATTGCTTGCCATAGATTTTAATGAACTAGAGAATACTAGAACTTACTCATGTCAATTTGCAAAGCTTTTAAGTTGATACATACTTTGATTTTGGAAATGATTAAAGGCATTTAGGATTTTCCACCACATTGCCATATATCCATGTATCCCATTTGTACGCACAAGTTGCGACACCCCTAGATAAACTAATTGAGCCCACGTTAAGCTTTTCTTTTATCACCATATATACCTAAACACTTACCCTAGTATAGAATATCCTTACCTTTGTTCCGGAAACTTGGTGAGAATTTTTCGAAACTAGCACATAAGATGGTGGTTCGGTAGGAAAGATTGGAAGAGTTAATGTGAGTAAGGGGAAAGACTTGTCCAAAAAGCTAAAAAAAAAGTATGTGATTGCCAAAAAGAAAAGAAAAAAAATATATATTCGAGAGAATGAAAAGAAAAAAAATTATATATCTCTCATGGCAATATGTTGTGTTCTAAGAATAAACCATTTGGATTAACGTCCCCCTTATTTGCGGATTTGGATATTACGATAAATTGAAGGCCCAAAAATAGAACAAAATATGGCCTTTGTCCTGTCTGAAAAGCTCAAAGGGTAGCTTAGATTGAAATATACATGGTAACATTCAAATAGAGATGGAGGACTGATTATGGTGCTAGACTAAGTCGTTGGAACATTTTTATCACCACATATCTAAATTTCGAATGCCTTAGCCTTAACCCCATTACAACCTCACTAAAAGTCCTTTATGATCCTTAAAATGAGTAGCTTTCAATTAGTAGAGTAAGTTGCATGAGTAAGCTTATGGTTTTGGTTCATTTGTGCAAGTAATCAAACTTTATTCATGTGGTTTTCATTTCAATTCATATACACTTTAAGTGAACCATTTTCATGAGTGAAAAATATGATGAGTGCATCCTTGTGAGTTGATTAAACCTTTATTCAAGGCATGCACAGCTATAAGATAACCATTGTTTTCTCTATGTCTTACTTGTTCATTACGTAATTATATCGCAATTATCTCTTGAATTCGTTGAGCATACACGTTGAAATTCATGTGAGCCATCGCCATATACTTATGCAAATTCTGAGACAAATTTTAGCTAAGGGCTTAGTTGTTCTTTCTTTTGTTTTAAATTCTTAGAGAGTCTTAGTTTAACTTAGTGTTTGCTAAGGGACTAGCAAAGTCTAAGTGTGGGGGAATTTGATATACGCATTTTATGCTCGTTTCTTAACGCATTTCCCTTTACGTTTAGCTATGTTATTATCTTAGTTTTATGTTTTCCTCATTTAAATTATTATTTTGAAGTTCATTACGGTGGAGATTAATATCGACGCAATTCGGAGGAATTTCGGCGATTTTGCGATTTTTGCGATTTTGGACCTCCGAAAATGGGCCGGGCCACAAAGCAAATTGTGGGCCGAATTCTCAACTCTTGTTTCGGCCCATTATCAAGCCCAAACCTAATCAATTCGGCAAGGATGGCTTTTGGTGAAGAGGAAAAGTCTTGTTTTGAAAGGGCAAGTCAACATTATCAAGCTAATGATCACAAATGGTGACTACACATGGTGATTCATGCTTAGGGTTCCCAAATGGTGACTACACTAGGTGACTCTTGCTTTGCATTAAATGAAAAGATGACTTGCCATGGTGACAAGCTAGGTGATTCATGCTTAGGGTTTGGCAATGGTGACTAAGTGTGTGACTTGCCTTAATGATCATTGCATGCATTAAATGGAGGAGGCAAGGTGGAAGAGAGAAGGCATGAATCCCTTGCCTATATAAGGGAGGAGGCAGCCATAAAACAGATCCATCACTCATTTTACTAAGCAAAGCTCTACACAAATACTCCTCCACCATTAAACACTTAAGAGTTCTCTTACAAGCCGAAGCAACATCCTCCTCCATTCCAAAGCCGAAGCAAGCAAGGTGCCTCCATCCTTCCAAGCCGAAGCAAAGCCTCCTCCATCCAACACAATACGCTAAGTCCCTTGTGAAGGAAGTCCATCTCCACCGTAGTTCATCAAACACTCAAGATAAAAAGTGTAACCATGATCTTCACTTTCATTTCTTTAGCTTTGTATGTGAATCTTTTGATGTATTGGAATAACAAGTTTAGAAAGTTTAGATTTGTGTATCAAATGAATAACAAGTTTAGATTTGTGTTTCATGTGCCTAAACCGATTTGTAATATGCATGTGTTTATGATTTATAGCTTTTTATGCATGTTTGATACAATCTTAAAGCTTCGAATGCATGTATTAGAAAATACGCTAAGTCCCTCTCTTTTGCATGTTTCGATGATCGTATGTTGTTTAGGATGTTTATACGCTAAGTTGCATTCCTACACAATTATCAAGCATGTGTACTTAGTTATAAGTTATGAATTTCGCAACTTACACAAAGGTTTGATGCATGAAAAGGGTAGGTTAATAAGATGAGTTGATCACATGTAATTAATAGTGTAACTTCTTATTTTTAGCAAGCATAATTAGACTTTAAGTTTCTTGATTGTTGAAACTTGTCTATGAGTAAAACATGTTAGATGCCTAAGAGTTTTAGTTGTGTTTGCATGTTATGTACTTTAAATTCGTAGATTAAATAACCAACTTCCAATCCCCCCAAATATTTACATTTCCGCATAATAACGAAACCATGCATGCGCCCTTAATTCCCCGGATAAAGAACGATCCCTACTCGCCAATATTACAAATGACAAACGAAGGGTTTAAATTGCAATACGCGTAATTGGTGTTTTTAAGGTCTACTTTGTGTTATCGTAAATGCATGTTTTGCGCGTATCAGTAACTTCTTATTTTTAGCAAGCATAATTAGACTTTAAGTTTCTTGATTGTTGAAACTTGTCTATGAGTAAAACATGTTAGATACCTAAGAGTTTTAGTTGTGTTTGCATGTTATGTACTTTAATTTCGTAGATTAAATAACCAATTTCCAATCCCCCCAAACTTTTATATTTCCGCTTAATAACGAAACCATGCATGCGCCCTTAATTCCCCGGATAAAGAACGATCCCTACTCGCCAATATTACAAATGACAAACGAAGGGTTTAAATTGCAATGCGCGTAATCGGTGTTTTTAAGGTCTACTTTGTGTTATCGTAAAAGCATGTTTTGCGTGTATCAAGTCACCATTTGGGAACCCTAAGCATGAATCACCATGTGTAGTCACCATTTGTGATTATTAGCTTGATAATGTTGACTTGCCCTTTCAAAACAAGACTTTTCCTCTTCACCAAAAGCCATCCTTGCCGAATTGATTGGGTTTGGGCTTGATAATGGGCCGAAACAAGAGTTGAGAATTCGGCCCATAATTTGCTTTGTGGCCCGGCCCATTTTCGGAGGTCCAAAATCGTAAAAATCGCAAAATCGCCGAAATTCCTCCGAATTGCGTCGATATTAATCTCCACCGTAATGAACTTCAAAATAACAATTTAAATAAGGAAAGCATAAAACTAAGATAATAACATAGCTAAACGTAAAGGGAAATGCGTTAAGAAACGAGCATAAAATGCATATATCATCTGTTGAGCAGGTGCGCTGACGAAGAGATTGTCCTGCATTGGCCATGTTGACTTCTTGTGCTTCTGCTTCTGAGTTGTGGTCGGTTGATGAGGCTAAAGTATGTTCGAATGATGAATGTGAAGACTCGGAAACTTCTTCGAGGATGGGATGATCCAGGATGTCAGCTCTAAGTCTCGCTAGTCTTTCTGTGAGTTCCTCAAACGTGGTTCTAGATGGTCCTGGATTCTGATCGGACATTCATTAGCCTGACATCCACCAAAGACCAAGTGTTAGTATCAACAAATAATTTTTAGATGTATATAGGAATACTAACCAAAATTGTAATGTATATTTAGAAAACAAGGTGATAACAAATAAAATAGTAAAACTATCAAAGCATACTATAAATACACACAAATACTTAAAAACTACTAATACACACAAAATTTATACAAAATTTATAATAGTTAAGACACTATATGTATTTTACTAAGTAATGCAATTGATTTAATCAATTTTAGGGGCTATGCACATGAATAAACTAAGACACATGTTTTCTGCAAATTAACACTATATAATGCTAAACCTAAAAATTTAGTTAGAACATATATAAACAAGGTTGAAATACAAGCAAACCATAATTCACATTGAATTTATGCACCACACATTTTCTTGCAATAAAATGCATTAAACAATAATCCTACGTGAAAGATGGAGTGAATGCATAAGAGAAAACGTTAGAACCTGCAGAAAACAAACGAGTTACGTGTTTAAAATATGAATGAAAAGAATGACCTCTTCTTCGATCTTATGCCCCTAACTTCACTTAGGTTAGGGTACTCGGTAGTGAAATCCGAGTATCATAAAACCTTAGAGAGGTTATGCAAGCTAAGTAACGGTTGTTAGTCCTTTACAGTTTTTAATGCACAAATAAACACAAAAATTTGACTAAGTTTTATTTATTTCCTTTGGTCCCGATGGTACGTGGTGCAGAGGCTCTCAACTGTGCAATGGGTCTCGTTCATCCGAAGATGAAGTCTGATTCCAGGAGGTCTAAGCATGCATAATCCGATATACCATCTATTTAAAGGATTATGTCGTATTTATCAAGTTCGTATTTATCCGTATTCGTATGCACTTATGATTTACAGAGAGTACGCGAAATGATCATTCGGTAAATTTCTTGGACGAATTTATACCGACTACAATTCAGCTTAGTTACGTTTAGAAATGGTTAGTAGGAATAGAGATAACGCGAGAGGTAAGGACTAATATTTAGAACAACCCGAGGCTTACTCGTAAGAGTATATACTCCAATGTTGTTCCTAGAGACACCCCGAGGCTAACCAGTTACGGTATATACTCCAATGGTGTTCTATTGCTTAGATCCGAAACCCGGCACCAATCATAAACCCATTCACCATATCCAACAATCAGCCAAATTTGTGAGATAGTATATAATCTCAAGTTCTTAGTAAACTCCGCCCACAACCTCATGCCCATAACTTCACTTAGGTTATGGCGTGTGGTGATGAAATCCACACATCACGAGGGGTTAAGGAGATAAACCAGAAAAAGAGGCACCACCTATTCCAAAGAACGAAACCTTATAACCAATACTCGTGCTCAATGTAAATCAATTTAAGTACGTCTACGTTTTGATTGCGCCTACGATTTAAAAGGAATACACGACTTAGTTATTGAATAAATCTCTTGTCCGTGCGGCCCGCGCGAAAATGTATACCAACTATCGTTAATCCTCGTAATTGTTGGAAATGACCTGTTGGGATAGATGTAACGCGAGAGGTGAGAACTAATTTCTGGGAACAACCTGAGGCTAACTCGTAAGAGTATATACTCCAATGTTGTTCTTAGAAACACCCCGAGGCTTACTCGTAAGAGTATGTACTCCATTGGTGTTCTGTTTTCTTAGTTCAAAACCCGTCACCATTCATAACCCTTCTAGACATCATAACCAACTCTTACTCGAATTCACAAGATAGTATACAATCTCAAGTGTTTGTAAACTCCGCCCACAACCTCATGCCCATAACTTCACTTAGGTTATGGCGTGTGGTGATGAAATCCACACATCACGAAGGGTTAAGGAGATAGACAAATAAAAGAGGCACCACCTATTCCATAGAGATTTATTTAATAACTAAGTACTAGTACTCAAATTAAATCAAAGACTATCCTTTAACATGAAAATAAATTATGCAAGTGTAAAAAAAAACTAAGTATCAATAAATTCGTCTAAGTAAATGTATGCATTGTAAACATGTATGTAAATTTCTTTAAGTATAAACAAGAATGAACAAGTATGTACTTCGAAAATTTAGACATGCTTTTAATCACAAATGTACAACGAAATCATACAAAAACATTCTAACTCCCCGGCAACGGCGCCAAAAATT
This sequence comes from Geum urbanum, assembly GCA_946800695.1. NCBI lineage: Eukaryota > Viridiplantae > Streptophyta > Magnoliopsida > Rosales > Rosaceae > Geum > Geum urbanum. The sequence goes on along the minus strand of OX327017.1, from coordinate 11,727,446 downwards.
GATAAGCGCAAAACATGCATTTAACGTTAACACAAAGTAGACCCTAAAAACACAGATTACGCGCATTGCAATTTAAACCCTTCTTTTGTCATTTGTAATATTGGCGAGTAGGGATCGTTCTTTATCCGGGGAATTAAGGGCGCATGCATGGTTTCGTTATTAAGCGGAATTATAAAAGTTTGGGGGGATTGGAAGTTGGTTGTTTAATCTACGAAATTAAAGTACATAACATGCAAACACAACTAAACTCATAGGCATCTAACATGTTTTACTCATAGACAAGTTTCAACAATCAAGAAACTTAAAGTCTAATTATGCTTGCTAAAAATAAGAAGTTACACTACTAATTACATGTGATCAACTCATATTATTAACCTACCCTTTTCATGCATCAAACCTTTTTGTAACTTGCGAAATTCATAACTTCTAACTAAATACACATGCGTGATAATTGTGTAGGAATGCAACTTAGCGTATAAACATCCTAAACAACTTACGATCATCGAAACATGCAAAAGAGAGGGACTTAGCGTATTTTCTAATACATGCATTCGAAGCTTTAAGATTGTATCAAACATGCATAAAAAGCTATAAATCACAAACACATGCATATTACAAATCGGTTTAGGCACATGAAACACAAATCTAAACTTGTTATTCATTTGATACACAAATCTAAACTTTCTAAACTTGTTATTCCAATACATCAAAAGATTCAAATACAAAGCTAAAGAAATGAGAGTGAAGATCATGGTTACACTTTTTGTCTTGAGTGCTTGATGAACTACGGTGGAGATGGACTTCCTTCACAAGGGACTTAGCGTATTGTGTTGGATGGAGGAGGCTTGATAGCTTCGGCTTGGAAGGAGTAACCTTGCTTGCTTCGGCTTGGAATGGTAAAGGATGTGCTTCGGCTTTGTAATGAACTTTGGAGTGTTTATGGTGGAAGAGTATTTGTGTAGAGCTTTGGCTTGTAAAATGAGAGATGATGAATGAATGAGGCCGGCCTCCTTGTATTTATAGGGCAAGGATGTTGCTCTTCTCTCTTCCACCTTGCCTTGCTTCATTAAATGCAAGCAATGATCATTAAGGCAAGTCACCATGCAAGTCACCATGTGTGATGATCATTTGTGAACCCTAAGCAAGAGTCACCATGGCAAGTCACCCCCTTAGTCATCTTTTCATTAAATGCAAGCAAGAGTCACCAAAGTGAGTCATGGCTTGATATTGTTGACTTTTCAACTTAACCAAAAGGCTTCCATGCCAAAATTAATGGGCTTGGGCTGGTTTTTGGGCCAAAACAAACTTTGAGAAATGGGCCCATAATTTGCTTTTTGGGCCGGCCCATTTTCGGAGGTCCAAAATCGCAAAAATCGCAAAATCGCCGAAATTCCTCCGAATTGCGTCGTTATTAATCTCCACCGTAATAAACTTCAAAATAACAATTTAAATAAGGAAAACATAAAACTAAGATAATAACATAGCTAAACGTAAAGGGAAATGCGTTAAGAAACGAGCATAAAATGCGTATATCACTACCCCCAAAACTGAAGGACCCAGGGAGTTTTGCAGTTCCCTGCGTAATCGGTGACAACCACTTCGAAGACGTGATGCTTGATCTCGGAGCCTCCATCAACGTCATGCCTTACTATCTTTACGAATCGATGGAGCTTGGAGATCTCAAGCAAGATGGTGTTGTCATCCAATTAGCCGATCGCACACACAAGTATCCGAGGGGATACGTAGAAGACGTGCTCGTGCAAGTCAACAACTTAATATTCCCAGCCGATTTCTATATAGTTGACATGGAAGAGAGTCCACTGAACACCACGCCGCTACTGCTTGGGCGACCTTTCATGCGGACTGCGAGAACGAAGATCGATGTATTTCAAGGCACTTTCTCCATGGAGATTGATGGAGAAAGAATCGAGTTCAACATCCTGGACGGGATGAAGTTTCCAATGTCAAGCGTGGCTGCCATTTCGACATACGATCCCGTGGATACCTTAGCACAAGGCCACCTCGACACCATCAATGTAGATGAACTCGACATGGCCATCCAACTCGGGGAAGACGCCCTTCTCGAGGCCTTGCTAGAACTGACGCCTCGAATTCAAGATATGGCCATGGCCCTAAATACCGCACCACGAAAAGTAAGCTTTTCTCCTCCTTTACCAATTACTTTTGGTACTAATAAAATTATTCCTTCCATCGTAGAAGCTCCAGTTTTAGAACTCAAGCTACTACCGGACCATCTGAAGTATGCGTACTTGGGCGAGAATGAAACATTGCCGGTCATTATTTCGTCTGCGCTAGAAGAGGAGCAGGAGGAGAAGCTCGTGAGTGTGCTCAAGAGGTACAAAACCGCAATAGGCTGGACGCTTGCGGACATCAAGGGAATAAATCCAGCAACCTGTGTGCATAGGATTTTCCTTGAAGAAGGCACCAAGCCTACGCGGGAAGCACAACGTCGGCTCCACCCTCCGATGATGGAGGTGGTAAAAAAGGAGGTAATTAAACTCATGAACTGTGGAGTTATTTACCCTATTTCTGATAGCCGTTGGGTTTCCCCTGTGCAGGTAGTACCCAAGAAATCGGGAATCACCGTCGTCGAGAATCTGGAAAATGAACTTGTGCCACAAAGGACGATCACTGGACACCGAGTGTGCATTGATTACCGGAGGCTCAACGCCGCAACCCGCAAGGATCATTTTCCATTACCATTCATCGACCAAATGCTGGAAAGATTAGCCGGCCATGCATTTTATTGTTTTCTCGACGGATACTCCGGCTACAACCAAATTAGCATTGCGGAGGAAGATCAAGAAAAGACAACGTTCACATGCCCTTTCGGAACGTTTGCATACCGCCGAATGCCATTTGGACTGTGTAATGCACCAGGTACATTTCAACGTTGCATGCTCTCAATTTTCTCCGAGTACATTGAAAAAATTATTGAAGTATTCATGGACGACTTTAGTGTATTTGGGAGTGATTTCGATGCATGCTTAAACAATTTAGAAACTATTTTACAAAGATGCGTTGAAACGAACTTGGTGCTTAATTGGGAGAAGTGCCATTTCATGGTTACGCAAGGGATCGTGTTAGGTCATATTATTTCTGAAAAAGGGTTAGAAGTTGATAAATCTAAAGTAGATCTTGGGCGTCACTTACCCTCTCCAACTTCGGTTAGAGAGATTCGATCTTTTCTTGGACACGCAGGATTTTATCGTAGGTTTATCAAAGACTTTTCCCACATCTCGCGCCCGTTGTGTAAATTACTGCAAAAGGAGACCCCGTTCGTATTTGATGAAGAATGCAACGCTGCCTTCAACAAGTTGAAGGAACTTCTCACGAGCGCTCCTATTTTATGCAGCCCTGATTGGTCTCTGCCATTTGAACTCATGTGCGACGCCTCGGATTATGCCGTAGGAGCCGTTTTGGGTCAGCGGAAGGACAAGAAGCCTTGCGTAATCTATTACGCCTCTCGGACGCTTGATGAAGCGCAAAGAAATTATACCACCACCGAGAAGGAGTTTCTTGCAGTGGTTTTCGCTTTAGATAAATTTCGGTCTTATTTACTTCAAACTAAAGTAACTGTGTATACTGATCATGCAGCTTTGAAGTACCTAATGCTGAAAAAGGACGCAAAACCACGGCTTATCAGATGGATACTTCTACTCCAAGAATTCAACGTCGAAATCAAGGATAAGAAGGGAGTAGAAAATGTTGTCGCTGACCACCTATCACGCTTGATCGGTGAGAATGAGGCTGTTGAAATTGAGGAAACTTTTCCGGATGAAAAACTCTTCGGAATTCAATCAAATACTTCTGAAACTCCATGGTATGCAGATATCGTAAATTACTTAGTTACCGGTGAGTTTCCGTCTACCATGCATAAATTTCAACGTGACAAACTTAAGCATAATGCTAGAACCTTTATCTGGGATGAGCCTTATTTATGGAAACAATGCTTCGATTTAGTAATTAGGAGATGTATCCCGGATAGCGAATTTAAGCCTATTCTAGACTTTTGTCACAACGAAGCATGCGGTGGACACCTTGGTTCTAGGAGGACAGCCCTTAAGATTTTAGATTGCGGTTTCTTTTGGCCTAGTTTATTTCGCGATGCTCATGCATATTGTGCTGCATGTGATAAGTGCCAGAGATTCGGTAATTTAGGGCCTAGAGATGAAATGCCACAACACTACATATTTAATGTCGAAATTTTTGATGTGTGGGGTATTGATTTTATGGGACCATTTCCTCCCTCCAATTGTTTTACTTATATCTTACTCGCAGTAGATTATGTTTCTAAATGGGTGGAGGCAAAGGCCACCCGTACTAATGATTCGCGAGTTGTTGCAGATTTCCTACGAACTAACATTTTCAGTAGATTTGGAATGCCACGCGTTCTAATTAGCGATGGAGGAAGTCACTTTTGCAACCGCACGGTGGAAGCATTGATGAGGAAGTATGGCGTAAAACACAAGGTTTCCACACCATACCACCCTCAAACAAATGGAATGGCTGAAGTTTCCAACCGTGAGATCAAGAAGATTTTTGAGTGAACCGTCCGCCCAAACCGGAAAGATTGGAGTCAATGCTTAGACGATGCATTGTGGGCTTACAGGACTGCCTACAAGACCCCCATTGGTATGTCACCTTTCCGATTAATTTATGGGAAGACGTGCCATCTTCCGGTTGAATTGGAGCACAAGGCATGGTGGGCCGTGAAGAAATTCAACATCAATCGAGATGCAGCAGGTTTGCATCGGAAGCTACAACTTTGTGAACTTGAAGAGATCAGAAATGATGCTTTCGACAATGCGTGGATTTACAAAGAGAAGACGAAAAATATCCATGATCAGATGATTCGCGGGAAGAGTTTTGAAGTTGGGCAGAAAGTATTGCTTTTCAATTCTAGACTTAAGCTCTTTCCGGGAAAGCTTCGCTCTCGATGGATGGGGCCATTCATAGTTTCTCAAGTTCTGCCTCATGGAGCAGTTCTCATTCGATCTATCGACAAAGGCAGTGAGTTCAAAGTAAATGGCCATCGCTTGAAGCCCTATTTTGAGGCATTTGCGGAGCATACCGTGGAGGAGATGCAACTCCATGAACCGGCCATTTCAAAAACAAAATGATGCATCACGTCCAAAGCTAACGACGTAAAACAAGCGCTCATTGGGAGGCAACCCAATAGGGAGACAACAGATTTGTTTTCTTCTCCCCTTTTAATTAATTTAATGGCTTTTTTGCGTATTAAAATTAAAATTTTCGTAGATCCTATACTCCATTTTTAATTCTATACTTCTACTTTAGTACATTGAGGGCAATGTAGAGTTTAAGTGTGGGGGAAGGGTTTACAATTTAATTGTGTCTAAATTAGTGTTTTTCAGAGTCTTTTGGACGCCCTTAACTAGTCGATGATGAAATTTGACCAATACGAACACATATGGCGTATGAATCACATGCATCGAATTCTTGTGCTAATTGAGATATTCTATATGTTTTTAACATGTAGTAGATATGAATTGCAAAACATGGTACAGAAAATCGCATGCTTGAATAAGTTTTTAATCATATGAACCCTATGTGAGCTTTTGAGCTATCTGTTCTTTATTCGAGTGAATATGCATCCATTTCGTAGCTACTAGCTTATATATGCCTCATTTGATTGCTTGCCATAGATTTTAATGAACTAGAGAATGCTAGAACTTACTCATGTCAATTTGCAAAGCTTTTAAATTGATACATACTTTGATTTTGGAAATGATTAAAGGCATTTAGGATTTTCCACCACTTCGCCAAATATCCATGTATCCCAATTGTGCGCATGAGTTGCGACACCCCTAGATAAACCAATTGAGCCCACGTTAAGCTTTTCTTTCATCACCATATATACCTAAACAGAGATCGTGGATCATCCCATCATCGAGGAAGGTTCCGAGTCTTCACATTCATCAACCGACCATACTTTAGCCTCATCAACCGACCACAATTCAGAAGCAGAAGCACAAGAAATCAACATGGCCAATGCAGGACAGTCTCTTCGTCAGCGCACCTGCTCAACCGAATGGAGCAGCGGACCTTCAAGCATTGCTTTTCCACCACCGGGGGAAAACATGAAAGAAGTCGAGCTGAAGAGTGGTTTCCTCCACCGACTACCCATTTTTCACGGACTTTCCAATGAAGATCCAAACAAGCATCTCAAACAATTCCAATTTGTTTGTAACAGCATGAAGCCAGCCGATGCTGATACGGAGCTCTTCAAGCTGAAGGCATTCCCATTCACCCTAGTCGACAGGGCCGAGTCTTGGCTTATGGAACTACCGCCGAACCATATTACCTCATGGAAGCAACTTGCGGATATGTTCCTAGCAAAGTACTTCCTGGCCTCAAAGATCACCGTCTTGAGAAAGACAACGTTCACATGCCCTTTCGGAACGTTTGCATACCGCCGAATGCCATTTGGACTGTGTAATGCACCAGGTACATTTCAACGTTGCATGCTCTCAATTTTCTCCGAGTACATTTCAACGTTGCATGCTCTCAACGTTCCTAGCGAAGTACTTCCCGGCCTCAAAGATCACCATCTTGAGAAAGCAAATCACTGGCATCACACAGAAATTGGACGAGACCTTCGGCCAATATTACGACCGATTCAAGGTTTTGTGTGCCACTTGCCCATCGCATGGATTTTCCGAGACCAATCTCATGAATTACTTTTACGATGGTCTCAAGCCGATTGATAGGGAATTGCTAGATGCAGCAGCTACCGGTGCATTCATGGACTTAACCGAAATCGAAGCCAGAACTCTTCTTGAGAATCGGGCTAATAATGATGCACAATATGGAATGTCCAACAGACGAGCAGTCGGTGAAGCGAGTTCTAAATCCGACGTGGACGAAAAATACGACAAACTAACTCATATGCTAGAGAAGGTTTTAGATCTCGAGACGACAAGAGCCAGGGCAACTCAACGGCCTGTTTGTGGCATATGTCAATCACAAGGTCACCACAACGACCAATGCCCACAGGTGCCAGAGCAAGCTAGCGAGCCGGAGCACGCTAACGCCATCGGCGGATATCAGGGAGGACAACGGTATAACAATTATAACAATTATGTCAACCGTGATCATCCAGGTTTTAGATGGAGTAGCAACGAGCGAACTTTGAACCCTCCAGCACCTCAACAAAGCTACCAACGCCCTCCATTTCAACCAAGGCCACCGATGCAGCATGGTCTAGTTGAAGTTGCCCTGGCTCTTGTCGTCTCGAGATCTAAAACCTTCTCTAGCATATGAGTTAGTTTGTCGTATTTTTCGTCCGCGTCGGATTTAGAACTCGCTTCACCGACTGCTCGTCTGTTTGACATTCCATATTGTGCATCATTATTAGCCCGATTTTCAAGGAGAGTTCTGGCTTCGATTTCGGTTAAGTCCATGAATGCACCTGTAGCTGCTGCATCTAGCAATTCCCTATCGATCGGCTTGAGACCATCGTAAAAGTAATTCATGAGATTGGTCTCGGAAAATCCATGCGATGGGCAAGTGGCACACAAAACCTTGAATCGGTCGTAATATTGGCCGAAGGTCTCGTCCAATTTCGGGGTGATGCCAGTGATTTGTTTTCTCAAGACGGTGATTTTTGAGGCCGGGAAGTACTTCGCTAGGAACATGTCCGCAAGTTGCTTCCATGAAGTGATATGGTTCGGCGGTAGTTCCATAAGCCAAGACTCGGCCCTGTCGACTAGGGTGAATGGAAATGCCTTCAGCTTGAAGAGCTCCGTATCAGCATCGGCTGGCTTCATGCTGTTACAAACAAATTGGAATTGTTTGAGATGCTTGTTTGGATCTTCATTGGAAAGTCCGTGAAAAATGGGTAGTCGGTGGAGGAAACCACTCTTCAGCTCGACTTCTTTCATGTTTTCCCCCGGTGGTGGAAAAGCAATGCTTGAAGGTCCGCTGCTCCATTCGGTTGAGCAGGTGCGCTGGCGAAGAGACTGTCCTGCATTGGCCATGTTGATTTCTTGTGCTTCTGCTTCTGAATTGTGGTCGGTTGATGAGGCTAAAGTATGGTCGGTTGATGAATGTGAAGACTCGGAACCTTCCTCGATGATGGGATGATCCAGGATGTCAGTTTGAGCTTTAAGTCTCGCTATTCTCTCTGCGATCTCCTCAAACTTTGTTCTAGATGGTCCAGGATTCCGATCGGACATTCATTAGCCTGAGCATCCACCAAAGACCAAGTGTTAGTATCAACAAAGAATTTGGGATGAATATAGGAATACTAACCAAAATTGTAAGGCATATTTAGAAAACAAAGCGATAACAAATAAAATAGTAAAACTATCAAAGCAAACATAAATACTCACAAATACTAAAAAACTACTAATAACACTCAAAATTTATAATACTTAAGACACTAAATGTAATTTACTAAGTAATGCAAATGATTTAATCAATTTAAGGGCTATGCAAAAGAATGTAATAGACTAAGACACATGTTTTCTACAAATTGACACTATATAATGCTAAACCTAAGAATTTAGTTAGAATATATATAAACAAGGTTCCAATGCAAGCAAACAATAATTCACATTGAATTTATGCACAACACACTTATTTTTTTCTTTCAATAAAATGCATTTAAACAACAATCCTACGTGAAAGATGGAGTGAATGCATAAGAGAAAACGTTAGAACCTGCAGAAAACACACGAGTTACGTGCTTAAATATGAATGCAAAAGAATGACCTCTTCTTCGGTCTTATGTCCCTAACTTCACTTAGGTTAGGGTACTCGGTAGTGAAATCCGAGTATCATAAAGCCTAAAAAGAGGTTATGCAAGCTAAGTAACGGTTGTTAGTCCTTTACAGTTTTTAATGCACATATAAACACAAAAATTTGACTAAGTTTTATTTATTTCCTTTGGCCCCGATGGTACGTGGTGCAGAGGCTCTCGACTGTGCAATGGGTCTCGTTCATCCGAAGATGAAGTCTGATTCCAGGAGGTCTAAGCATGCATAATCCGATATACCATCTATTTAAAGGATAATGTCGTATTTATTTAGTTCGTATTTAACCGTATTCATATGCACTTATGATTTACAGAGAGTACGCGAAATGATCATTCGGTAAATTTCTTGGACGTGCGGCCCGCGCGAAAATATATACCGATTACAATTCAGCTTAGTTACGTTTAGAAATGGTTAGTAGGAATAGAGATAACGCGAGAGGTAAGGACTAATATTTAGAACAACCCGAGGCTTACTCGTAAGAGTATATACTCCAATGTTGTTCCTAGAGACACCCCGAGGCTAACCAGTTACGGTATATACTCCAATGGTGTTCTATTGCTTAGATCCGAAACCCGGCACCAATCATAAACCCATTCACCATATCCAACAATCAGCCAAATTTGTGAGATAGTATATAATCTCAAGTTCTTAGTAAACTCCGCCCACAACCTCGTGCCCATAACTTCACTTAGGTTATGGCGTGTGGTGATGAAATCCACACATCACGAGGGATTAAGGAGATAAACCAGAAAAAGAGGCACCACCTATTCCAAAGAACGAAACCTTATAACCAATACTCGTGCTCAATGTAAATCAATTTAAGTACGTCTACGTTTTGATTGCGCCTATGATTTAAAAGGAATACACGACTTAGTTATTGAATAAATCTCTTGTCCGTGCGGCCCGCGCGAAAATGTATACCAACTATCGTTAATTCTCGTAAGTGTTGGAAATGACCAGTTGGGATAGATGTAACGCGAGAGGTGAGAACTAATTTCTGGGAACAACCTGAGGCTAACTCGTAAGAGTATATACTCCAATGTTGTTCTTAGAAACACCCCGAGGCTTACTCGTAAGAGTATATACTCCAATGGTGTTCTGTTTTCTTAGTTCAAAACCCGTCACCATTCATAACCCTTCTAGACATCATAACCAACTCTTACTCGAATTCACAAGATAGTATACAATCTCAAGTGTTTGTAAACTCCGCCCACAACCTCGTGCCCATAACTTCACTTAGGTTATGGCGTGTGGTGATGAAATCCACACATCACGAAGGGTTAAGGAGATAGACAAACAAAAGAGGCACCACCTATTCCATAGAGATTTATTTAATAACTAAGTACTAGTACTCAAATTAAATCAAAGACTATCCTTTAACATGAAAATAAATTATGCAAGTGTAAAAACTAAGTATAAATAAATTCGTCTAAGTAAAAGTATGCATTGTAAACATGTATGTAAATTTCTTTAAGTATAAACAAGAATGAACAAGTATGTACTTCGAAAATTTAGACATGCTTTTAATCACAAATGTACAACGAAATCATACAAAAACATTCTAACTCCCCGGCAACGGCGCCAAAAATTGATACGCGCAAAACATGCATTCACGTTAACTTAAAAACACAGATTACGCGCATTGCAATTTAAACCCTTCTTTTGTCATTTGTAATATTGGCGAGTAGGGATCGTTCTTTATCCGGGGAATTAAGGGCGCATGCATGGTTTCGTTAATAAGCGGAAATATAAATGTTGGGGGGATTGGAAGTTGATTGTTTAATCTACGAAATTAAAGTACAAAAACATGCAAACACAACTAAAACTCTTAGGCATCTAACATGTTTTACTCATAGACAAGTTTCAACAATCAAGAAACTTAAAGTCTAATTATGCTTGCTAAAAATAAGAAGTTACACTACTAATTACATGTGATCATCTCATCTTATTAGCCTACCCTTTTCATGCATCAAACCTTTTTGTAAGTTACGAAATTCATAACTTCTAACTAAATACACATGCTTAATAATTGAGTAGGAATGCAACTTAGCGTATAAACATCCTAAACAACATACGATCATCGAAACATGCGAAAGAGAGGGACTTAGCGTATTTTCTAACACATGCTTACGAAGCTTTAAGATTGTATCGAACATGCATAAAAGGCTAGAAATCATAAACACATGCAACTTATGAATCGGTTTAAACACATAAAACACAAATCTAAACTTGTTCTTCATTTGATACATAAATGTATTCCAATACATCAAAAGGTTCAAATACAAAGCAAAAGAAATGAAAGTGAAGATCATGGTTACACTTTTTGTCTTGAATGCTTGATGATCTACGGTGGAGATGGATTTCCTTCACAAGGGACTTAGCGTATTGTGTTGGATGGAGGAGGATTGCTTCGGCTTGGATGGAGGAGATGTGCTTCGGCTTTGCTTGAGAAACCTTGAAGTGTTTATGGTGGAAGAGTATTTGTGTAGAGCTTTGGCTAGTAATTTAAGTGATGGATCTGTTTTATGGCTGCCTCCTCTCTTATATAGGCAAGGGATGTTGCCTTCTCTCTTCCACCTTGCCTCCCTCCATTTAATGCAAGCCTTAGTCACCTAGGCAAGTCACCATTTGTGATCATCATTTATGAACCCTAAGCAAGAGTCACCATGCAAGTCACCATTTATAAACCCTAAGCAAGAGTCACCATGGCAAGTCACATGGCAAGTCATCATTTGTGATGATCACAAAGCTTAGTCACTAAAATAAGTCACAAAGCTTGATATTGTTGACTTTTCCTCTTCCCCAAAGTGAATCCTAGCAGAATTGAATGGTCATGGGCTTGATAATGGGCCGAAACAAGAGTTGAGAAATCGGCCCATAATTTGCTTTTTGGTCCGGCCCTTTTTCGGAGGTCCAAAATCGCAAAAATCGCAAAATCGCCGAAATTCCTCCGAATTGCGTCGTTATTAATCTCCACCATAGCTAAGATAATAACATAGCTAAACGAAAAGGGAAATGCGTTAAGAAACGGGCATAAAATGCGTATATCAAGGGTAAGTGACGCACAAGATCTACTTTAGATTTATCAACTTCTAACCCTTTTTCGGAAATAATATGACCTAACACTATCCCTTGCGTAACCATGAAATGGCACTTCTCCCAATTAAGCACCAAATTCGTTTCAACGCATCTTTGTAAAATAGTTTCTAAATTGTTTAAGCATGCATCAAAATCATTCCCAAATACACTAAAGTCGTCCATGAATACTTCAATAATTTTTTCAATGTACTCGGAGAAAATTGAGAGCATGCAACGTTGAAATGTACCTGGTGCATTGCACAGTCCAAATGGCATGCGGCGATAGGCAAACGTTCCGAAAGGGCACGTGAACGTTGTCTTTTCTTGTTCCTCCTCCGCAATGCTAATTTGGTTGTAGCCGGAATATCCGTCGAGAAAACAATAAAATGCATGGCCGGCTAATCTTTCTAGCATTTGGTCGATGAATGGTAAGGGAAAATGATCCTTGCGGGTTGCGGCGTTGAGCTTCCGGTAATCAATGCACACTCGGTGTCCAGTGATCGTCCTTTGTGGCACAAGTTCATTTTCCAGATTCTCGACGACGGTGATTCCCGATTTCTTTGGTACTACCTGCACTGGGGAAACCCAACGGCTATCAGAAATAGGGTAAATAACTCCACAGTCCATGAGTTTAATTACCTCCTTTTTTACCACCTCCATCATCGGAGGGTGGAGCCGACGTTGTGCTTCCCGCGTAGGCTTGGTGCCTTCTTCAAGGAAAATCCTATGCACACAGGTTGCTGGATTTATTCCCTTGATGTCCTTAAGTGTCAAGCCTATTGCGGGTTTGTACCGTTTGAGCACACTCACGAGCTTCTCCTCCTGCTCCTCTTCTAGCGCGGACGAAATAATGACGGGTAAAGTGTCATTCTCGCCCAAGTACGCATACTTCAGATGGTCCGGTAGTAGCTTGAGTTCTAAAACTGGAGCTTCTACGATGGAAGGAACCATTTTATTAGTACCAAAAGTAATTGGTAAAGGAGGAGAAAAGCTTACTTTTCGTGGTGCCGCATTTAGGGCCATGGCCATGTCTTGAATACGAGGTTCAAGCTCTAGTAAAGCCTCGAGAAGGCCTTCATGCCCAAGTTGAATGGCCATGTCGAGTTCATCCTCATTGATGGTGTCGAGGTAGCCTTGTGCTAAGGTATCCACAGGATCGTATGTCGAAATGGCAGCTACGCTCGACATTGGAAACTTCATCCCATCCAGGATGTTGAACTCGATTCTTTCTCCATCAATCTCCATGGAGAAAGTGCCTTGAAACACATCAATCTTCGTTCTCGCAGTCCGCATGAAAGGTCGCCCAAGTAGCAGCGGCGTGGTGTTCAGTGGACTCTCTTCCATGTCAACTATATAGAAATCGGCTGGGAATATCAAGTTGTTGACTTGCACGAGAACGTCTTCTACGTATCCCCTCGGATACTTGTGGGTGCGATCGGCTAACTGGATGACAACACCATCTTGCTTGAGATCTCCAAGCTCCATCGATTCGAATAGATAGTAAGGCATGACGTTGATGGAAGCTCCGAGATCAAGCATCACGTCTTGGAAGTGGGTGTCACCGATTACGCAAGGAACTGCAAAGCTCCCTGGGTCCTTCAGTTTTGGGGGTAGCCGACGCTGCAAAACCGCCGAAACGGTTGCGTTCACCTTCACAACCTCCTTCTCTCGAGTTTGCCTCCTCTGTGTGCATAATTCTTTGAGAAACTTCGCGTATATTGGCACTTGTTTTATGCACTCGATCAAGGGTAAATTCACTTGCACCTTTCGGAAGATGTCCAAAATATCTTCATATTGGGCATCCTTCTTCTTTGATTTTGACAATCTGCTAGGGAAAGGTGCAACAGCAAACGGAGAATTAGTAATAACCGTATTTGAAGGAATATGGTTTTTACCTTTGATTGGGGGAGGATGTGGAGGTGATTGTGCCTTGGTGACATTAGGCGTCACCTTCTTTTTCTCGGCCTCTTGAGTAGCCGGATCGATCTCATCTTCTTCTTCGTTGGTGATGTCCTCAATGGTGACTTCATCAAGATGAGATCGCTTGGTCTTTGGTTCCTCAAGTATCTTCCCACTCCTTGTGACTATAGCATTCACGTTTCTTTGATTTGGAGTGGTTTGAGGTGGAAGCCGACCGGTTTCCTTGATTTGGCCCATGAAATCAACAAGTTGGCCAAGCTGCTTCTTCACTTCGGTGATGTCGCGGCCATGTGAGTCAAGTGTCTCCTTTGTCTTCGATTGTCCGTCGAGGAGAACTTGAGTGGAGGCCGAAAGTTGCGACAACATCTTGTCGTAATCCGGGTTGGTGAAGGATTGCGAAGACGAACCATGCTGCATCGGTGGCCTTGGTTGAAATGGAGGGCGTTGGTAGCTTTGTTGAGGTGCTGGAGGGTTCAAAGTTCCCTCGTTGCTGCTCCATCTAAAACCCGGATGATCACGGTTGACATAGTTATTATAATTGTTATAACGTTGTCCTCCCTGATATCCGCCGATGGCGTTAGCGTGCTCCGGCCCGCTTGCTTGTTCCGGCACTAGAGGGCACTGGTCGTTGTGGTGACCTTGTGTTTGACATATGCCACAAACAGGCCGTTGAGTTGCCTTCGCTCTTGTCGTCTCGAGTTCTAAAACCTTCTCTAGCATATGAGCTAGTTTGTCGTACTTTTCGTCCGCGTCGGTTGTAGAACTCGCTTCACCGACTGCTCGTCTGTTGGACATTCCATATTGTGCATCATTATTCGCCCGATTCTCTAGAAGAGCTCTAGCTTCGGTTTCGGTTAAGTCCATGAATGCACCGGTGGCTGCTGCATCCAGCAATTCCCTATCAATCGGCTTGAGACCATCGTAAAAGTAATTCATGAGATTGGTCTCGGAAAATCCATGCGATGGGCAAGTGGCACACAAAACCTTGAATCGGTCGTAATATTGGCCGAAGGTCTCGTCCGGTTTCTGTGTGATGCCAGTGATTTGCTTTCTCAAGACGGTGATCTTTGAGGCCGGGAAGTACTTTGCTAGGAACATATCCGCAAGTTGCTTCCAAGAGGTAATATGGTTCGGCGGTAGTTCCATAAGCCAAGACTCGGCCCTGTCGATTAGGGTGAATGGGAATGCCTTCAGCTTGAAGAGCTCCGTATCAGCATCGGATGGCTTCATGCTGTTACAAACAAATTGGAATTGTTTGAGATGCTTGTTCGGATCTTCATTGGAAAGTCCATGAAAAATGGGTAGTCGGTGGAGGAAGCCACTCTTTAGCTCGATATCCTTCATGTTTTCCTCCGGTTGTGGAAAAGCAATGCTCGAAGGTCCGCTGCTCCATTCTGTTGAGCAGGTGCGCTGACGAAGAGACTGTCCTGCATTGGCCATGTTGATTTCTTGTGCTTCTGCTTCTGAATTGTGGTCGGTTGATGAGGCTAAACTATGGTTGGTTGATGAATGTGAAGACTCGGAAACTTCTTCGATGATGGGAAAATCCAGGATGTCTGTTTGAGCTTTAAGTCTCGCTATTCTCTCTGCGATTTCCTCAAACTTTGTTTTAGATGGTCCAGGATTCCGATCGGACATTCATTAGCCTGAGCATCCACCAAAGACCAAGTGTTAGTATCAGCAAAGAATTTGAGATGAATATAGGAATACTAACCAAAATTGTAAGACATATTTAGAAAACAAAGCAATAACAAATAGTAAAACTATCAAAGCATACTATAAATACTCACAAATACTTAAAAACTACTAATAACACACAAAAGTTATAATACTTAAGACACTAAATGTAATTTACTAAGTAATGCAAATAATTTAATTAATTTTATGGGCTATGCAAAAGAATGTAATAAACTAAGACACATGTTTTCTGCAAGTTAACACTATATAATGCTAAACCCAAGAATTTAGTTAGAACATATATAAACAAAGTTCAAATACAAGCAAACAATAATTCACATCGAATTTATGCACCACACTTTTTTTTTCAATAAAATGCATTAAACAACAATCCTACGTGAAAGATGGAGTGCATGCATAAGAGAAAACGTTAGAACCTGCAGAAAACACACGAGTTACGTGCTAAAAAAAAATGAATGCAAAGAATGACCTCTTCTTTGATCTTATGTCCCTAACTTCACTTAGGTTAGGGTACTCGGTAGTGAAATCCGAGTATCATAAAACCTTAGAGAGGTTATGCAAGCTAAGTAATGTTTGTTAGTCCTTTACAGTTTTTAATGCACAAATAAACACAAAAATTTGACTAAGTTTTATTTATTTTCCTTTGGCCCCGATGGTACGTGGTGCAGAGGCTCTCGACTGTGCAATGGGTCTCGTTCATCCGAAGATGAAGTCTGATTCCAGGAGGTCTAAGCATGCATAATCCGATATACCATCTATTTAAAGGATTATGTCGTATTTATCAAGTTCGTATTTATCCGTATTCGTATGCACTTATGATTTACAGAGAGTACGCGAAATGATCATTCGGTAAATTTCTTGGACGTGCGGCCCGCGCGAAAATATATACCGACTACAATTCAGCTTAGTTACGTTTAGAAATGGTTAGTAGGAATAGAGATAACGCGAGAGGTAAGGACTAATATTTAGAACAACCCGAGGCTTACTCGTAAGAGTATATACTCCAATGTTGTTCCTAGAGACACCCCGAGGCTAACCAGTTACGGTATATACTCCAATGGTGTACTATTGCTTAGATCCGAAACCCGGCACCAATCATAAACCCATTCACCATATCCAACAATCAGCCAAATTTGTGAGATAGTATATAATCTCAAGTTCTTAGTAAACTCCGCCCACAACCTCGTGCCCATAACTTCACTTAGGTTATGGCGTGTGGTGATGAAATCCACACATCACGAGGGGTTAAGGAGATAAACCAGAAAAAGAGGCACCACCTATTCCAAAGAACGAAACCTTATAACCAATACTCGTGCTCAATGTAAATCAATTTAAGTACGTCTACGTTTTGATTGCACCTATGATTTAAAAGGAATACACGACTTAGTTATTGAATAAATCTCTTGTCCGTGCGGCCCGCGCGAAAATGTATACCAACTATCGTTAATCCTCGTAATTGTTGGAAATGACCAGTTGGGATATATGTAACGCGAGAGGTGAGAACTAATTTCTGGGAACAACCTGAGGCTAACTCGTAAGAGTATATACTCCAATGTTGTTCTTAGAAACACCCCGAGGCTTACTCGTAAGAGTATGTACTCCAATGGTGTTCTGTTTTCTTAGTTCAAAACCCGTCACCATTCATAACCCTTCTAGACATCATAACCAACTCTTACTCGAATTCACAAGATAGTATACAATCTCAAGTGTTTGTAAACTCCGCCCACAACCTCGTGCCCATAACTTCACTTAGGTTATGGCGTGTGGTGATGAAATCCACACATCACGAAGGGTTAAGGAGATAGACAAACAAAAGAGGCACCACCTATTCCATAGAGATTTATTTAATAACTAAGTGCTAGTACTCAAATTAAATCAAAGACTATCCTTTAACATGAAAATAAATTATGCAAGTGTAAAAACTAAGTATAAATAAATTCGTCTAAGTAAAAGTATGCATTGTTAACATGTATGTAAATTTCTTTAAGTATAAACAAGAATGAACAAGTATGTACTTCGAAAATTTAGACATGCTTTTAATTACAAATGTACAACGAAATCATACAAAAACATTCTAACTCCCCGGCAACGGCGCCAAAAATTGATACGCGCTATACATGCATTCACGTTAACTTAAAAACACAGATTACGCGCATTGCAATTTAAACCCTTCTTTTGTCATTTGTAATATTGGCGAGTAGGGATCGTTCTTTATCCGGGGAATTAAGGGCGCATGCATGGTTTCGTTAATAAGCGGAAATGTAAATGTTTGGGGGGATTGGAAGTTGGTTGTTTAATCTACGAAATTAAAGTACAAAAACATGCAAACACAACTAAAACTCTTAGGCATCTAACATGTTTTACTCATAGACAAGTTTCAACAATCAAGAAACTTAAAGTCTAATTATGCTTGCTAAAAATAAGAAGTTACACTACTAATTACATGTGATTATCTCATCTTATTAGCCTACCCTTTTCATGCATCAAACCTTTTTGTAAGTTACGAAATTCATAACTTCTAACTAAATACACATGCTTAATAATTGAGTAGGAATGCAACTTAGCGTATAAACATCCTAAACAACATACGATCATCGAAACATGCGAAAGAGAGGGACTTAGCGTATTTTCTAACACATGCATTCGAAGCTTTATGATTGTATCAAACATGCATAAAAGGCTAGAAATCATAAACACATGCATATTACAAATCTGTTTAAGAGCATAAAACACAAATCTAAACTTGTTCTTCATTTGATACATAAATGTATTCCAATACATCAAGAGGTTCAAATACAAAACAAAAGAAATGAAAGTGAAGATCATGGTTACACTTTTTGTCTTGAATGCTAGATGATCTACGGTGGAGATGGCTTTCCTTCACAAGGGACTTAGCGTATTGTGAAGGATGGAGGATGCTTTGCTTCGGCTTGGATGGAGGAGAACCCTAGAACCTTGCTTCGGCTTGGAATGGAGGAGATGTGCTTCGGCTTGTAAGAGAACCTTCAAGTGTTTATGGTGGAAGAGTATTTGTGTAGAGCTTTGGCTAGTAATTTGAGTGATGATCTTTGAATGGTTCGGCCTCCTTGTATTTATAGGCAAGGAATGGTGCTTCTCACTCTTCCACCTTGCCTCCCTCCATTTAATGCATGTAATGATCAATATGGCAAGTCATCCCCTTAGTCACCTTTGTGATTATCATTTGTGAACCCTAAGCAAGAGTCACCATGCTTAGTCACACCCTTAGTCACCATTGTGATGATCAAAGGCAAGAGTCACCAAGCTTAGTCACCATTTGTGAACCCAAAGCAAGAGTCACCATGGCAAGTCATCTTTTATGATCATTAGCTTGATAACTTGGACTTTTCAACTTCACCAAAAGGCTTCCATGCCGAATTGAATGTGTTTGGGCCATATAATGGGCCGAAACAAGAGTTGAGAATTCGGCCCACAATTTGCTTTTTGGGCCGACCCATTTTCGGAGGTCCAAAATCGCAAAAATCGCAAAATCGCCGAAATTCCTCCGAATTGCGTCGTTATTAATCTCCACCGTAAATATCTTCAAAATAACAATTTAAATAAGGAAAACATAAAACTAAGATAATAACATAGCTAAACGTAAAGGGAAATGCGTTAAGAAACGAGCATAAAATGCGTATATCAATAGGTGGTCAGCGACTACGTTTTCTACTCCCTTCTTGTCCTTGATTTCGATGTTGAATTCTTGGAGTAGAAGTATCCATCTTATAAGCCGTGGTTTTGCGTCCTTCTTTAGCATTAGGTACTTCAAAGCTGCATGATCGGTAAACACAATTACTTTAGTTTGAAGTAAATAAGACCGAAATTTATCTAAAGCGAAAACCACTGCAAGAAACTCCTTCTCGGTGGTAGTATAATTTCTTTGCAGATTCTCGACGACGGTGATTCCCGATTTCTTGGGTACTACCTGCACAGGGGAAACCCAACGGCTATCAGAAATAGGGTAAATAACTCCACAGTCCATGAGTTTAATTACCTCCTTTTTTACCACCTCCATCATCGGAGGGTGGAGCCGACGTTGTGCTTCCCGCGTAGGCTTGGTGCCTTCTTCAAGGAAAATCCTATGCACACAGGTTGCTGGATTTATTCCCTTGATGTCCGCAAGCGTCCAGCCTATTGCGGTTTTGTACCTCTTGAGCACACTCACGAGCTTCTCCTCCTGCTCCTCTTCTAGCGCAGACGAAATAATGACCGGCAATGTTTCATTCTCGCCCAAGTACGCATACTTCAGATGGTCCGGTAGTAGCTTGAGTTCTAAAACTGGAGCTTCTACGATGGAAGGAATAATTTTATTAGTACCAAAAGTAATTGGTAAAGGAGGAGAAAAGCTTACTTTTCGTGGTGCGGTATTTAGGGCCATGGCCATATCTTGAATTCGAGGCGTCAGTTCTAGCAAGGCCTCAAGAAGGGCGTCTTCCCCGAGTTGGATGGCCATGCCGGGATCGTATGTCGAAATGGCAGCCACGCTTGACATTGGAAACTTCATCCCGTCCAGGATGTTGAACTCGATTCTTTCTCCATCAATCTCCATAGAGAAAGTGCCTTGAAATACATCGATCTTCGTTCTCGCAGTCCGCATGAAAGGTCGCCCAAGCAGTAGCGGCGTGGTGTTCAGTGGACTCTCTTCCATGTCAACTATATAGAAATCGGCTGGGAATATTAAGTTGTTGATACGAGCAAAACATGCATTTAACGTTAACACAAAGTAGACCCTAAAAACACAGATTACGCGCATTGCAATTTAAAACCCTTCTTTTGTCATTTGTAATATTGGCGAGTAGGGATCGTTCTTTATCCGGGGAATTAAGGGCGCATGCATGGTTTCGTTAATAAGCGGAAATGTAAATGTTTGGGGGGGATTGGAAGTTGGTTGTTTAATCTACGAAATTAAAGTACATAACATGCAAACACAACTAAAACTCTTAGGCATCTAACATGTTTTACTCATAGACAAGTTTTTGCAATCAAGAAACTTAAAGTCTAATTATGCTTGCTAAAAATAAGAAGTTACACTACTAATTACATGTGATCATCTCATCTTATTAACCTACCCTTTTCATGCATCAAACCTTTTTGTAAGTTACGAAATTCATAACTTCTAACTAAATACACATGCTTAATAATTGAGTAGGAATGCAACTTAGCGTATAAACATCCTAAACAACATACGATCATCGAAACACGCGAAAGAGAGGGACTTAGCGTATTTTCTAACACATGCAATCGAAGCTTTAAGATTGTATCAAACATGCATAAAAGGCTAGAAATCATAAACACATGCATATTATAAATCGGTTTAAGCACATGAAACACAAATCTAAACTTGTTCTTCATTTGATACATAAATGTATTCCAATACATCAAAAGGTTCAAATACAAAACAAAAGGAATGAAAGTGAAGATCATGGTTACACTTTTTGTCTTGAATGCTAGATGATCTACGGTGGAGATGGCTTTCCTTCACAAGGGACTTAGCGTATTGTGAAGGATGGATGGATGCTTTGCTTCGGCTTGGAAGGAGGAACCTTGCTTGCTTCGGCTTGGATGGAGGAAGGATGATACTTCGGCTTGGAAATGAACCTTGCTTGTGTTTATGGTGGAGGAGTATTTGTGTAGAGTTTTTGTTTGTAAAATGAGAGATGATCTTTGAATGGTTCGGCCTCCTTGTATTTATAGGCAAGGAATGGTGCTTCTCACTCTTCCACCTTGCCTCCCTCCATTTAATGCATGTAATGATCAATATGGCAAGTCATCCCCTTAGTCACCTTTGTGGTCATCATTTGTGAACCCTAAGCAAGAGTCACCATGCTTAGTCACACCCTTAGTCACCATTGTGATGATCAAAGGCAAGAGTCACCAAGCTTAGTCACCATTTGTGAACCCAAAGCAAGAGTCACCATGGCAAGTCATCTTTTATGATCATTAGCTTGATAACTTGGACTTTTCAACTTCACCAAAAGGCTTCCATGCCGAATTGAATGTGTTTGGGCCATATAATGGGCCGAAACAAGAGTTGAGAATTCGGCCCACAATTTGCTTTTTGGGCCGGCCCATTTTCGGAGGTCCAAAATCGCAAAAATCGCAAAATCGCCGAAATTCCTCCGAATTGCGTCGTTATTAATCTCCACCGTAAATATCTTCAAAATAACAATTTAAATAAGGAAAACATAAAACTAAGATAATAACATAGCTAAACGTAAAGGGAAATGCGTTAAGAAACGAGCATAAAATGCGTATATCAGTTGTTGACTTGCACGAGCACGTCTTCTACGTATCCCCTCGGATACTTGTATGTGCGATCGGCTAATTGGATGACAACACCATCTTGCTTGAGATCTCCAAGCTCCATCGATTCGTAAAGATAGTAAGGCATGACGTTGATGGAGGCTCCGAGATCAATCATCACGTCTTCGAAGTGGTTGTCACCGATTACGCAGGGAACTACAAAACTCCTTGGGTCCTTCAGTTTTGGGGGTAGCCGACGCTGCAAAACCGCTGAAACGGTTGCGTTCACCTTCACAACCTCCTTCTCTCGAGTTTGCCTCCTCTGTGTGCATAATTCTTTGAGAAACTTCGCGTATATTGGCACTTGTTTTATGCACTCGATCAAGGGCAAATTCACTTGAACCTTTCGGAAGATGTCCAAGATATCTTCATATTGGGCATCCTTCTTCTTTGATTTTAATAATCTGCTAGGGAAAGGTGCAACAGCAAACGGAGAATTAGTAATAACCGTATTTGAAGGAATATGGCTTTTACCTTTGATTGGGGTGGGTTGTGGAGGGGATTGTGCCTTGGTGACAATAGGCGTCACCTTCTTCTTCTCGGCTTCTTGAGCTGCCGGATCGATCTCATCTTCCTCTTCGTTGGTTATGTCCTCAATGGTGACTTCATCGAGATGAGATCGCTTGGTCTTTGGTTCTTCAAGTATCTTCCCACTCCTTTTGACAATAGCATTCACGTTTCTTTGATTAGGAGTGGGTTGAGGTGGAAGCCGACCGGTTTCTTTGATTTGGCCCATGAAATCAACAAGTTGGCCAAGTTGCTTCTTCACTTCAGTGATGTCGCGGCCATGTGAGTCCAGTGTCTCCTTTGTCTTCGATTGTCCGTCGAGGAGAACCTGTGTGGAGGTCGAAAGTTGCGACAAGATCTTGTCGTAATCCGGGTTGGTGAAGGATTGAGATGACGAACCATGCTGCATCGGTGGCCTTGGTTGAAATGGAGGGCGTTGGTAGCTTTGTTGAGGTGCTGGAGGGTTCAAAGTTCCCTCGTTGCTGCTCCATCTAAAACCTGGATGATCACGGTTGACATAGTTGTTATAATTGTTATACCGTTGTCCTCCCTGATATCCGCCAATGGCGTTAGCGTGCTCCGGCTTGCTAGCTTGCTCTGGCGCTTGAGGGCATTGGTCATTATGGTGACCTTGTACTTGACATATGCCACAAACAGGCCCACGAGTTGCTTTGGCTCTTGTCGTTTCGAGTTCTAAAACCTTCTCTAGCATATGAGCTAGTTTGTCGTATTTTTCGTCCGCGTCGGGTTTAGAACTCGCTACACCGACTACTCGTCTGTTGGACATTCCATATTGTGCATCATTATTCGCCCGATTCTCTAGAAGAGTTCTGGCTTCGATTTCGGTTAAGTCCATGAATGCACCGGTAGCTGCTGCATCTAGCAATTCCCTATCGATCGGCTTGAGACCATCGTAAAAGTAATTCATGAGATTGGTCTCAGAAAATCCATGCGATGGGCAAGTGGCACACAAAACCTTGAATCGGTCGTAATATTGGCCGAAAGTCTCGTCCGGTTTCTGTGTAATGCCAGTGATTTGCTTCCTCAAGACGGTGATCTTTGAGGCTGGGAAGTACTTTGCTAGGAACATATCCGCAAGTTGCTTCCATGAGTTAATATGGTTCGGCGGTAGTTCCATAAGCCAAGACTCGGCCCTGTCGACTAGGGTGAATGGGAATGCCTTCAGCTTGAAGAGCTCCGTATCAGCATCGGATGGCTTCATGCTGTTACGAACAAATTGGAATTGTTTGAGATGCTTGTTCGGATCTTCATTGGAAAGTCCGTGAAAAATGGGTAGTCGGTGGAGGAAACCACTCTTCAGCTCGACTTCTTTCATGTTTTCCCCCGGTGGTGGTGATATACGCATTTTATGCTCGTTTCTTAACGCATTTCCCTTTTCGTTTAGCTATGTTATAATCTTAGTTTTTATGTTTTTCTTAATTAATATGTTATTTTGAAGATATTTACGGTGGAGATTAATAACGACGCAATTCGGAGGAATTTCGGCGATTTTGCGATTTTTGCGATTTTGGACCTCCGAAAATGGGCCGGCCCAAAAAGCAAATTGTGGGCCGAATTCTCAACTTTTATTTCGGCCCATTATATGGCCCAAACACATTCAATTCGGCTAGGAAGCAAAGTGGGGAAGAGGAAAAGTCAACAATATCAAGCTAGTGACTCATTTTGGTGACTCTTGCTTGCATTAAATGAAAAGATGACTTGCCATGGTGACTAACATGGTGACTCTTGCTTAGGGTTCCCAAATGGTGACTACACATGGTGACTCTTGCTTTGTGATGATCACACATGGTGACTAAGTGTGTGACTTGCCATATTGATCATTGCTTGCATTTAATGGAAGGAGGCAAGGTGGAAGAGAGAAGGCAAACATCCTTGCCTATAAATACCAAGGGAGGCCGAACCATTCAAGGCATCACTCATTTTACTAAGCCAAAGCTCTACACAAATACTCCTCCACCATTAAACACTTGAAGGTTCACACAAAGCCGAAGCATCCATCTCCTCCATTCCAAACCGAAGCATCCATCTCCTCCTCCAAGCCGAAGCTATCATCCTCCATCCCTCACAATACGCTAAGTCCCTTGTGAAGGAAAGCCATCTCCACCGTAGTTCATCAAGCACTCAAGACAAAAAGTGTAACCATGATCTTCACTTTCATTTCTTTAGCTTTGTATTTGAATCTTTTGATGTATTGGAATAACAAGTTTAGATTTGTGTATCAAATGAAGAACAAGTTTAGATTTGTGTTTTATGTGTTTAAACCGATTTGTAATATGCATGTGTTTATGATTTCTAGCCTTTTATGCATGTTTGATACAATCTTAAAGCTTCGAATGCATGTGTTAGAAAATACGCTAAGTCCCTCTCTTTCGCATGTTTCGATGATCGTATGTTGTTTAGGATGTTTATACGCTAAGTTGCATTCCTACTCAATTATTAAGCATGTGTATTTAGTTAGAAGTTATGAATTTCGTAACTTACAAAAAGGTTTGATGCATGAAAAGGGTATGGTTAATAAGATGAGATGATCACATGTAATTAGTAGTGTAACTTCTTATTTTTAGCAAGCATAATTAGACTTGAAGTTTCTTGATTGTTGAAACTTGTCTATGAGTAAAACATGTTAGATGCTTAAGAGTTTTAGTTGTGTTTGCATGTTTTTGTACTTTAATTTCGTAGATTAAACAACCAACTTCCAATCCCCCCAAACATTTACATTTCCGCTTATTAACGAAACCATGCATGCGCCCTTAATTCCCCGGATAAAGAACGATCCCTACTCGCCAATATTACAAATGACAAAAGAAGGGTTTAAATTGCAATGCGCGTAATCTGTGTTTTTAAGTTAACGTGAATGCATGTTTTGCGCGTATCAATTTTTGGCGCCGTTGCCGGGGAGTTAGAATGTTTTTGTATGATTTCGTTGTACATTTGTGATTAAAAGCATGTCTATAATTTTTCGAAGTACATACTTGTTCATTCTTGTTTATACTTAAAGAAATTTACATACATATTTACAATGCATACTTTTACTTATACGAATTTATTCATACTTAGTTTATTTTACACTTGCATAATTTATTTTCATGTTAAAGGATAGTCTTTGATTTAATTTGAGTACTAGCACTTAGTTATTAAATAAATCTCTATGGAATAGGTGGTGCCTCTTTTGTTTGTCTATCTCCTTAACCCTTCGTGATGTGTGGATTTCATCACCACACGCCATAACCTAAGTGAAGTTATGGACACGAGGTTGTGGGCGGAGTTTACAAACACTTGAGATTGTATACTATCTTGTGATTTCGAGTAAGAGTTGGTTATGATGTCTAGAAGGGTTATGATTGGTGACGGGTTTTGAACTAAGAAAACAGAACACCAATGGAGTACATACTCTTACGAGTAAGCCTCGGGGTGTTTCTAAGAACAACATTGGAGTATATACTCTTACGAGTTAGCCTCAGGTTGTTCCCAGAAATTAGTTCTCACCTCTCGCGTTACATCTATCCCAACTGGTCATTTCCAACAATTACGAGGATTAACGATAGTTGGTATACATTTTCGCGCGGGCCGCACGGACAAGAGATTTATTCAATAACTAAGTCGTGTATTCCTTTTAAATAATAGGCGCAATCAAAACGTAGACGTACTTAAATTGATTTACATTGAGCACGAGTATTGGTTATAAGGTTTCGTTCTTTGGAATAGGTGGTGCCTCTTTTTCTGGTTTATCTCCTTAACCCTTCGTGATGTGTGGATTTCATCACCACACGCCATAACCTAAGTGAAGTTATGGGCACGAGGTTGTGGGCGGAGTTTACTAAGAACTTGAGATTATATACTATCTCACAAATTTGGCTGATTGTTGGATATGGTGAATGGGTTTATGATTGGTGCCGGGTTTCGGATCTAAGCAATAGAACACCATTGGAGTATATACCGTAACTGGTTAGCCTCGGGGTGTCTCTAGGAACAACATTGGAGTATATACTCTTACGAGTAAGCCTCGGGTTGTTCTAAATATTAGTCCTTACCTCTCGCGTTATCTCTATTCCTACTAACCATTTCTAAACGTAACTAAGCTGAATTGTAGTCGGTATATATTTTCGCGCGGGCCGCACGTCCAAGAAATTTACCGAATGATCATTTCGCGTACTCTCTGTAAATCATAAGTACATACGAATACGGATAAATATACGAACCCAATAAATACGACATAATCCTTTAAATAGATGGTATATCGGATTATGCATGCTTACACCTCCTGGAATCAGACTTCATCTTCGGATGAACGAGACCCATTGCACAGTCGAGAGCCTCTGCACCACGTACCATCGGGGCCAAAGGAAATAAATAAAACTTAGTCAAATTTTTGTGTTTGTTTGTGCATTAAAAACTGTAAAGGACTAACAAACGTTACTTAGCTTACATAACCTCTTTTTAGGCTTTATGATACTCGGATTTCACTACCGAGTACCCTAACCTAAGTGAAGTTAGGGACATAAGATCGAAGAAGAGGTCATTCCTTGCATTCATTTTTTTTAGCACGTAACTCGTGTGTTTTCTGCAGGTTCTAACGTTTTCTCTTATGCATGCACTCCATCTTTCACGTAGGATTGTTGTTTAATGCATTTTATTGAAAAAAAATGTGTGATGCATAAATTCGATGTGAATTATTGTTTGCTTGTATTTGAACTTTGTTTATATATGTTCTAACTAAATTCTTGGGTTTAGCATTATATAGTTTTAATTTGCAGAAAACATGTGTCTTAGTTTATTACATTCTTTTGCATAGCCCATAAAATTGATTAAATCATTTGCATTACTTAGTAAATTACATTTAGTGTCTTAAGTATTATAACTTTTGTGTGTTATTAGTAGTTTTTAAGTATTTGTGAGTATTTATAGTATGCTTTGATAGTTTTACTATTTGTTATTGCTTTGTTTTCTAAATATGTCTTACGATTTTGGTTAGTATTCCTATATTCATCTCAAATTTGTTGATACTAACACTTGGTCTTTGGTGGATGCTCAGGCTAATGAATGTCCGATCAGAATCCTGGACCATCTAGAACAAACTTTGAGGAGATCGCAGAGAGAATAGCGAGACTTAAAGCTCAAACAGACATCCTGGATCATCCCATCATCGAGGAAGGTTCCGAGTTTTCACATTCATCAACCGACCATACTTTAGCCTCATCAACCGACCACAATTCAGAAGCAGAAGCACAAGAAATCAACATGGCCAATGCAGGACAATCTCTTCGTCAGCGCACCTGCTCAACAGAATGGAGCAGCGGGCCTTCGAGCATTGCTTTTCCACAACCGGAGGAAAACATGAAGGATATCGAGCTAAAGAGTGGCTTCCTCCACCGACTACCCATTTTTCACGGACTTTCCAATGAAGATCCGAACAAGCATCTCAAACAATTCCAATTTGTTTGTAACAGCATGAAGCCATCCGATGCTGATACGGAGCTCTTCAAACTAAAAGCATTCCCATTCACCCTAGTCGACAGGGCCGAGTCTTGGCTTATGGAACTACCGCCGAACCATATTACCTCATGGAAGCAACTTGCGGACATGTTCCTAGCAAAGTACTTCCCGGCCTCAAAGATCACCGTCTTGAGAAAGCAAATCACTGGCATCACACAGTAACCGGACGAGACCTTCGGCCAATATTACGACCGATTCAAAGTTTTGTGTGCCACTTGCCCATCGCATGGATTTTCCGAGACTAATCTCATGAATTACTTTTACGATGGTCTCAAGCCGATCGATAGGGAATTGCTAGATGCAGCAGCTACAGGTGCATTCATGGACTTAACCGAAATCGAAGCCAGAACTCTCCTTGAGAATCGGGCCAATAATGATGTACAATATGGAATGTCCAACAGACGAGCAGTCGGTGAAGCGAGTTCTACAACCGACGCGGACGAAAAGTACGACAAACTAGCTCATATGCTAGAGAAGGTTTTAGAACTCGAGACGACAAGAGCGAAGGCAACTCAACGGCCTGTTTGTGGCATATGTCAAACACAAGGTCACCACAATGACCAGTGCCCTCAAGTGCCGGAACAAGCAAGCGAGCCGGAGCACGCTAACGCCATCGGCGGATATCAGGGAGGACAACGGTATAACAAT
This sequence comes from Geum urbanum, assembly GCA_946800695.1. Lineage (NCBI taxonomy): Eukaryota > Viridiplantae > Streptophyta > Magnoliopsida > Rosales > Rosaceae > Geum > Geum urbanum. Next base: position 11,698,953 of record OX327017.1, on the reverse strand, counting down.
TATAACAACTATGTTAACCGTGATCATCCGGGTTTTAGATGGAGCAGCAACGAGGGAACTTTGAACCCTCCAGCACCTCAACAAAGCTACCAACGCCCTCCATTTCAACCAAGGCCACCGATGCAGCAGGGTTCGTCTTCGCAATCCTTCACCAACCCGGATTACGACAAGATGTTGTCGCAACTTTCGGCCTCCACTCAAGTTCTCCTCGACGGACAATCGAAGACAAAGGAGACACTTGACTCACATGGCCGCGACATCACCGAAGTGAAGAAGCAGCTTGGCCAGCTTGTTGATTTCATGGGCCAAATCAAGGAAACCGGTCGGCTTCCACCTCAAACCACTCCAAATCAAAGAAACGTGAATGCTATAGTCACAAGGAGTGGGAAGATACTTGAGGAACCAAAGACCAAGCGATCTCATCTTGATGAAGTCACCATCGAGGACATCACCAACGAAGAAGAAGATGAGATCGATCCGGCAATTCAAGAGGCCGAGAAACAGAAGGTGACGCCTAATGTCACCAAGGCACAATCACCTCCACAACCTACCCCAATCAAAGGTAAAAACCATATTCCTTCAAATACGGTTATTACTAATTCTCCGTTTGCTGTTGCACCTTTCCCTAGCAGATTATCAAAATCGAAGAAGAAGGACGCCCAATATGAAGATATTTTGGACATCTTCCGAAAGGTGCAAGTGAATTTGCCCTTGATCGAGTGCATAAAACAGGTGCCGATATACGCGAAGTTTCTCAAAGAATTATGCACACAGAGGAGGCAAACTCGAGAGAAGGAGGTTGTGAAGGTGAACGCAACCGTTTCGGCGGTTTTGCAGCGTCGGCTACCCCCAAAACTGAAGGACCCAGGGAGCTTTGCAGTTCCTTGCGTAATCGGTGACACCCACTTCCAAGACGTGATGCTTGATCTCGGAGCTTCCATCAACGTCATGCCTTACTATCTATTCGAATCGATGGAGCTTGGAGATCTCAAGCAAGATGGTGTTGTCATCCAATTAGCCGATCGCACACACAAGTATCCGAGGGGATACGTAGAAGACGTTCTCGTGCAAGTCAACAACTTGATATTCCCTGCCGATTTCTATATAGTTGACATGGAAGAGAGTCCACTGAACACCACGCCGCTACTACTTGGGCGACCTTTCATGCGGACTGCGAGAACGAAGATTGATGTGTTTCAAGGCACTTTCTCCATGGAGATTGATGGAGAAAGAATCGAGTTCAACATCCTGGACGGGATGAAGTTTCCAATGTCGAGCGTAGCTGCCATTTCGACATACGATCCCGTGGATACCTTAGCACAAGGCTACCTCGACACCATCAATGAGGATGAACTCGACATGGCCATTCAACTTGGGCATGACGGCCTTCTCGAAGCCTTACTAGAGCTTGAACCTCGTATTCAAGACATGGCCATGGCCCTAAATGCGGCACCACGAAAAGTAAGCTTTTCTCCTCCTTTACCAATTACTTTTGGTACTAATAAAATGGTTCCTTCCATCGTAGAAGCTCCAGTTTTAGAACTCAAGCTACTACCGGACCATCTGAAGTATGCGTACTTGGGCGAGAATGAAACTTTACCTGTCATTATTTCGTCCGCGCTAGAAGTGGAACAGGAGGAGAAGCTCGTAAGTGTGCTCAAACGATACAAACCCGCAATAGGCTGGACACTTGCGGACATCAAGGGAATAAATCCAGCAACATGTGTGCATAGGATTTTCCTTGAAGAAGGCACCAAGCCTACGCGGGAAGCGCAACGTCGGCTCCACCCTCCGATGATGGAGGTGGTAAAAAAGGAGGTAATTAAACTCATGGACTGTGGAGTTATTTACCCTATTTCTGATAGCCGTTGGGTTTCCCCAGTGCAGGTAGTACCTAAGAAATCGGGAATTACCGTCGTCGAGAATCTGGAAAATGAACTTGTGCCACAACGGACGATCACTGGACACCGAGTGTGCATTGATTACCGGAAGCTAAACGCTGCAACCCGCAAGGATCATTTTCCCTTACCATTCATCGACCAAATGCTGGAAAGATTAGCCGGCCATGCATTTTATTGTTTTCTCGACGGATATTCCGGCTACAACCAAATTAGCATTGCGGAGGAGGATCAAGAAAAGACAACGTTCACGTGCCCTTTCGGAACGTTTGCCTATCGCCGCATGCCATTTGGACTGTGTAATGCACCAGGTACATTTCAACGTTGCATGCTCTCAATTTTCTCCGAATACATTGAAAAAATTATTGAAGTATTCATGGACGACTTTAGTGTATTTGGGAGTGATTTTGATGCATGCTTAAACAATTTAGAAACAATTTTACAAAGATGCGTTGAAACGAACTTGGTGCTTAATTGGGAGAAGTGCCATTTCATGGTTACGCAAGGGATAGTGTTAGGTCATATTATTTCGGAAAAAGGGTTAGAAGTTGATAAATCTAAAGTAGATCTTGTGCGTCACTTACCCTCTCCAACTTCGGTTAGAGAGATTCGTTCATTTCTTGGACACGCAGGATTTTATCGTAGGTTTATCAAAGACTTTTCCCACATCTCGCGCCCGTTGTGTAAATTGCTGCAAAAGGAGACCCCGTTCGTCTTTGATGAAGAATGCAACGCTGCCTTCAACAAGTTGAAGGAGCTTCTCACGAGCGCTCCTATTTTGTGCAGCCCTGATTGGACTCTGCCATTTGAACTCATGTGCGACGCCTCGGATTATGCCGTAGGAGCCGTCTTGGGTCAGCGGAAGGACAAGAAGCCTTGCGTAATCTATTACGCCTCTCGGACGCTTGATGAAGCGCAAAGAAATTATACTACCACCGAGAAGGAGTTTCTTGCCGTGGTTTTTGCTTTAGATAAATTTCGATCTTATTTACTTCAAACTAAAGTAACTGTGTTTACCGATCATGCAGCTTTGAAGTATCTAATGCTCAAGAAGGACGCAAAACCACGACTTATCAGATGGATACTTCTACTCCAAGAATTCAACATCGAAATCAAGGACAAGAAGGGAGTAGAAAACGTCGTCGCTGACCACCTATCACGTTTAATAGGTGACCATGAGCCTGTCGAGATTGAAGAAACTTTTCCAGATGAAAAACTCTTCGGAATTGAGGTAACTACTTCGGAAACTCCTTGGTATGCAGATATCGTAAATTACTTAGTTACCGGTGAGTTTCCATCTATCATGCATAAATTTCAACGTGACAAACTTAAGCATAATGCTAGAACCTTTATCTGGGATGAGCCTTATTTATGGAAACAATGCTCCGATTTAGTAATTAGGAGATGTATCCCGGATAGTGAGTTTAAGCCTATTTTAGACTTTTGTCACAATGAAGCATGTGGGGGACACTTTGGTTCTAGGAGGACAGCCCTTAAGATTTTAGATTGCGGTTTCTTTTGGCCTAGTTTATTTCGCGATGCTCATGCATATTGTGCTGCATGTGATAAGTGCCAGAGATTCGGTAATTTAGGCCCTAGAGATCAAATGCCACAGCACTACATATTTAATGTTGAAATTTTTGATGTTTGGGGTATTGATTTCATGGGACCATTTCCTCCCTCCAATGGTTTTACTTATATCTTACTCGCAGTAGATTATGTTTCTAAATGGGTGGAGGCAAAGGCCACCCGTACTAATGATTCGCGAGTTGTTGCAGATTTCCTACGAACTAACATTTTCAGTAGATTTGGAATGCCACGCGTTCTAATCAGCGATGGAGGAAGTCACTTTTGCAACCGCACGGTGGAAGCACTAATGAGGAAGTATGGCGTAAAACACAAGGTTTCCACACCATACCACCCTCAAACCAATGGAATGGCTGAAGTTTCCAACCGTGAAATCAAGAAGATTTTGGAGCGAACCGTTCGCCCAAACTGGAAAGATTGGAGTCAATGCTTAGACGATGCATTGTGGGCTTACAGGACTGCCTACAAGACCCCCATTGGTATGTCACCTTTCCGATTAATTTATGGGAAGACGTGCCATCTTCCGGTTGAATTGGAGCACAAGGCATGGTGGGCCGTGAAGAAATTCAACATCGATCGAGATGCCGCAGACTTGCATCGGAAGCTACAACTATGTGAACTAGAAGAAATCAGAAATGATGCTTTCGACAATGCGTGGATTTATAAAGAGAAGACGAAAAAGATCCACGATCAGATGATTCGCGGGAAGAGTTTTGAACCTGGGCAGAAAGTGAAAAATATGATGAGTGCATCCTTGTGAGCTGATTAAACCTTTATTCAAAGCATGCACAGCTATAAACATAACCGTTGTTTTCTTTATGTCTTACTTGTTCATTACATAATTATATCGCAATTATCTCTTGAATTCGTTGAGCATACAAGTTGAAATTCATGTGAGCCATCGCCATATACTTATGCAAATTCTGAGACAAATTTTAGCTAAGGGCTTAGTTGTGTTCTTTCCTTTGTTTTAAATTCTTAGGGAGTCTTAGTTTAAACTTAGTGTTTGCTAAGGGACTAGCAAAGTCTAAGTGTGGGGGAATTTGATATACGCATTTTATGCTCGTTTCTTTACGCATTTCCCTTTTCGTTTAGCTATGTTATAATCTTAGTTTTTATGTTTTTCTTAATTAATATGTTATTTTGAAGATATTTACGGTGGAGATTAATAACGACGCAATTCGGAGGAATTTCGGCGATTTTGCGATTTTTGCGATTTTGGACCTCCGAAAATGGGCCGGCCCAAAAAGCAAATTGTGGGCCGAATTCTCAACTTTTATTTCGGCCCATTATATGGCCCAAACACATTCAATTCGGCTAGGAAGCAAAGTGGGGAAGAGGAAAAGTCAACAATATCAAGCTAGTGACTCATTTTGGTGACTCTTGCTTGCATTAAATGAAAAGATGACTTGCCATGGTGACTAGCATGGTGACTCTTGCTTAGGGTTCCCAAATGGTGACTACACATGGTGACTCTTGCTTTGTGATGATCACACATGGTGACTAAGTGTGTAACTTGCCATATTGATCATTGCTTGCATTTAATGGAAGGAGGCAAGGTGGAAGAGAGAAGGCAAACATCCTTGCCTATAAATACCAAGGGAGGCCGAACCATTCAAGGCATCACTCATCAAGCACTCAAGACAAAAAGTGTAACCATGATCTTCACTTTCATTTCTTTAGCTTTGTATTTGAATCTTTTGATGTATTGGAATAACAAGTTTAGATTTGTGTATCAAATGAAGAACAAGTTTAGATTTGTGTTTTATGTGTTTAAACCGATTTGTAATATGCATGTGTTTATGATTTCTAGCCTTTTATGCATGTTTGATACAATCTTAAAGCTTCGAATGCATGTGTTAGAAAATATGCTAAGTCCCTCTCTTTCGCATGTTTCGATGATCGTATGTTGTTTAGGATGTTTATACGCTAAGTTGCATTCCTACTCAATTATTAAGCATGTGTATTTAGTTAGAAGTTATGAATTTCGTAACTTACAAAAAGGTTTGATGCATGAAAAGGGTATGGTTAATAAGATGAGATGATCACATGTAATTAGTAGTGTAACTTCTTATTTTTAGCAAGCATAATTAGACTTGAAGTTTCTTGATTGTTGAAACTTGTCTATGAGTAAAACATGTTAGATGCTTAAGAGTTTTAGTTGTGTTTGCATGTTTTTGTACTTTAATTTCGTAGATTAAACAACCAACTTCCAATCCCCCCAAACATTTACATTTCCGCTTATTAACGAAACCATGCATGCGCCCTTAATTCCCCGGATAAAGAACGATCCCTACTCGCCAATATTACAAATGACAAAAGAAGGGTTTAAATTGCAATGCGCGTAATCTGTGTTTTTAAGTTAACGTGAATGCATGTTTTGCGCGTATCAGGTGGAAAAGCAATGCTCGAAGGCCCGCTGCTCCATTCGGTTGAGCAGGTACGCTGGCGAAGAGACTGTCCTGCATTGGCCATGTTGACGTCTTGTTCTTCCGGTTCTGAAGTATGGTCGGTTGATGAATGTGAAGACTCAGAAACTTCCTCGATGATGGGATAATCCAGGATGTCTGTTTGAGCTTTAAGTCTCGCTATTCTCTCTGCGATTTCCTCAAACTTTGTTCTAGATGGTCCAGGATTCCGATCGGACATTCATTAGCCTGAGCATCCACCAAAGACCAAGTGTCAGTACCAAAAAAGAATATAAAATGAATATAGGAATACTAATCAAAAACGTAAAACATATTTAGAAAACAAAGCGAAATAAATAAAAAAATAAAAATAGTAAAACTATCAAAACAAACTATAAACACTTACAAATACTTAAAAACTACTAAAACAAACAAAATTTATGATATTTAAGACACTAAATGTAATTTACTAAGTAATGCAAATGATTTAATCAATTTTAGGGGCTATGTACATGAACGTAATGAACTTAAAACACACGTTTTCTGCAAATTAACACTATATAATGCTAAACCTAAGAATTTAGTTAGAACATATATAAACAAGGTTCAAATACAAGCAAACAATAATTCACATTGAATTTATGCACCACACATTTTTTTTTCAATAAAATGCATCAAACAACAATCCTACGTGAAAGATGGAGTGAATGTATAAGAGAAAACGTTAGAACCTGCAGAAAACACACGAGTTACGTGTTTAAAATATGAATGCAAAGAATGACCTCTTCTTCGGTCTTATGCCCCTAACTTCACTTAGGTTAGGGTACTCGGTAGTGAAATCCGAGCATCATAAAGCTTAAGAGAGGTTATGCAAGCTAAATAACGTTTGTTAGTCCTTTACAGTTTTTAATGGACAAACAAACACAAAAATTTGACTAAGTTTTATTTATTTCCTTTGGCCCCGATGGTACGTGGTGCAGAGGCTCTCGACTGTGCAATGGGTCTCGTTCATCCGAAGATGAAGTCTGATTCCAAGAGGTCTAAGCATGCTTAATCCGATATACCATCTATTTAAAGGATTTATGTCGTATTTACTAAGTTTTGTATTTATCCGTATTCATATGCACTTATGATTTACAGAGAGTACTCGAAATGATGATTCGGTAAATTTCTTGGACGTGCGGCCCGCGCGAAAATGTATACTGACTCTCGCTAATTCAGCTTAGTTACGTTTAGAAATGGCAAGTAGGGATAGAGATAACGCGAGAGGTAAATTTGTGAGATAGTATATAATCTCAAGTCCTTAGTAAACTCCGCCCACAACCTCATGCCCATAACTTCACTTAGGTTATGGCGTGTGGTGATGAAATCCACACTTCATGAAGGGTTAAGGAGATAAACCAGAAAAAGAGGCACCACCTATTCCAAAGAACGAAACTTAATAACCAATACTCGTACTCAATGTAAATCAATTTAAGTACGTCTACGTTTTGATTGCGCCTAAGATTTAAAAGGAATACACGATTTAGTTATTGAGTAAATCTCTTGTCCGTGCGGCCCGCGCGAAAATGTATACCAACTATCGTTAATTCTCGTAATTGTTGGAAATGACCAGTTGGGATAGATGTAACGCAAGAGGTGAGAACTAATTTCTGGGAACAACCTGAGGCTAACTCGTAAGAGTATATACTCCATTGTTGTTCTTAGAAACACCCCGAGGCTTACTCTTACGAGTATATACTCCAATGGTGTTCTGTTTTCTTAGTTCAAAACCAGTCACCATTCATAACCCTTCTAGACATCATAACCAATTATTACTCGAATTCACAAGATAGTATACAATCTCAAATGTTTGTAAACTCCGCCCACAACCTCATGCCCATAACTTCACTTAGGTTATGGCGTGTGGTGATGAAATCCACACTTCATGAAGGGTTAAGGAGATAGACAAACAAAAGAGGCACCACCTATTCCATAGAGATTTATTTAATAACTAAGTGCTAGTACTCAAATTAAATCAAAGACTATCCTTTAACATGAAAATAAATTATGCAAGTGTAAACACTAAGTATAACTAAATTCGTATAAGTAAAAGTATGCATTGTAAACACATGTATAATTCTTTAAGTATAAACAAGAATGTATTTCGAAAATTATAGACATGCTTTTAATTACATATGTACAACGAAATCATACAAAAACATTTTAATTCCCCGGCAACGGCGCCAAAAATTGATACGCGCAAAACATGCATTTAACGTTAACACAAAGTAGACCCTAAAAACACAGATTACGCGTATTGCAATTTAAAACCCTTCTTTTGTCATTTATAATATTGGCGAGTAGGGATCGTTCTTTATCCGGGGAATTAAGGGCGCATGCATGGTTCCGTTAATAAGCGGAAATTTAAATGTTTGGGGGGATTGGAAATTGGTTGATTAAATGTCCTACTAAATTAAAGTGCAAAAACATGCAAACACAACAAAAACTCTTAGGCATCTAACATGTTTTACTCATAGACAAGTTTTAACAATCAAGAAACTTCAAGTCTAATTATGCTTGCTAAAAATAAGAAGCTAATTCAAGTTTAATTTAGCACAAATATGAGATGATCAATTGTAATTAATAGCTTAGCTTCTTATTTTTAGCAAGCATAATTAGACTTGGAATTGATTTACATTGAGTACGAGTATTGGTTATTAAGTTTCGTTCTTTGGAATAGGTGGTGCCTCTTTTTCTGGTTTATCTCCTTAACCCTTCATGAAGTGTGGATTTCATCACCACACGCCATAACCTAAGTGAAGTTATGGGCATGAGGTTGTGGGCGGAGTTTACTAAGGACTTGAGATTATATACTGAAAGGACCCAACTCCGATTTAGCTCCCTAAATCGGAATCAAACCCTTTCGAAAACACGAACCAACAAAAACTTTTCGAAATTTGGGCAGAGTTTCGTTACTAACGTTGAATTACCATTACCTGCACGCGGAAAATACACTTCATCCTATGCCACAAAAAGCAAACCGTGGGCAACAATCCCATCCGGATTTCTCAATATCTCAACAGTAAAGTAAACAATACATATAATAGTACTTTACTGAAATCCGGGTTTAAAATCGTATAACATATTCATCAGAGAACTCAGAGCGACCTCTAACACATAACCTTATAAGTATACCACAGTAGGTAGAACAATAAACCTACTGGAAGAAATAAGACCGCTCGAGTACTATGCCTCCGACCACGACGTGCGACACCAGAGTCCGAATTGCAAACTGGGCACGGAAACCGAAAAGCCCAGGGGAAAGGAAAATAAAACGTTAGAGTGAGTGGACGAAAATAAATATATGCCTTTCACCAGTTTATACACACACTCAATATAAAACAGTGCGAGTTCGGAAAACACAACAGCACAACACATATATATATGGAGGTTGTCGGGCGAATCTCTCAAGCCCGACGTCAGGTGAATCGCTCAAACCTGACGGTGAAAGGCCAGGGGAATCTCTCAACCCCGGCGGCACTCAGGGGAATCTCTCAACCCTGCTTCAGAGGAATCTCTCAACTCTGGGCCAGAGGAATCTCTCAACTCTGGTAGCATCGATGCTATAAATGCCATCACCCATAAACACATTACAACACCTCCGAAAATAACATATATCTCAATCATCGTATAATTTAAATACGGAAATCAATAAAATCCACGAACTCGCAAATCAACAGTGAAAATAGAAACTTGTCCACTCACACGCTTGCGTAACGCAGTTCACGTTAACCCGTGATCCGGCGGAAAGTCCCTCGCCAAACAAACGATCACGAACACCTGAATAATCACAATGTCCAATATTCAAAACCATAATCCGACAATACAAATCAAACCACGAGAAACCACCGTTCTCGGAAACACGAAATCCAAAGTCGACGAATCGTCGAAAATCCGTATATGTATACCACAATACCTCGCTTTACGTTCGGACGCTCAACTCGAAAAACGAACCTCCCCACTGCGATCGGGGCGCGATTTCGAGTAAAATGACATGCAACTCGTCGAAAACTCCGAAAAAGTCAAAGTTGACCACCGTTGACCGCCGCCCACGGCGGCGCCACCGCCGACCGGAGAATTTCAAGGCGGAGCCACCCCTATTCCACTCCAAATCGTCCACTGAGCAACTTTGTCAACTGCACCGAAGTCCAATTCTCACTCTAACTAGGTCAATTTCAAGCAAAACCGAATTGGTTCACAAATTTCAATCCCAAAATTCTCAATCCACAAATCAAATTAGAACACAATGTTTATATGGTTAGAATCACCTTGAAGAGAGCTACAAAACCCAGTATCTCTTGAAGTTCAACTCGGCCCGAATCGAAAACCACCATTAACCCAAAATTTCACAAACTTTGGCTCACTATTTCTCTCTCCACCGTGCACCATGCCGGAAATTGAGGCTATGAATGAATAGAGGACGTTGAGGCGAGTCAGAGGCTTCCTCCCCCGTGGCCGGAGACGGCCGGACGGCAGTTCGCCGTCGACCACCGTGGAGCACCGACGTGATTCTTCCTCTCTCCACCGAGTTGACTCGGTCAACTCGGTCAAACCTTCTAATGCATCTTTGACTTTCCCAAAACGGTAAGTCCACTAATTATAGCTTCCCAAAATGGAAACTCCAAAATACAAATTTCGATAAACTTCAAACCCGCGTAATTTCCTCGTCGTAATTCCGATTCTGATAATTCTCGCGGCCACAAACTCGTCTCGACATACTCTTCAATAATCACCCAAAGTCAAACATATCGGCCAATCGGATAAAAAGCCAACCCTTTGAACTAACACACATTTAAATCGACTAATTAATCAACGGACGGAAATATTCACAATTAAATCTTCGTAACTCAAAATCATGCTCCGGAAGTTCCCACAAACTCGAAATTAAATTCTGAACAACTTCCGTGAAGAAACCGAAACCAAAATCCCGTCCGATAATTTAGTCGTTAAGTAGCCCACCATTTAAATCTGAACTTCAAATATTCATAACTAATTCCTCGGTCGTCCAAATAACGATCCGAAACCGCCCACGAACTTGTAATCACACGTACAACGACTCTCGAGAAGAGACCCAGCTCCAATTCTCGGCCAATAACTAAGTCGTTAACAAGCTTGGCGATTCCAATAACTGTCGAAAGCCCGTGACTACACTGTAACTTACGAATCAAGCTGATTATACTTCTCATTCTGGTTCGGGTCTTCACAAATCCACCCCCCTTAGAAAAATTTCGACCTCGAAATTTCCGAGTCTGCCGACTACAAGGTAGGAGCACTGCCTCTGCATACTGCTCAACTCACCAACGGCAATCTCAACTGAACAACTCTGATCACATACTCCACAATAGGAGATAATTCCGTGCTGGAATCTCTGTACCCTCAAATCACAAATCTGAACTGGCTCACATAATCGCCAAGTGTTCCTACATATGGAACAGATAGGGTACACAACACATAACAAACCTGAAACATAATTCCGCCACGCGGAACACAACACACAAAGCCAACACTATAGGCGATGCCGAACCATACGGCATAACACAAACTCGCCTATGGCCACATATGGATCAAAACATCAAGGCAAATCACAAATCAGTTCACACATCAATATATCTCACACATTCATATCAGCATAATTCGAACATCGAACTTGGCAATAACCAATCCATTTCCGCTGATCTGACAGTCTGTGGTAACACACTCCACAAAATCGGAAACAAACATCAACTCAAATTCAAACCAAACTCACTCCAACACAATGAAGTACAACATCGTCCTCAAAACGACATCAAACAATATCAAAATCACAGTGGACCACAACCTGGTACCGCAAGCAACCTCGAACAGCTGAAACTGCTGGTCCCGAATCCTCCGGAACTGCAATACCGAGGTCCACAACATGCCCTCCAAGGTCTGAATAATCCTCAAAGATCGCTCGTCAATCCGAGGACAATAACCGGTACTAACTCGTAATCTGGTTCCCAATGCTCGCTGCAAAGCTCGCTAACACATAGTCGTAGCTGATTATCTCGATCAGCGAACTGGGACACAGGCACACCATAGAATGGACAATCTCCGTCAAGCACGGCTATACCAGCCTAACACTGAAATCGTCACCGAAAATACAAGGAACTGTACTGAGTTCGTCAAATGATCCACAAGGGCCCGACAACTGGTATCACAACCAAAGTGCATACAAACACACACAATCACAGCAACAATCGCCACGTATAACCGGAAATCTCAAATGGCTGACACATCTCGGCAAATTTCTGCCTCCTAGCCATCGTCAGTCGACAAATGTGGCATCTGTACACACAAACTGCTACATTGCTCTTCCATGTTGCGCCACGAGTAGTAAACTCGAAGTGTCTGACACTTCTCCACGTCACTAGCGCCAAACATGCGCAAAATCACGAGCCTCAACATCATCACGCTCGAACTCAGCCTTCGTAGCTCATAACTCGGCTAAAACGGAAACTCGAGCCACACATTCACGAAATACTGAAGCTCCTGACTCTCAACTGAATGTATCAGCATCAACATCATCCCAAACAGATGGTCAAAGTACGACCACTAGCCTTTCTCGAACAAGCTCAAAGGTGCAGCCATAGTCGATAGTCGACTCCCTCCATCTACACTGCCTCAAGCCCAAATCTGGCCGAAAATGCAAGTGGATGAAACTCAGTGGTCAGTGTACATCCTACACCGCGCTGCACGCCATAGTAGTAGCGTCACGAACTCACTAATGCTAACACAAAGACAGCTACACCCAAATCATACATAGGATATGTAGCTACACACAAAGTTCCACTACCTGGAATCATGAGCCACCACTCTGCTACACAGCATCAAAGCATAACCAAATCCAAACCTCAATGCAACACCATAACCCACGAACTCGTCACGATTGTCAGGTAAGGTCAAAGCCGCAGTAACGGTCACCAACCTGCAGGAGTAAGCAACTCTCCTCGCTTGCATCGAACCACATGAATCTGACGCCTTCTTCGTCAATCCGAAAAGTATAGTGGCAATCCGGGAAAATCCTGCACAAAGCCGTCGGTAAAAGCCTGCCAAACCCAAGAGACCCCTGATCTCTGGTACAATAGTAGGGCAACTCCAAATCCACACGGCTTCGAAACGGTCAGGATCCACGCCGACTCTCTCAGCTAGCATCACACAGCCCAACATCTTCACACTAATCGGCCAAAACTCACACTGGCTAAACTTACAAACAGCTAATCGTCTCGCGAAGTCCGCAAAACCGCTTGCAACTGCTTCAGGTACTGGTCCACACTCCCGAAGTATATCAGGACATTGCCAACGAACATGACCGCCATCTCGCCCAAAAACCGTCTGAACACCTGGTCCATCAAGTCCACACGATCTATAGGGCATTGGTCAACCAGTGAAGTGACCAAGAACTCCAGATGCTCGCACCGAGATCCGTAAACTGTCCAAACCACAACTAACACATCGATCCTCAACTGATGGTATCTAGATCCGAAATCAATCTTCGAAAAGACTGAAGCTCTCGCGAGCTGATCAACCAACCGTCAATTCGAAGCGGAGGATACTCACTCTCCTCTGAAGCGAATCAGGCTTCCGGTAGTCAATGCGCCACCACGTCGAACCATACAACATCCGCACAAACAATGCAGGAGCACCCCACGCAAATATGCGGAGTCACATGAAATCTCCTCCAGCCACTCCTGGAGTCGAAACTGTAGCTCCATCAGCTCCGCTGGCTCCGAACGACAAAATGCCGGTAAAATGAGTCCAGCGCCTGGTACAAACTCAATAGTGTAGTCAGTCTCCCGAACCGGAGGAACACCTGGAAACTCGGGAATCACCTCAATGTCACCAATGTCGGACACAGCAACCGAAGTATCCACAACATAAGCTAAGCAAACAACATAACTCGTCTCCACCATCCGCTCGACCATCACCGCGAAACAGCATCTCGGGAATACCTGGTCGTCAAAACACAACCTCCTCCTCGAGGCACTCGAACACAACCAAATGCGTCGTCAGTAAGTCCATACCCACAAGCATACCAAAACTACAATATCCAGCTATAACAGATCCGCGGCTAAGTCATAACCTCCAACAAAGATCTCGCAACCTCCGGACGGATACAATACTCTCCAAAACCTCGGAAGTGGAAATGCAGGTACAATAGCCATGGATATCAAACAACAGCAACCTCGGAGAAAAGTCTGTCCTCAAACAAGGTCATGGCACGAACTCCTACATGCCCCACTAGCCGCCCACGTCAAATGCGACTTGTTGAATAACTCGTCAAAAGGGTACATTGATCAGACCGCAGGAACAACATCATGATCCCTTCGTGAACTCTGAGCTGTCGAACCGCTAACACAGCTGGCTAAGGGCGCTTCCTCAATACGTGACCCTCCTGGCCACCGAAACAACAACTGAGGGTACTCCTCGAACACAATTCGCCACAACACCTGCTGCGTGAAAGGATCACCAACGATCACCCGAACTCATGCCACAGGAGCAAGTCCGTTACACTGTGATCTCCGCCATCACTAAACGGATCAACAGAGGATCCTCAACATAATCGAAAAGACCACAGCCTGATGAAGTCACTGATCCCGAAGTGTCGGAACTCAACCTCATCAAAATCTCAACTAAGTCCACTTTCCTCAAACCATCGCATCGAAACCACATACATCTTTCCTTTTCGCTAGCCTCGCCACTGAGTGCAGCACACCAAGCTCCTCACGGATATCTCGAGGCACATCAATCAGACTCTCTCTGATGCTCAGGTTCAAACTCATCTCGAACCTCGTGCACCGCTTCCTCTGAAGCCACATAACTTGTGCAAACAGGGACAACATGTGAACAATGCATCTCTGCCTCAGGTGGGTAAACACTCCACATTCGAATACTGAGTAGCCTGATAACACCATTACCGTATATACAACACCCTGAATGTAGGCCGTGGAGTCACAACCAGAACTCACACAATACCAGCCCACAAAGTACACTGATCTGACTCAGGCATACATCATCTGCCACAATGCTCAGCTCTGAGGCAACATGTAGATGCTCATACACACAACCAGGCAAACCGTGCCACACAGTTTACTGAACTCGGAATACTCATCCAAATCCACAGTTCACTGGCAAATCACGCGTCGATTGATCCTCAATAGGATCCACAACCGAAACGACACGGAAAGCACGTCAGGAGGCATCCTAATGAATAAAACATCGTTCACAACAAGTGGAACGTAATCATGAAACCGCAGATATTTGAGGACACACAACACCCGAAGTATTGATGAGTACCGCTGGCCAGTCGGGTCATCACTCCAGTCATGCTGTATCAACTCAAATACCCGAAGCGTCACAACTACAAGAGTCCACAGAATCTGACAACCTAATGCTCTGATACCAAGCTGAAAGGACCCAACTCCGATTTAGCTCCCTAAATCGGAATCAAACCCTTTCGAAAACACGAACCAACAAAAACTTTTCGAAATTTGGGCAGAGTTTCGTTACTAACGTTGAATTACCATTACCTGCACGCGGAAAATACACTTCATCCTATGCCACAAAAAGCAAACCGTGGGCAACAATCCCATCCGGATTTCTCAATATCTCAACAGTAAAGTAAACAATACATATAATAGTACTTTACTGAAATCCGGGTTTAAAATCGTATAACATATTCATCAGAGAACTCAGAGCGACCTCTAACACATAACCTTATAAGTATACCACAGTAGGTAGAACAATAAACCTACTGGAAGAAATAAGACCGCTCGAGTACTATGCCTCCGACCACGACGTGCGACACCAGAGTCCGAACTGCAAACTGGGCACGGAAACCGAAAAGCCCAGGGGAAAGGAAAATAAAACGTTAGAGTGAGTGGACGAAAATAAATATATGCCTTTCACCAGTTTATACACACACTCAATATAAAACAGTGCGAGTTCGGAAAACACAACAGCACAACACATATATATATGGAGGTTGTCGGGCGAATCTCTCAAGCCCGACGTCAGGTGAATCGATCAAACCTGACGGTGAAAGGCCAGGGGAATCTCTCAACCCCGGCGGCACTCAGGGGAATCTCTCAACCCTGCTTCAGAGGAATCTCTCAACTCTGGGCCAGAGGAATCTCTCAACTCTGGTAGCATCGATGCTATTGATACACGCAAAACATGCATTCACGATAACACAAAGTCGACCCTAAAAACATCGATTACGCGCATTGCAATTTAAACCCTTCTTTTGTCATTTGTAATATTGGCGAGTAGGGATCGTTCTTTATCCGGGGAATTAAGGGCGCATGCATGGTTTCGTTATTAAGCGGAAATATAAAAGTTTGGGGGGATTGGAAATTGGTTATTTAATCTACGAAATTAAAGTACATAACATGCAAACACAACTAAAACTCTTAGGTATCTAACATGTTTTACTCATAGACAAGTTTCAACAATCAAGAAACTTAAAGTCTAATTATGCTTGCTAAAAATAAGAAGTTACACTACTAATTACATGTGATCAACTCATCTTATTAACCTACCCTTTTCATGCATCAAACCTTTTTGTAACTTGCGAAATTCATAACTTCTAACTAAATACACATGCGTGATAATTGTGTAGGAATGCAACTTAGCGTATAAACATCCTAAACAACTTACGATCATCGAAACATGCAAAAGAGAGGGACTTAGCGTATTTTCTAATACATGCATTCGAAGCTTTAAGATTGTATCAAACATGCATAAAAAGCTATAAATCACAAACACATGCATATTACAAATCGGTTTAGGCACATGAAACACAAATCTAAACTTGTTATTCATTTGATACACAAATCTAAACTTTCTAAACTTGTTATTCCAATACATCAAAAGATTCAAATACAAAGCTAAAGAAATGAGAGTGAAGATCATGGTTACACTTTTTGTCTTGAGTGCTTGATGAACTACGGTGGAGATGGACTTCCTTCACAAGGGACTTAGCGTATTGTGTTGGATGGAGGAGGCTTGATAGCTTCGGCTTGGAAGGAGTAACCTTGCTTGCTTCGGCTTGGAATGGTAAAGGATGTGCTTCGGCTTTGTAATGAACTTTGGAGTGTTTATGGTGGAAGAGTATTTGTGTAGAGCTTTGGCTTGTAAAAATGAGAGATGTTTTGAATGGTTCAGCCTCCCTTGGTATTTATAGGCAAGGATGTTTACCTTCTCTCTTCCACCTTGCCTCCTTCCATTAAATGCAAGCAATGATCAATATGGCAAGTCACCATGCAAGTCACCATGTGTGATCATCATTTACAAGCCCAAAGCAAGAGTCACCATGGCAAGTCATCTTTTGTGATGATCATTTATTAACCCTAAGCAAGAGTCACCATTTGTGATGATTAGCTTGATAAGCTTGACTTTTCAACTTCCCCAAAGGGCATCCTTGACGAAATGAATGAGTTTGGGCTGGTTAATGGGCCGAAATAAACTTTGAGAAATCGGCCCATAATTTTCTTTTTGGGCCGCCCCATTTTCGGAGGTCCAAAATCGCAAAAATCGCAAAATCGCCGAAATTCCTCCGAATTGCGTCGTTATTAATCTCCACCGTAAATATCTTCAAAATAACAAATTAAATAAGGAAAACATAAAAACTAAGATAATAACATTGCTAAACGTAAAGGAAATGCGTTAAGAAACGAGCATAAAATGCGTATATCAGCTATAAATGCCATCACCCATAAACACATAACAACACCTCCGAAAATAACATATATCTCAATCATCGTATAATTTAAATACGGAAATCAATAAAATCCACGAACTCGCAAATCAACAGTGAAAATAGAAACTTGTCCACTCACACGCTTGCGTAACGCAGTTCACGTTAACCCGTGATCCGGCGGAAAGTCCCTCGCCAAACAAACGATCACGAACACCTGAATAATCACAATGTCCAATATTCAAAACCATAATCCGACAATACAAATCAAACCACGAGAAACCACCGTTCTCGGAAACACGAAATCCAAAGTCGACGAATCGTCGAAAATCCGTATATGTATACCACAATACCTCGCTTTACGTTCGGACACTCAACTCGAAAAACGAACCTCCCCACAGCGATCGGGGCGCGATTTCGAGTAAAATGACATGCAACTCGTCGAAAACTCCGAAAAAGTCAAAGTTGACCACCGTTGACCGCCGCCCACGGCGGCGCCACCGCCGACCGGAGAATTTCAAGGCGGAGCCACCCCTATTCCACTACAAATCGTCCACTGAGCAACTTTGTCAACTGCACCGAAGTCCAATTCTCACTCTAACTAGGTCAATTTCAAGCAAAACCGAATTGGTTCACAAATTTCAATCCCAAAATTCTCAATCCACAAATCAAATTAGAACACAATGTTTATATGGTTAGAATCACCTTGAAGAGAGCTACAAAACCCAGTATCTCTTGAAGTTCAACTCGGCCCGAATCGAAAACCACCATTAACCCAAAATTTCACAA
This sequence comes from Geum urbanum, assembly GCA_946800695.1. NCBI lineage: Eukaryota > Viridiplantae > Streptophyta > Magnoliopsida > Rosales > Rosaceae > Geum > Geum urbanum. The sequence goes on along the minus strand of OX327017.1, from coordinate 11,680,513 downwards.
ACTTTGGCTCACTATTTCTCTCTCCACCGTGCACCATGCCGGAAATTGAGGCTATGAATGAATAGAGGACGTTGAGGCGAGTCAGAGGCTTCCTCCCCCGTGGCCGGAGACGGCCGGACGGCAGTTCGCCGTCGACCACCGTGGAGCACCGACGTGATTCTTCCTCTCTCCACCGAGTTGACTCGGTCAACTCGGTCAAACCTTTTAATGCATCTTTGACTTTCCCAAAACGGTAAGTCCACTAATTATAGCTTCCCAAAATGGAAACTCCAAAATACAAATTTCGATAAACTTCAAACCCGCGTAATTTCCTCGTCGTAATTCCGATTCTGATAATTCTCGCGGCCACAAACTCGTCTCGACATACTCTTCAATAATCACCCAAAGTCAAACATATCGGCCAATCGGATAAAAAGCCAACCCTTTGAACTAACACACATTTAAATCGACTAATTAATCAACGGACGGAAATATTCACAATTAAATCTTCGTAACTCAAAATCATGCTCCGGAAGTTCCCACAAACTCGAAATTAAATTCTGAACAACTTCCGTGAAGAAACCGAAACCAAAATCCCGTCCGATAATTTAGTCGTTAAGTAGCCCACCATTTAAATCTGAACTTCAAATATTCATAACTAATTCCTCGGTCGTCCAAATAACGATCCGAAACCGCCCACGAACTTGTAATCACACGTACAACGACTCTCGAGAAGAGACCCAGCTCCAATTCTCGGCCAATAACTAAGTCGTTAACAAGCTTGGCGATTCCAATAACTGTCGAAAGCCCGTGACTACACTGTAACTTACGAATCAAGCTGATTATACTTCTCATTCTGGTTCGGGTCTTCACATATACTATCTCACAAATTTACCTCTCGCGTTATCTCTATCCCTACTTGCCATTTCTAAACGTAACTAAGCTGAATTAGCGAGAGTCAGTATACATTTTCGCGCGGGCCGCACGTCCAAGAAATTTACCGAATCATCATTTCGAGTACTCTCTGTAAATCATAAGTGCATATGAATACGGATAAATACAAAACTTAGTAAATACGACATAAATCCTTTAAATAGATGGTATATCGGATTAAGCATGCTTAGACCTCTTGGAATCAGACTTCATCTTCGGATGAACGAGACCCATTGCACAGTCGAGAGCCTCTGCACCACGTACCATCGGGGCCAAAGGAAATAAATAAAACTTAGTCAAATTTTTGTGTTTGTTTGTCCATTAAAAACTGTAAAGGACTAACAAACGTTATTTAGCTTGCATAACCTCTCTTAAGCTTTATGATGCTCGGATTTCACTACCGAGTACCCTAACCTAAGTGAAGTTAGGGGCATAAGACCGAAGAAGAGGTCATTCTTTGCATTCATATTTTAAACACGTAACTCGTGTGTTTTCTGCAGGTTCTAACGTTTTCTCTTATACATTCACTCCATCTTTCACGTAGGATTGTTGTTTGATGCATTTTATTGAAAAAAAAATGTGTGGTGCATAAATTCAATGTGAATTATTGTTTGCTTGTATTTGAACCTTGTTTATATATGTTCTAACTAAATTCTTAGGTTTAGCATTATATAGTGTTAATTTGCAGAAAACGTGTGTTTTAGCATCCATCTCTTGCAAAGCCGAAGCATCCATCTCTTGCAAAGCCGAAGCATTCTCCATCCAAAGCCGAAGCATCCTCAATCAATCCTTCACAATACGCTAAGTCCCTTGTGAAGGAAAGCCATCTCCACCGTAGATCATCAAGCATTCAAGACAAAAAGTGTAACCATGATCTTCACTTTCATAGCTTTTGCTTTGTATTTGAATCTTTTGATGTATTGGAATACTTTTATGTATCAAATGAAGAACAAGTTTAGATTTGTGTTATATGTTCTTAAACCAATTTGTGAATTGCATGTGTTTATGATTTCTAGCCTTTTATGCATGTTTGATACAATCTTAAAGCTTCGAATGCATGTATTAGAAAATACGCTAAGTCCCTCTCTTTCGCATGTTTCGATGATCGTATGTTGTTTAGGATGTTTATACGCTAAGTTGCATTCCTACTCAATTATCAAGCATGTATATTTAGTTGGAAGTTATGAATTTCGTAACTTACAAAAGGTTTGATGCATGAAAAAGGGTAAGGTTAAAAAGATGAGATGATCACTTGTAATTAGTAGTGTAACTTCTTATTTTTAGTAAGCATAATTAGACTTTGAAGTTTCTTGATTGTTAACACTTGTCTATGAGTAAAACATGTTAGATGCTTAAGAGTTTTAGTTGTGTTTGCATGTTTTTGTACTTTAATTTTGTAGATTAAACAACCAACTTCCAATCCTCCCAAACATTTAAATTTACGCTTATTAACGAAACCATGCATGCGCCCTTAATTCCCCGGATAAAGAACGATCCCTACTCGCCAATATTATAATGACAAAAGAAGGGTTTTAAATTGCAATGCGCGTAATCGGTGTTTTTAGGGTCTACTTTGTGTTAACGTTAAATGCATGTTTTGCGCGTATCAATGGAGCAGAAATGAGGGAACTTTGAATCCTCCGGTACCTCAACAAAGCTACCAACGCCCTCCATTTTAGCCTAGGCCACCGATGCAGCATGGTTCTTCATCTCAACCCTTCACAAATCCGAATTATGACAAGATGTTGTCACAACTTTCGGCCTCCACACAAGTTCTCCTTGATGGACAATCGAAGACCAAGGAGACATTGGATTCTCATGGCCGAGACATCACCGAAGTGAAGAAGCAACTTGGCCAACTTGTTGATTTCATGGGACAAATCAAAGAAACTGGTCGGCTTACACCTTAAACCACTCCTAATCAACAAAATGTGAATGCCATTGTCACAAGGAGTGGGAAGATACTAGAAGAACCAAAGACCAAGAGATCTCATCTCGATGAAGTCACCATTGAGGACATAACCAACGAAGAGGAAGATGAGATCGATCCGGCAGCTCAAGAAGCCGAGAAGAAGAAGGTGACGCCTATTGTCACCAAGGCACAATCCCCTCCACAACCCACCCCAATCAAAGGTAAAAGCCCTATTCCTTCAAATACGATTATTACTAATTCTCCGTTTACTGTTTGATACGAGCAAAACATGCATTTAACGTTAACACAAAGTAGACCCTAAAAACACAGCTCACACGTAAAGCAATTTATAACCCTTATTTTGTCCTTATAATATTGGCGAGTAGGGATCGTTCTATCCGGGGAATTAAAGGGCGCATGCATGGTTTCGTTAAAGCAGAAATCTAAAGGTTTGGGGGGGATTGGAAATTGGTTAATTAATCTACGAAATTAAAGTACAAAAACATGCAAACACAACAAGAACTCCTAGACTTCTAACATGTTTTACTCATAGATAAGTTTAACAATCAAGAACCCTTAAAGTCTAATTATGCTTACTAAAAATAAGAAGTTACACTACTAATTACAAGTGATCATCTCATCTTATTAACCTTACTCTTTTTCATGCCTAAATACTCTAAGTAAGTGATATACGCATTTTATGCTTGATTCTTAACGCATTTCCCTTTACGTTTAGCTATGTTATAATCTTAGTTTTTATGTTTTTCTTATTTAATTTGTTATTTTGAAGATATTTACGGTGGAGATGAATAACGGCGCAATTCGGAGGAATTTCGGCGATTTTTCGATTTTTGCGATTTTGGACCACCGGGAATGGGTCGGCCCAAATAGCATTTTTTGGGCCCATTTCTCAAAGTTTGTTTTGGCCCAAAAACCAGCCCAAGCCCATTAATTTTGGCATGGAAGCAACTTGGGGAAGAGGAAAAGTCAAAGTTGTCAAGCTTTGTGACTAGGCTTAGTGACTCTTGCTTTGTGATCATCACAAAGGGTGACAAGGCTTGGTGACTCTTGCTTTTGATCATCACAATGGTGACTAAAGGTGTGACAAGGCTTGATGACTCTTGTTTGTGATGATCATAAGTGATGATTAGGGGAGTGACCTGCCTTGGTGATTATTACAAGCATTTAATGAAAGAGGCAAGGTGGAAGAGAGAGTGAGCAATTCCTTTGCCTATATATAAGAGGGAGGCCAGCCATAAAACAGATAATCTCTTATTTTACAAGCCAAAGCTCTACACAAATACTCCTCCTCCATAAACACTTCAAGGTTCTCTTCCAAAGCCGAAGCATCCATCCATCATCCAAAGCCGAAGCATCCATCCATCAATCCTTCACAATACGCTAAGTCCCTTGTGAAGGAAAGTCATCTCCACGAAGATCATCAAGCATTCAAGACAAAAAGTGTAACCATGATCTTCACTTTCATATCTTTTGCTTTGTATTTGAATCTTTTGATGTATTGGAATACTTTGATGTATTTAATGAAGAACAAGTTTAGATTTGTGTTATATGTTCTTAAACCTTTATGTAAATTGCATGTGTTTATGCTTTCTAGCCTTTTATGCATGGTTGATATAATCTTAAAGCTTCGAAAGCATGTGGTAGATAATACGCTAAGTCCCTCTCTTTCGCATGTTTCGATGATCATATGTTGTTTAGGATGTTTATACGCTAAGTTGCATTCCTACTCAAATATCAAGCATGTATATTTAGTTGGAAGTTATGAATTTCGTAACTTACAAAAGCTTTGATGCATGAAAAAGGGTAAGGTTAATATTATGAGTGATCAATTGTAATTAGTAGTGTAACTTCTTATTTTTAGTAAGCATAATTAGACTTTAAGGTTTCTTGATTGTTAAACTTGTCTATGAGTAAAACATGTTAGAAGTCTAAGAGTTTTTGTTGTGTTTGCATGTTTTGTACTTTAATTTCGTAGATTAAACAACCAATTTCCAATCCCCCCCAAACCTTTAAATTTCCGCGTAAACGAAACCATGCATGCGCCCTTTAATTCCCCGGATAGAACGATCCCTACTCGCCAATATTATATCGACAAAATAAGGGTTTTAAATTGCTTTACGTGTGAACTGTGTTTTTAGGGTCTACTTTGTGTTAACGTTAAACGCATGTATTGCACGTATCAATTTTTGGCGCCGCTGCCGGGGAATTAAAATGTTTTTGTATGATTTCGTTGTACATATGTAATTAAATGCATGTCTATAATTTTCGAAATGCATACTTGTTTATACTTGTTTATACTTAAAGAATTTTACATACATGTTTACAATGCATACTTTTACTTATACGAATTTAGTTATACTTAGTATTTACACTTGCATAATTTATTTTCATGTTAAAGGATAGTCTTTGATTTAATTTGAGTACTAGCACTTAGTTATTAAATAAATCTCTATGGAATAGGTGGTGCCTCTTTTGTTTGTCTATCTCCTTAACCCTTCATGAAGTGTGGATTTCATCACCACACGCCATAACCTAAGTGAAGTTATGGGCATGAGGTTGTGGGCGGAGTTTACAAACATTTGAGATTGTATACTATCTTGTGATTTCGAGTAATAATTGGTCATGATGTCTAGAAGGGTTATGAATGGTGACTGGTTTTGAACTAAGAAAACAGAACACCATTGGAGTATATACTCTTAAGAGTAAGCCTCGGGGTGTTTCTAAGAACAACAATGGAGTATATACTCTTACGAGTTAGCCTCAGGTTGTTCCCAGAAATTAGTTCTCACCTCTTGCGTTACATCTATCCCAACTGGTCATTTCCAACAATTACGAGAATTAACGATAGTTGGTATACATTTTCGCGCGGGCCGCACGGACAAGAGATTTACTCAATAACTAAATCGTGTATTCCTTTTAAATCTTAGGCGCAATCAAAACGTAGACGTACTTAAATTGATTTACATTGAGTACGAGTATTGATTTTTAAGTTTCGTTCTTCGGAAATAGGGAGGTGCCTCTTTTTCTGGTTTATCTCCTTAACCCCTCGTCAAGTGTGGATTTCATCACCACACGCCATAACCTAAGTGAAGTTATGGGCACGAGGTTGTGGGCGGAGTTTACTAAGGACTTGAGATTGTATACTATTTCAAAAATTTGGCTGATTGTTGGATATGGTGAGCGGGTTTATGATTGGTGCCGGGTTTCGGATCTAAGCAATGGAACACCATTGGAGTATATACCGTAACTGGTTAGCCTCGGGGTGTCTCTAGGAACAACATTGGAGTATATACTCTTACGAGTAAGCCTCGGGTTGTTCTAAATATTAGTCCTTACCTCTCGCGTTATCTCTATTCCTACTTGCCATTTCTAAACGTAACTAAGCTGAATTAGCGAGAGTCAGTATACATTTGCGCACGAGTCGCACGTCCAAGAAATTTACTAAAAGATTATTTCGTGTACTCCCTGTAAATCATAAGTGCATACGAATACGGATAAATACGAACTAAATAAATACGACATAATCCTTTAAACAGATGGTATATCGGATTAAGCATGCTTAGACCTCTTGGAATCAGACTTCATCTTCGGATGAACGAGACCCATTGCACAGTCGAGAGCCTCTGCACCACGTACCATCAGGGCCAAAGGAAATAAATAAAACTTAGTCAAATTTTTGTGTTTGTTTGTGCATTAAAAACTGTAAAGGACTAACAAACGTTACATTTAGCTTGCATAACCTCTCTTAGGCTTTATGATACTCGGATTTCACTACCGAGTACCCTAACCCAAGTGAAGTTAGGGACATAAGACCGAAAAGAGGTCATTCTTTGCATTCATATTTTAAGCACGTAACTCGTGTGTTTTCTGCAGGTTCTAACAATTTCTCTTATGCATTCACTCCATTTTTCACGTAGGATTGTTGTTTGATGCATTTTATTTAATGAGAGTGTGTTGTGCATAAATTCAATGTGAATTATTGTTTGCTTGTATTTGAACCTTGTTTATATATATTTTAACTAAATTCTTAGGTTTAGCATTACATAGTGTTAATTTGCAGAAAACATGTGTCTTAGTTTATTACATCCATGTGCATAGCCCCTAAAATCAATTAAATCATTTGCATTACTTGGTAAATTACATTTAGTGTCTTAAATATCATAAATCTTGATTGTTTTAGTAGTTTTTAAGTATTTGTAAGTGTTTATAGTTTGTTTTGATAGTTTTACTATTTTTATTTTTTATTTCGCTTTGTTTTCTAAATATGCTTTACGTTTTTGATTAGTATTCCTATATTCATTTCATACTCTTTTTGATACTGACACTTGGTCTTTGGTGGATGCTTAAGCTAATGAATGTCCGATCGGAATCCTGGACCATCTAGAACAAAGTTTGAGGAAATCGCAGAGAGAATAGCGAGACTTAAAGCTCAAACAGACATCCTGGATTATCCCATCATCGAGGAAGTTTCCGAGTCTTCACATTCATCAACCGACCATAGTTCAGCCTCATCAACCGACCATACTTCAGAACCGGAAGAACAAGAAGTCAACATGGCCAATGCAGGACAGTCTCTTCGTCAGCGCACCTGCTCAACAGAATGGAGCAGCGGGCCTTCAAGCATTGCTTTTCCACCACCGGAGGAAAACATGAAGGAAGTCGAGCTGAAGAGTGGTTTCCTCCACAGACTACCCATTTTTCACGGACTTTCCAATGAAGATCCGAACAAGCATCTCAAACAATTCCAATTTGTTTGTAACAGCATGAAGCCATCCGATGCTGATACGGAGCTCTTCAAGCTGAAGGCATTCCCATTCACCCTAGTCGACATGGCCGAGTCTTGGCTTATGGAACTACCGCCGAACAATATTACCTCATGGAAGCAACTTGCGGATATGTTCCTAGCAAAGTACTTCCCGGCCTCAAAGATCACCGTCTTGAGAAAGCAAATCACTGGCATCACACAGAAACCGGACGAGACCTTCGGCCAATATTACGACTGATTCAAGGTTTTGTGTGCCACTTGCCCATCGCATGGATTTTCCGAGACCAATCTCATGAATTACTTTTACGATGGTCTCAAGCCGATCGATAGGGAATTGCTAGATGCAGCAGCTACCGGTGCATTCATGGACTTAACCGAAATCGAAGCCAGAACTCTTTTTGAGAATCGGGCGAATAATGATGCACAATATGGAATGTCCAACAGACGAGCAGTCGGTGAAGCAAGTTCTAAACCCGACGCGGACGAAAAATACGACAAACTAGCTCATAAGCTAGAGAAGGTTTTAGAGCTCGAGACAACAAGAGCCAAGGCAACTCAACGGCCTGTTTGTGGCATATGTCAATCACAAGGTCACCACAACGACCAATGCCCTCAAGTGCCGGAGCAAGCTAGCCAGCCGGAGCAAGTTAACGCCATCGGCGGATATCAAGGAGGCCAACGGTACAACAACTACAACAATTTTGGCAACCGAGATCATCCAGGTTTTAGATGGAGCAGCAACGAGGGAACTTTGAACCCTCCAGCACCTCAACAAAGCTACCAACGCCCTCCATTTCAACCAAGGCCACCGATGCAGCATGGTTCGTCATCTCAATCCTTCACCAACCCGGATTACGACAAGATGTTGTCGCAACTTTCGGCCTCAACACAAGTTCTCCTCGACGACAATCGAAGACAAAAGAGACACTCGAGTCACATGGCCGCGACATCACTGAAGTGAAGAAGCAACTTGGCCAACTTATTGATTTCATGGGCCAAATCAAAGAAACCGGTCGGCTTCCACCTCAACCCACTCCTAATCAACGAAACGTGAATGCCATCGTCACAAGGAGTGGGAAGATACTTGAAGAACCAAAGACCAAGCGATCTCATCTCGATGAAGTCACCATCGAGGACATCACCAACGAAGACGATGATGTGATCGATCCGGCAACTCAAGAGGCCGAGAAAAAGAAGGTGACGCCTATTGTCACCAAGGCACAATCCCCTCCACAACCCACCCCAATCAAAGGTAAAAGCCCTATTCCTTCAAATACGGTTATTACTAATTCTCCGTTTGCTGTTGCACCTTTCCCTAGCAGATTATTAAAATCAAAGAAGAAGGATGCTCAATATGAAGATATTTTGGACATCTTCCGAGAGGTGCAAGTGAATTTGCCCTTGATCGAGTGCATAAAACAAGTGCCAATATACGTGAAGTTTCTCAAAGAATTATGCACACAGAGGAGGCAAACTCGAGAGAAGGAGGTTGTGAAGGTGAACGCAACCGTTTCGGCGGTTTTGCAGCGTCGGCTACCCCCAAAACTGAAGGACCCAGGGAGGAGGCAAGTGTGTGACTAAGTGTGTGACTAAGTGTGTGACTAAGTGTGTGACTTGCCTTAATGATCATTGCATGCATTAAATGGAGGAGGCAAGGTGGAAGAGAGAAGGCATGAATCCCTTGCCTATATAAGGGAGGAGGCCAGCCATAAAACAGATCCATCACTCATTTTACTAAGCAAAGCTCTACACAAATACTCCTCCACCATTAACACTTAAGAGTTCACACACCAAGCCGAAGCATCATCTTCCTCCATTCAAGGCCGAAGCAAGCTAGGGTTCCTCCATCCTTCCAAGCCGAAGCAAACCATCCTCCATCCCTCACAATACGCTAAGTCCCTTGTGAAGGAAGTCCATCTCCACCGTAGTTCATCAAGCACTCAAGATAAAAAGTGTAACCATGATCTTCACTTTCATTTCTTTAGCTTTGTATGTGAATCTTTTGATGTATTGGAATAACAAGTTTAGAAAGTTTAGATTTGTGTATCAAATGAATAACAAGTTTAGATTTGTGTTTCATGTGCCTAAACCGATTTGTAATATGCATGTGTTTATGATTTATAGCTTTTTATGCATGTTTGATACAATCTTAAAGCTTCGAATGCATGTATTAGAAAATACGCTAAGTCCCTCTCTTTTGCATGTTTCGATGATCGTATGTTGTTTAGGATGTTTATACGCTAAGTTGCATTCCTACACAATTATCAAGCATGTGTACTTAGTTATAAGTTATGAATTTCGCAACTTACACAAAGGTTTGATGCATGAAAAGGGTAGGTTAATAAGATGAGTTGATCACATGTAATTAATAGTGTAACTTCTTATTTTTAGCAAGCATAATTAGACTTTAAGTTTCTTGATTGTTGAAACTTGTCTATGAGTAAAACATGTTAGATACCTAAGAGTTTTAGTTGTGTTTGCATGTTATGTACTTTAATTTCGTAGATTAAATAACCAATTTCCAATCCCCCCAAACTTTTATATTTCCACTTAATAACGAAACCATGCATGCGCCCTTAATTCCCCGGATAAAGAACGATCCCTACTCGCCAATATTACAAATGACAAAAGAAGGGTTTAAATTGCAATGCGCGTAATCTGTGTTTTTAAGTTAACGTGAATGCATGTTTTGCGCGTATCAATTTTTGGCGCCGTTGCCGGGGAATTAGAATGTTTTTGTATGTTTCGTTGTACATTTGTGATTAAAAGCATGTCTAAATTTTCGAAGTACATACTTGTTCATTTTTTTTACTTAGAGAAATTTTCATACATGTTTACAATGCCTACTTTTACTTAGCCGAATTTATTCATACTTAGTTTATTTTACACTTGCATAATTTATTTCCATGTTAAAGGATAGTCTTTGATTTAATTTGAGTACTAGTACTTAGTTATTAAATAAATCTCTATGGAATAGGTGGTGCCTCTTTTGTTTGGTTTATCTCCTTAACCCTTCGTGATGTGTGGATTTCATCACCACACGCCATAACCTAAGTGAAGTTATGGGCACGAGGTTGTGGGCGGAGTTTACAAACACTTGAGATTGTATACTATCTTGTGAGTTCGAGTAAGAGTTGGTTATGATGTCTAGAAGGGTAATGAATGGTGACGGGTTTTGAACTAAGAAAACAGAACACCAATGGAGTACATACTCTTACTAGTAAGCCTCGGGGTGTTTCTAAGAACAACAATGGAGTATATACTCTCACGAGTTAGCCTCAGGTTGTTCCCAGAAATTAGTTCTCACCTCTCGTGTTACATCTATCCCAACTGGTCATTTCCAACAATTACGAGGATTAACGATAGATGGTATACATTTTCGCGCGGGCCGCACGGACAAGAGATTTATTCAATAACTAAGTCGTGTATTCCTTTTAAATCATAGGCGCAATCAAAACGTAGACGTACTTAAATTGATTTACATTGAGTACGAGTATTGGTTATAAAGTTTCGTTCTTTGGAATAGGTGGTGCCTCTTTTTCTGGTTTATCTCCTTAACCCTTCGTGATGTGTGGATTTCATCACCACACGCCATAACCTAAGTGAAGTTATGGGCACGAGGTTGTGGGCGGAGTTTACTAAGAACTTGAGATTATATACTATCTCACAAATTTGGCTGATTGTTGGATATGGTGAATGGGTTTATGATTGGTGCCGGGTTTCGGATCTAAGCAATAGAACACCATTGGAGTATATACCGTAACTGGTTAGCCTCGGGGTGTTTCTAGGAACAACATTGGAGTATATACTCTTACGAGTAAGCCTCGGGTTGTTCTAAATATTAGTCCTTACCTCTCGCGTTATCTCTATTCCTACTAACCATTTCTAAACGTAACTAAGCTGAATTGTAGTCGGTATATATTTTCGCGCGGGCCGCACGTCCAAGAAATTTACCGAATGATCATTTCGCGTACTCTCTGTAAATCATAAGTGCATACGAATACGGATAAATACGAACTTGATAAATACGACATAATCCTTTAAATAGATGGTATATCGGATTATGCATGCTTAGACCTCCCGGAATCAGACTTCATCTTCGGATGAACGAGACCCATTGCACAGTCGAGAGCCTCTGCACCACGTACCATCGGGTCCAAAGGAAATAAATAAAACTTAGTCAAATTTTTGTGTTTATATGTGCATTAAAAACTGTAAAGGACTAACAACCACTACTTAGCTTGCATAACCTCTCTTAGGCTTTATGATACTCGGATTTCACTACCGAGTACCCTAACCTAAGTGAAGTTAGGGACATAAGATCGAAGAAGAGGTCATTCTTTGCATTCATTTTTTTTTAGCACGTAACTCGTGTGTTTTCTGCAGGTTCTAACGTTTTCTCTTATGCATGCACTCCATCTTTCACGTAGGATTGTTGTTTAATGCATTTTATTGAAAAAAAATGTGTGGTGCACAAATTCGATGTGAATTATTGTTTGCTTGTATTTGAACTTTGTTTATATATGTTCTAACTAAATTCTTGGGTTTAGCATTATATAGTTTTAATTTGCAGAAAACATGTGTCTTAGTTTATTACATTCTTTTGCATAGCCCATAAAATTGATTAAATCATTTGCATTACTTAGTAAAATACATATAGTGTCTTAACTATTATAAATTTTGTGTATTAGTAGTTTTTAAGTATTTGTGTGTATTTATAGTATGTTTTGATAGTTTTACTATTTTATTTGTTATCCCTTTGTTTTCTAAATATGCTTTACAATTTTGGTTAGTATTCCTCTATATATCTCATATTAATTGTTGATACTAACACTTGGTCTTTGGTGGATGTCAGGCTAATGAATGTCCGATCAGAATCCTGGACCATCTAGAACAAAGTTTGAGGAGATCGCAGAGAGAATAGCGAGACTTAAAGCTCAAACTGACATCCTGGATCATCCCATCATCGAGGAAGTTTCCGAGTCTTCACATTCATCAACCGACCATACTTTAGCCTCATCAACCGACCACAATTCAGAAGTAGAAGCACAGCGAGTCAACATGGCCAATGCAGGACAATCTCTTCGCCAGCGCACCTGCTCAACCGAATGGAGCAGCGGACCTTCGAGCATTGCTTTTCCACAACCGGAGGAAAACATGAAGGATATCGAGCTAAAGAGTGGCTTCCTCCACCGACTACCCATTTTTCATGGACTTTCCAATGAAGATCCGAACAAGCATCTCAAACAATTCCAATTTGTTTGTAACAGCATGAAGCCATCCGATGCTGATACGGAGCTCTTCAAGCTGAAGGCATTTCCATTCACCCTAGTCGACAGGGCCGAGTCTTGGCTAATGGAACTACCGCCGAACCATATTACCTCATGGAAGCAACTTGCGGATATGTTCCTAGCAAAGTACTTCCCGGCCTCAAAGATCACCGTCTTGAGAAAGCAAATCACTGGCATCACACAGAAACCGGACGAGACCTTCGGCCAATACTACGACCGATTCAAGGTTTTATGTGCCACTTGCCCATCGCATGGATTCTCCGAGACCAATCTCATGAATTACTTTTACGATGGTCTCAAGCCGATCGATAGGGAATTGCTGGATGCAGCAGCCACCGGTGCATTCATGGACTTAACCGAAACCGAATTTAGAGCTCTTCTAGAGAATCGAGCGAATAATGATGCACAATACGGAATGTCCAACAGACGAGCAGTCGGTGAGGCGAGTTCAACAACCGACGCGGACGAGAAGTACGACAAACTAGCTCATATGCTAGAGAAGGTGTTAGAACTCGAGACGACAAGAGCGAAGGCAACTCAACGGCCTGTTTGCGGCATATGTCAAACACACGGTCACCACAATGACCAATGCCCTCAAGCGCAGGAGCAGGCAAGCGAGCCGGAGCACGCTAACGCCATCGGCGGATATCAGGGAGGACAAAGGTATAACAACTACAACAACTATGTCAACCGTGATCATCCAGGTTTTAGATGGAGCAGCAACGAGGGAACTTTAAACCCTCCAGCATCTCAACCTCAACAAAGCTACCAACGCCCTCCATTTCAACCACGACCACCGATGCAGCATGGTTCGTCATCACAACCCTTCACCAATCCGGATTACGACAAGATGTTGTCGCAACTTTCGGCCTCAACTCAAGTTCTCCTCGACGGACAATCGAAGACAAAGGAGACACTTGACTCACATGGCCGCGACATCACTGAAGTGAAGAAGCAACTCGGCCAACTTGTTGATTTCATGGGGCAAATCAAAGAAACCGGTCGGCTTCCACCTCAAACCACTCCTAATCAAAGAAACGTGAATGCTATAGTCACAAGGAGTGGGAAGACACTTGAAGAGCCAAAGACCAAGCGATCTCATCTTGATGAAGTCACCATTGAGGACATCACCAACGAAGAAGAAGATGAGATCGATCCGGCAATTCAAGAGGCCGAGAAAAAGAAGGTGACGCCTACTGTCACCAAGGCACAATCACCTCCACAACCTACCCCAATCAAAGGTAAAAGCCCTATTCCTTCAAATACGGTGATTACTAATTCTCCGTTTGCTGTTGCACCTTTCCCAAGCAGATTAGCAAAATCAAAGAAGAAGGATGCCCAATATGAAGATATCCTGGACATCTTCCGAAAGGTGCAAGTGAATTTGCCCTTGATCGAGTGCATAAAGCAAGTGCCTATATACGCCAAGTTTCTGAAAGAATTATGCACTCAGAGGAGGCAAACTCGAGAGAAGGAGGTCGTGAAGGTGAACGCAACCGTTTCGGCGGTTTTGCAGCGTCGGCTACCCCCAAAACTGAAGGACCCAGGGAGCTTTGCAGTTCCTTGCGTAATCGGTGACACCCACTTTGAAGACGTGATGCTTGATCTCGGAGCTTCCATCAACGTCATGCCTTACTATCTTTTCGAATCAATGGAGCTTGGAGATCTCAAGCAAGATGGTGTTGTCATCCAGTTAGCCGATCGCACCCACAAGTATCCGAGGGGATACGTAGAAGACGTTCTCGTACAAGTCAACAACTTGATATTCCCAGCCGATTTTTACATAGTTGACATGGAAGAGAGTCCACTGAACACCACGCCATTGCTACTTGGGCGACCTTTCATGCGGACTGCGAGGACGAAGATTGATGTTTTCCAAGGCACTTTCTCCATGGAGATTGATGGAGAAAGAATCGAGTTCAACATCCTGGACGGGATGAAGTTTCCAATGTCGAGCGTAGCTGCCATTTCGACATACGATCCCGTGGATACCTTAGCACAAGGTTACCTCGACACCATCTACGAGGATGAACTCGACATGGCCATTCAACTTGGACATGACGGCCTTCTCGAGGCCTTACTAGAGCTTGAACCTCGAATCCAAGACATGGCCATGGCCCTAAATGCCGCACCACGGAAAGTAAGCTTTTCTCCTCCTATACCAATTACTTTTGGTACTAATAAAATGGTTCCTTCCATTGTAGAAGCTCCCGTTTTAGAACTCAAGCTACTACCGGACCATCTGAAGTATGCATACTTGGGCGAGAATGAAACTTTACCGGTCATTATTTCGTCCGCGCTAGAAAAGGAACAGGAGGAGAAGCTCGTGAGTGTGCTCAAGAGGTACAAACCCGCAATAGGCTGGACACTCGCGGACATCAAGGGAATAAATCCAGCAACCTGTGTGCATAGGATTTTCCTTGAAGAAGGCACCAAGCCTACGCGGGAAGCACAACGTCGGCTCCACCCTCCGATGATGGAGGTGGTAAAAAAGGAGGTAATTAAACTCATGGACTGTGGAGTTATTTACCCTATTTCTGATAGCCGTTGGGTTTCCCCAGTGCAGGTAGTACCCAAGAAATCGGGAATAACCGTCGTCGAGAATCTGGAAAATGAGCTTGTGCCACAACGGACGATCACTGGACACCGAGTGTGCATTGATTACCGGAAGCTAAACGCTGCAACCCGCAAGGATCATTTTCCATTACCATTCATCGACCAAATGCTGGAAAGATTAGCCGGCCATGCATTTTATTGTTTTCTCGACGGATACTCCGGCTACAACCAACTTAGCATTGCGGAGGAAGATCAAGAAAAGACAACGTTCACGTGCCCGTTCGGAACGTTTGCCTATCGCCGCATGCCATTTGGACTATGTAATGCACCAGGTACATTTCAACGTTGCATGCTCTCAATTTTCTCCGAATACATTGAAAAAATTATTGAAGTATTCATGGACGACTTTAGTGTATTTGGGAGTGATTTTAATGCATGTTTAAACAATTTAGAAACTATTTTAAAAAGATGCGTTGAAACGAACTTGGTGCTTAATTGGGAGAAGTGCCATTTCATGGTTACGCAAGGGATAGTGTTAGGTCATATTATTTCCGAAAAAGGGTTAGAAGTAGATAAATCTAAAGTAGATCTTGTGCGTCACTTACCCTCTCCAACTTCGGTTAGAGAGATTCGTTCATTTCTTGGACACGCAGGATTTTATCGTAGGTTTATCAAGGACTTTTCCCACATTTCCCGCCCCTTGTGTAAACTGCTGCAAAAGGAGATCCCGTTCGTCTTTGATGAAGAATGCAACGCTGCCTTCAACAAGTTAAAGGAGCTTCTTACGAGCGCTCCTATTTTATGCAGCCCTGATTGGTCTCTGCCATTTGAACTCATGTGCGACGCCTCGGATTATGCCGTAGGAGCCGTCTTGGGTCAGCGGAAGGACAAGAAGCCTTGCGTAATCTATTACGCCTCTCGGACGCTTGATGAAGCGCAAAGAAATTATACTACTACCGAGAAGGAGTTTCTTGCTGTGGTTTTTGCATTAGATAAATTTCGATCTTATCTACTTCAAACTAAAGTAACTGTGTTTACCGATCATGCAGCTTTGAAGTATCTAATGCTCAAAAAGGACGCAAAACCACGGCTTATCAGATGGATACTTCTACTCCAAGAATTCAACATAGAAATCAAAGATAAGAAGGGAGTAGAAAACGTCGTCGCTGACCACCTATCACGTTTGATAGGTGACCATGAGCCTATCGAGATCGAAGAAACTTTTCCGGATGAAAAACTCTTCGGAATTGAGGTAACTACTTCGGAAACTCCTTGGTATGCCGATATTGTAAATTACTTAGTTACCGGTGAGTTTCCGTCTACCATGCATAAATTTCAACGTGACAAACTTAAGCATAATGCTAGAACCTTTATCTGGGATGAGCCTTATTTATGGAAACAATGCTCCGATTTAGTAATTAGGAGATGTATCCCGGATAGTGAGTTTAAGCCCATTCTAGACTTTTGTCACAATGAAGCATGTGGGGGACACTTTGGTTCTAGGAGGACAGCCCTTAAGATTTTAGATTGCGGTTTCTTTTGGCCTAGTTTATTTCGCGATGCTCATGCATATTGTGCTGCATGTGATAAGTGCCAGAGATTCGGTAATTTAGGCCCTAGAGATCAAATGCCACAACACTACATATTTAATGTTGAAATTTTTGATGTGTGGGGTATTGATTTTATGGGACCATTTCCTCCCTCCAATGGTTTTACTTATATCTTACTCGCAGTAGATTATGTTTCTAAATGGGTGGAGGCAAAGGCCACCCGTACTAATGATTCGCGAGTTGTTGCAGATTTCCTACGAACTAACATTTTCAGTAGATTTGGAATGCCACGCGTTCTAATCAGCGATGGAGGAAGTCACTTTTGCAACCGCACGGTGGAAGCACTGATGAGGAAGTATGGCGTAAAACACAAGGTTTCCACACCATACCACCCTCAAACAAATGGAATGGCTGAAGTTTCCAACCGTGAGATCAAGAAGATTTTGGAGCGAACCGTCCGTCCAAACCGGAAAGATTGGAGTCAATGCTTAGACGATGCATTGTGGGCTTACAGGACTGCCTACAAGACCCCCATTGGTATGTCACCTTTCCGATTAATTTATGGAAAGGCGTGCCATCTTCCGGTTGAATTAGAGCACAAGGCATGGTGGGCCGTGAAGAAATTCAACATCGATCGAGATGCCGCAGGCTTGCATCGGAAGCTACAACTTAATGAACTAGAAGAAATCAGAAATGATGCTTTCGACAATGCGTGGATTTACAAAGAGAAGACGAAAAAGATCCACGATCAGATGATTCGCGGGAAGAGTTTTGAACCTGGGCAGAAAGTATTGCTTTTCAATTCAAGACTTAAGCTCTTTCCGGGAAAGCTTCGCTCTCGATGGATGGGGCCATTCATAGTTTCTCAAGTTCTACCTCATGGAGCAGTTCTCATTCGATCTATCGACAAAGGTAGTGAGTTCAAAGTAAATGGCCATCGCTTGAAGCCCTATTTTGAGGCATTTGCGGAACACACCGTGGAGGAGATGCAACTCCAAGAACCGGCCATTTCAAAAACAAAATGATGCATCACGTCCAAAGCTAACGACGTAAAACGAGCGCTCATTGGGAGGCAACCCAATAGGGAGACAACAGATTTGTTTTTTTTCCCCTTTTACTTAATTTAATGGCTTTTGTATTTTAAACTAGAATTTTCGTAGATCCTATACTCCATGTTTAATTCTATACTGTTACTTTACTACATTGAGGGCAATGTAGAGTTTAAGTGTGGGGGAAGGGTTTATAATTTAATTGTGTCTAAATTAGTGTTTTTCAGAGTCTTTAGGATGCCCTTAGCTAGTCGATGATGAAATTTGACCGATACGAACACATGGCGTATAAATCACATGCATCGAATTCTTGTGCTAATTGAGATATTCTATATGTTTTTAACATGTAGTAGATATGAATTGCAAAAACATGGTACAGAAATCGCATGCTTGAATAAGTTTTTAATCATATGAACCCTATGTGAGCTTTTGAGCTATCTGTTCTTTATTCGAGTGAATATACATCCATTTCGTAGCTACTAGCTTATATATGCCTCATTTGATTGCTTGCCATAGATTTTAATGAACTAGAGAATACTAGAACTTACTCATGTCAATTTGCAAAGCTTTTAAGTTGATACATACTTTGATTTTGGAAATGATTAAAGGCATTTAGGATTTTCCACCACATTGCCATATATCCATGTATCCCATTTGTACGCACAAGTTGCGACACCCCTAGATAAACCAATTGAGCCCACGTTAAGCTTTTCTTTTATCACCATATATACCTAAACACTTACCCTAGTATAGAATATCCTTACCTTTGTTCCGGAAACTTGGTGAGAATTTTTCGAAACTAGCACATAAGATTATGGTTTGGTAGGAAAGATTGAAAGAGTTAATGTGAGTAAGGGGAAAGACTTGTCCAAATAAACTTAAAAAGTATGAGATTGCCAAAAAGAAAAGAAAAAATTATATTTGAGAGAATGAAAAGAAAAAAAAAACTAGTATCTCTCATGGCAATATGTTGTGTTCTAAAGTAGAAACCAATTGGATTAACGTCCCCCTTATTTGCGGATTTGGAGATTACGATAAATTGAAGGCCCAAAAATAGAACAAAATATGGCCTTTGTCCTGTCCGAAAAGCTCAAAGGGTAGATTAGCTTGAAGTATACATGGTAACATACAAATGGAGATGGAGGACTAATATGGTGCTAGACTAAGTCGTTGGAACGTTTTTATCACCACATATCTAAATTTCGAATGCCTTAGCCTTAACCCCATTACAACCTCACTAAAAGTCCTTTATGATCCTTAAAATGAGTAGCTTTCAATTAGTAGAGTAAGTTGCATGAGTAAGCTTATGGTTTTGGTTCATTTGTGCAAATAATCAAACTTTATTCATGTGGTTTTCATTTCAATTCATATACACTTTAAGTGAACCATTTTCATGAGTGAAAAATATGATGAGTGCATCCTTGTGAGTTGATTAAACATTTATTCAAAGCATGCACAGCTATAACATAACCATTGTTTTCTCTATGTCTTACTTGTTCATTACATAAATTATATCGCAATTATCTCTTGAATTCGTTGAGCATACACGTTGAAATTCATGTGAGCCATCGCCATATACTTATGCAAATTCTGAGACAAATTTTAGCTAAGGGCTTAGTTGTTCTTTCTTTTGTTTTAAATTCTTAGAGAGTCTTAGTTTAACTTAGTGTTTGCTAAGGGACTAGCAAAGTCTAAGTGTGGGGGAATTTGATATACGCATTTTATGCCCGTTTCTTAACGCATTTCCCTTTTCGTTTAGCTATGTTATTATCTTAGTTTTTATGTTTTCCTTACTTAAATTGTTATTTTGAAGATATTTACGGTGGAGATTAATAACGGCGCAATTCGGAGGAATTTCGGCGATTTTGCGATTTTTGCGATTTCGGACCACGAAAAATGGGCCGGCCCAAAAAGCAAATTATGGGCCGATTTCTCAACTCTTGTTTCGGCCCATTAACAAGCCCAAACCCATGTAATTCGGCCTAGATGCCTTTTGGTGAAGAGGAAAAGTCTTGTTTTGAAAGGGCAAGTCAACATTATCAAGCTAATAATCACAAATGGTGACTACACATGGTGATTCATGCTTAGGGTTCCCAAATGGTGACTACACTAGGTGACTCTTGCTTTGCATTGAATGAAAAGATGACTTGCCATGGTGACAAGCTAGGTGATTCATGCTTAGGGTTCGGCAATGGTGACTAAGTGTGTGACTAAGTGTGTGACTTGCCTTAATGATCATTGCATGCATTAAATGGAGGAGGCAAGGTGGAAGAGAGAAGGCATGAATCCCTTGCCTATATAAGGGAGGAGGCCAGCCATAAAACAGATCCATCACTCATTTTACTAAGCAAAGCTCTACACAAATACTCCTCCACCATTAACACTTAAGAGTTCACACACCAAGCCGAAGCATCATCTTCCTCCATTCAAGGCCGAAGCAAGCTAGGGTTCCTCCATCCTTCCAAGCCGAAGCAAACCATCCTCCATCCCTCACAATACGCTAAGTCCCTTGTGAAGGAAGTCCATCTCCACCGTAGTTCATCAAGCACTCAAGATAAAAAGTGTAACCATGATCTTCACTTTCATTTCTTTAGCTTTGTATGTGAATCTTTTGATGTATTGGAATAACAAGTTTAGAAAGTTTAGATTTGTGTATCAAATGAATAACAAGTTTAGATTTGTGTTTCATGTGCCTAAACCGATTTGTAATATGCATGTGTTTATGATTTATAGCTTTTTATGCATGTTTGATACAATCTTAAAGCTTCGAATGCATGTATTAGAAAATACGCTAAGTCCCTCTCTTTTGCATGTTTCGATGATCGTATGTTGTTTAGGATGTTTATACGCTAAGTTGCATTCCTACACAATTATCAAGCATGTGTACTTAGTTATAAGTTATGAATTTCGCAACTTACACAAAGGTTTGATGCATGAAAAGGGTAGGTTAATAAGATGAGTTGATCACATGTAATTAATAGTGTAACTTCTTATTTTTAGCAAGCATAATTAGACTTTAAGTTTCTTGATTGTTGAAACTTGTCTATGAGTAAAACATGTTAGATACCTAAGAGTTTTAGTTGTGTTTGCATGTTATGTACTTTAATTTCGTAGATTAAATAACCAATTTCCAATCCCCCCAAACTTTTATATTTCCACTTAATAACGAAACCATGCATGCGCCCTTAATTCCCCGGATAAAGAACGATCCCTACTCGCCAATATTACAAATGACAAAAGAAGGGTTTAAATTGCAATGCGCGTAATCTGTGTTTTTAAGTTAACGTGAATGCATGTTTTGCGCGTATCACTTGTCCAAATAGCTTAAAAAGTATGAGATTGCCAAAAAGAAAAGAAAAAATTATATTTGAGAGAATGAAAAGAAAAAAAAATTATTATCTCTCATGGCAATATGTTGTTTTCTAAAGTAGAAACCAATTGGATTAACGTCCCCCTTATTTTGCGGATTTGGAGATTACGACAAATTGAAGGCCCAAAAATAGAACAAAACATGGCCTTTGTCCTGTCCGAAAAGCTCAAAGGGTAGCTTAGATTGAAGTATACATGGTAACTTTCGAGTGGAAATGGAGGACGAATTTGGTGCTAGACTAAGTCGTTGGAACGTTTTTATCACCACATATCTAAAAATCGAATGCCTTAGCCTTAACCCCATTGCAACCTCACTAAAAGTCCTTTATGATCCTTAAAATGAGTAGCTTTCAATTAGTAGAGTAAGTTGCATGAGTAAGCTTATGGTTTTGGTTCATTTGTGCAAGTAATTAACTTCATTCATGTGGTTTTTATTTCAATTCATATACACCTTAAGTAAACCCTTATCATGAGTGAAAAATATGATGAGTGCATCCTTGTGAGTTGATTAAACCTTTATTCAAAGCATGCACAGCTATAACATAACCATTGTTTTCTCTATGTCTTACTTGTTCATTACATAAATTATATCGCAATTATCTCTTGAATTCGTTGAGCATACACGTTGAAATTCATGTGAGTCATCGCCATATACTTATGCAAATTCTGAGACAAATTTTAGCTAAGGGCTTAGTTATGTTCTTTCCTTTGTTTTAAATTCTTAGGGAGTCTTAGTTTAACTTAGTGTTTGCTAAGGGACTAGCAAAGTCTAAGTGTGGGGGAATTTGATATACGCATTTTATGCCCGTTTCTTAACGCATTTCCCTTTTCGTTTAGCTATGTTATTATCTTAGTTTTTACGTTTTCCTTATTTAAATTGTTATTTTGAAGATCTTTACGGTGGAGATTAATAACGACGCAATTCGGAGGAATTTCGGCGATTTTGCAATTTTTGCGATTTTGGACCTCCGAAAATGGGCCGGACCAAAAAGCAAATTATGGGCCGATTTCTCAACTCTTGTTTCGGCCCATTATCAAGCCCATGACCATTCAATTCTGCTAGGATTCACTTTGGGGAAGAGGAAAAGTCAACAATATCAAGCTTTGTGACTCATTTTAGTGACTAAGCTTTGTGATCATCACAAATGATGACTTGCCATGTGACTTGCCATGGTGACTCTTGCTTAGGGTTCATAAATGATGATCACAAATGGTGACTTGCCTAGGTGACTAAGGCTTGCATTAAATGGAGGGAGGCAAGGTGGAAGAGAGAAGGCAACATCCCTTGCCTATATAAGAGAGGAGGCAGCCATAAAACAGATCCATCACTTAAATTACTAGCCAAAGCTCTACACAAATACTCTTCCACCATAAACACTTCAAGGTTTCTCAAGCAAAGCCGAAGCACATCTCCTCCATCCAAGCCGAAGCAATCCTCCTCCATCCAACACAATACGCTAAGTCCCTTGTGAAGGAAATCCATCTCCACCGTAGATCATCAAGCATTCAAGACAAAAAGTGTAACCATGATCTTCACTTTCATTTCTTTTGCTTTGTATTTGAACCTTTTGATGTATTGGAATACATTTATGTATCAAATGAAGAACAAGTTTAGATTTGTGTTTTATGTGTTTAAACCGATTCATAAGTTGCATGTGTTTATGATTTCTAGCCTTTTATGCATGTTCGATACAATCTTAAAGCTTCGTAAGCATGTGTTAGAAAATACGCTAAGTCCCTCTCTTTCGCATGTTTCGATGATCGTATGTTGTTTAGGATGTTTATACGCTAAGTTGCATTCCTACTCAATTATTAAGCATGTGTATTTAGTTAGAAGTTATGAATTTCGTAACTTACAAAAAGGTTTGATGCATGAAAAGGGTAGGCTAATAAGATGAGATGATCACATTTACATTTCCGCTTATTAACGAAACCATGCATGCGCCCTTAATTCCCCGGATAAAGAACGATCCCTACTCGCCAATATTACAAATGACAAAAGAAGGGTTTAAATTGCAATGCGCGTAATCTGTGTTTTTAAGTTAACGTGAATGCATGTTTTGCGCGTATCAGAGATTAATAACGACGCAATTCGGAGGAATTTCGGCGATTTTGCGATTTTTGCGATTTTGGACCTCCGAAAATGGGCCGGCCCAAAAAGCAAATTATGGGCCGAATTCTCAACTCTTGTTTCGGCCCATTATCAAGCCCAAACACAATCAATTCGGCATGGAAGGCTTTTGGTGAAGAGGAAAAGTCAAGTTTTGCAACCTTTGAAGAAGAAAAGTCAACAATATCAAGCTTTGTGACTCATTTTGGTGACTCTTGCTTGTATTAAATGAAAAGATGACTAAGGGAGTGACTTGCCATGGTGACTCTTGCTTAGGGTTCACAAATGATGATCACACTTGGTGACTAAGGGGATGACTTGCATGGTGACTCTTGCTTGCATTAAATGGAGGGAGGCAAGGTGGAAGAGAGAAGGCAAGCATTCCTTGCCTATAAATACCAAGGAGGCTGAACATAATTAAACCATCTCTCATTTACTAGCCAAAGCTCTACACAAATACTCCTCCACCATAAACACTTGAAGGTTCACACACAAAGCCGAAGCATCCATTTCTTGCAAAGCCGAAGCATCCATCTCTTGCAAAGCCGAAGCATTCTCCATCCAAAGCCGAAGCATCCTCCATCAATCCTTCACAATACGCTAAGTCCCTTGTGAAGGAAAGTCATCTCCATCGTAGATCATCAAGCATTCAAGACAAAAAGTGTAACCATGATCTTCACTTTCATAGCTTTTGCTTTGTATTTGAATCTTTTGATGTATTGGAATACTTTTATGTATCAAATGAAGAACAAGTTTAGATTTGTGTTATATGTTCTTAAACCGATTTGTGAATTGCATGTGTTTATGATTTCTAGCCTTTTATGCATGTTTGATACAATCTTAAAGCTTCGAAAGCATGTGGTAGAAAATACGCTAAGTCACTCTCTTTCGCATGTTTCGATGATCGTATGTTGTTTAGGATGTTTATACGCTAAGTTACATTCCTACTCAATTATCAAGCATGTATATTTAGTTGGAAGTTATGAATTTCGTAACTTACAAAAGGTTTGATGCATGAAAAAGGGTAAGGTTAAAAAGATGAGATGATCACTTGTAATTAGTAGTGTAACTTCTTATTTTTAGTAAGCATAATTAGACTTTGAAGTTTCTTGATTGTTAACACTTGTCTATGAGTAAAACATGTTAGATGCTTAAGAGTTTTAGTTGTGTTTGCATGTTTTTGTACTTTAATTTTGTAGATTAAACAACCAACTTCCAATCCCCCCAAACATTTAAATTTACGCTTATTAACGAAACCATGCATGTGCCCTTAATTCCCCGGATAAAGAACGATCCCTACTCGCCAATATTATAATGACAAAAGAAGGGTTTTAAATTGCAATGCGCGTAATCGGTGTTTTTAGGGTCTACTTTGTGTTAACGTTAAATGCATGTATTGCGCGTATCACTGGTACCTCTGCTGTCTCTCCTGCTCAATATCCTCGCCCCGGAGAGCTGCACTGACAAACTCATCAAAGTTGTTCCGCGGCATCGTAGTCAATGTCGCCTTGATGTTCAGATTCAATCCAAGCTCAAACCTACGACACTTGGCTTCCTCTGTAGCCACCATATCCCACGCAAATCGAGACAAACGGGTAAACCGATCCCGATACTCAAGTACAGACAAACTGCCCTGCCTCAAGTTCGTGAACTCCTCGTACTTGCGCTGCTGGGTAGCCTGATTAAAGTACCTCCGCATAAACAGATCACGGATCAATGTCCACGGAGTATCAGCCGGAACTCTGTCGGTGCTAACCCACCAAAAGTATGCATCACCCTCAAGTAAACCAACTGCGGCTACTGACATCTGCTCATGTGTAAACCGCAGACGCTCACAAACACGCTCAATCTGAACCAACCATGCCTCGCATATCTCTGGATCAACTGAACCCGAAAACACAGTAGCACCCGCAGTGCGAGCCTTGACCACAGGGTCAAAATGCTCTTCCAAACGCAGCACTCGCATCAGCAAGTCGCGCGTTCGGCAATCCTTATCAGGATCATCATCCCGATCAACACGGGGACCACATCGAGGAGGCATCCTACTGATACAAGACAAGCATTAGGTACAAGCAGAAAGAACGTAATCATGAAACCGCAGATATTTGAGGACATACAACAGCCGAAGTATTGATGAGTACCGCTGGCCAGACGGGTCATCACTCCAGTCATGCTGTATCAACTCAAATACCCTAAGCGTCACAACTACAAGAGTCTACAGAATCTGACAACCTA
Source organism: Geum urbanum (assembly GCA_946800695.1). Lineage (NCBI taxonomy): Eukaryota > Viridiplantae > Streptophyta > Magnoliopsida > Rosales > Rosaceae > Geum > Geum urbanum. Next base: position 11,654,743 of record OX327017.1, on the reverse strand, counting down.
ATGCTCTGATACCAAACTGAAAGGACCCAATCCCGATTTAGTTACCTAAACCGGAATCAAACCCTTTCGAAAATACGAACCAACGAAAAATTTTCAAAATTTTGGCAGAGTTTCGTTACTAACGTGAAATTGCATAAACCTGCACCCTGAAAATAACACTTCATCCTATGCCACAAAAGCCAAACCGTGGGCACCAATCCCATCCGGATTTCTCAACATCAATATAGTCAATAACAGTAAACAAACTGTACTATGTATATATGTATATCCGAGAAAATCCGTATAAACATGTATCAGAATGTATCAGAGCGACCTCTAGTATAACATATATACAACATATACACATCAGTAGGCGAAACAAGAACCTACTGGAAAGCACAGGTAACTCTGATCACTAGCCTCCACACCGCGACGTGAAAACACCAAACCTGAACTGCAACTGGGCACGGAAACCGAAAAGCCCAGGGGAAAGACAATAAACACGTTAGAGTGAGTGGACGAAAATAAATGTCTTTCACCAAGTAATATATATACGTATAAAATCATATGCGAGTCAAATGCACAAGTAAAGAAATGGTACACGAGGGAGACTCCAACTCCTCACGCGTCCGGGTACACGAGGGAGACTCTAACTCCTCACGCGTACAGAGCATGCAATATAAAATCGCGGAATCACTCATGGACTACCACGCGATAGCACAGTCTGAATCACGGGATCCCAGACCCACACGTGATTCCTAGCCAGAAAGGCCTTGGGTCAGGATATCTGTCCTTCCCGGAGCGTACTCGGGGATCAGCTGAGAAGCCAAGGTGTATCGATACAACAACGTAACCAAGACTGTACTCTGTGTAAATCAAATCATAAATCTTTTCTATGCACATGCTTAAAACATAATATGTACGTATATGTATATATTCGTATACGTATATTCGTATAAGCATAATCATAAAACACATGCTCGTAAAATCATAATCAATCTGCATGCTCAAGTTCGTAAATCATAAATAAAGACTCGCAATCAATCCCTGAAAATAAAGTGTCCACTCACAGACTCTCGAAACGTGCACACGCGCTACACTCGTGGTCCGGCGGAAGTTCCCTCGCCTGAAGCACGATCACGATCCAAATCACGATCTCGATCTCCTTCCTCGAAGTCAAAGGTGGCCGAAAAACTGGTCGTCGGAAGGCAAGTCCGAAACGGAAACCCCTCCCCCTCGGTCAACGGTCAGATTTCCTTATTAGGAAAGTCAACACCTGGTCAACATAAGTCAATGCCCAAAATGCAATCCTCGACTATTTCTCGACTATTCCGCTATTTATACTCGAGCCTCGGGTCGACCGACGGTCCGAAATGAAAATACGAAATGATTCGGATAAACACGAAACAATCGGATAAACTCGTCGAAATCCAAAACTTTAAATAATCATAAAATATTCCTCGATTATCGGAAAAATCTTCCGGAACCGCCCACGAACTCGAAATCACGTACTCTACAACTTCCGTGAAGACACTCAACTCAAATTCTCGACTGAAGACGTAGTCGCGAACCGAATCGACAAACCACACAATATCGTAAAACTGCGACTATAACCAAATCTTGAGAATCGTGCCAAACACACATCTGATTCTGGTTCGGGTCATCACAGTTACACCATCCTACCGCCTCCAAACTGCCTCCATCGACATATAGGGCAATCCCGAGTGTCTCCTCCACCAAAGTAGAGTCGGCTACACCTCAGGTTCCCTAGGGCAATCCCGAGGAATTAAAAGTGTAACTCGATTTCTCTTTACATTGTAACCCCTTTTTGTATGAACTCTTGTGTTTAAGGAATGGTTTTATTATTTCGGTTTTCTACACTTGTCTTGATTTCAATTGTCTTCCATGTGTTCTAGTTTCTTTAAATTCTATGATGCATGTTTATCTAATTGTAATGCTTTGGCTTAGATATAGGGCAATCCCGAGTCTAGATCAATGGTATGTGTATAGGGCAATCCCGAGCACGAGAATTAAGTGTAAACATGTGTTATATGAAATTAAGAAGTTAGGATTTCGATTGACATTGTTTGATTGCAGGTTACGAAGGAGCAAGGGTAAGTTTAGATGAGTCGATCACATGTAAATAATAGCTTAGGTTTATTTTCGGTCTAGTAAGCATGTTTAGGATTCTTTGTTCTTATTTGTTTTCTACTTGTCTATGAGTGAAGCATGTTAGAACCTAGGATTTCTCGATGTGTTTGCTATGCCATGTTTTAGTGTTTAATTTCGTAGAGTACAAAACAAACCTTTTTCAAACCCCCCTTTTTAACCATAGCGTAAATATGCATGCACCCTCAATCCCCGGTTAAGAACGATCCCTATTTATCAATGCTACATCTACACCAAGGGTTTTAATTGTATGCATTTTTGTTAAGTGTTAAGTGTTTATTTAGTACTTAGTAAAAGCGTGTATCAATTTTGGCGCCGTTGCCGGGGATTGTAAAGAATTGTGTGTTTATGCTTGTAAATATGTGAATCTGTGTAAATAAGTGTGTATATATATATATATGTCGGAATATAATATGTAAAGTGTCGAAATTTTTATACATGTCCATAATAAGTTTCATTCTAACCTTTTGTTTTGCAGCCATGCAAATAGGTACATATTAAAGGAAGTCTTCGATTTACATTGAGTACGCAAGTTTGGTTGATTAAGTCTCACTCAATGGAATAGATGGCGCCTCTTTTTCTTTCTTATCTCCTTAACCCCTTGTGATGTGTGGATTTCATCACCGCACACCATAACCTAAGTGAAGTTATGGACATAAGGTCGAGGGCGGAGTTTGCAAAGAACTTGAGGGAATGTCTTTCTCGAAATTTTGGCTGAATGTCGGACATGGTGTCTAAAGCGGGTTATGACTGGTGACAGGTTCTGGATCTAAGAAAGACTTGCATCAATGGAGTATATACCAATGATCCGGTGAGTGGATGAATACTTGTCTTTGAGTAAGAAATCTTTGGTAACTTGGTGTCTAGAAGGTGACGGTTTCTATGACGGGTTTTGGATCTGAGATCTCAAATCGGTCCTACCTCTCGTGGTCTCTCTTGCCAACTGGCCAAGCTTATTAAAGTTGCCCAAAGAAGACAAGGACTAAATCAACTCTCCATGATCGGTAAGCCTCGGGATGCATCGTCGAAATTAGTCCTGCCTCTCGCGTTATCTCTATCCCCAACTGGCCATGTTTTTCGATTGAACCAAGGCCGATTGATTGAGAATGTACATTTTATCGCGCGGGTCGCACGTCCAATGAAAGACCTAAAGGCTAAATGAACGTATTCTCTTTAAATTGAAGGCGAAACTCAATGAACAAAATACTTGTGCATATTACTTGTAACTTTCGCGTGCATTCTAACTTATAAAGGATTAACCACGTTGCATTTAGCTTGCATAACCTGCCGGCGGCTTTGTGATGCTCTGATTTCACCACCGGGTACCCTAACCTAAGTGAAGTTAGGGACATGAGGCCAAACGTATGGTCACGTTGCATCATGTATTTAGCACGTAACTTTGTGTGTTTTCTGCAGGTTTCTAACGTTTTCTCTTATGCATTCATACCATTTTTCACGTAGGATCTCTTATGTGTGCATTTAAAATCCTTCTAAGTGCATTCAACGTGATTAATGTTATACTTGCATAAATTCCGTGTGCATATGAGTGTGTCTTAACTTGTTTATAAGTCTTGCATTGTATATATGTCTAACTTTGCAGAAAACGTGTGTACATGTGTTTATAGTTGATATACGCATTTTATGCTCGTTTCTTAACGCATTTCCCTTTACGTTTAGCTATGTTATTATCTTAGTTTTTATGTTTTCCTTATTTAATTTGTTATTTTGAAGATATTTACGGTGGAGATTAATAACGACGCAATTCGGAGGAATTTCGGCGATTTTGCGATTTTTGCGATTTTGGACCTCCGAAAATGGGCCGGCCCAAAAAAGCAAATTGTGGGCCGATTTCTCAAATCTTGTTTCGGCCCATTATCAAGCCCAAACCCATTCATTTCGGCATGGAAGCCTTTTGGTGAAGTTCAAAAGTCCAAGTTATCAAGCTTTGTGACTCATTTTAGTGACTAAGCTTTGTGATCATCACAAAAGATGACTTGCCATGTGACTTGCCATGGTGACTCTTGCTTAGGGTTTATAAATGGTGACTTGCATGGTGACTCTTGCTTAGGGTTCATAAATGATGATCACAAATGGTGACTTGCCTAGGTGACTAAGGCTTGCATTAAATGGAGGGAGGCAAGGTGGAAGAGAGAAGGCAACATCCCTTGCCTATATAAGAGAGGAGGCCGGCCATATATTAGATCATCTCTCATTTACTAGCCAAAGCTCTACACAAATACTCCTCCACCATAAACACTTGAAGGTTCACACACAAAGCCGAAGCATCCATCTCTTGCAAAGCTGAAGCATCCATCTCTTGCAAAGCCGAAGCATTCTCCATCCAAAGCCGAAGCATCCTCCATCAATCCTTCACAATACGCTAAGTCCCTTGTGAAGGAAAGCCATCTCCACCGTAGATCATCAAGCATTCAAGACAAAAAGTGTAACCATGATCTTCACTTTCATAGCTTTTGCTTTGTATTTGAATCTTTTGATGTATTGGAATACTTTTATGTATCAAATGAAGAACAAGTTTAGATTTGTGTTATATGTTCTTAAACCGATTTGTGAATTGCATGTGTTTATGATTTCTAGCCTTTTATGCATGTTTGATACAATCTTAAAGCTTCGAAAGCATGTGGTAGAAAATACGCTAAGTCACTCTCTTTCGCATGTTTCGATGATCGTATGTTGTTTAGGATGTTTATACGCTAAGTTGCATTCCTACTCAATTATCAAGCATGTGTATTTAGTTGGAAGTTATGAATTTCGTAACTTACAAAAGGTTTGATGCATGAAAAAGGGTAAGGTTAAAAAGATGAGATGATCACTTGTAATTAGTAGTGTAACTTCTTATTTTTAGTAAGCATAATTAGACTTTGAAGTTTCTTGATTGTTAACACTTGTCTATGAGTAAAACATGTTAGATGCTTAAGAGTTTTAGTTGTGTTTGCATGTTTTGTACTTTAATTTCATAGATTAATCAACCAATTTCCAATTCCCCCAAACCTTTAAATTTCTGCATAAACGAAACCATGCATGCGCCCTTAATTCCCCGGATAAAGAACGATCCCTACTCGCCAATATTATAATGACAAAAGAAGGGTTTTAAATTGCAATGCGCTTAATCGGTGGTTTTAGGGTCTACTTTGTGTTAACGTTAAATGCATGTTTTGCGCGTATCAATAGTTCATTTCATGCATTTCGTGTATATTCTAGACATTGCATATATATATATCTATATATCTAAGCATCACATCCATTTCATACAATCTATGTCCTATATTTATATAAAGTGCACTTTGTTTCTATGTGTTTTATGATTTTGTGTGTTTTTGTGTGTTTTTCTTGTATGTTACAATTTTGGTTAGTATCTTGCATTCCTTGTGTATTCTTTTGATACTAACACTTGATCTTTGTTGGATGAGCATTTTTTCTATAGCTAACCTTGAATGTCCAGCTCCCATCCAACTCCTAAGATCAATCTTCAAGCACTCACAGACCGTTTAGCTCACTTGAAGTCTCAAGCAGTTCCAAGGGACCAAGATTTCGAGCAACCTCTCATTGAGGAGTATTTAGACTCTCCACATTCATCCCATCACTCCACCGAGCACTCATAAGAAGAAGAGCAAGAGATGGCCAACAACAATGAACGCCGATCACTTCGCCAACGTACTTGCTCCACCGAGTGGAGTAGCGGTCCTTCGTGCATTCGATTTCCAGATCCTCAAGAGAACAAGAAGGACATTGAGTTGAGGAGTGGCTTCCTACACCGTTTACCAGTCTTCCATGGGCTGTCCAATGAAGATCCAAACATGCATCTCAAGCAATTTCAGTTCATTTGCATGAGTATGAAGCCTACGGATGCCGATGAAGAACTCTTCAAGCTCAAAGCATTTCCCTTTACATTGATTGATAGAGCTCAAACTTGGCTTTTGGAACTCCCGCCTAACCACATCACGACATGGAAGCAACTTGCGGACCTATTTTTGGCTAAGTACTTTCCGGCCTCAAAGATCACTATTTTGAGGAAGAAGATCACGGGAATAACACAAGCATCGGATGAGTCCTTTGGCCAATATTATGATCGTTTCAAGGTTCTATGCGCCACCTGCCCTTCCCATGGTTTTTCCGAGACAAACCTCATGAACTACTTCTATGATGGTTTAAAACCGATTGATAGAGAGCTTCTTGATGCCGCTGCAACTGGAGCATTCATGTATTTAGATGAGATTGAAGCTCGATCTTTGTTGGAAAACCGAGCCAATAATGATGCTCAATATGGGATGGCTCCACGGAAACAAGTGAATGAAGCTAGCTCAACGAAAGTGAAGGACGAGAAGTTTGACAAACTAGCATCTATGCTAGAACAAGTGCTTGAGCTCGAGACAAAGAGAGCCAAGGCAGCTCAAGGACCAATGTGTGGAGTATGTCAACTACAAGGGCACTACAATGATCAATGCCCTAATATGGTGGAACAAATTGGAGATCCGGAGTAAGTTAATGCAATTGGAGGATATCAAGGTGGCCAACGCTACAACAACTATAACAACAACAATTTTGGCAACCGAGATCATCCAGGTTTCAAGTGGAGTAGCAATGAGGGATGTTTAAACCCTACGGCACCTCAACAAGGCTATCAACGTGCTCCCTTCCAACCAAGGCAGCCAATGCATCAAGCTCCCATTCCAACGATGCAACCTATGCAACAATCTCCTCCGGTCCAACAATTTACAAATTCGGACTATGACAAGATGTTCACTCAATTGTCCGCTTCAACACAAGTTCTCTTGGAGGGACAAGCAAAGCAAAAGGAGACGTTGGAAACACATGGCCGAGACATCACCGAAATCAAAAAGCAAATGGGCCAAATCGTGGACTTCATGGGCCAATTTCGAGATTTCGGCCACCTTTCACCTCAACCACAACCACCAAATCGGAATGTGAGTGCAATTATTACGAGGAGTGGAAGAACTTTGGCACCTCCTTTGCCAAAGACAAGCTCGGCACCTACTCACACCATTTCTGAGGAGGAAGACTTAGAAGAAGATCCGGCTACTAAAGAAGCCGAGAAGAATGTGGCTCCTCACGCCACTAAGGCACAACCCTCATCATCACAATCTGCCCCAAACAATGGTATTAACTCTATCCCTTCAAGTTTGGTTAATACTAATGCTTCGTTTGCTCGTGCACCATTCCCCCATAGGTTGACGAAATCTAAGAAAGATGATCAATACGAAGACATTTTGGACATCTTTCGGAAGGTGCAAGTAAATCTGCCCTTGATCGAGTGCATAAAGCAAGTGCCTATCTATGCAAAATTTCTCAAAGAGTTATGCACCCAAAGGAGGCAAACGAGAGCGAAGGAGGTTGTGAAGGTGAATGCAACCGTTTCAGCGGTTTTACAGCGTCGGTTACCCCCCAAATTGAAGGATCCGGGGAGCTTTTATGTTCCTTGCATGATTGGTGACAACAAATTCGAAGATGTTATGCTAGACCTTGGTGCATCCATTAACGTAATGCCTTATTACTTATTTACATCTATGGATCTAGGCAAGCTCAAACAAGACAACGTCATCATTCAGCTAGCCGACCGTTCGCATAAGTATCCTAGGGGATACGTTGAAGATGTTCTTGTGCAAGTCAACAACCTGATTTTTCCAGCGGATTTTTACATTGTTGACATGGAGGAGAGTCCTTTGAATACCACGCCATTGCTTCTTGGACGACCTTTCATGAGGACTGCAAGAACGAAGATAGATGTATTTGAGGGAACGTTTTCCATGGAGATTGATAGAGAAAAGATCGAATTCAACATATTAGATGCCATGAAGGTTCCCGCGGCAAGTGTACATGCCATATTTTCGATGGATATGGTGGAAGAGGCAGCTTAACAACACTTAGACACCATTGGAGATGATGTGCTAGACATTGCCATACAAGAAGGAGCGGGGCTGACTCGACTTGGAGATGAAGCCCTTTTTGATGCACTTATCGAGATTTTGGAGCCTAGAATTCTCGAGATGGCTATGGCACTCAATGAGGCTCCACGGATTGCAAATAGGCCACCTCCAATTCCGTTGGCCTATGGAGAAAACAAGCTTGTTCCATCCGTGATTAAGGCACCGGAGTTAGAACTCAAAGTGTTACCGGCTCATTTGAAGTATGCTTACTTGGGAGAGAATGACACTTTGCCGGTTATCATTTCATCATCATTGGAGGAAGAACAAGAGGGCAAACTCATCAACATGCTCAAACGTTATAAAATAGCAATTGGATGGACCCTTGCCGACATCAAAGGCATCAATCCGGCCACTTGCGTGCATCGAATTCTACTCGAAGATGGGGCTAAACCTTCGAGAGAAGCTAAAAGAAGACTCCATCCACCAATGATGGAAGTTGTGAAGAAGGAAGTTATCAAGCTCTTGGATTGTGGCGTCATTTATCCGATTTCGGACAGCCGATGGGTCTCACCCGTGCAAGTTGTTCCTAAAAAGTCCGGAATCACCGTGGTGAATGCGGAAAACGAATTAGTGCCACAAAGAACTGTAACCGGCCATAGAGTTTGTATCGACTATCGGAAGCTCAATGCCACCACTCGCAAAGACCACTTCCCCTTGCCATTCATTGATCAAATGCTTGAGAGGTTGGCGGGACATGAATATTATTGCTTCCTAGATGGATATTCTAGTTACAACCAAATCAGCATCGCCGAGGAAGATCAAGAGAAAACAACGTTCACGTGCCCCTTTGGAACGTTTGCATATCGACGGATGCCATTTGGACTTTGCAATGCACCAGGTACCTTTCAACGTTGCATGCTTTCAATTTTTTCCGACTACATAGAGAAAATAATAGAAGTTTTCATGGATGATTTCAGTGTGTTTGGGAAAAATTTCGATGCATGTTTAGATAATTTAGAACTAATTTTACAAAGATGCGTTGAAACGAACCTAGTGCTTAATTGGGAGAAATGCCATTTTATGGTTACTCAAGGGATAGTTTTAGGTCACATAGTTTCGAAAAAGGGGAATAGAAGTTGATAAAGCAAAAGTAGATCTTGTACGGTACTTACCCTCTCCAACTTCGGTTAGAGAGATACGTTCTTTTCTTGGCCATGCAGGTTTTTACAGGAGATTTATCAAGGACTTTTCCAAAATTTCTCGTCCCTTGTGCAAGCTTCTACAAAAAGAAACTCCCTTTGAGTTTGATGATGAATGCCGAGCTGCATTTGACAAGTTGAAGGAGCTTCTCACGAGTGCTCCTATCTTATGTGCGCCGGATTGGTCACTACCTTTTGAGTTGATGTGCGACGCATCCGACTACGCCGTCGGAGCTGTTTTAGGGCAAAGGAAGGACAAAAAGCCCTACGCCATTTACTATGCTTCTCGAACATTGGACGATGCTCAGAGCAACTATACAACAACCGAGAAGGAGATGCTCGCTGTGGTGTTTGCACTTGACAAGTTTCGATCATACTTGTTGCAAAGCAAGGTGATTGTCTATACGGACCACGCCGCATTGAAGTATCTCATGGCGAAAAAGGATGCCAAACCGCGACTGATTCGTTGGATACTTCTACTCCAAGAATTCGACATAGAAGTGAAAGATAAGAAGGGAGTAGAAAACGTCGTGGCAGACCACTTATCTCGAATACTACATGACAAGGAGACGGTGGCAATAGAGGAAACATTTCCGGATGAACAACTCTTCGGACTTCAGGTAAGTACCTCGGAAACTCCTTGGTATGCGGATATTGTTAATTATTTAGTTACCGATAAATTTCCACCTCACATGCATAGTGTCCAACGCCATAAACTTAGACTAAATGCTAAACATTTCATTTGGGATGAGCCTTACTTATGGAAACAATATTCTGATTGCGAATTTTTACTTTGCAAAACTTAGACTAAATGCTAAACATTTCATTTTAATTAGGAGGTGTGTCCCCGATTGCGAATTTGAGTCTATTCTTAAGTTTTGTCATAACGATGCATGTGGAGGTCATTTTGGTTCTAGGAAAACAGCCTTGAAAGTATTAGATTGTGGATTCTTTTGGCCTAATATATTTCGTGACTCTCATGAATTTTGTGCCAAGTGTGACAGGTGCGAACGATCCGGTAATATAGGCCGCCGGGATGAAATGCCAAAAAAGTTTATCCTTAATGTCGAAATCTTTGATGTTTGGGGCATAGATTTTATGGGACCATTCCCTATATCTAACGGTTATACTTACATCTTACTCGATGTTGATTATGTGTCGAAATGGGTGGAAGCAAAAGCCACCCGTACTAATGATTCGCGAGTTGTTGCAGATTTCCTTAAAGCACAGATTTTCACACGACATGGAATGCCTCGCATTCTAATAAGCGATGGGGGAAGTCACTTTTGCAACAAGACGGTAGAAGCATTGATGAAGAAGTACGGCATCACCCACAAGGTCTCTACACCATATCATCCACAAACCAATGGATTGGCAGAAGTATCCAATCGCGAAATCAAGAAGATTGATACACAACTTTGCAACTATTAAATTAACACTTAACACTTAACAAAAACGCATAAACAATTAAAACCCTTAGTGTAGATGTAGCATTGGTAAATAGGGTATCGTTCTTAACCGGGGATTGAGGGTGCATGCATATTTACGCTATGTTTTGAAAGGGGAGTTTTGAAAAGGTTGTTTATTATCTACGAAAATAAAGACAAGAACATGGCATAGCAAAACACATCGTTGGCTTCTAAGTTCTAACATGCTTAAACTCATAGACAAGCAAAACAAACAAGAACATAGAATCCTAAACATGCTTACTAAAACCGAAAATAAAGTCTAATTACATATATACACATTGATCAGCTCATCATACTCACCTCATTCCTTTATAACCTAATCATGTTATATGCAACCTATTTAAAATCTAAGCCTTCACTATGTTGTTCATGTATTTCTTGAATGACAATGTTTTCGAACCAAGAACGCTCGCATTCTAGACACATCATAACATAAACCAAGATCGCTCGCATTTAAGTTAAGCATTAAGCATAGAAAATACATGCATAGCAAAGAACTCAGATTCGAAATAAGTCACAAAAACATGCTAGAATTACATAACCAAAAACTCTTATTTAAACTCTTCCTTAAAAATCAATCGTTCATACAAAAAGAGAGTAAAAGGTAACATGTTACACATTTTGGTCGTGAACGCAGTTGCAAAACATGTAGATGGCCTTCTAGTGGATGGAGAGAAACCTTCGGACTGCCTAAGTTGCTCTTATGGAGGATGGTGTGTGTTGGAGTGTGGAGAGCTTCGGCCTCTTGAGGAATTCTTGACTTTGGAGGAGACAAAGTGCTTATGGACAAGAGCTCGGCTTGTATTATGAGAGATGATTGATAATGGACGTGCTCCCTCCCTTATATAGAGTTTTGAAACCTTGTCATATGTGGATAAGGATTTCCAACCCGGTTCTTGATTGCTTCTTGCACAGTCTAACCAAAACAGCGATTCCGAGAGTTCTAGAGCTTCAAAGTAGGTGATTCTTGATTTCAAATTGAAGAGGACGAGGAGATCTTTCCAACGAGCTATCATTCGTAATTTTCTGAGCTCGGAATCGTTCTGGGTGATTTAATGAAGTTCCAGGTCGGTTTCTTGATTTTTTCTGACTTGCCCACCAAGTAATTTTGAGAAATCCATATTGGCTTTGTCTTCCTCCTTGCCAATCCTTTCTTTGGCCGAATTGCACATGTGGATATCACCTTAGGCTTTATCTAGGCCGAATTCATCCTCCATAAATGGGCTTCACGAATTTCCATTGGGCCAGCCCATCTTTGATGGTCCAAATTCTCTCCTTAGTGCGTTTTTACCTCTTTGCCGCTCCTTCTCCATCTCTTTTATTTTAAACCTAAAAATAACAAAATAAGTAAAACTAAATAATATAAAGGTAAAAATAAAGCCAAATGCAAGGAGAAAGACGTTAAGAATTAAGCATAAAATGCGTTGATCAAATTCCCCCACACTTGGACTTTGCTAGTCCCTAGCAAAAACTAAATAAAAGAAAAACTAAAAATAAGAAAACACACAATCAACGTTAGAGTTAGCCTCCACATTGCACAAATTCCATGGACTCAAATAAATAACAACAACTTCTAAACCCTTAGCACAATTTGTCTCAGAAATTTTCTTAAGTATATGGCGATGGAGTCACAAGATTTCTGATATACGCATTTTATGCTCGATTCTTAACGCATTTCCCTTTACGTTTAGCTATGTTATAATCTTAGTTTTTATGTTTTTCTTATTTAGTTTGTTATTTTGAGGTTATTTACGGTGGAGATGAATAACGGCGCAATTCGGAGGAATTTCGGCGATTTTGCGATTTTTGCGATTTTGGACCACTGGGAATGGTCCGGCCCAAAAAGCATTTTTTGGGCCCATTTCTCCAAGTTTGTTTCGGCCCAAAAACCAGCCCAAGCCCATTAATTTTGGCATGGAAGCAACTTGGGGAAGAGGAAAAGTCAAAGTTGTCAAGCTTTGTGACTAGGCTTGGTGACTCTTGCTTTGTGATCATCACAAAGGGTGACAAGGCTTGGTGACTCTTGCTTTTGATCATCACAATGGTGACTAAAGGTGTGACAAGGCTTGATGACTCTTGTTTGTGATGATCACAAGTGATGACTAAGGGAGTGACCTGCCTTGGTGATTATTACAAGCATTTAATGAAAGAGGCAAGGTGGAAGAGAGAGTGAGCAATTCCTTTGCCTATATATAAGAGGGAGGCCAGCCATAAAACAGATCATCTCTCATTTACAAGTCAAAGCTCTACACAAATACTCCTCCTCCATAAACACTTCAAGGTTCTCTTGCAAAGCCGAAGCATCCATCCTCCAAAGCCAAAGCATCCATCCTCCAAAGCCATCAATCCTTCACAATACGCTAAGTCCCTTGTGAAGGAAAGTCATCTCCACGAAGATCATCAAGAATTCAAGACAAAAAGTGTAACCATGATCTTCACTTTCATATCTTTTGCTTTGTATTTGAATCCTTTGATGTATTGGAATACTTTGATGTATTTAATGAAGAACAAGTTTAGATTTGTGTTATATGTTCTTAAACCTTTATGTAAATTGCATGTGTTTATGATTTCTAGCCTTTTATGCATGGTTGATATAATCTTAAAGTTTCGAAAGCATGTGGTAGATAATACGCTAAGTCCCTCTCTTTCGCATGTTTCGATGATCGTATGTTGTTTAGGATGTTTATACGCTAAGTTGCATTCCTACTCAAATATCAAGCATGTATATTTAGTTGGAAGTTATGAATTTCGTAACTTACAAAAGCTTTGATGCATGAAAAAGGGTAAGGTTAATAATATGAGATGATCAATTGTAATTAATAGCTTAGCTTCTTATTTTTAGTAAGCATAATTAGACTTTAAGGTTTCTTGATTGTTAAACTTGTCTATGAGTAAAACATGTTAGAAGTCTAAGAGTTTTTGTTGTGTTTGCATGTTTTGTACTTTAATTTCGTAGATTAAACAACCAATTTCCAATCCCCCCCAAACCTTTAATTCCCCGGATAGAACGATCCCTACTTGCCAATATTATATCGACAAAATAAGGGTTTTAAATTGCTTTACGTGTGAACTGTGTTTTTAGGGTCTACTTTGTGTTAACGTTAAATGCATGTTTTGCGCGTATCAATTTTTGGCGCCGTTGCCGGGGAATTATAAAGTTTTTGTATGATTTCGTTGTACATATGTAATTAAATGCATGTCTATAATTTTCGAAATACATACTTGTTTATACTTATAGAAATTTACATACATGTTTACAATTCATACATATTACTTATACGAATTTATTTTACACTTGCATAATTTATTTTCATGTTAAAGGATAGTCTTTGATTTAATTTGAGTACTAGCACTTAGTTATTAAATAAATCTCTATGGAATAGGTGGTGCCTCTTTTGTTTGTCTATCTCCTTAACCCTTCATGAAGTGTGGATTTCATCGCCACACGCCATAACCTAAGTGAAGTTATGGGCATGAGGTTGTGGGCGGAGTTTACAAACATTTGAGATTGTATACTATCTTGTGATTTCGAGTAATAATTGGTCATGATGTCTAGAAGGGTTATGAATGGTGACTGGTGTTGAACTAAGAAAACATAACACCATTGGAGTATATACTCTTACGAGTAAGCCTCGGGGTGTTTCTAAGAACAACAATGGAGTATATACTCTTACGAGTTAGCCTCAGGTTGTTCCCAGAAATTAGTTCTCACCTCTTGCGTTACATCTATCCCAACTGGTCATTTCCAACAATTACGAGAATTAACGATAGTTGGTATACATTTTCGCGCGGGCCGCACGGACAAGAGATTTACTCAATAACTAAGTCGTGTATTCCTTTTAAATCTTAGGCGCAATCAAAACGTAGACGTACTTAAATTGATTTACATTGAGTACGAGTTTTGATTTTTAAGTTTCGTTCTTTGGAAATAGGGAGGTGCCTCTTTTTCTGGTTTATCTCCTTAACCCCTCGTGAAGTGTGGATTTCATCACCACACGCCATAACCTAAGTGAAGTTATGGGCACGAGGTTGTGGGCAGAGTTTACTAAGGACTTGAGATTATATACTATCTCAAAAATTTGGCTGATTGTTGGATATGGTGAGCGGGTTTATGATTGGTGCCGGGTTTCGGATCTAAGCAATAGAACACCATTGGAGTATATACCGTAACTGGTTAGCCTCGGGGTGTCTCTAGGAACAACATTGGAGTATATACTCTTACGAGTAAGCCTCGGGTTGTTCTAAATATTAGTCCTTACCTCTCGCGTTATCTCTATTCCTACTTGCCATTTCTAAACGTAACTAAGCTGAATTAGCGAGAGTCAGTATACATTTGCGCACGAGCCGCACGTCCAAGAAATTTATTAAAACACTATTTCGTGTACTCCCTGTAAATCATAAGTGCATACGAATACGGATAAATACAAAACTTAGTAAATACGACATAAATCATTTAAATAGATGGTATATCGGATTAAGCATGCTTAGACCTCTTGGAATCAGACTTCATCTTCGGATGAACGAGACCCATTGCACAGTCGAGAGCCTCTGCACCACGTACCATCGGGGCCAAAGGAAATAAATAAAACTTAGTCAAATTTTTGTGTTTGTTTGTGCATTAAAAACTGTAAAGGACTAACAAACGTTACATTTAGCTTGCATAACCTCTCTTAGGCTTTATGATACTCGGATTTCACTACCGAGTACCCTAACCCAAGTGAAGTTAGGGACATAAGACCGAAAAAGAGGTCATTCTTTGCATTCATATTTTAAGCACGTAACTCGTGTGTTTTCTGCAGGTTCTAACAATTTCTCTTATGCATTCACTCCATTTTTCATGTAGGATTGTTGTTTGATGCATTTTATTTAATGAGAGTGTGTTGTGCATAAATTCAATGTGAATTATTGTTTGCTTGTATTTGAACCTTGTTTATATATATTTTAACTAAATTCTTAAGTTTAGCATTACATAGTGTTAATTTGCAGAAAACATGTGTCTTAGTTTATTACATCCATGCGCATAGCCCCTAAAATCAATTAACTCATTTGCATTACTTGGTAAATTACATTTAGTGTCTTAAATATCATAAATCTTGATTGTTTTAGTAGTTTTTAAGTATTTGTAAGTGTTTATAGTTTGTTTTGATAGTTTTACTATTTTTATTTTTTATTTCGCTTTGTTTTCTAAATATGCTTTACGTTTTTGATTAGTATTCCTATATTCATTTCATACTCTTTTTGATACTGACACTTGGTCTTTGGTGCATGCTCAGGCTAATGAATGTCCGATCGGAATCCTGGACCATCTAGAACAAAGTTTGAGGAAATCGCAGAGAGAATAGCGAGACTTAAAGCTCAAACAGACATCCTGGATTATCCCATCATCGAGGAAGTTTCCGAGTCTTCACATTCATCAACCGACCATACTTCAGAAACGGAAGCACAAGAAGTCAACATGGCCAATGCAGGACAGTCTCTTCGTCAGCGCACCTGCTCAACAGAATGGAGCAGCGGGCCTTCAAGCATTGCTTTTCCACCACCGGGGGAAAACATGAAAGAAGTCGAGCTGAAGAGTGGTTTCCTCCACCGACTACCCATTTTTCATGGACTTTCAAATGAAGATCCGAATAAGCATCTCAAACAATTCCAATTTGTTTGTAACAGAATGAAGCCAGCCGATGCTGATACGGAGCTCCTCAAGCTGAAGGCATTCCCATTCACCCTAGTCGACAGGGCCGAGTCTTGGCTTAAGGAACTACCACCGAACCATATTACCTCATGGAAGCAACTTGCGGATATGTTCCTAGCGAAGTACTTCCCGGCCTCAAAGATCACCGTCTTGAGAAAGCAAATCACTGGCATCACACAGAAACCGGACGAGACCTTCGGCCAATATTACGACCGATTCAAGGTTTTGTGTGCCACTTGCCCATCGCATGGATTTTTCGAGACCAATCTCATGAATTACTTTTACGATGGTCTCAAGCCGATCGATAGGGAATTGCTAGATGCAGCAGCTACCGGTGCATTCATGGACTTAACCGAAATCGAAGCCAGAACTCTTCTTGAGAATCGGGCGAATAATGATGCACAATATGGAATGTCCAACAGACGAGCAGTCGGTGAAGCAAGTTCTTAACCCGACGCGGACGAAAAATACGACAAACTAGCTCATATGCTAGAGAAGGTTTTAGAGCTCGAGACAACAAGAGCCAAGGCAACTCAACGGCCTGTTTGTGGCATATGTCAATCACAAGGTCACCACAACGACCAATGCCCTCAAGTGCCGGAGCAAGCTAGCGAGCCGGAGCAAGTTAACGCCATCGGCGGATATCAAGGCGGCCAACGGTACAACAACTACAACAATTTTGGCAACCGAGATCATCCAGGTTTTAGATGGAGCAGCAACGAGGGAACTTTGAACCCTCCAGCACCTCAACAAAGCTACCAACGCCCTCCATTTCAACCAAGGCCACCGATGCAGCATGGTTCGTCATCTCAATCCTTCACCAACCCGGATTACGACAAGATGTTGTCGCAACTTTCGGCCTCAACACAAGTTCTCCTCGACGGACAATCGAAGACAAAAGAGACACTCGACTCACATGGCCGCGACATCACTGAAGTGAAGAAGCAACTTGGCCAACTTGTTGATTTCATGGGCCAAATCAAAGAAACCGGTCGGCTTCCACCTCAACCCACTCCTAATCAACGAAACGTGAATGCCATCGTCACAAGGAGTGGCCAAAAATTGATACGCGCAAAACACGCATTCACGTTAACTTAAAAACACAGATTACGCGCATTGCAATTTAAACCCTTCTTTTGTCATTTATAATATTGGCGAGTAGGGATCGTTCTTTATCCGGGGAATTAAGGGCGCATGCATGGTTTCGTTAATAAGCGGAAATGTAAATGTTTGGGGGGATTGGAAATTGGTTGTTTTAATCTACGAAATTAAAGTACATAACATGCAAACACAACTAAACTCTTAGGCATCTAACATGTTTTACTCATAGACAAGTTTCAACAATCAAGAAACTTAAAGTCTAATTATGCTTGCTAAAAATAAGAAGTTACACTACTAATTACATGTGATCATCTCATCTTATTAACCTACCCTTTTCATGCATCAAACCTTTTTGTAAGTTACGAAATTCATAACTTCTAACTAAATACACATGCTTAATAATTGAGTAGGAATGCAACTTAGCGTATAAACATCCTAAACAACTTACGATCATCGAAACATGCGAAAGAGAGGGACTTAGCGTATTTTCTAACACATGCATTCGAAGCTTTAAGATTGTATCAAACATGCATAAAAGGCTAGAAATCATAAACACATGCATATTACAAATCGGTTTAAACACATAAAACACAAATCTAAACTTGTTCTTCATTTGATACACAAATCTAAACTTGTTATTCCAATACATCAAAAGATTCAAATACAAAGCTAAAGAAATGAAAGTGAAGATCATGGTTACACTTTTTGTCTTGAGTGCTTGATGAACTACGGTGGAGATGGCTTTCCTTCACAAGGGACTTAGCGTATTGTGAGGGATGGAGGATGATAGCTTCGGCTTGGAGGAGGAGATGGATGCTTCGGTTTGGAATGGAGGAGGAGATGCTTCGGCTTGGAATGGAGGAGATGGATGCTTCGGCTTTGTGTGAACCTTCAAGTGTTTAATCGTGGAGGTGTATTTGTGTAGAGCTTTGGCTTAGTAAAATGAGTGATGCTTTGAATGGTTCGGCCTCCCTTGGTATTTATAGGCAAGGATGTTTGCCTTCTCTCTTCCACCTTGCCTCCTTCCATTAAATGCAAGCAATGATCAATATGGCAAGTCACACACTTAGTCACCATGTGTGATCATCACAAAGCAAGAGTCACCATGTGTAGTCACCATTTGGGAACCCTAAGCAAGAGTCACCATGCTAGTCACCATGGCTAGTCATCTTTTCATTTAATGCAAGCAAGAGTCACCAAAATGAGTCACTAGCTTGATATTGTTGACTTTTCCTCTTCCCCACTTTGCTTCCTAGCCGAATTGAATGTGTTTGGGCCATATAATGGGCCGAAATAAAAGTTGAGAATTCGGCCCACAATTTGCTTTTTGGGCCGGCCCATTTTCGGAGGTCCAAAATCGCAAAAATCGCAAAATCGCCGAAATTCCTCCGAATTGCGTCGTTATTAATCTCCACCGTAAATATCTTCAAAATAACATATTAATTAAGAAAAACATAAAAACTAAGATTATAACATAGCTAAACGAAAAGGGAAATGCGTTAAGAAACGAGCATAAAATGCGTATATCAAGATACTTGAAGAACCAAAGACCAAGCGATCTCATCTCGATGAAGTCACCATCGAGGACATCACCAATGAAGACGATGATGAGATCGATCCGGCAACTCAAGAGGCCGAGAAAAAGAAGGTGACGCCTATTGTCACCAAGGCACAATCCCCTCCACAACCCACCCCAATCAAAGGTAAAAGCCCTATTCCTTCAAATACGGTTATTACTAATTCTCCGTTTGCTGTTGCACCTTTCCCTAGCAGATTATTAAAATCAAAGAAGAAGGATGCTCAATATAAAGATATTTTGGACATCTCCCGGTGGTCCAAAATCGCAAAAATCGCAAAATCGCCGAAATTCCTCCGAATTGCGCCGTTATTCATCTCCACCGTAAATATCTTCAAAATAACAAATTAAATAAGAAAAACATAAAAACTAAGATTATAACATAGCTAAACGTAAAGGGAAATGCGTTAAGAATCGAGCATAAAATGCGTATATCAAATTCCCCCACACTTAGACTTTGCTAGTCCCTTAGCAAACACTACGTTAAACTAAGACTCTCTAAGAATTTAAAACAAAAGAAAGAACACAACTAAGCCCTTAGCTAAAATTTGTCTCAGAATTTGCATAAGTATATGGCGATGGCTCAAATGAATTTCAACTTGTATGCTCAATGAATTCAAGAGATAATTGCGATATAATTATGTAATGAACAAGTAAGACATAGAGAAAACAATGGTTATGTTATAGCTGTGCATGCTTTGAATAAAGATTTAATCAACTCACAAGGATGCACTCGTCATATTTTTCACTCATGAAAAGGGTTCACTTAAAGTGTATATGAATTGAAATGAAAACCACATGAATGAAGTAATTACTTGCACAAATGAACCAAAACCATAAGCTTACTCATGCAACTTACTCTACTAATTGAAAGCTACTCATTTTAAGGATCATAAAGGACTTTTAGTGAGGTTGTAATGGGGTTAAGGCTAAGGCATTCGAAATTTAGATATGTGGTGATAGAAACGTTCCAACGACTTAGTCTAGCACCAAATTCGTCCTCTATCTCCACTCGAATGTTACCATGTATACTTTAATCTAAAACTACCCTTTGAGCTTTTCGGACAGGACAAAGGCCATATTTGTTCTATTTTTGGGCCTTCAATTTGTCGTAATCTCCAAATCCGCAAATAAGGGGGACGTTAATCCAATTGGTTTCTACTTTAGAACAACATATTGCCATGAGAGATAATAATTTTTTTCTTTTCATTCTCTCAAATATAATTTTTTTTTCTTTTTTCTTTTTGGCAATCTCATACTTTTTTAGCTATTTGGACAAGTCTTTCCCCTTACTCACATTAACTCTTTTAATCTTTCCTACCAAACCATAATCTTATGTGCTAGTTTCGAAAAAATTCTCACTGATACGCGCAATACATGCATTCACGTTAACTTAAAAACACAGATTACGCGCAATGCAATTTAAACCCTTCTTTTGTCATTTATAATATTGGCGAGTAGGGATCGTTCTTTATCCGGGGAATTAAGGGCGCATGCATGGTTTCGTTAATAAGCGGAAATGTAAATGTTTGGGGGGATTGGAAGTTGGTTGTTTAATCTACGAAATTAAAGTACAAAAACATGCAAACACAACTAAAACTCTTAGGCATCTAACATGTTTTACTCATAGACAAGTTTCAACAATCAAGAAACTTAAAGTCTAATTATGCTTGCTAAAAATAAGAAGTTACACTACTAATTACATGTGATCATCTCATCTTATTAGCCTACCCTTTTCATGCATCAAACCTTTTTGTAAGTTACGAAATTCATAACTTCTAACTAAATACACATGCTTAATAATTGAGTAGGAATGCAACTTAGCGTATAAACATCCTAAACAACATAAGATCATCGAAACATGCGAAAGAGAGGGACTTAGCGTATTTTCTAACACATGCTTTAAGATTGTATCAAACATGCATAAGAGGCTAGAAATCATAAACACATGCATATTACAAATCGGTTTAAGAGCATAAAACACAAATCTAAACTTGTTCTTCATTTGATACATAAATGTATTCCAATACATCAAGAGATTCAAATACAAAGCAAAAGCTATGAAAGTGAAGATCATGGTTACACTTTTTGTCTTGAGTGCTTGATGATCTACGGTGGAGATGGATTTCCTTCACAAGGGACTTAGCGTATTGTGTTGGATGGAGGATGCTTTGGCTTTGGATGGAGAATGCTTCGGCTTTGCAAGGGATGGATGCTTCAGCTTTGCAAGGGATGGATGCTTCGGCTTTGTGTGTGAACCTTCAAGTGTTTATGGTGGAGGAGTATTTGTGTAGAGCTTTGGCTTGTAAAATGAGTGATGCCCTTGAATGGTTCAGCCTCCTCCCTTATATAGGCAAGGAATGCTTGCCTTCTCTCTTCCACCTTGCCTTGCTTCATTAGATGCAAGCCTTAGTCACCTAGCAAGTCATCCCCTTAGTCACCAAGTGTGATCATCATTCATGAACCCTAAGCAAGAGTCACCATGCTTAGTCACACCCTTAGTCACCATTGTGATGATCAAAGGCAAGAGTCACCAAGCTTAGTCACCATTTGTGAACCCAAGGTAAGAGTCACCATGGCAAGTCATCTTTTGTGATCATTAGCTTGATAACTTGGACTTTTCAACTTCACCAAAAGGCATCTAGGCCGAATTACATGGGTTTGGGCTTGTTAATGGGCCGAAACAAGAGTTGAGAAATCGGCCCATAATTTGCTTTTTGGGCCGGCCCATTTTTCGTGGTCCGAAATCGCAAAAATCGCAAAATCGCCGAAATTCCTCCGAATTGCGCCGTTATTAATCTCCACCGTAAATATCTTCAAAATAACAATTTAAGTAAGGAAAACTTAAAAACTAAGATAATAACTTAGCTAAACGAAAAGGGAAATGCGTTAAGAAACGGGCATAAAATGCGTATATCAAATTCCCCCACACTTAGACTTTGCTGGTCCCTTAGCAAACACTAAGTTAAACTAAGACTCTCTAAGAATTTAAAACAAAAGAAAGAACAACTAAGCCCTTAGCTAAAATTTGTCTCAGAATTTGCATAAGTATATGGCGATGGCTCACATGAATTTCAACGTGTATGCTCAACGAATTCAAGAGATAATTGCGATATAATTTATGTAATGAACAAGTAAGACATAGAGAAAACAATGGTTATGTTATAGCTGTGCATGCTTTGAATAAAGGTTTAATCAACTCACAAGGATGCACTCATCATATTTTTCACTCATGAAAATGGTTCACTTAAAGTGTATATGAATTGAAATGAAAACCACGTGAATAAAGTTTGATTACTTGCACAAATGAACCAAAACCATAAGCTTACTTGATACGTGCAAAACATGCTTTCACGATAACACAAAGTCGACCCTAAAAACATCGATTACGCGCATTGCAATTTAAACCCTTCTTCTGTCATTTATAATATTGGCGAGTAGGGATCGTTCTTTATCCGGGGAATTAAGGGCGCATGCATGGTTTCGTTAATAAGCGGAAATGTAAATGTTTGGGGGGATTGGAAGTTGGTTGTTTAATCTACGAAATTAAAGTACATAACATGCAAACACAACTAAAACTCTTAGGCATCTAACATGTTTTACTCATAGACAAGTTTCAACAATCAAGAAACTTAAAGTCTAATTATGCTTGCTAAAAATAAGAAGTTACACTACTAATTACATGTGATCATCTCATCTTATTAGCCTACCCTTTTCATGCATCAAACCTTTTTGTAAGTTACGAAATTCATAACTTCTAACTAAATACACATGCTTAATAATTGAGTAGGAATGCAACTTAGCGTATAAACATCCTAAACAACATACGATCATCGAAACATGCGAAAGAGAGGGACTTAGCGTATTTTCTAACACATGCATTCGAAGCTTTAAGATTGTATCAAACATGCATAAAAGGCTAGAAATCATAAACACATGCATATTACAAATCTGTTTAAACACATAAAACACAAATCTAAACTTGTTCTTCATTTGATACACAAATCTAAACTTGTTATTCCAATACATCAAAAGATTCAAATACAAAGCTAAAGAAATGAAAGTGAAGATCATGGTTACACTTTTTGTCTTGAGTGCTTGATGAACTACGGTGGAGATGGCTTTCCTTCACAAGGGACTTAGCGTATTGTGAGGGATGGAGGATGATAGCTTCGGCTTGGAGGAGGAGATGGATGCTTCGGTTTGGAATGGAGGAGATGGATGCTTCGGCTTTGTGTGAACCTTCAAGTGTTTAATGGTGGAGGAGTATTTGTGTAGAGCTTTGCTTAGCAAAATGAGTGATGAATCTGTTTTATGGCTGCCTCCTCCCTTATATAGGCAAGGGATTCATGCCTTCTCTCTTCCACCTTGCCTCCTCCATTTAATGCATGCAATGATCATTAAGGCAAGTCACCATGGCAAGTCATCTTTTCATTCAATGCAAAGCAAGAGTCACCTAGTGTAGTCACCATTTGGGAACCCTAAGCATGAATCACCATGTGTAGTCACCATTTGTGATCATTAGCTTGATAATGTTGACTTGCCCTTTCAAAACAAGACTTTTCCTCTTCACCAAAAGGCATCTAGGCCGAATTACATGGGTTTGGGCTTGTTAATGGGCCGAAACAAGAGTTGAGAAATCGGCCCATAATTTGCTTTTTGGGCCGGCCCATTTTTCGTGGTCCGAAATCGCAAAAATCGCAAAATCGCCGAAATTCCTCCGAATTGCGCCGTTATTAATCTCCACCGTAAATATCTTCAAAATAACAATTTAAGTAAGGAAAACATAAAAACTAAGATAATAACATAGCTAAACGAAAAGGGAAATGCGTTAAGAAACGGGCATAAAATGCGTATATCATTACTCATGCAACTTACTCTACTAATTGAAAGCTACTCATTTTAAGGATCATAAAGGACTTTTAGTGAGGTTGTAATGGGGTTAAGGCTAAGGCATTCGAAATTTAGATATGTGGTGATAAAAACGTTCCAACGACTTAGTCTAGCACCATATTAGTCCTCCATCTCCATTTGTATGTTACCATGTATACTGATACGCGCAAAACATGCATTCACGTTAACTTAAAAACACAGATTACGCGCATTGCAATTTAAACCCTTCTTTTGTCATTTGTAATATTGGCGAGTAGGGATCGTTCTTTATCCGGGGAATTAAGGGCGCATGCATGGTTTCGTTAATAAGCGGAAATATAAATGTTTGGGGGGATTGGAAGTTGGTTGTTTAATCTACGAAATTAAAGTACAAAAACATGCAAACACAACTAAAACTCTTAGGCATCTAACATGTTTTACTCATAGACAAGTTTCAACAATCAAGAAACTTAAAGTCTAATTATGCTTGCTAAAAATAAGAAGTTACACTACTAATTACATGTGATCATCTCATCTTATTAGCCTACCCTTTTCATGCATCAAACCTTTTTGTAAGTTACGAAATTCATAACTTCTAACTAAATACACATGCTTAATAATTGAGTAGGAATGCAACTTAGCGTATAAACATCCTAAACAACATACGATCATCGAAACATGCGAAAGAGAGGGACTTAGCGTATTTTCTAACACATGCATTCGAAGCTTTAAGATTGTATCAAACATGCATAAGAGGCTAGAAATCATAAACACATGCATATTACAAATCTGTTTAAGAGCATAAAACACAAATCTAAACTTGTTCTTCATTTGATACATAAATGTATTCCAATACATCAAGAGGTTCAAATACAAAACAAAAGAAATGAAAGTGAAGATCATGGTTACACTTTTTGTCTTGAATGCTAGATGATCTACGGTGGAGATGGCTTTCCTTCACAAGGGACTTAGCGTATTGTGAAGGATGGAGGATGCTTTGCTTCGGCTTGGATGGAGGAGAACCCTAGAACCTTGCTTCGGCTTGGAATGGAGGAGATGTGCTTCGGCTTTGCTTGAGAATCCTTGAAGTGTTTATGGTGGAGGAGTATTTGTGTAGAGCTTTGGCTTGTAAAATGAGTGATGATCTGTTTTATGGCTGCCTCCTCTCTTATATAGGCAAGGGATGTTGCCTTCTCTCTTCCACCTTGCCTCCTTCCATTAAATGCAAGCAATGATCAATATGGCAAGTCACACCCTTAGTCACCATGCAAGTCACCATTGATGAACCCTAAGCAAGAGTCACCATGCAAGTCACCATGGCAAGTCATCTTTTCATTTAATGCAAGCAAGAGTCACCAAGGTGAGTCACAAAGCTTGATATTGTTGACTTTTCCTCTTCCCCAAGTTGCTTCCATGCCAAAATTAATGGGCTTGGGCTGGTTTTTGGGCCAAAACAAACTTTGAGAAATGGGCCCAAAAAATGCTTTTTGGGCTAGCCCATTCCCGGTTGTCCAAAATCGCAAAAATCGCAAAATCGCCGAAATTCCTCCGAATTGCGTCGTTATTAATCTCCACCGTAAATATCTTCAAAATAACAAATTAAATAAGAAAAACATAAAAACTAAGATAATAACATAGCTAAACGTAAAGGGAAATGCGTTAAGAATCGAGCATAAAATGCGTATATCATATACTTCAATCTAAGCTACCCTTTTAGCTTTTCGGATAGGACAAAGGCCATATTTTGTTCTATTTTTAGGCCTTCAATTTATCGTAAACTCCAAATCCGTAAATAAGGGGGACGTTAATCCAAATGGTTATTCTTAGAACACAACATATTGCCATGAGAGATAATAATTTTTTTTCTTTTCATTCTCTCAAATATAATTTTTTTCTTTTCTTTTTGGCAATCACAAACTTTTTTAGCTATTTGGACAAGTCTTTCCCCTTACTCACATTAACTCTTTCAATCTTTCCTACCAAACCATAATCTTATGTGCTAGTTTCGAAAAATTCTCACCAAGTTACCGGAACAAAGGTAAGGATATTCTATACTAGGATAAGTGTTTAGGTATATATGGTGATGAAAGAAAAGCTTAACGTGGGCTCAATTGGTTTATCTAGGGGTGTCGCAACTTGTGCGTACAAATGGGATACATGGATATATGGCAATGTGGTGGAAAATCCTAAATGCCTTTATTCATTTCCGAAATCAAAGTATGTATCAACTTAAAAGCTTTGCAAATTGACATGAGTAAGTTCTAGTATTCTCTAGTTCATTAAAATCTATGGCAAGCAATCAAATGAGGCATATATAAGCTAGTAGCTACGAAATGGATGTATATTCACTCGAATAAAGAACAGATAGCTCAAAAGCTCACATAGGGTTCATATGATTAAAAACTTATTCAAGCATGCGATTTCTGTACCATGTTTTTGCAATTCATATCTACTACATGTTAAAAACATAAAGAATATCTCAATTAGCACAAGAATTCGATGCATGTGATTCATACGCCATATGTGTTCGTATCGATCAAATTTCATCATCGACTAGTTAAGGGCGTCCTAAAGACTCTGAAAAACACTAATTTAGACACAATTAAATTGTAAACCTGATACGTGCAAAACATGCATTTAACGTTAACACAAAGTAGACCCTAAAAACACCGATTACGCGCATTGCAATTTAAACCCTTCTTTTGTCATTTGTAATATTGGCGAGTAGGGATCGTTCTTTATCCGGGGAATTAAGGGCGCATGCATGGTTTCGTTAATAAGCGGAAATGTAAATGTTTGGGGGGATTGGAAGTTGGTTGTTTAATCTACGAAATTAAAGTACAAAAACATGCAAACACAACTAAAACTCTTAGGCATCTAACATGTTTTACTCATAGACAAGTTTCAACAATCAAGAAACTTAAAGTTTAATTATGCTTGCTAAAAATAAGAAGTTACACTACTAATTACATGTGATCATCTCATCTTATTAGCCTACCCTTTTCATGCATCAAACCTTTTTGTAAGTTACGAAATTCATAACTTCTAACTAAATATACATGCTTAATAATTGAGTAGGAATGCAACTTAGCGTATAAACATCCTAAACAACATACGATCATCGAAACATGCGAAAGAGAGGGACTTAGCGTATTTTCTAACACATGCTTACGAAGCTTTAAGATTGTATCAAACATGCATAAAAGGCTAGAAATCATAAACACATGCAACTTATGAATCGGTTTAAACACATAAAACACAAATCTAAACTTGTTCTTCATTTGATACATAAATGTATTCCAATACATCAAAAGGTTCAAATACAAAGCAAAAGAAATGAAAGTGAAGATCATGGTTACACTTTTTGTCTTGAATGCTTGATGATCTACGGTGGAGATGCATTTCCTTCACAAGGGACTTAGCGTATTGTGTTGGATGGAGGAGGATTGCTTCGGCTTGGATGGAGAAGATGTGCTTCGGCTTTGCTTGAGAATCCTTGAAGTGTTTATGGTGGAGGAGTATTTGTGTAGAGTTTTTGCTTGTAAAATGAGAGATGATAATATATGGCCAGCCTCCTCTCTTATATAGGCAAGGGATGTTGCCTTCTCTCTTCCACCTTGCCTCCCTCCATTTAATGCAAGTAATGATCAATATGGCAAGTCACTCCTTTAGTCACCTTTTGTGATCATCATTTGTGAACCCTAAGCAAGAGTCACCATGCAAGTCACCATTTATAAACCCTAAGCAAGAGTCACCATGGCAAGTCACATGGCAAGTCATCTTTTGTGATGATCACAAAGCTTAGTCACTAAAATGAGTCACAAAGCTTGATATTGTTGACTTTTCAACTTCACCAAAAGGCTTCCATGCCAAAATGAATGGGTTTGGGCTTGATAATGGGCCGAAACAAGATTTGAGAAATCGGCCCATAATTTGCTTTTTGGGCCGGCCCATTTTCGGAGGTCGAAAATCGCAAAAATCGCAAAATCGCCGAAATTCCTCCAAATTGCGCCGTTATTAATCTCCACCGTAAATATCTTCAAAATAACAAATTAAATAAGGAAAACATAAAAACTAAGATAATAACATAGCTAAACGTAAAGGGAAATGCGTTAAGAAACGAGCATAAAATGCGTATATCAAATTCCCCCACACTTAGACTTTGCTAGTCCCTTAGCAAACACTAAGTTAAACTAAGACTCCCTAAGAATTTAAAACAAAGGAAAGAACATAACTAAGCCCTTAGCTAAAATTTGTCTCAGAATTTGCATAAGTATATGGTGATGGCTCACATGAATTTCAACTTGTATGCTCAACGAATTCAAGAGATAATTGCGATATAATTATGTAATGAACAAGTAAGACATAGAAAAAAAACAATGGTTATGTTATAGCTGTGCATGCTTTGAATAAAGGTTTAATCAACTCACAAGGATGCACTCATCATATTTTTCACTCATGAAAAAGGGTTCACTTAAAGTGTATATAAATTTAAATGAAAACCTCATGAATGGAGTTAATTACTTGCACAAATGAACCAAAACCATAAGCTTACTCATGCAACTTACTCTACTAATTGAAAGCTACTCATTTTAAGGATCATAAAGGACTTTTAGTGAGGTTGCAATGGGGTTAAGGCTAAGGCATTCGATTTTTAGATATGTGGTGATAAAAACGTTCCAACGACTTAGTCTAGCACCAAATTCGTCCTCCATTTCCACTCGAAAGTTACCATGTATACTTCAATCTAAGCTACCCTTTGAGCTTTTCGGACAGGACAAAGGCCATGTTTTGTTCTATTTTTGGGCCTTCAATTTGTCGTAATCTCCAAATCCGCAAAATAAGGGGGACGTTAATCCAATTGGTTTCTACTTTAGAAAACAACATATTGCCATGAGAGATAATAAATTTTTTTTTCTTTTCATTCTCTCAAATATAATTTTTTCTTTTCTTTTTGGCAATCTCATACTTTTTAAGCTATTTGGACAAGTCTTTCCCCTTACTCACATTAACTCTTTTAATCTTTCCTACCAACCATAATCTTATGTGCTAGTTTCGAAAAATTCTCACCAAGTTTCCGGAACAAGGGTAAGGATATTCTATACTAGGGTAAGTGTTTAGGTATATATGGTGATGAAAGAAAAGCTTAACGTGGGCTCAATTGGTTTATCTAGGGGTGTCGCAACTTGTGCATACAAATGGGATACATGGATATATGGCAATGTGGTGGAAAATCCTAAATGCCTTTAATCATTTCCGAAATCAAAGTATGTATCAACTTAAAAGCTTTGCAAATTGACATGAGTAAGTTCTAGCATTCTCTAATTCATTAAAATCTATGGCAAGCAATCAAATGAGGCATATATAAGCTAGTAGCTACGAAATGGATGTACATTCACTCGAATAAAGAACAGATAGCTCAAAAGCTCACATAGGGTTCATATGATTAAAAACTTATTCAAGCATGCGATTTCTGTACCATGTTTTGCAATTCATATCTACTACATGTTAAAAACATATAGAATATCTCAATTAGCACAAGAATTCGATGCATGTGATTCATACGCCATATGTGTTCGTGTTGATCTAATTTCATCATCGACTAGTTAAGGGCGTCCTAAAGACTCTGAAAAACACTAATTTAGACACAATTAAATTGTAAACCTTTCCCCCACACTTAAACTCTACATTGCCCTCAATGTACTAAAGTAAAAGTATAGAATTAAACATGGAGTATAGGATCTACGAAAAATTCTAATGTAATACGCAAAAAGCATTAAATTAATTAAAAGGGGAGAAGAAAACAAATCTGTTGTCTCCCTATTGGGTTGCCTCCCAATGAGCGCTCGTTTTACGTCGTTAGCTTTGGACGTGATGCATCATTTTGTTTTTGAAATGGCCGGTTCTTGGAGTTGCATCTCCTCCACGGTGTGCTCCGCAAATGCCTCAAAATAGGGCTTCAAGCGATGGCCATTTACTTTGAACTCACTACCTTTGTCGATAGATCGAATGAGAATTGCTCCATGAGGTAGAACTTGAGAAACTACGAATGGCCCCATCCATCGAGAGCGAAGCTTTCCCGGAAAGAGCTTAAGTCTTGAATTGAAAAGTAATACTTTCTGCCCAGGTTCAAAACTCTTCCCGCGAATCATCTGATCGTGGATCTTTTTCGTCTTCTCTTTGTAAATCCACGCATTGTCGAAAGCATCATTTCTGATTTCTTCTAGTTCATTAAGTTGTAGCTTCCGATGCAAGCCTGCGGCATCTCGATCGATGTTGAATTTCTTCACGGCCCACCATGCCTTGTGCTCCAATTCAACCGGAAGATGGCACGCCTTCCCATAAATTAATCGGAAAGGTGACATACCAATGGGAGTCTTGTAGGCAGTCCTGTAAGCCCACAATTCATCGTCTAAGCATTGACTCCAATCTTTCCGGTTTGGACGGACGGTTCGCTCCAAAATCTTCTTGATCTCACGGTTGGAAACTTCAGCCATTCCATTGGTTTGAGGGTGGTATGGTGTGGAAACCTTGTGTTTTACGCCATACTTCCTCATTAGTGCTTCCACCGTGCGGTTGCAAAAGTGACTTCCTCCATCGCTGATTAGAACGCGTGGCATTCCAAATCTACTGAAAATGTTAGTTCGTAGGAAATCTGCAACAACTCGCGAATCATTAGTACGGGTGGCCTTTGCCTCCACCCATTTAGAAACATAATCTACTGCGAGTAAGATATAAGTAAAACCATTGGAGGGAGGAAATGGTCCCATAAAATCAATACCCCACACATCAAAAATTTCAACATTAAATATGTAGTGTTGTGGCATTTGATCTCTAGGGCCTAAATTACCGAATCTCTGGCACTTATCACATGCAGCACAATATGCATGAGCATCGCGAAATAAACTAGGCCAAAAGAAACCGCAATCTAAAATCTTAAGGGCTGTCCTCCTAGAACCAAAGTGTCCCCCACATGCTTCATTGTGACAAAAGTCTAGAATGGGCTTAAACTCACTATCCGGGATACATCTCCTAATTACTAAATCGGAGCATTGTTTCCACAAATAAGGCTCATCCCAGATAAAGGTTCTAGCATTATGCTTAAGTTTGTCACGTTGAAATTTATGCATGGTAGACGGAAACTCACCGGTAACTAAGTAATTTACGATATCTGCATACCAAGGAGTTTCCGAAGTAGTTACCTCAATTCCGAAGAGTTTTTCATCCGGAAAAGTTTCTTCAATCTCGACAGGCTCATGGTCACCTATCAAACGTGATAGGTGGTCAGCGACGACGTTTTCTACTCCCTTCTTGTCCTTGATTTCGATGTTGAATTCTTGGAGTAGAAGTATCCATCTGATAAGTCGTGGTTTTGCGTCCTTCTTGAGCATTAGATACTTCAAAGCTGCATGATCGGTAAACACAGTTACTTTAGTTTGAAGTAAATAAGATCGAAATTTATCTAAAGCAAAAACCACGGCAAGAAACTCCTTCTCGGTGGTAGTATAATTTCTTTGCGCTTCATCAAGCGTCCGAGAGGCGTAATAGATTACGCAAGGCTTCTTGTCCTTCCGCTGACCCAAGACGGCTCCTACGGCATGATATACGCATTTTATGCCCGTTTCTTAACGCATTTCCCTTTTCGTTTAGCTATGTTATTATCTTAGTTTTTATGTTTTCCTTACTTAAATTGTTATTTTGAAGATATTTACGGTGGAGATTAATAACGGCGCAATTCGGAGGAATTTCGGCGATTTTGCGATTTTTGCGATTTCGGACCACAAAAAATGGGCCGGCCCAAAAAGCAAATTATGGGCCGATTTCTCAACTCTTGTTTCGGCCCATTAACAAGCCCAAACCCATGTAATTCGGCCTAGATGCCTTTTGGTGAAGAGGAAAAGTCTTGTTTTGAAAGGGCAAGTCAACATTATCAAGCTAATAATCACAAATGGTGACTACACATGGTGATTCATGCTTAGGGTTCCCAAATGGTGACTACACTAGGTGACTCTTTGATATACGCATTTTATGCCCGTTTCTTAACGCATTTCCCTTTTCGTTTAGCTATGTTATTATCTTAGTTTTTATGTTTTCCTTACTTAAATTGTTATTTTGAAGATATTTACGGTGGAGATTAATAACGGCGCAATTCGGAGGAATTTCGGCGATTTTGCGATTTTTGCGATTTCGGACCACGAAAAATGGGCCGGCCCAAAAAGCAAATTATGGGCCGATTTCTCAACTCTTGTTTCGGCCCATTAACAAGCCCAAACCCATGTAATTCGGCCTAGATGCCTTTTGGTGAAGAGGAAAAGTCTTGTTTTGAAAGGGCAAGTCAACATTATCAAGCTAATAATCACAAATGGTGACTACACATGGTGATTCATGCTTAGGGTTCCCAAATGGTGACTACACTAGGTGACTCTTGCTTTGCATTGAATGAAAAGATGACTTGCCATGGTGACAAGCTAGGTGATTCATGCTTAGGGTTCGGCAATGGTGACTAAGTGTGTGACTTGCCTTAATGATCATTGCATGCATTAAATGGAGGAGGCAAGGTGGAAGAGAGAAGGCATGAATCCCTTGCCTATATAAGGGAGGAGGCCAGCCATAAAACAGATCCATCACTCATTTTACTAAGCAAAGCTCTACACAAATACTCCTCCACCATTAAACACTTAAGAGTTCACACACCAAGCCGAAGCATCATCTTCCTCCATTCAAGGCCGAAGCAAGCTAGGGTTCCTCCATCCTTCCAAGCCGAAGCAAACCATCCTCCATCCCTCACAATACGCTAAGTCCCTTGTGAAGGAAGTCCATCTCCACCGTAGTTCATCAAGCACTCAAGATAAAAAGTGTAACCATGATCTTCACTTTCATTTCTTTAGCTTTGTATGTGAATCTTTTGATGTATTGGAATAACAAGTTTAGAAAGTTTAGATTTGTGTATCAAATGAATAACAAGTTTAGATTTGTGTTTCATGTGCCTAAACCGATTTGTAATATGCATGTGTTTATGATTTATAGCTTTTTATGCATGTTTGATACAATCTTAAAGCTTCGAATGCATGTATTAGAAAATACGCTAAGTCCCTCTCTTTTGCATGTTTCGATGATCGTATGTTGTTTAGGATGTTTATACGCTAAGTTGCATTCCTACACAATTATCAAGCATGTGTACTTAGTTATAAGTTATGAATTTCGCAACTTACACAAAGGTTTGATGCATGAAAAGGGTAGGTTAATAAGATGAGTTGATCACATGTAATTAATAGTGTAACTTCTTATTTTTAGCAAGCATAATTAGACTTTAAGTTTCTTGATTGTTGAAACTTGTCTATGAGTAAAACATGTTAGATGCCTAAGAGTTTTAGTTGTGTTTGCATGTTATGTACTTTAAATTCGTAGATTAAATAACCAACTTCCAATCCCCCCCAAATATTTACATTTCCGCATAATAACGAAACCATGCATGCGCCCTTAATTCCCCGGATAAAGAACGATCCCTACTCGCCAATATTACAAATGACAAACGAAGGGTTTAAATTGCAATGCGCGTAATCGGTGTTTTTAAGGTCTACTTTGTGTTATCGTAAAAGCATGTTTTGCGTGTATCACTCTTGCTTTGCATTGAATGAAAAGATGACTTGCCATGGTGACAAGCTAGGTGATTCATGCTTAGGGTTCGGCAATGGTGACTAAGTGTGTGACTTGCCTTAATGATCATTGCATGCATTAAATGGAGGAGGAAAGGTGGAAGAGAGAAGGCACACATCCTTGCCTATATAAGAGGGAGGCCGGCCTTGAAGAAAAGGATCACTCATTTTACTAAGCAAAGCTCTACACAAATACTCCTCCACCATTAAACACTTAAGAGTTCACACACCAAGCCGAAGCATCATCTTCCTCCATTCAAGGCCGAAGCAAGCTAGGGTTCCTCCATCCTTCCAAGCCGAAGCAAACCATCCTCCATCCCTCACAATACGCTAAGTCCCTTGTGAAGGAAGTCCATCTCCACCGTAGTTCATCAAGCACTCAAGATAAAAAGTGTAACCATGATCTTCACTCTCATTTCTTTAGCTTTGTATGTGAATCTTTTGATGTATTGGAATAACAAGTTTAGAAAGTTTAGATTTGTGTATCAAATGAATAACAAGTTTAGATTTGTGTTTCATGTGCCTAAACCGATTTGTAATATGCATGTGTTTATGATTTATAGCTTTTTATGCATGTTTGATACAATCTTAAAGCTTCGAATGCATGTATTAGAAAATACGCTAAGTCCCTCTCTTTTGCATGTTTCGATGATCGTATGTTGTTTAGGATGTTTATACGCTAAGTTGCATTCCTACACAATTATCAAGCATGTGTACTTAGTTATAAGTTATGAATTTCGCAACTTACACAAAGGTTTGATGCATGAAAAGGGTAGGTTAATAAGATGAGTTGATCACATGTAATTAATAGTGTAACTTCTTATTTTTAGCAAGCATAATTAGACTTTAAGTTTCTTGATTGTTGAAACTTGTCTATGAGTAAAACGTGTTAGATGCCTAAGAGTTTTAGTTGTGTTTGCATGTTATGTACTTTAAATTCGTAGATTAAATAACCAACTTCCAATCCCCCCAAATATTTACATTTCCGCATAATAACGAAACCATGCATGCGCCCTTAATTCCCCGGATAAAGAACGATCCCTACTCGCCAATATTACAAATGACAAACGAAGGGTTTAAATTGCAATGCGCGTAATCGGTGTTTTTAAGGTCTACTTTGTGTTATCGTAAAAGCATGTTTTGCGTGTATCACGGCATAATCCGAGGCGTCGCACATGAGTTCAAATGGCAGAGACCAATCAGGGCTGCATAAAATAGGAGCGCTCGTGAGAAGCTCCTTCAACTTGTTGAAGGCAGCGTTGCATTCTTCATCAAAGACGAACGGGGTCTCCTTTTGCAGCAGTTTACACAAAGGGCGCGAGATGTGGGAAAAGTCTTTGATAAACCTGCGATAAAATCCTGCGTGTCCAAGAAATGAACGAATCTCTCTAACCGAAGTTGGAGAGGGTAAGTGACGCACAAGATCTACTTTAGATTTATCAACTTCTAACCCTTTTTCCGAAATAATATGACCTAACACTATCCCTTGCGTAACCATAAAATGGCACTTCTCCCAATTAAGCACCAAGTTCGTTTCAACGCATCTTTGTAAAATTGTTTCTAAATTGTTTAAGCATGCATCAAAATCACTCCCAAATACACTAAAGTCGTCCATGAATTCTTCAATAATTTTTTCAATGTACTCGGAGAAAATTGAGAGCATGCAACGTTGAAATGTACCTGGTGCGTTACACAGTCCAAATGGCATGCGGCGATAGGCAAACGTTCCGAAAGGGCACGTGAACGTTGTCTTTTCTTGATCCTCCTCCGCAATGCTAATTTGGTTGTAGCCGGAATATCCGTCGAGAAAACAATAAAATGCATGGCCGGCTAATCTTTCCAGCATTTGGTCGATGAATGGTAAGGGAAAATGATCCTTGCGGGTTGCAGCGTTTAGCTTCCGGTAATCAATGCACACTCGGTGTCCAGTGATCGTCCGTTGTGGCACAAGTTCATTTTCCAGATTCTCGACGACGGTGATTCCCGATTTCTTAGGTACAACCTGCACTGGGGAAACCCAACGGCTATCAGAAATAGGGTAAATAACTCCACAGTCCATGAGTTTAATTACCTCCTTTTTTACCACCTCCATCATCGGAGGGTGGAGCCGACGTTGCGCTTCCCGCGTAGGTTTGGTGCCTTCTTCAAGGAAAATCCTATGCACACAGGTTGCTGGATTTATTCCCTTGATGTCCGCGAGTGTCCAGCCTATTGCGGGTTTGTACCTCTTGAGCACGCTCACGAGCTTCTCCTCCTGCTCCTCTTCTAGCGCGGACGAAATAATGACGGGTAAAGTGTCATTCTCGCCCAAGTACGCATACTTCAGATGGTCCGGTAGTAGCTTGAGTTCTAAAACTGGAGCTTCTACGATGGAAGGAACCATTTTATTAGTACCAAAAGTAATTGGTAAAGGAGGAGAAAAGCTTACTTTTCGTGGTGCCGCATTTAGGGCCATGGCCATGTCTTGAATACGAGGTTCAAGCTCTAGTAAGGCCTCGAGAAGTCCGTCATGCCCAAGTTGAATGGCCATGTCGAGTTCATCCTCATTGATGGTGTCGAGGTAGCCTTGTGCTAAGGTATCCACGGGATCATATGTCGAAATGGCAGCTACGCTCGACATTGGAAACTTCATCCCGTCCAGGATGTTGAACTCGATTCTTTCTCCATCAATCTCCATGGAGAAAGTGCCTTGAAACACATCAATCTTCGTTCTCGCAGTCCGCATGAAAGGTCGCCCAAGCAGTAGTGGTGTGGTGTTTAGTGGACTCTCTTCCATGTCAACTATATAGAAATCGGCTGGGAATATCAAGTTGTTGACTTGCACGAGAACGTCTTCTACGTATCCCCTCGGATACTTGTGGGTGCGATCGGCTAATTGGATGACAACACCATCTTGCTTGAGATCTCCAAGCTCCATCGATTCGAAAAGATAGTAAGGCATGACGTTGATGGAAGGTCCGAGATCAAGCATCACGTCTTTGAAGTGGTTGTCACCGATTACGCAAGGAACTGCAAAGCTCCCTGGGTCCTTCAGTTTTGGGGGTAGCCGACGCTGCAAAACCGCCGAAACGGTTGCGTTCACCTTCACAACCTCCTTCTCTCGAGTTTGCCTCCTCTGTGTGCATAATTCTTTCAGAAACTTTGCGTATATCGGCACCTGTTTTATGCACTCGATCAAGGGCAAATTCACTTGCACCTTTCGGAAGATGTCCAAAATATCTTCATATTGGGCGTCCTTCTTCTTCGATTTTGATAATCTGCTAGGGAAAGGTGCAACAGCAAACGGAGAATTAGTAATAACCGTATTTGAAGGAATATGGTTCTTACCTTTGATTGGGGTAGGTTGTGGAGGTGATTGTGCCTTGGTGACATTAGGCGTCACCTTCTGTTTTTCGGCCTCTTGAGTAGCCGAATCGATCTCATCTTCTTCTTCGTTGGTGATGTCCTCAATGGTGACTTCATCAAGATGAGATCGCTTGGTCTTTGGTTCCTCAAGTATCTTCCCACTCCTTGTGACTATAGCATTCAAGTTTCTTTGATTTGGAGTGGTTTGAGGTGGAAGCCGACCGGTTTCCTTGATTTGGCCCATGAAATCAACCAGTTGGCCAAGCTGCTTCTTCACTTCGGTGATGTCGCGGCCATGTGAGTCAAGTGTCTCCTTTGTCTTCGATTGTCCGTCGAGGAGAACTTGTGTGGAGGCCGAAAGTTGCGACAACATCTTGTCGTAATCCGGGTTGGTGAAGGATTGCGAAGACGAACCATGCTGCATCGGTGGCCTTGGTTGAAATGGAGGGCGTTGGTAGCTTTGTTGAGGTGCTGGAGGGTTCAAAGTTCCCTCGTTGCTGCTCCATCTAAAACCCGGATGATCACGGTTGACATAGTTGTTATAATTGTTATACCGTTGTCCTCCCTGATATCCGCCGATGGCGTTAGCGTGCTCCGGCTCGCTTGCTTGTTCCGGCACTTGAGGGCACTGGTCGTTGTGGTGACCTTGTGTTTGACATATGCCACAAACAGGCCGTTGAGTTGCCTTCGCTCTTGTCGTCTCGAGTTCTAAAACCTTCTCTAGCATATGAGCTAGTTTGTCGTATTTTTCGTCTGCGTCGGTTGTAGAACTCGCTTCACCGACTGCTCGTCTGTTGGACATTCCATATTGTGCATCATTATTCGCCCGATTCTCTAGAAGAGCTCTAGCTTCGGTTTCGGTTAAGTCCATGAATGCACCGGTGGCTGCTGCATCCAGCAATTCCCTATCAATCGGCTTGAGACCATCGTAAAAGTAATTCATGAGATTGGTCTCGGAAAATCCATGCGATGGGCAAGTGGCACACAAAACTTTGAATCGGTCGTAGTATTGGCCGAAGGTCTCGTCCGGTTTCTGTGTGATGCCAGTGATTTGCTTTCTCAAGACGGTGATCTTTGAGGCCGGGAAGTACTTCGCTAGGAACATATCCGCAAGTTGCTTCCATGAGGTAATATGGTTCGGCACTTGAGGGCACTGGTCGTTAGTTCACTTCGTTAGTTGTGTTTGCATGTTATGTACTTTAATTTCGTAGATTAAACAACCAACTTCCAATCCCCCCCAAACATTTACATTTCCGCTTATTAACGAAACCATGCATGCGCCCTTAATTCCCCGGATAAAGAACGATCCCTACTCGCCAATATTACAAATGACAAAAGAAGGGTTTAAATTGCAATGCGCGTAATCTGTGTTTTTAAGTTAACGTGAATGCATGTTTTGCGCGTATCATTAAGCACCAAGTTCGTTTCAACGCATCTTTGTAAAATAGTTTCTAAATTGTTTAAGCATGCATCGAAATCACTCCCAAATACACTAAATTCGTCCATGAATACTTCAATAATTTTTTCAATGTACTCGGAGAAAATTGAGAGCATGCAACGTTGAAATGTACCTGGTGCATTACACAGTCCAAATGGCATTCGACGGTATGCAAACGTTCCGAAAGGGCATGTGAACGTTGTCTTTTCTTGATCTTCCTCCGCAATGCTAATTTGGTTGTAGCCGGAGTATCCGTCGAGAAAACAATAAAATGCATGGCCGGCTAATCTTTCCAGCATTTGGTCGATGAATGGTAATGGAAAATGATCCTTGCGGGTTGCGGCGTTGAGCCTCCGGTAATCAATGCACACTCGGTGTCCAGTGATCGTCCTTTGTGGCACAAGTTCATTTTCCAGATTCTCGACGACGGTGATTCCCGATTTCTTGGGTACTACCTGCACAGGGGAAACCCAACGGCTATCAGAAATAGGGTAAATAACTCCACAGTCCATGAGTTTAATTACCTCCTTTTTTACCACCTCCATCATCGGAGGGTGGAGCCGACGTTGCGCTTCCCGCGTAGGCTTGGTGCCTTCTTCAAGGAAAATCCTATGCACACAGGTTGCTGGATTTATTCCCTTGATGTCCGCAAGCGTCCAGCCTATTGCGGTTTTGTACCTCTTGAGCACACTCACGAGCTTCTCCTCCTGCTCCTCTTCTAGCGCGGACGAAATAATGACCGGTAAAGTTTCATTCTCGCCCAAGTACGCATACTTCAGATGGTCTGGTAGTAGCTTGAGTTCTAAAACTGGAGCTTCTACGATAGAAGGAACAATTTTATTAGTACCAAAAGTAATTGGTAAAGGGGGAGAAAAGCTTACTTTTCATGGTGCGGTATTTAAGGCCATGGCCATATCTTGAATTCGAGGCGTCAGTTCTAGCAAGGCCTCGAGAAGGTGATACGCGCAAAACATGCTTTTAACATTAACACAAAGTAGACCCTAAAAACACAGATTACGCGCATTGCAATTTAAACCCTTATTTTGTCATTTGTAATATTGGCGAGTAGGGATCGTTCTTTATCCGGGGAATTAAGGGCGCATGCATGGTTTCGTTAATAAGCGGAAATGTAAATGTTTGGGGGGATTGGAAGTTGGTTGTTTAATCTACGAAATTAAAGTACATAACATGCAAACACAACTAAAACTCTTAGGCATCTAACATGTTTTACTCATAGACAAGTTTCAACAATCAAGAAACTTAAAGTTTAATTATGCTTGCTAAAAATAAGAAGTTACACTACTAATTACATGTGATCATCTCATCTTATTAGCCTACCCTTTTCATGCATCAAACCTTTTTGTAAGTTACGAAATTCATAACTTCTAACTAAATATACATGCTTAATAATTGAGTAGGAATGCAACTTAGCGTATAAACATCCTAAACAACATACGATCATCGAAACATGCGAAAGAGAGGGACTTA
This sequence comes from Geum urbanum, assembly GCA_946800695.1. Lineage (NCBI taxonomy): Eukaryota > Viridiplantae > Streptophyta > Magnoliopsida > Rosales > Rosaceae > Geum > Geum urbanum. Next base: position 11,614,859 of record OX327017.1, on the reverse strand, counting down.
GCGTATTTTCTAACACATGCTTACGAAGCTTTAAGATTGTATCAAACATGCATAAAAGGCTAGAAATCATAAACACATGCAACTTATGAATCGGTTTAAACACATAAAACACAAATCTAAACTTGTTCTTCATTTGATACATAAATGTATTCCAATACATCAAAAGGTTCAAATACAAAGCAAAAGAAATGAAAGTGAAGATCATGGTTACACTTTTTGTCTTGAATGCTTGATGATCTACGGTGGAGATGGATTTCCTTCACAAGGGACTTAGCGTATTGTGTTGGATGGAGGAGGATTGCTTCGGCTTGGATGGAGAAGATGTGCTTCGGCTTTGCTTGAGAATCCTTGAAGTGTTTATGGTGGAGGAGTATTTGTGTAGAGTTTTTGCTTGTAAAATGAGAGATGCATAATATATGGCCAGCCTCCTCTCTTATATAGGCAAGGGATGTTGCCTTCTCTCTTCCACCTTGCCTCCCTCCATTTAATGCAAGCCTTAGTCACCTAGGCAAGTCACCATTTGTGATCATCATTTATGAACCCTAAGCAAGAGTCACCATGCAAGTCACCATTTATAAACCCTAAGCAAGAGTCACCATGGCAAGTCACATGGCAAGTCATCATTTGTGATGATCACAAAGCTTAGTCACTAAAATGAGTCACAAAGCTTGATATTGTTGACTTTTCCTCTTCCCCAAAGTGAATCCTAGCAGAATTGAATGGTCATGGGCTTCATAATGGGCCGAAACAAGATTTGAGAAATCGGCCCATAATTTGCTTTTTGGTCCGGCCCATTTCCGGTGGTCCGAAATCGCAAAAATCGCAAAATCGCCGAAATTCCTCCGAATTGCGTCGTTATTAATCTCCACCGTAAATATCTTCAAAATAACAATTTAAATAAGAAAAACATAAAAACAAAGATAATAACATAGCTAAACGTAAAGGGAAATGCGTTAAGAAACGAGCATAAAATGCGTATATCAGAAGGGCGTCTTCCCCGAGTTGGTTGGCCATGTCGAGTTCATCTACATTGATGGTGTCGAGGTGGCCTTGTGCTAAGGTATCCACGGGATCGTATGTCGAAATGGCAGCCACGTTTGACATTGGAAACTTCATCCCGTCCAGGATGTTGAACTCGATTCTTTCTCCATCAATCTCCATGGAGAAAGTGCCTTGAAATACATCGATCTTCGTTCTCGCAGTCCGCATGAAAGGTCGCCCAAGCAGTAGCGGCGTGGTGTTCAGTGGACTCTCTTCCATGTCAACTATATAGAAATCGGCTGGGAATATTAAGTTGTTGACTTGCACGAGCACGTCTTCTACGTATCCCCTCGGATACTTGTGTGTGCGATCGGCTAATTGGATGACAACACCATCTTGCTTGAGATCTCCAAGCTCCATCGATTCGTAAAGATAGTAAGGCATGACGTTGATGGAGGCTCCGAGATCAAGCATCACGTCTTCGAAGTGGTTGTCACCGATTACGCAGGGAACTGCAAAACTCCCTGGGTCCTTCAGTTTTGGGGGTAGCCGACGCTGCAAAACCGCCGAAACGGTTGCGTTCACCTTCACAACCTCCTTCTCTCGAGTTTGCCTCCTCTGTGTGCATAATTCTTTGAGAAACTTCGTGTATATTGGCACTTGTTTTATGCACTCGATCAAGGACAAATTTACTTGCACCTTTCGGAAGATGTCCAAAATATCTTCATATTGAGCATCCTTCTTCTTTGATTTTAATAATCTGCTAGGGAAAGGTGCAACAGCAAACGGAGAATTAGTAATAACCGTATTTGAAGGAATAGGGCTTTTACCTTTGATTGGGGTGGGTTGTGGAGGGGATTCTGCCTTGGTGACAATAGGCGTCACCTTCTTCTTCTTGGCTTCTTGAGCTGCCGGATCGATCTCATCTTCCTCTTCGTTGGTTATGTCCTCAATGGTGACTTCATCGAGATGAGATCGCTTGGTCTTTGGTTCTTCAAGTATCTTCCCACTCCTTGTGACAATAGCATTCACGTTTCTTTGATTAGGAGTGGGTTGAGGTGGAAGCCGACCGGTTTCTTTGATTTGGCCCATGAAATCAACAAGTTTGCCAAGTTGCTTCTTCACTTCAGTGATGTCGCGGCCTTGTGAGTCCAGTGTCTCCTTTGTCTTCGATTGTCCGTCGAGGAGAACCTGTGTGGAGGCCGAAAGTTGCGACAACATCTTGTCGTAATCCGGGTTGGTGAAGGATTGAGATGACGAACCATGCTGCATCGGTGGCCTTGGTTGAAATGGAGGGTGTTGGTAGCTTTGTTGAGGTGCTGGAGGGTTCAAAGTTCCCTCGTTGCTGCTCCATCTAAAACCTGGATGATCTCGGTTGCCAAAATTGTTGTAGTTGTTGTACCGTTGGCCTCCTTGATATCCGCCGATGGCGTTAACTTGCTCCGGCTCGCTAGCTTGCTCCGGCACTTGAGGGCATTGGTCGTTGTGGTGACCTTGGGATTGACATATGCCACAAACAGGCCCACGAGTTGCTTTGGTTCTTGTCGTTTCGAGTTCTAAAACCTTTTCTAGCATATGAGCTAGTTTGTCGTATTTTTCGTCCGTGTCGGGTTTAGAACTCGCTTCACCGACTGCTCTGATACGCGCAAAACATGCATTTAAAGTTAATGATCAGTAGACCTTAAAAACACCGATTACGCGCATTGCAATTTAAACCCTTCTTTTGTCATTTATAATATCGGCGAGTAGGGATCGTTCTTTATCCGGGGAATTAAGGGCGCATGCATGGTTTCGTTAATAAGCGGAAATGTAAATGTTTGGGGGGATTGGAAGTTGGTTGTTTAATCTACGAAATTAAAGTACAAAAACATGCAAACACAACTAAAACTCTTAGGCATCTAACATGTTTTACTCATAGACAAGTTTCAACAATCAAGAAACTTAAAGTCTAATTATGCTTGCTAAAAATAAGAAGTTACACTACTAATTACATGTGATCATCTCATCTTATTAACCTACCCTTTTCATGCATCAAACCTTTTTGTAAGTTACGAAATTCATAACTTCTAACTAAATACACATGCTTAATAATTGAGTAGGAATGCAACTTAGCGTATAAACATCCTAAACAACTTACGATCATCGAAACATGCGAAAGAGAGGGACTTAGCGTATTTTCTAACACATGCATTCGAAGCTTTAAGATTGTATCAAACATGCATAAAAAGCTAGAAATCATAAACACATGCATATTACAAATCGGTTTAAACACATAAAACACAAATCTAAACTTGTTCTTCATTTGATACACAAATCTAAACTTGTTATTCCAATACATCAAAAGATTCAAATACAAAGCTAAAGAAATGAAAGTGAAGATCATGGTTACACTTTTTGTCTTGAGTGCTTGATGAACTACGGTGGAGATGGCTTTCCTTCACAAGGGACTTAGCGTATTGTGAGGGATGGAGGATGATAGCTTTGGCTTGGAGGAGGAGATGGATGCTTCGGTTTGGAATGGAGGAGGAGATGCTTCGGCTTGGAATGGAGGAGATGGATGCTTCGGCTTTGTGTGAACCTTCAAGTGTTTAATGGTGGAGGAGTATTTTTGTAGAGCTTTGGCTTAGTAAAATGAGTGATGGGAATGAATGAGGCCGGCCTCCTTGTATTTATAGGGCAAGGATGTTGCTCATCTCTCTTCCACCTTGCCTTGCTTCATTAAATGCAAGCAATGATCATTAAGGCAAGTCACCATGCAAGTCACCATGTGTGATGATCATTTGTGAACCCTAAGCAAGAGTCACCATGGCAAGTCACTCCCTTAGTCATCTTTTCATTAAATGCAAGCAAGAGTCACCAAAGTGAGTCATGGCTTGATATTGTTGACTTTTCCTCTTCCCCACTTTGCTTCCTAGCCGAACTAGATGGTAATGGGCTTGATAATGGGCCGAAACAAGAGTTGAGAATTCGGCCCACAATTTGCTTTGTGGCCCGGCCCATTTTCGGAGGTCCAAAATCGCAAAAATCGCAAAATCGCCGAAATTCCTCCGAATTGCGTCGATATTAATCTCCACCGTAATAAACTTCAAAATAACAATTTAAATAAGGAAAACATAAAACTAAGATAATAACATAGCTAAACGTAAAGGGAAATGCGTTAAGAAACGAGCATAAAATGCGTATATCATGCTCGTCTGTTGGACATTCCATATTGTGCATCATTATTCGCCCGATTCTCAAGAAGAGTTCTGGCTTCGATTTCGGTTAAGTCCATGAATGCACCGGTAGCTGCTGCATCTAGCAATTCCCTATCGATCAGCTTGAGACCATCGTAAAAGTAATTCATGAGATTGGTCTCGGAAAATCCATGCGATGGGCAAGTGGCACACAAAACCTTGAATCGGTCGTAATATTGGCCGAAGGTCTCGTCCGGTTTCTGTGTGATGCCAGTGATTTGCTTTCTCAAGACGGTGATCTTTGAGGCCGGGAAGTACTTCGCTAGGAACATATCTGCAAGTTGCTTCCATGAGGTAATATGGTTCGGCGGTAGTTCCATAAGCCAAGACTCGGCCCTGTCGACTAGGGTGAATGGGAATGCCTTCAGCTTGTGATATACGCATTTTATGCTCGTTTCTTAACGCATTTCCCTTTACGTTTAGCTATGTTATTATCTTAGTTTTTACATTTTCCTTATTTAAATTGTTATTTTGAAGATCTTTACGGTGGAGATTAATAACGACGCAATTCGGAGGAATTTCGGCGATTTTGCGATTTTTGCGATTTTGCGATTTTTGCGATTTTGGACCTCCGAAAATGGGCCGGCCCAAAAAGCAAATTGTGGGCCGAATTCTCAACTCTTGTTTCGGCCCATTATCAAGCTCAAACCATATTAATTCGGCTTGGATGGCTTTTGGTGAAGAGGAAAAGTCTTGTTTTGCAACCTTTGAAGAGGCAAGTCAACAATATCAAGCTTTGTGACTCACCTTGGTGACTCTTGCTTGCATTAAATGAAAAGATGACTTGCCATGGTGACTTGCATGGTGACTCTTGCTTAGGGTTCATCAATGGTGACTTGCATGGTGACTAAGAGTGTGACTTGCCATATTGATCATTGCTTGCATTTAATGGAAGGAGGCAAGGTGGAAGAGAGAAGGCAACATCCCTTGCCTATATAAGAGAGGAGGCAGCCATAAAACAGATCATCTCTCATTTTACAAGCAAAAACTCTACACAAATACTCCTCCACCATAAACACTTCAAGGATTCTCAAGCAAAGCCGAAGCACATCTTCTCCATCCAAGCCGAAGCAATCCTCCTCCATCCAACACAATACGCTAAGTCCCTTGTGAAGGAAATCCATCTCCACCGTAGATCATCAAGCATTCAAGACAAAAAGTGTAACCATGATCTTCACTTTCATTTCTTTTGCTTTGTATTTGAATCTTTTGATGTATTGGAATACATTTATGTATCAAATGAAGAACAAGTTTAGATTTGTGTTTTATGTGTTTAAACCGATTCATAAGTTGCATGTGTTTATGATTTCTAGCCTTTTATGCATGTTATATACAATCTTAAAGCTTCGTAAGCATGTGTTAGAAAATACGCTAAGTCCCTCTCTTTCGCATGTTTCGATGATCGTATGTTGTTTAGGATGTTTATACGCTACGTTGCATTCCTACTCAATTATTAAGCATGTATATTTAGTTAGAAGTTATGAATTTCGTAACTTACAAAAAGGTTTGATGCATGAAAAGGGTAGGCTAATAAGATGAGATGATCACATGTAATTAGTAGTGTAACTTCTTATTTTTAGCAAGCATAATTAAACTTTAAGTTTCTTGATTGTTGAAACTTGTCTATGAGTAAAACATGTTAGATGCCTAAGAGTTTTAGTTGTGTTTGCATGTTTTTGTACTTTAATTTCGTAGATTAAACAACCAACTTCCAATCCCCCCAAACATTTACATTTCCGCTTATTAACGAAACCATGCATGCGCCCTTAATTCCCCGGATAAAGAACGATCCCTACTCGCCAATATTACAAATGACAAAAGAAGGGTTTAAATTGCAATGCGCGTAATCTGTGTTTTTAAGTTAACGTGAATGCATGTTTTGCGTGTATCAATTTTTGGCGCCTTAACCCTTCGTGATGTGTGGATTTCATCACCACACGCCATAACCTAAGTGAAGTTATGGGCACGAGGTTGTGGGCGGAGTTTACAAACACTTGAGATTGTATACTATCTTGTGATTTCGAGTAAGAGTTGGTTATGATGTCTAGAAGGGTTATGAATGGTGACGGGTTTTGAACTAAGAAAACAGAACACCAATGGAGTACATACTCTTACGAGTAAGCCTCGGGGTGTTTCTAAGAACAACATTGGAGTATATACTCTCACGAGTTAGCCTCAGGTTGTTCCCAGAAATTAGTTCTCACCTCTCGCGTTACATCTATCCCAACTGGTCATTTCCAACAATTACGAGAATTAACGATAGTTGGTATACATTTTCGCGCGGGCCGCACGGACAAGAGATTTATTCAATAACTAAGTCGTGTATTCCTTTTAAATCATAGGCGCAATCAAAACGTAGACGTACTTAAATTGATTTACATTGTGCACGAGTATTGGTTATAAGGTTTCGTTCTTTGGAATAGGTGGTGCCTCTTTTTCTGGTTTATCTCCTTAACCCCTCGTGATGTGTGGATTTTATCACCACACGCCATAACCTAAGTGAAGTTATGGGCACGAGGTTGTGGGCGGAGTTTACTAAGAACTTGAGATTATATACTATCTCACAAATTTGGCTGATTGTTGGATATGGTGAATGAGTTTATGATTGGTGCCGGGTTTCGGATCTAAGCAATAGAACACCATTGGAGTATATACCGTAACTGGTTAGCCTCAGGGTGTCTCTAGGAACAACATTGGAGTATATACTCTTACGAGTAAGCCTCGGGTTGTTCTAAATATTAGTCCTTACCTCTCGCGTTATCTCTATTCCTACTAACCATTTCTAAACGTAACTAAGCTGAATTGTAGTCGGTATATATTTTCGCGCGGGCCGCACGTCCAAGAAATTTACCGAATGATCATTTCGCGTACTCTCTGTAAATCATAAGTGCATACGAATACGGATAAATACGAACTTGATAAATACGACATAATCCTTTAAATAGATGGTATATCGGATTATGCATGCTTAGACCTCCTGGAATCAGACTTCATATTCGGATGAACGAGACCCATTGCACAGTCGAGAGCCTCTGCACCACGTACCATCGGGGCCAAAGGAAATAAATAAAACTTAGTCAAATTTTTGTGTTTATATGTGCATTAAAAACTGTAAAGGACTAACAACCGTTACTTAGCTTGCATAACCTCTTTTTAGGCTTTATGATACTCGGATTTCACTACCGAGCACCCTAACCTAAGTGAAGTTAGGGACATAAGATCGAAGAAGAGGTCATTCTTTGCATTCATATTTCTTAGCACGTAACTCGTGTGTTTTCTGCAGGTTCTAACGTTTTCTCTTATGCATTCACTCCATCTTTCACGTAGGATTGTTGTTTAATGCATTTTATTGAAAAAAAAAATGTGTGGTGCATAAATTCGATGTGAATTATTGTTTGCTTGTATTTGAACTTTGTTTATATATGTTCTAACTAAATTCTTGGGTTTAGCATTATATAGTGTTAATTTGCAGAAAACATGTGTCTTAGTTTATTACATTCTTTTGCATAGCCCATAAAATTGATTAAATCATTTGCATTACTTAGTAAATTACATTTAGTGTCTTAAGTATTATAAATTTTGTGTGTTATTAGTAGTTTTTACGTATTTGTGAGTATTTATAGTATGCTTTGATAGTTTTACTATTTTATTTGTTATCTCTTTGTTTTCTAAAATATGCCTTACAATTTTGGTTAGTATTCCTATATTCATCTAAAATTCTTTGTTGATACTAACACTTGGTCTTTGGTGGATGCTCAGGCTAATGAATGTCCGATCAGAATCCTGGACCATCTAGAACAAAGTTTGAGGAGATCGCAGAGAGAATAGCGAGACTTAGAGCTCAAACTGATATCCTGGATCATCCCATCATCGAGGAAGTTTCCGACTCTTCACATTCATCAATCGACCATACTTTAGCCTCATCAACCGACCACAATTCAGAAGTAGAAGCACAGCGAGTCAACATGGCCAATGCAGGACAATCTCTTCGCCAGCGCACCTGCTCAACCGAATGGAGCAGCGGACCTTCGAGCATTGCTTTTCCACAACCGGAGAAAAACATGAAGGATATCGAGCTAAAGAGTGGCTTCCTCCACCGACTACCCATTTTTCATGGACTTTCCAATGAAGATCCGAACAAGCATCTCAAACAATTCCAATTTGTTTGTAACAGCATGAAGCCATCCGATGCTGATACGGAGCTCTTCAAACTGAAGGCATTCCCATTCACCCTAATCGACAGGGCCGAGTCTTGGCTTATGGAACTACCGCCGAACCATATTACCTCTTGGAAGCAACTTGCGGATATGTTCCTAGCGAAGTACTTCCCAGCCTCAAAGATCACCGTCTTGAGAAAGCAAATTACTGGCATCACACAGAAACCGGACGAGACCTTCGGCCAATACTACGACCGATTCAAAGTTTTGTGTGCCACTTGCCCATCGCATGGATTTTCCGAGACCAATCTCATGAATTACTTTTACGATGGTCTCAAGCCGATTGATAGGGAATTGCTGGATGCAGCAGCCACCGGTGCATTCATGGACTTAACCGAAACCGAAGCTAGAGCTCTTCTAGAGAATCGGGCGAATAATGATGCACAATATGGAATGTCCAACAGACGAGCAGTCGGTGAAGCGAGTTCTACAACCGACGCGGACGAAAAGTACGACAAACTAGCTCATATGCTAGAGAAGGTTTTAGAACTCGAGACGACAAGAGCGAAGGCAACTCAACGGCCTGTTTGTGGCATATGTCAAACACAAGGTCACCACAACGACCAATGCCCTCAAGTGCCGGAACAAGCAAGCGAGCCGGAGCACGCTAACGCCATCGGCGGATATCAGGGAGGACAACGGTATAACAATTACAACAACTATGTCAACCGTGATCATCCGGGGTTTAGATGGAGCAGCAACGAGGGAACTTTGAACCCTCCAGCACCTCAACAAAGCTACCAACGCCCTCCATTTCAACCAAGGCCACCGATGCAGCATGGTTCGTCATCTCAAACCTTCACCAATCCGGATTACGACAAGATGTTGTCGCAACTTTCGGCCTCCACTCAAGTTCTCCTCGACGGACAATCGAAGACAAAGGAAACATTGGATTCTCATGGCCGAGACATGACCGAAGTGAAGAAGCAGCTTGGCCAACTTGTTGATTTCATGGGCCAAATCAAAGAAACCGGTCGGCTTCCACCTCAAACCACTCCTAATCAAAGAAACGTGAATGCTATAGTCACAAGGAGTGGGAAGATACTTGAGGAACCAAAGACCAAGCGATCTCATCTTGATGAAGTCACCATTGAGGACATCACCAACGAAGAAGAAGATGAGATCGATCCGGCAATTCAAGAGGCCGAGAAACAGAAGGTGACGCCTATTGTCACCAAGGCACAATCACCTCCACATCCTACCCCAATCAAAGGTAAAAACCATATTCCTTCAAATACGGTTATTACTAATTCTCCGTTTGCTGTTGCACCTTTCCCTAGCAGATTGTCAAAATCAAAGAAGAAGGATGCCCAATATGAAGATATTTTGGACATCTTCCGAAAGGTGCAAGTGAATTTGCCCTTGATCGAGTGCATAAAACAGGTGCCGATATACGCGAAATTTCTCAAAGAATTATGCACACAGAGGAGGCAAACTAGAGAGAAGGAGGTTGTGAAGGTGAACGCAACCGTTTCGGCGGTTTTGCAGCGTCGGCTACCCCCAAAACTGAAGGACCCAGGGAGCTTTGCAGTTCCTTGCGTAATCGGTGACACCCACTTCCAAGACGTGATGCTTGATCTCGGAGCTTCCATCAACGTCATGCCTTAGTATCTTTTCGAATCGATGGAGCTTGGAGATCTCAAGCAAGATGGTGTTGTCATCCAGTTAGCCGATCGCACCCACAAGTATCCGAGGGGATACGTAGAAGACGTTCTCGTGCAAGTCAACAACTTGATATTCCCAGCCGATTTCTATATAGTTGACATGGAAGAGAGTCCACTGAACACCACGCCACTGCTGCTTGGGCGACCTTTCATGCGGACTGCGAGAACGAAGATTGATGTGTTTCAAGGCACTTTCTCCATGGAGATTGATGGAGAAAGAATCGAGTTCAACATCCTGGACGGGATGAAGTTTCCAATATCGAGCGTAGCTGCCATTTCGACATACGATCCTGTGGATACCTTAGCACAAGGCTACCTCGACACCATCAATGAGGATGAACTCGACATGGCAATGGCCCTAAATGCCGCACCACGAAAAGTAAGCTTTTCTCCTCCTTTACCAATTACTTTTGGTACTAATAAAATGGTTCCTTCCATCGTAGAAGCTCCAGTTTTAGAACTCAAGCTACTACCGGACCATCTGAAGTATGCGTACTTGGGCGAGAATGAAACCTTACCGGTCATTATTTCGTCCGCGCTAGAAGAGGAGGAGAAGCTTGTGAGTGTGCTCAAACGGTACAAACCCGCAATAGGCTGGACACTTGCGGACATCAAGGGAATAAATCCAGCAACCTGTGTGCATAGGATTTTCCTTGAAGAAGGCACCAAGCCTACGCGGGAAGCACAACGTCGGCTCCACCCTCCGATGATGGAGGTGGTAAAAAAGGAGGTAATTAAACTCATGGACTGTGGAGTTATTTACCCTATTTCTGATAGCCGTTGGGTTTCCCCAGTGCAGGTAGTACCAAAGAAATCGGGAATTACCGTCGTCGAGAATCTGGAAAATGAACTTGTGCCACAACGGACGATCACTGGACACCGAGTGTGCATTGATTACCGGAAGCTAAACGCTGCAACCCGCAAGGATCATTTTCCATTACCATTCATCGACCAAATGCTGGAAAGATTAGCCGGCCATGCATTTTATTGTTTTCTCGACGGATACTCTGGCTACAACCAAATTAGCATTGCGGAGGAAGATCAAGAAAAGACAACGTTCACATGCCCTTTCGGAACGTTTGCCTATCGCCGCATGCCATTTGGACTGTGCAATGCACCAGGTACATTTCAACGTTGCATGCTCTCAATTTTCTCCGAGTACATTGAAAAAATTATTGAAGTATTCATGGACGACTTTAGTGTATTTGGGAGTGATTTTGATGCATGTTTAAACAATTTAGAAACTATTTTAAAAAGATGCGTTGAAACGAACTTGGTGCTTAATTGGGAGAAGTGCCATTTCATGGTTACGCAAGGGATAGTGTTAGGTCATATTATTTCTGAAAAAGGGTTAGAAGTTGATAAATCTAAAGTAGATCTTGTGCGTCACTTACCCTCTCCAACTTCGGTTAGAGAGATTCGTTCATTTCTTGGACACGCAGGATTTTATCGTAGGTTTATCAAGGACTTTTCCCACATCTCGCGCCCGTTGTGTAAACTGCTGCAAAAGGAGACCCCGTTCGTCTTTGATGAAGAATGCAACGCTGCCTTCAACAAGTTGAAGGAGCTTCTTACGAGCGCTCCTATTTTATGCAGCCCTGATTGGTCTCTGCCATTTGAACTCATGTGCGACGCCTCGGATTATGCCGTAGGAGCCGTCTTGGGTCAGCGGAAGGACAAGAAGCCTTGCGTAATCTATTACGCCTCTCGGACGCTTGATGAAGCGCAAAGAAATTATACTACCACCGAGAAGGAGTTTCTTGCCGTGGTTTTTGCTTTAGATAAATTTCGATCTTATTTACTTCAAACTAAAGTAACTGTGTTTACCGATCATGCAGCTTTGAAGTATCTGATGCTCAAGAAGGACGCAAAACCACGACTTATCAGATGGATACTTCTACTCCAAGAATTCAACATCGAAATCAAGGACAAGAAGGGAGTAGAAAACGTCGTCGCTGACCACCTATCACGTTTAATAGGTGACCATGAGCCTGTCGAGATTGAAGAAACTTTTCCGGATGAAAAACTCTTCGGAATTGATGTAACTATTTCGGAAACTCCATGGTATGCAGATATCGTAAATTACTTAGTTACCGGTGAGTTTCCGTCTACCATGCATAAATTTCAACGTGACAAACTTAAGCATAATGCTAGAACCTTTATCTGGGATGAGCCTTATTTATGGAAACAATGCTCCGATTTAGTAATTAGGAGATGTATCCCGGATAGTGAGTTTAAGCCCATTCTAGACTTTTGTCACAATGAAGCATGTGGGGGACACTTTGGTTCTAGGAGGACAGCCCTTAAGATTTTAGATTGCGGTTTCTTTTGGCCTAGTTTATTTCGCGATGCTCATGCATATTGTGCTGCATGTGATAAGTGCCAGAGATTCGGTAATTTAGGCCCTAGAGATCAAATGCCACAACACTACATATTTAATGTCGAAATTTTTGATGTGTGGGGTATTGATTTCATGGGACCATTTCCTCCTTCCAATGGTTTTACTTACATTTTACTCGCAGTAGATTATGTTTCTAAATGGGTGGAGGCAAAGGCCACCCGTACTAATGATTCGCGAGTTGTTGCAGATTTCCTACGAACTAACATTTTCAGTAGATTTGGAATGCCACGCGTTCTAATCAGCGATGGAGGAAGTCACTTTTGCAACCGCACAGTGGAAGTGATACGTGCAAAACATGCTTTCACGATAACACAAAGTCGACCCTAAAAACATCGATTACGCGCATTGCAATTTAAACCCTTCTTTTGTCATTTATAATATTGGCGAGTAGGGATCGTTCTTTATCCGGGGAATTAAGGGCGCATGCATGGTTTCGTTAATAAGCGGAAATGTAAATGTTTGGGGGGATTGGAAGTTGGTTGTTTAATCTACGAAATTAAAGTACATAACATGCAAACACAACTAAAACTCTTAGGCATCTAACATGTTTTACTCATAGACAAGTTTCAACAATCAAGAAACTTAAAGTCTAATTATGCTTGCTAAAAATAAGAAGTTACACTACTAATTACATGTGATCATCTCATCTTATTAGCCTACCCTTTTCATGCATTAAACCTTTTTGTAAGTTACGAAATTCATAACTTCTAACTAAATACACATGCTTAATAATTGAGTAGGAATGCAACTTAGCGTATAAACATCCTAAACAACATACGATCATCGAAACATGCGAAAGAGAGGGACTTAGCGTATTTTCTAACACATGCATTCGAAGCTTTAAGATTGTATCAAACATGCATAAAAGGCTAGAAATCATAAACACATGCATATTACAAATCTGTTTAAACACATAAAACACAAATCTAAACTTGTTCTTCATTTGATACACAAATCTAAACTTGTTATTCCAATACATCAAAAGATTCAAATACAAAGCTAAAGAAATGAAAGTGAAGATCATGGTTACACTTTTTGTCTTGAGTGCTTGATGAACTACGGTGGAGATGGCTTTCCTTCACAAGGGACTTAGCGTATTGTGAGGGATGGAGGATGATAGCTTCGGCTTGGAGGAGGAGATGGATGCTTCGGCTTTGTGTGAACCTTCAAGTGTTTAATGGTGGAGGAGTATTTGTGTAGAGCTTTGCTTAGCAAAATGAGTGATGGATCTGTTTTATGGCTGCCTCCTCCCTTATATAGGCAAGGGATTCATGCCTTCTCTCTTCCACCTTGCCTCCTCCATTTAATGCATGCAATGATCATTAAGGCAAGTCACCATGGCAAGTCATCTTTTCATTCAATGCAAAGCAAGAGTCACCTAGTGTAGTCACCATTTGGGAACCCTAAGCATGAATCACCATGTGTAGTCACCATTTGTGATCATTAGCTTGATAATGTTGACTTGCCCTTTCAAAACAAGACTTTTCCTCTTCACCAAAAGGCATCTAGGCCGAATTACATGGGTTTGGGCTTGTTAATGGGCCGAAACAAGAGTTGAGAAATCGGCCCATAATTTGCTTTTTGGGCCGGCCCATTTTTCGTGGTCCGAAATCGCAAAAATCGCAAAATCGCCGAAATTCCTCCGAATTGCGCCGTTATTAATCTCCACCGTAAATATCTTCAAAATAACAATTTAAGTAAGGAAAACATAAAAACTAAGATAATAACATAGCTAAACGAAAAGGGAAATGCGTTAAGAAACGGGCATAAAATGCGTATATCAAATTCCCCCACACTTAGACTTTGCTAGTCCCTTAGCAAACACTAAGTTAAACTAAGACTCTCTAAAAATTTAAAAGAAAGAACATAACTAAGCCCTTAGCTAAAATTTGTCTCAGAATTTTTCATAAGTATATGGCGATGGCTCACATGAATTTCAATTTGTATGCTCAATGAATTCAAGAGATAATTGCGATATAATTATGTAATGAACAAGTAAGACATAGAGAAAACAATGGTTATCTTATAGCTGTGCATGCTTTGAATAAAGGTTTAATCAACTCACAAGGATGCACTCATCATATTTTTCACTCATGAAAATGGTTCACTTAAAGTGTATATGAATTGAAATGAAAACCACATGAATAAAGTTTGATTACTTGCACAAATGAACCAAAACCATAAGCTTACTCATGCAACTTACTCTACTAATTGAAAGCTACTCATTTTAAGGATCATAAAGGACTTTTAGTGAGGTTGTAATGGGGTTAAGGCTAAGGCATTCGAAATTTAGATATGTGGTGATAAAAATGTTCCAACGACTTAGTCTAGCACCATATTAGTCCTCCATCTCCATTTGTATGTTACCATGTATACTTCAAGCTAATCTACGCTTTGAGCTTTTCGGACAGGACAAAAGCCATATTTTTTTCTATTTTTAGGCCTTCAATTTATCGTAAACTCCAAATCCGCAAATAAGGGGGACGTTAATCCAATTGGTTTCTACTTTAGAACACAATATATTGCCATGAGAGATAATAATTTTTCTCTTTTCATTCTCTCAAATATATATTTTTTTCTTTTCTTTTTGGCAATCTCATACTTTTTTAGCTATTGGACAAGTCTTTCCCCTTACTCACATTAACTCTTTTAATCTTTCCTACCGAACCATAATCTTATGTGCTAGTTTCGAAAAATTCTCACCAAGTTTCCGGAACAAAGGTAAGGATATTCTATACTAGGATAAGTGTTTAGGTATATATGGTGATGAAAGAAAAGCTTAACGTGGGCTCAATTGGTTTATCTAGGGGTGTCGCAACTTGTGCGTACAAATGGGATACATGGATATTTGGCAATGTGGTGGAAAATCCTAAATGCCTTTAATCATTTCCGAAATCAAAGTATGTATCAACTTAAAAGCTTTGCAAATTGACATGAGTAAGTTCTAGCATTCTCTAGTTCATTAAAATCTATGGCAAGCAATCAAATGAGGCATATATAAGCTAGTAGCTACGAAATGGATGCATATTCACTCGAATAAAGAACAGATAGCTCAAAAGCTCACATAGGGTTCATATGATTAAAAACTTATTCAAGCATGCGATTTCTGTACCATGTTTTGCAATTCATATCTACTACATGTTAAAAACATATAGAATATCTCAATTAGCACAAGAATTCGATGCATGTGATTCATACGCCAAATGTGTTCGTATCGGTCTAATTTCATCATTGACTAGTTAAGGGCATCCTAAAGACTCTGAAAAACACTAATTTAGACACAATTAAATTGTAAACCCTTCCCCCACACTTAAACTCTACATTGCCCTCAATGTACTAAAGTAACAGTATAGAATTAAACATGGAGTATATGATCTACGAAAATTTTAATCTAATACGCAAAAACCATTAAATTAATTAAATGGGGAGAAGAAAACAAATCTGGTGTCTCCCTATTGGGTTGCCTCCCAACGAGCGCTTGTTTTACGTCGTTAGCTTTGGACGTGATGCATCAGTTTGGTTTTGAAATGGCCGGTTCTTGGAGTTGCATCTCCTCCACGGTGTGCTCCGCAAATGCCTCAAAATAGGGCTTCAAGCGATGGCCATTTACTTTGAACTCACTACCTTTGTCGATAGATCGAATGAGAACTGCTCCATGAGGTAGAACTTGAGAAACTACGAATGGCCCCATCCATCGAGAGCGAAGCTTTCCCGGAAAGAGCTTAAGTCTTGAATTGAAAAGCAATACTTTCTGCCCTGGTTCAAAACTCTTCCCGCGAATCATCTGATCGTGGATCTTTTTCGTCTTCTCTTTGTAAATCCACGCATTGTCGAAAGCATCATTTCTGATTTCTTCAAGTTCACAAAGTTGAAGCTTCCGATGTAAGCCTGCGGCATCTCGATCAATGTTGAATTTCTTCACGGCCCACCATGCCTTGTGCTCTAGTTCAACCGGAAGATGGCACGCCTTCCCATAGATTAATCGGAAAGGGGACATACCGATGGGGGTCTTGTAGGCAGTCCTGTAAGCCCACAATGCATCGTCTAAGCATTGACTCCAATCTTTCCGGTTGGGGCGGACGGTTCGCTCCAGAATCTTCTTTATCTCACGGTTGGAAACTTCAGCCATTCCATTGGTTTGAGGGTGGTATGGTGTGGAAACCTTGTGTTTGACGCCATACTTCCTCATTAGTGCTTCCACCGTGCGGTTGCAAAAGTGACTTCCACCATCGCTGATTAGAACGCGTGGCATTCCAAATCTACTGAAAATGTTAGTTCGTAGAAAATCTGCAACAACTCGCGAATCATTAGTCCGGGTGGCCTTTGCCTCCACCCATTTAGAAACATAATCTACTGCGAGTAAGATGTAAGTAAAACCATTGGAGGGAGGAAATGGTCCCATAAAATCAATACCCCACACATCAAAAATTTCAACATTAAATATGTAGTGTTGTGGCATTTGATCTTTAGGCCCTAAATTACCGAATCTTTGGCACTTATCACATGTAGCGCAATATGCATGAGCATCGCGAAATAAACTAGGCCAAAAGAAACCGCAATCTAAAATTTTAAGGGCTGTCCTCCTAGAACCAAAGTGTCCCCCACATGCTTCATTGTGACAAAAGTCTAGAATGGGCTTAAACTCACTATCCGGGATACATCTCCTAATTACTAAATCGGAGCATTGTTTCCATAAATAAGGCTCATCCCAGATAAAGGTTCTAGCATTATGCTTAAGTTTGTCACGTTGAAATTTATGCATGGTAGACGGAAACTCACCGGTAACTAAGTAATTTACAATATCGGCATACCAAGGAGTTTCCGAAGTAGTTACCTCAATTCCGAAGAGTTTTTCATCCGGAAAAGTTTCTTCGATCTCGATAGGCTCATGGTCACCTATCAAACGTGATAGGTGGTCAGCGACGACGTTTTCTACTCCCTTCTTATCTTTGATTTCTATGTTGAATTCTTGGAGTAGAAGTATCCATCTGATAAGCCGTGGTTTTGCGTCCTTTTTGAGCATTAGATACTTCAAAGCTGCATGATCGGTAAACACAGTTACTTTACTTTGAAGTAAATAAGATCGAAATTTATCTAATGCAAAAACCACAGCAAGAAACTCCTTCTCGGTAGTAGTATAATTTCTTTGCGCTTCATCAAGTGTCCGAGAGGCGTAATAGATTACGCAAGGCTTCTTGTCCTTCCGCTGACCCAAGACGGCTCCTACGGCATAATCTGAGGCGTCGCACATGAGTTCAAATGGCAGAGACCAATCAGGGCTGCATAAAATAGGAGCGCTCGTAAGAAGTTCCTTCAACTTGTTGAAGGCAGCATTGCATTCCTCGTCAAAGACAAACGGGGTCTCCTTTTGCAGCAGTTTACACAAAGGGCGCGAGATGTGGGAAAAGTCTTTGATAAACCTACGATAAAATCCTGCGTGTCCAAGAAATGAACGAATCTCTCTAACCGAAGTTGGAGAGGGTAAGTGACGCACAAGATCTACTTTAGCTTTATCTACTTCTAACCCTTTTTCAGAAATTATATGTCCTAACACTATCCCTTGCGTAACCATGAAATGGCACTTCTCCCAATTAAGCACCAAGTTCGTTTCAACGCATCTTTGTAAAATTGTTTCTAAATTGTTTAAGCATGCATCAAAATCACTCCCAAATACACTAAAGTCGTCCATGAATACTTCAATAATTTTTTCAATGTACTCGGAGAAAATTGAGAGCATGCAACGTTGAAATGTACCTGGTGCGTTACACAGTCCAAATGGCATGCGGCGATAGGCAAATGTTCCGAAAGGGCACGTGAACGTTGTCTTTTCTTGATCCTCCTCCGCAATGCTAATTTGGTTGTAGCCGGAGTATCCGTCGAGAAAACAATAAAATGCATGGCCGGCTAATCTTTCCAGCATTTGGTCGATGAATGGTAAGGGAAAATGATCCTTGCGGGTTGCGGCGTTGAGCTTCCGGTAATCAATGCACACTCGGTGTCCAGTGATCGTCCGTTGTGGCACAAGTTCATTTTCCAGATTCTCGACGACGGTAATTCCCGATTTCTTTGGTACTACCTGCACTGGGGAAACCCAACGGCTATCAGATATAGGGTAAATAACTCCACAGTCCATGAGTTTAATTACCTCCTTTTTTACCACTTCCATCATCGGAGGGTGGAGCCGACGTTGCGCTTCCCGCGTAGGCTTGGTGCCTTCTTCAAGGAAAATCCTATGCACACAAGTTGCTGGATTGATTCCCTTGATGTCCGCAAGTGTCCAGCCTATTGCGGGTTTGTACCTCTTTAGTACACTCACGAGCTTCTCCTCCTGTTCCTCTTCTAGTGCGGACGAAATAATGACCGGTAAAGTTTCATTCTCGCCCAAGTACGCATACTTCAGATGGTCCGGTAGTAGCTTGAGTTCTAAAACGGGAGCTTCTACAATGGAAGGAACCATTTTATTAGTACCAAAAGTAATTGGTATAGGAGGAGAAAAGCTTACTTTCCGTGGTGCGGCATTTAGGGCCATGGCCATGTCTTGGATTCGAGGTTCAAGCTCTAGTAAGGCCTCGAGAAGGCCGTCATGTCCAAGTTGAATGGCCATGTCGAGTTCATCCTCGTTGATGGTGTCGAGGTAACCTTGTGCTAAGGTATCCACAGGATCGTATGTCGAAATGGCAGCTACGCTCGACATTGGAAACTTCATCCCGTCCAGGATGTTGAACTCGATTCTTTCTCCATCAATCTCCATGGAGAAAGTGCCTTGAAATACATCAATCTTCGTTCTCGCAGTCCGCATGAAAGGTCGCCCAAGCAGTAGTGGCGTGGTGTTCAGTGGACTCTCTTCCATGTCAACTATGTAGAAATCGGCTGGGAATATCAAGTTGTTGACTTGTACGAGAACGTCTTCTACGTATCCCCTCGGATACTTGTGAGTGCGATCGGCTAACTGGATGACAACACCATCTTGCTTGAGATCTCCAAGCTCCATAGATTCGAAAAGATAGTAAGGCATGACGTTGATGGAGGCTCCGAGATCAAGCATTACATCTTCGAAGCGGTTGTCACCGATTACACAGGGAACTGCAAAGCTCCCTGGGTCCTTCAGTTTTGGGGGTAGCCGACGCTGCAAAACCGCCGAAACGGTTGCGTTCACCTTCACAACTTCCTTCTCTCGAGTTTGCCTCCTCTGTGTGCATAATTCTTTCAGAAACTTCGCGTATATCGGCACTTGTTTTATGCACTCGATCAAGGGCAAATTCACTTGCACCTTTCGGAAGATGTCCAGGATATCTTCATATTGGGCATCCTTCTTCTTCGATTTTGATAATCTGCTAGGGAAAGGTGCAACAGCAAACGGAGAATTAGTAATAACCGTATTTGAAGGAATATGGTTCTTACCTTTGATTGGGGTAGGTTGTGGAGGTGATTGTGCCTTGATGACATTAGGCGTCACCTTCTGTTTCTCGGCCTCTTGAGTAGCCGGATCGATCTCATCTTCTTCTTCGTTGGTGATGTCCTCGATGGTGACTTCATCAAGATGAGATCGCTTGGTCTTTGGTTCCTCAAGTATCTTCCCACTCCTTGTGACTATAGCATTCACGTTTCTTTGATTAGGAGTGGTTTGAGGTGGAAGCCGACCGGTTTCCTTGATTTGGCCCATGAAATCAACAAGCTGGCCAAGCTGCTTCTTCACTTCGGTGATGTCGCGGCCATGTGAGTCAAGTGTCTCCTTTGTCTTCGATTGTCCGTCGAGGAGAACTTGAGTTGAGGCCGAAAGTTGCGACAACATCTTGTCGTAATCCGGATTGGTGAAGGGTTGTGATGACGAACCATGCTGCATCGGTGGTCGTGGTTGAAATGGAGGGCGTTGGTAGCTTTGTTGAGGTTGAGATGCTGGAGGGTTCAAAGTTCCCTCGTTGCTGCTCCATCTAAAACCTGGATGATCACGGTTGACATAGTTGTTGTAGTTGTTATACCTTTGTCCTCCCTGATATCCGCCGATGGCGTTAGCGTGCTCCGGCTCGCTTGCCTGCTCCTGCGCTTGAGGGCATTGGTCATTGTGGTGACCGTGTGTTTGACATATGCCGCAAACAGGCCGTTGAGTTGCCTTCGCTCTTGTCGTCTCGAGTTCTAACACCTTCTCTAGCATATGAGCTAGTTTGTCGTACTTCTCGTCCGCGTCGGTTGTTGAACTCGCCTCACCGACTGCTCGTCTGTTGGACATTCCGTATTGTGCATCATTATTCGCCCGATTCTCTAGAAGAGTTCTAGCTTCGGTTTCGGTTAAGTCCATGAATGCACCGGTGGCTGCTGCATCCAGCAATTCCCTATCGATCGGCTTGAGACCATCGTAAAAGTAATTCATCAGATTGGTCTCGGAGAATCCATGCGATGGGCAAGTGGCACACAAAACTTTGAATCGGTCGTAGTATTGGCCGAAGGTCTCGTCCGGTTTCTGTGTGATGCCAGTGATTTGCTTTCTCAAGACGGTGATCTTTGAGGCCGGGAAGTACTTCGCTAGGAACATATCCGCAAGTTGCTTCCAAGAGGTAATATGGTTTGGCGGTAGTTCCATAAGCCAAGACTCGGCCCTGTCGACTAGGGTGAATGGGAATGCCTTCAGTTTGAAGAGTTCCGTATCAGCATCAGATGGCTTCATGCTGTTGCAAACAAATTGGAATTGTTTGAGATGCTTGTTCGGATCTTCATTGGAAAGTCCGTGGAAAATGGGTAGTCGATGGAGGAAGCCACTCTTTAGCTCGATATCCTTCATGTTTTCCTCCGGTTGTGGAAAAGCAATGCTCGAAGGTCCGCTGCTCCATTCGGTTGAGCAGGTGCGCTGACGAAGAGACTGTCCTGCATTGGCCATGTTGATTTCTTGTGCTTCTGCTTCTGAATTGTGGTCGGTTGATGAGGCTAAAGTATGGTCGGTTGATGAATGTGAAGACTCGGAACCTTCCTCGATGATGGGATGATCCAGGATGTCAGCTCTAAGTCTCGCTAGTCTTTCTGTGAGTTCCTCAAACTTTGTTCTAGATGGTCCAGGATTCCGATCGGACATTCATTAGCCTGAGCATCCACCAAAGACCAAGTGTTAGTATCAACAAATGATTTTTAGATGTATATAGGAATACTAACCAAAATTGTAATGCATATTTAGAAAACAAGGTGATAACAAATAAAATAGTAAAACTATCAAAGCATACTATAAATACACACAAATACTTAAAAACTACTAATACACACAAGATTTATACAAAATTTATAATAGTTAAGACACTATATGTATTTTACTAAGTAATGCAATTGATTTAATCAATTTTAGGGGCTATGCACATGAATAAACTAAGACACATGTTTTCTGCAAATTAACACTATATAATGCTAAAACTAAAAATTTAGTTAGAACATATATAAACAAGGTTGAAATACAAGCAAACCATAATTCACATTGAATTTATGCACCACACATTTTCTTGCAATAAAATGCATTAAACAATAATCCTACGTGAAAGATGGAGTGAATGCATAAGAGAAAACGTTAGAACCTGCAGAAAACAAACGAGTTACGTGTTTAAAATATGAATGAAAAGAATGACCTCTTCTTCGAGCTTATGCCCCTAACTTCACTTAGGTTAGGGTACTCGGTAGTGAAATCCGAGTATCATAAAACCTTAGAGAGGTTATGCAAGCTAAGTAACGGTTGTTAGTCCTTTACAGTTTTTAATGCACATATAAACACAAAAATTTGACTAAGTTTTATTTATTTCCTTTGGCCCCGATGGTACGTGGTGCAGAGGCTCTCGACTGTGCAATGGGTCTCGTTCATCCGAAGATGAAGTCTGATTCCAGGAGGTCTAAGCATGCTTAATCCGATATACCATCTATTTAAAGGATTATGTCGTATTAAGTTCATGTATTTATCCGTATTCGTATGCACTTATGATTTACAGAGAGAACGCGAATTGAGCATTAAGTAAAGTTCCTGGACGTGCGGCCCG
Source organism: Geum urbanum (assembly GCA_946800695.1). Taxonomy (NCBI): domain Eukaryota; kingdom Viridiplantae; phylum Streptophyta; class Magnoliopsida; order Rosales; family Rosaceae; genus Geum; species Geum urbanum. The sequence continues at coordinate 11,592,356 of OX327017.1, read as the reverse complement.
CGCGAAAATGTATACCGACTACAATTCAGCTTAGTTACGTTTAGAAATGGAAGTAGGGATAGAGATAACGCGAGAGGTAAGGACTAATATTTAGAACAACCCGAGGCTTACTCGTAAGAGTATATACTCCAATGTTGTTCCTAGAGACACCCCGAGGCTAACCAGTTACGGTATATACTCCAATGGTGTTCTATTGCTTAGATCCGAAACCCGGCACCAATCATAAACCCACTCACCATATCCAACAATCAGCCAAATTTGTGAGATAGTATATAATCTCAAGTCCTTAGTAAACTCTGCCCACAACCTCGTGTCCATAACTTCACTTAGGTTATGGCGTGTGGTGATGAAATCCACACTTCACGAAGGGTTTAGGAGATAAACCAGAAAAAGAGGCACCACCTATTCCAAAGAACGAAACTTTATAACCAATACTCGTACTCAATGTAAATCAATTTAAGTACGTCTACGTTTTGATTGCACCTAAGATTTAAAAGGAATACACGACTTAGTTATTGAATAAATCTCTTGTCCGTGCGGCCCGCGCGAAAATGTATACCAACTATCGTTAATTCTCGTAATTGTTGGAAATGACCAGTTGGGATAGATGTAACGCGAGAGGTGAGAACTAATTTCTGGGAACAACCTGAGGCTAACTCGTAAGAGTATATACTCCATTGTTGTTCTTAGAAACACCCCGAGGCTTACTCGTAAGAGTATATACTCCAATGGTGTTCTGTTTTCTTAGTTCAAAACCCGTCACCATTCATAACCCTTCTAGACATCAAAACCAACTCTTACTCGAATTCACAAGATAGTATACAATCTCAAGTGTTTGTAAACTCCGCCCACAACCTCGTGCCCATAACTTCACTTAGGTTATGGCGTGTGGTGATAAAATCCACACATCACGAAGGGTTAAGGAGATAGACAAACAAAAGAGGCACCACCTATTCCATAGAGATTTATTTAATAACTAAGTACTAGTACTCAAATTAAATCAAAGACTATCCTTTAACATGGAAATAAATTATGCAAGTGTAAAATAAACTAAGTATGAATAAATTCGGCTAAGTAAAAGTAGGCATTGTAAACATGTATGAAAATTTCTCTAAGTATAAAAAAATGAACAAGTATGTACTTCGAAAATTTAGACATGCTTTTAATCACAAATGTACAACGAAACATACAAAAACATTCTAATTCCCCGGCAACGGCGCCAAAAATTGATACGTGCAAAACATGCTTTCACGATAACACAAAGTCGACCCTAAAAACATCGATTACGCGCATTGCAATTTAAACCCTTCTTTTGTCATTTATAATATTGGCGAGTAGGGATCGTTCTTTATCCGGGGAATTAAGGGCGCATGCATGGTTTCGTTAATAAGCGGAAATGTAAATGTTTGGGGGGATTGGAAGTTGGTTGTTTAATCTACGAAATTAAAGTACATAACATGCAAACACAACTAAAACTCTTAGGCATCTAACATGTTTTACTCATAGACAAGTTTCAACAATCAAGAAACTTAAAGTCTAATTATGCTTGCTAAAAATAAGAAGTTACACTACTAATTACATGTGATCATCTCATCTTATTAGCCTACCCTTTTCATGCATTAAACCTTTTTGTAAGTTACGAAATTCATAACTTCTAACTAAATACACATGCTTAATAATTGAGTAGGAATGCAACTTAGCGTATAAACATCCTAAACAACATACGATCATCGAAACATGCGAAAGAGAGGGACTTAGCGTATTTTCTAACACATGCATTCGAAGCTTTAAGATTGTATCAAACATGCATAAAAGGCTAGAAATCATAAACACATGCATATTACAAATCTGTTTAAACACATAAAACACAAATCTAAACTTGTTCTTCATTTGATACACAAATCTAAACTTGTTATTCCAATACATCAAAAGATTCAAATACAAAGCTAAAGAAATGAAAGTGAAGATCATGGTTACACTTTTTGTCTTGAGTGCTTGATGAACTACGGTGGAGATGGCTTTCCTTCACAAGGGACTTAGCGTATTGTGAGGGATGGAGGATGATAGCTTCGGCTTGGAGGAGGAGATGGATGCTTCGGCTTTGTGTGAACCTTCAAGTGTTTAATGGTGGAGGAGTATTTGTGTAGAGCTTTGCTTAGCAAAATGAGTGATGGATCTGTTTTATGGCTGCCTCCTCCCTTATATAGGCAAGGGATTCATGCCTTCTCTCTTCCACCTTGCCTCCTCCATTTAATGCATGCAATGATCATTAAGGCAAGTCACCATGGCAAGTCATCTTTTCATTCAATGCAAAGCAAGAGTCACCTAGTGTAGTCACCATTTGGGAACCCTAAGCATGAATCACCATGTGTAGTCACCATTTGTGATCATTAGCTTGATAATGTTGACTTGCCCTTTCAAAACAAGACTTTTCCTCTTCACCAAAAGGCATCTAGGCCGAATTACATGGGTTTGGGCTTGTTAATGGGCCGAAACAAGAGTTGAGAAATCGGCCCATAATTTGCTTTTTGGGCCGGCCCATTTTTCGTGGTCCGAAATCGCAAAAATCGCAAAATCGCCGAAATTCCTCCGAATTGCGCCGTTATTAATCTCCACCGTAAATATCTTCAAAATAACAATTTAAGTAAGGAAAACATAAAAACTAAGATAATAACATAGCTAAACGAAAAGGGAAATGCGTTAAGAAACGGGCATAAAATGCGTATATCAGGAAGCACTAATGAGGAAGTATGGCGTAAAACACAAGGTTTCCACACCATACCACCCTCAAACCAATGGAATGGCTGAAGTTTCCAACCGTGAGATCAAGAAGATTTTGGAGCGAACCGTCCGCCCAAACCGGAAAGATTGGAGTCAATGCTTAGACGATGCATTGTGGGCTTACAGGACTGCCTACAAGACCCCCATTGGTATGTCACCTTTCCGATTAATTTATGGGAAGGCGTGCCATCTTCCGGTTGAATTGGAGCACAAGGCATGGTGGGCCGTGAAGAAATTCAACATCGATCGAGATGCCGCAGGCTTGCATCGGAAGCTACAACTATGTGAATTAGAAGAAATCAGAAATGATGCTTTCGACAATGCGTGGATTTACAAAGATAAGACGAAAAAGATCCACGATCAGATGATTCGCGGGAAGAGTTTTGAACCTGGGCAGAAAGTATTGCTTTTCAATTCAAGACTTGAGCTCTTTCCGGGAAAGCTTCGCTCTCGATGGATGGGGCCATTCGTAGTTTCTCAAGTTCTACCTCATGGAGCAGTTCTCATTCGATCTATCGACAAAGGCAGTGAGTTCAAAGTAAATGGCCATCGCTTGAAGCCCTATTTTGAGGCATTTGCGGAGCACACCGTGGAGGAGATGCAACTCCAAGAACCGGCCATTTCAAAAACAAAATGATGCATCACGTCCAAAGCTAACGACGTAAAACAAGCGCTCATTGGGAGGCAACCCAATAGGGAGACTACAGATTTGTTTTTCTTCTCCCCTTTTAATTAATTTAATGGCTTTTTGCGTATTAGATTAAAATTTTCGTAGATCCTATACTCCATGTTTAATTCTATACATTTACTTTAAGTACATTGAGGGCAATGTACAGTTTAAGTGTGGGGGAAGGGTTTACAATTTAATTGTGTCTAAATTAGTGTTTTTTCAGAGTCTTTAGGACGCCCTTAACTAGTCGATGATGAAATTAGATCAACACGAACACATATGGCGTATGAATCACATGCATCGAATTCTTGTGCTAATTGAGATATTCTTTATGTTTTTAACATGTAGTAGATATAAATTGCAAAACATGGTACAGAAATCGCATGCTTGAATAAGTTTTTAATCATATGAACCCTATGTGAGCTTTTGAGCTATCTGTTCTTTATTCCTTGAGTGATCTGATCAATCCATATCATTTCGTAGTTTATAGCTTTATATATGCCTCATTTGACTGCTTGCCATAGATTTTAATGAACTAGAGAATACTAGAACTTACTCATGTCAATTTGCAAAGCTTTTAAGTTGATACATACTTTGATTTTGGAAATGATTAAAGGCATTTAGGATTTTCCACCACATTGCCATATATCCATGTATCCCATTTGTACGCACAAGTTGCGACACCCCTAGATAAACCAATTGAGCCCACGTTAAGCTTTTCTTTCATCACCATATATACCTAAACACTTATCCTAGTTTAGAATATCCTTACCTTTGTTCCGGAAACTTGGTGAGAATTTTTCGAAACTAGCACATAAGATTATGGTTTGGTAGGAAAGATTGAAAGAGTTAATGTGAGTAAGGGGAAAGACTTGTCCAAATAGCTAAAAAAGTATGTGATTGCCAAAAAGAAAAGAAAAAAATTATATTTGAGAGAATGAAAAGAAAAAAAATTATTATCTCTCATGGCAATATGTTGTGTTCTAAGAATAACCATTTGGATTAACGTCCCCCTTATTTACGGATTTGGAGTTTACGATAAATTGAAGGCCTAAAAATAGAACAAAATATGGCCTTTGTCCTGTCCGAAAAGCTAAAAGGGTAGCTTAGATTGAAGTATACATGGTAACATACAAATGGAGATGGAGGACTAATATGGTGCTAGACTAAGTCATTGGAACATTTTTATCACCACATATCTAAATTTCGAATGCCTTAGCCTTAACCCCATTACAACCTCACTAAAAGTCCTTTATGATCCTTAAAATGAGTAGCTTTCAATTAGTAGAGTAAGTTGCATGAGTAAGCTTATGGTTTTGGTTCATTTGTGCAAGCAATCAAACTTTATTCATGTGGTTTTCATTTCAATTCATATACACTTTAAGTGAACCATTTTCATGAGTGAAAAATATCATGAGTGCATCCTTGTGAGTTGATTAAACCTTTATTCAAAGCATGCACAGCTATAACATAACCATTGTTTTCTCTATGTCTTACTTGTTCATTACATAATTATATCGCAATTATCTCTTGAATTTGTTGAGCATACAAGTTGAAATTCATGTGAGCCATCGCCATATACTTAAGAAAATTCTGAGACAAATTTTAGCTAAGGGCTGATACGCGCAAAACATGCATTCACGTTAACTTAAAAACACAGATTACACGCATTGCAATTTAAACCCTTCTTTTGTCATTTGTAATATTGGCGAGTAGGGATCGTTCTTTATCCGGGGAATTAAGGGCGCATGCATGGTTTCGTTAATAAGCGGAAATAGTAGTTGATTGTTTAATCTACGAAATTAAAGTACAAAAACATGCAAACACAACTAAAACTCTTAGGCATCTAACATGTTTTACTCATAGACAAGTTTCAACAATCAAGAAACTTAAAGTCTAATTATGCTTGCTAAAAATAAGAAGTTACACTACTAATTACATGTGATCATCTCATCTTATTAGCCTACCCTTTTCATGCATCAAACCATTTTGTAAGTTACGAAATTCATAACTTCTAACTAAATACACATGCTTAATAATTGAGTAGGTATGCAACTTAGCGTATAAACATCCTAAACAACATACGATCATCGAAACATGCGAAAGAGAGGGACTTAGCGTATTTTCTAACACATGCTTACGAAGCTTTAAGATTGTATCGAACATGCATAAAAGGCTAGAAATCATAAACACATGCAACTTATGAATCGGTTTAAACACATAAAACACAAATCTAAACTTGTTCTTCATTTGATACATAAATGTATTCCAATACATCAAAAGGTTCAAATACAAAGCAAAAGAAATGAAACTGAAGATCATGGTTACACTTTTTGTCTTGAATGCTTGATGATCTACGGTGGAGATGGATTTCCTTCACAAGGGACTTAGCGTATTGTGTTGGATGGAGGAGGATTGCTTCGGCTTGGATGGAGGAGATGTGCTTCGGCTTTGCTTGAGAAACCTTGAAGTGTTTATGGTGGAAGAGTATTTGTGTAGAGCTTTGGCTAGTAATTTAAGTGAGGGATCTGTTTTATGGCTGCCTCCTCTCTTATATAGGCAAGGGATGTTGCCTTCTCTCTTCCACCTTGCCTCCCTCCATTTAATGCAAGCCTTAGTCACCTAGGCAAGTCACCATTTGTGATCATCATTTATGAACCCTAAGCAAGAGTCACCATGCAAGTCACCATTTATAAACCCTAAGCAAGAGTCACCATGGCAAGTCACATGGCAAGTCATCATTTGTGATGATCACAAAGCTTAGTCACTAAAATGAGTCACAAAGCTTGATATTGTTGACTTTTCCTCTTCCCCAAAGTGAATACTAGCAGAATTGAATGGTCATGGGCTTGATAATGGGCCGAAACAAGAGTTGAGAAATCGGCCCATAATTTGCTTTTTGGTCCGGCCCATTTTCGGAGGTCCAAAATCGCAAAAATCGCAAAATCGCCGAAATTCCTCCGAATTGCGTCGTTATTAATCTCCACCGTAAAGATCTTCAAAATAACAATTTAAATAAGGAAAACGTAAAAACTAAGATAATAACATAGCTAAACGAAAAGGGAAATGCGTTAAGAAACGGGCATAAAATGCGTATATCAAATTCCCCCACACTTAGACTTTGCTAGTCCCTTAGCAAACACTAAGTTAAACTAAGACTCCCTAAGAATTTAAAACAAAGGAAAGAACATAACTAAGCCCTTAGCTAAAATTTGTCTCAGAATTTGCATAAGTATATGGCGATGGCTCACATGAATTTCAACGTGTATGCTCAACGAATTCAAGAGATAATTGCGATATAATTTATGTAATGAACAAGTAAGACATAGAGAAAACAATGGTTATGTTATAGCTGTGCATGCTTTGAATAAAGGTTTAATCAACTCACAAGGATGCACTCATCATATTTTTCACTCATGATAAGGGTTTACTTAAGGTGTATATGAATTGAAATAAAAACCACATGAATGAAGTTAATTACTTGCACAAATGAACCAAAACCATAAGCTTACTCATGCAACTTACTCTACTAATTGAAAGCTACTCATTTTAAGGATCATAAAGGACTTTTAGTGAGGTTGTAATGGGGTTAAGGCTAAGGCATTCGATTTTTAGATATGTGGTGATAAAAACGTTCCAACGACTTAGTCTAGCACCAAATTCGTCCTCCATTTCCACTCGAAAGTTACCATGTATACTTCAATCTAAGCTACCCTTTGAGCTTTTCGGACAGGACAAAGGCCATGTTTTGTTCTATTTTTGGGCCTTCAATTTGTCGTAATCTCCAAATCCGCAAAATAAGGGGGACGTTAATCCAATTGGTTTCTACTTTAGAAAACAACATATTGCCATGAGAGATAATAATTTTTTTTTTCTTTTCATTCTCTCAAATATAATTTTTTCTTTTCTTTTTGGCAATCTCATACTTTTTAAGCTATTTGGACAAGTCTTTCCCCTTACTCACATTAACTCTTTTAATCTTTCCTACCAACCATAATCTTATGTGCTAGTTTCGAAAAATTCTCACCAAGTTTCCGGAACAAGGGTAAGGATATTCTATACTAGGGTAAGTGTTTAGGTATATATGGTGATGAAAGAAAAGCTTAACGTGGGCTCAATTGGTTTATCTAGGGGTGTCGCAACTTGTGCGTACAACTGGGATACATGGATATATGGCAATGTGGTGGAAAATCCTAAATGCCTTTAATCATTTCCAAAATCAAAGTATGTATCAACTTAAAAGCTTTGCAAATTGACATGAGTAAGTTCTAGTATTCTCTAGTTCATTAAAATCTATGGCAAGCAATCAAATGAGGCATATATAAGCTAGTAGCTACGAAATGGATGTATATTCACTCGAATAAAGAACAGATAGCTCAAAAGCTCACATAGGGTTCATATGATTAAAAAACTTATTCAAGCATGCGATTTTCTGTACCATGTTTTGCAATTCATATCTACTACATGATAAAAACATAAAGAATATCTCAATTAGCACAAGAATTTGATGCATGTGATTCATACGCCATATGTGTTCGTATTGGTCAAATTTCATCATCGACTAGTTAAGGGCGTCCTAAAGACTCTGAAAAACACTAATTTAGACACAATTAAATTGTAAACCCTTCCCCCACACTTAAACTCTACATTGCCCTCAATGTACTAAAGTAGAAGTATAGAATTAAAAATGGAGTATAGGATCTACGAAAATTTTAATTTTAATACGAAAAAAAAAGCCATTAAATTAATTAAAAGGGGAGAAGAAAACAAATCTGTTGTCTCCCTATTGGGTTGCCTCCCAATGAGCGCTCGTTTTACGTCGTTGGCTTTGGACGTGATGCATCATTTTGTTTTTGAAATGGCCGGTTCTTGGAGTTGCATCTCCTCCACGGTGTGCTCCGCAAATGCCTCAAAATATGGCTTCAAGCGATGGCCATTTACTTTGAACTCACTGCCTTTGTCGATAGATCGAATGAGAACTGCTCCATGAGGTAGAACTTGAGAAACTATGAATGGACCCATCCATCGAGAGCGAAGCTTTCCCGGAAAGAGCTTAAGTCTTGAATTGAAAAGCAATACTTTCTGCCCAGGTTCAAAACTCTTCCCGCGAATCATCTGATCGTGGATCTTTTTCGTCTTCTCTTTGTAAATCCACGCATTGTCGAAAGCATCATTTCTGATTTCTTCTAGTTCACATAGTTGTAGCTTCCGATGCAAGCCTGCTGATACAAGCAAAACATGCTTTTACGATAACACAAAGTAGACCTTAAAAACACCGATTACGCGCATTGCAATTTAAACCCTTCGTTTGTCATTTGTAATATTGGCGAGTAGGGATCGTTCTTTATCCGGGGAATTAAGGGCGCATGCATGGTTTCGTTATTATGCGGAAATGTAAATATTTGGGGGGATTGGAAGTTGGTTATTTAATCTACGAATTTAAAGTACATAACATGCAAACACAACTAAAACTCTTAGGCATCTAACATGTTTTACTCATAGACAAGTTTCAACAAGCAAGAAACTTAAAGTCTAATTATGCTTGCTAAAAATAAGAAGTTACACTATTAATTACATGTGATCAACTCATCTTATTAACCTACCCTTTTCATGCATCAAACCTTTGTGTAAGTTGCGAAATTCATAACTTATAACTAAGTACACATGCTTGATAATTGTGTAGGAATGCAACTTAGCGTATAAACATCCTAAACAACATACGATCATCGAAACATGCAAAAGAGAGGGACTTAGCGTATTTTCTAATACATGCATTCGAAGCTTTAAGATTGTATCAAACATGCATAAAAAGCTATAAATCATAAACACATGCATATTACAAATCAGTTTAGGCACATGAAACACAAATCTAAACTTGTTATTCATTTGATACACAAATCTAAACTTTCTAAACTTGTTATTCCAATACATCAAAAGATTCACATACAAAGCTAAAGAAATGAAAGTGAAGATCATGGTTACACTTTTTATCTTGAGTGCTTGATGAACTACGGTGGAGATGGACTTCCTTCACAAGGGACTTAGCGTATTGTGAGGGATGGAGGATGGTTTGCTTCGGCTTGGAAGGATGGAGGAACCCTAGCTTGCTTTCGGCCTTGAATGGAGGAAGATGATGCTTCGGCTTGGTGTGTGAACTCTTAAGTGTTTAATGGTGGAGGAGTATTTGTGTAGAGCCTTGCTTAGTAAAATGAGTGATGGATCTGTTTTATGGCTGGCCTCCTCCCTTATATAGGCAAGGGATTCATGCCTTCTCTCTTCCACCTTGCCTCCTCCATTTAATGCATGCAATGATCATTAAGGCAAGTCACACACTTAGTCACACACTTAGTCACCATTGCCGAACCCTAAGCATGAATCACCTAGCTTGTCACCATGGCAAGTCATCTTTTCATTCAATGCAAAGCAAGAGTCACCTAGTGTAGTCACCATTTGTGATTATTAGCTTGATAATGTTGACTTGCCCTTTCAAAACAAGACTTTTCCTCTTCACCAAAAGGCATCTAGGCCGAATTACATGGGTTTGGGCTTGTTAATGGGCCGAAACAAGAGTTGAGAAATCGGCCCATAATTTGCTTTTTGGGCCGGCCCATTTTTCGTGGTCCGAAATCGCAAAAATCGCAAAATCGCCGAAATTCCTCCGAATTGCGCCGTTATTAATCTCCACCGTAAATATCTTCAAAATAACAATTTAAGTAAGGAAAACATAAAAACTAAGATAATAACATAGCTAAACGAAAAGGGAAATGCGTTAAGAAACGGGCATAAAATGCGTATATCAAATTCCCCCACACTTAGACTTTGCTAGTCCCTTAGCAAACACTAAGTTAAACTAAGACTCTCTAAGAATTTAAAACAAAAGAAAGAACAACTAAGCCCTTAGCTAAAATTTGTCTCAGAATTTGCATAAGTATATGGCGATGGCTCACATGAATTTCAACGTGTATGCTCAACGAATTCAAGAGATAATTGCGATATAATTTATGTAATGAACAAGTAAGACATAGAGAAAACAATGGTTATGTTATAGCTGTGCATGCTTTGAATAAAGGTTTAATCAACTCACAAGGATGCACTCATCATATTTTTCACTCATGAAAATGGTTCACTTAAAGTGTATATGAATTGAAATGAAAACCACATGAATAAAGTTTGATTATTTGCACAAATGAACCAAAACCATAAGCTTACTCATGCAACTTACTCTACTAATTGAAAGCTACTCATTTTAAGGATCATAAAGGACTTTTAGTGAGGTTGTAATGGGGTTAAGGCTAAGGCATTCGAAATTTAGATATGTGGTGATAAAAACGTTCCAACGACTTAGTCTAGCACCATATTAGTCCTCCATCTCCATTTGTATGTTACCATGTATACTTCAAGCTAATCTACCCTTTGAGCTTTTCGGACAGGACAAAGGCCATATTTTGTTCTATTTTTGGGCCTTCAATTTATCGTAATCTCCAAATCCGCAAATAAGGGGGACGTTAATCCAATTGGTTTCTACTTTAGAACACAACATATTGCCATGAGAGATACTAGTTTTTTTTTTCTTTTCATTCTCTCAAATATAATTTTTTCTTTTCTTTTTGGCAATCTCATACTTTTTAAGTTTATTTGGACAAGTCTTTCCCCTTACTCACATTAACTCTTTCAATCTTTCCTACCAAACCATAATCTTATGTGCTAGTTTCGAAAAATTCTCACCAAGTTTCCGGAACAAAGGTAAGGATATTGTATACTAGGGTAAGTGTTTAGGTATATATGGTGATAAAAGAAAAGCTTAACGTGGGCTCAATTGGTTTATCTAGGGGTGTCGCAACTTGTGCGTACAAATGGGATACATGGATATATGGCAATGTGGTGGAAAATCCTAAATGCCTTTAATCATTTCCAAAATCAAAGTATGTATCAACTTAAAAGCTTTGCAAATTGACATGAGTAAGTTCTAGTATTCTCTAGTTCATTAAAATCTATGGCAAGCAATCAAATGAGGCATATATAAGCTAGTAGCTACGAAATGGATGTATATTCACTCGAATAAAGAACAGATAGCTCAAAAGCTCACATAGGGTTCATATGATTAAAAACTTATTCAAGCATGCGATTTCTGTACCATGTTTTTGCAATTCATATCTACTACATGTTAAAAACATATAGAATATCTCAATTAGCACAAGAATTCGATGCATGTGATTTATACGCCATGTGTTCGTATCGGTCAAATTTCATCATCGACTAGCTAAGGGCATCCTAAAGACTCTGAAAAACACTAATTTAGACACAATTAAATTATAAACCCTTCCCCCACACTTAAACTCTACATTGCCCTCAATGTAGTAAAGTAACAGTATAGAATTAAACATGGAGTATAGGATCTACGAAAATTCTAGTTTAAAATACAAAAGCCATTAAATTAAGTAAAAGGGGAGAAGAAAACAAATCTGTTGTCTCCCTATTGGGTTGCCTCCCAATGAGCGCTCGTTTTACGTCGTTAGCTTTGGACGTGATGCATCATTTTGTTTTTGAAATGGCCGGTTCTTGGAGTTGCATCTCCTCCACGGTGTGCTCCGCAAATGCCTCAAAATAGGGCTTCAAGCGATGGCCATTTACTTTGAACTTACTACCTTTGTCGATAGATCGAATGAGAATTGCTCCATGAGGTAGAACTTGAGAAACTACGAATGGCCCCATCCATCGAGAGCGAAGCTTTCCCGGAAAGAGCTTAAGTCTTGAATTGAAAAGTAATACTTTCTGCCCAGGTTCAAAACTCTTCCCGCGAATCATCTGATCGTGGATCTTTTTCGTCTTCTCTTTGTAAATCCACGCATTGTCGAAAGCATCATTTCTGATTTCTTCTAGTTCATTAAGTTGTAGCTTCCGATGCAAGCCTGCGGCATCTCGATCGATGTTGAATTTCTTCACGGCCCACCATGCCCTGTGCTCTAATTCAACCGGAAGATGGCACGCCTTTCCATTTGTTTGAGGGTGGTATGGTGTGGAAACCTTGTGTTTTACGCCATACTTCCTCATTAGTGCTTCCACCGTGCGGTTGCAAAAGTGACTTCCTCCATCGCTGATTAGAACGCGTGGCATTCCAAATCTACTGAAAATGTTAGTTCGTAGGAAATCTACAACAACTCGCGAATCATTAGTACGGGTGGCCTTTGCCTCCACCCATTTAGAAACATAATCTACTGCGAGTAAGATATAAGTAAAACCATTGGAGGGAGGAAATGGTCCCATAAAATCAATACCCCACACATCAAAAATTTCAACATTAAATATGTAGTGTTGTGGCATTTGATCTCTAGGGCCTAAATTACCGAATCTCTGGCACTTATCACATGCAGCACAATATGCATGAGCATCGCGAAATAAACTAGGCCAAAAGAAACCGCAATCTAAAATCTTAAGGGCTGTCCTCCTAGAACCAAAGTGTCCCCCACATGCTTCATTGTGACAAAAGTCTAGAATGGGCTTAAACTCACTATCCGGGATACATCTCCTAATTACTAAATCGGAGCATTGTTTCCACAAATAAGGCTCATCCCAGATAAAGGTTCTAGCATTATGCTTAAGTTTGTCACGTTGAAATTTATGCATGGTAGACGGAAACTCACCGGTAACTAAGTAATTTACGATATCTGCATACCAAGGAGTTTCCGAAGTAGTTACCTCAATTCCGAAGAGTTTTTCATCCGGAAAAGTTTCTTCAATCTCGACAGGCTCATGGTCACCTATCAAACGTGATAGGTGGTCAACGACGACGTTTTCTACTCCCTTCTTGTCCTTGATTTCGATGTTGAATTCTTGGAGTAGAAGTATCCATCTGATAAGTCGTGGTTTTGCGTCCTTCTTGAGCATTAGATACTTCAAAGCTGCATGATCGGTAAACACAGTTACTTTAGTTTGAAGTAAATAAGATCGAAATTTATCTAAAGCAAAAACCACGGCAAGAAACTCCTTCTCGGTGGTAGTATAATTTCTTTGCGCTTCATCAAGCGTCCGAGAGGCGTAATAGATTACGCAAGGCTTCTTGTCCTTCCGCTGACCCAAGACGGCTCCTACGGCATAATCCGAGGCGTCGCACATGAGTTCAAATGGCAGAGACCAATCAGGGCTGCACAAAATAGGAGCGCTCGTAAGAAGCTCCTTTAACTTGTTGAAGGCAGCGTTGCATTCTTCATCAAAGACGAACGGGATCTCCTTTTGCAGCAGTTTACACAAGGGGCGGGAAATGTGGGAAAAGTCCTTGATAAACCTACGATAAAATCCTGCGTGTCCAAGAAATGAACGAATCTCTCTAACCGAAGTTGGAGAGGGTAAGTGACGCACAAGATCTACTTTAGATTTATCTACTTCTAACCCTTTTTCGGAAATAATATGACCTAACACTATCCCTTGCGTAACCATGAAATGGCACTTCTCCCAATTAAGCACCAAGTTCGTTTCAACGCATCTTTTTAAAATAGTTTCTAAATTGTTTAAACATGCATTAAAATCACTCCCAAATACACTAAAGTCGTCCATGAATACTTCAATAATTTTTTCAATGTATTCGGAGAAAATTGAGAGCATGCAACGTTGAAATGTACCTGGTGCATTACATAGTCCAAATGGCATGCGGCGATAGGCAAACGTTCCGAACGGGCACGTGAACGTTGTCTTTTCTTGATCTTCCTCCGCAATGCTAATTTGGTTGTAGCCGGAGTATCCGTCGAGAAAACAATAAAATGCATGGCCGGCTAATCTTTCCAGCATTTGGTCGATGAATGGTAATGGAAAATGATCCTTGCGGGTTGCAGCGTTTAGCTTCCGGTAATCAATGCACACTCGGTGTCCAGTGATCGTCCGTTGTGGCACAAGCTCATTTTCCAGATTCTCGACGACGGTTATTCCCGATTTCTTGGGTACTACCTGCACTGGGGAAACCCAACGGCTATCAGAAATAGGGTAAATAACTCCACAGTCCATGAGTTTAATTACCTCCTTTTTTACCACCTCCATCATCGGAGGGTGGAGCCGACGTTGTGCTTCCCGCGTAGGCTTGGTGCCTTCTTCAAGGAAAATCCTATGCACACAGGTTGCTGGATTTATTCCCTTGATGTCCGCGAGTGTCCAGCCTATTGCGGGTTTGTACCTCTTGAGCACACTCACGAGCTTCTCCTCCTGTTCCTTTTCTAGCGCGGACGAAATAATGACCGGTAAAGTTTCATTCTCGCCCAAGTATGCATACTTCAGATGGTCCGGTAGTAGCTTGAGTTCTAAAACGGGAGCTTCTACAATGGAAGGAACCATTTTATTAGTACCAAAAGTAATTGGTATAGGAGGAGAAAAGCTTACTTTCCGTGGTGCGGCATTTAGGGCCATGGCCATGTCTTGGATTCGAGGTTCAAGCTCTAGTAAGGCCTCGAGAAGGCCGTCATGTCCAAGTTGAATGGCCATGTCGAGTTCATCCTCGTTGATGGTGTCGAGGTAACCTTGTGCTAAGGTATCCACGGGATCGTATGTCGAAATGGCAGCTACTCTCGACATTGGAAACTTCATCCCGTCCAGGATGTTGAACTCGATTCTTTCTCCATCAATCTCCATGGAGAAAGTGCCTTGGAAAACATCAATCTTCGTCCTCGCAGTCCGCATGAAAGGTCGCCCAAGTAGCAATGGCGTGGTGTTCAGTGGACTCTCTTCCATGTCAACTATGTAAAAATCGGCTGGGAATATCAAGTTGTTGACTTGTACGAGAACGTCTTCTACGTATCCCCTCGGATACTTGTGGGTGCGATCGGCTAACTGGATGACAACACCATCTTGCTTGAGATCTCCAAGCTCCATTGATTCGAAAAGATAGTAAGGCATGACGTTGATGGAAGCTCCGAGATCAAGCATCACGTCTTCAAAGTGGGTGTCACCGATTACGCAAGGAACTGCAAAGCTCCCTGGGTCCTTCAGTTTTGGGGGTAGCCGACGCTGCAAAACCGCCGAAACGGTTGCGTTCACCTTCACGACCTCCTTCTCTCGAGTTTGCCTCCTCTGAGTGCATAATTCTTTCAGAAACTTGGCGTATATAGGCACTTGCTTTATGCACTCGATCAAGGGCAAATTCACTTGCACCTTTCGGAAGATGTCCAGGATATCTTCATATTGGGCATCCTTCTTCTTTGATTTTGCTAATCTGCTTGGGAAAGGTGCAACAGCAAACGGAGAATTAGTAATCACCGTATTTGAAGGAATAGGGCTTTTACCTTTGATTGGGGTAGGTTGTGGAGGTGATTGTGCCTTGGTGACAGTAGGCGTCACCTTCTTTTTCTCGGCCTCTTGAATTGCCGGATCGATCTCATCTTCTTCTTCGTTGGTGATGTCCTCAATGGTGACTTCATCAAGATGAGATCGCTTGGTCTTTGGCTCTTCAAGTGTCTTCCCACTCCTTGTGACTATAGCATTCACGTTTCTTTGATTAGAAGTGGTTTGAGGTGGAAGCCGACCGGTTTCTTTGATTTGCCCCATGAAATCAACAAGTTGGCCGAGTTGCTTCTTCACTTCAGTGATGTCGCGGCCATGTGAGTCAAGTGTCTCCTTTGTCTTCGATTGTCCGTCGAGGAGAACTTGAGTTGAGGCCGAAAGTTGCGACAACATCTTGTCGTAATCCGGATTGGTGAAGGGTTGTGATGACGAACCATGCTGCATCGGTGGTCGTGGTTGAAATGGAGGGCGTTGGTAGCTTTGTTGAGGTTGAGATGCTGGAGGGTTTAAAGTTCCCTCGTTGCTGCTCCATCTAAAACCTGGATGATCACGGTTGACATAGTTGTTGTAGTTGTTATACCTTTGTCCTCCCTGATATCCGCCGATGGCGTTAGCGTGCTCCGGCTCGCTTGCCTGCTCCTGCGCTTGAGGGCATTGGTCATTGTGGTGACCGTGTGTTTGACATATGCCGCAAACAGGCCGTTGAGTTGCCTTCGCTCTTGTCGTCTCGAGTTCTAACACCTTCTCTAGCATATGAGCTAGTTTGTCGTACTTCTCGTCCGCGTCGGTTGTTGAACTTGCCTCACCGACTGCTCGTCTGTTGGACATTCCGTATTGTGTATCATTATTCGCTCGATTCTCTAGAAGAGCTCTAGCTTCAGTTTCGGTTAAGTCCATGAATGCACCGGTGGCTGCTGCATCCAGCAATTCCCTATCGATCGGCTTGAGACCATCGTAAAAGTAATTCATGAGATTGGTCTCGGAGAATCCATGCGATGGGCAAGTGGCACATAAAACCTTGAATCGGTCGTAGTATTGGCCGAAGGTCTCGTCCGGTTTCTGTGTGATGCCAGTGATTTGCTTTCTCAAGACGGTGATCTTTGAGGCCGGGAAGTACTTCGCTAGGAACATATCCGCAAGTTGCTTCCATGAGGTAATATGGTTCGGCGGTAGTTCCATTAGCCAAGACTCGGCCCTGTCGACTAGGGTGAATGGAAATGCCTTCAGCTTGAAGAGCTCCGTATCAGCATCAGATGGCTTCATGCTGTTGCAAACAAATTGGAATTGTTTGAGATGCTTGTTCGGATCTTCATTGGAAAGTCCGTGGAAAATGGGTAGTCGGTGGAGGAAGCCACTCTTTAGCTCGATATCCTTCATGTTTTCCTCCGGTTGTGGAAAAGCAATGCTCGAAGGCCCGCTGCTCCATTCGGTTGAGCAGGTGCGCTGGCGAAGAGATTGTCCTGCATTGGCCATGTTGACTTGTTGTGCTTCTACTTCTGAATTGTGGTCGGTTGATGAAGCTAAAGTATGGTCGGTTGATGAATGTGAAGACTCGGAAACTTCTTCGATGATGGGAAAATCCAGGATGTCAGTTTGAGCTTTAAGTCTCGCTATTCTCTCTGCGATCTCCTCAAAGTTTGTTCTAGATGGTCCAGGATTCTGATCGGACATTCATTAGCCTGACATCCACCAAAGACCAAGTGTTAGTATCAACAATTAATATGAGATATATAGAGGAATACTAACCAAAATTGTAAAGCATATTTAGAAAACAAAGGGATAACAAATAAAATAGTAAAACTATCAAAACATACTATAAATACACACAAATACTTAAAAACTACTAATACACAAAATTTATAATAGTTAAGACACTATATGTATTTTACTAAGTAATGCAATTGATTTAATTGATTTTAGGGGCTATGCACAAGAATGTAATAAACTTAAAACACACGTTTTCTGCAAATTAACACTATATAATGCTAAACCTAAAAAAAAATTTAGTTAGAACATGTATAAACAAGGTTCATTTACAAGCAAACCATAATTCACATTGAATTTATGCACCACACATTTTCTTGCAATAAAATGCATTAAACAACAATCCTACGTGAAAGATGGAGTGAATGCATAAGAGAAAACGTTAGAACCTGCAGAAAACAAACGAGTTACGTGTTTAAACTATGAATGAAAAGAATGACCTCTTCTTCGATCTTATGCCCCTAACTTCACTTAGGTTAGGGTACTCGGTAGTGAAATCCGAGTATCATAAAGCCTAAAAAGAGGTTATGCAAGCTAAGTAGTGGTTGTTAGTCCTTTACAGTTTTTAATGCACATATAAACACAAAAATTTGACTAAGTTTTATTTATTTCCTTTGGACCCGATGGTACGTGGTGCAGAGGCTCTCGACTGTGCAATGGGTCTCGTTCATCCGAAGATGAAGTCTGATTCCGGGAGGTCTAAGCATGCATAATCCGATATACCATCTATTTAAAGGATTATGTCGTATTTATCAAGTTCGTATTTATCCGTATTCGTATGCACTTATGATTTACAGAGAGTACGCGAAATGATCATTCGCTAAATTTCTTGGACGTGCGGCCCGCGCGAAAATATATACCGACTACAATTCAGCTTAGTTACGTTTAGAAATGGTTAGTAGGAATAGAGATAACGCGAGAGGTAAGGACTAATATTTAGAACAACCCGAGGCTTACTCGTAAGAGTATATACTCCAATGTTGTTCCTAGAGACACCCCGAGGCTAACCAGTTACGGTATATACTCCAATGGTGTTCTATTGCTTAGATCCGAAACCCGGCACCAATCATAAACCCATTCACCATATCCAACAATCAGCCAAATTTGTGAGATAGTATATAATCTCAAGTTCTTAGTAAACTCCGCCCACAACCTCGTGCCCATAACTTCACTTAGGTTATGGCGTGTGGTGATAAAATCCACACATCACGAGGGGTTAAGGAGATAAACCAGAAAAAGAGGCACCACCTATTCCAAAGAACGAAACCTTATAACCAATACTCGTGCTCAATGTAAATCAATTTAAGTACGTCTACGTTTTGATTGCGCCTATGATTTAAAAGGAATACACGACTTAGTTATTGAATAAATCTCTTGTCCGTGCGGCCCGCGCGAAAATGTATACCATCTATCGTTAATCCTCGTAATTGTTGGAAATGACCAGTTGGGATAGATGTAACGCGAGAGGTGAGAACTAATTTCTGGGAACAACCTGAGGCTAACTCGTGAGAGTATATACTCCATTGTTGTTCTTAGAAACACCCCGAGGCTTACTCGTAAGAGTATGTACTCCATTGGTGTTCTGTTTTCTTAGTTCAAAACCCGTCACCATTCATAACCCTTCTAGACATCATAACCAACTCTTACTCGAACTCACAAGATAGTATACAATCTCAAGTGTTTGTAAACTCCGCCCACAACCTCGTGCCCATAACTTCACTTAGGTTATGGCGTGTGGTGATGAAATCCACACATCACGAAGGGTTAAGGAGATAGACAAACAAAAGAGGCACCACCTATTCCATAGAGATTTATTTAATAACTAAGTACTAGTACTCAAATTAAATCAAAGACTATCCTTTAACATGGAAATAAATTATGCAAGTGTAAAATAAACTAAGTATGAATAAATTCGGCTAAGTAAAAGTAGGCATTGTAAACATGTATGAAAATTTCTCTAAGTATAAAAAATGAACAACTATGTACTTCGAAAATTTAGACATGCTTTTAATCACAAATGTACAACGAAACATACAAAAACATTCTAATTCCCCGGCAACGGCGCCAAAAATTGATACAAGCAAAACATGCTTTTACGATAACACAAAGTAGACCTTAAAAACACCGATTACGCGCATTGCAATTTAAACCCTTCGTTTGTCATTTGTAATATTGGCGAGTAGGGATCGTTCTTTATCCGGGGAATTAAGGGCGCATGCATGGTTTCGTTATTATGCGGAAATGTAAATATTTGGGGGGATTGGAAGTTGGTTATTTAATCTACGAATTTAAAGTACATAACATGCAAACACAACTAAAACTCTTAGGCATCTAACATGTTTTACTCATAGACAAGTTTCAACAATCAAGAAACTTAAAGTCTAATTATGCTTGCTAAAAATAAGAAGTTACACTATTAATTACATGTGATCAACTCATCTTATTAACCTACCCTTTTCATGCATCAAACCTTTGTGTAAGTTGCGAAATTCATAACTTATAACTAAGTACACATGCTTGATAATTGTGTAGGAATGCAACTTAGCGTATAAACATCCTAAACAACATACGATCATCGAAACATGCAAAAGAGAGGGACTTAGCGTATTTTCTAATACATGCATTCGAAGCTTTAAGATTGTATCAAACATGCATAAAAAGCGATAAATCATAAACACATGCATATTACAAATCGGTTTAGGCACATGAAACACAAATCTAAACTTGTTATTCATTTGATACACAAATCTAAACTTTCTAAACTTGTTATTCCAATACATCAAAAGATTCACATACAAAGCTAAAGAAATGAAAGTGAAGATCATGGTTACACTTTTTATCTTGAGTGCTTGATGAACTACGGTGGAGATGGACTTCCTTCACAAGGGACTTAGCGTATTGTGAGGGATGGAGGATGGTTTGCTTCGGCTTGGAAGGATGGAGGAACCCTAGCTTGCTTTCGGCCTTGAATGGAGGAAGATGATGCTTCGGCTTGGTGTGTGAACTCTTAAGTGTTTAATGGTGGAGGAGTATTTGTGTAGAGCTTTGCTTAGTAAAATGAGTGATGGATCTGTTTTATGGCTGGCCTCCTCCCTTATATAGGCAAGGGATTCATGCCTTCTCTCTTCCACCTTGCCTCCTCCATTTAATGCATGCAATGATCA
Source organism: Geum urbanum (assembly GCA_946800695.1). Classification (NCBI taxonomy): domain Eukaryota; kingdom Viridiplantae; phylum Streptophyta; class Magnoliopsida; order Rosales; family Rosaceae; genus Geum; species Geum urbanum. Next base: position 11,571,716 of record OX327017.1, on the reverse strand, counting down.
TTAAGGCAAGTCACACACTTAGTCACACACTTAGTCACCATTGCCGAACCCTAAGCATGAATCACCTAGCTTGTCACCATGGCAAGTCATCTTTTCATTCAATGCAAAGCAAGAGTCACCTAGTGTAGTCACCATTTGTGATTATTAGCTTGATAATGTTGACTTGCCCTTTCAAAACAAGACTTTTCCTCTTCACCAAAAGGCATCTAGGCCGAATTACATGGGTTTGGGCTTGTTAATGGGCCGAAACAAGAGTTGAGAAATCGGCCCATAATTTGCTTTTTGGGCCGGCCCATTTTTCGTGGTCCGAAATCGCAAAAATCGCAAAATCGCCGAAATTCCTCCGAATTGCGCCGTTATTAATCTCCACCGTAAATATCTTCAAAATAACAATTTAAGTAAGGAAAACATAAAAACTAAGATAATAACATAGCTAAACGAAAAGGGAAATGCGTTAAGAAACGGGCATAAAATGCGTATATCAAATCTAAACTTTCTAAACTTGTTATTCCAATACATCAAAAGATTCACATACAAAGCTAAAGAAATGAAAGTGAAGATCATGGTTACACTTTTTATCTTGAGTGCTTGAAAAACTACGGTGGAGATGGACTTCCTTCACAAGGGACTTAGCGTATTGTGTTGGATGGAGGATGCTTTGCTTCGGCTTGGAAGGATGGAGGAACCTTGCTTGCTTCGGCTTGGAATGTTAAGGGATGTGCTTCGGCTTTGTGTGAGAACTCTTAAGTGTTTATGGTGGAGGAGTATTTGTGTAGAGCTTTGGCTAGTAAATGAGTGATGGATTGAATGGTTCGGCCTTGTGTGGTATTTATAGGCAAGGATGTTTGCCTTCTCTCTTCCACCTTGCCTCCTCCATTTAATGCAAGTAATGATCACTAAGGCAAGTCACACACTTAGTCACACACTTAGTCATCCTTTGCCGAACCCTAAGCATGAATCACCTAGCTTGTCACCATGGCAAGTCATCTTTCATTCAATGCAAAGCAAGAGTCACCTAGTGTAGTCACCATTTGGGAACCCTAAGCAAGAGTCACCATGTGTAGTCACCATTTGTGATGATCATTTGTGAACCCTAAGCAAGAGTCACCAAAGTGAGTCATGGCTTGATATTGTTGACTTTTCCTCTTCCCCACTTTGCTTCCTAGCCGAATTGATTGATTTTGGGCTTGATAATGGGCCGAAACAAGAGTTGAGAATTCGGCCCACAATTTGCTTTGTGGCCCGGCCCATTTTCGGAGGTCAAAAATCGCAAAAATCGCAAAATCGCCGAAATTCCTCCGAATTGCGTCGTTATTAATCTCCACCGTAATGAACTTCAAAATAACAATTTAAATAAGGAAAACATAAAACTAAGATAATAACATAGCTAAACGTAAAGGGAAATGCGTTAAGAAACGAGCATAAAATGCGTATATCAAATTCCCCCACACTTAGACTTTGCTAGTCCCTTAGCAAACACTAAGTTAAACTAAGACTCCCTAAGAATTTTAAAAGAAAGAACACAACTAAGCCCTTAGCTAAAATTTGTCTCAGAATTTGCATAAGTATATGGCGATGGCTCACATGAAATTCAACTTGTATGCTCAACGAATTCAAGAGATAATTGCGATATAATTATGTAATGAACAAGTAAGACATAGAGAAAACACTGGTTATGTTATAGCTGTGCATGCTTTGAATAAAGGTTTAATCAACTCACAAGGATGCACTCATCATATTTTTCACTCATGAAAATGGTTCACTTATAGTGTATATGAATTGAAATGAAAACCACATGAATAAAGTTTGATTACTTGCACAAATGAACCAAAACCATAAGCTTACTCATGCAACTTACTCTACTAATTGAAAGCTACTCATTTTAAGGATCATAAAGGACTTTTAGTGAGGTTGCAATGGGGTTAAGGCTAAGGCATTCGATTTTTAGATATGTGGTGATAAAAACGTTCCAACGACTTAGTCTAGCACCAAATTCGTCCTCCATTTCCACTCGAATGTTACCATGTATACTTCAAGCTAATCTAGCCTTTGAGCTTTTCGGACAGGACAAAGGCCATATTTTGTTCTAATTTTTAGGCCTTCAATTTATCGTAAACTCCAAATCCGCAAATAAGGGGGACGTTAATCCAAATGGTTTCTACTTTAGAATAACATGTTGCCATGAGAGATATAAATTTTTTTTCTTTTCATTCTCTCAAATATAATTTTTTTTTCTTTTCTTTTTGGCAATCTCATACTTTTTTTTTTTTAGCTATTGGACAAGTCTTTCCCCTTACTCACATTAATTCTTTCAATCTTTACTACCGAACCATCATCTTATGTGCTAGTTTCGAAAAAATTCTCACCAAGTTTCCGGAACAAAGGTAAGGATATTCTATACTAGGATAAGTGTTTAGGTATATATGGTGATGAAAGAAAAGCTTAACGTGGGCTCAATTGGTTTATCTAAGGGTGTCGCAACTTGTGCGTACAAATGGGACACATGGATATATGGCAATGTGGTGGAAAATCCTAAATGCCTTTAATCATTTCCGAAATCAAAGTATGTATCAACTTAAAAGCTTTGCAAATTGACATGAGTAAGTTCTAGTATTCTCTAGTTCATTAAAATCTATGGCAAGCAATCGAATGAGGCATGTATAAGCTAGTAGCTACGAAATGGATGCATATTCACTCGAATAAAGAACAGATAGCTCAAAAGCTCACATAGGGTTCATATGATTAAAAACTTATTCAAGCATGCGATTTTCTGTACCATGTTTTGCAATTTATATCTACTACATGTTAAAAACATATAGAATATCTCAATTAGCACAAGAATTCGATGCATGTGATTCATACGCCATATGTGTTCGTATTGGTCAAATTTCATCATCGACTAGTTAAGGGCGTCCTAAAGACTCTGAAAAACACTAATTTAGACACAATTAAATTGTAAACCCTTCCCCCACACTTAAACTCTACATTGCCCTCAATGTACTAAAGTAACAGTACAGATTTAAACATGGAGTATAGGATCTACGAAAATTTTAATCTAATACGCAAAAAGCCATTAAATTAAGTAAAAGGGGAGAAGAAAACAAATCTGTTGTCTCCCTATTGGGTTGCCTCCCAACAAGCGCTCGTTTTACGTCGTTAGCTTTGGACGTGATGCATCAGTTTGGTTTTGAAATGGCCGGTTCTTGGAGTTGCATCTCCTCCACGGTGTGCTCCGCAAATGCCTCAAAATAGGGCTTCAAGCGATGGCCATTTACTTTGAACTCACTGCCTTTGTCGATAGATCGAATGAGAACTGCTCCATGAGGTAGGACTTGAGAAACTATGAATGGCCCCATCCATCGAGAGCGAAGCTTTCCCGGAAAGAGCTTAAGTCTTGAATTGAAAAGCAATACTTTCTGCCCTGGTTCAAAACTCTTCCCGCGAATCATCTGATCGTGGATCTTTTTCGTCTTCTCTTTGTAAATCCACGCATTGTCGAAAGCATCATTTCTGATTTCTTCAAGTTCACAAAGTTGAAGCTTCCGATGCAAGCCTGCGGCATCTCGATCGATGTTGAATTTCTTCACAGCCCACCATGCCTTGTGCTCTAGTTCAACCGGAAGATGGCACGCCTTCCCATAAATTAATCGGAAAGGGGACATACCGATGGGGGTCTTGTAGGCAGTCCTGTAAGCCCACAATGCATCGTCTAAGCATTGACTCCAATCTTTCCGGTTGGGGCGGACGGTTCGCTCCAAAATCTTCTTTATCTCACGGTTGGAAACTTCAGCCATTCCATTGGTTTGAGGGTGGTATGGTGTGGAAACCTTGTGTTTGACGCCATACTTCCTCATTAGTGCTTCCACCGTGCGGTTGCAAAAGTGACTTCCTCCATCGCTGATTAGAACGCGTGGCATTCCAAATCTACTGAAAATGTTAGTTCGTAGGAAGTCTGCAACAACTCGCGAATCATTAGTACGGGTGGCCTTTGCCTCCACCCATTTAGAAACATAATCTACTGCGAGTAAGATGTAAGTAAAACCATTGGAGGGAGGAAATGGTCCCATAAAATCAATACCCCACACATCAAAAATTTCAACATTAAATATATAGTGTTGTGGCATTTGATCTTTAGGCCCTAAATTACCGAATCTTTGGCACTTATCACATGTAGAGCAATATGCATGAGCATCGCGAAATAAACTAGGCCAAAAGAAACCGCAATCTAAAATTTTAAGGGCTGTCCTCCTAGAACCAAAGTGTCCCCCACATGCTTCATTGTGACAAAAGTCTAGAATGGGCTTAAACTCACTATCCGGGATACATCTCCTAATTACTAAATCGGAGCATTGTTTCCACAAGTAAGGCTCATCCCAGATAAAGGTTCTAGCATTATGCTTAAGTTTGTCACGTTGAAATTTATGCATGGTAGACGGAAACTCACCGGTAACTAAGTAATTTACAATATCGGCATACCAAGGAGTTTCCGAAGTAGTTACCTCAATTCCGAAGAGTTTTTCATCCGGAAAAGTTTCTTCGATCTCGAGAGGCTCATGGTCACCTATTAAACGTGATAGGTGGTCAGCGACGACGTTTTCTACTCCCTTCTTGTCCTTGATTTCGATGTTGAATTCTTGGAGTAGAAGTATCCATCTGATAAGCCGTGGTTTTGCGTCCTTCTTGAGCATTAGATACTTCAAAGCTGCATGATCGGTAAACACAGTTACTTTAGTTTGAAGTAAATAAGATCGAAATTTATCTAAAGCAAAAACCACGGCAAGAAACTCCTTCTCGGTAGTAGTATAATTTCTTTGCGCTTCATCAAGCGTCCGAGAGGCGTAATAGATTACGCAAGGCTTCTTGTCCTTCCGCTGACCCAAGACGGCTCCTACGGCATAATCCGAGGCGTCGCACATGAGTTCAAATGGCAGAGACCAATCAGGGCTGCATAAAATAGGAGCACTCGTAAGAAGTTCCTTCAACTTGTTGAAGGCAGCGTTGCATTCCTCGTCAAAGACGAATGGAGTCTCCTTTTGCAGCAGTTTACACAAGGGGCGAGAGATGTGGGAAAAGTCCTTGATAAACCTACGATAAAATCCTGCGTGTCCAAGAAATGAACGAATCTCTCTAACCGAAGTTGGAGAGGGTAAGTGACGCACAAGATCTACTTTAGATTTATCTACTTCTAACCCTTTTTCTGAAATAATATGACCTAACACTATCCCTTGCGTAACCATGAAATGGCACTTCTCCCAATTAAGCACCAAGTTCGTTTCAACGCATCTTTTTAAAATAGTTTCTAGATTGTTTAAGCATGCATCAAAATCATTCCCAAATACACTAAAGTCGTCCATGAATACTTCAATAATGTTTTCAATGTATTCGGAAAAAATTGAGAGCATGCAACGTTGAAATGTACCTGGTGCATTACACAATCCAAATGGCATGCGGCGATAGGCAAACGTTCCGAACGGGCATGTGAACGTCGTCTTTTCTTGATCTTCCTCCGCAATGCTAATTTGGTTGTAGCCGGAGTATCCGTCGAGGAAACAATAAAATGCATGGCCGGCTAATCTTTCCAGCATTTGGTCGATGAATGGTAAGGGAAAATGATCCTTGCGGGTTGCAGCGTTGAGCTTCCGGTAATCAATGCACACGCGGTGTCCAGTGATCGTCCGTTGTGGCACAAGTTCATTTTCCAAATTCTTGACGACGGTTATTCCTGATTTCTTGGGTACTACCTGCACTGGGGAAACCCAACGGCTATCAGATATAGGGTAAATAACTCCACAGTCCATGAGTTTAATTACCTTCTTTTTTACCACCTCCATCATCGGAGGGTGGAGCCGACGTTGTGCTTCCCGCGTAGGCTTGGTGCCTTCTTCAAGGAAAATCCTATGCACACATGTTGCTGGATTTATTCCCTTGATGTCCGCAAGTGTCCAGCCTATTGCGGGTTTGTACCGTTTTAGCACACTCACGAGCTTCTCTTTCTGTTCCTCTTCTAGCGCGGACGAAATAATGACCGGTAAAGTTTCATTCTCGCCCAAGTACGCATACTTAAGATGGTCCGGTAGTAGCTTAAGTTCTAAAACGGGAGCTTCTACAATGGAAGGAACCATTTTATTAGTACCAAAAGTAATTGGTAAAGGAGGAGAAAAGCTTACTTTCCGTGGTGCGGCATTTAGGGCCATGGCCATGTCTTGGATTCGAGGTTCAAGCTCTAGTAAGGCCTCGAGAAGGCCGTCATGTCCAAGTTGAATGGCCATGTCGAGTTCATCCTCATTGATGGTGTCTAGGTAACCTTGTGCTAAGGTATCCACAGGATCATATGTCGAAATGGCAGCTACGCTCGACATTGGAAACTTCATCCCATCCAGGATGTTGAACTCGATTCTTTCTCCATCAATCTCCATGGAGAAAGTGCCTTGGAAAACATCAATCTTCGTCCTCGCAGTCCGCATGAAAGGTCGCCTAAGCAGCAATGGCGTGGTGTTCAGTGGACTCTCTTCCATGTCAACTATGTAGAAATCGGCTGGGAATATCAAGTTGTTGACTTGTACGAGAACGTCTTCTACGTATCCCCTCGGATACTTGTGGGTGTGATCGGCTAACTGGATGACAACACCATCTTGCTTGAGATCTCCAAGCTCCATCGATTCGAAAAGATAGTAAGGCATGACGTTGATGGAGGCTCCAAGATCAAGCATCACATCTTGGAAGTGGGTGTCACCGATTACGCAAGGAACTGCAAAGCTCCCTGGGTCCTTCAGTTTTGGGGGTAGCCGACGCTGCAAAACCGCCGAAACGGTTGCGTTCACCTTCACGACCTCCTTTTCTCGAGTTTGCCTCCTCTGAGTGCATAATTCTTTCAGAAACTTCGCGTATATAGGCACTTGCTTTATGCACTCGATCAAGGGCAAATTCACTTGCACCTTTCGGAAGATGTCCAGGATATCTTCATATTGGGCATCCTTCTTTTTTGATTTTGCTAATCTGCTTGGGAAAGGTGCAACAGCAAACGGAGAATTAGTAATCACCGTATTTGAAGGAATAGGGCTTTTACCTTTGATTGGGGTAGGTTGTGGAGGTGATTGTGCCTTGGTGACATTAGGCGTCACCTTCTTTTTCTCGGCCTCTTGAATAGCCGGATCGATCTCATCTTCTTCTTCGTTGGTGATGTCCTCGATGGTGACTTCATCAAGATGAGATCGCTTGGTCTTTGGTTCCTCAAGTATCTTCCCACTCCTCGTGACTATAGCATTCACGTTTCTTTGATTAGGAGTGGTTTGAGGTGGAAGCCGACCGGTTTCATTGATTTTACCCATGAAATCAACAAGTTGGCCAAGCTGCTTCTTCACTTCGGTGATGTCGCGGCCGTGTGAGTCAAGTGTCTCCTTTGTCTTCGATTGTCCTTCGAGGAGAACTTGAGTTGAGGCCGAAAGTTGCGACAACATCTTGTCGTAATCCGGATTGGTGAAGGATTGCGAAGACGAACCCTGCTGCATCGGTGGCCTAGGTTGAAATGGAGGGCGTTGGTAGCTTTGTTGAGGTGCTGGAGGGTTTAAAGTTCCCTCGTTGCTGCTCCATCTAAAACCTGGATGATCACGGTTGACATAGTTGTTGTAATTGTTATAACGTTGTCCTCCCTGATATCCGCCGATGGCGTTAGCGTGCTCCGGCTCGCTTGTCTGCTCCTGCGCTTGAGGGCATTGGTCATTGTGGTGACCGTGTGTTTGACATATGCCGCAAACAGGCCGTTGAGTTGCCTTCGCTCTTGTCGTCTCGAGCTCTAACACCTTCTCTAGCATATGAGCTAGTTTGTCGTACTTCTCGTCCGTGTCGGTTGTAGAACTCGCTTCACCGACTGCTCGTCTGTTGGACATTCCATATTGTGCATCATTATTCGCCCGATTCTCTAGAAGAGCTCTAGCTTCGGTTTCGGTTAAGTCCATGAATGCACCGGTGGCTGCTGCATCCAGCAATTCCCTATCGATCGGCTTGAGACCATCGTAAAAGTAATTCATCAGATTGGTCTCGGAGAATCCATGCGATGGGCAAGTGGCACACAAAACCTTGAATCGGTCGTAGTATTGGCCGAAGGTCTCGTCCAATTTCTGTGTAATGCCAGTAATTTGCTTTCTCAAGACGGTGATCTTGGAGGCCGGGAAGTACTTCGCTAGGAACATATCCGCAAGTTGCTTCCAAGAGGTAATATGGTTTGGCGGTAGTTCCATAAGCCAAGACTCGGCCCTGTCGATTAGGGTGAATGGGAATGCCTTCAGCTTGAAGAGTTCTGTATCCGCATCGGATGGCTTCATGCTGTTACAAACAAATTGGAATTGTTTAAGATGCTTGTTCGGATCTTCATTGGAAAGTCCGTGAAAAATGGGTAGTCGGTGGAGGAAGCCACTCTTTAGCTCGATATCCTTCATGTTTTCCTCCGGTTGTGGAAAAGCAATGCTCGAAGGCCCGCTGCTCCATTCGGTTGAGCAGGTGCGTTGACGAAGAGATTGTCCTGCGTTGGCCATGTTGATTTCTTGTGCTTCTGCTTCTGAATTGTGGTCGGTTGATGAGGCTAAAGTATGTTCGAATGATGAATGTGAAGACTCGGAAACTTCTTCGAGGATGGGATGATCCAGGATATCTGCTCTAAGTTGCGCTAGTCTTCCTGTGAGTTCCTCAAACGTTGTTTTAGATGGTCCAGGATTCTGATCGGACATTCATTAGCCTGACATCCACCAAAGACCAAGTGTTAGTATCAACAAATAATATGAGATATATAGAGGAATACTAACCAAAAAATTGTAAAGCATATTTAGAAAACAAAGGGATAACAAATAAAATAGTAAAACTATCAAAGCATATTATAAATACACACAAATACTTAAAAACTACTAATACACAAAATTTATAATAGTTAAGACACTATATGTATTTTACTAAGTAATGCAATTGATTTAATTGATTTTAGGGGCTATGCACAAGAATGTAAAAAAACTTAAAACAAACGTTTTCTGCAAATTAACACTATATAATGCTAAACCTAAAAAATTTAGTTAGAACATGTATAAACAAGGTTCAAACACAAGCAAACCATAATTCACATTGAATTTATGCACCACACATTTTCTTGCAATAAAATGTATTAAACAACAATCCTACGTGAAAGATGGAGTGAATGCATAAGAGAAAAACGTTAGAACCTGCAGAAAACAAACGAGTTACGTGTTTAAACTATGAATGAAAAGAATGACCTCTTCTTCGATCTTATGCCCCTAACTTCACTTAGGTTAGGGTACTCGGTAGTGAAATCCGAGTATCATAAAACCTTAGAGAGGTTATGCAAGCTAAGTAACGGTTGTTAGTCCTTTACAGTTTTTTAATGCACAAATAAACACAAAAATTTGACTAAGTTTTATTTATTTCCTTTGGTCCCGATGGTACGTGGTGCAGAGGCTCTCAACTGTGCAATGGGTCTCGTTCATCCGAAGATGAAGTCTGATTCCGAGAGGTCTAAGCATGCTTAATCCGATATACCATCTATTTAAAGGATTATGTCGTATTAAGTTCATGTATTTATCCGTATTCATATGCACTTATGATTTACAGAGAGTACGTGAATTGAGCATTAAGTAAAGTTCCTGGACGTGCGGCCCGCGCGAAAATATATACCGACTACAATTCAGCTTAGTTACGTTTAGAAATGGTTAGTAGGAATAGAGATAACGCGAGAGGTAAGGACTAATATTTAGAACAACCCGAGGCTTACTCGTAAGAGTATATACTCCAATGTTGTTCCTAGAGACACCCCGAGGCTAACCAGTTACGGTATATACTCCAATGGTGTTCTATTGCTTAGATCCGAAACCCGGCACCAATCATAAACCCATTCACCATATCCAACAATCAGCCAAATTTGTGAGATAGTATATATTCTCAAGTTCTTAGTAAACTCCGCCCACAACCTCGTGCCCATAACTTCACTTAGGTTATGGCGTGTGGTGATGAAATCCACACTTCACGAGGGGTTAAGGAGGTAAACCAGAAAAAGAGGCACCACCTATTCCGAAGAACTAAACTTAATAACCAATACTCGTAATCAATGTAAATCAATTTAAGTACGTCTACGTTTTGATTACGCCTAAGATTTAAAAGGAATACATGATTTAGTTACGAGTAAATCTCTTCGTCCTGCGGCCCGCACAAAAGAGTATACTAACTATTGTTTTTTCTCGTAATTGTTGGAAATGACCAGTTGGGATAGATGTAACGCAAGAGGTGAGAACTAATTTCTGGGAACAACCCGAGGCTAACCAGTTAAGGTATATACTCCAATGTTGTTCTTAGAAATACCCCGAGGCTTACTCGTGAGAGTATATACTCCAATGGTATTTCTGTTTTCTTAGTTCAAAACCTGTCACCATTCATAACCCTTCTAGACATCAAAACCAACTCTTACTCGAAATCACAAGATAGTATACACTCTCAAATGTTTGTAGACTCCGCCCACAACCTCGTGCCCATAACTTCACTTAGGTTATGGCGTGTGGTGATGAAATCCACACATTTCACGAAGGGTTAAGGAGATAGACAAACAAATGAGGCACCACCTGTTCCAATGAGATTTACTTAATAACTAAATGCTAGTACTCAATTTAAATCTAAGACTATCCTTTAACATGAAAATAAATTATGCAAGTGTAAAAACTAAGTATAAATAAATTCGTATAAGTAAAAGTATGCATTGTAAACATGTATATAAATTTGTTTAAGTATAAACAAAAAAATGTAAATTTCTATAAGTATAAACAAGTATGTATTTCGAAAATTATAGACATGCTTTTAACTACAAATGTACAACGAAATCATACAAAACATTTTAATTCCCCGGCAACGGCGCCAAAAATTGATACGGATAAAACATGCATTTAAAGTTAATGATCAGTAGACCTTAAAAACACCGATTACGCGTATTGCAATTTAAACCCTTCTTTTTTCATTTGTAATATTGGCGAGTAGGGATCGTTCTTTATCCGGGGAATTAAGGGCGCATGCATGGTTTCGTTATTAAGCGGAAATATAAATGTTTGGGGAGGATTGGAAGTTGGTTATTTAATCTACGAAATTAAAGTACATAACATGCAAACACAACTAAAACTCTTAGGCATCTAACATGTTTTACTCATAGACAAGTTTCAACAATCAAGAAACTTAAAGTCTAATTATGCTTGCTAAAAATAAGAAGTTACACTACTAATTACATGTGATCATCTCATCTTATTAACCTACCCTTTTCATGCATCAAACCTTTTTGTAACTTGCGAAATTCATAACTTCTAACTAAATACACATGCGTGATAATTGTGTAGGAATGCAACTTAGCGTATAAACATCCTAAACAACTTACCATCATCGAAACATGCAAAAGAGAGGGACTTAGCGTATTTTCTAATACATGCATTCGAAGCTTTAAGATTGTATCAAACATGCATAAAAAGCTATAAATCATAAACACATGCATATTACAAATCGGTTTAGGCACATGAAACACAAATCTAAACTTGTTATTCATTTGATACACAAATCTAAACTTTCTAAACTTGTTATTCCAATACATCAAAAGATTCACATACAAAGCTAAAGAAATGAAAGTGAAGATCATGGTTACACTTTTTATCTTGAGTGCTTGATGAACTACGGTGGAGATGGACTTCCTTCACAAGGGACTTAGCGTATTGTGTTGGATGGAGGATGCTTTGCTTCGGCTTGGAAGGATGGAGGAACCTTGCTTGCTTCGGCTTGGAATGGTAAGGGATGTGCTTCGGCTTTGTGTGAGAACTCTTAAGTGTTTATGGTGGAGGAGTATTTGTGTAGAGCTTTGGCTAGTAAATGAGTGATGGCTTGAATGGTTCGGCCTTGTGTGGTATTTATAGGCAAGGATGTTTGCCTTCTCTCTTCCACCTTACCTCCTCCATTTAATGCAAGTAATGATCACTAAGGCAAGTCACACACTTAGTCACACACTTAGTCATCCTTTGCCGAACCCTAAGCATGAATCACCTAGCTTGTCACCATGGCAAGTCATCTTTCATTCAATGCAAAGCAAGAGTCACCTAGTGTAGTCACCATTTGGGAACCCAAAGCAAGAGTCACCATGTGTAGTCACCATTTGTGATGATCATTTGTGAACCCTAAGCAAGAGTCACCAAAGTGAGTCATGGCTTGATATTGTTGACTTTTCCTCTTCCCCACTTTGCTTCCTAGCCGAATTGATTGAGTTTGGGCTTGATAATGGGCCGAAACAAGAGTTGAGAATTCGGCCCACAATTTGCTTTGTGGCCCGGCCCATTTTCGGAGGTCCAAAATCGCAAAAATCGCAAAATCGCCGAAATTCCTCCGAATTGCGTCGTTATTAATCTCCACCGTAATGAACTTCAAAATAACAATTTAAATAAGGAAAACATAAAACTAAGATAATAACATAGCTAAACGTAAAGGGAAATGCGTTAAGAAACGAGCATAAAATGCGTATATCACTTGAGATCTCCAAGCTCCATCGATTCGAAAAGATAGTAAGGCATGACGTTGATGGAAGCTCCTAGATCAAGCATTACGTCTTCGAAGTGGGTGTCACCGATTACGCAAGGAACTGCAAAGCTCCCTGGGTCCTTCAGTTTTGGGGGTAGCCGACGCTGCAAAACTGCCGAAACGGTTGCGTTCACCTTCACAACCTCCTTCTCTCGAGTTTGCCTCCTCTGTGTGCATAATTCTTTGAGAAACTTCGCGTATATTGGCACTTGTTTTATGCACTCGATCAAGGGCAAATTCACTTGCACCTTTCGGAAGATGTCCAAAATATCTTCATATTGGGCATCCTTCTTCTTTGGTTTTGACAATCTGCTAGGGAAAGGTGCAACAGCAAACGGAGAATTAGTAATAACCGTATTTGAAGGAATATGGTTTTTACCTTTGATTGGGGTAGGATGTGGAGGTGATTGTGCCTTGGTGACATTAGGCGTCACCTTCTTTTTCTCGGCCTCTTGAGTTGCCGGATCGATCTCATCTTCGTCTTCGTTGGTGATGTCCTCAATGGTGACTTCATCAAGATGAGATCGCTTGGTCTTTGGTTCCTCAAGTATCTTCCCACTCCTTGTGACTATAGCATTCACGTTTCTTTGATTAGGAGTGGTTTGAGGTGGAAGCCGACCGGTTTCCTTGATTTGGCCCATGAAATCAACAAGCTGGCCAAGCTGCTTCTTCACTTCGGTGATGTCGCGGCCATGTGAGTCAAGTGTCTCCTTTGTCTTCGATTGTCCGTCGAGGAGAACTTGAGTGGAGGCCGAAAGTTGCAACAACATCTTGTCGTAATCCGGGTTGGTGAAGGATTGCGAAGACGAACCCTGCTGCATCGGTGGCCTTGGTTGAAATGGAGGGCGTTGGTAGTTTTGTTGAGGTGCTGGAGGGTTCAAAGTTCCCTCATTGCTGCTCCATCTAAAACCTGGATGATCACGGTTGACATAATTGTTATAATTGTTATACCGTTGTCCTCCCTGATATCCGCCGATGGCGTTAGCGTGCTCCGGCTCGCTTGCTTGTTCCGGCACTTGAGGGCACTGGTCATTGTGGTGACCTTGTGTTTGACATATGCCACAAACAGGCCGTTGAGTTGCCTTTGCTCTTGTCGTCTCAAGTTCTAAAACCTTCTCTAGCATATGAGCTAGTTTGTCGTATTTTTCGTCTGCGTCGGTTGTAGAACTCGCTTCACCGACTGCTCGTCTGTTGGACATTCCATATTGTGCATCATTATTCGCCCGATTCTCTAGAAGAGCTCTAGCTTCGGTTTCTGTTAAGTCCATGAATGCACCGGTGGCTGCTGCATCCAGCAATTCCCTATCAATCGGCTTGAGACCATCGTAAAAGTAATTCATGAGATTGGTCTCGGAAAATCCATGCGATGGGCAAGTGGCACACAAAACATTGAATCGGTCGTAGTATTGGCCGAAGGTCTCGTCCAATTTCTGTGTGATGCCAGTGATTTGCTTTCTCAAGATGGTGATCTTTGAGGCCGGGAAGTACTTCGCTAGGAACATATCCGCAAGTTGCTTCCATGAGGTAATATGGTTCGGCGGTAGTTCCATAAGCCAAGACTCGGCCCTGTCGACTAGGGTGAATGGGAATGCCTTCAGCTTGAAGAGCTCCGTATCAGCATCAGCTGGCTTCATGCTGTTACAAACAAATTGGAATTGTTTGAGATGCTTGTTCGGATCTTCATTGGAAAGTCCATGAAAAATGGGTAGTCGGTGGAGGAAGCCACTCTTTAGCTCGATATCCTTCATGTTTTCCCCCGGTGGTGGAAAAACAATGCTCGAAGGTCCGCTGCTCCATTCGGTTGAGCAGGTGCGCTGACGAAGAGACTGTCCTGCATTGGCCATGTTGATTTCTTGTGCTTCTGCTTCTGAATTGTGGTCGGTTGATGAGGCTAAAGTTTGGTCGGATGATGAATGTGAAGACTCGGAACCTTCCTCGATGATGGGATGATCCAGGATGTCTGTTTGAGCTTTAAGTCTCGCTATTCTCTCTGCGATCTCCTCAAACTTTGTTCTAGATGGTCCAGGATTCCGATCGGACATTCATTAGCCTGAGCATCCACCAAAGACCAAGTGTTAGTATCAACAAAGAATTTGGGATGAATATAGGAATACTAACCAAAATTGTAAGGCATATTTAGAAAACAAAGCGATAACAAATAAAATAGTAAAACTATCAAAGCAAACATAAATACTCACAAATACTAAAAAACTACTAATAACACTCAAAATTTATAATACTTAAGACACTAAATGTAATTTACTAAGTAATGCAAATGATTTAATCAATTTAAGGGCTATGCAAAAGAATGTAATAGACTAAGACACATGTTTTCTGCAAATTGACACTATATAATGCTAAACCTAAGAATTTAGTTAGAATATATATAAACAAGGTTCCAATGCAAGCGAACAATAATTCACATTGAATTTATGCACAACACACTTTTTTTTTTCAATAAAATGCATTTAAACAACAATCCTACGTGAAAGATGGAGTGAATGCATAAGAGAAAACGTTAGAACCTGCAGAAAACACACGAGTTACGTGCTAAAAAAATGAATGCAAAGAATGACCTCTTCTTCGATCTTATGTCCCTAACTTCACTTAGGTTAGGGTACTCGGTAGTGAAATCCGAGTGTCATAAAACCTAAAAAGAGGTTATGCAAGCTAAGTAACGGTTGTTAGTCCTTTACAGTTTTTAATGCACAAACAAACACAAAAATTTGACTAAGTTTTATTTATTTCCTTTGGCCCCGATGGTACGTGGTGCAGAGGCTCTCGACTGTGCAATGGGTCTCGTTCATCCGAAGATGAAGTTTTATTCCAGGAGGTCTAAGCATGCATAATCCGATATACCATCTATTTAAAGGATTATGTCGTATTTATCAAGTTCGTATTTATCCGTATTCGTATGCACTTATGTTTTACAGAGAGTACGCGAAATGATCATTCGGTAAATTTCTTGGACGTGCGGCCCGTGCGAAAATATATACCGACTACAATTCAGCTTAGTTACGTTTAGAAATGGCAAGTAGGAATAGAGATAACGCGAGAGGTAAGGAATAATATTTAGAACAACCCGAGGCTTACTCGTAAGAGTATATACTCCAATGTTGTTCCTTGAGACACCCCGAGGCTAACCAGTTACGGTATATACTCCAATGGTGTTCTATTGCTTAGATCCGAAACCCGGCACCAATCATAAACCCATTCACCATATCCAACAATCAGCCAAATTTGTGAGATAGTATATAATCTCAAGTTCTTAGTAAACTCCGCCCACAACCTCGTGCCCATAACTTCACTTAGGTTATGGCGTGTGGTGATAAAATCCACACATCACGAGGGATTAAGGAGATAAACCAGAAAAAGAGGCACCACCTATTCCAAAGAACGAAACCTTATAACCAATACTCGTGCACAATGTAAATCAATTTAAGTACGTCTACGTTTTGATTGCGCCTATGATTTAAAAGGAATACACGACTTAGTTATTAAATAAATCTCTTGTCCGTGCGGCCCGCGCGAAAATATATACCAACTATCGTTAATCCTCGTAATTGTTGAAAATGACCAGTTGGGATAGATGTAACGCGAGAGGTGAGAACTAATTTCTGGGAACAACCTGAGGCTAACTCGTAAGAGTATATACTCCATTGTTGTTCTTAGAAACACCCCGAGGCTTACTCGTAAGAGTATATACTCCAATGGTGTTCTGTTTTCTTAGTTCAAAACCCGTCACCATTCATAACCCTTCTAGACATCATAACCAACTCTTACTCGAATTCACAAGATAGTATACAATCTCAAGTGTTTGTAAACTCCGCCCACAACCTCGTGCCCATAACTTCACTTAGGTTATGGCGTGTGGTGATGAAATCCACACATCACGAAGGGTTAAGGAGATAGACAAACAAAAGAGGCACCACCTATTCCATAGAGATTTATTTAATAACTAAGTACTAGTACTCAAATTAAATCAAAGACTATCCTTTAACATGAAAATAAATTATGCAAGTGTAAAAACTAAGTATAAATAAATTCGTCTAAGTAAAAGTATGCATTGTAAACATGTATGTAAATTTCTTTAAGTATAAACAAGAATGAACAAGTATGTACTTCGAAAATTTAGACATGCTTTTAATCACAAATGTACAACGAAATCATACAAAAACATTCTAACTCCCCGGCAACGGCGCCAAAAATTGATACGCGCAAAACATGCATTCATGTTAACTTAAAAACACAGATTACACGCATTGCAATTTAAACCCTTCTTTTGTCATTTGTAATATTGGCGAGTAGGGATCGTTCTTTATCCGGGGAATTAAGGGCGCATGCATGGTTTCGTTAATAAGCGGAAATATAAATGTTGGGGGGATTGGAAGTTGATTGTTTAATCTACGAAATTAAAGTACAAAAACATGCAAACACAACTAAAACTCTTAGGCATCTAACATGTTTTACTCATAGACAAGTTTCAACAATCAAGAAACTTAAAGTCTAATTATGCTTGCTAAAAATAAGAAGTTACACTACTAATTACATGTGATCATCTCATCTTATTAGCCTACCCTTTTCATGCATCAAACCTTTTTGTAAGTTACGAAATTCATAACATCTAACTAAATACACATGCTTAATAATTGAGTAGGAATGCAACTTAGCGTATAAACATCCTAAACAACATACGATCATCGAAACATGCGAAAGAGAGGGACTTAGCGTATTTTCTAACACATGCTTACGAAGCTTTAAGATTGTATCGAACATGCATAAAAGGCTAGAAATCATAAACACATGCAACTTATGAATCGGTTTAAACACATAAAACAAAAATCTAAACTTGTTCTTCATTTGATACATAAATGTATTCCAATACATCAAAAGGTTCAAATACAAAGCAAAAGAAATGAAAGTGAAGATCATGGTTACACTTTTTGTCTTGAATGCTTGATGATCTACGGTGGAGATGGATTTCCTTCACAAGGGACTTAGCGTATTGTGTTGGATGGAGGAGGATTGCTTCGGCTTGGATGGAGGAGATGTGCTTCGGCTTTGCTTGAGAAACCTTGAAGTGTTTATGGTGGAAGAGTATTTGTGTAGAGCTTTGGCTAGTAATTTAAGTGATGGATCTGTTTTATGGCTGCCTCCTCTCTTATATAGGCATGGGATGTTGCCTTCTCTCTTCCACCTTGCCTCCCTCCATTTAATGCAAGCCTTAGTCACCTAGGCAAGTCACCATTTGTGATCATCATTTATGAACCCTAAGCAAGAGTCACCATGCAAGTCACCATTTATAAACCCTAAGCAAGAGTCACCATGGCAAGTCACATGGCAAGTCATCATTTGTGATGATCACAAAGCTTAGTCACTAAAATGAGTCACAAAGCTTGATATTGTTGACTTTTCCTCTTCCCCAAAGTGAATCCTAGCAGAATTGAATGGTCATGGGCTTGATAATGGGCCGAAACAAGAGTTGAGAAATCGGCCCATAATTTGCTTTTTGGTCCGGCCCATTTTCGGAGGTCCAAAATCGCAAAAATCGCAAAATCGCCGAAATTCCTCCGAATTGCGTCGTTATTAATCTCCACCGTAAAGATCTTCAAAATAACAATTTAAATAAGGAAAACGTAAAAACTAAGATAATAACATAGCTAAACGAAAAGGGAAATGCGTTAAGAAACGGGCATAAAATGCGTATATCAAGGGCTTAGTTATGTTCTTTCCTTTGTTTTAAATTCGTAGAAGAGTCTTAGTTTAACTTAGTGTTTGCTAAGGGACTAGCAAAGTCTAAGTGTGGGGGAATTTGATATACGCATTTTATGCTCGTTTCTTAACGCATTTCCCTTTACGTTTAGCTATGTTATTATCTTAGTTTTTACGTTTTCCTTATTTAAATTGTTATTTTGAAGATCTTTACGGTGGAGATTAATAACGACGCAATTCGGAGGAATTTCGGCGATTTTGCGATTTTTGCGATTTTGGACCTCCGAAAATGGGCCGGCCCAAAAAGCAAATTGTGGGCCGAATTCTCAACTCTTGTTTCGGCCCATTATCAAGCCCAAACCATATTAATTCGGCTTGGATGGCTTTTGGTGAAGAGGAAAAGTCTTGTTTTGCAACCTTTGAAGAGGCAAGTCAACAATATCAAGCTTTGTGACTCACCTTGGTGACTCTTGCTTGCATTAAATGAAAAGATGACTTGCCATGGTGACTTGCATGGTGACTCTTGCTTAGGGTTCATCAATGGTGACTTGCATGGTGACTAAGAGTGTGACTTGCCATATTGATCATTGCTTGCATTTAATGGAAGGAGGCAAGGTGGAAGAAAGAAGGCAACATCCCTTGCCTATATAAGAGAGGAGGCAGCCATAAAACAGATCATCTCTCATTTTACAAGCAAAAACTCTACACAAATACTCCTCCACCATAAACACTTCAAGGATTCTCAAGCAAAGCCGAAGCACATCTTCTCCATCCAAGCCGAAGCAATCCTCCTCCATCCAACACAATACGCTAAGTCCCTTGTGAAGGAAATCCATCTCCACCGTAGATCATCAAGCATTCAAGACAAAAAGTGTAACCATGATCTTCACTTTCATTTCTTTTGCTTTGTATTTGAACCTTTTGATGTATTGGAATACATTTATGTATCAAATGAAGAACAAGTTTAGATTTGTGTTTTATGTGTATAAACCGATTCATAAGTTGCATGTGTTTATGATTTCTAGCCTTTTATGCATGTTATATACAATCTTAAAGCTTCGTAAGCATGTGTTAGAAAATACGCTAAGTCCCTCTCTTTCGCATGTTTCGATGATCGTATGTTGTTTAGGATGTTTATACGCTAAGTTGCATTCCTACTCAATTATTAAGCATGTATATTTAGTTAGAAGTTATGAATTTCGTAACTTACAAAAAGGTTTGATGCATGAAAAGGGTAGGCTAATAAGATGAGATGATCACATGTAATTAGTAGTGTAACTTCTTATTTTTAGCAAGCATAATTAAACTTTAAGATTCTTGATTGTTGAAACTTGTCTATGAGTAAAACATGTTAGATGCCTAAGAGTTTTAGTTGTGTTTGCATGTTTTTGTACTTTAATTTCGTAGATTAAACAACCAACTTCCAATCCCCCCAAACATTTACATTTCCGCTTATTAACGAAACCATGCATGCGCCCTTAATTCCCCGGATAAAGAACGATCCCTACTCGCCAATATTACAAATGACAAAAGAAGGGTTTAAATTGCAATGCGCGTAATCTGTGTTTTTAAGTTAACGTGAATGCATGTTTTGCGTGTATCAGCTTGAAGAGCTCCGTATCAGCATCGGCTGGCTTCATGCTGTTACAAACAAATTGGAATTGTTTGAGATGCTTATTCGGATCTTCATTTCAAAGTCCATGAAAAATGGGTAGTCGGTGGAGGAAGCCACTCTTCAGCTCGATATCCTTCATGTTTTCCTCCGGTAGTGGAAAAGCAATGCTTGAAGGCCCGCTGCTCCATTCGGTTGAGCAGGTACGCTGGCGAAGAGATTGTCCTGCATTGGCCATGTTGACTTGTTGTTCTTCCTGTTCTGAAGTATGGTTGGTTGATGAGGCTGAATTATGGTCGGTTGATGAATGTGAAGACTCGGAAACTTCTTCGATGATGGGAAAATCCAGGATGTCTGTTTGAGCTTTAAGTCTCGCTATTCTCTCTGCGATTTCCTCAAACTTTGTTCTAGATGGTCCAGGATTCCGATCGAACATTCATTAGCCTGAGCATCCACCAAAGACCAAGTGTCAGTATCAAAAAGAAATATAAACTGAATATAGGAATACTAACCAAAATCGTAAGGCATATTTTAGAAAACAAAGCGATAACAAATAAAATAGTACAACTATCGAAGCAAACTATAAACACTCACAAATACTTAAAAACTATTAAAACACATAAAACTTTATAATAGTTAAGACACTAAATGTAATTTACTATGTAATGCAAATGATTTAATCAATTTTTAGGGGCTATGCAAAAGAATGTAATAAACTTAAAACACACGTTTTCTGCAAATTAACACTATATAATGCTAAACCTAAGAATTTAGTTAGAACATATAAAAACAAGGTTCAAATACAAGCAAACAATAATTCACATTGAATTTATGCACCACACATTTTTTTTTTAATAAAATGCATCAAACAACAATCCTACGTGAAAGATGGAGTGAATGTATAAGAGAAAACGTTAGAACCTGCAGAAAACACACGAGTTACGTGCTTAAAATATGAATGCAAAGAATGACCTCTTCTTCGGTCTTATGCCCCTAACTTCACTTGGGTTAGGGTACTCGGTAGTGAAATCCGAGTATCATAAAGCCTAAGAGAGGTTATGCAAGCTAAATGTAACGTTTGTTAGTCCTTTACAGTTTTTAATGCACAAACAAACACAAAAATTTGACTAAGTTTTATTTATTTCCTTTGGCCCCGATGGTACGTGGTGCAGAGGCTCTCGACTGTGCAATGGGTCTCGTTCATCCGAAGATGAAGTCTGATTCCAAGAGGTCTAAGCATGCTTAATCCGATATACCATCTATTTAAAGGATTATGTCGTATTTACTAAGTTTTGTATTTATCCGTATTCGTATGCACTTATGATTTACAGGGAGTACACGAAATAGTCTTTTAGTAAATTTCTTGGACGTGTGGCTCGTGCGCAAATGTATACTGACTCTCGCTAATTCAGCTTAGTTACGTTTAGAAATGGCAAGTAGGAATAGAGATAACGCGAGAGGTAAGGACTAATATTTAGAACAACCCGAGGCTTACTCGTAAGAGTATATACTCCAATGTTGTTCCTAGAGACACTCCGAGGCTAACCAGTTACGGTATATACTCCAATGGTGTTCTATTGCTTAGATCCGAAACCCGGCACCAATCATAAACCCGCTCACCATATCCAACAATCAGCCAAATTTTTGAGATAGTATATAATCTCAAGTCCTTAGTAAACTCCGCCCACAACCTCGTGCCCATAACTTCACTTAGGTTATGGCGTGTGGTGATGAAATCCACACTTCATGAGGGGTTAAGGAGATAAACCAGAAAAAGAGGCACCACCTATTCCAAAGAACGAAACTTAATAACCAATACTCGTACTCAATGTAAATCAATTTAAGTACGTCTACGTTTTGATTGCGCCTAAGATTTAAAAGGAATACATGATTTAGTTATTGAGTAAATCTCTTGTCCGTGCGGCCCGCGCGAAAATGTATACCAACTATCGTTAATTCTCGTAATTGTTGGAAATGACCAGTTGGGATAGATGTAACGCAAGAGGTGAGAACTAATTTCTGGGAACAACCTGAGGCTAACTCGTAAGAGTATATACTCCATTGTTGTTCTTAGAAACACCCCGAGGCTTACTCGTAAGAGTATATACTCCAATGGTGTTCTGTTTTCTTAGTTCAAAACCAGTCACCATTCATAACCCTTCTAGACATCATAACCAATTATTACTCGAATTCACAAGATAGAATACAATCTCAAATGTTTGTAAACTCCGCCCACAACCTCATGCCCATAACTTCACTTAGGTTATGGCGTGTGGTGATGAAATCCACACTTCATGAAGGGTTAAGGAGATAAACAAACAAAAGAGGCACCACCTATTCCATAGAGATTTATTTAATAACTAAGTGCTAGTACTCGAATTAAATCAAAGACTATCCTTTAACATGAAAATAAATTATGCAAGTGTAAATACTAAGTATAACTAAATTCGTATAAGTAAAAGTATGCATTGTAAACATGTATGTATAATTCTTTAAGTATAAACAAGAATGTACTTCGAAAATTATAGACATGCTTTTAATTACATATGTACAACGAAATCATACAAAAACATTTTAATTCCCCGGCAACGGCGCCAAAAATTGATACGCGCAAAACATGCATTTAACGTTAACACAAAGTAGACCCTAAAAACACAGTTCACACGTAAAGCAATTTAAAACCCTTCTTTTGTCATTTATAATATTGGCGAGTAGGGATCGTTCTTTATCCGGGGAATTAAGGGCGCATGCATGGTTTCGTTAATAAGCGGAAATTTAAATGTTTGGGGGGATTGGAAATTGGTTGATTAAATGTCCTACTAAATTAAAGTGCACAAACATGCAAACACAACTAAAACTCTTAGGCATCTAACATGTTTTACTCATAGACAAGTTTTAACAATCAAGAAACTTCAAAGTCTAATCATGCTTACTAAAAATAAGAAGTTAAGCTATTAATTACAATTGATCATCTCATATTATTAACCTTACCCTATTTCATGCATCAAACCTTTTGTAAGTTACGAAATTCATAACTTCCAACTAAATATACATGCTTGATAATTGAGTAGGAATGCAACTTAGCGTATAAACATCCTAAACAACATACGATCATCGAAATATGCGAAAGAGAGTGACTTAGCATATTATCTACCACATGCTTTCGAAGCTTTAAGATTATATCAACCATGCATAAAAGGCTAGAAATCATAAACACATGCAATTTACAAATCGGTTTAAGAACATATAACACAAATCTACACTTGTTCTTCATTAAATACATCAAAGTATTCCAATACATCAAAAGATTCAAATACAAAGCAAAAGATATGAAAGTGAAGATCATGGTTACACTTTTTGTCTTGAATGCTAGATGATCTTCGTGGAGATGACTTTCCTTCACAAGGGACTTAGCGTATTGTGAAGGATGGAGGATGGATGCTTCGGCTTTGGATGGAGGATGAATGCTTCGGCTTTGTGGAGAGAACCTTCAAGTGTTTATGGAGGAGGAGTATTTGTGTAGAGCTTTGGCTTTTAAATTGAGAGATCCTCTAATATATGGCCGGCCTCCTCTCTTATATAGGCAAGGGATGTTGCCTTCTCTCTTCCACCTTGCCTCCCTCCATTTAATGCAAGCCTTAGTCACCTAGGCAAGTCACCATTTGTGATCATCATTTATGAACCCTAAGCAAGAGTCACCATGCAAGTCACCATTTATAAACCCTAAGCAAGAGTCACCATGGCAAGTCACATGGCAAGTCATCTTTTGTGATGATCACAAAGCTTAGTCACTAAAATGAGTCACAAAGCTTGACAACTTTGACTTTTCCTCTTCCCCAAGTTGCTTCCATGCCAAAATTAATGGGCTTGGGCTGGTTTTTGGGCCAAAACAAACTTTGAGAAATGGGCCCAAAAAATGCTATTTGGGCCGGCCCATTGCCGGTGGTCCAAAATCGCAAAAATCGCAAAATCGTCGAAATTCCTCCGAATTGCGCCGTTATTCATCTTCATCGTAAATATCTTCAAAATAACAAATTAAATAAATAAAACATAAAAACTAAGATTATAACATAGCTAAACGTAAAGGGAAATGCGTTAAGAATCAAGCATAAAATGCCTATATGATACACGCAAAACATGCATTTACGATAACACAAAGTAGACCTTAAAAACACCGATTACGCTCATTGCAATTTAAACCCTTCGTTTGTCATTTGTAATATTGGCGAGTAGGGATCGTTCTTTATCCGGGGAATTAAGGGCGCATGCATGGTTTCGTTATTATGCGGAAATGTAAATATTTGGGGGGATTGGAAGTTGGTTATTTAATCTACGAATTTAAAGTACATAACATGCAAACACAACTAAAACTCTTAGGCATCTAACATGTTTTACTCATAGACAAGTTTCAACAATCAAGAAACTTAAAGTCTAATTATGCTTGCTAAAAATAAGAAGTTACACTATTAATTACATGTGATCAACTCATCTTATTAACCTACCCTTTTCATGCATCAAACCTTTGTGTAAGTTGCGAAATTCATAACTTATAACTAAGTACACATGCTTGATAATTGTGTAGGAATGCAACTTAGCGTATAAACATCCTAAACAACATACGATCATCGAAACATGCAAAAGAGAGGGACTTAGCGTATTTTCTAATACATGCATTCGAAGCTTTAAGATTGTATCAAACATGCATAAAAAGCTATAAATCATAAACACATGCATATTACAAATCGGTTTAGGCACATGAAACACAAATCTAAACTTGTTATTCATTTGATACACAAATCTAAACTTTCTAAACTTGTTATTCCAATACATCAAAAGATTCACATACAAAGCTAAAGAAATGAGAGTGAAGATCATGGTTACACTTTTTATCTTGAGTGCTTGATGAACTACGGTGGAGATGGACTTCCTTCACAAGGGACTTAGCGTATTGTGAGGGATGGAGGATGGTTTGCTTCGGCTTGGAAGGATGGAGGAACCCTAGCTTGCTTCGGCCTTGAATGGAGGAAGATGATGCTTCGGCTTGGTGTGTGAACTCTTAAGTGTTTAATGGTGGAGGAGTATTTGTGTAGAGCTTTGCTTAGTAAAATGAGTGATCCTTTTCTTCAAGGCCGGCCTCCCTCTTATATAGGCAAGGATGTGTGCCTTCTCTCTTCCACCTTGCCTCCTCCATTTAATGCATGCAATGATCATTAAGGCAAGTCACACACTTAGTCACCATTGCCGAACCCTAAGCATGAATCACCTAGCTTGTCACCATGGCAAGTCATCTTTTCATTCAATGCAAAGCAAGAGTCACCTAGTGTAGTCACCATTTGGGAACCCTAAGCATGAATCACCATGTGTAGTCACCATTTGTGATTATTAGCTTGATAATGTTGACTTGCCCTTTCAAAACAAGACTTTTCCTCTTCACCAAAAGCCATCCTTGCCGAATTGATTGGGTTTGGGCTTGATAATGGGCCGAAACAAGAGTTGAGAATTCGGCCCATAATTTGCTTTGTGGCCCGGCCCATTTTCGGAGGTCCAAAATCGCAAAAATCGCAAAATCGCCGAAATTCCTCCGAATTGCGTCGATATTAATCTCCACCGTAATGAACTTCAAAATAACAATTTAAATAAGGAAAACATAAAACTAAGATAATAACATAGCTAAACGTAAAGGGAAATGCGTTAAGAAACGAGCATAAAATGCGTATATCAAATTCCCCCACACTTAGACTTTGCTAGTCCCTTAGCAAACACTAAGTTAAACTAAGACTCTCTAAAAATTTAAAAGAAAGAACACAACTAAGCCCTTAGCTAAAATTTGTCTCAGAATTTTCATAAGTATATGGCGATGGCTCACATGAATTTCAATTTGTATGCTCAACGAATTCAAGAGATAATTGCGATATAATTATGTAATGAACAAGTAAGACATAGAGAAAACAATGGTTATGTTATAGCTGTGCATGCTTTGAATAAAGGTTTAATCAACTCACAAGGATGCACTCATCATATTTTTCACTCATGAAAATGGTTCACTTAAAGTGTATATGAATTGAAATGAAAACCACATGAATAAAGTTTGATTACTTGCACAAATGAACCAAAACCATAAGCTTACTCATGCAACTTACTCTACTAATTGAAAGCTACTCATTTTAAGGATCATAAAGGACTTTTAGTGAGGTTGTAATGGGGTTAAGGCTAAGGCATTCGAATTTTAGATATGTGGTGATAAAAAACGTTCCAACGACTTAGTCTAGCACCATATTAGTCCTCCATCTCCATTTGTATGTTATCATGTATACTTCAAGCTAATCTACCCTTTGAGCTTTTCGGACAGGACAAAGGCCATATTTTGTTCTATTTTTGGGCCTTCAATTTATCGTAATCTCCAAATCCGCAAATAAGGGGGACGTTAATCCAAATGGTTTATTCTTAGAACACAACATATTGCCATGAGAGATATATAATTTTTTTTTTTCTTTCTTTTTGGCAATCTCATACTTTTTAGCTATTGGACAAGTCTTTCCCCTTACTCACATTAACTCTTTCAATCCTTCCTACCAAATCATAATCTTATGTGCTAGTTTCGAAAAATTCTCACCAAGTTTCCGGAACAAAGGTAAGGATATTCTATACTAGGATAAGTGTTTAGGTATATATGGTGATGAAAGAAAAGCTTAACGTGGGCTCAATTGGTTTATCTAGGGGTGTCGCAACTTGTGCGTACAAATGGGATACATGGATATTTGGCAATGTGGTGAAAAATCCTAAATGCCTTTAATCATTTCCAAAATCAAAGTATGTATCAACTTAAAAGCTTTGCAAATTGACATGAGTAAGTTCTAGCATTCTCTAGTTCAATAAAATCTATGGCAAGCAATTTAATGAGGCATATATAAGCTAGTAGCTACGAAATGGATGCATATTCACTCGAATAAAGAACAGATAGCTCAAAAGCTCACATAGGGTTCGTATGATTAAAAACTTATTCAAGCATGCGATTTCTGTACCATGTTTGCAATTCATATCTACTACATGTTAAAAACATAAAGAATATCTCAATTAGCACAAGAATTCGATGCATGTGATTCATACGCCATATGTGTTCGTATCGATCAAATTTCATCATCGACTAGTTAAGGGCGTCCTAAAGACTCTGAAAAACACTAATTTAGACACAATTAAATTGTAAACCCTTCCCCCACACTTAAACTCTACATTGCCCTCAATATACTAAAGTAGAAGTATAGAATAAAAATGGAGTATAGGATCTACGAAAATTTTAATCTAATACGCAAAAAGCCATTAAATTAAGTAAAAGGGGAGAAGAAATCAAATCTGTTGTCTCCCTATTGGGTTGCCTCCCAATGAGCGCTTGTTTTACGTCGTTAGCTTTGGACGTGATGCATCATTTTGTTTTTGAAATGGCCGGTTCTTGGAGTTGCATTTCCTCCACGGTGTGCTCCGCAAATGCCTCAAAATAGGGCTTCAAGCGATGGCCATTTACTTTGAACTCACTACCTTTGTCGATAGATTGAATGAGAACTGCTCCATGAGGTAGTACTTGAGAAACTATGAAAGGCCCCATCCATCGAGAGCGCAGCTTTCCCGGAAAGAGCTTAAGTCTTGAGTTGAAAAGTAATACTTTCTGCCCTGGTTCAAAACTCTTCCCGCGAATCATCTGATCGTGGATCTTTTTCGTCTTCTCTTTGTAAATCCACGCATTGTCGAAAGCATCATTTCTGATTTCTTCAAGTTCACAAAGTTGAAGCTTCCGATGTAAGCCTGCGGCATCTCGATCAATGTTGAATTTCTTCACGGCCCACCATGCCTTGTGCTCTAGTTCAACCGGAAGATGGCACGCCTTCCCATAAATTAGTCGGAAAGGTGACATACCAATGGGGGTCTTGTAGGCAGTCCTGTAAGCCCACAATGCATCGTCTAAGCATTGACTCCAATCTTTCCGGTTGGGGCGGACGGTTCGCTCCAGAATCTTCTTTATCTCACGGTTGGAAACTTCAGCCATTCCATTGGTTTGAGGGTGGTATGGTGTGGAAACCTTGTGTTTGACGCCATACTTCCTCATTAGTGCTTCCACCGTGCGGTTGCAAAAGTGACTTCCACCATCGCTGATTAGAACGCGTGGCATTCCAAATCTACTGAAAATGTTAGTTCGTAGGAAATCTGCAACAACTCGCGAATCATTAGTCTGGGTGGCCTTTGCCTCCACCCATTTAGAAACATAATCTACTGCGAGTAAGATGTAAGTAAAACCATTGGAGGGAGGAAATGGTCCCATAAAATCAATACCCCACACATCAAAAATTTCAACATTAAATATGTAGTGTTGTGGCATTTGATCTTTAGGCCCTAAATTACCGAATCTTTGGCACTTATCACATGTAGCGCAATATGCATGAGCATCGCGAAATAAACTAGGCCAAAAGAAACCGCAATCTAAAATTTTAAGGGCTGTCCTCCTAGAACCAAAGTGTCCCCCACATGCTTCATTGTGACAAAAGTCTAGAATGGGCTTAAACTCACTATCCGGGATACATCTCCTAATTACTAAATCGGAGCATTGTTTCCATAAATAAGGCTCATCCCAGATAAAGGTTCTAGCATTATGCTTAAGTTTGTCACGTTGAAATTTATGCATGGTAGACGGAAACTCACCGGTAACTAAGTAATTTACAATATCGGCATACCAAGGAGTTTCCGAAGTAGTTACCTCAATTCCGAAGAGTTTTTCATCCGGAAAAGTTTCTTCGATCTCGATAGGCTCATGGTCACCTATCAAACGTGATAGGTGGTCAGCGACGACGTTTTCTACTCCCTTCTTATCTTTGATTTCTATGTTGAATTCTTGGAGTAGAAGTATCCATCTGATAAGCCGTGGTTTTGCGTCCTTTTTGAGCATTAGATACTTCAAAGCTGCATGATCGGTAAACACAGTTACTTTAGTTTGAAGTAAATAAGATCGAAATTTATCTAATGCAAAAACCACAGCAAGAAACTCCTTCTCGGTAGTAGTATAATTTCTTTGCGCTTCATCAAGCGTCCGAGAGGCGTAATAGATTACGCAAGGCTTCTTGTCCTTCCGCTGACCCAAGACGGCTCCTACGGCATAATCCGAGGCGTCGCACATGAGTTCAAATGGCAGAGACCACTACAACATTTGGAGACATTGCCGGCGACTTTTAAGTCGCCGGCAATGTCTTTAGACATTACCGGCGATTTTCGCCGGAAAATCGCCGGTAATGTCTTTTTTTTTTTTTTTTTTTAACATTACCGGCGATTTTTGTCGCCGGTAATGTCCGTCGCCGGCAATCCCTCGATGGTAATGTAAAAAAAAAAAAAAAAAAAAGACATTACCGGCGACTTTATTTATGTCGCCGGTAATGTCTTTTTTTTTTTTTTTTTTTTTACATTACCGGCGACATGAATTTATGTCGCCGGCAATGTCTTTAGCTTCGAGACATTACCGGCGACATAAATTCATGTCGCCGGCAATGTAAAAAAAA
This sequence comes from Geum urbanum, assembly GCA_946800695.1. NCBI lineage: Eukaryota > Viridiplantae > Streptophyta > Magnoliopsida > Rosales > Rosaceae > Geum > Geum urbanum. The sequence continues at coordinate 11,542,265 of OX327017.1, read as the reverse complement.
AAAAAAAAAAAATTACATTACCGGCGACTTAAGTCGCCGGTAATGTCCAAAAATCGCCGGCCTTGTTTTTGGACATTACCGGCGACTTAAAAGTCGCCGGCAATGTGTAAAAATGTTGTAGTGGACCAATCAGGGCTGCATAAAATAGGAGCGCTCGTGAGAAGCTCCTTCAACTTGTTGAAGGCAGCGTTGCATTCTTCATCAAAGATGAACGGGGTCTCCTTTTGCAGCAGTTTACACAAAGGGCGCGAGATGTGGGAAAAGTCTTTGATAAACCTACGATAAAATCCTGCGTGTCCAAGAAATGAACGAATCTCTCTAACCGAAGTTGGAGAGGGTAAGTGACGCACAAGATCTACTTTAGATTTATCAACTTCTAACCCTTTTTCTGAAATAATATGACCTAACACTATCCCTTGCGTAACCATGAAATGGCACTGCTCCCAATTAAGCACCAAGTTCGTTTCAACGCATCTTTGTAAAATAGTTTCTAAATTGTTTAAACATGCATCGAAATCACTCCCAAATACACTAAAGTCGTCCATGAATACTTCAATAATTTTTTCAATGTATTCGGAGAAGATTGAGAGCATGCAACGTTGAAATGTACCTGGTGCATTACACAATCCAAATGGCATACGGCGATAGGCAAATGTTCCGAAAGGGCACGTGAACGTTGTCTTTTCTTGATCCTCCTCCGCAATGCTAATTTGGTTGTAGCCGGAGTATCCGTCCAGAAAACAATAAAATGCATGGCCGGCTAATCTTTCCAGCATTTGGTCGATGAGTGGTAAGGGAAAATGATCCTTGCGGGTTGCGGCGTTGAGCTTCCGGTAATCAATGCACACTCGGTGTCCAGTGATCGTCCGTTGTGGCACAAGTTCATTTTCCAGATTCTCGACGACGGTAATTCCCGATTTCTTAGGTACTACCTGCACTGGGGAAACCCAACGGCTATCAGATATAGGGTAAATAACTCCACAGTCCATGAGTTTAATTACCTCCTTTTTTACCACTTCCATCATCGGAGGGTGGAGCCGACGTTGCGCTTCCCGCGTAGGCTTGGTGCCTTCTTCAAGGAAAATCCTATGCACACAAGTTGCTGGATTGATTCCCTTGATGTCCGCAAGTGTCCAGCCTATTGCGGGTTTGTACCTCTTTAGTACACTCACGAGCTTCTCCTCCTGTTCCTCTTCTAGCGCGGACGAAATAATGACCGGTAAAGTTTCATTCTCGCCCAAGTACGCATACTTAAGATGGTCCGGTAGTAGCTTGAGTTCTAAAACGGGAGCTTCTACAATGGAAGGAACCATTTTATTAGTACCAAAAGTAATTGGTATAGGAGGAGAAAAGCTTACTTTCCGTGGTGCGGCATTTAGGGCCATGGCCATGTCTTGGATTCGAGGTTCAAGCTCTAGTAAGGCCTCGAGAAGGCCGTCATGTCCAAGTTGAATGGCCATGTCGAGTTCATCCTCGTTGATGGTGTCGAGGTAACCTTGTGCTAAGGTATCCACAGGATCGTATGTCGAAATGGCAGCTACGCTCGACATTGGAAACTTCATCCCGTCCAGGATGTTGAACTCGATTCTTTCTCCATCAATCTCCATGGAGAAAGTGCCTTGGAAAACATCAATCTTCGTCCTCGCAGTCCGCATGAAAGGTCGTCCAAGCAGCAATGGCGTGGTGTTCAGTGGACTCTCTTCCATGTCAACTATGTAGAAATCGGCTGGGAATATCAAGTTGTTGACTTGTACGAGAACGTCTTCTACGTATCCCCTCGGATACTTGTGGGTGCGATCGGCTAACTGGATGACAACACCATCTTGCTTGAGATCTCCAAGCTCCATCGATTCGAAAAGATAGTAAGGCATGACGTTGATGGAGGCTCCGAGATCAAGCATTACATCTTCGAAGCGGTTGTCACCGATTACACAGGGAACTGCAAAGCTCCCTGGGTCCTTCAGTTTTGGGGGTAGCCGACGCTGCAAAACCGCCGAAACGGTTGCGTTCACCTTCACGACCTCCTTCTCTCGAGTTTGCCTCCTCTGAGTGCATAATTCTTTCAGAAACTTCGCGTATATCGGCACTTGTTTTATGCACTCGATCAAGGGCAAATTCACTTGCACCTTTCGGAAGATGTCCAGGATATCTTCATATTGGGCATCCTTCTTCTTTGATTTTGATAATCTGCTTGGGAAAGGTGCAACAGCAAACGGAGAATTAGTAATCACCGTATTTGAAGGAATATGGTTTTTACCTTTGATTGGGGTAGGTTGTGGAGGTGATTGTGCCTTGGTGACATTAGGCGTCACCTTCTTTTTCTCGGCTTCTTGAATTGCCGGATCGATCTCATCTTCTTCTTCGTTGGTGATGTCCTCAATGGTGACTTCATCAAGATGAGATCGCTTGGTCTTTGGTTCCTCAAGTATCTTCCCACTCCTTGTGACTATAGCATTCACGTTTCGTTGATTAGGAGTGGTTTGAGGTGGAAGCCGACCGGTTTCATTGATTTTACCCATGAAATCAACAAGTTGGCCAAGCTGCTTCTTCACTTCGGTGATGTCGCGGCCATGTGAGTCAAGTGTCTCCTTTGTCTTCGATTGTCCGTCGAGGAGAACTTGTGTTGAGGCCGAAAGTTGCGACAACATCTTCTCGTAATCCGGGTTGGTGAAGGATTGCGAAGACGAACCCTGCTGCATCGGTGGCCTTGGTTGAAATGGAGGGCGTTGGTAGCTTTGTTGAGGTGCTGGAGGGTTCAAAGTTCCCTCGTTGCTGCTCCATCTAAACCCCGGATGATCACGGTTGACATAGTTGTTGTAATTGTTGTACCGTTGTCCTCCCTGATATCCGCCGATGGCGTTAGCGTGCTCCGGCTCGCTTGCCTGTTCCGGTTCTTGAGGGCAGTGGTCGTTGTGGTGACCTTGTGTTTGACATATGCCACAAACAGGCCGTTGAGTTGCCTTCGCTCTTGTCGTCTCGAGTTCTAACACCTTCTCTAGCATATGGGCTAGCTTGTCGTATTTTTCGTCCGCGTCGGTTGTAGAACTCGCTTCACCGACTGCTCGTCTGTTGGACATTCCATATTGTGCATCATTATTCGCCCGATTCTCTAGAAGAGCTCTAGCTTCGGTTTCTGTTAAGTCCATGAATGCACCGGTGGCTGCTGCATCCAGCAATTCCCTATCAATCGGCTTGAGACCATCGTAAAAGTAATTCATGAGATTGGTCTCGGAAAATCCATGCGATGGGCAAGTGGCACACAAAACTTTGAATCGGTCGTAGTATTGGCCGAAGGTCTCGTCCGGTTTCTGTGTGATGCCAGTGATTTGCTTTCTCAAGACGGTGATCTTTGAGGCCGGGAAGTACTTCGCTAGGAACATATCCGCAAGTTGCTTCCATGAGGTAATATGGTTCGGCGGTAGTTCCATTAGCCAAGACTCGGCCCTGTCGACTAGGGTGAATGGAAATGCCTTCAGCTTGAAGAGCTCCGTATCAGCATCAGATGGCTTCATGCTGTTACAAACAAATTGGAATTGTTTGAGATGCTTGTTCGGATCTTCATTGGAAAGTCCATGAAAAATGGGTAGTCGGTGGAGGAAGCCACTCTTTAGCTCGATATCCTTCATGTTTTCCTCCGGTTGTGGAAAAGCAATGCTCGAAGGCCCGTTGCTCCATTCGGTTGAGCAGGTGCGCTGGCGAAGAGATTGTCCTGCATTGGCCATGTTGACTTCTTGTGTGATACGCGCAAAACATGCATTCACGTTAACTTAAAAACACAGATTACGCGCATTGCAATTTAAACCCTTCTTTTGTCATTTATAATATTGGCGAGTAGGGATCGTTCTTTATCCGGGGAATTAAGGGCGCATGCATGGTTTCGTTAATAAGCGGAAATGTAAATGTTTGGGGGGATTGGAAGTTGGTTGTTTAATCTACGAAATTAAAGTACATAACATGCAAACACAACTAAAACTCTTAGGCATCTAACATGTTTTACTCATAGACAAGTTTCAACAATCAAGAAACTTAAAGTCTAATTATGCTTGCTAAAAATAAGAAGTTACACTACTAATTACATGTGATCATCTCATCTTATTAGCCTACCCTTTTCATGCATCAAACCTTTTTGTAAGTTACGAAATTCATAACTTCTAACTAAATACACATGCTTAATAATTGAGTAGGAATGCAACTTAGCGTATAAACATCCTAAACAACATACGATCATCGAAACATGCGAAAGAGAGGGACTTAGCGTATTTTCTAACACATGCATTCGAAGCTTTAAGATTGTATCAAACATGCATAAAAGGCTAGAAATCATAAACACATGCATATTACAAATCTGTTTAAACACATAAAACACAAATCTAAACTTGTTCTTCATTTGATACACAAATCTAAACTTGTTATTCCAATACATCAAAAGATTCAAATACAAAGCTAAAGAAATGAAAGTGAAGATCATGGTTACACTTTTTGTCTTGAGTGCTTGATGAACTACGGTGGAGATGGCTTTCCTTCACAAGGGACTTAGCGTATTGTGAGGGATGGAGGATGATAGCTTCGGCTTGGAGGAGGAGATGGATGCTTCGGTTTGGAATGGAGGAGGAGATGCTTCGGCTTGGAATGGAGGAGATGGATGCTTCGGCTTTGTGTGAACCTTCAAGTGTTTAATGGTGGAGGAGTATTTGTGTAGAGCTTTGGCTTAGTAAAATGAGTGATGTCTTGAATGGTTCAGCCTCCCTTGGTATTTATAGGCAAGGATGTTTGCCTTCTCTCTTCCACCTTGCCTCCTTCCATTAAATGCAAGCAATGATCAATATGGCAAGTCACCATGCAAGTCACCATGTGTGATCATCATTTACAAGCCCAAAGCAAGAGTCACCATGGCAAGTCATCTTTTCATTTAATGCAAGCAAGAGTCACCAAGGTGAGTCACCTTTTGTGATGATCATTTATTAACCCTAAGCAAGAGTCACCATTTGTGATGATTAGCTTGATAAGCTTGACTTTTCAACTTCCCCAAAGGGCATCCTTAACGAAATGAATGAGTTTGGGCTGGTTAATGGGCCGAAATAAACTTTGAGAAATCGGCCCATAATTTGCTTTTTGGGCCGGCCCATTTTCGGAGGTCCAAAATCGCAAAAATCGCAAAATCGCCGAAATTCCTCCGAATTGCGTCGTTATTAATCTCCACCGTAAATATCTTCAAAATAACAAATTAAATAAGGAAAACATAAAAACTAAGATAATAACATAGCTAAACGTAAAGGGAAATGCGTTAAGAAACGAGCATAAAATGCGTATATCAAATTCCCCCACACTTAGACTTTGCTAGTCCCTTAGCAAACACTAAGTTAAACTACGACTCTTCTACGAATTTAAAACAAAGAACATAACTGAGCCCTTAGCTAAAATTTGTCTCAGAATTTTCATAAGTATATGGCGATGTCTCACATGATTTTCAACTTGGATGCTCAACGAATTCAAGAGATAATTGCGATATAATTATGTAATGAACAAGTAAGACATAGAGAAAACAATGGTTATGTTATAGCTGTGCATGCTTTGAATAAAGGTTTAATCAACTCACAAGGATGCACTCATCATATTTTTCACTCATGAAAATGGTTCACTTAAAGTGTATATGAATTGAAATGAAAACCACATGAATAAAGTTTGATTGCTTGCACAAATGAACCAAAACCATAAGCTTACTCATGAAACTTACTCTACTAATTGAAAGCTACTCATTTTAAGGATCATAAAGGACTTTTAGTGAGGTTGTAATGGGGTTAAGGCTAAGGCATTCGAAATTTAGATATGTGGTGATAAAAATGTTCCAATGACTTAGTCTAGCACCATATTAGTCCTCCATCTCCATTTGTATGTTACCATGTATACTTCAATCTAAGCTACCCTTTTAGCTTTTCGGACAGGACAAAGGCCATATTTTGTTCTATTTTTAGGTCTTCAATTTATCGTAAACTCCAAATCCGTAAATAAGGGGGACGTTAATCCAAATGGTTATTCTTAGAACACAACATATTGCCATGAGAGATAATAATTTTTTTCATTCTCTCAAATATAATTTTTTTCTTTTCTTTTTGGCAATCTCATACTTTTTTAGCTATTTGGACAAGTCTTTCCCCTTACTCACATTAACTCTTTCAATCTTTCCTACCAAACCATAATCTTATGTGCTAGTTTCGAAAAATTCTCACCAAGTTTCCGGAACAAAGGTAAGGATATTCTATACTAGGATAAGTGTTTAGGTATATATGGTGATGAAAGAAAAGCTTAACGTGGGCTCAATTGGTTTATCTAGGGGTGTCGCAACTTGTGCGTACAAATGGGATACATGGATATATGGCAATGTGGTGGAAAATCCTAAATGCCTTTAATCATTTCCAAAATCAAAGTATGTATCAACTTAAAAGCTTTGCAAATTGACATGAGTAAGTTCTAGTATTCTCTAGTTCATTAAAATCTATGGCAAGCAGTCAAATGAGGCATATATAAAGCTATAAACTACGAAATGATATGGATTGATCAGATCACTCAAGGAATAAAGAACAGATAGCTCAAAAGCTCACATAGGGTTCATATGATTAAAAACTTATTCAAACATGCGATTTCTGTACCATGTTTTGCAATTTATATCTACTACATGTTAAAAACATAAAGAATATCTCAATTAGCACAAGAATTCGATGCATGTGATTCATACGCCATATGTGTTCGTATTGATCAAATTTCATCATCGACTAGTTAAGGGCGTCCTAAAGACTCTGAAAAACACTAATTTAGACACAATTAAATTGTAAACCCTTCCCCCACACTTAAACTCTACATTGCCCTCAATGTACTAAAGTAGAAGTATAGAATAAAAATGGAGTATAGGATCTACGAAAATTTTAATCTAATACGCAAAAAGCCATTAAATTAATTAAAAGGGGAGAAGAAAAACAAATCTGTTGTCTCCCTATTGGGTTGCCTCCCAACAAGCGCTTGTTTTACGTCGTTAGCTTTGGACGTGATGCATCATTTTGTTTTTGAAATGGCCGGTTCTTGGAGTTGCATCTCCTCCACGGTGTGCTCCGCAAATGCCTCAAAATAGGGCTTCAAGCGATGGCCATTTACTTTGAACTCACTACCTTTGTCGTTAGATCGAATGAGAACTGCTCCATGAGGTAGAACTTGAGAAACTATGAATGGCCCCATCCATCGAGAGCGAAGCTTTCCCGGAAAGAGCTTAAGTCTTGAATTGAAAAGCAATACTTTCTGCCCAGGTTCAAAACTCTTCCCGCGAATCATCTGATCGTGGATCTTTTTCGTCTTCTCTTTGTAAATCCACGCATTGTCGAAAGCATCATTTCTGATTTCTTCTAGTTCACATAGTTGTAGCTTCCGATGCAAGCCTGCGGCATCTCGATCGATGTTGAATTTCTTCACGGCCCACCATGCCTTGTGCTCCAATTCAACCGGAAGATGGCATGCCTTCCCATAAATTAATCGGAAAGGTGACATACCAATGGGGGTCTTGTAGGCAGTCCTATAAGCCGACAATGCATCGTCTAAGCATTGACTCCAATCTTTCCGGTTTGGGCGAACGGTTCGCTGCAAAATCTTCTTGATTTCACGGTTGGAAACTTCAGCCATTCCATTGGTTTGAGGGTGGTATGGTGTGGAAACCTTGTGTTTTACGCCATACTTCCTCATTAGTGCTTCCACCGTGCGGTTGCAAAAGTGACTTCCTCCATCGCTGATTAGAACGCGTGGCATTCCAAATCTATTGAAAATGTTAGTTCGTAGGAAATCTGCAACAACTCGCGAATCATTAGTACGGGTGGCCTTTGCCTCCACCCATTTAGAAACATAATCTACTGCGAGTAAGATATAAGTAAAACCATTGGAGGGAGGAAATGGTCCCATGAAATCAATACCCCACACATCAAAAATTTCAACATTAAATATGTAGTGCTGTGGCATTTGATCTCTAGGGCCTAAATTACCGAATCTCTGGCACTTATCACATGCAGCACAATATGCATGAGCATCGCGAAATAAACTAGGCCAAAAGAAACCGCAATCTAAAATCTTAAGGGCTGTCCTCCTAGAACCAAAGTGTCCCCCACATGCTTCATTGTGACAAAAGTCTAAAATAGGCTTAAACTCACTATCCGGGATACATCTCCTAATTACTAAATCGGAGCATTGTTTCCATAAATAAGGCTCATCCCAGATAAAGGTTCTAGCATTATGCTTAAGTTTGTCACGTTGAAATTTATGCATGGTAGATGGAAACTCACCGGTAACTAAGTAATTTACGATATCTGCATACCAAGGAGTTTTTGAAGTAGTTACCTCAATTCCGAAAAGTTTTTCATCTGGAAAAGTTTCTTCAATCTCGACAGGCTCATGGTCACCTATTAAACGTGATAGGTGGTCAGCGACGACGTTTTCTACTCCCTTCTTGTCCTTGATTTCGATGTTGAATTCTTGGAGTAGAAGTATCCATCTGATAAGTCGTGGTTTTGCGTCCTTCTTGAGCATTAGATACTTCAAAGCTGCATGATCGGTAAACACAGTTACTTTAGTTTGAAGTAAATAAGATCGAAATTTATCTAAAGCAAAAACCACGGCAAGAAACTCCTTCTCGGTGGTAGTATAATTTCTTTGCGCTTCATCAAGCGTCCGAGAGGCGTAATAGATTACGCAAGGCTTCTTGTCCTTCCGCTGACCCAAGACGGCTCCTACGGCATAATCCGAGGCGTCGCACATGAGTTCAAATGGCAGAGACCAATCAGGGCTGCATAAAATAGGAGCGCTCGTGAGAAGCTCCTTCAACTTGTTGAAGGCAGCGTTGCATTCTTCATCAAAGACGAACGGGGTCTCCTTTTGCAGCAATTTACACAACGGGCGCGAGATGTGGGAAAAGTCTTTGATAAACCTACGATAAAATCCTGCGTGTCCAAGAAATGAACGAATCTCTCTAACCGAAGTTGGAGAGGGTAAGTGACGCACAAGATCTACTTTAGATTTATCAACTTCTAACCCTTTTTCCGAAATAATATGACCTAACACTATCCCTTGCGTAACCATAAAATGGCACTTCTCCCAATTAAGCACCAAGTTCGTTTCAACGCATCTTTGTAAAATAGTTTCTAAATTGTTTAAGCATGCATCGAAATCACTCCCAAATACACTAAAGTCGTCCATGAATACTTCAATAATTTTTTCAATGTATTCGGAGAAAATTGAGAGCATGCAACGTTGAAATGTACCTGGTGCATTACACAGTCCAAATGGCATTCGGCGATATGCAAACGTTCCGAAAGGGCATGTGAACGTTGTCTTTTCTTGATCTTCCTCCGCAATGCTAATTTGGTTATAGCCGGAGTATCCGTCGAGAAAACAATAAAATGCATGGCCGGCTAATCTTTCCAGCATTTGGTCGATGAATGGTAAGGGAAAATGATCCTTGCGGGTGATATACGCATTTTATGCCCGTTTCTTAACGCATTTCCCTTTTCGTTTAGCTATGTTATTATCTTAGTTTTTATGTTTTCCTTACTTAAATTGTTATTTTGAAGATATTTACGGTGGAGATTAATAACGGCGCAATTCGGAGGAATTTCGGCGATTTTGCGATTTTTGCGATTTCGGACCACGAAAAATGGGCCGGCCCAAAAAGCAAATTATGGGCCGATTTCTCAACTCTTGTTTCGGCCCATTAACAAGCCCAAACCCATGTAATTCGGCCTAGATGCCTTTTGGTGAAGAGGAAAAGTCTTGTTTTGAAAGGGCAAGTCAACATTATCAAGCTAATAATCACAAATGGTGACTACACATGGTGATTCATGCTTAGGGTTCCCAAATGGTGACTACACTAGGTGACTCTTGCTTTGCATTGAATGAAAAGATGACTTGCCATGGTGACAAGCTAGGTGATTCATGCTTAGGGTTCGGCAATGGTGACTAAGTGTGTGACTTGCCTTAATGATCATTGCATGCATTAAATGGAGGAGGAAAGGTGGAAGAGAGAAGGCACACATCCTTGCCTATATAAGAGGGAGGCCGGCCTTGAAGAAAAGGATCACTCATTTTACTAAGCAAAGCTCTACACAAATACTCCTCCACCATTAAACACTTAAGAGTTCACACACCAAGCCGAAGCATCATCTTCCTCCATTCAAGGCCGAAGCAAGCTAGGGTTCCTCCATCCTTCCAAGCCGAAGCAAACCATCCTCCATCCCTCACAATACGCTAAGTCCCTTGTGAAGGAAGTCCATCTCCACCGTAGTTCATCAAGCACTCAAGATAAAAAGTGTAACCATGATCTTCACTCTCATTTCTTTAGCTTTGTATGTGAATCTTTTGATGTATTGGAATAACAAGTTTAGAAAGTTTAGATTTGTGTATCAAATGAATAACAAGTTTAGATTTGTGTTTCATGTGCCTAAACCGATTTGTAATATGCATGTGTTTATGATTTATAGCTTTTTATGCATGTTTGATACAATCTTAAAGCTTCGAATGCATGTATTAGAAAATACGCTAAGTCCCTCTCTTTTGCATGTTTCGATGATCGTATGTTGTTTAGGATGTTTATACGCTAAGTTGCATTCCTACACAATTATCAAGCATGTGTACTTAGTTATAAGTTATGAATTTCGCAACTTACACAAAGGTTTGATGCATGAAAAGGGTAGGTTAATAAGATGAGTTGATCACATGTAATTAATAGTGTAACTTCTTATTTTTAGCAAGCATAATTAGACTTTAAGTTTCTTGATTGTTGAAACTTGTCTATGAGTAAAACGTGTTAGATGCCTAAGAGTTTTAGTTGTGTTTGCATGTTATGTACTTTAAATTCGTAGATTAAATAACCAACTTCCAATCCCCCCAAATATTTACATTTCCGCATAATAACGAAACCATGCATGCGCCCTTAATTCCCCGGATAAAGAACGATCCCTACTCGCCAATATTACAAATGACAAACGAAGGGTTTAAATTGCAATGCGCGTAATCGGTGTTTTTAAGGTCTACTTTGTGTTATCGTAAAAGCATGTTTTGCGTGTATCAATTTTTGGCGCCGTTGCCGGGGATCGAACCCGGGTCACCCGCGTGACAGGCGGGAATACTTACCACTATACTACAACGACCAGTGCCCTCAAGTGCCGGAACAGGCAAGCGAGCCGGAGCACGCTAACGCCATCGGCGGATATCAGGGAGGACAACGGTACAACAATTACAACAACTATGTCAACCGTGATCATCCGGGGTTTAGATGGAGCAGCAACGAGGGAACTTTGAACCCTCCAGCACCTCAACAAAACTACCAACGCCCTCCATTTCAACCAAGGCCACCGATGCAGCAGGGTTCGTCTTCGCAATCCTTCACCAACCCGGATTACGAGAAGATGTTGTCGCAACTTTCGGCCTCCACACAAGTTCTCCTCGACGGACAATCGAAGACAAAGGAGACACTTGACTCACATGGCCGCGACATCACCGAAGTGAAGAAGCAGCTTGGCCAACTTGTTGATTTCATGGGCCAAATCAAGGAAACCGGTCGGCTTCCACCTCAAACCACTCCTAATCAACGAAACGTGAATGCTATAGTCACAAGGAGTGGGAAGATACTTGAGGAACCAAAAACCAGGCGATCTCATCTTGATGAAGTCACCATCGAGGACATCACCAACGAAGAAGAAGATGAGATCGATCCGGCAATTCAAGAGGCCGAAAAACAGAAGGTGACGCCTAATGTCACCAAGGCACAATCACCTCCACAACCTACCCCAATCAAAGGTAAGAACCATATTCCTTCAAATACGGTTATTACTAATTCTCCGTTTGCTGTTGCACCTTTCCCTAGCAGATTATCAAAATCGAAGAAGAAGGACGCCCAATATGAAGATATTTTGGACATCTTCCGAAAGGTGCAAGTGAATTTGCCCTTGATCGAGTGCATAAAGCAAGTGCCAATATACGCGAAGTTTCTCAAAGAATTATGCACACAGAGGAGGCAAACTCGAGAGAAGGAGGTCGTGAAGGTGAACGCAACCGTTTCGGCGGTTTTGCAGCGTCGGCTACCCCCAAAACTGAAGGACCCAGGGAGCTTTGCAGTTCCTTGCGTAATCGGTGACAACCATTTCCAAGATGTGATGCTTGATCTTGGAGCCTCCATCAACGTCATGCCATACTATCTTTTCGAATCGATGGAGCTTGGAGATCTCAAGCAAGATGGTGTTGTCATCCAGTTAGCCGATCGCACCCACAAGTATCCGAGGGGATACGTAGAAGACGTTCTCGTACAAGTCAACAACTTGATATTCCCAGCCGATTTCTACATAGTTGACATGGAAGAGAGTCCACTGAACACCACGCCATTGCTACTTGGGCGACCTTTCATGCGGACTGCGAGGACGAAGATTGATGTTTTCCAAGGCACTTTCTCCATGGAGATTGATGGAGAAAGAATCGAGTTCAACATCCTGGACGGGATGAAGTTTCCAATGTCGAGCGTAGCTGCCATTTCGACATACGATCCTGTGGATACCTTAGCACAAGGTTACCTCGACACCATCAACGAGGATGAACTCGACATGGCCATTCAACTTGGACATGACGGCCTTCTCGAGGCCTTACTAGAGCTTGAACCTCGTATTCAAGACATGGCCATGGCCCTAAATGCGGCACCACGAAAAGTAAGCTTTTCTCCTCCTTTACCAATTACTTTTGGTACTAATAAAATGGTTCCTTCCATCGTAGAAGCTCCAGTTTTAGAACTCAAGCTACTACCGGACCATCTGAAGTATGCATACTTGGGCGAGAATGAAACTTTACCGGTCATTATTTCGTCCGCGCTAGAAAAGGAACAGGAGGAGAAGCTCGTGAGTGTGCTCAAGAGGTACAAACCCGCAATAGGCTGGACACTCGCGGACATCAAGGGAATAAATCCAGCAACCTGTGTGCATAGGATTTTCCTTGAAGAAGGCACCAAGCCTACGCGGGAAGCACAACGTCGGCTCCACCCTCCGATGATGGAGGTGGTAAAAAAGGAGGTAATTAAACTCATGGACTGTGGAGTTATTTACCCTATTTCTGATAGCCGTTGGGTTTCCCCAGTGCAGGTTGTACCTAAGAAATCGGGAATCACCGTCGTCGAGAATCTGGAAAATGAACTTGTGCCACAACGGACGATCACTGGACACCGAGTGTGCATTGATTACCGGAAGCTCAACGCCGCAACCCGCAAGGATCATTTTCCCTTACCATTCATCGACCAAATGCTGGAAAGATTAGCCGGCCATGCATTTTATTGTTTTCTCGACGGATACTCCGGCTACAACCAAATTAGCATTGCGGAGGAAGATCAAGAAAAGACAACGTTCACATGCCCTTTCGGAACGTTTGCATATCGCCGAATGCCATTTGGACTGTGTAACGCACCAGGTACATTTCAACGTTGCATGCTCTCAATTTTCTCCGAGTACATTGAAAAAATTATTGAAGTATTCATGGACGACTTTAGTGTATTTGGGAGTGATTTTGATGCATGCTTAAACAATTTAGAAACAATTTTACAAAGATGCGTTGAAACGAATTTGGTGCTTAATTGGGAGAAGTGCCATTTCATGGTTACGCAAGGGATAGTGTTAGGTCATATTATTTCCGAAAAAGGGTTAGAAGTAGATAAATCTAAAGTAGATCTTGTGCGTCACTTACCCTCTCCAACTTCGGTTAGAGAGATTCGTTCATTTCTTGGACACGCAGGATTTTATCGTAGGTTTATCAAGGACTTTTCCCACATCTCTCGCCCCTTGTGTAAACTGCTGCAAAAGGAGACCCCGTTCGTCTTTGATGAAGAATGCAACGCTGCCTTCAACAAGTTAAAGGAGCTTCTTACGAGCGCTCCTATTTTGTGCAGCCCTGATTGGTCTCTGCCATTTGAACTCATGTGCGACGCCTCGGATTATGCCGTAGGAGCCGTCTTGGGTCAGCGGAAGGACAAGAAGCCTTGCGTAATCTATTACGCCTCTCGGACGCTTGATGAAGCGCAAAGAAATTATACTACCACCGAGAAGGAGTTTCTTGCCGTGGTTTTTGCTTTAGATAAATTTCGATCTTATTTACTTCAAACTAAAGTAACTGTGTTTACCGACCATGCAGCTTTGAAGTATCTAATGCTCAAGAAGGACGCAAAACCACGGCTTATCAGATGGATACTTCTACTCCAAGAATTCAACATAGAAATCAAGGATAAGAAGGGAGTAGAAAACGTCGTCGCTGACCACCTATCACGTTTGATAGGTGACCATGAGCCTATCGAGATCGAAGAAACTTTTCCGGATGAAAAACTCTTCGGAATTGAGGTAACTACTTCGGAAACTCCTTGGTATGCCGATATTGTAAATTACTTAGTTACCGGTGAGTTTCCGTCTACCATGCATAAATTTCAACGTGACAAACTTAAGCATAATGCTAGAACCTTTATCTGGGATGAGCCTTATTTATGGAAACAATGCTCCGATTTAGTAATTAGGAGATGTATCCCGGATAGTGAGTTTAAGCCCATTCTAGACTTTTGTCACAATGAAGCATGTGGGGGACACTTTGGTTCTAGGAGGACAGCCCTTAAGATTTTAGATTGCGGTTTCTTTTGGCCTAGTTTATTTCGCGATGCTCATGCATATTGTGCTGCATGTGATAAGTGCCAGAGATTCGGTAATTTAGGGCCTAGAGATCAAATGCCACAACACTACATATTTAATGTCGAAATTTTTGATGTGTGGGGTATTGATTTTATGGGACCATTTCCTCCCTCCAATGGTTTTACTTATATCTTACTCGCAGTAGATTATGTTTCTAAATGGGTGGAGGCAAAGGCCACCCGTACTAATGATTCGCGAGTTGTTGCAGATTTCCTACGAACTAACATTTTCAGTAGATTTGGAATGCCACGCGTTCTAATCAGCGATGGAGGAAGTCACTTTTGCAACCGCACGGTGGAAGCACTAATGAGGAAGTATGGCGTCAAACACAAGGTTTCCACACCATACCACCCTCAAACCAATGGAATGGCTGAAGTTTCCAACCGTGAGATAAAGAAGATCTTGGAGCGAACCGTCCGCCCCAACCGGAAAGATTGGAGTCAATGCTTAGACGATGCATTGTGGGCTTACAGGACTGCCTACAAGACCCCCATTGGTATGTCACCTTTCCGACTAATTTATGGGAAGGCGTGCCATCTTCCGGTTGAATTGGAGCACAAGGCATGGTGGGCCGTGAAGAAATTCAACATCGATCGAGATGCCGCAGGCTTGCATCGGAAGCTTCAACTTTGTGAACTTGAAGAAATCAGAAATGATGCTTTCGACAATGCGTGGATCTACAAAGAGAAGACGAAAAAGATCCACGATCAGATGATTCGCGGGAAGAGTTTTGAACCGGGGCAGAAAGTATTGCTTTTCAATTCAAGACTTAAGCTCTTTCCGGGAAAGCTTCGCTCTCGATGGATGGGGCCATTCATAGTTTCTCAAGTCCTACCTCATGGAGCAGTTCTCATTCGATCTATCGACAAGGGTAGTGAGTTCAAAGTAAATGGCCATCGCTTGAAGCCCTATTTTGAGGCATTTGCGGAGCACACCGTGGAGGAGATGCAACTCCAAGAACCGGCCATTTCAAAACCAAACTGATGCATCACGTCCAAAGCTAACGACGTAAAACGAGCGCTTGTTGGGAGGCAACCCAATAGGGAGACAACAGATTTGTTTTCTTCTCCCCTTTTACTTAATTTAATGGCTTTTTGCGTATTAGATTAAAATTTTCGTAGATCCTACACTCCATGTTTAAATTCTATGTTTTCTTTAAGTACATTGAGGGCAATGTAGAGTTTAAGTGTGGGGGAAGGGTTTACAATTTAATTGTGTCTAAATTAGTGTTTTTCAGAGTCTTTAGGATGCCCTTAACTAGTCAATGATGAAATTGGATCAATACGAACACATATGGCGTATGAATCACATGCATCGAATTCTTGTGCTAATTGAGATATTCTTTATGTTTTTAACATGTAGTAGATATGAATTGCAAAAACATGGTACAGAAATCGCATGCTTGAATAAGTTTTTAATCATATGAACCCTATGTGAGCTTTTGAGCTATCTATTCTTTATTCGAGTGAATATACATCCATTTCGTAGCTACTAGCTTATATATGCCTCATTTGATTGCTTGCCATAGATTTTAATGAACTAGAGAATACTAGAACTTACTCATGTCAATTTGCAAAGCTTTTAAGTTGATACATACTTTGATTTTGGAAATGATTAAAGGCATTTAGGATTTTCCACCACATTGCCATATATCCATGTATCCCATTTGTACGCACAAGTTGCGACACCCCTAGATAAACCAATTGAGCCCACGTTAAGCTTTTCTTTCATCACCATATATACCTAAACACTTACCCTAGTATAGAATATCCTTACCCTTGTTCCGGAAACTTGGTGAGAATTTTTCGAAACTAGCACATAAGATTATGGTTTGGTAAGAAAGATTGAAAGAGTTAATGTGAGTAAGGGGAAAGACTTGTCCAAATAACTTAAAAAGTATGAAATTGCCAAAAAGAAAAGAAAAAAATATTTGAGAGAATGAAAAGAAAAAAAATTATTATCTCTCATGGCAATATGTTGTGTTCTAAGAATAAACCATTTGGATTAACGTCCCCCTTATTTGCGGATTTGGAGATTACGATAAATTGAAGGCCCAAAAATAGAACAAAATATGGCCTTTGTCCTGTCCGAAAAGCTCAAAGGGTAGATTAGTGCATTGAAGTATACATGGTAACATTCAAATGGAGATGGAGGACTGAATATGGTGCTAGACTAAGTCGTTGGAACGTTTTTATCACCACATATCTAAATTTCGAATGCCTTAGCCTTAACCCCATTACAACCTCACTAAAAGTCCTTTATGATCCTTAAAATGAGTAGCTTTCAATTAGTAGAGTAAGTTGCATGAGTAAGCTTATGGTTTGGTTCATTTGTGCAAATAATCAAACTTTATTCATGTGGTTTTCATTTCAATTCATATACACTTTAAGTGAACCATTTTCATGAGTGAAAAATATGATGAGTGCATCCTTGTGAGTTGATTAAACCTTTATTCAAAGCATGCACAGCTATAACATAACCATTGTTTTCTCTATGTCTTACTTGTTCATTACATAAATTATATCGCAATTATCTCTTGAATTCGTTGAGCATACACGTTGAAATTCATGTGAGCCATCGCCATATACTTATGCAAATTCTGAGACAAATTTTAGCTAAGGGCTTAGTTGTTCTTTCTTTTGTTTTAAATTCTTAGAGAGTCTTAGTTTAACTTAGTGTTTGCTAAGGGACTAGCAAAGTCTAAGTGTGGGGGAATTTGATATACGCATTTTATGCCCGTTTCTTAACGCATTTCCCTTTTCGTTTAGCTATGTTATTATCTTAGTTTTTATGTTTTCCTTACTTAAATTGTTATTTTGAAGATATTTACGGTGGAGATTAATAACGGCGCAATTCGGAGGAATTTCGGCGATTTTGCGATTTTTGCGATTTCGGACCACGAAAAATGGGCCGGCCCAAAAAGCAAATTATGGGCCGATTTCTCAACTCTTGTTTCGGCCCATTAACAAGCCCAAACCCATGTAATTCGGCCTAGATGCCTTTTGGTGAAGAGGAAAAGTCTTGTTTTGAAAGGGCAAGTCAACATTATCAAGCTAATAATCACAAATGGTGACTACACATGGTGATTCATGCTTAGGGTTCCCAAATGGTGACTACACTAGGTGACTCTTGCTTTGCATTGAATGAAAAGATGACTTGCCATGGTGACAAGCTAGGTGATTCATGCTTAGGGTTCGGCAATGGTGACTAAGTGTGTGACTTGCCTTAATGATCATTGCATGCATTAAATGGAGGAGGAAAGGTGGAAGAGAGAAGGCACACATCCTTGCCTATATAAGAGGGAGGCCGGCCTTGAAGAAAAGGATCACTCATTTTACTAAGCAAAGCTCTACACAAATACTCCTCCACCATTAAACACTTAAGAGTTCACACACCAAGCCGAAGCATCATCTTCCTCCATTCAAGGCCGAAGCAAGCTAGGGTTCCTCCATCCTTCCAAGCCGAAGCAAACCATCCTCCATCCCTCACAATACGCTAAGTCCCTTGTGAAGGAAGTCCATCTCCACCGTAGTTCATCAAGCACTCAAGATAAAAAGTGTAACCATGATCTTCACTCTCATTTCTTTAGCTTTGTATGTGAATCTTTTGATGTATTGGAATAACAAGTTTAGAAAGTTTAGATTTGTGTATCAAATGAATAACAAGTTTAGATTTGTGTTTCATGTGCCTAAACCGATTTGTAATATGCATGTGTTTATGATTTATAGCTTTTTATGCATGTTTGATACAATCTTAAAGCTTCGAATGCATGTATTAGAAAATACGCTAAGTCCCTCTCTTTTGCATGTTTCGATGATCGTATGTTGTTTAGGATGTTTATACGCTAAGTTGCATTCCTACACAATTATCAAGCATGTGTACTTAGTTATAAGTTATGAATTTCGCAACTTACACAAAGGTTTGATGCATGAAAAGGGTAGGTTAATAAGATGAGTTGATCACATGTAATTAATAGTGTAACTTCTTATTTTTAGCAAGCATAATTAGACTTTAAGTTTCTTGATTGTTGAAACTTGTCTATGAGTAAAAC